>OW121693.1:10258944-11648775 GCA_933228735.2 Amblyteles armatorius
CGAACTCCTAAAAAAATCATTTCCGCCAAAAAGTAACTAGGTAAGAGAGACACTATGTGTATGAAGCGTATCTACCATAGATTGCGTGGTAAGGCGGCCTTCGTGCGAGGAATGTTCTCACGTTTAGGAGCGTTGATTGGGTGACAGAAAAACTCCCGAGGATTGCATACAAGGAATGTGGTTATTTTGGCGCAGTTGGGAAACGAGTATTTTATTTACTACTGTTATAAAATTAATTAATACGAGAAATCGTAGGGGTCGGAATGTAATTGCGTGAGTTTCGAATCCAGAACTCTGAGAACTAGGCGCAGAGACGAGGATAGCAGCGCCCCGCTCAGTCCGTAGAGACGCCGTCAAGCACGATTACGTTTCCAGTGCCAGGTGTCGGCAAGGTTGCGTTGCTCGTATGCCGACGCCGCATTTGGACCTAAGTAGCTGTTACATCGAACTGTTTAAGGGCAAGTGAAATATCGCGGTCGATAATGAAAACTGTAATGAACTTTTCTCAAGGGTGTTTTTTTTTTTTTTAGGAAAATTCTTTAAAAAATTAGCACCATTCAATAAAGTTAATTTGAAAATTGTGACTATCTTTCTTACACTCACAGCTGTTTCACTTCCCTATAAATCCGCTTCTTATTATAAAACACAACAGTACTTCCCGCACATTTTACATCGAAGATATTTTTTTTTCATAGCGTACAAGATTTTTTTTTATAGTATATAAGATTCGGGTACAAGGCTGAAGCGGCGTTGGCAAGAAGAATCTCAGTTACGCGCTATGGATAGTTGGTATAACACTTTTCTTGGTCACTTTGTCGCGTTCCACGTTGATCCTTTTTATTTTCATACTGTACGAAAGTACTTACTTGTCGACAGTCCCCGATGACTTCCATGCCATCGTATGTACCTGTCTTAACATTATCACAATAAAATAGATAGGATATGGATATAGGTGGAACGCTCTATGCAAGTAACTGAGTAAAGTTCGTATTGCACGAATGTAGATGTATGGAAAGCGACAAAAATAAATAAATGCTTTTTTGTTTGTTTTTTATTCAAGAAGCGTAGAGTCGCGAATTTTTTCACAATCTAAAATATCGCTTTCGCTTATTGATTACAAAGGCACTGTGTACGATTATATACAATTTTCTTTTATATATATATGTAAACCCTATTGTACGTTTTTATCCGTAGTCGCGACTCTGACCTACAGTACAAAACGCGTGTTAACATCGATTCGCGATTTTCCAGAATCGCGAGACAGTGTATATACTATACACACACACACACATAGCCACTGAAAATGTTCGCCTACTCTTAATAAATACTGTGTCGTTATTTAATTTACGTGTTTTTTTTTCCATTCATTTGCATAATCGTTACATGTAGCGAAAAGACTCGATAGGAAATTGTATAAAAAACCTCTAACGGGGAATTATTGACTTCGCTAAAGTTTAATAAGGAGTCCATCGTAATTTTGATTGGCGGAAAAGATGTAAATCTATTTTAGTCGTTCTTTTTTTCTTCTATACATATTATTATACACTCTTCAGCTTGGCTGGGGAACCAACGATGCTACATGTTACTTCTTTCGATCGCCCAAACGCGAAGGACCCCCGACGGTTTACACGAGAAGGCAGAGAATAATCCGTGATAACAATGAAATAAAATCAAAGAAACGAACATCGCATCGGATCTCTATTTGGTGATTGCGCCAACAATTATTATTTTTTTCGCTCCGGCGATAAATCCATCGCACAAAAATTTCAGTCGTTACAATGTTTTGGTCGTGTTTGCTTGAGCCTTGGACTCTCCGTCGATGACGTTGATTTCGTTACACATTTTTCGTACTTTTGTGTGCTTTTACTTTATCAATATTTTAATTTACAGTAAATATGTTAATGGCAGTATCGAAGTTGGCGAATTATATGTCGTGACGCCCGCGTCACGAAGTGGACAAAAAAAGAAAAACAAATTGGACAAACGCCAAGCTCGCTAGCGAAAAACTGAGGGAGATTCACAATTTTTTTTTTTCGCATTTTAAATATAGCCCTACGAATACGTAGCAAAGTTCGATTTTCGTCGTCGCTCGCGAGACATTTATCTCGCAATATCGAGACGTAAACAGTTCGTTCGCGAGGCATCGAGAGACGCGAGATTGTGAAGTGATCGGATAAAATAATATGCGGGGGAAAAAAAAGAAGAAAAATAAACATTCAACACCGACTCGATCAACATGTGTTTTCGAGCCTGTTGAAATTCTTCGTTAACCACTTGGTCGCGCCGCCGCTACTCGGGGCTAGTCCTCTTGTCAGACGCGTTCTTGCGCGTATCTGCACCACGACCGGCCATTGTTATTGTCCTCGTGGTGAAGTAATTCTCAGTCATCGAAGTCGTGTCTCAATTTTATGTAGAGGCAGGAACCGAGAATAATGCCGAACACCTCGAGTACCGAAAGTCCGAGCCCGACTGCGCCCAGAATTATTAAATGATCCTTCGTCGTTTCCAGAAACTTGTAAATGCATCCCTGAAATATACATTAAGAAATGTTATTAAAAGCTATAGAAATTGGTGCAAAGTAATTTGCAGGTCGCTGCGTCATTTTTTTAAACTATTTTCAGCATAGCTTTCTCTACGAGAAAGTTTGCTGATCGATTTTTGGCTTCCTCACAGAGGAAGCTGTGTAAAATTGTAAGAAATGAGGAAGCCATGTGCATATTACTTTGCACCTTTTTTTTGTAACATTAAATAATTTCTACATATCATAAAATTGCAGATAGTGAAAAGTTACCGCAAAATTTATTGCGGAAAATCGCTAACTGTCATTAAAAACTATCTTCCACAAATCTGTAACTGACTTTACTCTTAGTCTGATACTTAACTCAAAAACTCGTGTCAGAAAAAAAAAGATTTTCGCCAAATTTAAAGCCAAACATTGTTTTAGTCCAGTCCCGTGTCAAACTTAAGCTCGATACTTCCACGATTACTCGAATTAGACTGTGTTAACACATTTAAAAAAATCCATAAAATTTTATCGCTGATCGCGGCTAAAAATCATCTCCCTCGAGGTTTTGGACTATTTGAAGTGCGCCGACACTAAAATCTCGAAAACATTATTATTGTATTGATTATAGTTCGAAGTGCAAACTCACCGTGTATTGTATATTCGATGGATGATCGCGCTTTCCGCACAGCGGTGTCACCGTTTTGCAGCAGCTATCGGGTACGAGACTGCCGTCACGGAGGACATCCTCGTCCTTGGCCCATTCGCTGACGAGCCAATCCTCGAATCTCAGAGCACCGCAGCACTTGAACTGAAAAAATTAACCCATTTTACCTTCCCCTATAAAAAATGTGTATAAATGAAACAAAAAACTGTCAAACAAAAGAAAACAAACTGAAGAACAATTTGACCAAGATCGATTCGAGTGTCAGATTTTACAGGATGTTGAATTTTTATTGTACATTTCTTTTACTTAATTTTTTCAAATCACCGACGGTGCATCCGATTCTTTCCGCATTTTTTCCGCTTTGATACACCGACAAAAAGGTTTGGTAATATCAACTAAGCTGCGGTTGCGGGTGGCGAATGAAATGTTTGGTCGATTAAACAAAATATTCGGTAACACGACTAAATATTCGTTCAATCGACTAAATATTTCTTTCATTCGATCCAAATATTTCCTTCGCCACTCGCAACCGCAGCTTAGTTGATATTACCAAACCTTTTCATCGGTGTAACAAAAGAACGCTTATCAGAGCAGATTTGTGTCAAAACTAAGCCCCGAACAGGGAGAGCAGACTGGAATATAAGAACGTCTATTTCAGCTGGGTACACATGTGGATAGCTCTCGGATATTTCCTAATTTAGCCGAACAGAGCACAACTGCATTCAAGACCACACCCGAAGTCATGAATCGTCTTGAGGTCTCATTACGTGGAAATTTAATATTTTTAAATCTTAATAACTCACTTCTATCTGCATCTGGTCGATGGCCGCAGTTTCTCTGGATCTCAAGGAATAATTGTCGAGGAATGTGCGATTCAGTGTCATTTTGAGTTCGGGACCGACTTGTTCCTCGTAGAGTCGGGCCAGTGCCCCGACCCCGGCTTCGAGCACGAGGACCGCCATCACGACGAAGATGTACTGCAAATGAAAAGAAATACAAAAATGTAAAAAATTAAGATCTTATATATATATATATATATATATATATATATATATATATATGTCTCTATAATATAAAAAGATTTCGCCGTCGCCGCCGTCGCCGCCATGTCACGAATCAGGGGGGCAAGGGGGCTCGAATAAAATGTTTATTTGATTCAAATAAATATTACTTCATTTAAGTAACTATTTACTTAATTTAAATAAATATTTATTTAAATCAAATAAATATTTTACTCGAACCAAATAAACAGTGGCCGTCGAATAAATTTTTTTTATTCCCGTCTCTTCGGTCCCGGGCATCCTGGTTAATCGGGGTTCTACTGTACGACCCACATTACGTGGGGAAAAAAACTCAGACAAGTAGATTGTTATAATATTTCTACATATGTTAATTTATAATACACCGTTAAAAACATCGTGTTATAACACAACTCTCAAAAAAGCTCGCGTGTAGAATCCTTCACCGGAAGTCCGAGCGACTCAGAACCGGAAGTGGTCGGTAACCCGTAATCCGCGCCGCCGGTTAGCGTCCTGCGGTGCAGGACTGATCTACATACGCATAGTTAATCGTCGATACAATCGTAGAAAAAAAAAAATACGTAGGACCGGAATGATCGCGCTCTTGGATTTTCAACGTCGAGAGAAAGGTGAAAGGTGGCTCGTGGCTCTCGAATAAATTTTTCTCTCCTCGAGAATGTGTCGGAAACTTGTCCCCGATCCATATGCAGTTCGTACTTCATTCTTATTCATTCCGAAGTCGGGAGAGGATGGCGAAGCTCATGTGCCGAGGGCTCGAATATATTCCCGTCTCGAAACATCGAAGCCCTTTCTCGCTATCTTCTCCTCTCCTCCTCCTCCTCTTCCTTGTCTTCGCGGGGTTTACACAAGCGTGGGCAAGAAAAGGAAAATAAGAAGAAAGGAAAATAATAGTTACAGCAGCCACCCACGCGTTCGGATCAACAGCCGTGAGTCTCGGTCGACTCTCGGCGTACAAATAACGCCGTCGTTTTCAACCGAGCATATTCTCACCGTTGCTAGTGTGTACACACTGTGGTCGAAGCCTCATCTCGCCCGAAGGAAAAACCGAACCTTCACTGTTGCGCAACTCGAAACGAGACCGCTCGCGACGTCGTTCCCGATAACTCTTGGCGAGCTGTTGCTCGCACGGGAAAGGTGAAAAAAAAAAAGAAACGCGAAGAATCCGACGAAAAACTGTTGTGAGGGAGGACGAGGGTCAGAATAAAAGAGGAGAACGGGCCGTGAACAAGTTACTTTGGTTGAAGTAAACATAAAATTTGTTCGACGTCTCGCGGAGAAAATTTCCCAACGGTCTTGATGCCTTCCTTCGAACTACGTTAATTAACCCTTTGATGCTTAATCCTATATACTCGGCACGTTGGTGAAATAGTTTTTTTTTTTTTTTGACTATGTCTTTCTCATTTTTATGATCGAAAAATGGTGGAAAAAAGTGACGATTATTAACACGTCACAGAGAGTAAAGAGGAGAGAACTAACCGGAAAACCCGGAGAGAAAAGATGTTGAACGTGGAGTCACATCATTTTGCCGAACTACAATCGACCGAATCGTCGTATGGCCGAAAATCATGGGTCCAAACGCATTTCATCCTAACAGTCAAAGTTCCGAAACTTTATTTTTCTGAATCGTAAAATTCGGACGAATATGACGATTTGGACAAATATGACGATTCGGAGGAATAACGTTCGGCCAATTATTATTTCCGAAAAGTGACACTTTCGCTTCAGCGAAGATTCGGAATAATCAAGTATCGAAAATTTGACGATTCGGAAAAATAACGATTCGCAAAAATTATGTTGCGGTAGTTCAACTATTCGGACGAAGTGCGTACGGACCGATGACTTTCAGTCACGATTCGCCCAATTGTATTTTCGGCGAAACGAGGTAGCTCCCGTTTTCGCGCGATGATAAAAAAATGCTCCGTCTCTTATCCGACGCGAGGGTCGGTAAATCCATTAGACAATTCGTGAGCCTCGTACAGCCGGGTTTCCCCGTTTCCGTTTCTCGTAGAGATCCGCGGGTCGTTTTCCATAATTTTCCACGGCATGCAGCCGGAACGAGCGGCGTGTGAGTCTCAACGATATGCTCTGCAAACCCTTTCGCTGCATATTCATGGGTTGGTGCGAAAATTCAGGTGTACTCCCATCCAACCGGGTCCGCGCAACCGGAGGGAAGGATCGAGCTCTGCAGGCTCCGCCGCCGCCGCCGCGCTGTGAAGGGAAATACGCTGGAGCGCGTGTTATATCCTCGCACTTCCCGAGCGACCACCTCGAATGCGCTGGATGTTTAACGTACCAGCGGTAATTCCGTATACAGTGGTAATGCGGACGGCGGTAGAGATTGTTCGCTCTGCCGTTTCGCTGGCACAACCGAGCGTAAGATTCGCTCTTACCCCAAATACTTTTGCGCGGCTCATCGTCCGTTCGTTACCGACTCTTGACGACCCTGAAGATATCTGCACGACATCGAGTTTCATCTTTGGGCAGTCCCTGTCAGTGCACGGCTTCAGCAACAACAACCAATTGTTCGCTTATAGAATTTTAATCTCCGAGTGAACTTCCTCGAGCAAAGTTTTTACAACGCAAAATACAATCGTTGTAACTTGATGAAATTTGGGCACAGATATCTTCAGGGTCGTAAATGATATCTAAAAGTCGTAAATGATATCTAAAAAATATATAAATAGTGCACATGGAGAATGCGAGTTAAGGTGGTGTCCAAGTTGGTGAACCGGGAGCGAGTGGGAGTTGCGAGAGTGGGCAGCCGGGTCTAATTAGCGTCGTGCTCGAAGGCACACGTAATGTATAATGTGGTTAATCCGAGGCAGATGTCGATAGTAATGTTAATACGCGGCAAGCCGATACAAATCGTGCCAGACATTTTTTCGATAAGCTTCGACCATAAGGCATGCGAGTCGTCGCGATCGGTAATAAAAGTAGCGATTGATTGATTTGTTTTTTAGCATACCGATCGTCAACGTTTGAAGTGAAATTCTCCGATCAATCTGAATTGACAACAGCTTTGCGGGATAATTCGATTTTTACCGAAAATTGTTGGTAACCGTGAAGAAAATTCATTACAGTTTTCGATTTTACCCCGAAACGGTTGGTAACCGTAAAGACAATTCAATAAATCGAAAACTCTGTAGAGTTTTCGATTTCAAACCGAAATGGTTGGTAACCGTGAAGAAAATTCATTACAGTCTTCGATTTCAATCTCGAAATGGTTGGTAAGCGTAAAGACAATTCATTGCAGTTTTCGATTTCAACTCGAAATCGTTGGTAACCGTAAAGAAAATTCATTACAGCTTTCGAGTTTACCCCGAAACGGTTAGCAACCCCAATGAAAATTCATCACATTTTTCGATTTTAACCGCTAATGGTTTTTCTAGTCACCACTGTATCCGGTCGTATTCGCATAGCGCCACAACGTTCTCAATAAAATTCTCCCATGAACCTGAATCGACAACAGCTCCACGTGAGAATCCGACATTAACCGGTAATGGTTGGTAACCCCGAAGAAAATTCATCCCAATTTTCTTTATCGACCCACGTCGCGTAAGATGTCGCGTCATCTTGAGTCCGAAACCGTGAATGCTCGTCAACGGGAAGAGAACATTTCACATAAGGGAAAATGCACGAACCGAGCCTCGGTATGTGCCCGCTCCTTTTTACTTCGCTTTTCTTCGTGTCTCTTCTTCGGCCGGTTACTCTTTCTCGCGGTCGATGTACAGAGGGGAGTGGGGGGGGGGGGGGACGCTAGAATGTGCGGCGACGGTGGTCACCGCGGTATCCGGGCGTATTTGCATGGCGTAATGAGGAGATCCCGTTCCCGTGCACGTACCGCAGGCGAACCGAGGAACCGAGAGCTCCCCTCGTTTTTCCTTCTCTTTCCTTACTCTCCGCCTCTCTTACAGCTGTAAGCCCTCGCCTCCCCTCCGCAGATCTGCATGTACCCCGTCTCGGACAGTTCGCGAGCTTCCCACTGGCCACTTTAGGAAATCCCCGCGGTGGCGGCAACGCGACAAGCGGACACAACTATCCCCTTTGCTCCGTACGAGTCTACCTATATACATAAGTTTCGAGTTACCTATATATACGACGGGCGAGAGATCGTCGGGATTTTCTCGTTGCGCCGTACGGGTTTACCTGTATACATAAGTTTCGAGTTACCTGTATACACGACGGGCGGGAGATCGTCGGGATTTTCTCGTCGCGCGGTCCAGACGCGTCGGGCGATTGCCGGAGCGTATGGATCGCAGCCGCGAAATAATTGGTCCCCGGACATGTCCCCTTCCGCCCCCCCCCCCCCCCCCCTTACCGCTCCGCGCCGCCGCCGAATCGTGCCATCCACGTAGAGCGAGGTTCGGTCGTACATCGAGTGTACACAAACTCACCATGGAAACGATGATCCGGTATACACGCAGGAACGTTGCCGGCAAAATCTCACGTGTGCATAAATTTACCGATGCTGATGACACTATTTCCGTAATAGCCGTACACGAGAGTTTCGATGCTCAATATTAATGGCAATATCGCGTAGTGCGAATTTAATTTGTTGCTTTCTGTTTTTTTTTTGTACTTTTTTTTTTTGCAACCAAAAAGCCTGATGATAACCGGTGAGATCGGCAAAACGTGTGTGTGTGCGCGCGTGCGCGCGCGCGCGTGTGTCTGTGTGAGAGTGGAGAGCGTAAGGATGGGGATGGACGGATAGAGAGGACTAATGGACATGCGGAGAGAGAAATTATCGGAATCCTGCCGATAAATTACCCCGCGGCTGAATTTCTATATATACATATACCTTTATACACAGATATATCGGGTACCCTACGAATTGGATATTCAGGCGTAGTATTATAGTATAGGTATGGTAATTGACAGCCGGGATAGGTAACCGAGAGGTAAAGCGCCCGGAGTCAAGGAGAGATATAGTGCCAGGCATGGTGACGCGTGCAAGAAGGATGTGAACCAGTCCGCTCGACGATTAATCGATATCGATCTTGCGAGCCGCCCGAGAACCCGGCGGGGGGATTGAGGAGGGTCGGGGGGGGGGGGGGGGGGGCTGCAGAGAACGCGCAAGTAGATAGATAGGGAGTGGAACTAGATTTCTGTTTTCGATTGCCTAATATAGTAGTGGAGAGATTGATGACGAGGTTATCCACAATTCGGTCCCCATCTACTGCGTGCATGTAAAAAAAAACCTTCAAAAAAATCAATCATGATTTTGTGAGAACAACAAAGATTGCATAACGACCAGAGCGCCGTCGCCGTCGCCGTCGCCGTCGCCGTCGCTGTCGTTGATCATTGGAAAAATTTGAGTTGAATGAGTTAAGTCCTATGTTAAATACTCACTGAGAAAAAAATATGGTATTTCCTACTACAACGAATAGTTCCAAAGGGAGACGTCTATATAGATAGTTTGTGATGGTATAAACTCAATCGATTAAACTATAATTACAGTTACAACTACAATTTTTGGTAATTGTCGTAACTGTAAAATGTAGACGTCCCGCCTGGGAACTATTTACCATGTAAGTTTTTCTCAGTGTTGATCGAAGGGGGATCAATGGAGATTGGCGGACAGACCAGCCGAAAGGGCTCTGGAGTCCGTGTACGACGGGGTCTCGAAGTGGGTGAGACGTTATCGGGTGGAGGGTTTACCCGCAGCGGCGCCGAACCGGAGGCGATATCGCGCCGATGGTTCATCGCAGGAGGCGACGGCGTGCGCCGCGTGCCCTGCATGGAACGAAGACGCGCGAGATCGTACCGGAAATTTTGTTCCGCGCGCACGAGGATAGGACGAGGCTTCGTGCGAGAGTGTAACGTTCCTCTCTCGGCATCGGTGCCGAAGGCGCGCAACTTTTGTACCCGTAGGAGGCGGGGGAGGAGGGACGAGGAAGAATTGGTAAGAGCGCGCGGGCGGTCGGGAGAACCAAGAGCCGCACGCTTCGGATCTCCGACCACGCGAGTCGAATCGACAATGTGCCATTGCATTAGCGGGATCGGAGCGGGACTGGTTCGCTTCAGTGTATAGTTATATATATATACACCGTAACACTGTACGCTCTACCGTGGTACTAATACTATGCCGGACTGAAGATCGCGCAACGGTCCATGGCACCGGGACGAACGGAATGGCCTATCGTTTATTTGTCCTATATACACACTGGCAGGTTGTTGTGCAGCTCGGGCACATCGCGCTCGAGCTATGGACTATGAAATTTAAAAACCGGTAACTCAGTTTTCCGGAGATTCGCCGGAAATACGTCACTTCCGGTTTGAATACCTTATTTTTTAACCGAATGTGACGTATTTTGGGATTTAAAAAACGGAAACTTAGTTTGCCGGGGATTCAGCGGAAATGCTTCACTTCCGGTTTGAAAAGCTTATGTTTTTTTACTCGAAGTGACCTATTTTGGGATTTAAAAACGGAAATTTTGTTTGCCGGAGATTCACCGGAAAACACTTCACTTCCGGTTTGGGGAATCTAATTTTCTGACTGGAAGTGACGTATCTTCGGTACGACGTCACTTCCGATCGAAAAATTAGATTTCTCATGCACTCAAAGTCCGTATCTGGCTTCGAGTGCATAAAATAGATTACCGATACTTCTGGCTTGTATTATCCGATTTTATTTTAGTTTCTCAAGTACTTCCGCTCTTCCCAAGCTGCGGCGTGTTCTATAAGTGTAAGAGTATCGTATGAGTGGTGTCTTACACATAGCGGGCACAACACTCGTGGAGGTGTTTGCTCCGTACACGAATCACTCGCCAGGTCGCGCATGATTCTTACTCGACACTCGGCAAAGTTACGTAGTTCGTCTTCAGCATCGTTGTCTACTTTCGTCCTCTCGTCGTTCCGCTCGTTTATCCCACAGTAACCACTATATTTTGTGGATTCTCCAGTTTTACCAACCCTCCCCTATTTCCGCCCGGCAAAAGAGTTACGATTTCAGAAAGCGAGAACTTTCCATACTCCGTGATTTGTGATCAACCGTTGAGCATATACACATGTGTATTAATCAATTCTTATCGAAAGTCGATCTTTGCAGATTGACGCTCCAGTATTTATCCGCGATCGCGATAAAAGTGCCATGAAGATTTGTCTCGAATGTCGAACCGATTCACCTGGTTAAGAAAAAAAAGAGATGCGAACCCCCACAGCTTTTTTTTTTAACCCGAAATTTGATGCCCGATAGTTATTTTTTTTGTTTTAAATCATCAGGGAATTGGTCTATTACAAACTTTCTTTGTTTTTGGCTTACACGCAGTTTATGACAACAGTTTTTTGAGCGTCATGTTGCGCAGTCGTTCCGACGAGGTATTAATAAACCATCGATTGAAAAAAAAAATGTGCAACGATTTAATATGGATCTTACTTTTTTTTAAATCTATTGCCCTAATTTTTATTTCTCGGATACATTTTACTACCCTCGCGTGAATCTATCCGTTATCGATGACTCGGTGTCTCCTCCCTTCATCATTTTTTTACCTATATATTTATATAGGTAGCCGATGCAGATGCTAGAAACGATGGAACTTTGCACGACGAGATCGATGGAAGTTTGCGGTACGGTTGTACAGATCGCGTTATGCAGCGCCACAGCACGCGATAAAAGGCACGGCGCGCAATTATAAAGACATTAAAACCTTCCAGGCTCGCCGTCTGCGCGGACTGCAAGCCCACACCGCGCGTCTCCGCGTTACTTCTATCCGCTCCCTCGTTCCCTCTTTCGTTCTCATTGAATCTTTACTGCCGCGAGATTGCACGCGCGGTTAACGCGTTCAACCACGAAGAAACTCTTTGCGGGGGGGAAGAAGGGGGCGGCTTTCATCCTCTCTTCCACTCGCTCGTTAATACACGCGGCTAACAAAAGCGAACTCTCGTTCGGTCACAGAGCCGCATAGGCGAGGAAGCGGGGGAAGATAAAAGAAATTATATGAGCGAGAGAAATATCTTCGGATTCCTTCGAAGCAATTTGCTTCTCGACTTTTTGTTTTTTATATTTGTATACACATTGTAACGACCGAGCGAATGAATAACGCGGAGAGAATTTTTTTCAACGAATAAAAATTTCTTTACGAAATTCGTTAACTGTTTCTCAAAGATAAATAAAAATGTTGGACATAAAAGAATAATCTCCGACCGAACAAAGTGTTGAGTATCGAGAATGCCCGATTGAAACTCGCTCGTTATCGCATGTGATTGAAATATCGATGAGTACGGAACACTGCGAATCGACGAACGAAGAGCCGTTTTAAGAGGAGTCGGCACGAAATTGCCGCGAACGTCGCGATCTTTTACCGCTTTGCTATTTCACTGGGATTCCACGTTCACCGAGCCGATAACTTGGCGTCACCGTTAAGCGCCACGACGCCCTCTTTCGTGCGTCGGGGTGTTAAAATCGAAGTAAAAAGCTCGTCAAATTTTCTCGTTTCTCGCATGAGGCGAAGGATCGGGTTGCGCAAAGTAGTTTTCGAAGTGGTCTTCGCAACAAGTTTACGGCTCGGAGAAGAGCCGAGGACTCTTTGCTCTTCGCGCTGGGAATCGCGATCGATCGAGGATCGACGAGATTTTACGGGGCGCGCGACGCGAGGAACGCGGGGGATCGAGGGATAAGCTACCCGTAGGTACGGCTCTCTCGATTTCTCTCTCCTATCTCGTTCGCGTTACAGTGCAGCCCGGGTTCGTTGGACAGTCGCGTCGCTGCCGCGGCTACGACCAACCGCTGCCGGTGCTCGCCGCTCGCGAGCATAAATTGACGGTAAGTACTGGCAAGCGAGACCGGGGGTACTTAGGGAGTAATGCGGCTTCGCCCGCAGCGTTCGCAGCGGGGGCAAACAGCCCGGGCGGCGAACGGGCCGGGACCACGGGAAACTGGTTCGAACCGCGAGCTGTTCGCAGGCGTCGCGGGAGGGGCCCGCGACCGCCTACCGTCCGCAAAAAGCCCACCGGCGCGGGCTTGTTTATCGAAGGGCTCGCGTGCTATTCGTTCGGCTGCATAAAAAAAATAAAAAAATAACAATTTAACGAAATTTAAAAAAGAACAATGTTACGGTCGAAAAAAAATTATGAAAAATAATAATCCCTTCTGGAGTCCGGTCGAATCCACGAAGGGCTTGAATTTCCGCTTGTAATCTTTGAATTTTATTTCCATTCGTCCATTCGTTCGTCTTCATTTTTGAAGCGCCAGTTTAGATTTTTGCGATCGCTTTTCAAAAAATATTATGGAATATTTTTTGAAACGTGATCGGGGCGAAAATGTCCATGCATGCATTCATCAGCGTGCCAAAATTGAAGTGGGCGATATTTACCTCTTTTGCCCTAAATTTAAAAACAACAATATTTCTGCACTTTTATTGTGAGTCCTTGAAGAGGGTTTGAAGAATCCTTGAATTCGATTCGGAATCTATCCCAGGAACCCTGCGAGGTTCCACGGTGTAGAAAAAAGAATGGTAAATACCCGCCAGAATTTGGGTATTTGTGGTGTTAAGCCTCGGTTTCGACTTTCCTGTTTCCGTCGCCGCTGTGATGCAGCGGCATGCAAAAGTTGGGCGGTTTGCGACGCTTCTCAAGGGCGTTTAACTATCATTTAGGAGGAATTAAAGATAATCGCTGGTGGCTATGGAGAGCGCGTAGGGTGGTTAGAGCGACCGGGGAACGGGCGAAGCTCTAGCTCCCTCTCTCTCGGTCTCGAGAGCGCTAACTCTCAATTAAGGCCGATTTATAGCCGGGACCGGTGAACGAGTGTATGCACCAGTGCACAGTATCCCTCCTGTATACGGTATACCGATGGTGCTGGTGCGGCAGCGGCGGCGTGCACGTTCGAGTCCCGAGGTCGCGGGACCTGCAGTTCCAGAGCCTCCTCCGAGAGTCAACCGGTAGTTTCCTATCCGGCAATCCAGAACAGTTTGGAACTCTCCGGGTAAGCTCACGGTGAATTGTTCCCCAGCTCTGGACAGGTGCCCATTGGTTCTCCTTTCAATTCGAACGTCCATTAAGGCGATGTGAAATCTCCTCCATTCAGTAGGTAACGAAAAATGTATTTTTTGTTTTAGCCAGCAAATTAATAGCCTCGGCAGAACTGTGAAGATGGAGTTGAGTCAGTGATTCAGAGGGCTAAAAAAAAATGATTCTAGGCCATTTTTTTTTTCTAGGGAGAAAAACAACGAAGCTTGTGAAACTTTTTGAAAAGCACAAAAACGAAATTTTATCATTTTTTTTTTTTTTTGTGTAAGTCCCCTCGCTGATATCCATAGCAGTTGATGCGACGTTAAATGATAAAAAATTAAAAATGTTTGAAATGATCAAAGATTTTATGTTGTTGCAGATTTTTTGTTTTCCAGATTCGAGATTGTAATATAGCCGGGATGTTTTCGTTGCGTATCGCCGTTGCAGGTAGATAAAGGCGCGCAGGGAGAGCTCCAGAAGGCGGATAAAGGGGAACGATGCGACGGCGAAAAGAGGCTGGTACTGCGAGTACCTCGCGAACTACTATGCAGTGGGTGGTTTAAGTGGGCAGGTTACACGTATAACAGTGTTAGCGAAGGCACATGTCGAGCGCACGCTGGGGGATAAGATAAGAAGGCTCGCATGCCTCCTCCTCGCGGTGCATTGTCGCGAATACACACCCTGCCCATTTCCACGTATACCTGGACTGTTGAGCCGCACACCGGTGCGGCCGAGGCAGGTGTTGGAGAGATAACTTTGTTCCCGCGTAGTCGTTCGCCTCGCCCGTACTCGCTCGCTGAGATGCAGCTTCAACGCTACGGCCACTTATATAGTACGGCACAAACGAACATGAAAAAAAATAAAAGTAAAAATAATTTCTCTACTATCGCAGCCTGCAAGCCGAGGATAATAGGGAGGCCATTTAACGCTGAAAGCGTTACACAGAGGAGAGTTGATAAAAAAATTATCGCGGAAAACATTCTACGGGTTGCGCCGCCTTGGAACCTTTGCAAGTAAAAAATAAAAATTATAAAAATAAAGTTGATATTTTTCCCTCACGTAGAAGGAGAGAAACGTCACCTTCTTAGGAAGTGACTTCGATTCTCCTCCCCCGGCGTCCCTCGATTCTTGATTTCTTTAATATCGTTGAGGACTCTTTTATGGTAGGGTAGGAACGCAAATATTTATTGACAAAGCTGCAATTAAATCAGGCATATAGATGTCGAAAGTTCTGAGTGAGTTGCTTCGGTTCGATGTTTCTGGAGTTGGCTACGATAAAAATGTTGAGGTTTTTTTGGACGTTGAAACTCCAATTTTCGTTGTTTAAAAAATCACGATCGTATCACCATGACTCACCCTACAGAGAGATGTCTCTTGGGGCGTGTCTCTCTTCCCCGTTCCGGAACTTCGTCAATTGCGATAATATTTTCGTGAAGCTGCACCGGCAGCGGTTCCGGAGTTTCTTCCGTTTATCCGCAGGCCCGTCAGAACGCTTCCGGACGACACGCGCAAGCTCGCGTGAGTTCGACTTAGATTCTCGGGCGCGGGCGCGAGAACGTAATATCCGCGTTAGAGTAGGTGCACGAAGGGCACGGCGGTACGTTCACCCTTCGCTCGCTCAAAGGGAAGCGTGCACAGGCCAGAAGACACCCCGGCAGAAAAACGGGGGAAGCAATACCGGAAGTCGGGACTTTATTGGACGGAACCAGCCCGGGCCGACGTTTCCTCCTCACCTACGCGAGACAACTAAGAAGCGAAGTTCGAAGCGGAGAAAGGATCGGGGCAATTTCATCCGCGATAAAAACTTATCGGGGGAATGTGATGGATAAATGAATAAACGAAGTACATAAAACCGACGGATCGAAGCAGGGATCCAACGAAGTTTCCGGTAGTTGAGGATAGACGCCACGCAGGCTTTCCCAAACGAAAAGTTCGATTAGGTCGTAATTTCGGTATTTCGCGAAACGATAAGGATTCGATACGAATAAACAAGTAAAGATAATAAAAAATATTGGAAACATTAATTCTGCGTAATAACAGTGTCTGGAAGACACCAACGGATTGATAAAAATAATTATTGTTCTTCGGCAAATCGGCAAACATTTTTCTTTCGTGTGTAATTAATTTGTTGATTCTTCTCGACACGTTGATAAAAAATATCAATGAAGTAAAATTCGCTTGCGGGCTGCACAACGAAAATAATTGTTTCGATTCTACTTTCAATTCTTTTAATTCCAGACGGGATTGAAACGATAACTTGTCACCTTGCTACTCTTGACGTCATTGTTTGAATATCATATAGAATTTTAAGAACTGAAAGTAGAATTGAAGCAAAACATTTTTTCTGGCAGACCGCAAGCGAATTTTTTATTCAGTCCACATATGAATTCTCTAAGAATTATCACGTTGTTATAAAATTATAATATTCCAGAAAATTTTGATAAATCCATGAAAAATCACGAGTTTTCTCATGCACAACATAAAAAAAAAAATATTCCATCTAAATTCAGAACATGATTTATCTCAGCCCCCTCCCACTCAATCCTACATATACATATATAGTATGCGCAGTTATGTTGTAATTTCAAACGATCCCGTTGCCTTAACTATCCCTCGGCTTGATCAACTGTTCGCATGGGCAACAACTACTAACCCAGCAGGATTTACATAGTTCATACCGTGTGTATCCAAGTTCCATTAGATGCGAAATTGCATCGTTACGGACACAGTGGGAGATCGCTCGTACCGGTAACCGGAGTGCGCATAGAGTACTCACACCCTCGCGAGCTAGGTCACCGACTATAGTTTGTGCGGAGGAGGAGCGAGAGTTCCAGCGAGTATGTGAGAGGCTGATAGTCGAAGACAGCGTCGGAGTTAGCCGATCGTCGTTGTGTAACAAGCCGTATGCGCTGTGGCAGAAATAAGCATCATCCGTCGGAGGGGCTCTTCCCGTTGTTCGCACAGACAGAGAACACCTCCCCCAGGGCCGACAACTCGACTCGGCAGAGACCAACTGCTTAGAATCCCCATCATTCGAGCGACTCTGATCCTCAATCCCTCCGAACTCGAAAAGCTCCAGCTCTCATCCCAGGTGTGCGTGTGCGCGTGCGTGTGCGTGTGCGTGTGCGTGCACGCAGAAAAAAAAATTATTTGACGGCCACCGTTTATTAGGTTAAGTAAAATATTTATTTGGTTTAAATAAATATTCATTTAAATTAAGTAAAATATTTATTTGATTTAAATAAATATTCATTTAAATAAAATAAAATATCTATTTAAATAAAATAAAATATTTATTTAAATAAAATAAAATATTTATTTAAATAAAATAAAATATTTATTTAAATAAAATAAAATATTTATTTAAATAAAATAAAATATTTATTTAAATAAAATAAAATATTTATTTAAATAAAATAAAATATTTATTTAAATAAAATAAAATATTTATTTAAATAAAATAAAATATTTATTTAAATAAAATAAAATATTTATTTAAATAAAATAAAATATTTATTTAAATAAAATAAAATATTTATTTGATTTAAATAAATATTTATTTAAATAAAATAAAATATTTATTTGATTTAAATAAATATTCATTTAAATTAAGTAAATATTTTACTTGATCCAAATAAACGGCGGACGTCAAATAAATTTTTTTTCTGGGTGTGCCTCATCGATGAGTGTCGCTGATTTTGATTCAAACTCTGCTGTTGTGGAGTGAATGCAAGCTTGCACGTTATACTGTTCGAACTTGGGCAACGAATGCCGTTTTGAAACCGCAGACAGCTCAGGCAAATGAATAATCGATGCTCTACTCACCACGAGAAGAACGCAGCGATTCTCGGAGGACACCCCACCGCATCCGAGCCAACTGCCGACGATCGCTAATCCTCCTGCTGCGACGAGGGCGTAAGCGAGTATCGGATAGGTCGACGTTGACATCAGCGAGATGTAACTGTGCTTCGATATGACTGTCCATATACCGATGCCACCTACCACCAGTCCGGAAAGCTGTAAATTTCAAGGAGCTTCGTTAATTCACACTGCTATGTCTGGACGTTTTTGGAGTACTTCGTAGAGAAAAATGGCGTATCAAGTTAACCAATTGAATATATACTATCAGAAAGTATCTACACAAACAGAAAAAAAAAAATTCGACGGCCACCGTTTGTTTTGTTTAAGTAAAATATTAATTTGATTTAAGTAAATATTTATATTATTTAAGTGACTATTTACTTAATTTAAATAAATATTTATTTGAATCAAATTAATATTTTACTTGAACCGAATAAAAGGCGGCACCGACAGCTATAGGTGCGCGGTTGGTGTCCGGCTCTGGCGGTCCCCAAAGCAGTGCCGATCGCGGTCAGTACTTGGATGGGTGACCGCCTAGCCGCGCGCTAAATCAAGTAAATATTTAAATTTTAAATATTTTAAATCAAGTAAACATTTATTTACATTAAATAAATATTTTACTTAAACCATATAAACGGTGGTCGTCAAATAGATTTTTTTAATGGGTTTGACTATTCGGATGAAGTGCGTTCGGATCCATGCTTTTCGGCCATACGACGATTCGGCCCATTGTAGTTTCGGCAAAATGATGAATCTCCTTCGACGACGCTCCTCAGTCCCAATTGGCAAGCTAAGCCTCCGATAAGATGCACGACGTGTACACCGTCCACGTAAGACTTCATTTACGATTCGACGCGCGTGCCCGGCGTCTGCGAACCGGGTCGGATGAAATTTAACGAACCAAAAGCCGCGGGCCGCAGACCGCGGCTAGCCATTCAGTGGCAGTGTTGAAAGTTACACGGCCCGGAGATAAAGGATGGTTTTAGGTGTCCGCACTAATACAAACGTTGGTAAAATGCCCGCGGAACCGAGCCCGAAGTTATAACGAACCCCTCGGTGTGCGCATCGCCGCGTTTCCGTCTTTACAGTTTACACCGGCCCAGGAATTGCCTCGTAAAAACACGGTGGAAAAGACGTACACACGCGCGAGTCGCGTAGACATTTTTAGTGGTGCATTAAAAAAATAAATTAAAGGAAATAACAGCGTAGGATCCGCGACGCGGATGAGGACTTTATTTTACGGGCCTTACCCGTCTTTCTCCCCTCCGAACAGCCATTTCGTTCTTGTGCTCTCTTCCCTGTACGACCGTCCGATCGACCGCGTGACGGACACGAGCGCCGATGAGGAAAACGACCGGCGCGGGTTCCTCACGGATTTTCACGTCGGCGTTTCGACACGGGCCGAAGATACGGGATAGACGGGAGAAGGAAAGAAACAGATGTCCTGGGCTCGCTCGGATTCCAAAAAACCTGTATCCGAACGGTCGGTAAATACGCGCGAGTCTTACAGTCTTAGGTCGATCCTAGCTTGCCTCTGCGGGGAAAGTACGTATTCATTTGAATGAAATAAATATTTATTTTTAATAAATACATACTTATTTGAATTAAGTAAATACTTATTTTATTCAGATAAATACTTATCTGATTTAAGGGAATACGTCACATAGTCGCCGTTTCTTAACCCCTTCAGTGTCAGAGAAATGCATTTCTCTGTACGTTTTTACCCTTATAGGGGCCGCTGATAGTGAAGGGATTTAAGGGGGGGGGGGGGGGGGGGGGTGAATTAACCAAGATTCGGGCAGGGACGTTCAAACAAATATTTAGTTGGTCGAACAAAATATTTTAATGACTCAAAAATATTTTGTCGAAATCACCCAAACAAATTGTCGAAATAACCAATTTTTTAGCCGTACCAACAAAACATTATGTTGAACGTACTCGCCCGAATATTAGTCGATTCAACCGGATTTTTTTTATCAGTGCACATTAGCTCGGATAAACGGGGTTCTACTGTACACAAAATCCGCGTTGGTACTGTTCGCTCGACTCGAACCGCCTAATTTTTCCGTTCTTCATTAGGATCACCGAAGCCTCGGTAATCTCGTCCTTCTCGTCTGAAATTGTGTTCGAAGTTTGTTCGGAGATCTTTGACCGTTACTTCGGTAGCGACGAGGGCGCGAATCATTCCGAAGTTTCCACCCGAGAAAAATGGTCGCACACCGTGCCCCGTTTTATCCTGGGCGCACCGAAGACAACGACTTCCGTTCGTTTCTCGGCGCCGCCTCGAGAGGTAATCCCTCTGCAAATCCTTCAAGATTGCGCAGCCGAAGGGATACAGTGATAGCGGGATATGCGCCGGTGAATTTTCACCGTTCTCATCTGCTTCCATCCGTCGGAGAGTCTCGGGGGGGTTAAACGACTTTCGTTTTCCCGGACGGCATTATCTCCGTAGTCTCCGGACGGGCGCGACTTTCCCGACGTCGACGAGGAGCCGGCGATATATTTATCTTACACGGCTTGTCGCTCGGGCATAGAACAGCCTCCACGAAACGGCACCTCTCGTCCGTTCGCGATTCTCGTAAACGTGCAATTAACGCGAATCCACAAATCATCGAAGCTTCGGCGAGCAATATTTTAGGGGCGGATGATTTAAAAGAAAAGACCATAAATTATATTCTCAACTTTGTTATTGCAAGGGGGGGGGGGGGGGGGGGGGGAGGCAACGCGTGCGTGAAAGAGATCTGACGGTGTAGGGTGAGAGAGGGGTGAATATGGCCCACCCCGATTAGCACGTAAAGCGATTTAGGGACCGGTCCATATTCACCACTTTCGACCAATATCGCACGCGCGAGGAGATATTAAATTGGAGCGAAAGGAAAGATTTACGATAGGAAATCTACGTGCTGCATGGGGGAGAGCGCACATATCTGTAGGTACTTTGGCTGTTAGAAATGAAATTTGTGTAACGCCGCGGCCGCGCGTTCGACTCCCGGATTCGCCGTCTGGTACTGCGTCGGAGAAGTACCGGTGTGAAGAATTATTTCATGCTCTATGCGGATTAAAAACTTTTTGATAGAGGTTTTCATTTTGTTTCAATGTTTTTGCGAAAAACATTTATTTTAGTTTTTTTCCAATTTTTTTTTCCAAATAGAAAATATCAAACCTTTATGCATACAACCCGTACCAAACACAATACATATATATGCAAACACCCAACACGTACAACTTACCAGCAACTCGAAATGAACTGATTTTTTAAAAATTTTAAGTATTAGTACTTAAAATAAAATATTTTTATTGCAACAAGAATGTAAGATCAAAGTCAAGCCCGAACTTAAGATCAAACTTAAGCGTGCAATGAAGTTCGTGCGAAACTGCGATCTCAAGTTCAAACTAATGTCTTAAAATTCGACCGTAAGTCTATTACGTATTAAAAAACTATTCCATGTTATTCGCTGTCAACAAATTCACAACAACTACGACTAATTATTGAAATCAATTAAAATACTTATTTAGACTAAATAAATATTTATTTATCGGTGGGCGTCAAATAAATTATTTTTCTGTGTGCGGTGTTCAGGGCGAAAGGTACGAAGAACCGCGGGGCTGCGAGAGAGTCTCGTAGGCTCTCATTAAATTCCTACGAGACTCTCCAGGCATAGCTGTGCCCTGTGCGAGAATGCGACATTGTTGATGAATATGCAGTGGAAACTGCGGAGCTTGCCGGTACAGTTTGTCGGGCTTCGCGAACTACCTCGGCGTATTACGTTACGTTTATGCGAGGCGAACGCGCGCGTAAAGCAAGGTTCCCGCGAGCATGGTAAATGCGTGCTTTACGCACGGGCGTAAACGGAACGACGTGACACGGGAAACCCCCGCGTACATCGCTTCTGCTTCTGGCAGTTATGTTCGCATAACCGAGACACTGATCGAAGTTCTCCCCCCCCCCCCCCCCCCCCTTCCCGCGCCCCGTGGGATTTCGCGAGCGTCGGCGGTTATACACTGCTTTGGTTTATACGAACTCCCACGTATACCACGTATACCGTTGAACAACGTGTTACGAGCTAAGTACAAGCAATTCTCACAACGCGTTTTCCTAATTTTTATCGAACATTTAAAAACATAAACAAAAAAAAACCTTTAAATATTAAAAAATGAATGGATAATTCGAAAATTTCGTCTACAGAATAGAATAAATTTAATTTCACGAGGCAACAGAAAAAAAATTAATGATGGTAAAATACCATGACAAACCATAATAAAATTCTATCAGTAAAAAATGTAGGCCATAGAATGGTATAAATTCCATTCCATTGATATTATAATAATTTTTGTTATAAGAAATATTTTATCTGAACTGTAAACAAATTTTAGTGTCAACGCGTTCGTCCCGTAAATAAATAAATAAATAAATAACTCAATAAATAATTAAATAGTTGTAACACTATTCAATTACTTTCATGCACTCGTTATGTGTTCACGTTTGGAGGGTCAAAAGTTACCTGCCGACGTTTCATTCTGGATTCACCCGGCAGAGTTCTGACAAACGAACAGTCGCGAATCGGATGTGAGATTCGTCAATGAACCACACGGAGAGATCCCGAGATCTTTCGCAGTATCGAGACGGGGGTTGACGCGATACGTCGGGCAAAGCAGTCATCCGGTATGCGCCTCGTCGCCTCGGATTCGTGCCAACTTGCGGCTTTACGTGAGAGCGCCGTTTGCACAGTGCCCAAGGTATTCATTTTTCTTTTTTATCTTCTCCCAACTCTCGGGCACGGAGAAGCCGTGGGAAGGGAATGCCTCGTAGAGAGTGGACATAGCGAGGCGTATAGAGCGACCAAAGGGACACAGAGGGCTCGAGAGAGCTCTCTCCGCAAGAGCTTCGAGTAACGCGCTGAATGAGACTGCGGATAGGGAGATGAAGCGCGAAAGGACATGAAAGGGAAACACACACACACACTCTCTTTGCGACTCTCTTCCGGGCGGTGTCTCGTGGGAAACACAAACGTCTCTCTGTGGAACCGTTTAAAGAAAAAATATTTTTTTCTTAAAAAAAGAACCGAAAAACAAAACAAAAAGGCATTTGTAAGAGGCACGTTTGAGAGACAAGACGGCGGTCAAAGAAACGAAAGATCGTCCCTCGCGACACTTCGGTCGAAATTTTAATAAATATTTATTTAAATTGAGTAAATACTTCACTTGATCCAAATAAACGGTGAAATAAATAAATAAATAAAATAAATTTCAAATAAATCGACAAATAAATTTTTTTTTCTGGGTGAATTCCCACAATCTCGGAAAGACGATCAAGTTGCAGATGTGATTCCGGCCCGAATGTTTCGACAAACCGCGCTTGTGGGAAAGCGTGTGGCCTCTCATCGTGTGTATATCTATCTCTTTCAACTCATCATTTACACTCTGGGTGGTATTCACATTTACTCGTTCGTGCATTGTTATTCAGTGCGGAGCTCAAACGAATGCGATGTATCGAAAAAAAAAAATACGTTTCGATATATTTGCGCCTTTGGCGCTACAGCGCGCGCTTTTCTCCGGCGAGCCGGTCTCGCTATCCCGCGCAAACGTTCACGCCGCGTTTGTCGATAAGACGATGAGATGACAACATTTTTTTTTTACATATAATTTTTTGCCAGTGGATACGAAGATTGCGTTTTAGTCACAACGATATTTCTGTCGATTTTCCACCGGGCTGAATAACCACTAAATCACGGGTTTGAAAGAGAATATTACAAATAAATAAACGGGGCGAAATGTCGAACGAGTCGTACGGATGGATGAGGAAAAGCGTAATTGGTCACGCACTGCTTTCGACGATGAATCGATAGTTCGACGGGCTTTTCAGGAATTTCTATTAACGGGGAAATTCGAGAGCCGATAGATATTGAATACCCGAAGTTGGGACTCGCCGTTTCGCGAACCTCCTCGGCCTTCCTCGTTAGCCACTAATTACTGCGCAAAATCGTCAACGTACGAATTGATTCGCGTTTGTTATTATTATCATTTTTATACAGCACATGCTACAGCATTGATTTGCATACCAAAATTTAAAAAAATTAACTTTAGTATGCATTTTTATTATTATTATTTCAATTTGTATGAATGAAATTTACCAATTGAACAGCGCAAACTCTAAAGCATTCGACGCAGTTGAAATTTGAATAAATCTTCGGGATGAAGTATAAAAATTCCTAGAGCTAAAATTTAGAATAAAAAATAAACAAAAAAGTGGAACTTTAAATATACGATCGAAAATTTGTGTAACCGAGAAATGTTTTTGTTTTTGTTTTTTTTTTTATATTCGGGGGTCTCGTAAGTGGCTTGCGGGAAGTATAATGATGAAAATGTATTAAAACGGTGAAATTTCGGAAAATCAGACCCGCGGGGAATAGACCCGCTCTGAAATGCTGTACGCTCGAGCGGTTCAGATAGGAGATCGCGCTTCGATGGATCGCACCAACTCTGACGCATTCCTCGAGGTTGGAATTTAACTAAATCTTCGGGATAAATTAAAAAAATTCCTGGAGGCAAAATTTACGATAAAAAATAAACAAAAGAAAGTGGGATTTTAAATATGCGAATGAAAATTTTGTGCGACCGAGAACATAAAAAAAAATATTTCGGGCGTTCCTAAGTGGGCGGTGGAAAGTGTCACAATGAAAATACATTGAATCGTTGGGATTTCGGAGCGGGAAGGCAGACCCGTACCGAAAAGCTGTACGCTCGAGCGGTTCCGATAGGAGATCGCGCTCCGATGGATCCGACGTCTCCGCGGGGATCGAATGTGCCATTGCTTAATGCATCGAGACGCTGCCACAGGCGAGGGCGCTCTCGTTGCACCGGCTGGCATTATCGCCTCCCCCCGCCACCCGTTGCATTGTTCGAAACGCGATCCTCAATCCGGGTAGGCCCTCGAACTATATAACTACGGTAGCGAACACGCGGGGGCGGCGCGTAGAGTACCTGGGTGGTGTATAATGCAGCTTCATTGTTACGCGTTACAGAGTACATTATTGAACCGCGTAACGTGGTCACAGCGGGTTTGCCGAGACAGGACTGCGGGCTCGCGAGCTCGTTCATTGACTCATGGCGTTCTGGCATTCCGCACAGTCGAGGGCGGTCGATATGGAACAGGCAGACTTGGATCGGCAAATTTAAAATTTTTTACTCAAAAATGAGAAATGAAATTATCGTCGATAATCAAGGTAGTCCTTGGGTCATGTCTGATGCCGCCTAAGTTTGAGAGTGGAATAAGAGAGAATTACAAACACTTCCCGAGCGGATAAATATGTAAAAAAAACGAGCCTATGGAAGGGGCTGCACTCAAAGGATCCTTATAAAAATATCCTGATCAAAAATATCCCGCAAAAAATATTCTCTTTACAAAATATCCACTGCAAAAAATATCCTCAATAAAAATATCCAGACAGCGACAGCGAAGAGATCTTTTTACACTATAGAGAGATATATAAGTTGTACTTACAAATAGAACAACGTTGTATATGTGGAGAACATATTTGAGAAAATTAACCGAGCAGCAGCCGTCGTCGCGGGTCCTCATCCTGGTCGATGTACCGGGCAATCGTTCGGAGCCTTTCGCCATTTTTCTTTCTTTTTTCAATTTTTCGTGGACGCACCAGCAGCGCCGAAGCCGCAACAGCTCTTGTACTCCTTCGATCTCGTCACCGCGTCATCGTGCTTCTGCAACAGGAAACAGAAAGAATTCATGCCTTTAGAACTTTTGTACGAAACAAGTGTCTAAGCTGCTCGAGCGAAAGGTTATCGAGGAAAGAAAATCCGGAAATTTGTGTATAGGCGAGAGAGGGTAAAAAAGGAACTCTGTTCCGGGGGCAAGACGGACTGTTTGAAAAAATCAATGTTAATCGTTATTATAGTATTATTAAATTAAATATATCATTATTATTATTATTAATAATATTAGGAACGGTCTCATGACGGATGGAAGAAATGGGTTCGTTTTGCCCCGGCGTTCCGTATTGCCCCGCCCCTCCTAGTATTCGGTAGGAGAACACACGGATCTTCATTCGGTCCGTGGAGAAAGCATTTTGGATGAGTGACATTGTCGAGCGAGTTCGAAAATCGCGAGGACTACGAACGAGGACTCGTCGGAAGTGAGGATCTCCGGGTTTTAGAGTCAGGAGGACCAGCAGCGGTGACAGGATGTAGTTTACGGTGGCGGAAATTTATCAACGTTCCCGAAAGTTGGCGCGGCACCAAAGTTGGTCGGTGAGCGGGCTGCCGGGAGGTAGAAGAGGAAATCTGTTGGCGAACCGGCGAACGGGCGCAGACCGAGGGTCTTATCCCGTGGAGCACATGCAGCAAAGTGCATCCAGCTGTAACCCGACTGGGTATGGGAAGTACGCCGGAAATGCGCGCAGGTAAGAGGTAAAGCCGATTTGTTCGACGGACGGGGCAGAAGGAAAAATAAATCGTGCGGCTGGCTTTCCCTCGATGCTTCATCCCAGCGTCTCTGCTACGGAAGTTCCAAATAAATTTCGAGGACTCTTCAAGGACGTTTCGATGACCTCCTAAAAATTTTTCAAGGACCTCGCGATAATCGATCCACGACTACACGACCGGCAAGTTGAGAGAAAAATCAATAAAAAATAAGAAATAATAAAAATGAATGTAAGAAACGGAAACCGCGGAAGATACGACAAGAGATGCAGAGGATTCTGTGATATTCGTTGCGAAAGATGGATCGCACTGAACCAACGATAACGAATCGAGTTCCGAGTTGAAAGGACTTTCCAAGGACGTTTCAATGACTCTAAGCATTCTGCAAAGACTTCGCAATAGTCGATCCGCGACCGGCACATTAAGAACTTTTCCACGAAAAGTTCAAGGACATTTCCAGACCCTCTCAAGGTCGACCTAAATCCAAGGACCTTTCAAGGACACCGAGGATTCCAAGAACAGCTGTACTCAATTTTTGAGCGCAAAATAAAAAAAATTAAATAAAAAAACAAAACTGTAGCCGAGACGGGAGGCGATGCGGAGGATTCTGTGATATTCATTTCGGAGAACGGTTCGCATTGAAGTAACGATAACGAATCGAGTTCCGGGCTGAAAATTCGCTTCGAATGGAGTGGATTCGAAATTATACTCGGGGAGATCCGATTAAAAGAAATTAAATCTCTCGAGCCGGTCTCGAGCTAATGAGTTTTAGCGTCGGTCGGAAGAAGCCCGGTCGGTAATAGGACCGCGCGGTGCGTATCGCTGAACGTTGAATACAGGAGAGCGCACCGAGGCGGCTCGCACCGTCGAGCGAGGAGAGTCGCTCGTGGGCCTCGTCCTTCAGCAATCTGACTCTACGCGGGACCAAAGAAGCACATTCACTTCGCGGAGCACTCTCACGAATAACGGGCAAATTGTGTTTGCGATCTTTCTTCCCTTCCACTCCTCTCCCCCTCCACTCCTCCCCCCCCCCCCCCGCAAAAGAGGTATGTGAGCACTATATATGCTATAGTATGGCAACACCAGGAGCGCCGTGTCTACGTAGCACGGTAGACATTTGCTATATTAGAGCGCGGGGTAGAGCGCACTTACATTGGAGTCACGGGTCACGACGGCCGGGTGAAATTCGCCGGAGTGCCGACTTCTCTATTTTCGTTCCAGTCGAGGCAGTATATGAACGTGTACGTATGTGTGCGTCAGTTGTATAGAATAAACGGCGACGTTTGTCAATTTGCGAGATGAAAAAGTGTACCGCTCTTCGAATCTGTTGCACTTAACGTTTATGAGGGGGAGAGTCGGGAAGTTCGGGGTAGCGCCGGTCACCCTTGACGAGGAATCGTGCACGGGGTTTCGCGCGTTGCGGAACTTGTAAAAAAAAGTTTTTGCTTCCAGGTCGATTAAATTGTGGAAGTTGAACCTTTTTTTTTTTCGTTGCTTCCAGTTCAATTAAATTTCCCGCTTTACGAACTGGACTTATGGTATGCATTTTTTTCTTCCCCGGAAAATAATTGCCGTATTAATTTCCAAAAAGTATATGTTTTTTTTTATAAAAATGGAAAATAAAAATAATTAATTCGGGTGCAAATACAAAATTTAACTGGGACTATTTATTGTAAGTTACCGCATAATCCGGGATAGTTCGTGTTACATTCATGGGGGTGCGTTGCTTAGATTAATTGCGTTATCATCCGGGAGGAAATACAACCGCGTGTGAGAGATCGGTTTGCAGAGTCCTGTGTTAACGATGTAACTGTGTGCATGTCTCACGAGGTAGTCCGAAACGCCCGAAATTTGCGAGATGCGCCAACCGGCTGACCGCGAAATTCACACTGCAATATTCATATATACCGTATATATATACATATATATATACAATGTACATGCATATGCCTTACTCCCAACGGTGTGTTTTAATGTTTGCGCCTTCGGCCACGATGCGTACGTTCTCCGTGTCAATTCAGCAGAGAATACGCCAGGTTTCTCTCGGCGTGTGTATATATACATATATACACACACACATATATATGTATATATACGTGTGCGCGCGAGTAAACATTTCTCTGGTCGAACTGTACAGGCGGTTCTGGCATTTCTCGCGCCATCGCTCTCCCTTTCGTCGCGTGGCTATTGTTATCCCCGCGCCCGTATAACTTACACGCTGCATGTACGCCGAAGTATGAGCGAGGGCATTAATATCACCCTGGGGATAAACACCCGAGACTCCACGTCAGATTACAGAGGCGTGTGTGTTTGCGCGTCGCGTTGACGCGTCTACAGAGAATCGTCGAGTCTCGAAGCTGCACCACGGATCAACGAGGAAACGGCCTCGACGGGAATCGGAAACGTCCGGAAACGCCGCACAGACGGTGCACTGGACAGTTCGCGTCACGGCGGCTCTACACTGAGAAAAAATTACATAGTTTAAACAACAATGCTGGCTTTTCACCGTAAAAAATCGTTCCCAAGGAGGACGTCTTATCGGTACGACAATGAAAAAAAATCATGGCTGCAACCGTAATTGTAATTTGACCAACTGAATATGTGCTATGAGAAACCGTCTATATAGACGTTGATCCTGGGAACTATTGGTTGTAGGAGGAAATACACTTTTTCTGATATAGTATATTACAGTATCCACTTTTTCTTATCAAGTTTTTTTTTTCTAAAACAGCTACCTCTATAAGGAACCAAAAAAAAGGAGAAAAAAAAAACACAAAACTTCGAGGTCCGCGCTCTCTAATAACTTCGATCCAAACATTCGTGCAGGTGGAAGATGCTTTTACGAAAAGCTGTGAATGTAAGAAATCGCACATTCGAACGAGCGTCGGAACTCGAGTTAAAGAACACGAAGAGATGGGCGAAGGGGGAGGGGAGGGGGGGAGAGGGGGTCAACAGACCTATCTGTTAGAAGTACAAGACTCGTACTGTACGCTCGTAACCTGGACGCGAGAGTGCACAAGTATGGCTTGAAAGCTCAGACATCACGTGTATGATTCTTCCGCCCCGGTGATTTCGCATCTCCAATTCGGAGTGAGGAAATGCTCGAAGCGTGCACGAAGAGCTCGTCTCGAAGGCTCTCTCGCTTTTCCTGCTGTCGATCGTCTTTTGCTACTTCGCGAAAAAGGGATTCCGCCCTTCTTCCGACACGTTCCACCTCACGGTGAAAGGACGATCGGGAGAAAAGAGACCTGGCGCTAAGTGGACCGGTGGCGTGTTGGCTCAAGCCCAAACTGAACACGCTCCGCGGCTCTATACGTGTTGTGTTATGTATTTTTTTTGTTTTTTTTTTTGTCGTTCGGTCGCCACTGTTTACACGTGCCGCCCTCGGCTTTGCTCGACTGCCAAACGAATCCGAACTGACGTTGCCCGATACGCACACGCAATTTCGGAGAATCCCATCGAATTCCACCGGCTTCTCTTTACGACACGTTCTCGATTATGACCACGTAAACCATGCGACGTGTGCTTTGCCGATGTTTTATTTTTTTTATATTGCCGCTGACGTTGCGAAGAAAAAAAATGTTTCGGTCTCATTCGACCCGTGTTTGTTCGTAAACGAGTCGTGGGCATTTTTCGACAATGTTTTATTTTGGTCCTTTTTTTTTTTGATTTTATATTTGTTTTTTTTCGAGGATAAATGATCGTCTCGCTTCGCAAACGGAAATATGGAATCGATACAGGAGAAACAAAACGTATAGGCTCGAGGGCCAGTAATGGTCGTTGGCGAATATGACGATTTTGCGACGCAGGAAATGTGGTTATTTTAAGTTGGGAAAAAGTTTCGTATATGCTACGCGTGACGGAGCTGATTTGTACCTCGTGTGATTTCTGCCCTCGTTTCGCTTCGCAGCAAACTTCGCACTCAGCGAAAATCACGCACTTCCCTCTCTCCTAGCATAATATACTATTTTTGACGAGTGTGAGTTTGCACGAGCCGAAGACGAGTGTTGCAACGACACGAGTTAAGAAAACGTTTTTCGTACGAGCATCGTACAAAATTTTATTTCACAAGGTGCGTAAATGAGAGTTTTACGCACGCGAAGCTATTTTCCCCGTCATTTTCCCATCGAGTGATGTAAAGTATATAATTTATTTACAGAATGAATTTGATATATTTTTCGCATATATTTTTTTCCCGTGCGGTTACACTTGTTATCATGTATGTTCGTACAGCTATTAATACTCCGATCGCGGCGCGATCCTCCTACGCGCACTCTCCATAGCGAGGACGATATAATGACCAGTGATAAATCGCTCGAGCGAACATAAATTTAGTCTCTGGTTGTACCCCTTCCTTCCCGACTCGCTTCCTCGAGTTTTCTTTTGCAACGCTGATACGAGTTTTCTTTTTTCTCCTTCACCATCGGCAATCTCATTCTGTTGCACCACATCGATCGTTGTTCGCCAGACCGGTGAGCGACTCTCTTTCCAATTTTCAGTTTATTCCATTTCAAGCCTGCTGCGACTTTCCTTTTTTGGCAACCCGAAAGTAATTTTTTCTTGAATCATGCATGCATTTTTTTCAGTCCATCCGTAAAACTACTCTAGTGCAAGCGAGCTCAGTTGCAACTATATGGCGACCGATGCCCGATGCTTCGGATGCTCTACGAGGCGCACAGCCAGAAAGGTGATTTATTTCACGGGCACTCCTTCAAGTAAATACTCATTTATATGAAAGAAATATTTATTTAAATTACAGAAATATTAATTTTAATCAACGAAATGTTTATTTTAATTAACGAAAGATTTATTTTGATTAAGGAAATATTTATTTAATGAAGAACATTTATTTGGGTTGGAACCCGTCGGATAATTTTTTTTCTGGGTCAACTCTCGAGATTTTCCCTCCGCCGTCGGGAGGAAGGACCAAGGACAAGACGAGCGACTGAAGGAGAGACGGCGTTGAGAAGTTATTAAGAAATAATTTAGCAAGACGTTCGAAGATTATTCCCGAAAGATGTGAAAGATCTTTCCCTCGAGAGGCTCTCGAATGTACGAGGTATAAGAAAAAAAAATTTATAAAAAAAAAAAATCCTGTCTCCAATTGAGGAAACGTTGAAAGCACTTTCCTGATGCGCGAACAGTCGGGGTTGAGAGAGGAAGAGAGACAAGTCAAATTGTTCCATCGAAACGAGACTACGCTGCGATTTGAGCAACTGTATTTTTTTTTTACCCAAAATAAGTAACGGATGCAATAAAAATCAATATCGAAGAAAAAGTGTTCTTGAATTCTTGCTCACATCCACAGTCAATTTCAATGCACGCGGTCTTTCACGAACATCGGAAACAATTTTTTTTTTTTCTCAAATTTCATCGAATAAAAAAAAGTATCCCGGTCGAGTAATAAAATTTCGACGGTTGAACGCATCGCGCAGGACTGCAAGTAATCGCCGTATACGAGTATCGAATTCCTGTGTCGTGCGACTTATATACACATCGACACCGAATCGAGTCGGAACGTCGAGTGAGCCTGGATAGAGAAACATACGTGCGAGAGGCGATAAAAATATATAAAAAAGAAATAAGAAAAATGAGCAAGAAGAAGAGCGCAAGAAAGTTGGTAGTGGCAGAAGAGGAGGGATACGATGGACTGAAAAAGTCTACGGAGAAACGAGCCGAGCGACTCGGAGTGAAGGGTGTGACCTGTCGTGTCGTGGGCGAGGCTGCCGGATTCTCTGGCTTGCTCTGAAATGTCGTCTGCGACGGGAGGTTTGGCAAGAAAATAAAAATAAATGCCCGCGCTTTTCGACGTGTGTTGAACATACCTTTTGCACACGAATATATATATTCATATAGATATATGTGTACATCGCGAGACTATAATCAGAAAGGCGTATATTATAAGTCGTATGTGTATAAGGATGTAAAATGCGCCCTTCCGATTTTCACGCAAAATATACGTGTGTACGTGGTAATTATCCAGTAAAAAAAAAAATTGTACATGTAACAAACTTTTTTTCCACAAATGTCCACAGTTCTTCTCTTGTTAATTTGACAGAAAAAAAAAATGTTGTAAAAGGTTTTCAAAATGTGTGTGAAATTTGTATAATATCGTTTCGGGAAATTAAGGAAAGAATCGTGGACGTTGATGCACATTTTACTGTGCACGTGTCGGTGGGTTGTGCACACATTGCGAGCAAAGAACGACAAAAACGGACGAAGATAGGAGGGCGGGACGGAACGGGGATGCGCGCCTTCAGCGCGTCCCAGTCTCGCGGACGCGGTCGTCGTGGACGAGGTCGGGGAAAAATAAGAACCGGTGATAAATCTGTAACGAGAAATGTTGTGTCCGCGAGCATCGGGGCGAACCGGAGGACGCGAAACCCGGCTTTTTGCGCGATAGAAAAATGTCTTAATAGACCGAGAGGCAACGACTGTCCGGAAGTGCCGCGACACACGCAGTCCCGGGACGTAAGTGGAGATTAATCTGCGGTACGGAGTACGCGGCGAGAGTCGTTCGCCTTTTTCATACTCCTCCTGTCTGTCCTCTGTCACGCTATTATTCTGTTATCGTGCAAACCAAGAATTGCAAGTTTGAGGAGAAATTTCTTTCAAGTTTTTTTTTTTTGTGTGAATGTGTGAATTGCAATGTAAAAAAATTCGTATGAAATTTAATGAACTGGAAGTTTTCATGCAAAAAAAGGTAATGTTCAGTGTATTAAAAACATGAGAGATACTTTATTTTTAATAATTTACTTTAATTTTACTATAAAAGTAACTATAAAGTTACCATAAAAAACTTCAATGAAAACGGGATATTAATTTTTTATCATAATTGTACATTTAATGTACCAGCTTATCCATTAAAATGTCCAGTCCGGTACATTAAATTTACAACTTTCTTTTTACAGTGTGTTTTCACATGACCGGCAAACCGTTAAAAATTTTAAGTCCTGTGGGATTTCCGATCAATTTTTTTGTCACAAAGAAAATTAAATATACCACATTTAAAATGATTTTTTACTGTGAAACGAATGAACCCCTTACAATTTATTGTCATTAAAATAAAGAGGTTACTTAAATAAAAAAAATATATTTACCCCAATGCTTGGCGGGAATCCTTAAAAATGTTGATCACACATAACTCAAAATTATTATTAGCAAAAAAAAAAAGACTAATAATAATGAAGTAAAACTCGGAAAGGAACGTAAAACTCGAACTTTCGGATCCACAGTCGCGCCACTAGAGAAAAAGAAAATTAACTCCGGAGAAAATGTTTCTGTCTCGGAGGAACGTGGAAGGAGAGGGAACGCGAGACACGCGACTGTGAGGAGTACCGGTAACGCTCGCCGACGCTCTTACACGCGTTCCTCTCGTCGACCAGACGCTGCGCCGGTTAAGCCACGACTGATCCGTCGTCCCCCACAATCCGTTAATACGATCTGTGAACGTTAACTCGGGGGGCCCTGGCCGCGGTCATTTCGGTTACGGAGGCGTATGAACACACAGGCACACGGGTGTCTCCGCGCGTCGGACCCAGCTCGTCGTTCCCCCCATCTCCGCCGTCCCTTAAGGTCGAGCCAAACATCAACATGACCTCAAAATATTTTGGAACGATTTTTCTCCGAAATGGTTCTATAAAGTGAAAGACGAATTGCGGGGCGCACTGCGTTAATCGAATAAATTAGAACCCCGATTAACCGGGATGCTCGGGACCGAAGCGTGCCCGAATAATCGAAAGACTTTGAAATTCTTTTTTTTTCGTATGGGAAAAATGTGTGGAAAGTCACGAAATTCAAAGTGAGTCTAAAAATCTGAGAAAAATTCATACGTGTTCAGAAAAATGAATGAATCATTTGCATTGGAAAAAAGTTACGTTTCCGGGAGATTTGTCGAAGAATTTTATTTTATTTCCTCCCGCACTTCTAAATCTCCTGCATTCCATCCGCAGTCCCTTTTTACATTTTCCTTTCTAACATTTCCTTAATTATCCTTATCTTACTCTATTTACATTTCTTTCTTTCTTTCCGCGTCTTTTTCTACTACCGCTTTTTATTTTTATTCTTGCTCGCCGTCCTCATATATATATGTTATATATTAATATATTAATAGTTTGATATATGTTAATAATTAATTATATATATATATATAGCGTGTACATGTTATATAATGTACATCGACGTTTTCCTGGTTCGCTTCTACAGCACAAACTATGCATTTTCGAGTTGCTTTCTCGTCTAGCTAGACTGGGTAATTCTCTCTCCGCGGACGTCAACCTTTTTTGAGTCTCGGTCGCTCGGCTAATACGATCTGTGGACGTTAACTCGGGGGGACTCTGGCCGCGGTCATTTCGGTTACGAACGCGTATCAACACACGCACACGAGTGTCTCCGCTCGTCCGGGACCCACTCGGACTTGTCCGGGGCCGACGGGTTCGGATAAGAACGTTTCTAGCTCTGCCTTCGCGAGGCCGAGATACGTTAACGCGATCGGAGCTCTACGTTTCATGGCCGAAGAAAAAAAAAAAAAGAAGTTGCTCAAGCGGTCTTTACAGGTAGCCATGAGGAGCTCGGAGACTGATAGGCAGCCGAGAACGTTTAAACTGCGATGCGAGCGATGGATATGTATATTTCTTTTAATATTTTTTTTTTATAGTCAAAAGAACTCTCGATTGACCCCCGTCAAAATTTCTAACGACGCTCCAGACTCACCGGCCCGAGCCAATTAAGAACCGAACGAGGAAAGCCCCGCTTCCATAATATTCGAGGTATAAAAGAATTTTTTTGTTATTTTTTTTAATTCGCTTTTTTTCTCTCTCGTTTATATTATATATAAAACCACGTGGGAGGATCGAGTGAGTTAATCTCTCGAGGATACGCGAGCTAGGTGGTCGTCGAGGGGGCTCCGCCAATTACGGGGATACAATGATTTAATTAATATCTCCCCCCCCCCCCCCCCCCCGATATGGTCCACGAGAGGGGTTCACGAACTCTTATGCCTCTACGATTGGCGATAGGATTACTTCGATACGATTATGAGCGCGGGGTGAAAAGCATGAAAAAATAAATAAATAAAAATATATATATATTTTATTATATATAATAAATGGACTCGTAACGTAAATGGACAATCGAATAGTTTGCATCCAACCGAGGACGATATTTTATCCACTATCTTGTCCCCCTCGGTTCTCTGGATAATTCAACTTCGGGTAAATAAATTTCTCTCCAAGGATAACTTTGCTGAGTTTTCGTATATCTCTTGGCTCTATCGGGCACGTGTTCTCTCCCATCTTCACATACATACATATGTACATGTATACATATATACATGTATACGTATATACATATGTACGTATATACATCTATATACGCATATGTATATATCACCCGCTTGTACATAAGTCTTTATTAAACCCGCGGTTTTCCTCCGCCCGGTTTTACGGTAGGACCGTTATTCACTCGGATACCTACTATCGGATAAAGATCGAGGCAAGTGCATCCGGGGGGACGGAGGGAGAGAATTCGCCCGTGGGATATATTCAGTTAAAGAATTCAGTCTCCCGTTTCGAGTCGAGTTCGAGGTAGTAAAAAAAAAAAATAGAAAAAAAAAACCCACCGAGTTCAACGACAAACTCGAGAATTATCGTATTCCTTGGGGTAGCCAGAAAAGTTTTTGCCTCTGGACTCGTCTCTCGCCACTTTTCTGACGTGCCGCCCCCGCCCCGCTCTCTCCGGACTCTTACGTTTATATATGTACCTGCAGCCGCTTGTGTAGCGCGGTACAGTCTATCCGCGGATCGAGAAAGCGCGTCGTCCAACGCCCGGTTCCTCGTCGGGGCTGCCCCGTCCGAGGTCGAACGAGGTCGATCCGCGAGCGCACCGATGCGGAATCCCTGAATTATGGAGCTCTGGACCACCGCGACGGAGGGGGGCGGGAAGGGGTGGGGGGGGGGGGGGAGTATCCATTATCGAGGAGTTCCTGCGCGAGATCAGCGAGGGGATAGATCATGGATGATACCATGGTGTAACGCCACCATCGCATCAACTTCGTCTTCTCGTAAACGTATCCTACCCTCTGCCCTCTCGCTCGAAGTTCGCGGAGAAGACCCCGCTACCACTTATCCGAGACTCATTGGGTGTTATTATCGAGTCCGGTGTGTGTAGAGCTAACGATAGTCGTCGGACTCTGATAGCTCAATATTATTGGGTCCATATTCGTTCGACTGTTTGGATCTTGCGGAAAGTGACATTTTTTAAAATGGGTTCATGTGGAAATTTTTTTCATAATCATCATCAGCTTCTGATGGGGATAATGAAGTAATTAGTCCAATGTCTCATTATATGCATAGCAATGTTCTGTCGCAGGTTTATTTAACCGAACATTGAGGACGCACGCTTGCGCATCCAGATATTTTTTCGAAATATGATTTTCCGATGTTTTGCAAAATTCAGAACACGTTTTCATTAAAATCTTGTAAAAGAACATTTTTAATTGAATAAGCTTTCTCTATAAGGGAGAAATATAAAAATGCATGGACGTTTTATCAATTTTAAAGTAAAAAATGATGTTTTTTTTTCCTACGAGAAGTCTCTTCATTTTTTATGCAGAAACTAAGGTCCGATGAGTGAGTCGTACTCATAAATTTTAGAGTCTCTTCCTCGAAGTACTATGTGTATCTCCGCGGAAGGAAGAAGAGTTGTAGGAAAATGAAGAGAAAATATATGAAAAATGTCCTTGTTAGCGTTGGTAGAATGAACACCGGAGACGCGTTGCTTGCTCGGCGCATACCGTTCCTCCCATGTTTACACTCCGTGGCTCTCGGCGCTCTCCGACTGACGGCTCATAGCCAATTATATGTGTATCTACGAGCTCGATTTTATCGGTTGTACAAAATTTTTTTCATCGCACTCCTCGATCTCCGAAGGATTGCAAAAACATTCAATTTTATTTTCATTTTCTATTCCACGAATCGTTTATATTTTCATTATTTTTCCATCGTCGTGTGAGAATCGCCATTGCTCGTTAATCGTCCGGCTTACTATGAAACATATTCCGGGTACGCAATTAATCTGCATCGGTGAAACCGAAGCTCCGGTCGCTTACCTTATCCTATAAATCGACATTTAACGAGCCGCCTTTAACGAACGACGTATTCCGTGACGAAAAAAAAGTGGGATGCACGTATGTGCCATATAATACGATGATGAGACTACCCGCAGCGATCCCTCGCATGGCAATCGCCGGATCGAGCTTGATTTTTGCCCGGAGGGCCGCAGACGAGGAGCTGTCCGTTAATCATGCCCGGTTCACACGAGGCGCCTTTCGCCGCGCGATCCGGTATGCGCTGGACCCGTCCGCGGTTACGGGCCATGGTGTCAGCCCTCGCTCGTCGTTCCCCCATCTCCAACATCCCTTAACCGTTTTATTCCCAATGTACCATATTTTCCAATTCGGCGAATCAGCGATTTCTACAAAATCGTTCATTTTGGGTTTGAGAATTTAAAAAGTAAATTATTCGAAAACTATTAGTTTTCTTCAAGTATTGTTATTATTTTCATTTTTATGTTAAATATATATATATATTGTGATGAAAAATGAATGTACTTTTTCATTGAAATGTAAAGTAAATTCTTGGAATTAAAGTACTCTCATAGTAAAATTAAAGTATTTATTATTACATATAGTATAATAGATACATATAGTAAAATTGAGTCTCTGTCGCTCGGTTCAGAAAACGAATGGATTTGTTTTCTCAATCAACATGTTGATTTCTTTCCGTCGGGGTAGTTCTGCTATTCGTTCCGTGTTGGTTTCCTGACTGCTAGTCGTGGGCTAATTATCATAAGCAATATCTTGCATAAGTTAAGTTCGCTTCTACAAAAAATGTTATTATTGTGTCGCGGCGATTTTCGATTATACGTTCGTTTGGATGATGATTTTACCATTGTCTCGTAATCGGGTTCAAACCCGATATTAATCCAATAAATAAATAAATACATTTCATTTATTTGATGCATATTCATTTTTTTTACCGGAAGAAGGCAGAGAAGGGGCTTCGGATTAAAAGGGCTATTGCAATCGAGCTCGGGCAAACATTGAGATAGTTTATCAGCAGCGTAATCTGTCTCGGCAGATGGAAATCGTCGCTGACTGATGACTGCCGATGGGACGACGGAGCGTTTCCCAGCGAAGTTCAGCGAGCGCGCAGCATCCCTCGGTAAAACGAGTCGGGCGCATGGATACATTCGCGCCTTACGTAGGTGCAGGACACGGGCGAACCAACACGGTTCAGCATATCCTCATTTATCCAATGTCCCTGTATGCACGTCGACGGGGCAATTTACCAATCGCGCCAATCATCCAATCGCATTAACCTTGCGCTCCACTCTCAGCACGCAGCGGAGCCGCTCTGGTACAGCGCGTATTCAGAGGCTCTTATTGGATGGTTCCTGCAGCCGCCGAGCGAGAGAACTACCGGCGAGTTACGTGACGCGAGATACTACGATAGTATGATAACAATAATTTTCTGAGCTGATAATACCGCAATGCGATCGTGACGCTACGATTCGCACGCTCGTGTGAACTAACAAATTGATTTTTTTTTTTAACAATCATTCCCTTTGGTAGTTTGCGTATCCGATGATTCCCAATGTCGTTGTCCGATTTGCAAGTTTAATTATGGATTTTTTTTTTTTTTTTAACTCAATGTAGTTTCAAATGCTGTGTCCAATGAGAAAAAAATGTGTTGCTTTGATTTGCTGTGTGAATAATCTTTAAAATGTATTTTTTTGCATCCATACCGTGTATATTGTCAATAAATACATTTACCACTACTAAATAAATGAATGAATAAATAGAGAAATTTAGTATTTGTGATCGATTCCATTTTTGTTTCTTCACATTGCGGAAGTATTTTTCAAGCCGCAGCGACGTTAGATTTTCGCATCTATCGTGTGGGAGTTGTAGGCAACTGCTAATAGGTTCTAACAATAAATGACGTGTGTGCGAGGAATATCGAGTCGGGACAGGTTTCTCCGAAAGCGCTAAGTCAGCATTACACCTCCCGGCTTTCTTTGCCCTATCCGACGCTCCCTTCGTAACAACATCGTGGGGTGACGAGAGTCTTTCTCGTCGGTCTGCAAACCCACGCCTTCCGCTCCCCTCAATTGACTCTCTCGCAAACTATATGCAAACACGCTACGTACACCAGACGTACATCGCCGCGAGATTGGATAATAATGCTATCGTCGTAACTCTCGGGGATTTACACGACGGCTGAGTACGATATAAAATGCACGGGGCACATAAGCGTTCCGGCGGAACATTTTGATCGCTCGTTGCAAAATCGATCTCAGCTTTGCATCAAATTTCTCCCAATCATCTAGAATGAAAGGAGTAAAAGATCCAAATAATTTTTTAAACATCAAAACAAGGTGTAAACCTTAAATTAGGCGAAAATAAAATTTTTAACTAGAAATAATAAAAGTGATAATCGTCCTAAGTGCACTAGGTGACTTAAGGTGTAGGTGAGTAGATAAAAAAAATATCAATCATATTTTCGAAATAATTTTCGTTTTCACCTTCGAGATCGCCGGATCAACGGAGGTCAGACGGGGGGGTTAAAAAACGGCAGGGTTAAAAAAATAAATGAAAAATTGATTCCGCACCTGCGTGACTCGGTAGAAAACACGTACGCGGTGCGACACGTGTGGGCAGTTCGATCCGGGCAGCGAGACCCGCGACGTTTGTCTCTCCTTCGTGTCGGGAAGGCAAGGATAGGTTTTGCTATCCACGGTGCGAACTTTACACGCGAGAGAAAACTGGAGTATGAGTAACGGTATTAAAAAAAAGAGATGAAAAAATAAAAGAAAGAAACCGGTGTCTCTACGGTACGATACGAGAGTTTATCCGCCATAGATTATACTCGGGCGTCGGAGCAGCGGTAAAACTTACAGCTATGGTATGGTTTAAGCTCATTGTGCGTCGTGGTTTAAAGCTTTCGCACATACGCTGGACCGTGAAAAAAAATTGTAAATTTATTGTACCGAACTGGAGGTCCTTATGCAGAAATTGGTACATTAAGTTTAATGTACGGTTCGGATGAAAAATTGTTTGATGTTTGCAGTGAAATTAAAGTAAATTATTGGAAGCAAAGTACTTACATAGTAAAATTAATTAATGGCAATTATGAAAAGTAAATGATCTATAATGTTTTAAATATAGTGTGCATTAATTTCTCATCATAATTGTAGATGACATTTAATATACCACCTTATGGATAAAAACTGCCGGTACGTTAAATTTCATAGAGAAAGAGGAGGCTCGGAGAGTGAGAGAAAGATCGAGAGGAAGGCCAGAGTTAACGCCTGCCAATTTTCATCTCTCGAGACGAAAGCCAGTCCAGTCGAGTGACTCACTCGTCCGCTAGTTTACGAGTAACTCTCTCGTCGAGTCGGACGAGCGAGGGAATAGGAGAAAGCAATATACAACCGGAGACTGATGAGCGGGACGAATCAATCCGTCGTGGGCGCGCACACGCGTCAGGCGATTGCCTCCGGAAATGTTGATGTAGCTTCTTTTGAGCCATCGGGTCAAACGAACGTGAAATCAAATTAAGTTGAGCATTGAAAAAAAAGGAAAGATGACATTTTATTTCCAACATTGCTTGGTCATCTTTTAACTTAATTCACTGACCACTCTCCGTGAGAAACTTCGTTAACCAATTTTTTCTTCCTCATAGAGGAAGCAACCTGATTGGCGACAAGACAAATAAACATTTTTTCAAACGGGTAAGCAACGCGCGAATGAAATTTCTTCATTCGCCCTTGATTTTTCTAATTAATTCACACAGCACTCTGTAAGAAAATCCGTTATCTAATTTTGCCTTTCTCAAAGAGGAAGCCCCATGGGAATGAGTTTTTTTTTAAATTAAATAATGACAGAAAATGAATAAGCGATGTGCCAATGAAATTTAATGAATCCACGCTTCTCCGTTCGTCTATCTTTTTTCCGGATGAACTACAACCTTATCTTCGTTGTGGCATCGGTGGGCTTAGACCCCCATTGACTCCGAGGTCGACCGCACGTCGTAGATCCGCCCGTCGTACATTAAACTGGCTCGTTTATCTGCTCAAAGACAGCTTTGTGGCTTTTAGTTCGATCATAATCTCGCCCGAACCGACGATTCTCACGCGATAAGCAAATCAAGGACAAATTTATATTCGTTAGCATCTAGTTTTTCCCCTCGTAGATCGATCTGCTTCGGAAGGTTCCCGTCATCGCGATTATCGCCAATAGTGATTATCCCTTTTTTCCCCCACACGCTACGTCGGTCCGATAAACCACGATAAAGTAATTCGTAGCGAAATCAGCTGGAATGCCGGGAGGCAGGATTGTTGCAATCTCCCAGAGTGTGCATCGCTTTCGCGGCCCCGAGAAACGGAGCAGGGTTAAGAAGCTTGAAATATATACGAGCGCACCGAGAAGCTCTCTCGCATCGAAATTCACCGTACCATTTTGGCGAACGTGAAAGCGATCGCTCGCTACATCGCTCGGTTCTCGTTCGGAATGCCTTGGGAAATTTGAAAAAGAATCGCTTCCCCTCGATCGCCGTCGGGAAGGAAAAATATTGGCGGCTCGGATCCGTCGTTGAGAATTTCGCGCTGTACTGGAGGCGCACATGCGACCACCGCGGCAAAGAGATTTCCCCGACGTCCCGGGGACGATTTGCGTCCGATGAACCTTTCCGGATTTCTTTATTCTGCGACCCATTGTCAATGTTCACGATTCAACGATCGTTTCTTCTTTATCTTTCTCTTCTTCGTCTTCTTCTTCGTATTTTTTATCATCTCGATTTTCATGTCTATCGTTTTTCTCGGTACCGCGATATACGATGCGAGAATATCGAGCAAGCTCGATATCCGTAGAGTAGTTTATGGGGACGATCGCGATAAACGTTCTCTACGTGGATCGAGTTTCATCGGGGATCAAAGGGCTCTCGGATCGGAACGAAAGTGGCGAACGAGTTGGAAGGTATATATAGAAGAGGAGGAGGCTACAATGATCGTCGGGTATCCCACATGGCCCCGCCGTGAAATCAGGCGTGTGCGATAAGCGATATCGGTATAGGTGAAACGGTTGCAGGGAGGAGGGTGGAACGAAGACCGTGCCACCGAGTACGGTAACATCTGCCGATACGACGCGACGGAACAGCGGAGGGCGTTCCTCGAAACTCGATTACTCTCGTACTCGTCGTAATGCAGATACGTGCGGGAACACCGATGAAGGTGCACTGCAAAGCGACTCCGGACTCCTCGAGCTGCTTCGTATCGAAGGAATCAAAGTTCGCGACGTTGTCAGCAACGAACACTCTTCGAAGTATTTTTGGCACCTTAATTAGACTTGGAACTCCCCGTGCGGCCTCAGGAAAAAGTCATGACAGTGCAGGGGTCGTATTTTTGCGAACTGTTCCGGGGGTCCCAAAAATATTACCTAAATTGCGATAAATGCGTCGATTGATGTGTCCCTCGTGGATTTTGATGACTTTAATAAAATAAGAGCGCCAAAAATCGATGCTCCAGATCGAGTGCCTCTACGCAGAAAGCCCCGAAGATGTGTTTCATTTGTGGAACAAAGAATTGTTGGTATCTTCTGATATTTTTGACCTCACACCAGACGGAAACGTTGAGTACTATGAAACCAAGCATAAATTCGTTACCCACTTTATGGATGGCGCTCAGGTGGACTGTCTCAATTACGATGCTATCCGGTGTTTTATAAAAGAACGCTGGCAAAGAAAAGTTGAACATCGAAATTTTCACATGACCTCCTCACGAAACTTGCAAATTAAAACAACATCACGTTGTAAATTATACATTACATATTACTTCACATCTTACCGCTTATGTATCATCAGAATAACATCGTAACATTACATGTAACTTTTGTGTTATGTTGCCATAATAAATCGTGTTCACTGGGAGGTATGGCTACGTGTAACTAACATTTACTAACTGCGTGTCTGAGCTAGAATTACTAACCTTCCTCTTCTCGATAGAGCTTCAAGAAAGTGAGCGAAGCGATGTTAGCATCTAGCAATAATGACTTATATCGATGGTCTGACATTAGGAAGTCTATATACTTACGTGCAGTTTACATAGCATTATAGCATTACACGTTCCGCTTGCTGCTGCTTATCTACCATCGCGAGTTTCTTTCTCATTTCTACCTTAATCCAATGATAACATGACTAGCATTGCCAATTGGGGTGTATTATTTAAGGACTCAACCTTATCCAATACCAATTGCCGCCATAGACCATCAACAATGCAAATCGTCTAACATTATCCGTGGGGTTTACTTGCACGCAACCGAGAATTATGTGTCGTCAATTTCGAAACGCTCCAACCCAGTAATTTGTCATCGTCCACAACCGCAGTTTTCGCGTCCTTCAGTTAGTTACTGTAGGTCGTATACTACGCTTCTTAAATGCGTGCGTTCAGCGTTACATAGCATCGATATATCGTGAACAGTCATGAAAAACCAAGGAAAAACGAGGAACAATCCAAGCAATACTTCTCCAGCGTCTCTCGATATATATAATAGTGAATACTATAGGATCAATAAATGGATGCTTCGCATAATTGGCCAGTGGCCCTATCAACCTTCTTTGGAAAAAAAATTGACGGTTTTTTTGCCATTGTTGTGTAGCTGTAGTATGATTGGGCCTCAGGTAGACCTCATAATAACAATTTTTCTTAAGTAGTACAATATTCTATGGATACCGTTATGTGTCTCTGTTATTATCTGTGTCTTAACATAGGAATTTCATTTAGACACGGGCGATGGTTGGGTCATGGGGGCGATTAGATAGCTTTTCCGAATGTTTTTCACCTTTAGGAACCCATATGGTCTGCCTCATCAAGCTATTGAATTTCATGCTTCAGCAGGAGAAGGTGAGGAAAACGTAAATTGTCCCAATCTGAATAGCACCCATTTGAATTCAATCTTAGTTTTTCCCTTGAAGTTAAAAAATCTTCTCGATGAAACGCGATGTAACTGGGGAAACACGAAAAATCTGTCGCACATAAAAATTCTTAAGAAATACGGAACGAGAGGAAGACTGTGGTCAATTATGTGGTTATGTTGGTTGAACAAATATATGAAATTATTGTGATTTCGTAAAAGATCTAATGAAAAGATATAGTTATTTCGTTACAGCAATGGTGTACGTCATTTTAGCCTTCTGGCTGTCCCTGGCAATGATGCCGAAATTACTGGATGCTGTTGACCCGTTGAATGAGTCACGTCCAACATTTGACGTTATTCGGACAGATTACGGAGTCGATCAGGATAAGTACTGGTGGTGGATTCAAGTGCACGTTTGGTCGTGTACTCTAGTCTTTCTCGGAGTCACACCGGCCATTGATGGATTGTACATGGCTTTTGCACAACATATTTGCGCAATGTTCGAAATATCCAGGTGATTTTGCCAATACTTATTATAACAGTCGAAAACGATTGTACTGTATGTCAAACCTTCGTACGTTCAGTTGTACAGTCGATTCATCAAAACGCAACGGGAATACTAGAATTTATCATTTGATTATCAAATTTTAGCGGTATTTTCCTACAGATATGATCTGGAGAATATTATAAAAGACCATGAAGACGTCGATGTGGTGCTCAAGCCCGACATCCGTGAAGATATGTATTATCATGATGTTGTGTCTTGTATCAAAAGGCACAAGCTCATAGTGAAGTGAGTAATCGAATTAGTCTTTATATTCCACTTTAGTGAGAGATAAAAACCGATAGATAGACTTCAGGGCATATATATTGCGACGGTCCCTATGACCGAAAACTTTCTTCTCGGCCTTACGGTTGTCGCGCCGAGCAGTTTGTTTGTTGCCCCATTATTTGCGGCGCAGCCGGAAGCAGATGTGCCGACCGATTCCCATTTTTCGTGGTACGCGGAATGCAGACATGAGACCGTTGTCCGTTGTACGCTATTCGCGCGTCTTTGGCCCGTGGATAACGGGGGATCTAGCCATGCCAGCCGTTTCCAGTTGCCAGTTTCCCGATGTGTGTCAAAAGGGGTTTCCTAACTCGTCGTACTGTCCTATCTGCTCGGGCTCAGCAAAGGTCTCGCAGCTGAAAGACGGATAGGGTTTTTGACGTCCGAGCACGCAACATGTGCTTTAAATATTAAATCTTTATTCTGCCGATATACAATCTTTTCAGCTCGCGCGTCCATCCCGCTCCTCGAGCGAAGTGACTGTCCCGCTATTCTCTTCAGGGTCCCCGGTTTTCCGAATCGCTGGCCTGCTAGTGGGGACTCGTGTCGTGGTGGCGACCGTCGTCGTACGCTCTGGAGGGGAGCCTTCTTGAGCCGTTGTTACGGCGCGCGCATTCAAACCGTTGCAATATATTAGTACCTTTCACGATTCTATTGTCAAGACAGTTATGTACATTTGTCCTTATCAAAGGTACGTAAGGAACGTAGCGTCCACGAATGAAGCGTGTCTCCTTTGCATAGTAGGACTCAACATGGTGGTTCTGAGCGTCACGAGTTATCAGGTAGGTAATCGTCCCGTTTTGTGTGACTTTTCTGTCCTATAATTTCCAATCATCTCAGTGCAGGCGGTTGCGGAAGGTAGCGACACTGCCGCAACTCTGAGATTCGGAATGTATAGTTTTGCTGTGTTGGTTCATCTTTTCATCATCACCTTACCCGGCCATTGGATAATGGAATGTAGTTCTTGTTTTCCGGACTCTGTGTACGTATAGCACCGGAGAATATGAATTGCAGCACATATAAAAAATAATCTGTGACTAATTTTTGTATGTGATACAGATACAACTGTCGATGGTACATGATGTCCCTGAGAACAAGAAAATTGATAATTCTCATCATCAGAGCGAGTATCGAACCTTGCGTCATTACAGCCGGAAAGGTGTACGTCATGTCAATTCAAAACTTCTGCGGCGTGAGTTACATAATTAACCTGATGGCTTTTATTTTCCATTGAATAATCTCGATTTATCCGCATGAGTTATCGAATTTATTTAAGGTTTTACAAACGTCGATGTCTTATCTGACCATGCTCACTTCAATGCAGTGATACTGCATGATACTGAATGCAAATCCACAGACCTTCTGCGAAAAACTCTCAATTGTAGAGATGTGTAGATAAATATATTTTTGATGTATTGGGCGCATAAATCATCCCTCATGATTGTATCGTAACTAATATGTGTTCCAAAAAAATATGTTCGTCGAAGCATTCTTAGAAAAAAAAGCCAAAAGTATTAAATCACATGAGTCATCCCATGAATCGTTTCTCCACTGTGTATCCATTCAAGTAAAACAGAATCACGTTCTTTTGCACTTGTTAAGCACAATTTTTCACGAGATTTTCACATTTTTTAATAGAAAAATATGTTCACTTCCTTAATCACGCAATCACAAACTTGGTTTCTCAAAAAAAAAAAATGAAAAAAAAAATCAACTAAAATGTTCCTGTCAGGTAAAATATTTTGCCGTTCAACTAACTGTGGCAGTTGAAAGACGAACTAGCTGGCACGCTAAACACACGATGTATGAACGGCGGGTAAACGTGAGGACTCACATTTCAGGACACTTTATAATATTTTCGAGCCTCGCGAAGGACACGATGTCCAAATCTCAGCATCTGTCGATCATGCGCACACACTTTTTACGGATGTTTCAAGGACGTTTCGAAGACTTTTCAAGGTTTTCAATCGGGAAACCGTTGCAGCGTTGTAAAGTTTGAGAATAGAAAATTCTAACCACGGTTATTTGTTTTTACTGGCAAAGTTTCTTTTACGAAATAGCCAAGTGACAAAAAACAAAGAATGACCAAAAAAAAGGGTTGAAAATCCAATGTTAAATATTTCGATGTTAATTCACAATAAATTAGTGTCAACGAGAGGAAAGGTTGAGTGAGATTCCGTACATTGTGGATGTGGGTCTTGGCTTAATTGCTCCGACCTGCGGGTGTGCAGTGTCTGTCGGTCCAGCTGCGCCTTCGTCGAGCGCGAAGCGTTCGGTGTATTATTCTGCGTGCGTTCTGTGCGAGACACGAGACGGGGTCGTCAAGGAGACACCGACGAGCACAGAGACAGGCCACACACCTAATTATAAAGGCAATAAGCCGTCGACACGTTGCACAAATATTGAGGCAAGTGTAGAGCCGCGAACGAGTAGGACTGCGAACAGTACTGTGTTCTCCATTCTCTCTAGTGGGTGCTCTCCGACGTTCTCGTCACTCCGTCCGACACGTTCGGCACGGAACCGCATGGTGTATGTACCGAACGCAAACCTGAAACCGGCCTTTTGGGCCACGAGAGACGCATTTGCACAACGCTCGTAACCGTCCGAAAGGCTGCTGGGTAATACAACAGTTTGGTTTACCACGGCATCTCCGATGAGGACCGACGAGATTATGTGTGCTGTGCTAATGACGGTCCGAAGGGCGTACATCCAAAATTGTTGAGGCAATGCATTTTTTTTTTTTTTCAATACCGATGGGTAAGAATATTTTTATTAGACAGTAAAAAATAATTTTGTAAAATTGGAATACAAAATTTCGACTAATCACGATATTCGAAATTAAATATTTAAGTAAGCGTTTCATCCGATCAAATAGATGCTAGATTTTAATTACGAAAGTCGCTAATTCACCGACTGGGCAGTAGGCGGGGAATGAGAGGGTAAACTATCCCATATTTTTAGAAATCTGCTCTAATGCAAATAAATCACTATAATCAATAGATGCGTAAAGGTTTATGTGAACGAATAAAAAAAAGCAACACACATTTGACTATTGCGAAGCGCTCTAGCCTCCTTAAAAAATTACACATGTATTGGCGCGTAGTATTTACCCTCTCGGTTGGATGATATCTCGAAAAAAAAAATGATTTTTCGTATCCAATTAACGCTACGATGGAGTGCGAATAAATAATGAACCAATACCGCGTGGCTTGGCAAATGCGGGCGCAAGCGAGTTTCCGCGGTATCGAGTTGAGAGCGGAATCGCGAAGAGCGTTGCTCTTCAGCGAACGAAGATAATTTAATTTGCATAGAGATATCGCGGCGAGCTAACCGCCACAATCTGGCGTGGCCCGGAGCTGCGTGCTTTTTTATACTGTACATAATCGGACGCGGGACGCGACGAGGCCACCTCGTTAATCCGAATTGCTTCGCTCATTCGGACAAGACCGCGCATTTATATCGGCAGAGTTTATAATACGTGATATCGAATGCCGCGATTTCAAACAGCTGAAGATCTGGGCTGGACGACTCTGACGCAGTCCTTGGAATTTCGTAATCTCGTTCGCTTCCACTCTGTGGTTTCTCGTGCAGCTGCATCTTTCGTCTCTCGATTCTTCGCCAATGCGTCCGTCCATTCGTCTCTTGTCCCATCTCTTCTCCCGTATCCGGAATATCATCTTCTTGGCCTTCTCTGCCTTTTCTCCTTCTTCGAATTTTGCCACTTCTTCTTCTTCGTCGTGTTCTTCTTTTGCCTATGCTTCATCTTCGTCGTGTTCTTCTTTTGCCACTTCTTCTTCTTCTTCGTCGTGTTCTTCTTTTGCCTCTTCTTCTTCGTCGTGTTCTTCTTTTGCCACTTCTTCTTCGTAGGGTTTTTCTTTTGCCTCTTCTTCTTCGTCGTGTTCATCTTTTGCATCTTCATCTTCTTCGTCGTAGGGTTTTTCTTTTGCCTCTTCTTCTTCGTCGTGTTCTTCTTTTGCATCTTAATCTTCTTCGTCGTGTTTTTCTTTCGCCTCTTCTTCTACATCTCGTTCTTCTTTCTCCTTATCTTCTTCAGCAACGTCTTCGTCTTTTGTCTCTTCTTCTTCATCGTCTTTTGCCTTTTATTCTTCTTGATGAACAGCATCTTCTTCTCCGCTGTATCTCTTTCCCGGTCGAATTACCTTGAGCAAAGAGCCCGAGAGATAAGGACCAGCCAGAGGGGAATGATCGTCGTCGTTGCAGGGAACTAAAGACCTCGCTCATTTCCCCCAACCTACACCCGCGAGATTCTCCCTCGTACAAAATGCAAACGCTCAAAACGCCCGAGGTGGCTCCCGCAGAGCGGGCAACGGGGTGGCATTATTCATGTTTTCGTAATTTCGTTCTGCCAGCCGCATTGGCACGCATTGCGACAGAGTAGTCAATTTGTCAAGGTATCAACCTTCCATCGTCGAGATAAATTCGAGCACGACACTCCGTCCGATTAGCCGATCAATCGACATCTTCATCATTGAAAAAAAAAAACTGTTCCTCTATCTACAAAAATTCATTTAATTCAACGGACATCCGTCTTTTCCTCACTGATTGCTCGCACATCGAAACGACTCTGACCGCTCTATCCGAAACTCTGACGCTTTCCATTCGCGGGCACCCGAATCGAGTAACGTCACGCGAAGGCGGGGTAGGGGAGAGCGGGGCAAAATGGCACAGCGGGGCAAAACGGGATAATGAGAGAAATTGCAATTTTCCAATAACTTTTGGATGGTGGTACGTGGGGCAAAACAGGTTTGAAAACCCGGATCTACCGTTGGGACACAATTCGACATCCAAAGATTATTGGAAAATTGAGTTTTGTCCTCACTGTCCCGTTTTGCCCCGCTGTGCCATTTTGGCCCGGCCTCCCCTGAAGTGTCCGTTACTCCCGATGGGGGAGAAACTCGGGAGATTCTATTAGTTGTTCTCGGACATGGAAAAGTTGAATTGGTCGGCTAGAGCGAATGCATGCAATCGAGTCGTGTGTCTGTGCGCGCACCCCTCATCCGTCCAACTTCTAGTTTTTTTTCTCTTCCCGCCGGATATCGAGACACTGCGGGCGTCGGGCAGTCTGTCGTTTCGGCCTTGTCGCGAAATCGCCGGAAAAAAACTGGATGGACGGAGCCGGTGTATGGGCGCGCGTTAGGGGGGTTCCTTGCACCGAAAAAAAGGTTTGGTAATATCAAACAAAGCTGCGGTTGCGGGTGGCGAAAGAAATATTTGGTCGATTGAAAAAAATGTTTGTTAAATCCACGTAACTATTTGTCGAAGCAACTGAATATTCCGTCAAACAACTAAACATTCGTTCAATCGACTAAATATTTCTTTCAATCGACCAAATATTTCATTCAATCGACGAAATATTTCTTTCAATCGACCAAATATTTCTTTCAATCGACGAAATATTTCTTTCAATCGACCAAATATTTCTTTCAATCGACCAAATATTTCTTTCAATCGACCAAATATTTCTTTCAATCGACTAAATATTTCTTTCAATCGACCAAATATTTCTTTCAATCGACCAAATATTTCTCTCAATCGACCAAATATTTCTCTCAATCGACCAAATATTTCTCTCAATCGACCAAATGTTTCTTTCAATCGACCAAATATTTCTTTCAATCGACCGAATATTTCTTTCGCCACCCGCAACCGCAGCTTAGATTGATGTGACCAAACCTTTTTTTCGGTGTGGGAAATCGTAGAATCCGCAGGGACCGGAGATCCGAGCCGGAAGCAATCGTGGGGGATGCAGCGAACCATCGAGTGGATTGGAATGGATGGGAAGCCGTGGAAAGCGGCGTGTAAAACGGCGAGTGCTTTGTCAACCCGCAAATTGAAGTTCTTCGCGATCTGGGGAGTCGGTGAGCTGTGGTCGCAGTTCCGGAAGGGTTCTTCCGGATCTCTCCAGTTCCATCCACGACCGCTCTTGTCCCGCGCGGCGCACGACGATGCGAAACTTTAATTGCGTATTAATACCTGCCTAATTGGCCGTCGGGAGGACCGCGAAGTTGCGTTAACTGTCGTTAGTGTCAGGGGAGATAGTCTTGTGTGCACCCCACGCAGGAACCACGCCGGCTTCGTGTTCGTTAAGGGAGGAGCGAAGAACTTCGAGGGTTTGAGCGCGCGGGCTCTTCGAAGTCGAGCAACGAAGAACGCGGAATACGATATCTCTTGTCGATCGAAGGCATAGGATTCCTGGATGGAGCGGCAAACTATGCGTAAGCCTCTTCTATCGAGCGGAATTTTCTGCTCATTCACCGCGAAAATGGATTCAATTTCTCTAACAGAGTGCGGATCGGTACTAATTTATTGTTGCCATGGCAAAAATATTTGTTACTACTGCAGAAAATATTTGCTTCTAGAGCAAAATTTTCATTGCCATAGTAAAATATTGCTTGCAGCAAAAAAATTTTTTTTGCTGTCCCAACACATTTTCTTCGATAAGGGGGCGGCGTTTGACAATTCTCTGATTTCTCTGACGGATGTAGAATTCTTTGACTTTTTCAGGATTCCCAAGTTTTTTCTTGACAGGTGCTATAATAAAAATGCAATGTGGTCAGAAGGTATAAAATATCTCTATCGACGAACGAAGGAAACATTTTAATTACCTAATTCTCTTCAACTATCTCTTCAATTGAAATATTCAGTTATTTTTCCGCGGCGGATTTTCACCTTTTACAAGATTTTTTTAACCATTAGCTATAATTGTCAAAAACTTATTTTTTTTTTGCATTAAATGCATTAATTTCGGGGACCATTATCTTTCTATTACGTTCCTTGTACGCCCTGTGTTGCGGAAGGAATCTTCCACAGCCGCGTCATATTCTATCCGCACTCTCCATCCGTCCATTAACTACTCTCCAGTCCAGAATTTAGCGTTCTGCAGAGGCACATAATTTATCGTTCGAAAGCTCGTCTCAACCGATCGCTCGGTTGTTATCTGTCTTTAACAATAGTGCCGTTGACAGCGAAATGGAAAGTTGTCGCAGCGCATTTCTCAATCCTCCCCATAGCCGCCGCCTCGTTTTCTCGTCGCGCCGAGTTTAGCAGTGGTCCAAGCGACTTTCGAAAGATTCTTGAGCTGTGTAGGTGAAGGTGCTTAAAGGCACTTCATTGCTCCTTTTCCACGAAGAGCAATGAAACTCCCTCTCCGCCGGCCCGAAGAAACTTTTTCGCCTCTGTACTTAAATCCCTCTTTCTCCTCGCGCCACTTCAGAGGAGTCCGACAGGGTCTCCTCTCGTCTTCACTTCCTCCTCGACGCTTCTGTTTTTTTTTTTTTCATCCGCTTCCCCTCGTCTTCTCATTCTTCCTCTTCGCCTTCCTTCGTCGCGCGCGCCTCACGAGACACCCCGTAACTTTCGTCTTGTTATTCATGCGTCGTAACTCCGGCTCCGCGATCTCTTCTCTCAAATTAGCCTGACTCCTTGAACCTGTTCCGTGTCTTTCGCCTTCACTTCGCGTTCGCTTCGGCAAGTTGCCGCCTCCGGATTTTTTTTTTTTTTTTTTTTTTTTTTTTTTTACCGCACTTCTCGACGCTGCTCGGCGGACGGTCTTCGCGCCTCAGAACTCCTGACACTTGCGAGCCGGCCCTCGGTATATCAAAGTGTATCTTCGCACCTCTCGGTGCGGAGATAAATATAAATGAAAATTAATTGCAAGATTTTGGCGATCTCTACGTTCGAGATTTTTTTGTATACCGGATACGAGCGGTATGCAAAATATTCTTGTTTAGATCGTACTGTTTAGAACGTACGTTTCTCTAACAAAATGTAGATCGTTGATAATGTATTGTTGTAGCAGCAAAAATTGTTGGCTGCTACAGCAAAGTATTTGTTGTCACAGCCAAATATTTTGTTGTCCCTATGTTAAGCAGGTAAATGAGTTATGGTAAGAAAATTCTTGCCGACCCAACAATTTTTTTTTCTTCTCTTTGTAAAGGGGTTGAAAGGCATGGACACTAAAGTTGCATTAAAAAAAAATAACCAAGTCGCGCGAAAATGTAGATTTTTAAAAATGTTTGTCGGATAAGACCGTTACATGCATATGAATTATGATATATTAACAGTACATACGATATGTTTATTATACTAAAAAATTCGCTAAAAGTATATTTAATATACGAAAAATATATTTTCGCGTATACTTTTTTTCCTGGCGCGGAATATTTTCAATCCCGATTAGCACGTAAGAAACTTGTTATTTGTCAAATTTCAATGAAAACAAGGATACGAAGAACCAACATAATCGCTTCAAAAAAAAATTCATTGACCGTTTGTAATCTTCGATAAATCCGGCCGGGAAAACTGGATGCCAGATCTTCGCCATAATCCCATAAAAAAAAAAAACAACGAAAAACTGAAGGAAAAAAAAACTTTTAGTACTTAAAACTGAATTCATTGGCTTATGAGTTTGGGACCAAAAAACTTCCTTCGCCGGACAGCGCGGCAGCGTTCGCGCGTGTCACAGTCAAACTTTTCCACCGAAACTTGTTCTCTTCTCTTCTGCTACTTTTCTTCTCGCCGTGGCTCGCTTTAAGCGATTTTCTTAGCGCGTTTGCAAAAAAAAACAACAAAAAAAATTGTCGCAGTTTCAGTACGACCGGAATTTTTATTCGCTGTATAAATCTTTTTAATTCCTTTCTATAAATTTAATTTCTTTCTGTTACGCTACCACGCCACGCTACTTTCGATGCTCTTTCTAACTAGATTAATTCACTTTAGTACCACTTTATATGAGTCTCTACTCCCATTATTAAGCTACCTCACCGCTCTGCGTATTGGTTCTTGCGGGATTTCTGCCTCAGGATGGAAATAAACGACTCCCAGACCTATCGTAAGTTTGAACTTACGATCGAACTTTAATTCGAATTTGATTTCGTGCTTAAGTTTGATCTCAAGTTTTTGAGAAAATTATAGAGATTGGAATAGACGAACGGGCATAGATACTGTATAGACGAGAAACAAACAAATATAGTCAAATCAATTATTAAATGGAGAACAGATAATTGTTTAATTTATGTCGAAATTTCGGAGCCTACGCTCCTACTATATATATACTCTCGGCTCTCACATATAATTATTTCGACTCGTCTTGCTGCTCAAATTTATTTCGTGAGTCGAGAGTTTCAAATAATACAAATAATACAAACATTACAAATAATGCTGTAATGCTGAACTGAAGATAGGTCATAAGCACGCACCTAAGTCCGTGCCCATCTTCGATCTTAAGTTCGATCTGAAGAGCGACCACAAATTCGAACTAACGTCTTAAAATTCGACCCTCAATCTATCTATCTATGAATTCCCTTGAAAAAAGTGTTCCGAAAAACCCGCGAAGAAAATTTTGTACGCCATGTGTCCATCAGCACGTCCGATGGATTAACATACGATTTTCCAGTCCGCGTGCGCGCTGTTGTAATAACAACGTTATCCATCGGCGATGACGGAGGAAGGCTTTCGGGTGTTACGAGGCAGGTTCAGCGATCTGTGGAACCGTAATAATAATACGCTCGCTCGCGGCTCGAGCGCGGTTCTGAACGTGCCGCAGGTGCATTTTCATGCTCGCGTACACATATCGTCGATCGGCGCGCGAATTCCGCTGCACACATGCGGCATCGCTGAACACTCGGCGAACCCTGCTCGTGGGGCTCCGCGAGACGGGAAGGGGGGGGGGGGGGGGGGGGGGGGGGGGGGGAACTGCAGGGAATCCCTCACAAACGCTTTTCACGCGATGATGACCTGAAAGCCAATTTGTAAACTGCTTCCGGGCGACGAACGGGCGCGTAAACGTTTTAGCCGCTCGGACGATTGGCTGTGTGTACCTGTAATGCGTATGCATGCACCCATACATATTTTGCATTGTAATCAATCTCTCGTATGACGAAGTTTGGATCGGGCCCGAAGACACGGGAGTCACGTGTTATCCTGTTACGCGTGTCACGACTCCGATCCGACCTCAGACGAGAATTAAACAAAACAAAAGTACATTGGGAAAAGTTGCGACGTGAAGCACGTCGATGACGAGAATTTATTGCCGAAGGTAAACATCGCTGTTCAAAGAAACACGCAGCTTTTGTGTACGCTCGATAATGGTGAATACAGAATACAAAATATCGTTTCATGAAAATGTTTGTGATTCGTGTCTTACTTTCAATATATTTTTCGCCCGTTCTTTTTCCGTGCTTCGGTTGTCGAATGAGCTTGATTCGTTCATTTTGCCCAAAGTCAGGACCGTCTTTCCGACGCTATATCTCGCCTCCGGATCAGTCGGCGGCGGAGGAGCTCCGGCGTTATCCGCCGTTCACCATTATCCCGTTCTCCACAATTTACCCGCTTTTATTCGAGTCGAGAAAAAAAAATAACCCGACGGGAAATTGCGTGACTCCGAGGACCGGCGAGACTGTGGAAGAGTTTGCGAGAGAGGGTTGTTTTACTGTCGGCTGTGGACGGTAGGGCGGGTTTTATTTACAATGTGGAAACAAAGATACAGTAGAGCCTCGCTTATCCGACATTCGATCAACGGGGCCTCCGCGTTATCCGAGGCACCCAACTCATTCGAGCCCTCCCCGTTGACCGAGGCGTAGGCTCGGATTATACGGAAGACTCGGATAAAACGGATTAAGCAGCAATGCCCACGCTCGGAGTAGTCCGTAAAGGCAACTTTGTTGCATACGCGCTTAAACTTTAACAAGGTTGCTTTATATTGCGAGCTACGAATACAACAGTTCCGATTCTAGAGTCAATGGGTTATGTTTATATGAAATTAATGTCAATTGCCGAAATTATAATTATAAAAAGAAAATAACTAAATGAACTAATAAAGTTAATATGTTTAATATGTTCAACTAATAAAATTAATATCTTTAATATGTTTAACTAATAAAGTTAATATGTTTAATACGTTTAACTAATAAAATTAATATGTTTAATATCTTAAACTGATAAAGTGAATATGTATAATATGTTCAACGACTAAAGTTAATGTTTAAATATGAAGTGTTATTTAAAAAAATATATGATAGTAGTACCAGTTTGAATTGTGTATGCAATCCGAGTTATCCGAGATTTCACTTATCCGACGTACGCTCTCGCCACATTACCTCGGACAAACGGGGTTCTACTGTACAAGACGGTACCGGTGGCGAAGGGAGGGGTGGGACGGGGCTGGGGGGCTGAATTGCAGATGCAGTAGCTGGGTCTGAGATTTTTTAGGAGACAAGACGAAGATAGGCCGAAGGGAGTGCAATCTTCATGGCAGGAGCATTAGAGGATGAACTGGACGCAAACGCGTCGCCATAAAGAGGCCGAGAGGTAAACGGGGGGGCAATTTATCCCGCGGAAGAAACGGGTGAGTGGCACGAAAAGTTATCCGGCGCCCGGCGACTTTCCTCCTTCACGCGAGGATCTCGCGTACCGAGAAGGAAAACGACCCCCCCCCCCCACTCCACCCGCCCTTTTTGAGATGGCCGCGGAGAACGAATGTAGGAAAAAAAGTCGTCGCTCCTCCGATGCCACTGATCTCTCCACCGATGGGAGGAACTTTGTCAAGAAAAAAAAAAAGGAGCTTTCGCGCGTGAGCGAAAGAGCGGAAGGGGGGGAAGGTTAAGCTCGAGCGGCGGATGCAGGATGGGGAGAACGGCGAAAGGGGGAGAACGGCGAAAGGACGAGAACGAAATACAGTCGAGTCGTATTGGGGCGCAACGCTCGCAAAAGATCGACTCTGGGTGCGCAGAGACTATTCTCTTAATTACTTTTGGGACGGGCGAGGAGGGGGGGGGGGGGGGGAGAGGGAATACGAGGCTTTGATTCTCGGCTGCTTGGATTGTAGCGAGCGTTGATAAAAAAAGAAGAAAAACATTTTTAATTTAATGAAAATGAAAATAATGATATTTCGACGCCGGGTGGCGAAAGAGCGGCTTTGGCCAGCCGAGCGGGAAACGAGCTTCGGAAAGTTTCTGCTACACGCCTCCGTCCGAATCCTTGACTGTGGACGGCGAGGAAAACTGAGGAGGAGGGGACGGGGTTTGGGAGGGAAAGGTAAAAAATTAAGTTAAGCATAGAAGTGAGGGGGGGCATGAAGGATCTTGTTATTATTCAAGAATAGATTGGTTTCGTGAACGCCTTTATCGCACAGCAAAGAGAACGATAGCAATCGACCCTCCTTTATAAGAAGAGAAAGATATAGCCGCAGGCGGCCCGGCACCCTTTATTGCCGGGGCTCTGTCCGCCTCCCGACCCTTTATAGTAGAGCGATCGCGGGGCAAAATGGACCATTTTTACCGATCCTTCGCGGGTATAGAAAAAATAAATGAAAGGTCTCATTTGAAACGAAGGAAGGCGATCCGTTTTGCCCCGTTTTCTCATCTATACATAATAATGTTTACAAATCCCATGTATACATAATAAGAGATTGCGGGGCAAAATGAAACATTTTTACCGATTTTTCGCGGGTACAGAAAAAAATAAATAAAAGGTCTCATTTGAAACGAAGGACGACGATCCGTTTTGCCCCGTTTTCCCATGTATACATATATATGTAAGTTTTCCATTCTCTCCGGCAGGGAAAAACTTGGAAATTCCTTCGACCCGAGCTCCATGAAAAGTTCTCACATACGTTTCACCGATGCGAAAAACTTTTCACATGTATGCTAATCGGCGAATGCCTCTGAGCATTCTCGGCGAAATAAACGCGAAAGGGCGAACAGCAAAAAAAAAATAGTTTATAGTCGCGAGACTATGATCGCTGCCGCACAGTCATTTCCTGCGAAATTCCGAAATTTCTCCTCCACGACAAACAAATATTTCACCCAATGTAACACGTTTTTTTTTTCATCTGTTTATCCCAACGGTCTCCAACTGCGTGGAATTCACATGCGAGCGGTTTGAAGCCTTACGGATAAAGAAATTTTCCGCCTCGTCAGACCGCTCGAGGCCCTTTCTAGCTTCGCCTTGCGCTCCGCTCGTAAGTCCAGAAAAAAAAAAAAAAAAAACGAGAAACGAAAAAAAAAAACAGAGCGACTCGTCTAAATAGAAAATGTGGCTACGTGCTGTCGTGGCTAGCAGTCAGTGAGGACGTTGCCGGCGGTGTGCGCGCCGGTTGGTACGAGTTTTCCGCTCGGTGAACCCAGCACAGAGCCCGACGGGCAGAAAGACACAGTCGAGCGAAGCAAGATAGATGTTGTACACCGAGGCAGAGATAGAGGAGAATAACGTTTTGCGGCACTCGATGTAACGAGCGTTATACACTCCAGACATAAGTTGAATCACCGCCGGTAGGTGGGGGAGGGGAGGGGGCAGAGGGGAGGGGAGGGGGGGGGGGGGTTGTCACAGATACCTCGTATCTTCTCCCGTTCCGTCGGTGTACTTCGTATTCACCGGACCTCGATGTGTTCTCCTCGTTGCTTTGACACGCTCCGATGCGGTTACACAAGACGGCTCTTGTGCTACGCTTCGGAGGCTGTTGCCGCTGTTGCTTTTGGGTGTCCTACCTCCGATACGCGCACCACCGATTGCCGAAGCTTTGTAACATGACGGAGGACATCAAATGGATGGAACACTTCTCCGGCCGATCGGTAATCCCATCCGATGCGGTTGCAGATCCGAGGGACCGATCGGGCTCGCGCGCCGAAGACCGGAGGATCGACGACATCCGGTGGACCGTTTATAGGACGATAGCCTATTGGAGCCGTCAAAGCTCCGAGGAGGAAAGATCGCTCGGTCGACGGGGCCGATGTCGGGAAAAATTTCGTGGCGTTCGAAGACGGATAAGAAACGACGAAACTGCTTGCGCATTTTTTAATTTTTTTTATTTTTATTATCTTATGTAACTTGGATAGAGGGGACTTTTATTAAAGGCATTTATAGTGTTTGTTTTATACTTTGAGAAACTTTATTAAATATCAGCTGGCTGGAACCGTTTGCGGGTTGCAGTGGCTTACGCTATTAAATGCATCACACATTAGAATCACATTTCTTGAAGTTTTAGACTGTTTCAAGTCAGCTGACTCAAAAATGTTGAATTTTTTATGTAAGCAGATTTGTTTTTTTTTTCTTCTTTTTAGGAAAAAAAAGTTGGAAAAATGCGGACTCATTTACTGATTAATTGCTAGATGCTGGTGAACGGAAAAGCAGAGATAAGAAGTTTCCCTGTGACTAATAACGGTTCAACACACTTCCTCTACGTCTTCGCCACAACATTTCGTAATTGCGGATCAATTAATTTTAATTAATTTTAATTAATTTTAAGGTGAGGCTAAAGCAAAAGTTCTTATTAGCAAAATTCTTTCTCTTAGCGCGTGACATCGTTAAACGAGCGAACTTTTCTCGAGGTTCAATGCAGGAAATTAATTGTTAATCAATTACGAAGACGCTAAGGTAAGAAAAAGCGGAAATGAGCGATTTTCCCGTGAACTAACAAGGATCCGACGTAATCCCTCTTCCGCAGCATGTGACATGCCGCGGTCGATAATGTAACGGTTATGCAATTTTTTTTAAGGCCGCTGATACTTTAGCGTTCAAAGGAAATAAGGGAACAGACAATGACGAGTAAAGTTTTCTTGGCCCCAAAATTTCTCGATCGGACGATTAAGATTTTCGACTCAGGCGGAAGTATTGGCAATTTTATTTCCCCGACTGTCTGAGCAATAGCGTTAACTCGGCCCGCTTCCCTCGAAATTCGGGAGAACAGCGGAGAAACGTAAGTTGGGGATTGTGACGTTGACGAGGGAAATTTCGCAACCGCGCGGACGTGCATCGATTCCGTTTGCCGGCACGGCGTTCGGTCGTTGTAATCACGCCGCGGACTTTAATCATTTCTCGTTGTGTGCGTGCGTGTGCGCGGCTGCGGAGCTGCGCACCACGCCGCACGGGGCGCATGACACACTCTCATGAATTTATACATGTAAATCCACCGCTGAGAACACAGTGGCTTCGTACGGGGCAGGAAACGCGAGCAACGATTTCTCCGGTTAACTCCGTGCGCGCATGTGTGTCCACGCTCGGATATTCGCGTGAGAGCTCGCCAAAGGTTCTCTCCCCGTCTCGGTTTCGCTCGCTCGCTCGACCGGCGAGCGGATTCGCCAGACGGACGAGCGAAACGCACGTTTGCATCGGCCACGGCAACCGAACCGGCCGATGTACCTGTGTGCAACTGTACGTGCCGCGCAAAGTACACACGATCTCGATTCACCTACAACCCTGCTGACGTGCGTAATTGAATTGGCTGCAAGACGGCGTATGAGGGCGGCACGTGGAGGGGGGGATTGAAATTATCAGTCCCTCAGTTCCTATTCTGGATTCGCTAAAATCGAGCAGACTCGAGGGAATGAGATGTTGACGTGAGAGGAAAGATTTTTGTGTTTATTTTTTTTTCAAAAATGATTGAGAAAGAACTGTTTTCGTTGAAATCGATTTTAGGCACGACAATCGGCAACTTGGGAGGTGTGGTTCGCTTTTCGTCCGGTGGATATTTTTTTCTCATATTGTGTAAAATTGTATTGTATTTGCGGATAGAAATTAAAAAGTGACGGTCGGAAGTTTTTTTTTTTTTTTTTCAAAATCTTAATTTTCTTCCGTAAGGGGTGATAAAGGGTTTGAAAATGCACCAACCAAGCTCCGTTTGAGGATTGGGCTGAAGTGATTTTCAATTATTTTTTGTACATTTTTTTCCGGAGAATTGGACGGGCGAATGCCTGCGCGTAGCAGCCGACAGCTTATGCGTGTAGGCAGAGTTAATGCGATATTACAATTTAACGGAGTGTGAGAACGGCGCCGGTCGTCGTTATACGATTCAGTGAGTTTGACAAGCGCATCAGATATTCATATATATATATGTATGGTGGGAGAGGGAAAGGGAGAATGAGTCGATGCACTCGTTAACTCTGGCATCGCGCTCGAGTACTTTCCCTTCAACAGCCCTTATGAGGAAAAAAAAAAGCCATCGGAATCGTTTTAAACGTGCACACATTGGGAGCGACGTGCGCGTGTAATGAAAACGCCCGATGCCGACATTTCGAGCAGGAAAAAGGTTTTTTTGTACAAAAAAAAAATTAATCACGATCACGAAAATAAAAGTTAAATCGGATTTATCGTCGTTTAATCCTCAATCTATTGGAGCATTCACTGAAATGCAATTTTTTTTTTTTCGATATAAATATTAACGAAGAAGTTTGGGAAAAAAGCGTTGATAGTGCGGTATTAAAATTGAATGGGACGTTAGTACGAGATCTCTTGATACCTCGTTGAAAAAGATAGTGGAAAAACCGGATAGTACCAAAGCGAGCCCAGTATTCGCGGAAACGCGGAATTCGGTCACCCCGCTTAAAAAATTCAGCCCGGCAGGCTAGCGATGAGAAAAAAAATCAACAAAAAAAGGGAGTGGGAAGTTATCCGGGATGAATTCGAAATTAAACGAGAATACCGTAGTCAGGTATATAGTAAAAAAAAAAAAAGTCAAAAGTCGAGATGCCAGCGAATTGTGATGCTATACATATAGTGCATAAAGCCTGCATATAGCCCGCATATATAATGAACGCCACTCGTTGTACATAATCCACGGATTACTCGCGGCGCGATTCACTTGTCGCGATTCAGTTTTACTGTATGCAATTCTTCGCCTGATACGCGTTGAAATTAAAAAAAAATAAAAAAAACACGCAAATCGACACAGATATAAATTGAATAAACCCTTTGACGGATGTGCTTGAAATTTGCGCAAAAAATAAATAAGAACATCGTAATAATGTCCTCCGCGCGAGTGTCCCAAATTATAAACTTTTTCTCTATATCCGTCCGAGCTTTTAATTTCCGGCGCGTGAGAGAACTCGCGGCGACGAGAGTCGTCGGTTTGTGCGCGCTGTATATTATTACAGATATAAATTTAGCCGACCCGACGTGGCCTCGACGGTCGAGGGATGTTGATGCGACTTCTCCGTTCGACGGAGTTGGGGCAGATTTTACAGTAGAACCTCGCTTATCCGCCCTTCGATTAACCGAGCCTCCGCGTTAACCGAAGTGTAAAAAAATATATACAGAAACACAGAAGAACATGGGATCATGGGAGCTTCTCCTTCATTCGACTAACTACTCGTACTTCAGTATAGTTCTCTTAGCCATCACCACAAAGGCGTTGAAAGACTGCCCCGTGAGTCCGAGTGCCGAATATCTGTTTCCAGTGTGGAGCAAACGCGCTCCTGTCGAGTTCACCGATGTACGTTAATGTGGGTTAAAAGAAAACTTGATTAAAAAATGTACGTTAAAAGAAAAAGATTTTCGGTGGAAGAAAAAGATTTTCGTTGAAAGAAAAAGATTTTCGTTGAAAGAATAATTTTTTTTACCGCAGTACCAATAAAAACAACGTTTTAACGCTGGGACTGTGAAGAAGAGAAGCCGAGAGCGTTGAAAGCCTTAGGTCGGAGAGGGAAAAGCGTGGAAGGAGAAAATGACGTTTTAAAGCTTTAATTTCCCAAGCCCGTGGCGCGCGCGTTATACCACACCCCTTTCTTCTGATTCTCTTTCGTGGGCGCTTCCGGCGGCGGGTTGTCGGAAATTTCCCGAATAACCCAACGGAGGCTCCCTTATGAATGCAATCCCACAGAACTCGGCGTTCTCCACCTTCGCTCTCGCTTTTCCATATCGCTGGTACAAAAGGACTCTCGCATTCGGCCGAAGTGCCAGCGTTTACGCGGCAATTTCGAAGGCGAACTCTCGCATCGAAAATTCCAATCGCGCGCCTCTTCCTGTATGCTATACTAGTTACGCGCTTGCACATATGACCCGGCGCTCTTGCTATTTTTCCAGCAGTGTTACTTTTCGAAACAAATTCCCCGCCTGAAATAATATACATCCGAAAAAATTTGTCGAATTCGACGTTTTTATCCGATTAATAAATATTTCAAAACGTTTTTTTTTTTCTACAAAAAGTGCGGTTTTTGTCAATTTTCGTTACGTTTTGGGCTTAAAGGGTGATTGTCACCCCTAACAACTTTAATCAAATAAAATTTGCTGCATACCATTCTGTCCCTTGTGAAAAAACGAAGAGATTCATGTGCGGCAAAACCCATTTACTGCTCATAGGACTATTGTACGTTGATGAAGCGCGTGGGGTACATGTGTACCCCAGTCACGAGTTGGAAGGTTAGAAAAAAATGATACATGAGCTCTAGGGTTAAAACGAAATTTTTGTTTTAGTTCTTAATTAACACGAATAATTGCAAATTCGCAAAATAGGTACTTGTTATCTGTACATCAAAAGTGCCGCTGAAAGCACGAGCACAAGAATAGAGAGAAAAAAAAAAAAAACTCAAGAAAAATGCAAGAAAACGGAGTATCGGCAGATTGCACCTCCGACTGAGTTTCGGTGGATCGGAGTGATTTCGTGTTTCGGGAAGAGAACGCGCCGCGATAGACGGCAAAAGAGCCAGCGCGGAACGATCTTCTCGGTTTCAGCGGACCGCAGCTCTCACGATAATGAGAGTACATCGATTCGCGATATAAAAGCCGAGGGTACTCTTTTCTTCCGCGGCAACAAAGGGACATCCTGCGAGATGTCGGCGTCGACCGGGCGGGCGGGGGGGAGGGGGAGGGGGGGGGGGAGGGGAGGGGGAATCAGCCTCCACTTACTTGAAACTCGGAGCTTATGCATCCCCTTTTATTTCTTTCGAACCGTTCTATCGGTGAAATGTCGAATGGTAATTATTTCACGATCATTCGAAACGGCTTCTCGCATTCCAATTTCTCTATACCGTTCGACGATCGATCGATTTAATTACTTCTATTGTAAACTTCGTTCAGAGTTAAATTCGTTCCGTGTCCGCGTTATCGGGAAGACAGTGAAAAATATAAAAGACAGACGCTGCATAGAACCTCCATTATCCGAACCCGTCGGAACCGGGTCTAGTTCGGATAATCGAAAGATCGCGTAATCGAAAGGCAATCATTTTTTGCGGCATCGTAACAGGTACATGGGAATATACAATATGGGAGTCACTTGGGATTCTCCAAATCCACTTGAAACCGAATTCTATGAAACTATGAAATCGCTATGAAAACCGAAATCTTAAGAATAGAGATTTCGGGTTTTCGAAATCCACTTCTATATGCTATGAAAGCCGAAATCTCGCAAACATAGCGTATGGGAGTGATTTAGGATTTTTGAAATCGGATAACAGAGAGTTCGGATAATGGGTGTTCGGATAATCGAGGTTCTACTGTATATAAAAAAAATATTTATTTTTTTAAGACTCGCACACCGTTTCTCGGTCTCCCCTGTGCGCGGAGCATACAGAACTACTGTACGCTCCTGTAAACTTTGCTGAACAAGCGGTAATGCGGATATTATGCGCGTTCTGTAGGTGCCACTGCTAGAGACGATTGCAGTTTCGAATGTTTAATGCATGGAGGCCACGGGCAAAAGGGACGCCGCGAGAACATTAGGGACACATCGTTTCCCATTTCCACAATCCGCTTGCTCGCTCTCGCTGAACACCATGGCTTTAATTCACGAACCATAAATATCAGCACGGCGACGAATCGGGAGTGGGAGCGAGAGAACACGAACGTCGTCTTCCCTCCGCTGTAAATAAATACCGGAGGAAATCCGTACACCTTGGGACTGCGACTGCACACACAATAATACCGCGGACGTCCCGTTGCAACGGGAACAAATATATTTTGACCTGTACGAGGTCGAGGTGAAAAAAAAAAAAAAAAAGTAAAAGATTGGAATCGGAAAAAAACAATAAAAAAGCGAACTGGATTGATATGCATATTTCGATGAGACAGAGAATGCTCGGTCGAGATTGGACGTGCCATCCGACGTGACATCGCCCGCGCTGCCTCGACCCTATTTTCCATAGTCCAATATTTTTTTTCGCGAAGGAAATAAAATAAAATAAATAGGAAAAAATAACGCTCACTCGGATAAATCCTCGAATGCACGAGAGACAAAGAAAAAAGATAAAAAAATAGAATCGGAACAGTGATTAATGCGTTTAGAACTTTTTTTTTTCCTCTGTGTATGGAGATAGTTCCCACCCTCAGAGTCTTGTACAGTAGAACCTCGCTTATGCGATCTTCGATCAACCGAGCCTCCGCGTTGTCCGAAGCACCCCCCCCCCCCCCCCCCCGCGCGTTATCCGAGGTGTAGGCTCCGATAATACACTGGAAAAAAAGATCAATGATTCAAGTAACACACCCAGAAAAATAATGTATTTCACGACCACCGTTTATTCGGTTTAAGTAAAATATTTATTTGATTTAAATAAATATTTATTTCATTTAAATAAATATTTATTTCATTTAAGTAACTACTTACTTAATTTTATGAAGAATTTAATTTAATTTATATGAAGTGGTGTGTTATTTTTTTAAATATATGTTAGTAGTTCAAGTTGGAATTGATTATGTTATACGTGTTGTTCGAGATTTCAGTTATCCGATGTAAGCTCGACCCAAATTTACCTTGGATAACCGGAGTTCTACTGTAATACCGTTCTACCGTGGCGAATATCATCCTACGAACGATTCCCATACACCCCCGCCTCCGAGCCCGAACGACCGTAGATCTCAGCCAGGGCAGGCCCACGTGGGCCGCCAGCACGCGACTGAACATAAATTACCGTGGCGCTGTTAAGGTCATCGTTGGAAACCGTTGAGGATCTTGGGTGGGTCGCTCGAAGGCGGGAACGTGCCAGAAAGTGAGAAGAAAAAATAACGAGCGCAACGAGACGGGAGATTATCGTCAGCGATCTTAAATCTCTCGGGACTTTTCTCGTCGACTCGAAATTTATAATTCACATAAATTATAATGTAAATTGAACGCGTCGAATTGAATCTACTCATCATTTTAGATTAATCTTTTATACTCGAGACTGGAAGGAATTTGTTTCGCAGGAACGACAAAATTTCAAATAATATCATAGAGTAGTTTATTCAATTTTTATTGAATTTTGGTTTTTTTTTTTTACTGTTCCGGTAAGCGGGAAATGATGATAAGGGGATTGTAGAGGATTCAATTATGTACGACTGTGAGCTGTAAAATGTTGTGCTGTATCACATACCGTGCTTCGTCGTTTTAACGCGCGAGGCGAACAGCTGTTCACGACTGCCACTCGTCCGCATGAACTTTTTTAATCTTTTAAGCTCAGAGCTTAAACGCATGATATATTTACATATGTCGTTTATGATTGGAACGGAAAAAAAATGAAATAAAAAATATCATCTAATTTTTTTGACGATCAAAAAAAAAAATTGTTATGTAATATATATATATATATATAATATGTACGAATTATTATATAATACATATATAATATATTTCAAAAATGTCTCCAAGTGCTCGACACTTTTCTGAATCGAAATATTTTAATGCAACACTTTCAAAAATAACAATTGTAAAATGTACAATAATAGTCGATATAATAATAGTACCTGAGGGCACGATTCCTACCGTAAAATAATATCACGCATGGCGCTTCCAAACTCCCCGATTGCAATATTAAATGTTGATATTAAGTAGTTCGGACCACCGTGTGAAACTTTAATTTCACCTCCGAGTATACTCACTGACTGCGACACACATTTCACTATTACTAATATGTCCGCACATATGAATGCATGTCAGTATGCAGAGTGCCCTGTGTAACGAAGCACGAGCCTGGCCAATCCGGATAATGAACTTTCCATTGTTTCGTTGTTCCGGTCCCCCCCCCCCCCCCCCCCTTCTGTTTGCTAGTGCAAATGCAGTTTCCCTGTTTTCCTACTTCTGCCCTATACGCAGCGGACCGATGGACGGACAGGAACTGATAGGTTCGGAACAACGCGTACGCGCATGCGCAAAATACCCGGTTACACACATCGACGGCTAAGAATCAAAAGCTATGCTCAAGTGACCAAGGGTCGAATTTTGAGACGTTAGTTTGAATCTTAAGATCTATCTTAAGTTGGAACTTGATTTCGTGATTGGTCCAACCATTTCTTTACCTCAGTCTATGTACCAAGTTAGTCGGACGTTCGATTTGTTATTTTATATTTTCTCAAATGTTAATTTAAAAAGTTGTGAAAAAGTATCGACCTTCCGATCCTCGGCCGTCGATTATTTATATGAACAAGCACGTGAAAGAAGCGAGAGAACGAACGCGAACCGCGAAATTGAGTTCGCTGGTTCGGACGAATCGGAGCGGGTGGAGCACCGGCAAAGTACACATGGAAAAATTTCATTAAAAAAAAAAAAAAATGTTAAAAAAATACAAACAAAGCGCAGCTGCCTATTTCCATGGGAAATCGGAAAGTCACGTACCGTTCGAATTGATTCGATTTTGCACGGTCCTCTCGTACAAAATTACATAAAAAATAAAAAAAAATACAAAAATAGAAACAAAGCGCAGCTGCCTATTTCCATAGGAAACCGAGAAACACGTACCGTTCGTAGTAATTCGATTTTTTTTAAATTTTAGTTTCTATTCCTCCGATACGTTCGCGGGACGCGGTTCGAGATAACAAAATATATGGTCTCACGTTTCGTACTGTGCGCCGCGGTATGCGTTGCACTGCATTTCCTCCGCGGCGTTCGAGATACCGGTACAGATTTATTAAAATTCTCGTGCGGCGACTTTGCGCGACGTTAATTAGTATGTACGGTCACACGTTCGGAATCGGGCACGCGCGCTACGGAGTGAGAAACGGAGAGGAGGAGAGAGAGAGATGCTCGTGCGTAAAACGAATGAGGGAAGAGACTCGCGCTTGTTTCTGTCTGTACTACGGTTATACGCTCCGGCGCATCTCTCTCGTAACTGCATCGTGGAATAGCTTGTATGAATAATTCAGTACATACGTAATATGTTCGCGCACGAGCGATGAATAACTCGGGAATGTATATTTATAGTTTTGTATGTATGTAGATGTATATATGTATATATATATATATTAGTATGCCACGGGAAACTGAATTTAGCTCATCGAGGGCGAGAAACATCTCTTTGAATCATTCATCCGGTCTCCTAGCGTACGACGCATCGAATTCTTCGTCGGCGATTAACGCCTGTGTGTCGCTGTTACGCATCTACCATGCATCCTTGCATTTCGCAATAATGGTGCAGTCATCTGCCAGCTGAAGAATCTTCCACACATTTTATAAGGATTTACAGTGACGAGAGGGTTTCCGGGCGATAATTGCGTGGGGCAAAGTTTAGACTGTTTTTTGAATCACTTTATGATGTTTCGAGTGTGAATACACACGCACCCAGAAAAACAATTCATTTGACGGCCATCGTTTATTTGGTTTAAGTAAAAGATTTATTTCCTTTAAGTAACTATTCACTCAATTTAAATAAATATTTATTTAATTCAAATAAATATTTTACTTAAATCAAATAAACGGTGGCCGTCGAAAAAAAATTTTAGAATTTTTCCTTTACTGAAATCGGTTGGTAAATAGGCCACTTGAAAAGAATGGCGAAGGTTTTAATTCGAGATCTCGAAATTTTTTGAAAAAAAGTGCCGTTTCGCGAAATTTAACATAGGATTCCCTATGCTGGAAATGGAGAATTTTTCAAATTTCGAAAAAAATACAAGTTGCATGTGTTTTGAGCCGGAATGGGCCACTTAAAGCCAATGGAAAAGCAAAATGTTTGCGGCCACACCAAAATATTTTGTTGGCTCTGTGTTAAGCAGGTAAATGAGTTACGGTAACAAAATTCTTGTTGTCCGAACAATTTTTTGTTCTCCGTGTGTATATGAACTCTGCTTGCGATTCTTACAATTGCGCGAAGTAGGAACGACAATTATTTCCAACAATGGAGTGAAAAAAAAACGTCGAAGATGACATACGTCATTGTTTCAAAATCGCAAGGAACTCCAAGAACCAAATTGGAGTTGAATCAAGAAAACAATTTTTTTATTTTTTTGGTAGTCGAAAAGTTGTAATTTTTTACATAATTTTTTTTAATTACCAAGAGTGAGAAACCGCTAAAAAAAAATTTTACAAACGAATAAAATCGCAAGAATGAATATTAGAGTTGAAACGACAACCCTCATTTGTACACGACTCGCGAGCGAAATGTTTCTCAGTCGTTGAAATTTATGTTTCTTCTTAAAAAAAATAAAAGATACAAAAAATTGTCTCGATTTTTAAAAGCAAAGAGTCTCGAAGAAGAACTTTCAGCGTCGTCGTTAAGCAAAGATTGCCAGGGGCGGTGCGAGAGTCAGCATTACTTTGTCTCGTCGTCCAACGAGAGGAGAATAAATCCCATGGAACTTTGAACCTCGTTAGTATCGTAGGACAAGATCGAGGGAACGATAAAATTGCGACAGAGTTTTTATAAACAAAACATCGTGACTGCGTGTGTACACAGTACACTTCGGGATCGAGAGAGGAGTATCTCGTCTCTCTAATGGTGATGTACGTAATTATTCCGAGTCGTTTAACGAACCGCGACATTGGCCAGGCCGTCGGGCAAGAAGAGCACGGAACGCGGTACAAGCGAGAAAATCTCGGTGAAAGGCGAGCTCATCTCTCGCTTTCTCGCTCATGCTTTGTGCGGTGCACGGACTAAACTTCCTTTTATCCGTGCGTCGCTTCGGGTCAGCCAGTGTAAGGCAACCGCTCGGACACGTCCCAATCGTCGGACACTCCTGTGCAGATTTGATTTATCGCGAATTTACACAGTACAAAAAAATTTGTACTTTTTACAACTTACTGTCTACAAACGGCCACAATTGTTTATTTGCTAATTTTCCGATCCCACCATATGTTTGTAGTTTGTTTGTTTTATAAACGAAAGTACAGTAGAAACCCCGATTAACCGGGTCCGGGTTAGCCGCGAAGCGGATTAACCGTCTTCCGAGATTAATCCAGCCAATCGGGAGCATTTCTTAAGCGACAACAAAACATATCGAAAATGCGAGTTATCTCGGCCACTGATTTTTTTGGAGAGGGGAAAAAAGACTAAGAATTCTGTGGATAAAAACTGAGAATTTCGACGACCAAATTGTTTTATGTACGTCCACGTAAGAAACATTTGATCGACGAAATAATGGATCTCGGTACACCTATAAACCTAAAACAAACCGTTCGCCAACACCATCGATTACTATATTTTCTGGTAGAAAAAAACATATTCCAGCAAAAATTACGGGACTTTCGGGTAATATGTCTGATAGCAAAAATTACCACAATTTGTAGCAGAATGTCTTAAGTTTAATACGAATTTTACCAGGATTCCGGTTTTTGCCGGACTTACAGTAATTTCTATCGGATCCTTCGCTCAGTGTACTCGAGAGATAGGACAGAAAAATTGAGTTAAAGAGAGATTCATCCAAGAGTCTCCTAATATCGAGTTTTAAAAAAAATACATTGGAGTGAAAGTCTAGGGCGTACGAAAAAGTGTGTGAAAATAAACTCGAGACCTGCCTTCGTCGTTCCCCCAAGAGGATCAAAAGAATTACAAAATAATGAAAGAAAAAAAAAGCAATCGTTGAAGCAAAGCGTCGCAAAACTCCGAGGGAAAACTCGCGATCGATCGGCAATTAAAAAGGCGAGCAGTTTTTTTACGTTTCTTTTTTTGATCACGTCCGTTTCTCTCATCGCTCCTGCACGGGAGTGTCGTGTTTACGCTGCTAACTGGACAGGATATATTTCGCCCTTCGTGCCGTTATTAAATGCTACAAGGGGAGTCGAATAATGGACCTACAAACGGATCTGAGTCGGGATTGTATCTCCCTCCCGAGAGATTAATGGATTTGCGGGGTCAACTTGTATGTGTGTATCTATGTATTCGCATCGTACAGAGTAAATAAACGCGTCGCGTATATAAACTCCGTGCTCCCGACGTCGCCGTTCCCATCGTTGGTCCATCCTGGCATGTACATATTCAACATTTTCGACTTTGTATCTCGATCATCATTAAAAGAAAAAAAAAACTTTTGAGACAGAAAAACGAAAGATTTCGCTCGTCTTGGTGACGTTTACATCGAGCAAACAAAGTCGTGACCGTGCGAGTCAACTCCGGCCCGGGAGACAGCTGAGTAGAAAAGAATGCCTCTCGAACGAGACGAGGAGAGAAAAACCTGTGGGTTATTGGTTTTCGCTTCGAAGTACAATATACATATATATATATATATACCTATATACGTATATATCTATATACTTATGTACCTATATACCTATATACCTATGTACCTATATACCTATGTACCTATGTACCTATATACCTATATACCTATATATGAAGGTTGAGGGTTCGTTCTGGCACGTTGCCTTTTGGGAAAATGCAACTCGCGCCCGACGAACCGATCCATCTGCACGAGGAACCAGAGCAGAACTGAATCGAGAGTTTTGCTTGACAGCTTATCCGCGGGATTTCCACGTCGAAATTTGCCCGGGGTCTGCGTCAGAGCGTCGCGGACCAGCGGAACGATTTTCCGTCCGGTTCGACGAAGCTTAAACCGCGACAGGCTAAAATTACGTGTCGCGGAATTGAATGTCTTCGGTGCCGAGGGGAGAAGAGAGAGAGAGAGGGCAAAAAAAAAAACGGGTCGTTCAATGCGCGGATTCGCGGGAGCGTGGTGAACGCATTGATGAAAGTCCAGACGTTCGAGAAAGGGAGATGGAAAGAGATTGGTTAATGCCAATTTCGTGTCTATTCCTCGATTCTCATTGAGAGTCGACGTTATCTCCGGTAATTCTATCCGTCTTTTATACGCTCCGGCTTGGACTGGGCTTGTCCCCGGGCACCAGATACGAGAATTATGTTAAACGAACGGGCCATGCTCGCGAGCGCGGATGTAATAAAGCTGCCGTGAATAATTTCGCTTGATCGTTCGTTACATGCTCGGAGAAACCTCTGTATCCGATTCGACGCTTAACGGATGTGTTACTTGCGACAGTGTATTCTCTAACAGACTCGGTATATATAATATATAATATATAATATATAATATATAATATATAATATATAATATATAATATATAATATATAATATATAATATATAATATATAATATATAATATATAATATATAATATATAATATATAATATATGATATATAATATATAATATATAATATATAATATATAATATATAATATATAATATAATTAGTATAAATAAAAATCACTATAAAACAAATTATTAAAATGTTTTGTTTTGTTTGATTATGCGTGCTGAAAACATATAGTATATGTATAGTTCCATATCTCACTTTATTGTATGTTTAGGTTCAAGTTGCATTGTATTGCTCTCCCTTCGTTCTGGTCCTCAGGGGATTTATCCCAGAGGCGAATAAACTTCCATCTATATATCTATATATATAGTGTATACAACTATACATATCCTATAACCATTTATGTAAATGGTATTATTAGATAATACATACATAGTCGTGCATACGATTGAAACTGTAGGTGGATTGCGACAGGAGAGTGGAACTGTATCCATTGTGGATTAAATTAAATTATTCAAAACATCTCTCTGTGACGACCGACTGGCTTTCGCTAATTCGTCACGCAACATCGTCGACTTAATGGCTTCGGACTGTTCCGCCAATTATCGTTATCAGTGCAGAGATCAAAGCGTTCAAACGGTCGACACATTAATTCGTAATTTTCTATCTTCCCCCGGACGAATTAGAAATCGTACGTGGCAGGTACGAATTAAAATTTTTTATGAATATTAATGAATATAACAGAAACTAACTTTCCTTTTTTTTCAATAGTAACGAGGCTGGGAGTGACGCAAAATCGGTGCCCGTGCCTTCGGGTACGAATCCTTTACTTCGAATCTATTGAGAAAACATTTTCGCTGTTTCACACCGTCGAATCTCCCTTCAACCCCCCCCCCCCCCCCCCCCCCCCCCCTCTTCCCCCGCCCAGCTGTTGTGTAATCCACTTACTGTTGTAACCGACACTCCCTTCTTCGCAGACACATTTCGTCCATCCAACAACCCCTGTCGTCTCCATTCTCGAATTACAACCACAGAAATTTGACGCAGATGTCTCGAGTTCGAACTCGAAATTTCGTTTTTTAACATTGATTAATTTTTAATAAAAAATTTAAATATTACACAAAATACATAGTTGATTTTGCATTATGATAATAATTCCAAAATGTTACAAACAGACGAATGACAAAAAAAATGTTTCAACAAATCCCCCGGCAATTTGATTGTCCAAAGCCGCGATAAAAGTCACCATACGCTATAACTACGATCGATGCGGAAAACATCGCACGAACGATTTAAAAAATTGCCACTCATTCAACCCGCGCCTCGCGTTCCAACCACCTTAAACGGGTATCCGTTTGAAGTTATCTCTCGAAGCGTGAAATTTGTAAATACAGCCGATAAATGTGTAATAAAAAAAAAACGCCCCAGTATAATGAGAGGTGTTGGGACAAGCGGTGGATGCGTTACTAAAAGGCGCGCCGGATGAACGACGTGCTCCGGGTAGCCTCCGAGTTAATTAGATCCGATCGACGGTGAGATAGCCCGGGTTCTTAGAAGCCTCTCGTACACGTGCAAAATCTCGCGGCGGAGCATCGACGTTGGCCCGCCGTCGCGGACAAACCGCTAGCTATATTATGTGTCTTTTTGTATCACACCGCTACTGACTTTTTTATTTTTTATCGAGCAATATACATTCCGTGACGAACGGTCCACGTGCCATGGCTTCGGCGCATTCCAGCGGAACGAAGCGCTTCGTCGGCCCTCGTGACCGTGAATGAGAAACTTGCGATCACCCCCCCCCCCCCCCCTCCCCCCCGCCCCTTTCTCTCGCCCTGCCCGACCGGACATAAATTGTCCGAGTTAATTACCCCGTCCGCTCGGGCGAGAGAAAATAACGCAATGTGCTCAATTCAATGGACGATGGAGAGAGAGCCGAGAGTTTCTGAAAAGCCGAATGCCAAACCGAACTAATTAATTGCCCACCGAGAATTCCCGACGTGCTTCTGCAGGGCCTCTGGCAGTTTCGATATCGATTTCACTATCCGCGCGGTAAAATAATTTTTTTAAATATGGATATAGATGTATATTGGACTTGTCTTCTTTTTTGGAAAAAGAAAAGCGTATTCTGTACTCCCACTGTAGATCCATTGTGCTACGTACGTGAAGGTGGCATATTCAATATTAATGGCTGCCAATGCTGTCGGTGAATTTTTTTTGTTAGCTAAATACAGTTTGAGAATAATAAAATTTTGGACTTACCTTTAACCGAGTAGTCTATCCATGTGGGTGCTCGGGCCGTTCGACGTCGATTCCGATCTGCAATAAAAAAATGTAATGAGGAATTAATTGAACCTTCTATTTTCGCAGAAATTAGTGTTTTCAGTTTTCCGTAAAAAAAAATGGTTAGAAAATAAACAAATCAATCACAAAGACTTTCGGTCTTCCACATGGAAAAAAGGAAATAACGGACGATAGTTGAAGAGTTGGAAAAAAATAATTCATTTACCAGAATTCGAGGATTCTTCGGGCATTCTTTACTAAATTTTCCGTCGAAAACTTTGGCAAATGGTATGTAGAGATAATGAAAAAAAATACCGTTTAACTAGCGAGAATTCTCTGGATACTCCGGTTTCATTCCGTTCAGGCCAAAGTATATATATATATATATATATATATATATATATTTGCGGAAGAGGCGAAGCCAAAGACAGAGATGCGAAGCGGCATTCTCGAAGTGCCCTCGATAAAGTTTCGAATGGGGCGGTGCGTCGTCGTTCGAGAGAAAAATAAGAGCGATAGAGAGCACTCTCGATGTATCGGCTATCCCGGTGCGCTGCTATCCGTACCAGCGGATGTGGAATAGCGTATTTCCGCGAAGTGAAGAAAGAAAGAAGGAAATGGAAATGCAAAAACGATACGGTTCTCGTGACGTGTCCTTCAAGAATGCGCACGCAGCGAGCGTTCCTGCACAGTAGAATAGACAATTGCTATTTCCAATGAGTAACGTTCGGTGAAATGAAGATTCAAAATAATAAAGTTTCGAAAATTCGACAATTCGAAAAAATTAAGTTTCGTTAGTTCGACTATTCGAATTAAGTGCGTTCGGATGACTTTCGACCACACGACGATTCGGCAGATTGTAGTTTTGGCGAAACGATGTGGCTGCCTTTTTGGTTCCCCATACTCGAAAAATAATAAATATTTATTTATTCACATATTACGGGTTTGTAATATGTTGTAACAACATCGTAATATATTGTAATATTATTATAATATAGCATAATATTGGATTTCATCGGAGCCAACTCACACAAAAATGTCCCAAGCTAGACCATTTACCGACCCAATCTCTGCAAAAATAAACGCGGGAAAAAATAAACAAAATTGGATGTCACTACAGACAACTATTGGGGACGTAAAATTTTCCGAGCTCGACCAGATGAAGACCCTGCTGGAATAAACGCGAGAAAAACAGGAGGGAAAAAAAAACGAAAAAATGTCTCAAACTTTCTTTAACGCTCGTGTCAACTGTGTCGTGATTGGAGAGGCTAACCGTTGTAACGACAAGGCGTGCGGAGGAACGCGCGACAATTATCCGAATTAGTCTGTGCCACGGACTCGCAAGAATCACAATCTCGGCGGAGCGAGCGAGCCAGTAACGAGACGCCTCGACCCGGAGCATCGGCTCACTTGACCCGATTGGTTAACGAGGAGGCGGAGACGGGGAGTCTACTGCTGGACGACACGGAGAGTGCTTCTGCGCTGGACCCGCGCGCGTGCCACATCAACCGAGGCAGAAAAGTCGCAACTGCACAGAAGTATCAAACTGTAGGGATGTGAAACAACCGGTGAGCCGTGACTCGTACGAACGAGGCCCTTCAATCGCGATGCCGTTATACGTCTTCCCGTTTAACCCGTTTAACCCTTTACATTCCAATTTGATTTCCTATATTAGGCAACATTGGGCACTCCTATATTTTTATTTATTCATTTATGTGTTTATTTATTTATTTATTTGCAAATACGGGAAATTGCCCAATTACAGGTACGATGAGATACCAAACTTACTTTTCGTAGTTTAACATCGCTCATAAGGGATACAATGGAAAAATGAAAATGTGATAGAATTAATTGAATTAATTGAAACTACTTATCGGTCCTAACGCATTAGGCGGTAATCTAATCAACTGTTTCAAGCTACCGCGGGATACCTGAGAATTGTAAAGCCACCACACTGTCCTTTGCCAATCTGGTAACGCGCGAATGCCAAATATGAACCGCAAAGTTTAGACCGATCAAAGGAACCAGTTTGTGAATTAAAACTTTCAGTCCGGTGCATCACAATTACTATTTTTTTAGCTCATAAATTTATATATATATATATATATATCTATATACACACATAAGATATCCGGTAATAATAGTAAATCCTGTTGAAGATATATACATCAGCGACGAAAGCTCTGCTCTTATACGTAGGAACCGGATCAGAATCTCTGGCGAATCCGAGGCCATGGTGGGTTTGCTACAGGATAAAGGACACAGTCTCGAGAGGGTATGCGAGAGCCGGCAGAGCATACAGGAGAACGGGTTTACCAATAGGAAATCGAGATTCTCTCGCGATTGATCCTCGGTGAGGCAATTCATGCAAATGGCCGGTGAGCCTCGAGGCACCTGGAGCGGCAAGCTTTCGGCGCCTGAAACTACCACGACCGAGAACCGACAATACCTGCTCGACTATAGGGGATCGGAATCGATATCGGTGAATCAACCCTCCGGGCGGTGGTCGCGGGCGCCGGGCATTGCCGTTACACCCGCCGTCCGCAAATCAGATAAACCGTACCGATCGCGGCACGAGTTATCTTAGGCCGCGCGCCGCTTCTGGCTTCCTCGAAATACGCGTCCGAGAGTCGATGAAGGAAGCAATGGGGTTGGTCGCACCGCGAGATCAGACCCTGGGCACGGAAAACTTTAACGGCACGACCGATCCGCAATCGCTGCGACCGACAAATCTAGGTCGTGCAATTCCAGCTATTGTCCGAAACTATATATACTGTTTTTCTGCAATTTTTAGAATTTTTTACCATTTTTAGAATTTTGTACGATTTTTAGAATTTTGTGTAATTTTCAGGGTTTTGTACAATTTTTAGAATTTTGTACAATTTTGAGAATTTTGTACAATTTTTAGAATTTTGTACAATTTTTAGAATTTCGTACAATTTTTAGAATTTCGTATAATTTTTAGAATTTCGTATAATTTTTAGAATTTCGTATAATTTTAAAAATTTTGTACAATTTTTAGAATTTGGTGCAATTATTTTTACTACAATCTCTTTTTTATTTGCAATTAAAAAAAAAAATTCTTCCAAAGAGTAATTTTCATATTTTATATTTTCAAGAAATGGAACTTTAACACTTCGGCCTGGTGATTTTTCGGGCATGTTCGGACGACCGTCGCGGAAGTTCAGTCGCTGATCGTCGAGCCAATGTTTTTCCATACCGTGAAAAAAGAAATGAATAAAACGAATTTTCCCCCGAACATCAATAAACCACGCCTCTATAAAATTTCACTATATACCTATAAAAAAAAAACCTCGCGAACGACATGCGAGGACGGTGAAGATCGATCGAACTTAAAGTCGTTCGGCTCGTGGGGAGCGATGGAAGCGCGGGTATAGGTGGTAGACGTTCGCCCGATTGGAAATTGAACGTCGCACGGAACGTACGACGTGTCGGGGCGCGGCTGTTATTCGAAAGGTAATAGAAACCGAGGCGCGAGTGAGAGAAGCTCGCCACGCCGGCGAGAAGAGTTCGAGAAGGAGGAACGTAAGGAGAGCCGATCGGAATCTCGGAGCTTCTTCGTGGCTCGGAGTGCACCGGGTTGGCGAGAGTCATTCTCGCTGCAGCGAGATTCTCTCGTTAACCCTGCGCTCGGCTTCCCTCCGACAGTATCGTCGCCCCCTTGCTTCGCCGTTCGCGGGACTTACGTCGGGAGTTAAACGAAGCGGAACGGCCAACGGCATCGGCGCACGGGGTAAATCGGAGGATACGGAAGCTGCGAGTGGGCGCACAGAGCGTTCGACGACGATCCGGCCAATTTAAGGCCAATCTGCATGCAAGCGATAGCTGGCGGGAGCGCGAAGCACGCTCATTTTCCCGTCGGGAAGAGGAACGGAGAGAGAGGGAACGCGCTAAATTGAAAGTCGACGAAGCGTGCACGGTGTATTATGGTATTAGTCTTGTAGCAACAACGAGAGCGTCGCGGCTCACGCGAGCGAAGCGGAGCTTCTTCGAGCCGTAAAAGAAACAAAACATCCCTTGGAATGTTCTTCCCAACTCGTCGACTAAATTAGACTAATTTTGGGACGTTAGTCTTAATTTATGATCGCTCTTGAGACAGAAGTTTGGCCTGAACTTCCTTGCGTGCTTAAGTTCTATCTTAAGTCCGAATTTGAGTTCTGACTTGACGTCGAACTTTGAAATCAAACCGAAGATAGATCTTAAGTATGGAATGAAGTTCGGCTCATACTTCGGTACTTCTTAAGTTCAAACAAACTTAAGATCGAACTTAAGACTTAACTTAAGATTGAACGCAAGTGCAAACTTGATCTCAATCTTGGGACTACAAATTAGGTCCCTAAATCTCGTCGAATTTAACTCGACTTATTAATTACGAATATTATATCTCTTTCACGGTAATTAATTCCAAGACATTCAAGCCCGTAAAGCGCATTTTGTCCCGCGTAACGAAATAGATAAATAGCTAATGGATAAGATTAATAAGTAAGCAAGTTGCGACTACGCTTTTTCCGGAAACGTAAAGTTGGCCCTTGCGACTAGGTTCGAACCCAGAGGGGACAAGGTAAAATGATTTTACGATCCGCGCTGAGAAAAAGTAAAAAAAAAAAAAAAAAAAAGAAGGAAATTCACGACGAGGAAGTGCACAACGCCGATCGCCTGGGTCGAGTATACCCGGTATAATAACAATAATAACGATAATGGGCTATGAGTCACGAGCGTAGCGGCGTTAGACAACGCAGACGGAGCTCGAATGTCTCTCGATGTCTGTTCGCGTCTCTAAAGAGAGCTTCGAGCAATTCAGGATTCAGCACGTAGGCATACGAAGTGGCCGAGCCACTGCGGGGGAGGAGTATATATAGCTGACGGGAAGGGGGGAATAGCGTGTATAAGCTATTCGTCTTCGGAGTTTGACCTTCTCCGTCATTGCCTCGAAAGGTATAACGGAGAAGGATGGAATGAAATGATAGATGGAAAATAAAAGAGCGAGGATCCCCGAGACGAGGAACCGCCCGCTGCCCCCTCGTAGCTTATTCGTCGGTTCTGCAACGTCGAACTCACTCGATCCCTCTCCGCCTCGCGTGTATCGCACACGTTCGCGTGTAGGCGGAAGTAACGTTCCCTCGCTGCACCTTGGTAAGCTATAGAGATGTATTACATGTACATATACATATACATATACATATACATATACATGTACATATACATATATATATATATATATATATATATACATATATATATACATATATATATATACATGTACATAAACATATACATATACATATACATGTGTAAGTTACGTGTAGGTACGGAGTCAGGTACACAGTGAAGAGGATTTGTGTGTAAACTCTCGCGATACGAGTGTTCAGGGTGTAGAGGCAAAAATTCTACGTTGATGGGGGAAAACACAATCGACGATCGTTGGATGCGATAGCCCCGATGGCCCCGCTGGGGGGGGCGAGACCGACTCTCATAATTCATAGCTCCGAACCACACGCTGTCCTGTACATGTACGGTTCAAGTATACGGAAACTATGCAGACGCCGAGGGAGCCTCGTAACGAAGGAGTGGTACAGTGAATGGCCACTAAGGAGTCTCCGTCGCAGTGATTGGCATGCTATCTATCGATGTATGATAAGGTTCGAGGAGAATATTTACTCGACTGTGCATAACCGGCCAATGACTGTGTCACCTGTGTTCAAAGGTGCTTGCGCCACTTGCATTACACAACTATTCGTCCATGCTGTGAAATCATACACGCGCAACGTTAGCATACCCTAATTTGATGTACTCTGGTTAAAATTCGATCACACTTGTGTTAGCTACAGTTATTGGCACGCGATCCCTTGCATCGCAATAATTTTCCGGTCGCAATTCCGCATTAAGTGAAGGCTCAACACGTATGAGTGCGAGAGATACAGTATTAAAATTTTGAATCATTTTTTCATCGAAATTATTCTATAAAATGAAAAACCTTTTCTTAGAAAAATTGATTCAAAATATTTTGCGGTTTTGTTAATCTTTAGCCCCATTTAAGAGAAGCTAAAAGTCACGTGACTGCGCCACGGGAGCGAGAGAGAACGTTATTCGGGCTTGCGGTGGAGTGAGAGAGACACCACGAAAGTGTCCTTGGCACGCTCTCAACTCCGCGATGAATGACTGGCCAATGACTGTCCCTCGCCCCTTCGACCAGAGAAACTCCACCGGACTTTTCTCAGATGCAACAGCGATAAAAATATTGCATCCTGTTAGCCACTCAATCACCGCGATAATCTCGTCAAATCTCCGTTAACCGTCGTGTAGCACAAAAGGGTGAATATGGACCACCTCGATCAGCGCGTAAATAAATTGTATGCATTGAAAAAAAGGTCAATGACGTAAGTATAATTGTTAATTGCACGAGAAATAAAAGGGAAAGTTTGTAATATTGAAACTAAACAAACAAGTTCCTCACTTACAAAATTATTTTTACGAAACTTTGTATTCCGATTTTACGAAATTATTTTTTACTGTGTGTCATCCTGACAGTCTTGCCGTCGTTGTTTCAATATCACACGGAATTGTAAGAATTAAAAGAAGAATCAAATCAAAAAAAATTTCTTCGAAGGCCCGCAAGTGCATTTTTTTGTGTACCAACCGGACCGAATTCGTGACTTTCGCCCTATTCGAAAATCTTTCCTCCATCCACGGAATTAATCCAGGCCCAAGAGGCATCCTCGAAGGACCAAAGGATCCGCGCAGCGCATTCGTGGCAAAACTCTTGCGCGGCCCCCGGGAAATACCGAATTCCAACGTCTGAACTGCTGTGAGCCTGAGCAACGGAAAGGAGGGGGGGGGGGGGGGGGGGGGGGAAGGGAACCCTTTGCTTCAATTAAGTCATAACACAAGGCGAGAGCGTGCAAGTGGGAGTAGAATTCGAGGGAGTGAGGAACGGTGAAAGGACGAGAGCGAGGAGAATTTGGGCAGGTACGTGGTTCGCGTGCCTCGCTCGGTCAGCTTCTCCAGCAAATTGGTTCCTCCGCTGCTTTTGCCGGTTCGGCCGCTTCGCCCGTAACTGGATCGTTTCTCTCCGAGGTTTTCTCACTGGCTAACTCTCACCCTCCCTCATTCCATCGCATCTTCGCTCGCTGGCTGGTGTTATTATTATTATCATAAATCTGTATCGTGTCTCGAACCAGTGTAATTGGTGGACAAAAATTAATTGTTTTGCTATCTCAATCTTGTACACCAGTGATTAGTCGGAAGCGATTGCAAACACGGCCTTGTCCCGATCGATCGGTCGTCTACAGCGATTTTTTGCTTTAAAATTATATTTATTTATTCTCATTACGGGATAAACCCTTTTACTTGCATGCAATAATAAAAAAATTAATCGGTAAACAGTAAATAGTAAAAGTATCTCTAACAATTAGAATAATATCACCAGATCGCATTCTAATATAACACTAGATAAAATAAATTTAATAATTTCATTGAAACATTCTCAACCCTCACTCCATGTAGGTGTTTTCGGCGCCCTAATTCCATGTACCGGGGTCGTTTTAGGCGGGCGCTACCACAAGTGAAATAAAAAAAAATGTTTTTCCTCCGACATATCCGTCACATTATCCAATAACATACTAATTATTTTTCTATGTCGAACTTGTCTACCGCATGTTCGATCGAGATAAACAAAAATGTGGTAATTCCATCGATTACCTCGATTTTTTTTTAGTCGGGCTTCAGGAGAGAAAAGAGAAAAGATATTTGAAATATACCTAGTGTGATTGTTTATTTCTTAAAATATTCTTCTCCCTGCTAAGTTTATCCACGTACTCGGATTGCGTTACGCCAATTTCGCAATATACTGATATATCCAGTGAGCTCCGATATTGCACTAACAGATAAGGCACGTATGTGTAACGGTGCAACGAGGTCGCGCTAATCAGTGCATGCCTCCTCTAGCTCCTGCCGTGTTGCTGCTCACGTGGGCGTTCGCAGCTACAAGAACTACGAGCAGTGTTTCAGCTGCGAGGGACGCTCGTTACCCGAGACGCCAACTAGCCGCGTCCCAATTAACGATAAATATTAAGTGGCAACGCGTTATACACCGCTGCCTACGTTTACCGAATCAAAAACCCTTCTCTCTCGCTTCCGCTATCGCGTAACGGCATTATTACTGGCTACGGCGAAGCCGAAGAAATAATCTTACGCGATTTCGTATGCGAAACGCTGTACGTAAGACGCGTGTAATTTGACGTGATTTTTCGGGTCACGGTCGCAAAGATCTACTTGCTACAGCGTTTTGCATCTTCTTTGGCCGCGTTATGCTTCTTGCGGCGACCTAACTCGTTATAGAAAAGGTCAGGATTTAACAGCTATTGCACCGGTTTAGGTAGTACTAGCGGACAGCCTGAGCCTTCGTGAGTTCACAGAGAATCGAGGGAGAATTGCGAACGCTTCTCGACGGGATAAAAATCTGAAAAAAATTAAGCATGTGGAAGGTGCTGGAAGGATTGATTATGCATAATAATAATGACAAAATGTTATTAACAAATAAATGAAAAAAAATGCTCAACAAATCCCCCGACAACTTAACTTTTTGTATAAAACGAATTTGTTAATTTTTTTTTCTTGAAAAAAAAGAACGCATAAGCCGTGACGTCCGAAGCTCGTGACTCTCGGGAGCGGACTGATTGCGAGTCCCTCGCGTTACATGGACCGAGGCGCTGAGAGAACGAAGCTGTCGCGCGCGCCCGGACGGCGCCGAGAGAAGACGATCTGCAAACCCAAAGCGAGACAGAGAGCTTCCCGAAATAGTACAGATATTATTATTATTATTATTATTATTATTATTATTATTATTATTATTATTATTATTATTATTATTATTATTATTATTATTATTATTATTATTGGAAAGCGTGTATGCATCCTTCTCAAGTCACGAGATTGTTCAATTTTTATTCAAAACATGGTTCATTGATATTGTATTTTATCGCTGCCATCCTACGACGCTCGTTTCATCTTCACCCTCACATAGGATTCTCCCTTAACAGTCCATACGTCATAGTCAGCGAATACGAAAATATTTTATTTGCTTTTTAGTCACATCGAAACGACGCTTTATTTTCTCGATCCGTCATAGTCGCCCCTTGAGACGATCCGTCGTAGGTGTCTGCATGTTACGTGTGTCTCTATGCGTCGCCGGAACTCGCCCGTGACCCGACGGTTAGAGTGTTGCCCGAACAGCCGGAGTGTTCGGGAACACGCGCGTGTTCGGAGACTCCGCGCGTTTACGCCGCTTGATGTATTCGTCGACACGAAAACTCGTCCCCCCCCCCCCCCTCTTTCTCCTCCTCCTCGACAACAATGTTGGCCCAAAGTCGTCCCCGGGGAATGCGAACCCTAAATTAGTGTGGGGTTCACAATGGGCGAAATCAGAACTTCGAACGATTTTCATCACGTCGTCCGCGAGGACTTTCGAGTGGGTAATGCGTGGCCTCGATCTTCCTCGGGGAAAACTTAACGGTTCACGGACCAGATCAAAAGGGCGGCGAGGGGGGGGGGGGGGGGGGGAGAAAAATCGTCGTCAGGGGTGTCGAGGAAGTGGAAGGATGCGAGAAAAAAAAAGTTGGACGGAAGGAGGGTGGAGTTGCCTCGGCTGAAGATATTTCCTGTCGACGACCCGGCAAACCTCTTTCCTCTTCAACGGGATTCCACAAGTGTTGGAGACGAGAATTGGAAAACCGGAGGAATCTCTGTCGCAGCAAACGGCTCGTCGCACTTTTCTTCGGGACGGGTTTTCTTTTATTTTCGGATCTTCATTCTCCGGAGCCGTAGTGGAAACGGCCGTGGCCGGTCGTTCGAAACAACTGTCGTTTATTATAAAAATAAACGAAGTTTTTTTTTTCTTATAAAAATACTTTTCCGAAAAATACTGAGTATGATTTGTTTATTTTTATGGAAAAAATAGTTAAGTTGCCGAGTAATTTGTTGAACAAATAATTTTATCGTTAATTTTTCGATACAATTTTCGAATTATTATTACATAAAAACAGTATTTGCAGCATCTCTCATGTCGTTGATTTTTTTTCAGATCTTTCGTCCCATCCAGAAATGTTTGAATTTGTCCCTGAAACTCACGTCTGGCGGGACTCTGCTGCTGCGACTGCCTTAACAAACTAAAATTAAAGTGGTCGTGTCATGAAAAAAGAGTAAGGAAAAATTATACAATTGCGTGTACGGACTGCCGGTTTGGGAGCTTCCACGAGATCCCTAAATCACTGCGGTATGCGTCGGAGCATTTAATTCTCCATTCTCCTTGGTGTCCGCAAAACCCTCCCGGTCTTTCTACCTGCGGCAGGTGCGTCCCTTCCCGGTAAAAGGAATTACAAATGCCGTTCTCGCCGTCTCCCTCTCCCTCGCGTGAAAATTTTAAAGGGTCGGGTATGCCACCCCGTCGTACATTTACCGAGTTTCGAACGACTATTTCGTGAGAAACGTATTTTACTTTTCCCTTTTTCGGAGAAAAAAAAAAAAAAAATTCAAAGCGGGTGAAAAAGAGATTCGAGAGTGTGGAATTCAATTTTAAAGCGACACCTTTTTTTCGGTAAATCGATACCGCATTCGTACGGTCCAGCGAGGAAACGTATTGGTGGAGAGGGCAGAATCGAGCGGGCAGCGAAAAGATTTTCGCTCGAGGGTTCTCGTCCGCTCGCGTGTGTGTTTGTGTGTGTGTGTGTGCGTGTGTGTGTGTCGGTCTCGAACGAGCGTCCAAAGTACCGGTGCCCATCGGTTTCGATGCTGCTCGGTGGAGCACGCGCACCGTTCCAAAATAGCCTCTTTGAGAGGTCGACAAGGCTTGATAAGCCGCCTGGAACTGATACGTTCCATGTGGAACGGTCGGGCTGGACATGGTAAGCGACTGTACACAACGGCCCGTCAGGACGATTCGTAGGTGCAGTAATCCCCCCCCCCCCTCCCCCCCTGCGGGCATAATATATACCTACTGTGTCTAAATCTCCGTGGAATAAACCCTACCTGCTGTTGTTTCGCTTAGTTGACCACCAGTATATATATATATATATATAGTGTGTATATTTGAGTTTCTGCCTCACGCGAGAGTCCATTAGCTCCGCTGAATTAAATACCCTGATTATGGAACGCGGCTCGTGGCATAAAGCAGCATGCGATATTAGCGTTATTAAAAGTAAAAATAAAAACAAAAGGAAAAATGCCAAGCTTACACAAGTCCACTCGTTTTTCACTATTATTTTGTCCATGTCGATGTTTAATTAACTAAATTGAAGGTAGGGGAATGTATTCGGCGCGACGATGAATTGTTCAATTCAATTTGGCTTACGCAATATTGGAATTCAAGCTGGGTCATTCATTTGTGTGAATGGCGCTTGATGGAATGAAAAAGTATGCTGCCTTGAGGGCTCGTACAGTTTTAACGGAAATACGTCTGACGAAAGAATTTTTTACCCACTCGACACTTTCGTGAATGAAAAATTTAGGAACAATTCGATGTTTCAATTCTTAAATGAAAAAAAAAAAGAAAAACGGAATTCTGGTCGAAAATTTGACGTCAAAATAATGCGGGAGCCACATCGTTTTGCCGAAACTAACGACAATTGGCCGAATCGTCCTATGGCCGAAAATCATGGGTCCGAATTCATTGCATCCCAATAGTCAAACTTCCGAAACCTCATTTTACCGAATGGTCAGATTTTCGAAACTTGATTATTCCGAATCTTCACTTCAGCGAACGTTGCTCTTCGGAAATAGTGATTGGCCGAAAATTATTCCTCCGAATCGCAATTTAACCGAACGTCACTTCTCCGAATAATAATTTCCCCGAATGTCATTTTCCATAATCGTTAAACTCCCAAATCGCGAAACTAATAAATATAACTAGTCTACTCTAGTCCAGACTCGTCCATTGAAAATATGAATCCCAGAGATTCAGTGCGAATCGATTCGGATCAATGACCTTCGGGATAAAAACGTTCGATCAAACGACGATTCGAAGGCTAAATACGATTTCCGAAGAGTAACGTTCGCCGAAACGAAGATTCGGAATAATACAGTTTCGGAAATTTGACGAGAAAAATTAAGTTTCGGAAGTTGGACTACTCGGACGAAATGCGTTTGGACCGATGATTATCGGCCGTAGGACGATTCGGCCGATCGTAGTTTCGGCAATTCGATGTGGCTCCTCTAGCAAGTCTACAAGCTAAAGGGTAAGCTCGCACGTGACGTCCAGCGCCATTCGTTTTTTTCCCGAACAGTTACATTCCTCCGGGAAACGGACTCGGTAACGCGGAAGCTGAATCTTCAAAGTCACGTTCTTCGTTTTGCCTCGCCACCGGCCTTGCGTCAGGTAGTTGACAGTCACTGTGTGTGTAGAACGGCAGAGACAACGCGACCATAGGAGGTGAGACGAGACCAGAAGCTCGGAGCAGCGGGAGCAGCGCGAGAGGAGAGAGTAGTTCCGCAGGGATGAGGACACGGTCGAGTCGACGCCTGCCACGAACACTTCCGGACAAAGCTCTCTGATTAATGCGCGTTGTCCGCGCTCGCGCGCTCACCGCGCCTGCGCGGACGACCCGAGGTGGCTCGAGACATCGGAGACGCTCGAGCCGCTCGCGGGAGCTCTCGGTTACGGGGTTGCACCCACGTAATAATGTCCCGTATAGACAGATATACACGCGAGCATATCCGACGTCGGATATTTCGTAGCGTATCCGTATAATGCACGGTCCGTACGCGCTCGATGCACGGCGCGTACGCGGAGAACGTTAACTACGTTACCGTACGTTATACGCCTCCTGACGCTGGAAACGGTAGAGCAGATTTATTCGAGCTGCCGGTACAGATTTATTTCCGTCGATGTGTGTGTTCGTTGAATTCGTGACTTCACGGACGAGCCTCGGAGGTGTCTCCGGACGCCGCGGAGCGGGATTGGGTTAGGCAATCAGGGCTCGAGGGTTTAAGGGTCGGCAATTCAGACACGCTCGAGCGGGACAGGGAAAATGCGGTTCAATCGGCCCTCCGACTCCGGAGACTCTTTTCGCGTTCATAAATTGTATATTATGGTACTAGTGCGAGAAAACTTTTTCCGACGGGTGCGAGTTTGCTACACGAGTCGTCGGCGAGTGTTGGAGTTACACGAGTTATAAGAACGTTTTTCGCATGAGCATCGTAGGAAATTTTATTTCAGGAAGTGTGGAATCGGGTATTTTACGCACGCGAGGCATGCGCAAAATTGCTCGGCGAGCAATTCGCCCACCGAGTGAAATAAAAATATTTTATTTCACTCGGTGGGAAATGGCGGTTTTTTTCGCAAAATATTTTATTTGCTTTGGTGCGAAAACCCCCATTTTCACACCTTGTGAAATAAAATTTTATCGGATAGTCGTGCGAAAAACTTTTTCGCACTCGTATCGAAATTTTCCGCGATTGTCGTAAATTAGAATTCCAATGGAGTCGTGTCATCAGACCTGATTAACGATTTGTTGGCTTCGTATACACACATTTATGGTAATTAGAATTGGAGTATATTAAACAGTATAACGTGGTGATTAAAATCACGCAATTACGAATGCAAAGCCGATACGGGCGTGTATTAACACCAACAATCGGATTATTGGCAGTTATGTTTTACTACATTCGAGGTATAACGATGGGCGCGTGAATTATGTATTTTGGCTCGAGCGCTTTTTATTCCACTGATAAGAAACATTCTACATGAAGAGCAGAGTGGCGCAGTGGAAGCGTGCTGGGCCCATAACCCAGAGGTCCGTGGATCGAAACCACGCTCTGCTAGTCGATATTTTTTTTCGTTTTTTCTTTTTTTTTATCAATGTCGAATTTTTTTTTTCACCGCCGTTGGTATTTTTATTATTTTTTATTCCCTGCGCGATTTCACGATTTAATTTCGCTTATCGAAGGACATTCGATAAGCGCTCGCCATCAGCAGGATATACAGTAACCGAGTCTCGTGGCCAGGTAAGGTCCTCGAAACACGAATATATATTGCCGTATTTTTATCCGCAAATTATCTTTCAATTGCAATCATTTGTTAATTTTTTCGTTCAACAATCTTCTTTATTCGAATTTTTTTTTTACAAATCTCAATTTTTATATTTTGTTATGAATATCGTCGAGACAATTTGTTCCTCAAACCTATGAATGATAACGTCAAAACGAGGGTATGAAAAGCGTGTGTTTCTCTTCGAAAGGATCGAAAGCTAGTGAGAGTATCGTCCGCGGGCCTCGGACGATACCGTGAATTATTAGTGAGCTGTTCGTGTTCGAAAATTCGGGGTGTCGGGCGCGTTAGAGGATTCGGACAGCGGGCGAGGGTCCAAATTCATTTTCACGGCCCCTCGACACTCCCCCTTCGTCGACGGGGCACGCGTACGGGTTTCGTGTGCGAGAGATATACATCGGCCGGTTCGGAGTCAAAAGGGCGTAACCCGAATAAAACTCAGCGTGAAGCTTGGGCCGCTTAGATTCTCGGTCGTCGATATACGTGTATGGGATTTTCATCCCCCGTGGCGTTCGGAACGGGGACGAGTCGTGAAACGAGGCGCAAAACTTCACGGGAGCGACCTCTGCCCCTCCCCCCCTCCTCTACCGCCCCGACGGCCACGGACGGAACCGACGACGTGAAAAAGATTTTTATTACCCAGCCGCTATGTTGTGTTGCACGAGAGAAATCGCATACGCCACCGGTTTTCCAAATTGAATAACCGGCGAGTTATCGGACCGGGTGACGTTCGGTGTGCGTACGCGTGAGTTTCGGTAGAATGAAAAATATTAGCGTTTCAAAAGCGTTCACGGTGCGTCATTGAACGTGACCTAGGACTACAACAGCCCGAGAGCTGTGCAGCGCCGCGCACGACCGCAACAATACGCGGGGCGAGTCGTTAGCCGTTGCGAGTCTTTGTTTTCTTTCTCTTTTTCGTTTAACGTTTCGTTTAGCAAGCGCACCGACGATTAAAACTCTGCAATGGGAGTGTACTGTAAACGGGGTTGTATAATATTACATATCGCATCGTAATATTTCAAGGAAGCGTGTGCGAGAGAAATTAATACACTGGTTGCAGACGATCGTCCGCGATAATTGCAGTGAAAATTCGGGGAAAATTGGAGGACATTCGGGAGAACGGTTGGCAATTTTAAGGTAGTCACTTCGCAGAAGTTTCGGAGAAATAGGAGGGACCTGCAAAGGCTTCTGGATGGCATAATAATCTGAAAAAATAGTCCTTGCGAACAATTCGCAAGGACTACCATAATCGACATCTCAACGCAATGCGAATTTTCATCCGCCCCGTAACTAAAAATCGATGCTCTCGACGTCCAGGGTGGAAAAAAATGCATCATAATTTTTTTCTTCATTTACTTTTTATCAACGATGCGATAATTCCCGTGTAATTTTTTCGTCGATAAATCGGCGTGAAAGCTACCACTTACGAGACACCGTATCTCCGACGCGATTCCCTATACTCTTCCCCTCGTTGATCCCTTTTCTTTTCGTTCTTTGCTTCTTCATTTTTTTCGTTTCTTTTATTTTTCCGCCGCAACGAAGCCGGCGATCGGGCTCGGCTCTTCTACACATTTAATGATAATAAATCAGGCGGCTCTATCGCGCCTCGAAGTGGCGCGAACGAGATTCGAGATCGATGTAACGGACGAGTCGACTTTCGTTTTTACGACGAATATGTATCGCGTGCAAACCGGACGAGCGTCGGTGTGTGCCTGCCCACGACACTTCGCGCGGAGGATCGCTCGCGCCGCGTAGTTCTCGGCCGACGGTGCTGCCGCCCCGCCGCTGGCGGCAGTCTCGCGCGTCAGCGTCGAGCGTATGCCCGAGGTCGATTTCCGTTACGGCGTTCGCGCTCCCTTTCTCGATAAGGAGCGTTTTAATTGGCGGTGGCGCGCGGCCCGGCGCCGCTTTATTTATACGCCACGGGAATTTGCATCCCCGGGATGCGCGGCCTCTCCTTCCCCATGCACGATGAGAACGGAGAGGAGTTTAATACGTTAACGTGTTTCATGAATAAGGTATGCGCGACGTAGGTGTATTTCGCCCGTGTGGACGCCGATCAGCGAGAAGCGACCTTTTATGGCGAGAGAACGCAAGTGGAAGGCGACAGGCAACGCGCTACCCGGGATAAGATTGTACGGTAAGGGTAACGCCGGATCGCTGATAATTTCAACGAAACTCAGGCACAGTTCTTCGTGCGTTTAATTTCGATGATAGTAATGAGAGAGTCCGGGGATTGTGAGGGGAATCTCGGAGGAAGCCCAGACCGAGATAGATTTGACCGAGATGGTTTACTATAAGGATATCATTATGATCGCAATTTTGTGATAGGTTGTAATAATCTGAATAAAATAAAATTCTTGATTGAATAAAATATGATTGAATAAATAAAAATTGAATAAAATTCTTCTAATTTGCTGTGTGGCAAAGATGATAACGTAAGTTTAGATTATAATAAAAATAATATTATATATTTTTTTATATTATATAAAAAGAATAATAATAATAAGGTAGATATGGAACGAAGAAGGGTTTGGAGAGCGCAAGGTTACGGTTCGGACACGGTGGACACAGGCAGTATTCGCCGAAGGAGTCATTTTCGTTTGCCGTAGTGTACGGAGATACGCACAGTAAAAAAGTAACTTTGTTTCTCGCCGTTTTTTATACTCACTTGTTTGTCGATAAATTTATCGATAAATAAATGTTTCCCACGAGAAGCTCGCACATTTTTTCGCAATGGCGAAAAAAAAAAACCTATTTCTCACGGGATCGGAAAAAAATGCCTTCAGCTTCGCATTATACTTTCGGCTTCGGCAATTCGCTCGAGCTATTTTCCTTTCTCGATATCCATCCTCCCCCTCCGCCCCGAGATCCCGAGATGATCAATCTGATCCCCGTCGCGACGTATAATGCACAGGATTTTCTCCACGAAGCCCCCCAGATACGGGGGGGGGGGGGGAGGATAAAGAGACGGAGGTCGAGGCCAATCGAGTTTTCAGCTCACGTACGTTAGCGACGACGGGGAGCCTGGAGTGGAAACATCAGGATCGAGAGTAGAGGGCAAATCCACCTGGAAACCGCCGGCTTGGCAGAGAATCACGGAGAACCGAGAAAACCCATCCACGGTTTCGGAGCTCCTCGAAAAAGGAAAGACGTCGTTCGGCCGAGCCAGCACGTACCTCGATCTTCCCCCTCCTCCTCCCTGTCAATACTGGCCCGCCGATACATCGCGTATCACAAAATATCGAGGTCGCTCACCCCAATGGTTCATCAAACATCGATGTTCGGCAACATATGTGTAATAAAATTCGCAAACCTTTCTCGCGACGACAAAAATGGCGCCGAGTGAGCGTTCTTGTCCACGTCTTAAGGACACGTGAAATGCGGCGGTCGACAATGAAAACTGTGATGCCGTTCTCTTTCGAGGGTGCTGAATAGGAACCTATTGTAGAGTTCATAGTGCCATTCTATTTCCGTTGGACAATAAACTTTCAGCACCCTAGAAAGAAAATAGCATTACAGTTTTTATTACCGATCGGGTGCGGAATGGCGAGGAGGGACGGCGTTTCACATCACCTTGAGGTGTGAAATACCGCAGCTGGTAAGAAAAACTGTACTGAACGCCATTTTGAGACCGCAGTCCGCCGAGGAAACGGACCATTGTTTTCCCCCGGGGAATCGGCAGACGCAAGGCAAGACCATTTTCTTCTTCCTCGACAGTTTGCGGTCTCAAAACGGCGTTCGGTACGGTTTGTTTTCATCTGGAGGCTGGGTAAGTGGGCGGGGGTTTTTACATCACCTTAAAGGATGAAATTCTTAAAGTTCTCAGGGGTTACAATTTTCACAAAGTCCTTAAGGGATAAAACTGTTACAAAGTCCTTAACGCCAAGTGAAACACTCTCTTCTAGTGACTCTCATTCCACTGCGAGCGCGAATAAAGTTATCTTTCTAGCTCCCCTTGCGCGGTCACGTGACCTTCACCTCCTCCTAAGGGACAACATTGTTACAAACTTCTTAAGCGATTCTATAGTTACAAGGATTCTTATTCGCCCGCTAAGAGGTTAAAAACAATCTCTCCGTCAAAATGTCTTCACAAGAGGTTACCTTTTTTTTACCTGTACAATACTTTCGATGTGTCGTTGATCTAAAGGATTGAAATGATTACCCACCGTCATTTTATTCCCGATATTTTCCGACGTAAGATAATTTTGTCTAGAATTACATTGAGCCCGTTAATAAAAACTCTGAAAATGATGTGATTATCTTAGCTTCGTCATTCTACAGATACGTATCCGCATGAAAATAAGTTTCGATCTACCGGTCGTCGAAGTGCGTTCGCGGAAACGGCCGGGTAGGCGAGCGGCGCGCCAGACGCTGTTGCTCGTCGAAACTGACCGGCCGCCCCTCTGCGGTTCCGTCCGTCGAGCAGTCCGAACAACGTCCGAGTCATAACCAGTCAGTTCTCTCGTCCGTTAATCGCCCCCTCGCGGCGGTAGAGCGATTGGCGGTACACACCAGTACATCGGGTACGTAACCCCGTACTAGAGCCGCGTTTATTTTCAAACGTTCGTGCGGTGGAGAGAGAGAGAGTGTGTACTCGGGCCGAAGTGGCCGCGAAGCCAAAGCTAGAGGGTTAGCTCGTAATCGTACGTCACGTTCATGCGCTGTTACGCCCCGACCGACGCGCTCGTCGCGCGCTCTCGTGGCCGCGGCGAGAGACCCGAACCGCCGCAGGCCGCCTCGCACTTTGTCCGTCACACGGGATTCGCTCTCTGCCGTTCCCACTCGAGATGCAGATCCACCGTGCCTCCTACAGCCGTCAGGCTTCGCTCTGTCCGTACCCCTCGGCCCGTTCGCGTGTACTCGACTGTATACGAGCGTCGAGACCGAACGACGAGAGGAAATGCACAACGACCGGACAGGCAACGACATACACGCGAATACGCTCCGCGGCACATAAAGTGTTATGGCGCGTATAGCTGTTCGTAGTGGTAGAGCGTAGATCCACTAATCCCTGCGGTCCGTTGGAGAAATGTAAGCTCAATGCGGCTTTCACTGTGTTATTGCTTTTAAACCTTGGAACACGCTTCTTTTCACGGTGAGGAAAAATAATCAATTATTGTCTCGCTTTCGTGATTGATAATACAGCAGAACCTCGATTTTCCGACCTTCGATCAACCGAGTTATCCGAAGCACCCAACTCTCATCCGAGCACTCCGCGTTAAGGTACTCGCACATAAATCAACGTTCGCCGTTTTCCGTCGCACGGGCGAGTCGATCGGACCAGATCGGACATCAATACGCGAACGAGCTCCTGTTCCAATTGATTCGGATAATCGAGATTCTTCTGTACGATAATCAATCGTACACTGGTGTATCGTAAGCCGGATAATTACGCGTGATTTGATGGACTACAGACATAGATAATTTTAAGAGCATGGGAAACACGTTCTCAGCCTGTCTCTCGCTCCACCGAGGGCGCCACTGATGCTTTGTCTCTCGCACTCCACAGTGTTTCACATGCTCTCAAGGCCTCGACGCTCAGTCCAAACGTAGCTCACCCCTACACAATTTCCTTCAAGCGTTCTTTCAACGTGAAATAATAATTTATTTTGAGAAAGAAAATCTCGAGGATATCGATGTCTAAAAACGACAAGCAAAAAACACCTCATAAAATTTTCATACAATCGAATTTATGAGACCCCATCTATCGTACATCATCAAAGAATGGAGGCGCAATCGGGACGAATAAAGTAATTCTCGTCGCGCCTCATCTGCTCCCTATAGAATAACCAACAATGAAAATTCATTTCGCGAAGAGGAAAAAAAATCGAAGACGTCAAACGGTATGGAAAAATAGCTCTCAAAGGTTCAATATGATAAAACTCATGAGGCTCCGCAGATAGCGTGTAATCAAACAATCGTGGCGCAGACGCGATAAATAGAATAATTTCGATCGCGTTTCATCGACTGTTTGTAAAATATAATACAGAAGCGAAAAAATGAAGGAATATCTTTCGCGCGTTTTTTGCCTCGATCTTCGCTCTACTCGTCGGTCGGTAGAGAGGGCTTCGCGGAGGTGACCGAGGGAGGAAGTATCTCGTCAAAAGACTGTGGACAAAGTGGGGATTAAATTATTCGCATCGTCGCCGTCGACCGGGCGCGTCGTGCCTTGGTTAAATTTTCTCGTTTAATTATCGGGGAGCCGGGAGAGCGGACGAGGACCCGTATCGGGTCGACTGCAACGCTGCAACGCTCCGCGCCCCGCCGGAGGGTCGCAAGTACCGCCGGCCCGCGTTAGCGCGGTGTACCCGCAACCCACGTGCGCTCCGACGCCCGAGTGCCGGAGCTCCGACACCGGCGGAGAACGGCTGGAGCGCGGGAGGATCGGCGAGGTGCGATCCGCGCGCGGATACCCGGGGAATCAATTTTTCAAAGGCCTTTGCCAACAACCCTTCACCGCTCGCACCGTGCGAATGTGTAGGGCGAAAATTTAATCATGCTCGAAACCCGATCACCATCGCGGTTTCGCGTTCCGCACAGCTATTCCTTTATTCGTAAAAGAGGCTCGTAACATTTTTTTTTTTTCATTTCGCGTCACATTCTTGCGTTACTAAACGCTTTATTATTTTTCGTTAATTTTTTCGACTTCGTTTGCCTTCAAACATTTTTTTAGGGATTTTTTTTTCTGACGACTTTCTTTAGTTCGTGGAAATAGCGCGGTATTGGTGCTCGTCAAGAGAGACTCTTTTCAACTGCAGACCGCCCAAAGGGCAAAAGACGGGAGTTGTGCCTTTCGCGGCGATCACCCGACTTTGCCTATTTTCTTGATGTCCAGTGTTCTCCCAATCGACGAAAAATCTGTTGACGAAATTTGGCGAGCAGCTTCTTTGAAACATGACCCGTGGCTTTTGTCGGGTTTTATTATTTTTGATTAATCAACAATTTAAAAAAAATTGATCTATCTAATTAATTTTCTCCATTAATTGCCATTGTTATTCTAGCTTTTCACGCGAGAAATTGTAAGCGGGGAATTTTTATTCAAGAACTTTTTTTTTTTTAGTGAAAGTCACGTGTATAAAGATACTCGTCAGTTTTGTGCTCGAAGTAGTGTGGAAAGAGTGCCGTTGAATATAGGAAGTGCCACGAGGAGAGGGGGGGGGGGGGGGGGGAAGGATTGCTAGGCAACGTCCCACGGATGACTTTTTTAATTTTAATGTTTCCATTATACGGCTCAATGCAGAGTGCGACGAGGAGAATGTGGGTTAGTTTGCGCCGGCGAATCGCGTGTGAACGAGAGGTGCGCACACAAGCCGCTCGGCTAAGCAGCTCTTTCCCCTTCTTTCTTTCGTTATTCTTTCGTTTTTCTCTCGGCAACTCTCGGCTCGGTTAATTTTCCTACCCTCGAGCGTTGCGCTGTCGCGCGTCAAGGGGGAAAAAAATAAATAAAAATAAAAACTCATTCAAACGAAAAAGCCCGTAGAACGCGTTCATTAAAATGTGTGTGAACTTTTTTTTTATTTATTTTTTAAAAAGTATAATAGCTTGCACTATACGCGGTCGAAAGTTGTCTCGAACTTCTCGACCGGAAGCTCCACGTTCACCGACTCAAGTTCGAATATCTATTTAACCACGCGGATTAAGCCAACATCGTTAAAGTATCCGCGTACGCGAGCGAAATTCGCGAGTCGCAGCTAATTTGTGCGGGGTAAAATTTTTTCTTTTCCGTCCTATCGAATTTCTCGGGTGGTCCAAGTTTTAATAATCTGACATGCCGCGTAGCAAGTTATTGGATCCCGCTCTATCGAATTCCGCGTTGTCGAGATCGCGCTGGAATTTTCCGGTCTCGTGCCGATGTAATTCGCTTTCACCGAAAGCATGATGCGATACTCAATTCCTGTACGGTAGAATCTCGATAACCGGGATGTTCGGGACCGAAGAGTCCCCCGAACAATCGAAAGCCCGGTTAATCCGAATGAGACAGCGAAAGTATACAAGTCAATAACGGCCAATGATACAAATTTATTTTGACAACTTACAATGAGATTTGGTACAACTCGTACTTAAGGATGTTTGGGCCGAAACGCGTTTCTGTTCGATTGTTGTAAAACTTTGCTACTTTGTAGGGAAAGACCCACTGAATCGTCTGCAATTTTTTCAGATTTTTTGACCGTGTAGTTTTTTTAGTAATGCGTGCACAAAGCTACATTAGGTTACGTGTAAACGTTTCCGAAATCGATCGGTAACGATAGAAGGTACCGATTTTCTCCGCCGATTTCTGTTAGAATCGAATAAAAAAACCTACCACAGCGAAGGGCTTACTATCAGACAGATTGTGTCCAAATTTCAAGAAGATTCGCCGTTTTGTTTCTGAGATAAGTGCAATAAACGAAAGACCCTATTTCTGTTCAGCCGCTTGCTTTGTCTACGTTTCTCACTCGCACGCTGACTAACGCGGTCAGCTTTCCCCCAGAATGTCGAGCGTTGTATTTTTTTTTTCATTTCACCTTTAAAAACCTTTTCATTTCACCTTTTTTCATTTTCACCTTTAAAAAAAAAAAAACTCGGATGTCGCATATTTTAATCCGCTTCCCGGTAAATCGGGGTTCTACTGTATCTGCGTACATAGCCGCTGGGAGTTGCCATGAATCACGCTGCGCAGATATCCGGTAACGAAAACAAATTTTATCCGATAGCTAGAATCTAGACGCGGGAGACTCGTTTTTATTTTCACCGTTTGTTTACTCGCCGCGTAGATAGGCGTAGGCGTCCTTGAGTCGACGGTGCGAACGCAGCTGGCAGCTCGACTCGTGAAAATATCGCTGAATCCGTTTCGCATCGAATTCTTTATTCGCCGGAAACTAGAAGTAATTTTCGTAGATAAAATAGCTCAAGGAAAGCGCTGCGCGAATACGCCCGGGATAACACGAACTCTTGTACGCATACGCTGTACTAAATGGAAAATATTTACTTAGGCGCGAGCGCGCCTTATCTCGTCCCGAGCGGCAGCGCACAGCGGGCAGCGTAAATCCAACGTCGAGTGAGCGACCCCCCCCCCCCCCCCCCCTTCCCGACCGTGTGACGCTTCGAGCTATTTTCTTTCACTTTGTAATGTTTTTTGTTTTTCCAAAATCTCTGAGGCTATTCAATTTTCGTCGCCATTTTGACGATTGTAAATCGTGTTTCACTTCGATGCGCCGATCGTCGACCGTACCCGGATATAAAAATGACGTCACAGCGACGGAACGGTGACGGTACCGATGGTACGACGCCCGTTCGACGGGACGTTCTTCTATCCGGGTACGCGTTCGCGCCTTCGAGAAATACTCGGGGCGCACAGCAGTAGAGCGGTGGATGTGTGACGCGCAAGAAGCTATGCGCGAGCGCAAGTCTTACGGTCGTCGGGCCGGAAAGCACGCGGCGAGAAATCCCGTGGAACGAGAGCACGGTGTCAGCGCGAAGCCGCGCGACGATGGAGGCTTTCCAACTTTTTGTTTGTCCTCCGCTCGTTCGGGATTTATAAGAAACGATACCGCTCGTCGTATTATATCGCGGGAGGAAAGCGGAAGATCTCGCGGGTAGGAACCGGTATTACCGGGCGAGAAAATAGCACGGAAGAGATCGCGCGCGCGCGCGCGCGCGTGTGTTTGTGTGAGCGAGGATCTACTGTGACAGCATCGGTCGCACTCGGTTTACTTCGCGAGTCGAACCGTTAAATCGTTTTACGTGACGTACAAGTTTCACCGGTGAACACCGATTGTTACAAAGTGAACTGGAAAACTTTTCGCGTGGAGTCACTTTTTATTTGAAATTGATGTTGAAAAGTAATCGTTGTATTATGCTGAACGACAGGAGGGGAAAAGTGTGGGTCGGATATCAACGACCTTGATCGTTTGTTTCGGTTCGGTGAAAAAAATACCTCAATCCTTTGCTAAGTAAATGAATATTTTAAAAAATCATCCGGTCATTGGATGAAGAAATTTTATAATTAAGGACCCGTCCAAATTTCAACTCAATCGGACGAATAGATTTTGAGCTACGATGTCCGTTCTTAATTGTTATTCGTTAATTGTTGATTGTTAAGAAGTGCGTTGTTAATTGATATTTTTCGAAAAAAAAATCTCAGTCTTGATAACACTAATTGTGTGTAAAAACCCGACGTTGTCCTTCCAAAACCCGTGTAAAAAAAAAATTTGAAAATGGCCATGTTTTTTGGACCAAATGCTTATGCTAGTGTCTTAATAACTCAGCGAACAGTACATCACCTTGGCAGCTTCGATTGAAAGACGCTCGTAAGGAAACAGCACTGTCACACGCCGGTTCGCTACTTCCGTTTTCCACAAACACACTCTACCATACCTTCCGTACTGCAGCGCGCGTCAATCTCGTGCAATGTTTCCGATGGAACGGTCGAAGCAACTTGATAGATCGCGCGCGCTACCGGCCCGTCCGATCGGATTCCGCGGGAACGAGAGCGAACGTGTTCAATTGACACGTGACTGGCCGTTAAAAAAAGTCGTTGGCAAAAAAAAAAAAGATGGCCGGTACTTACGCAGTCAGCTGCCCCCGTTTGACCCGGCGAACCCTCCGGCACGTCGGCAGCTTCGATCGAAAGACGCTCGTGGGAAAACAGAACTGTCACACGCCGGTTCGCTACTTCCGCTTTTCACAATAAACACTAAAACCGTTCGTGCTGTGCGGCGGACGTCAATCTCGTGCAGTGTTTCCGATGGAACGATGGAAGAAGATTGATAGATCGCTCGCGCTGTCGGACACCACGCGAGCGAGAACGAACTCGTCTAATTGACACGTGACAAGGCGCGCGAAAACCGTTCACCAATCACAACGTTGTTTATTGCCGACGCGCAGCATCTGCCTCGCCGCTACAAGAGTATTTATTCTTTCGTTAATCTCTCTCTGGTAACCCGTCGGTCGTCGGGTTTTGTAACGAACCACGGGGCTTTAATCGAGGAACTCGATGGGAATAAACATCGACGCGCGATACGCGAAGTTGTCACGTGAATCGTAGATGGAGAGTTGCGAGACGCGCGTGCCACGACGACCTTTACGTCACGAACGCCGCGGCGAGACTGAGTGAGTGCCGCGCGACCGCGAGGCTCTCAACGTCGCGACGTGAACCAATGAAAAGCGCGTCTACGCTACTAGCACTCCCGTACGGCGAGATGCCCGCGATCGAGCAAGCAAGAAAATCGTTAGAAACTGTGAACAAGCGAGAAAGAGTTTTATCCTCGTTCTTCGTACTGTTACATTCGCGTCGCGCAAATTTTTCTAGAGTCTTGAACTCTGCGTGTGTGCGCCGCTGCCGGAGAGCTGTTACGATTGAGGGAATGAAACGGCGACGAGCTAGAGGGAACAAGGTACACGGTGCAGAGGGTAAGGTTACCTGACTGACCTCGACGCGCTGTCGCTCTCTCGGCTCGACGATTGTTTTCAAGTTTTCAACGTCCATCGCGTGCGCGTGCGCGTCCCGAGATCCGCAAGGTAAATATACCAATTCTCGGACGGTTAAGAGCATCCTCAGATTCCGGCAGTTATTAATTGGTCAAGAACAAATTTTTTTCCGTGAAAATAGCTGAAAGTAAGTTGATCGTTTCTAGCTTCCAAAACACATCGATTAATTACAAAAAGAGAAATGTTTTTTTAATTACGGAAGGAAATAATAAAGAGTCCAAATGTACCGGTTTTCGGACGCAGTTTTTCGGCATGGCGCTATATTCGGACACTCTATGTGGCAGTGTTTCGGACAATCATAGATTTCGAGAATTCTGACATAAGTACGCCAACTAGTTCATATTAATTAAAAGAATTTCTTGGCCATCCTATTAATTAAATCAATGAAGAAATTATATATACGTGAAACAATTAATACTGAAGATAAAGTACGTAGAAAGCTGGCTAAGCTAACTTCTGTTGTAGATTTGTCCAGATCTTCCGTCTAGAATCTGTTGTAGATAACTTTTCGATCTAGAAAAAATAGAAAACTCTCTACAATTATTTCTCTTTCTGCGGACAACGAGGCACTTACGATACGTCTCGCCGGTAATTCTTCGAGTCCGTATCGGCCGACGTTGGCAAAAAGTGTCGAAAACTCGATCGTATTTCGCGAACGTTACTTGAGCCGCTGATTCGAGGAAGCTAATTGACGAGCCGGACGGCAGAACTGCCGTGACGAAGAAATGGAGCGTCTGCAAGTGTGTAAGTACGATATATCGATAATTCTACGATGCGCATTTGCGTTCGATACGATACGAGTGCAAAATTTACGACCATCGGATGTCGCGTAACGGATGGCGAGAAGACTGAATGGTTGGTCAAGCCGCGGTCGTATAATGCACAATAATAATAATCATAATAACAATAACCGATACACAAGTGAGCAACTCGAGTTACGAGAGACTGCCTGCACTTCTCGCGGCATTCTATCCGATCTCTCAGGATCCTTTATGCATTTACCTCGAGCGTATTCTCGTTTACGTAGTTTCCATTGTACGGTCTCGCGGTTGTGTATGAATGGCGTTTATACTTTGCGTATATATATATATATATATATATATACACTGAAATTGAAAAATACCCGCTTCGTCCGCCCGCTAGCGAACCGTCGAGGAGCCTCTGAAATACGAGTTTTTCTATGGTGATTCGGCCGGTATGGACCCGAGACGATGAAACAGAATAGGATCCGTAATAAGAAGAGGACGTTGACGATACGCGAAACACGATATCGCTCCGTGAGTTCGAATAACATCGCAAAGTACAAAAAGATTATAAGAAGAAAAAAAAAGTTCGAAACACAACGCCCAGGTCGGTGAAAGCTTCACGCCCAAAAGAGAACCGACGCATTTTTTTTTTCCTAACATTTATTGTAAATAACGATAACATTTCATAAGATAAGCGATCGAGGATTCGTCCCCGGAAAATTGTCGAGCGATCCTTCGTTATCTCTGATTCCCGAGGACTTTGGCGCATCCTGTGATGACGATGAATGACTGTTTGTTCGTTGACGAGTGGCGAGGACGAGAGATAGATAGTGAGTGAGAAAGTGTAGACAGATACATATATAGATATATATATATATTTTTTTTTTTTCGTCGGTTGATGCGATAGGCGCCAGTCCGGATGAGCGTGTAACGTTAACGATGACGATGATGCACGACCGACGCGATTTTTCCAACGGGCAATGTAATACAGAAGGTGTTTTACGACGCTGGGGCTGAAAGATAAATATGTCAACATTAAAAAAAGGGAACTAGCAAATCTCGTATCTTCGATGTTTATGGTCTATTAACCTTGGGAAGGTTTTGACTAACCTTCGGCGGGTGCGGGTGCTGGTGCCGGTGCTGGTTCCGGTGCCGGTGCCGGTGCTGGTGCCGGCGCGGGAGGAGGCGCAGCTTCTGCCGGCGGTGCAGCTGCTGGGGGCGCCGCTTCCGCGGGCGGTGGAGCAGCCGCATCCGCGGGCGGTGGCGCAGCGCCTGATATACAACACACATGGTTAATAATAATAATAGCAATAATACGGCGTATTGACAATTTTCTCGAGACAAACATAGTCGAAAATGAGTTTCTGCACTGAGAGAAGAATCTAGTAAATATGATTAGGGGAGAACGGGGCAAAATGGCACAGCGGGGCAAAACGGTCCAACGGGACAAAACGAAATTTTGCCACAACGATGGTGGTCCGTCGGGCAAAACGGGGTTACAAACCCGGTATCGTTGGGACAAAATGGGGCATTGAAAAATTATCGGAAAATTGAGTTTTGCCCTCACTGTCCCGTTTTGTTCAACTCTCCCCTGTAAAGTGTCTTTCTGCGCACACTTCTCAAAAACGAAAAGCGTGATTTTTGTGACTTTGTTAGGAAAAATTATGTGAATGTCATGGGTAGGAAAAGGGAGTTCTGACTCGTGTGAATGCCGCACTCTCCTTCGGCTCGGCCGCCATTTTCGCCCTCGTCAAGAACTCCCTTTCTACGCCCTTGCCATACAAATAACGTGATAAAGATATGGTCAAAATTCTTGGAACATCTAGGACTTTCTGCCATGGGTAAATTTTCTTAGATGACCGGTGGTTTTCACTATATTATTTTCTTAGTGGAGAAAACCTCGACGAGTTTCCATCAGTAAGGTTGATACTGACCTTCCGCAGGCGGTGCGGCGCCTTCCGCGGGTGGAGGCGCTGCCCCGTCGGCTGGTGGTGCGCCCTCCGCCGGTGGTGCAGCTTTTGTATCAACAACAAGTACATTTAAACTCATAGTACAAATGAAATGCATAGTAAATGATTGAACACTAAATTCGCCCTCTTTTCTTCGGAGCCACATCATTTTGCTGAAACTACAACTGGCCAATCGTCTTATGGCCGGAAGTCATGCGTTCGAACGCATTTCATCCGAATAGTCAAACTTCCGAAACTTTGTTTTTCTGAATCATAAACCGCCGAATCTATATTTGTTCGAATCGTCAAATTCCCGAAAGTGTATTATTCCGAATATTCATTCATCCGAAAGGTCATTTATCCGAATCGATTTGTACTGAATTCTTTCCTTCGTTAGGTATTTTCTTCACTTTTGTTTTTTTTTTAATTTCTTTTCTTTTCTGTCTTTTTTTTTCTCGATTGTACGAACAATAAATAAAGAAGGTTTAAATACCTGGCATTTCTCCGCCTGCGGCCACAACGGCCTCCGCTGCGGCTTTGGCAGCCGCTATCGCGGCCACGGCGGCCGCTGCAGCCTCCTCGGCAGCTTTCGCAGCGGCTGCCTGCGCCGCCGCCTGGGCCGCTGCCTTAGCAGCTGCAGCTTCCTCGGCGGCTTTGGCCGCGGCGGCCTCCTCCGCCGCTTTCGCCGCTGCGGCCGCTTCCGCAGCCGCGGCCTCCTCGGCCGCTTTGGCCGCTGCCGCTTCCTCCGCAGCTTTCGCCGCTGCTGCAGCCTCTGCCGCCGCCTGCAATTGCACAACAGTTCTTTGCGATACGGCTCCGAAAAGGGGGACTTTCGACGAAGGTTGTGAATTTGGCCGCACGAGCCGGAGGCAAGTGCTGTCCGTTGTACGAGCCGAAGGCGAGTGTTGTCCACTTATCAACCGCCATCGAAAGTCCGCTTTTTCGCACGAGTATCGCATACTACTTTTTGCAACGAATGCACAAAAACTACCCCTCGTTACGCCCGCAGCGTGGCGACAAGGTAACTAGACTGTTACAAAAGCGTACGAAAAAATAGCTAGAGCGTTACAAAAAAAGTGTGCGAGAATCGTAATTTATCACACTCGGTGCCAAAATGTCAGTTTTTCGCACGCTTCGTGCCCAAAAACCCCATTTTTTTCACAAGCTGTGAAAATGGGGCTTTTCGCACGTGAAGCGTGCGCAAAAACCGCAATTTTCCCACCGAGTGAAAGAAAGTAACTAACGTGACTTGCGCATGCGCAGCATTCTTCTCGCACACCTCACCAATAAAGCGCCAGTTTCGCCGCGCTTCACAGCCACGATGAGGGGAACTTTTTGTGCACACGTTAAAAAAAAGTACCAATCATAAAAAAGCCAAAGGATTGCAAACGAAATTAAAAATAACGTCGAACACGTATTTCGGGCGATACGAGGAACAGAAATCGGGGCTCGAAGGGACGAAGTAACGATGTTTCGACACGATCCGCAGGGATGGAATATTCCGCGTGACTTTTTTTTTTACACATCTTCGTTGCGCATCCATTGTCACGTTTTCAACGGTACGTTTATCTAGCCGTAAATTCGGAAACCAGGGACGAAATACGACGATGGGATGCGCGACAATGCATCGTTGTCCACGGACGAGCGGTGGAGAACCATTTGCATTACGCACTCGGATGGAGTCCCTTGTCTGTTTGTTTATAGGAACCATATATAACGTCGCGTATAGCAAACTCGGTCGCGTGTACAACTAACCGTGGATGCGTGGCTGATGCGAAAAACGATTGGTTACGAGAGGGTAACACGCCCCCCCCCCCCCACCCCCCCACCCCTCACCCGTCCCTCCGAACGATTCGAGAAATTAATTATGTGCGAACCCGCCGTTGTCGCAGGCATGATTTGAATAGTATGGCAACGCACGGGCTCGTTCACGAGCGCTAGTCTGTAGCATCGTCGAAACTAGAGTTTGAACGGGGTGCCGCGACGTCGACGAGAGGAACGTGTAAACGGTTTCTGGTGGAACGCAGCGAACGCCGCGTATCGAAGCTTCCAGCCGGCACTGAACAAGCTCGGCGAAGGGACGGGGTGGGGAAAAGAGTCACACTGTAGCGAATCGTTATTAAGCGAAAACCTCGTTAGTGTCGTACCTACCACCCGGGCCTTCGGAACCACAACGCTCACATCGTCGTCGATTCCGCTCGACCCGCCCGCCGGTACCGATTCCCGTTTCTACAACCGCGTCTCCCGCAACGAGGAATCTCGCGCAATCAAAATTTCGCCTATGTGACGGGCTGCGGAACTCGGATACGCACTGAGAGAAAGAACGGGGATGGAGCGAACGCACAAGAGCGCTCGGGCCAACCGGATGTGATTGGCTCAACGACGATCTGGGTGGCAAAGGCACCGAGAGGTTGAGTCAATCACATAAGCTTGACTCAACCTCCCGGTGAGGTTCAATACGGCGAAACTGACGGTGAACTTGAACCGGTCGACCTCATTGAGGTTGAGTCAACCTCAATTTGGTTGATCAACCTCACTGAGGTTGGCTTAGCCTCGATGAGATCTATTGATCCAAGTTCACCATTTAGTTGGCTCAACCTCACCGAGAGGTTGAGCAAACCTCATGTTGTTAGCTCATCCCCTCGGTCGTTAAGCCACCCAAATCGTCATTGAGCCGACCATATTTCTATGGGTCAACCTCTCATGTGTGTTCGCTCTATCAAAGATTTTTCTGTCGGTGCGTGTACGCGAGACTAACTCGTGGATGTATCGCGTGCATTGAGAACATTAATTTTTGCATAATAATAATAATAATAAGGTCGATGAGTTATTACGATTATTATGTAAAATCAATGCTCTTAACATGTTCGGTGTGGTTGATTTTGGAAAGTACTTGAATAGTGTTGTTGTTGGGAATGCATTTGAGAAGCATCCCTATTTTTTTGCTTGATTCGTTAATTGCCTACGAGCTGAATTACACTGACTTGACGACAAACCACAGCCTCACAGACAATAAACACGAGAGAACATCGTGAACGGTGTGCTGTAGAAAAAAATTGTGAAGAATTGGAAAAAATGTTGGAATCGGGTTACACAAAACACACGTACTGCTCTTCTGCTTCTTCTCTTTTGTAGCTGATGCTTATTTTCTTTCTAATTTTTTTTTTCTCTTATACATAACAAATCTTAAGTATCAATAACATTCGTCCGGGTAGAGACACATTGGGATCGATGAGAAAGAAAAAAAAAACTGCATAATTATTGACACTGGTTGTTAGAGATAATTTGATATTTTTCTGTTTGTTTTTTTGTTTACGCGCTTATTTTTTTTTTTTGTAATACACAGGCGATAGATTCACCGATTACGATTAGTGTTAATTAACTGGGGATCTTGGGGCTCTGACGACAAAATTCTTGATAAAAATATATTTTATATATATTTATATGTGAAGTAAAGATTACGAACGGAAATTATTCTGGAACTGCATACAGTAGGATAACGGGGGTAAAAGATCGTCGAGTATTGACATGGGACTTATATGGATTTTTTGTGGCATTGCGACACGAATCTTGCAGGCTCTTTCATTCAGAGTATTTTTTTTTTTTTTTTGGGTGAACGTCTCTCATGCCTCGACTTCCTCCTCCTTTACCTTCTTCTCCTCGCCCTTCTTCGACCAGTCAGGTTTCTTCTGCAAAAACGAGAAAATCAAAAGCATTAGCATTGTCCAATCGTATACGAATAGATCATTCTGTTTCTTTCTACGAATTATAATTGTTTTGAACTAATGATCTGAGGATGGGTTAAAAAGAACAAGCAATTTTTTATTTTTGGATCACACTTTCGGGGGAAACAAACGAGATGCTGTACACGGATGCTCGGTTTAAGGTAGTACTAGCGGGCCGTTCGACCTCACGTGAGTTCAGAGAGAATTGAGAGAGAATTGAGAACACTTATCGATGGGATAAAAATCTGAAAAAATCAAGCATATGGAAGGTGCTGAAAAAATTGATTTTGCATAATAAGCACCTTGCAAATGGTCGATTTTTTTCAGATTTTTGTCCCATCGAGATGTGTTCGCAATTCCTCTCTCAATTCTCTGACTCAGACAGTCCGCAAGTACTACCGTAACGTCCCAACTAAATTATCTAAGTACCAATCACTTATTTGTTTTTTTTTTGTTGTAAACATTGAAGTTACCATAACGACGACGAAACAGACAATTAACAACGCGCAGCAAGCAATGTTTTTTTTGTCGAACATACAGATGCAGAGTGCTCGTTAACTCGTAACTAAGTTATTTTTAACTAAATTTTATTTTATTTTTTCGGTCGTTCTATTTTTTAAAAAAATCAAAAAAATCAATAACATTCCGAGTTCTACGAGTTTAGAGGTTTTACCTTCTCTTTTGACGCGCTCTGCGAACATAATGCAAAAAAGCAACATAATTAGTAAACGACGGACGTGGACAGTGAAGCATTTAACATTAAAATTAATACAAATAAAAAAAAACATTGAACAACTCTGCAGCTCGATCGTCGATCGAACGTCGAGTCTTTCGGACTGCACAGCGATTAACTACACATTTATATAGCCACTGAAGCTTGGCAGCGAATTTCTTTCCAGGTGTCGAAATGTTGCTGAAAATGGCTGTAATTTACTTTCAATTTTCTACGGAAAAAAAACAATGAAAAATAACAAATCTACCAAATAATGTCGTGTGTGAGTAAAAGCGTGTTTGACTTCGTCACACATACGTAGTGAGCACTCTCACCTTGTCGCCCTCTCGTAATCGGCGGTAATTCATTTATTTATCGAAAACGATTGTGTAAAAAATTAATAATAACAATGTCGTGTGTAAAAAATGAAAAATATTCGCGACGCTGATGCTTCGTTTATTTTTAATGTACTTCCGAGGAGAATTTATGTTAGATTCAATGTAGGCAATATAGTTCGTGTTCTGTTCTGTTTCGAGGCTCTGTGTCAGTTTATTATTTCTTCGTCTGCCACTCTGCCTTCTCGGACTTCTTCGGCTGTGAATAAATAAAAACAACACCGTAGCCTACAGTGATGACTAGTGGTGGTTGTGACGAGTAGAATGAGTAACAGAAGCTTGGCGCTTCGCCCAGTCAAGGACATTTATCGTTCAACCCTTCAATGCCCCCTTGTCCAATGTACCGTATTCGCTACGGTGGTGAATCGGCTATCTTTGAAACATATTCTTTTAATAATTAATCGAAACATTTTAGACAAATTTTTATACATTTAATGTACAATTTTTAATATAAATTGAAATTCATTTAATTTATAAAAATTTACTTTCACAGAATTGTAATTTTTCGATTACTTATTTGTAAGGAATGATACTAGTTTTAAAAAAATTTGGAACAGATATCGTTGTTCTTCGTGACCGTTGAAGGGTTGAACGTAAACCCACTTCATCGGCGTGTATTTCTCGCCCGAGATATTTTCTAATCGCCTTGAGTGGGTTGACGCTGCGTTATCAGATTACACATAAATCGAGTGGAACTGCATGGTTCGACGAAAACGAGTAAAAAAATAAGTAAAATTCACATAGACAACGCGAGATGTAAAAAAAGCCACAGGACTGACACAGTGTGGACAAAAGGCGAGAACTTTACGATAGCGGGAGGATGTTAGAGACAAAAAAAATTCTTCATCGGGATGAAAAATTGAAACGATTTACCTGTCTCGCCAATACAAAAAGTCAGCTGCGTCGGATATGTATTTAAAAAAAAAATAAACCTCACCCATAGACTCTCGTCTATCCAATTGAAATTATTTTCGGAGTCAAAGTTTAAGAAAAAAAAATTGACATAAAAAAAAAGATTCCTTACCTCCTTGTCCTCTTCTTCGAGGGTGAATTCCTTCTTCTTAACCTGCTTCAATTGGTTTCTGAAGTTGAACTCGGCCGCCTTCTTCTGAAGCTTGGCGAATTTGTTTTCGTACTTGGAGACCTTCTTCAGGGTAGGCTTCATGCTGTGACAGAACGATTAGTCGTTTTTCAAAAATGTCAAACTTTTTTTTTTTATTCTCTCAATCGAGGCTCAACGCTTATTGACTCACAATTTTCCTCGGAGGTCGTTGACCTGGCTGTTGAGCTCTTTGATCTGATTGGAACGAAGAAGACAGTTAGACTTTTCTTTTATTTCTCATTTTCTTTGGAATTTTTCAACAGCGGTAAGAAGCGTTTGTAGCGAATTTTATTATTTCGAGCGGATTTTTTTTCTATTTTTCCAACAACCTCTTTATTATTTTTAGACCGAAAAGCGAGTCTCTCCAATAATTACTTCACTCGCTCGAGTATGATATATTGCGAGGAGAGGCTGGAGCTCGGCCAGAAGTCATCACGGTGAATAACAAATACTGTCTAGCGCGGCTACTTTTCACCGTGTACTACTAGCGAATTCGTGTGTAGAACGCAGAAAAATAAAAATAAATAAATAAACTGGCATTTTGAAGAGGAACGCAACGCGCGCGCTGCGACGAAGCACATTGAAGGTGCGGATTCTTTTTTTTTTGCACAGCGTATTTTTTTTGTAGAACGTTAAAAAAACACTCGTTACTGTTAGAACATTGAAACAGCCACTACAAACATTTTTTTTGTTTTTTTTTCAATGACTATTGACAAACATGCAGATGGAAGGGATTTCGACGAGGATACGCGTTCTACTGGACGCACAGTTGCGATTTTTTTTCGATAGGAACGCGGATGGGTGTAAACGCATTGGGTTTTTTTTTCTTCATCTTTTGGCTACTCAACGGATGAAAAATGATGCGCCTTCATGGTCGGCTCGGGGATCGAGATAGCGGTGCATTTCGGGGTTTTTAAATAATATACCGAGTCAAGATCGGGTCGGAGCTTAGTCGAGACGTCGGTATATGCGGAGTGTCGGTAGGGTTCGAATGACGATTTTTTAATTTTTTTTTTCATCGTCATACATTCGGGGTTGTGTGAAATCAGCCGGTCATGATCAGCCGCTGGAATTCGTCGGGTGCATTCTCCGGAGTTGTGCAAACACTGTGCATTAATTACTCGGGTTAAAACAAGATTAAAGAAATAAATTATTGTGATAAAAAAAAAACTTGGATTTATGGTTCGTGTGATTCGGTGCAAAATCATTTACAAATTTCAACCAAGACTCTTCGGTGGTAAAAAAAAAGTTACGACAAAAATTGGTCGCGTTTATCCGGACAGAACGACGGGTGCAAACTAGACGGGATTTGTCTTTAATCTCTCGATGCGACTAGAACAACAATTGTCGTAATCGTACAACACTCGCTTTCTCTCTCCCTCTCTCTCTCAGGGGGTGAACGAAACAAAAAAAAGTGAAGAAGAAAAGACAAGAACAATAATGAAAAGAAAAAAAAATGTTTATCACACGCGTCCATTTTTGTGAGAGTCTTAAGTACGGGGAAAAGAGGAGAGGGTGACACTTTAGGGCGACGGTACGTAAAAGGGGTTGCTTGCTGGTTTGTGTACTATATCTTCAACGGTATCGAGAATAAGGCACATTTACATCCCTACCACTCACAACTCTACCAGAAAATAACTCTACCGAAAAAGACGGCTCTAAAAATTCTACCGCATAACAACTCCACCAGAAAACATCTGTACCGTATTACACACAGAGAGAAAAAATCAATTGAATCAACACAATGCGCGCGAAAGGAATACCTCGTTGATCGAACTAACAGGCCGTCGAATCAAATGTTTCTCTACTTACTATGACAATTATTTAGCACGATCGACAAAAAATTTATTTCGCCATCCGTGAGCGCTCATTCTGTTGAACCAATCGATTTTTCTTCTCAGTGCAACTCTACCGTATTAGAATTCTACCAAAATCTTTACCGGAGAGTAAAAAAAACTTTGCCAGAATCAAAATAAAACTCTACCGAAATTGAAGTTTTATTTTGATTCTGGTAGAGTTTTTCTACTTTCTGTGTGAGTGGTAGGGATGACAATGTGCCGAGAATAATGGGAGATAACGTATGGCATCCTAATTACATTCGTGTGTTATATTGCGTGGAACAACAATTTATAATTCCCTCCATTTAATTTCCGTGCGAGGCGCGTCCTGTCCTTTTCAATTGCGGCTCATTTTCTTTTTTTATCTTCGGATTATCAATCAACGTACGAATATGAAGCGCCACACTTACCAAGCGTGTGACTCAAGCCGTTGGAAGAATATGTAATTAAAAAAAACAAATTAACAAACAGTTCTTTGTTATTTTTATTATTATTTTTTTTATTTTTTTATCAAAACCTATCGTGGAAACTATGAATCGTTATTCCATCGAACGAAGAGATTTCTGAAAGCTCTATAATTCTACAACGGAACTGGGGAGGTTCACGGGAAAAACAATTTGAAGCCGTGCAGCTTTGTTAGCGATGAAGATAAAATTATGACCTCCCCCCCCCCCCCCCCAGCCGCGTATTGAGTCAATATTAACTGAACGAAATTTTAAGGTAGGGGACCGAGCAACGAGACAATGTGATTTTGCACCGTACACACAGACACACAATGTAAAAAAAAAAAAAACAAACAGTTCGGATATCTCTGAATAAATGGAGAGCAACGAAACAACAATTTGTTTTTGTCTCTTGTAAGAAAATATATCTTATCGGTGCTTTTTTTCATTAGTAGAAAGCATGGATGACGATCTATTAGACTATTTTTTTCGAGGAGCTGAGAGTAGGTGGAAAGACAGAATAGACAAAATGGACAGAATAGACAGAACAAGGCGAGGAACGAGAGAGAGAAAGAGAGAAAGTAAGAGCGAGAAAGAGAGAAAAGCGAATGATGGCACTTCATATTGTCGAATAGTTTTTTTTTGTTTTTAATTTTTTTTTATTTATCATCCTGATTTAATAAATATGATTTTTAGTTTTTTTTTTAATATAAGATGTACGTACGGGGAAATATCGATTCGGGAAAAACTAAAAAGGACAGGCGTGATGCAAGACGGGCCAAGTTTTTCAAAAAGAATCGGCTGTGATCTCATTCGGGCGATGCTCTCTTTTTCGGTTTATTTGCATCGCTTTCGTATATATATATCTATTTTTATGATTGTTTTTTTTAACCTAGCAATAATCGTCGATACCGGGCTCGAAGACGCGCGAAATATAATATGGGAGTTTTCAGTATCGAAATACCGAGAGCCAAGCGTGAGAATTTTCGTTTACAAATTGCTGTTGCCTTCGTGGCTTTTTTTTTGTTTTTCTCGATAAAGCGAAAAAACGCTCGCCGGGCCCTCGGGATTGGCGATCGGGGTTCGATGAAGGGTTTTATATTGTACCTCGTAGTCCCTTTTTCGTACTTCACGCTCCAAATCCCACTTCTGACCCTCACAAACGTAGACGCGGTCATAACACTCTTGGCAATACTCCTTCAAGTCCTCTACAAGAACACACGTTTACCGGTCAGATAATTTTGTCTCGTTGCAATAAAGGCCAGCTAGTTGTATCATCGTTTCCGTTTATTATTGCGGGCACGGTAACGAGAACAAAATATTAGCTCATCTCGCAGAAGCGCAAAGGTGTGAACGCATATATAATATTTTTTTGCTGCTTTTTTTAAATTATTAGATAGAAGAGCTGCCGAGAAGAAGCACTTTTTATTTCGTCATGTTGCGACGTTTCGTCAAATTGCTGGCCAAACAAAACACGACTCCGATCGAAGTTCTGTACGCAAATGTGTTGCGAGAGAGAGAGAGGCAATTTTTTTTTAAATAGTTATTCGAAACCCGATTGCAGATTTTTTTGTTTTTTATTTTTTTGATTCTGTGTAGTTGTGAGGGTGTGTAGTTTTTTTTGGTGAAGGCTGCGTGAAAAGCGTGAACGCACGGAACGATGGAAATACCAAAAGAAAATCTATTGCATTGATGCACTCGATAGAAATATTGATGTACATGGATATATTTTTGAAAAATAATGAAGGAAAATATTTTTGGCAGTTTCATCGTACTCAACGGATCCCCGTGGCGTTTTACACATTTTGTCAGTGTCCGAACTCTGAACTCATCATCAGTTATATATCAAAATATATATGCGCATATGTGTATATATGCTTTATAAAAATCTGAATAATCGATAAAAACCTTCGTCTACACGTCGTTAGTTACCTCAAAGTCTTTCATTTTATTTTGCCTCTCGAGATCAAACTTATCACCCTCGAGTGCGTATAATTTGTTCCAGTATCCCGCGCAAATCGTCTGGAGCTCGGCTAAAAATACAAGAATTCACGAAATGGGGAGAGTCACGAACCGCCCTCGATGTCTCTCAAAAAATCTGAACGAAAAACCCTGCCAGAATAACTTATAAAAAGAAAAAAAAAGGCCGTAGAATTTTTTGTTCCTCCGAATATGCTCTTGAGGACCACCGTTTTGGGGGATGCGAAAGTGGGATTTAAAAAAATGAAAGAAAGCCAGAGAATGAATATTCTAGGTTTCTACCAAACAAGCCTGAATCGGATGTACCAAAATTACGAATACGATAGCTAAAAAAGTGGTTTTAAACGAACTTCTACATTAAATTCCACGGAATTAAAAAAAAAACACTTCATACACTGCCGCTAAGGGTCGAATTTTAAGACGTTAGTTTTAACTTAACATCGCTCTTGAAATCGAACTTAAGATCCACGTTTGGCCCGTACTTCATTTCGTGTTTAAGATCTATCTTAAGTTCGAACTTAAGTCTAAACTGAAATTCGACTGTAGTTAGAGTTCGAACTTAAGTTTGCACTTAAGTTTGAACTTAAGATCTCAAATTTGATCTCAAGAGCGATTTTAAGTTCAAGCCAACGTCTTAAAATTCGACCCTAAGATAATATACACTAGCTCGGTACTTTACAGTTTTCCTTCGCCACCGCGTTAATTGTTTCTGCCGCTGCGCATTGGCTAAGATTAAACAATAATGAATCAACAACTGAGGCCTGCTGTCGCATGGGGATGAATCGCAAGTGCGGCCTACGTTTGCTCTAGCTCCAACCTACGAGATACTTTCTACTAAAATTAAGTGACTCAATACAGTCGAGAGTTATTTTTGTTCCAATTTTTTTTTTAAGTATATAAGAAGTGAAAGAAAAAACGATCTAACGCGTTTACGAAATTCATTCTATAGACCTCAAAGTCCTTCCTGGATACTTCGAATTCGAGATCGTACTTCTCCTCCTCGAGTGTGTTGATCCGCTTGTGATACTGGGTCAGTATTGACTTCAAGCTCGCTGTCAAATTCGAGGAAGACAACAATTTATAAAACACCGATCCAATTCGATCGTCTTTTTTTTTTTTTGAGAAAAAAAAAATATCGAGAATCTGTTTTGCCTCGTGTCGAGATCAGGCTTCGAGCGCAACCTATTTACGACGTGCTAAATCTTCCGCAACTGTCTCCATGTAACATCCCCCGATTTATAAATAGTATGTAGCGTAAATCGGGTTTAACTTGTGCGTGGGATCGGTTTCGGGCAGTGATGCAAGTCTGGACGTATACTTAGAGGCGAAAGTGTGCTGTATAAATATAGTACAGAGCGACGAACGAGTACGCAACGATAATGACAACAAAAAAAAATTGCTATTAAAAAAAAGAAAAATAAGAGATAAACACAAATTCAGCGACGACACGTGTTTTTTTTTCACAGCTAAATAACAGAAGTGATAATTAAAGTAGATGGAAGTATGAAAAATGAAAAATAAAAAACAAGATAAGAAAGTAGAAACAGTATAATGACGAAAGAGACAGCACATTCTCATTGCCGAGAGATTTGTTAATTCGAACTGCTTTGGTTGCGTGAAACAAATGAAATTAAATATCAATGAAGAGAAGACGAGAAGATAAATAAAAATTAAAGTCGAGAGAGATGCGAAGCTCGCGAAACACGAAGTTACGATTAACGCTCGTGCTCTTTTTTTTTTTTGCTTTTTTGTGCTTGCTTGCTTGCTAATTTTTCACTCCTTTGAAAAAAGGAGAGAAATTACTACCTCGTAATCCTTTTTCTTTACGATATACTCGACATCGAATTTCTTGTCCTCCAACGCGCAGATCCTATTGTAGTAGTCGCGCAGGATTTTCTTAACGTTCTCTGCGTGTCAAGCGAAATAAATGTTTAATGTCTCGTGTTATATCAGAGCCGATAAGTTTCTTCTTTTCTCCCGGGATTCCGTAAATCATGTACAGATTCGAAGAACTTTTATTTCTATTTTTTTTTTTTTTTTCTTTGGGAATGCAACTATGGAACGTGTTGTCTCGTGTATTATGAAAGTTCATTCCCGAGATTTTTTTTCGTTGTGCTGCATGCGACGATCTCGAAAAGAAAAAAAATTGCTCGAGAGCCCAACGACATGTACGTTCGAATTTCAATCACAAGACATTTATCTTTTTTTTTTTGCATCATGAAAAATTACGAGAGCTAAGAACCGTTCGATACGATCGATCGATTGGCGAACGATTTATCTGGAAGAAAACTTGATAATAATCCACAATAAATTTCATCCGCTATTTCATCACGAACTACAAGGAAAAATAAATAAATAAATAGTATGTACCTTCGCTAACGTTCTCGGTGTCTTTCGGCTTTCCGCAACGCTCCTCGATAATGCGCCGTCTCTCGGCAGCTTTTCTTTCCTGCTCCTTCTTCAATTCCTCCGCCGCTTTTTTACGAAGCAACAACTGTGGAATTAAAAATTAATTTTTCGATCCTTCGTTTTTTTTACGGTCGCAATGTGAAGAAGACAAAATTGGGTCTACGCACTCTGAGCTTCTTCTTTCTGTCCGGTGTCATGAAACCCTTCTTGGCCTTTTTAGCCTTGGAGGCCTCTTCGAGACGGGCGCGGACCTCCGCCCTCTTCCGGTCCGTCTCCGCCTGCTTCCTCTTCTTTTCCTACATGGCCAGTGTGAAAATTTTTTTGAGTCTCGAATATAGGGCATCAAAAACTTTTCTCTCGACTCGCGTCTCGTTAACGGTCGAGCCTCGCTAGTTCCCTCTTCGACGTTCGATAAATTTTCATTTTTTTTTAATAACATTTTTTTATATAATAATTTTTTTTTTTATGTGCATTCGATCAAGGTACTGAGAAAAAAATTAAGCTGCGAATTTACAGTTATCAATTTTAAGCTTCATTCGCGATAATAAAAAAAAGTGTCTATTTATTATTAATCGTGAGTATTGAAAGTCTGAGATGTTATTGTGATTGTGGTCGACGGATCGAAAACGTTTCGACCCCGTAACTGCGACGGATTCTAATCACACGAATCCACAAACGCGATCCGATTATTACGTACATCCTCGATGCGCTTCCTCTGAAAAATAACAGAAACAGAAAAACCTCTCGTTAATCGAAATATTCGTAACAATAAACGCGGCTATTAATGTGCGAAATAATTGCTTTATTTTAATCGAACTTGTAGAGAGAAAAATAAACAAGTAAACAGCTCGCATGCAGGAAGCGACAAGTGACAAACGACAGACATATGTACGACACATAGAAACGACACTTTTTCTACTTTACCCAAGACAATCGTGTGCTGTCTGTATTCGTGTAGTTTTTTTTTTTTTTTTTTCTACTCTGCCACTAATCTCGACTGGTGGTGTAAAATGAATATATGTACACTAAAGTCACTAAAGTGAGTGTACGTGAGGGCGGTTTAAAAAAAAAATCAATTTTTTGAATCGGATTGACCGAGGGCGATTTTTCGGTGAATAATTGAAAAAAAAATCCCGACGAAATCTGTGACGAAATAAAGCGTTTTTTTTTTTAACCGCCCTATAGTGTACAGTGACGACAATATAATCGGGGACTAAAAGAGGAAGGATGGACAAATAAAGGACAACGATTCAGATGAATGAAAGACATATTTATATCTCAACCAGCTGCAGCTCTACGGTATTAAAGTTTTACTCGAAAATGTCCACCTTGGCACAAAAAATAAAACTCGACTGGATTAAAATAAAACTTTACCGGAAGAAAAATAAAACTCGAACGAAATAAAACAAGACTCGACCAGGATAAAATATCACTCTACCGGAAAAAAATATAAAACTCTGCCACGCTACGAGGGTCTCTTTGGACTAGGTCATTTTTTTTATTCGCCGAAAAAAACACTCCAATCTTTGTTGACCTTCCCGTCAAGAGAGCGCCATCGAGCGGTTGGGTCGTGTTCCGACATAGTTTATTTTTAATTAACTCCCGACTGCCCAAAGGGCAAAGGACGGGAGTTGTGAGTTTCGCGGCGATCACGTGACTTTGCGCGTCTCTTTGGTATCCAATGTTCTCCGAATTGGGAAAAAAAATCTTTGGACAACATATTTCAAGCGGTTTCTTTGAATCATGACCAGTGTTTTTTTCATCAGGCTTTGTTACGATTCGATGCGAATTCATACATAATAAAGACTCTTCGGAAAAAAAGCATACTTGTCCATATCGAAATTTCAGCGAAATATGCCGCCATAATTTGTCTTTTCACCGTGTATCGCAGCGAATTGTTCCAGTAGAGGTCCTCTTGGACCTCTTGGTATTATCTTGGTATTACGCTAGAGTCGTCGGCGACTAGTTCGTTCGGCACCGTTATCGTTTGCGTCGTGGTGGACGTTTTCGTCGAGTATTTTTAATACGGAATTTTCAGAGCTGGGCAAAGTACCAAAAATACGTCAAATACAAAGTTATACAAATACTTGAAGTACAAAGTATCACAAATACTTTAAGTGTCAAGTACTTTTTGTACTCGAAGTATCAAGTACTTTTTGTACTTGAAGTATTTCTCAAGTACTTTTTGTACATGAAGTATTTCTCAAGTACTTTTTACAATGCCTTTTCGCAATTAGGTTAAGCGTAATCTCGGCCTTAAAGAAAGGTGCAAAGTAACTTGCACTTCCGGCTTGAAAATGAAATAGCCAAATCGAAAGTGACGTTTCTCCTAGATGACGTTACTTCCGATCGTAGAAAGTGACGTCATCTTTGAGAAAAGTCACTTCCGGTTGAAAAATGAGATTTTCATACCGGAAGTGAGGATTTAAAAACCGGAAGTACTCAAAAAGCCGGACGCACTCAAGAAGGACTTGTAATTTGGTACTTGAAATCGTAAAAAAAAAGTATTCGAAACACTAAAAAGTACTTGTGTACTTGAAGTACCAAACACGTACCCGGTACTTAAAGTACCGCCCAGCTCTGGCAATTTTTAATACAACAGAGTTACAGCATCGCGAACGATGATTTCCGGCGGAGTTCTCGCTCGGTGGAGCCGCAGCTGGCGGAGATGTAAACGCGCCGAAAGAAAGAGGTCACGGACTCTTTATCGTTTCCGTCGGTCCGAGGGTGCATACTATCGTTAAACTGGCATACGAGCCGCGGGTACGACGGAAAAACAAGAAGAGTTATAAAAAGCAAACGGGGCTCGGCGTTCCTTATAGACACGCGTGCAGGTTGCCCCCTCGAAACGGTAGGTCTAAAGATACTGAACACCGCGGCTTCGATCGGGCAATTCTAAATTCGTAACTACCGGGGACGAAAGTGAGAACACGCGAAAAGGTGTCCAAGATAAACGAGCGGGAGAGAGTTTTTCGAGACTCGACACGGAGCCGACGTGTCGCGTGCACAGGACAAACTTGTTACCCCATGCAGCTTTCAGATATTTTTCGCACTCTTCGAGTTGCGTCAAAACACTCCCGAGGCATCGGGCGCGTTCTCGGCGAACTTTCTCCGCGGCGGGCGAGCCGCGGGGCAGGGTTCGGGGCGGCGGAGTCGGACAGGGATGGAAACGATAACTCCTCTACTCTCAACATATCGCAACAACCACGAAACACGATAGATCAAGAAATTTGCATACCTTTCAGACAAACAGCCGATTAACTGCGTCGTGGAAAAAAAAACATCCGGATTCACACGGCCAGTTTTTTTTTTAGAATCGTTTCAATGGGGAGTTTTTTTTTTTTTTTGTTGAAGATGCGGCGACGGGGACATGAAAGAAAAAAATTTCCATTTTTATTCTCGTGGATGCGAAAGAGATACGGTTTATCAATTTCTAAAAAATGTATTTTTTAAATAATTATCTACGATTTTCTTTGGTTTGTTTTCGATACCTACCTCACCTCGTCGTCTGCCATGGTGACTCTCTGGTTGCTACGCCTGCCGGCCTGAAAGTAAAATTTATCGGCTGCGGTTAATGTAACGAAGACGCACTCGGACACATTCAACGCTCCTCGGAACTCGATTTATCGAGGGCCGACTGAAAATTCATGAGATAAGGTCTAGTTTCTTTTTGCTTCCTCATAGAGAAAGTTTTTTTTTTTTTTTTTTAGACAATTGCGAAAAAAATGGTCTCTGGCAAATCGTACGACCGAGCGCGCTTTGCCCAAAGTATTCTCGATGGATACGGTATAGATGAGTATCCGGTGCGTGCTGTTCGAAAATAGACTTAGTCGCTCGCCCCACTCTCTGTACAAACGTGGCCTGTGAGTGGCACGCTCCAAATTTGGTTGCAACGATCAACGCACCCTTCCTCTCAATGACTCGATTTAATACCGTCGAATGTGCGTTCGTCGTTACTCGCAGTTCGCCCATTTAAAAAAAAAAATAATAATAAAAAAAATAATTCATCTCGAAGACAAAAAACCTTGCGAATGCAGTTTTTGTTTTAAATTAAAATCTCATTGACGCAACAATTATTGAAGGAACACAAACGTCTTCCGCTGGAGACGCGACTCTCCAAGGAGGATGCGGACCGAGATGTTTTATTTATAGGCACGGGAATTACCGATTTATTAATAGCCATCGGCGAACGTAGAGTCGGCGACGCTACAATTGAAATCAACGAAAGTTCGCAGATGGACAGTATTTTTTATTTTCTTATTTTAATTTTTTTTATTCGAGGAATCCAAAGTGGGCTCGGGTGAGGTGTCTCACTGAATCCTCCCGAGGACGAAGCTCGCAATCGCTCGACCTACTCTCCTCGCCTGCATCCACGTCCCACTTTTCCTTATCATTATCCATAGCGCACCGATAACCTTCGAACTCTCACTTTCATGAATTACAAAAAAGAAAAATAAATAAAAATCAAAAAAAAAAAAAAAAATCGTCCGATCTAACCGATCGAGCACTTGCACTTTGCCATCCTATTTTTCTCTTCGAACACCAAACGGCCCTATTTATCTTCCATCCAGGCGGATCTTCGCGTCGTCCCTCTTCACTCCCAGTCACTCAAAATTCCCCAGTTCCAAAAATCGTTTAATTTTTTTAACGTTTATTAATTTTTTTGTATTATCTGAACGTACATCGGATTAAATTCGCGCGTATAAAGAAATTCTTACTGACTCTTACCTGCTACGAAAAATTAAATAGAAGAAACTGAGACAGGGAGATTGAAACGAGTGGTTTCTCGAGTGGTCGTGACTAGTCAACCGGGCCTTCGGCAGCTGACTGTGCCGACGATCCACGAATATTCCTCTTTCACAGGCGACAACCCGAGTGCAAGACGGGATTATCCTCGGCTCTGTGGCGCATACGATCCAACCGGCCGCCACCACCACCGAGCGACTCGTACCTCGTTATATTTCTCGGAGTCGAAACCGATTGGCCGATACGGTTTTAGGCTAGCTAACCCAGCCTCGCCGGTGTTACGAAAATAAATTTAAACTGAAAACGGAGACGACCTGATGCTATCGCCGCGTCTCATCTGCCACGTCCCCACCCCGCAACGCTCGCTAACGTCTGAGAAACGACTGACAGCAATATTTAAATATATACATGCGCGTGTATACACGCGAAATTTTGAAAATCCGCCTCGTACACCGACGACGAAAAATACCCACCGTCAACCCGACGTCCGAACGCCGACGCAACGGAAAATTTATTTACGTTTCGGAGACCGGATTCCACACTCCAGCTGCGTCGCTTATACGTTCGATACAAGTCCTCTCTCCGTCTCACCCATCTTCCGCAGACTTCCAACGTTATTTGCGAGTATCCGGCTTTTGTATTATAATAGGTCAGTTTCGAGACGATCACAACAAGGGGGAACGGCCTCAGCAAAAAAAAATTATAATAGTATATATATATATATATATATTTATATGTATATTTTTCATTCATTCACACCCACGGCCACGAAATCAATGGTGCGATGTAGAATTCACACAGTAAAAAAAAATTCGTTAAATCGGAATGCGAAATTTCGTAAAAATCATTTTATTAAGTGCGTGACAAACTCGTTATATATATATATATATATATATATACACAATTTTTTCATTTATTCACACCCGCGGTCGTGAAATCAATGGTGCGATACAGAATGTACTTTCTTTACGCAAACTTTTATTGAAAAAATTGTCATGGACGGATTGTCGATTTTTTTTCTATATATATATTTTTCTTTTTTTCTTAAGACGATGAAACGACTCGACAAGAGTATCGTCAGATTTCGATTGAAAAATAAAATAAAACTAACGGTGTTATTTATTGTTAGAGCATTGTACCGAATTTCATCAGACATTACGGTGTTTCATGATTTTTTTTAATGATATATTTACAGCGACGTTATTGTTATTATTGTTAATCGGCAGGTAGAATTATTTAAAAAAATAAAATAAAGGGAAACAAAAAACGACTAGACGAATCTCGAGTGCCTCGTTGTGTTCTACGATCGTACGTCCGGTGTGAATTTGTCGAGTTCCTTTCTAATGGCCGCTATGAGCGGTACCGCGGGATCTTCCGACGGCAGCTGATGATCCGCGAGGACCCGGTTCACGTCGATTTCCGGCAAATTCGGCCGATGAAAAGGGCCTGCGCTCAGGGGCCTCGATCCCCATGCCCCTCGCGGATGAGGCGCAGCGTTTCCGGTTTCCGGTATCTCCTCTTCTATACCTCCCCGAGGCAGAGACGTTCGGGGCCTCGTCTTTGGCTGCGTTATCGGCGTTGCTACCGGACTGAAATTAAAAAAAAAAAACGAAATAGTAAATCAATAATGATGCAGGGCTGAAGCGCTCAGGTCGATGGGCCTTTGCCAATGCGCATAATTATCGTTAGTTATGAAAGTCATATAATAAGATTACTGTCTAAATGTATAAGTAGGATAGTCCTTAGATTTTTTAGACTTTTCAATCATAACTTTTTTTTTTTTTAAACCTGTGCATTGACATACACCTGTTAAAGATGAAATTTGATGTCATGCAGACATCTTCAGAGACATAATAAATTTCTTTTACTGATACTACTATAACGTAGATATAAATGTAATTTATTCCTAAAAAAAAATGATTTTTTGTTTCCGAGTTAAATTGAAATCGTGGAGTACGCTTATGCAGATTGCTCACCTTACGTGAGCGGACTTCCCTCTCGACTCGGAAAACACTGTCGTCCCTGTTGCGAGACGGTCGGGCGGCGATCTCGCCGCCGATTTCGGTCGCGACGAAGAATACACCGGCTCCTTGGCTCTCGCGTCCCGCGTTCCGAAGAGACTGAAGGAATCCTCGAGAAGTTCGTGAAGTCTTCTTCTTGCGCGGCCCACCGGACCCGAGGCGATCGGACGTTCCCCTCCGTCCGTTTCCGACGTTCCGGTTTCTGCTGGCATAATCAATATCTTTTCGAGAAAAACGATGCCTCGAGAATATTTCCTACACGGCTGTTCAACCCGATCCAGATGGTAACCGGATCGAGTCGCTTTGCTTCATCAAAAGAGAAAAGCTACGCTTTCGTAAAAAAAAGTGTCGAGTTTTTAGTGTCAGCGTATTAGAAATGGTCCAAAACGTCGAAAAATGCTATTTTTAGCTGTGTATGTGTCTGTGTGTTTGTGTAACAGATTTGCATTCTTCAAAACGACTACGACTCGGAAACTGTTTTGGGATTTTTATTCTATGGAAAACGCTCGAATTCGAGTAAACATGAACGTATTGAGCTCAAGTTTGAAAGATGAATGAATTAATACTGCACGATGTTTTGGATTAAACTTATTTTAAAAAAATAATCATCATGTAGATTTAATAAAATTTAGAAATTTTTGAATTTTGCGAATTTTTTCCCGCCTGACCCAAGTTTCTTAATAAAAATTGAAGATAACAATCATTATTCACCAAATTACCCGGCAACTTAACCATTCTACTTCATGAAAATAACTCGCTTATTTTTTCTAATCTTTGAAAATTGCGTTTTTTCACAACTTGAACATAGAAAAAAGGCGATTTTCAAAGATAACAAAAAATTCTGAAAAAATGCACACGTATTCAGAAAAATAAACGAATAATTTTTATGGAGAAAAAAAAATAGTTAAGTTGCCGGGCAATTATTTTTATCGTTGATTTGTCAACAACACTTCGGAATTATTATTGCATAAAAACAGTATTTTCAGCCTCCCACGAGGTCGATTTTTTTTCAGATTTTTATCCCATCGAGAAATGTTTGACCTTTTTTCCTGAAACCCACGTTGCGCGGGACTGTACCGCTCGGACTACCTCGAAACTCGAAGACGAGATAATTTACATATGTATTTTTTTCGAACCTTCCACGGCTCTCTGTCTCCTGAGATCCCAGACGATCGGTCCGACGACTCCGGGATCTTTCAGGGCGCTTCTCGTCCGGCTCAATCCTTCGTCCGTGCGGCCCACGGGGTCGTAGCTGCCGTTTCCTCGTCTCTTCATTTCCGGTGTCTCGAACTCGAGATCCAAGTGGCGAACGACAACCGGCTCGAGGATCTTCGACAGAGGCTCGACGCTCCTCATGTTCGGGAATATTTTGCACGAGGGCATCGACAGATACGAGTGAGGCGAGGCGGTCTCTTCCAACTTTCGGATACGAGCCTCTTCCAGGGATTCGAGATTGTCTTCCTGATCAATTACGGTGTCCATGGAGTCGGGCGTTCTCGGCTGGTCCAATGCGTCGGTTCTCGTCACTCTTCTCCTGCCGCTTCTCCTTAAATTTTCACAAATATCACAGCGGTTATCAGCCAATCAACAGCGAGTTAACGTACAGCGACGAAGAAACGGTGATGAGGAAATCAGTGGGAAAAACAAAACGAATTTAACTCGACGCTCCCTGAGAAAACGTATGGAAGTTCTCTCACGCACGAGGCATTTTTCTGCCCAACCCTTCAATGTCCTATGCAGCATATTTTTCAACCTTATCGAACAGCTGTTTTATTCCGGTGTGAAAATTTAAGATAAAAAATGAATTTTTCAAAAGTGTGATTTTTTTTCGCACGCTATAAATTGGAAAAAATGTTGGTGGTGTTTGAGAATGATACATTACGATACTAGTGCGAAAAATCTTTTTCTGACGCGTGTAAGCGTGCGGCACGAATGGAAGGCGAGTGTTGCAATCACACGAGTTCGGGAGAAGTTTTTCGCACGGATATCGCGCCGAATTTCACTTCACAAGGTGTGAAAATTGGGGTTTTACGGACGCGTGCGTAAAACAGCATTTTCGCACCGCGTGAAGTAAAAATAATGATTTTCCAAGATCAGAGAGGCCTCAGCGTCGGAGGGTTGAAACTTTACCTGGACTTTTTTATTGTTTCAGGATACTCCTCGATATCCCAGGACTTGCCGCTCTGCTGTCTCTTCGGTTCCTCGTCATTGTCGCTCGACAATTCTTGTATATCGTCGTCGTTCAAACTCTGCGGCGTCAGCGGTGTTATCGGCGATCTGGAACGACTTCCGGGCGTCTGTCTCTGACTGGTACCGTCGGTCTGTGTCTGAAGTCAGAAGAAGGACCCCGACGAGCCCGATGGTTCTCTTTACATTCATGCAGCTACGATAATAATTCGGCAACGGTGGGCGACTCCTTCCACGAAGGGATTGGCCCGAACTTTGTTATAATCGATATTGTCCTGGCATCGGTAATTCGGTTGATTCGATACCGCCCTTTCCCGGATAATAAAAGACTCGGAATTTACCGTGAGCAGAAATCACAAAAAAAAAACGATATTAATATCATGTGTTTGCCGTTAAATTGCTGCTAAATCCCTCTAATTGAGCTGTAATCGACTTTCAATGATGAATTATTACTCCTCGCATTATTGTCTCGCGAACTTTGTACGAACTCCCCCGGCTTCCTAATTCCCGGACAACGTCGCGACGAGAACTTTATCCTCTTCGGTAGAGAACGAAGCCGGGAAACTTCGACGTCACGCACTCTTTGATCACGCGAGACTTTCGCGAGGGTTCGTTGATTCGGATAAAATTATTTATCGTGCGATCCGTGGGCTGGGTAGATTTTCAACGATGCTCGGGGTGGATGAACCCCCGCTTCGAGTTACAAGAGACGCGGCTCGGTACCGCTAAAATTAATATTCATCGCGCAGTCACACGAAGAAAAATCATTAGTTGCCACGACGAGTCGCACTGTTAAAAACCCTTCAGACGATTTAATTGGTTGGGCAAAAATGTCTTTCTCTCCAACAAATCGAGTGATCAACAGCCAACTAAATTTTTGGTTCGACCGGTTAATCAGTTCGTTTCTGACGAATTTGTCCGCGCAGCCGATTTCAATTTATCGACCAAATTAATCGCCTGGAGCGTATTTAATCACACAGTTTGGTTCGGGTGACCAAATATTTATTCCCGCGGTCCAAGGCAAAAAAAATTTATATGCAATTTAATGAACTGGCACTGGAAGTTTTTATGCATAAACTAGTATGTTAAATTTCATTTACAATTGTGGTGAACAATTAACATTCAGTATATTAAAAGCTTTAGAAATACTTTTAGAAATAATTTACTTCAATTTTACTACGAAAGTGCTTTTAGTCCAACAATTTACTTTAATTTCACTGTAAAACTTCATTAATTGTTCATCACAATCATGCATTAAATTTGACGTACCAATTTTCGCGTAATAACTTCCGTCCGGTGCATTAAATTTTATAATATTTTTTTAAACAGTCCACGCAATCTATGACGAAATCTCACCCGCCCTTCGGTCTCGGATGTGTAACCGGTGTTGTCCAAGCCCGGTGTAGTCGGCGTGTACACACGATCTTTCTTCAGAATACTGTCAGTGGGTGGCGCCGATACCGCGCTGTGTGCTCGCTTACGTTTCGCAGCGATTATCAGAGCGACGATTATCAGACCAAAGAGAGCTATCGCCGCGCCGCCGGCTCCGACCAACAGCCAGGCGTCCCGCTTTCTCGAGAGAGCCAGAGGACGAGTCTCCTTCAGGTAAGCTGAAAATACATTAAATCTTAAGCTCAAAAGCGGCACATTTTAATATTTTTCTTACTTTTCTAATCCACAAGAGACACAGTGGTTCTTTCCCTACAATGTAGCAAAATTTTATAGCGATCGAACGGAAACGCGTTTTCGCCCAAACATCCTCAAATGTCTTACGTTCGCTCTGAATGATGACCGGTACTCCGAGCTCCAGAGCGACTTCCTGCGGCGACAGCAGAGCCATGTCTTTCGCGGCGGTTTCCGCCGGCACAGGTTTACCACCGAGATGAACCGAGTATATCAATTTCGTGCCTCCGCTCTCCGTCACGGTCGTATTCTGCATTCTGACTTGGACCAGCCCGACATTCACCGACCTGAGCTTCGATCTGCTCGAATTAAAAGTTTCGGATTTATTGCCCGAAGATTCCTCAATTTTTTCCGAATTTTCGGAGATCATCGAGGCCTTCAGAACTCTCGGGTCTCTCGTTGGCTCTTTCCTGGCTTCCAACTGAGACTCCTCGGTCGTGTTCGACGACGGCGATAACGAAGCTTCACTTCCGGTGGAATTCGACGACGGATATCGTCTTCCCCTCGGACCGATTAAACTCGACTTAAAAAAGGACGACTGCAAAGTTTGCTCATTTCGAGCGTGTTGACTCTCTGGTATTATCGTCATGTCGTTGAATTCTTCGCGAGGCGAAAGCTCTTCGCTGGAACCGATTTCTGCCGATCCTGCGGAACGAGGCGGCTGAGTTTCTCCCTCCGAAGTGTTCGATGAAAGACCCCTGTCGATCATCCTCAAGAATGTTCGGGCTTTCGGTATCTTCACCTGCCTCATGCGCTTCGGCTCGGAATTTTTAATGTTTCTGTCGTTGTCGACCACTTTCGATACTGCGATTCCATCCGCACCGGACTGGCGAGTATTGTTTCTCTCCTCCGTGCGTGTCTGAAATTTGCCAAAGAAACTATACATAAAAGACCAAATAACATATTTCATGAAGTAACCGAAGATGCATTGAGAAAAAAAAATCACCAAAGTCAACACATTTTGTCCCGAAAAGTCACCGTTTCATTTTTCTTCGGTACGAGGATATCATTTGGTGAAATGAAATTGATCTTTTTTTTCATGAAACGAATTACATGCGCTTGAAATTTTTCAAATTTTTTCTCGAAATTATATCCTAGTATTGCAAAGGAAGAACAGAAAGTTCAAAGCAACTCACGTTTGGCTCGACTATATCATTCGGACTACCTTAAAGAGCATACAGAAATAAAGGCCTGTCTATCTATATCTCAGTACCGAATAAATATGTTATGACGACTTTCGGAAAGAATACTTGATTGGTTTCGATACATTTTTTTTGTACTTTCTCTGTTCGGTTACCGTATCGAAGTTTTTCTGTTCAGGCACGGATGCGCGATTCTCCGGATATGCGCGGCGTTTATTAGCGGCTCTCCTCGAGCGTGGATCCGTCTGCAAAAGTCCCAAGTGTCGTTGCTGCTGTCTCGAGAAAGCTGTCCGATACAGACGGGCCAAGCGCAACTCGACTTTCGGCGGAACGCTCTCGCCCGATCGCAGAACCGTAAGTAGCCAGTATCTGAATAATAAAATGGTTTTTATTGGTTTAACAATATAATATAGTTTTCTTTTAATTTTAATAATTAAAAATTATTTTACACATTTTTCTTACCTCGGTCCAGGATCTTCGCCGACGAGAACTCCGATATCTCGATCGTCATCGCTAACCGTTGGTGTCGGTTCTATGCACGAGATGCATATCGGCAGCTCCGGACTGATCCGTGGATCCTGCGACGGTCCCAGAGACGTGGAATCCTCGGGACCGTAAATCGTGACTGTGTGATGAACGGTTCTCGTCTCGTAGATGCTCAAAGTTTGATCTGGATCGAGCCATGGCGGTGCGTCTTCCGCACCGGTCCAGAAGAAATCCTGCAGATGCACTCGTCTTCCTGGCAAGTGTTCGATGAGAACGATTTCGTCCTCTGAAACACGAAGAAACAAGAAAAATGATTCGACAAGAGGTTAAAATACTATGATCAAAGAACTTTGGTATTGAATTTGGCCGAAGTTGATTCAATTGGTCGGATTTTATGGAGTTTTGATTTTTTTGAAAAATTACTAACGGGCAGGAAAAAATACATTAGGCATGACCACAAAACGGCGAATATCGGATAATTGACTTAACAACTTAAAAAAATAAATTCTAAGACGCTTTATTTTTTATATTTAAAAATATCAAAATTTCTTAAAATCTGAATGCTTCACAAATAGCTTCTTCCTTGAGGAAGAAAGAACGATGTGGGCAAAACAGGATAAATGGCGCGCACGAGACTTTTACTTCGAAGTTTGCAGACGAGTCACGTAACGAGAGTCGATAGTCCGAAAATCAACAGAACTTCCGGCTCGAGGGTAGACGCGAGATATTCTTCGAGGGACATTGAACAATCATAATCTCGATGTCACGCGATCATGCGTGACCGTGGATCGTCAAATTTGCATCGATAGTTTGCGTAAATCGCTAAGCCAACGAGTGAAGGGTGTAACGACCTACGAGAGCATTGTTCGCCGTACAACTTGGGAATGTGAGAGCGGAAGGAGCATTATGTCGGAATGAAATCATCACGGAACGAGCGTGGAACGCTCCGTTAAATTTATCGTCGATGACATTAACCGTCGGTGACTGCCTCGGTGAGCAATGTCATCCCACTGAGTATCGGAGATTCTCTACATCGGACTCTCGGCACGCAACTAACTTCGAGCCCACGTACAACCGCTCGTCACAGTGAGTGTTGCACGTGGTTTCCACTAACGGTTTATCAACCCTCGAGAGTATCCGATCGAGGGGTCATTGATCTTACAATACGCGAAAGAGGAAACGGAATAACTCAAAAACTAATTTGATGTCTATATATATATATATATATAGACATATACATAGATATGTAGATAAAATATACATAGACAATATAAAATACATTTAAAAAAATAGAAATTGCTGAAATTTATTCGGTCTCAATCATTTCAGTTTGTGTCTCTGAAACAAACGATAATCATTGATTATCGTTTGTTTTTCTATTAATGATCAATCACGTCACTTCCGGTCGAAAACACAGATTTCAAAACTGGAAATAGCGTTTTCCCCTATTACACATTTACATAATAACATGTACGTATACATTGTGTTTTTTCAATTTAATTACATTTTGACGGAACTAAGTATTGGCCAAAATGAGTTTGGAGTAAATGATATCCTAACATTTTTTTTCCCTACTCTCGTCATCTGTTATTTCGCGTCAGTGTCAGAACGACCTGGTTTCACGGTTCGTTTGCGTTTCCGGCCCGGAAGCATCCTAGGTCTCGGAGTACAGGTTGTACGACACATAACTATGTATGCCACACATCATATGTGTGCATGTATATACGTTTCGACGATCGGGAGGTTCGCGTTTCACCGCTGTCATTATTTCGGTCTAGCTATAGAATCGGAGCGGAATTGGTAATGCGAGAGACACCGCGATTCGTTTTCACTGTCGCTCGGTCAAACTGCGGGATACGTGAAATATAAGTTCTCGTTAAACCTTTAAATCCGGAGCTTCTTGTTGAAAAAAGAGATTTATCTCCCCTGTTCGATAGACTTTTCCGAATCGATTTTTTTAAGGATTAATTTTTAAGAATTTTACACAACGTGACAAAAACGGGGACCCGTTCGGAAACTTGCTTTGGATAACATGGGACGAAACTGAGTGCCGGTGCGAATGTCAGAGAGGGAAGCTAAGTTACACGGGTACCCATTTAGCACGAAATATTTTGAAATAATTTTAATAATATTTTCAGTCTTTCAAATATATCTAAAATATGTGAAAATAATATTTTGAAATAATCTAACAAAATATCTTCAACGAAACGTTTCTCAAATATTTCAGAAACATACTTAATCATTCGACAAATCGGAAATATTTCTGAAACATAAACTGTAAAAATAAATTGCCAATTTAATGTACTGGAACTTGAAATTTGCTTACGTTACTTACATTAATTGAACATTAATGTACTTTTTTTTGTAAAATACGAATACCAGACATAAAAATTACGAATCTTTTGCCGGAAATTTGCAGAAATTTTCAGTGATGCAATTTTTGCATGTTTAAAAAAAGTTTCAGCGAAACATTTTTGAAGCATTTAAATGTAAGATTTATGAGCGGACAAAAAATATTTTCAATATTTCAAAGAAAAATATATTATTAAAAAGGTCTCAAAAATATTTCCGTGCTATGTGTGTATAATTTCTGAACGAGGCCCAGGCGTCGAAGGGTAAAGAAAAAACAAAAATGTCATAGTTACATAGATATACAAACAGCAACGAAACTTTCGGAGTTGATTACCGTGGTGATCTTCGAATGTTTTATGTACGTGAAGGAAATGGAATATAAGTCGAAGGATATAGGTGTACGGACACCTCCGGTGTCTGCTCTCTCACACACCGTAAGTATTTTTAGCTGTGGTGATTGCGGTGTGTTAAATCGATAGGAACACCGAGTTCCTATGGTGAATTAATGAAACTTACTCCGAATCTCTCTACCGGCCCATCGTCTCAACTTTTTTTTCTCCAAACCCTCATATCAATTAACACAGTTTCCCCACACAGTTACTCAGTTTTGCCTTTCGAATTTGGTATTTATTGCATTCAAAAAAGTAATCAATTCCCGATAGAAAAAAAAAAACCTAAAACCACGGAAAAAATTATCTTAGCGCCAGACACCAATTTTACGGATCGACGAAGCTTCGTGTGACCGCGTGCTAAAGGCGGCAATAATATCGATTGCTCTCTCCATGAACACCTGCACGCGTTTATTCACCACTTCGTGAAAGAGTTGGACTACTAAGCCTAGTAGTCCAAGTGACTACATAGCACGTTTCACTCCTTTCCGTAACACCCTCGTGGTTCGGAGCTTATTTCCAAGATCTTCCGCGAAGCTTGCTTGTTACCGGTCGATGACCAAACCACGTTGAAAAATGAATTCCCAATCAAACAATGAATCCCCAATCAATCGTATTATCGAGTAGCGAGGTAAAAAAGAGATTACGAGCTAACGAAAGTGCAGTTCGTAGAAACGAGTTTATCAACCCTACTATCCTCGTGACACACCTGCCGGCGTCACAAATAAAAAATGATCTCGGAATCGACCCCCTATAGCAGCGAAACAGTTTATGAAACTTCACCCATTGGATTCAGGGTTTGTTTGCGGGGCCTCTGAAGGGCGGAAAAGGGGGCTAATTTTTGTTTTTCTTTTAGATGTCGAAGACTCACCAGCTCCAGGAGGAAGGGCCGCTTCGGCACTCAACGGATTGGGCAGAGGCACGAGTATGTCGATTACAATTATACCGAGACAGACAGGCACCGCGATGTGAACGACACTGCAAAGCATCGCGGTACGCGCGCACTTCCCTACTAAGGGAACCACCACGAGCGTGTCACGGGGCTCCCCTTCCATGCTGAATACGAGATAAGGGAACCGTGCCGTAGTGGGGGTGGTTGATACGGTCGATGCACATGCGCCTTACAACGCAGCAGGTGAATTAATTATGTATACGTACTACATAGGGTCCGCTAGTCTGTGACACATCGAACTTTGGTCATTCTTGAGAACAAGGTTGTGACAAATATTTTAGTACCGCGTTCCATTAAAAAAAATTTTTTTTGTAAATTAATTTTCCACGGTTAATCCTTTGGTGCTCGATGTCAATGCTTGGGCGATCTCAATAGAGCTATTATAGGGAAACTGGCCGGGTATCAATGAAGGGGACTATATTTGTCACGTTCGTGGAACGGCAATGAAAAACGTATCTATACTAGTTTTTTTTATCGAAAAATTATGGATAACTTTGACGAATTGTAATGGCATTCCAGAAAAAGTTTTATTAGCGTAACTTTGTCGTAATTTTCTTTTTTTTCCCGAGTTTGCCAAAATAACCACATTCCTCGCGAGCAACACGAGCGGAAAATCACCTATTATCGAATAATGACCATTATTAACCTGTGTGCATGCGCAGTAGTCAATATGTTTGGAATAATTATGTGAATGGCATGGTCTTAAAAAAGGGAGTCCCAACTCGTGTAAGTGCCGCACGGGCCGCGCGTCTGGCATATTTTCACACTCGTCAAGAACTCCCTTTCTTCGCCCTTGCCATCCAAATATTCGAGTCCTCGATACGAAATCTCGCGGTAGAAGCGAAAACAAGATATTTTTTTCGGCGACAACCATCTCTGTTTTGTTTCATTTCTTGCAAATGAAAGCCCGCCGACTACTCAGCAGCACGAACTGCGGATGGTATTTCCGGTACCGCAGCGCATCCGGTATAGATGTCGCCGCCTCACTGCCCAACAATCGAATTGTCTTACTGTCACAATCGGTCGCAACGGAAGCAGGTTAGCTTTCACCGTACGAGCCCGTCGAACCCTGCAAAAGCAAATAGAAACAAAATATTATCAGCGATGGCGTAAGTATACAAACATTGCAGTTGGAAAATTTATTAAAAAACTTTTTCCATCATAGCATCGTTTGCTGCGTTCATAAGATTCGTAACTCTTAAAAATCATGCTCGATAACCTCTTACGTACGTCCTTCGATCGAAAACATATGTTCCGTTTTCGGACTCAGTGTCTTTTTTTTCCAATTAATCATTCATTCGTTCAATTTGTTTGCAGATCGAAGGTAACATTCAAAATAACGCTGACGTCCGACCCGAAGCTGCCATTCAAAGTGTGAGTATCAAAACAAATGAACTTTGCTCTTCGCTCGCCATCATGGCACAGTATTTTAAAAAAAGAGCTCTGTACATTTGACACCCAATTTTTATCTTAACGTGTTTTTATCTTCCAATTTTTCCAATACTAATTTTCATCTTCGTTAGAATACCTTCAGTCTTCGTTATAATAAGATTGATTATTACCAGCCTCGTAGTAAGTTTACACGTAAGTTAGATGAAAAAAAAAAATATATATATTACAAAGCTCGCTCCTTGTTGCGTAAATATGTGGAAAGTTATGTGCAAAATCCCAGATTCGGTGACCCCGAATCTTCTGGCAGCGATGAAAGTCTCACGCACGGTGTTTCCTTTGCAACAGATGATTCGGAGCCAGTCGCCAGAAGATGAGTCGGGGTCGCCGAGTCTGCAGCGATGACATCGGAAGACGATCGACATGGCCGAAGATCAAGATTTATCGACGATACTAGACACGTTCGACAATTACGTAGCGCTAATAGAGAATCCTCAAATCGGCGCCACAGTCAGCGCCGATAACATAGCAAAGATATTCGAGTGTAGTTATTTCGTTGAAGCTGCAGCGGCCAGAGCGCTGAAAGAAGACAAGTCTCGTTGTCTGGAGAGTCATCTGCGTGCTCGCTGGTTGCGTCAGAACAGGACTGCGAACTACGCCGTCACTTACTTCGAGACGGCCTCAGACCGAATCGTCGAAGTTTTCCTCAAAGATCCGTCCGTGCCGACTCTCGCGATAGACAAATTGCTGGAACTCTACACGAGGCGTTGCGGCGCCGAAAGACTGCACAATCTACTCGGCACTCTTCTAACGGACTCGATGTGCACGAATGTGATTTTCGATTCGGCGATGGAACTGGGAGTCGCCGGCTCGGCTATCGAGGACGAAGCTCTCTTGGTGACGTGGGAGAGCGAGTTCGATCGGGGCAGACATCACGAGGTTTCGATGTGCATAAAGGAAGCGCTCAAGGACGATCGTGTCGCGATGATCGTTGACTTCGCTTCGCGACTGGGTGACAATGGCGGCCTTAAAAAATTGATTATGCAGAGTCTGACGACTGAGGCGTTCGACTGCAAGCCAGCTTTCTTCGCCACCCTCTCGGACATGAAGAAGGGATTGTTGTACGAAATGCTGAGGGACAGCGAGTTTGAGAAATACTTCCTCGACGGTGTGTTCTATTTCGGAAGGAACATGGAACGTCGCGACGGTGCTTGGCACTGCGAGCACGAGTTCACTTACGAGCGGCTCGTGCGGACTATAAAAAATTTGTTGACCGGCCCCGCGGATATTTCGGAAAGTGCGAGGAACCGTCTCGAGGACGTTAAAGTGCTGGACAGCACTGTTTGGAACGATGTCGAGAGGGACGCCCTGAGATAGAAATTAATTACGTCATAAGTCTGCACGTGACTGCTACACGGTCTTGTAACTTAAGTAATTTTATTTTTTATTTTTTAGTTTTTATGTGTTGAAAAAATGTACATTGATGTAGTTACCTAGTCACCGATTGAATTCATTATAATCGACCGCCAAATAACCGCCTCGTTTCTCATTATTATTTTTCCTACGAGAAAGACCGTTGAAGAAATTTTTTCGCAGGCTCAGCGTCCCCGACAATACGCCCTTCACCGCTGTTCTCAAGTTCGCCGCCGAAGAGTTCAGGGTCACGGCCTCGACATCGGCGATCATAACGGACGATGGTGTCGGCATTAATCCTCAGCAAACCGCCGGTAAAGATACACATCCGCACGAACTACTCTTGCCCTTGTTTCTTATCAGAAATTATATTGCATCATTTTTGTTGCATAATTAAATTGCATATCTCTTCCGTGTTCCAGGCACGGTTTTCTTGAAGCACGGCTCGGAACTCAGGCTCATACCCAGAGATCGCGTTGGCGGAGCGAGTTGACTCCGTCGTCCTCGAATTAAATATGAATTTTTGCTACCTTCGCTTAATCGTGCTGTTCAATTCGATATTGAATTATCAACTTTTTGTCAATCCAAGCGTGTATACGGCGCGTCTGCGTTTGTATAACAATAATTGTTCACATATTCAGTTTACACAAACACGATGCTGTTCGCATCACTCTGACACCCTGTTATTTATCTGTGAATAAACGACAACAAAGACATTCCGATAATATGACTTGCGTAAGAAAAATTATTTTCTTTATTTATGTGAAAAATAAAAATTATTTCTTGACATTGAGTTAATGGTTTAAAGGGTTGAGGAATCGTTGAAATTAATGATAGAACACAGTGGACGTTATACTTGGTAGAAAGTTTTTATAGATGAAATACATGTAAGATATAAAGTCGATACAAAGTGACGTCACTACACGACAAAACTACTTTTGGCGAACAATCGTTCTTGACGCGAAACTTCGTAGATCTGTTTTTTTTTAATTTTTATTTAGAGTATCGAAGTTGTTTCAACGCTCGACTCGCCACGATAAACTCGAGTGTCGCGCCAAAAACGATCGTGATCTACCGCTGTGAGAGTCTGTCAATGAAAAACCTGAACGGTGCGATTGTGTTGCTGGGCTACAAATTATGATGAGGAGAATTAAATGCAAAAATTGCACCGATACAATATACCATACGTAACGAATACATATCTCGGGTGTGTTACGGTAGAATAGGAAAATATCGTAGAAACTTTACGCCAACTATAGTTTAAAATTTAAGAACCAAAAGAAAAATATATATATATTAATTTGTGGGACGGTGGATTTTCGTTTCTTCGAAAAGAAACTCCCATCTGACGATCGGATCGTTAAAAAATTATTATCCGACTAGACTTACGTGAGCGACGGAATTGAAAAACGAAAAAAATCTCGAAAAATTCATTGTTACAATAATCACCTACGAGTCTGTTCTTTAATGGAATGCATCGGAATTATTATTGAGTGGCTATGAACGTCTTGCGACGTTGGAACGACCGCTGAGCCATTTATCTTTTATTCTCGTCCTTGCAATTGTCACGATACGAAGTTCTTTTTTTTTTTGGCACCTCGTTGGTCTTTTGTTTCATTTTTCATTCTTTTTTTTTTTTTTTTTGAGAAACGGTGTTACTACCTGCGAAGAAGGATCAACAAGGCACGAGCCAGAACTTCTCGTCTCGTGCCTCGTCAAGCAAATCCCGTTCGAGCATCACAGGCGGGGACGTAGCACCAGTAGTAAAAATTACATTACTCCTTACGTACAATTAATAGGTCACGACATTCAAATGTAAACTTTTCTATACCTCACAGAAACAATGTGTATGTGTTTTGTTTTGTTTTTTTTTCTTTAATTACCTTACTAAAAAATATACCGTAGCAAAAATCGTTGAGTCTCCGTTAACCGACCACAGTACTTCGAAAAAATAATGTCTCGAATTCTAATGTAAAAGTGTAAAATTGGAATTGTCAGATATTCACGATTTTTCGTAAAGTCAGCAATGTCGTGAGTCGATGTTGTTCATCGTTTTTCCTTTTTTTCTTTTTTTTTTTTTTTTGACTCATTAGCGAGCGAAACTCGCCGGGACGCTTATCGATTGGAAATTTTTTGCGAAAATCGCCGGAGAAGTTTATCGTCGCGGGGTTTCGAAAGCTAATTTTCTCGACTCGCAAACGTGATCCACGGGCTAGGAAATCTCTTGGGCAAACTCACATCGGTTATCGAGACGTTAAAAACGAGGATCAAGAAATTTCTTAGACTCCCGACAAGGATCGATATGATTCTTCGTTCCTCGGGGAAGTTCGCTGACGGGCAGGGCTGTAGGGGGGACTTACTTACATTAGTGCACATTGTATACTCACTACTTATCCGTATTGTGTTTTTTTTTCCTTAACTTTTTTTTTTTTTTTTCATCGTATCGTAATCTTAATCAGCGTGTGCGTGCGGGCATTTCGGAGAATCTCGATTATTCGTCCCAGTGCTATGAAATTATCACTTGCTAATATCACACGCGCAACGTCAATATCCTACCGGATACATTACAATCGGGCAAATGTATCTCGGAGTTTTCATCTCAGTGTTCTTTTCTTTTTCTTTCGTTTTTTTTCTATCGAAATTTTCAGCTCGGCAATTTATTCGTGGTAGTAGCGATTGCCCAAAGAAAAAGAAAGGAAAATACCTCGACCGAAAGAACATTTTCGATATCTCGGAATCTCAAAGTGGCACGATCTTACAAGCGATCTCTCCTCCACGATTATTAAAAGTCGTTAAGCTTCGTCCTGTTCTCGTTACTTTTTCTTCCCTACCAGAGCTCGTTCCCGCAATACGCCATTTCGATGGGGTAACTTGCGGTTTTTTTAAATACTTTTTTTTCATTCATTTTGCCGAAAGAGCTCTCTCGCTCTGCCTCATATCTCGTCCGACGATAATAAAAAATCATCCGACGACGCGCGTTTTTATCGCACGGAAGCCGGACCTTCCTCTTGATTATATAAATAAAAAAAAACAAATCTCGTACAATCCCATTCGACGACGAAGCCTACGACCGCTTATCCCTAATATAGCCCATATTTGTATAATTATAATAATACTAAGCCGTTAGCATTAGGATTACGTATGCTAAGAGAAATCAAATGAAAAATTCTCCATATATATATACTATATTACGAACGAAATGAAAAAATTAATGCAAATAAAAAATAGAGAAAAGAAAAACCATTCCAGACTAGAGCTATAATCACGCGTCAATTCTTGTTGAAGCCCCGATTTTTAAATATCATACGCGGATAAACCGTCGTCACCGACGGACTAACGCGGAAACGAAACTACATTGTTTATATGTATAATTGAACTAATTCGCGGCGTAATTGAAGAAAAAGGTCTCCTAAATACGTCGTAGAAAGAAAATTCGTAAAATTTACAAATAAATTAATCTGTGGCACTGAAGAACGGAAAAGTAAAAAATTAAATTAAAAAAAAAAACTACTTGGAACTAATTCTCGCAGATTAATGTTTGAAAGAAGGGATGGAAACGCGATTCAAAGTAATAAAGTATAACGCGGGATAACGATTGTACCGACGAATAAAGCGAGATCGGGGAAAGTGATTTTTTTTTATGGCTTGGCCCTTTCGCGAGGTACCGTATGGCTGGAAATAAATTTTCCTGCGCGACTCACGCTCCATCGTGGTTTCCATCAATTCTCGGAGCAGATCGTACGACCCCATCGATATCGTGGCTTCTTTGTTTTATTTACGTGCGACTTTCTATTCACTCGTCCTGAAACAGAGAAGAGAGTGTCATAACGAGAAATGTATCGAGCCATTATTCATCAAATCTACCACTCTATATCGAAGACTGCGGCCTTAAAAAAAAGAAAGAAAGAAGAGCTACTGTTTATGACCTACCCATTCGTGCTCGTCGACTCCTTCCATCTGGTCCTGCTCCAGCGAACACTCTATTACGTCCCCCACATAGTTGCTCATATTTTTTTGGATCTACCACATACAGCACACACGATACACTCGCAAGACATTCGTAAACGACAATTTTTTTTTTTTTTTCAAATCAGCATATAAATTCGTGTGATCACGACAAAGGCTGAATGATTGTGCACAGTCATGCAGCATGATTAAACGATCATCGCGAATTCTCACCTCGTCCTGTTTCGCCTTTACCAAGCCAGACATTTCCGGATTCCAGCCCATCCTGCCGAACGACTGCGAAGACACGGAAAACTGTCCGCCAGATTGCTTGGCCGCTACGGGTGCCGTTACGACGCCTTGCCCTTGATTTTCTGTTACTGTGACGAAGAAAACAACGGAACGATTAAAAATCGGTTCGGCGGATCTACGCAATTTTTGCAATTAAAAAAAAAAAAAAAACAAAGAAAAATCGACGTACGGCAATCCATTCCTGGGGGCTTCAAGCTTATCCTCGGCGCCTGTTTGTTCAAACCGTTGAACCACTCGGTGGACGACAGTGTGGCCTTCCATGTGACTCTTGTCGGCGGGAAGAGGTCATCTTGGAAGAGCTCGCTCTGTTCGACAATAGCGTATCGAGTAATCCGATTCCAGTTAAATAATCGACCAGACAATAAACACAACTACGAAGGATCGGATGCATTACCTTGATCCGTGGAACAGTGAAACTCAGAGGCTCTATCGTGTTGTTCGTGAGTCTGAGCGCCGAAGCGAATTCTACACTGGCGACGTCGCATTTGTTCTTCGGTAGGAAAGAAAGGCCTTGATGCAAGCTGGCGCAGCGATGGTGGCTCAAAGGACAACAGTACGGTGATTCCTCCGTTACTTCGAATGCGTAGATCGTGGAGTCACCCTGAAAATACAGATACGTAAAAACTGTATCGAACTCCTGTATACACGATTTGTTGAGCAGGCAAAAAAAAAAAAAGAATCGATTCCTTACGCGTCCCGTGAGGAATAGGGTTGAACTGTCCTCGTCGTAATATGGCATCAATATTGCAGGTGATACGTCCAGACCCACGTAGTTCAGCGGGGAGTTCAGCTTGTCGGCCTTAAATACCAGTATCTGTCTTTCCGATACCCTGAAGAAAAAAAGAAATTATTTATTAATTCTCATCTAATATATTACATATTATATATTATAATGAATCATTGAAATTTTTATATAAAGAAAAACAAGAAAATATTTCACACTTTGTGCGTTAATAAAATAGATTATTTGAAGTAAAGAACAAACGGTAAACCGTTGACTAGTGAAATTATTCGAAGCGAAGAATTTGGTTCGACACCACAGTCTTATGTTTTGAACAGTTTTGCCAAAGAAGATTTCACGGTCCAGGTCGTTGGTTTATATTATGTAATATTATATACATTATATAAAAGTCTATCACTTCGTGGCGGAAGTTCGGACTTACTTGTCGAAACCCATAACGACGAGATATCGTCCATCGAGTGCCCAGATGACTCTCGCGCCTCTTGTGCCGACCGGCCCTTTTCCCTCGTTAACCGGTGTCTCGCCGTTTCTCGGTTTGTAAACTCTCAGCTTGCCGTCTTTGCAAGCACTCGCGAGATACTGCCCGCACGGTGACCACGCCAGGCTGAATATCTGATCGGTGTGCCCGGTAAGTGTGATCTTGGCGATTGCCGAACCTCCGGACGTGAGAGGGGCGAGATCCCATATTTTCACGGTCGTGTCGTACGACGCCGAGGCGAGTACGTCCGATGCAAGCGGATGAAACTTTATTAGATAAATCTTGTCGGAGTGTGCCTCGATCGTGAACTTCGGCTCGTTCGTCGGCTCCATTAGACCGCCTTCGGGAATCTCCCAAAGTCTTATCATTCCGTCGTCGCAGGCTTGAGAAAAAAAAAGAAAGTAAAATTTAATTCTACAGTTTTTTTAACCCTTCAAGTACCGGGGACTTTCTGCCAATCGCAAACGACCGTGCCTTCTGTTGAGCACCAAAACGATACAATGGTTCGGACTACATTTTCTTCTGCGTTATATTTAAAAAAAACAGCACTTCAAGGTACGTCTGTGATTATTTACAGATTCTTTTTCAGTGCATTAGCTTGTTATTCGAATCGTCCAAAGATTGCGTCTTGGAAAATTCACATGAAATGTTGAAAGATAAAGCTGAAGGGATGTCGATGGAAAGGAGTTTGATAAAACTCACCGACTGCCAGCCTTTGATTATCGAACGGATCCCACTGGAAATCCATAATGCTTGCACCGTGAACGAGAGCTGGCATCACGCCATCGGCGAGACGTCCTGTTTTTTTCAACTCTAGAACGGCGATTTTACCTCCGGGTCCGCTGAGCGGTACAGCGACGCGATCGGAGTTTGCTGAGGCAAAAAAAAACACACACAAATGACAATTTTATAAACTACTCACTCGTGACGACAAATAAAAATTAATTTTTAACGTGATTCGACACTCACCGTGAAAACCGTCGCACTCGCCGGAAATCTGCCGACTTATGTTCCTTATGTTCTCGATATGCGTTGATTTGTGACCTGGCGTACCCTTGAGATGTCTGAACTTCGATACCCGACCTGCGTGAGATTGATTTTAGTAACTCGTAATACCCCCGAAAAAATTGATATCACAACGCCAACAAAATTAACATAAACAGCAACATAAACAGTAACGAAATTTGTGATATGTTACGGCTGCAATGACTTTACTCCAATTCGCCGGTCGGGCAGGATGCAGCGAATGTATCGCTACCCGTTCGACATCCTTATGGATAGTCAAATGAGCAATAATTATCAATCGTGAAAGTACAAAAATACATAAATAAATAAATAAATAAATTCTGAGAAAGGCCAACACCCATGGTCGACACGTAACCAGGAGGTTCGGAGTTTCGCATTATCCTTTCCCGTTGAAAATATTTTTCTGACAATTTGTCTAAAAACCTCTTACCGAATCGTTTCAGTGATTTTTAGAGATTTTCTGAAATTTGTTCTCAGAGTTTCTCTGCTATTTGCTAAATACCTCCACCATTTTCTCGGCACGACCTCCAACAGTCACATTTTATCAGAGAAATAAGCCGCGGCATATTAAAAAAAAAATAAACTAAAATTTCAATAGCCGATATACTGACCGAAAACGGTCGACGTTCTTTTCGGCGTCGGAGTCGTGATAGGCTCGGGTTTTTCGAGTCGCGGATCCATGCTCTGCTGGCGTAGCATCGGAACAATTTTCTTCACCTCGTCCTCCTTGATGACGTCGCTCTTAGTTTTGAACGAGTCTCTTCTTCGCAGCGCGGTGGGCGAGCCTATGGCCTTCTCGGCGAGATTCCCATCGGTAACGGAAACGGAGCGGCTCTCGTAGAGCCTTCTTCTCTCGGCTATGGAATTTCTGTTCAAATTTCCTCTCTCGAAACTGCCCGGTTCCTCGTTCTCCGGCGACTCGTCCTTCACCTTTATCTCGAAAACCTTGCGCCTCTCCGCGGTGCTCGGTGTCTTTGGCTTGTATCCCGAGTCGCTGGAATTCGCGTCCTCCTCCATAGAGCTCGAGTCGCTCTTGCCGTTCTCCGATTCCTTGATCCTGTCGTTCTCGAAGGTCGGCGACTTGTCGGCGTCCGGATTCCCGTCCGGAATGATTCCCGTGTCGGTCGGATAACCGTTGTTCTCGCTGTTAGGCGCTTGGGGCACGGAGAATACCTTGTCGAAGGAAAATTCCTGACTTCCGGATTTAGCCTGGAAGGGCTTCGGTCCGAGACGCGGCTGCGAAGAGACAAACAAAAAATGTACACTCGTCGCCACCATTGAAACGATCGTAAACCTAAACCTTAACAGTTAACTAAACGATAGTTGCGCGATGTCTTAACAACGATACGGTCGCTTATCGTTACAGCTTAATATTATATTAATCGTTTTCTATCGTAGAGATTCCTCATTCGAACCTTGTAGCCGCCGACGACGTTCGGATTTACGGAAGTAACGACGGCACCGGGACTCGGCGCGGTGCGTGGCCGGGCGACGGGCTTGGGCTCGTCCTCGGAGATGCTGTTGGCGCGCGAGGATCTCGGCAGAGGTTTCGGCGGCGTCGTGTGACTTCCGTTCTGCATCTTTGCTTTGTCGTCGTCGGTCTCCGGTGCTCTCGGTGACTCGTCCGCCGGCTTCTCCGCGGTCTCCGCTTCGGGTTTCTTTTCGTTATCTTGAACGGCGGGCTGGGCCGGCTTCGCAGGCTGCGCGAAACCCTTCGGTGTCGCGTGCAGCGATTTTGCCGCCTTCGATTGTTCGACTTTTATTTCTTGCTGAGTCTCCTTGAGCGTCGCCAGATTTCCCTTGTGTATCTGGAGGTACGTTTAAGCTTCTTCGTTACGCGTTACGACGTCGGCACAACGAAAGCGGCACAATAACACTCTACTCCAATCATCTACCAATGCCTCGTCGAACGACGAATAAAGCTAAGCTCAGCAAACAGTCAATCGACACTGGTGTAAACGTGCTCGCTCGCTCTGCGAGGAACGAAAAAAAAATAACTACAAAGAAACTTAGGAATTACTTACACAGCGAGGAAAGCTACGCTACCGACGGATCGATCGCTAATTTACATATAAACATCGAGAGTACGAATCTTCGGTATACCAAAGGCATTAACATTACAAGACATTCATCGGGCATCTGAAACGTGAAATTCAACACAAAAAATAAAATAAAATGTGTAACAAAAAAGCATTCGCAAATTATAAATAACAAATAGTGAAAGTTTAAATAATAAATAAAACGAAATATGCTGATCTGAATGCGTGTGACAAGTGTGTATTCTACTTTCTTACAGTCTAACACTCGTAGTGTGAGTTCTTTAATGCAGATTCGCTCAATTATGCGTTCTTCTATTTGCGACTGTCCACTGCTAGCGGGTTTCTTTGAATTACCAACGGTACATCCGATTCTTTCCGCGAGATGCATTTGGTCCGTTTTCATAACAAGAGAACTCTTATCAGAGGACATTTCCGTAAAAAAAAAAAAAAACCCTGAATGGAGAGCAGACTGGAATATAAAAACGCCTATTTCAGCTGCGTATGCATGTACATACATCTCGAATATATCCGGATTTAGCAGAACGGAGCAAAATTACATTCAAGAACGCATCCATAAATAGGTCGACAAGAGCATTAACGAATCGCTAAATATGTTCTTAGGTAACAAGACTTATTATTTTCGTCGCTTTAAAATAAACGAAAATTCACATTGATGCATGAGTCGAACGACGAATTAAAACGATGCGGTACAACGAACTATGTATAGATAATCGTTACAAACGACAGAAAAACTCGGTATCAAACATCAAACTATCGAATGAGCGTCGAGGTACTCACGGTAATGGATTCTTCGCCTTTGGCTCGTTTCGCCGGATCGAGAGATATTTTTGGCACTGGAGCATTGTGACCTTTGATCCAAGCTTCGGCAGTATTCTGAGCGACGCAGCCCGCGGTGTCGGGATAAATGTCACCGTGGAAGTCTCTGTACGTCTGCAATAAATCGATCAACGTTGAGGAAATACTCGGCGGCTCGATAAGCGGTATTTTATTTTCGCAAGAAGGAACTCGATCGATCGCGCGACGATCCTGACCTTTCGTGGCACTTGGTACATTATCGGAATGACCATGTTCGACGTGAGTTGAAGCAGTCGGTTTACTTCGGCTTGCATCACGTTGAGAGCGCGTTTCGGCACGAGACACACACCCTTCGTCTGCTCGCCGCTGTGTCTTATGCCCTCGACGAGGTAAGGATCCTTGTCCGTAACTTCCATGTACAGAATCGTCGTGTCGCCTTTGCCGGCGAGGAAAAGCATGTTCGTGTCCGGATCGAAGAGCGGCATGAGAATTCTGACGGATACACAAATTTCATTGAATTAATTGTAGAATTCTGAATGTAAGAAAGTTTACTTCGACGGTTAAAATTTTAGTAGTTCAATTTTTTTGAATTGATTGTATTCAATCTACCCCGTGCTGCAGTCGAGTTCCAGAGTTTTAACCGGCTCGTTTATGTTTCTCAGATCCCTTATGTAAACCTGACGCAATCTCGCGGCGTCGAATCCAGTCGTGAGTATTCTGTTGCTGCTTCCGAGCCAGACGATTCTCGAGTCCTTGATGCTCTGATGACTCGAGCAAGTGTTCACGATGCATTTAGGCCCTCGCGGATCGCATATACGGACTTGCTTGTCTTTGCAGGACGTCGCCAACGTCGTGCCGTCGGATTTCCAGCTCAGAGACTGTATGACGTCCGCGTGCTCGTTGTTCGCTGCAAGTGGTCGATTCGTTACGGTGATATTTTTTTTTCAGAGTTTCGTCGGAAGCAACAAGCACGACAGGGAAGATATTCTTACAGAAAAGTTCCTGCTGCGAAACGACATCCCACAGCGATAAATTCGTGTACGAAACTGTCGTGAGTAAATGCTCGGCCGTTGGATGCCAGTGCACAGCCTCGACTCTTCTCTGTCTATGAGAAAACGTGCACTCGGGATTGCAGAGAGATTCCTCCAAGCCTGTTTCGGGAATGTGCCAGAGTTTTACCTAAAAAAAAAAAGTTAAATAACATAAAAGAAAAATAAAATAAATACAGATTTGGTGACGAAAGTTTGTTGCTCTCCGGCAAACCGAGCAGTTCCGGAACGCCACGTAAAATTAGAAAATAATATATAAGAAACTACATATGTATAGTTGTATAGTCAGAACGTAACGATGATTCGACACGCCCATTGATCGACGTTCGATGAAAACCTACAAGACAATCCTGCGACCCAGTTGCTAGCAGGCCATCGTGAAACGGTGAAAAGTCCATATCGGTGACGGTGTCCGCGTGAGCGTGCAGCAGAGGCATTGTCTTGCTCTTTCTTCCGCAGTCCTCCAGTGGAAGAACTGCCAGACTTGACCCTGAGTAAAAAATATATGTACATATATTTTTTAAAGTTTTTTTAAGGTAAAAACAAATAAGCAAACAAATAAATAAGTCAATAAATGTATGTATAAATAAATAAACACATAAATAAATAAATGAATGTTTTTAAATAAATAAATATACATATAAATTTTTAAAAAATTAGAAAAATTCAGAAAATACAATCCAATCCGGTCGAAGTAAAACCGAGCAGGATAATTTGAGCCATGATTATTTACCGTTGTGATCGACGTTGAATGCCATGAAGGCGGCGGAGGCTGCGATGTTGTTCCCATACGTCTGATAAGATCCGACCGAGATGTCGCGAATGCAAGACTCGGGTTTAGGAACGATCGGCGTGGCATTTTTGTACTTGGAAGCCTTGAAGCGCCAAGCCATCTTGACTCAGTTTAGCCAATGCTCCTCTCTCTCTCTCACTCTCGCTCTCGCTCGCCCCTCGATTACGCAGCCCGCCTTTAACTCATGTAACCTGGGAAATAGAAAGATAGAAATCCGCGTAAATCACAGAATCCCGATCGATGCTCTCGTGAACTAATTGAACACTATCGACTACAAAATATGAAAAAAAAAAGAAAAAAAACACTGCTTCAAAAAGTGTACTCTGAAACCAAAAAAAGTGTGCACACATTTTTTGCATAAAGTTAAACTTGGGTCTAATGAAATATAAGGGACAGATAATGGGCTAAAAAAAAAAAAAATCGGAAGCGGTTTATTACGCGACAGTCCTATGCATCGTCGTACCGAAATCGAGGGTTCGTGTGAATTACCGTGTCGATTATACAGTCGGCCGATTGGTGTGGCTATAGATGCGACGAACGTCTCGCGAGCTCGACACGACGGGAGATCGAAAGGCAAAAAAAAAAAAAGTGAAAAAATAATAATAATCGTAGCAGAAAGCGGCGGTCGTGCGTTGACGTAAGGCGTGAAGGGAGAGCGCAAGGATTGTGCATGACTAATAATTCGGGGGTGAGGTTTCCCACCCCACCCTCGGCTGTCGCTCGTTCGGTGTAACAAAAAGTTGGTTATACGTCGCATCGGGAGGAGTGGGAAAGGCCTCTCTCTCGCTGTTCGAGGTCCCGATAAGGATACGCGAACCGATCGTGAATTGATGTAATACTCACGGAGCGATTTATCGTCGCCAATTCTCTTCCTCGATCGCTTTCACGTTCTTTCGCCGGGCTCGTTTTCACGATAACGGGGATATGGAAAAAGAAGTGTTTTTATAAACACGGAGCCGCGAACGCACACAGCGGAACAGTGGCAGGCGTCTAGCCGGGTGACAGCCGGAAACGGGAAACCTCCCCTACGCTCTGTCCTCGTTCAACGCAACGCGTCGTCTGTACTCCTCGCCCCACCCTCGAGCAGAGACACGAACCGAACTCGGTTGGCAATATACCGACCGCTAGAGCTGTCGAACTCTCAGGCATGCGCGCGCACCCGTCCGAAGGTGCTTATTATTTCCGCCACAACCGATTGCATGCAAACGGTACAGAAGTGCCGCGACTTGTGTACAAAGACCGTGCTGTGATGAGAGTGGCGCGATTCTCCGCCAGGGGACGAACCAACACTGGGCTAAAAAAAAAAAAATCCTACCGTCTGCTGCCGTCCAAAGATCGTCGAACGTAAACAAAAATTATAACCTCCAGTCGGCTTGTCGGGTGCGATCGAACGTTCGTTGCGGTTGCTTCGTTACACGAGTTATATTTTATTCGAAAATAAGTGAAAATGGAACAGCTGCAAACGGCTCTGACGGCGATAAAGGTTCTGCGTTCGAGCGTCGGACAAGTTTTCGATTCTCTGGGAAATGGACTCAGCGCCGAGCACGGCGAGGAGAACAGAGAAACCAAATATTTGGCTGAGCTTCAGGACCTTTTGAATGCCGTCAATGTTAACTTGAGGTATCGGCTTTACGCTCAGTAAATTTAAAAAAAACACCTACCCAACCTTCGAACTCGGAGCTTCCGTCCGGTCGTGCAAATATTTTTCTTCCGTCAACGACCATTGTTTTTTTACAGAGACGTGGAGCAAGCGGTGACCAGCTTAAAAACACCGCAGGGCCCCTTCAATCTAGCCAGCTCCACTTATCTCAGCCAAGAGACCATGCCGGACAGGCAAGCTCTCTACAGCACTCTCGTCAACAGTTACAAATGGACCGACAAGGTTCACGAGTACAGCAACGTCGCTCAGGCTCTTCTGCACCAAAATTCGTTGAAACGTTCGTACACGAATTCCAGCAGATCAAAGCGCGGCAGGATTCAGACGAGCAGCCACAATGTGCCGCCTCAGTACGTTTCTAGAGGCAAATCACCTTTCACATAATTCTACCTTTCATTGTCGAATTGCCCCGGCGCTCTACAAATTTTTTAATTACATTTTTTACATTTTTTTTTTAAATCACTTTCATTAAAAAAAACTAATTATCAAGGCATATTTTTATGTCTCTCATTTTTTTTTTTTTTTTTTGAATTTGATAGAGTTTTTAAAATCATTTTCAGAGTGGGTCGTTTTGCCCCAGGGCGACGAGCGCAACTCTCGGGCCGTTTGCAATTCAAGGGTCGGAGACAGGAAAACGAAACACGAATGAATTTGTAAATGAGAGGGATTTGTTTATTACCGAATAATTGTATAGATTTTATCGTCCGTTTCAGGCAAGTGGAGACCTTCATCGCGTCGTTCGACCGCCAGTTCAATGACATGACGGTCTCCGTGTCGCGGCCGTTCGCCTCAAACGCCGTTTTGCACATAACGCTTGGGCATGTGATGAAGGCGGTAGTGGCGTTCAAAGGTCTGATGATCGAGAGGGTAGTCGTCAAGGGCTATGGAGAAACGATGGATCTTTGGACAGAGTCGCGTCACAAAGTCTTCCAAAAAGTAACGGAAAACGCTCAAGCTGCGATGTTGCACTTTTATTCACCGGCGCTTCCGGAATTGGCCGTCAGATCGTTTCTCGTAAGTTTGTCTTTGCACTGACCGTCGAGCGTGCTTTTTTTTGCTTTCTCGCAGAGAAAGCTATGTATCGAGCTTAAATTTGGCACGGGAATGAGATGTTGAAAACTTTGAAATTTTTGACAAATTTTTTTTTTTCGCCTGAGACGAGTTTCTGAATCAAATATCACGCAAAGAGTAAATTGAGCTATAGCTTTGTAATAAACGGTGAAAAACAGATTAGATATTGCCTTGAAACAACGACATCCGCAGATTTCAGTTTGCGATTTCTTACAATAAATTCTGGTGTAAATTTTGACGGTTTTAATTCTGTGAGGTGTAAACATTTTTTATACGTAACTCAAGAATACAGTTTGAAAAAGGGGTAAATTGGGATTTTCATATAACTTTCTCATAACGTTCCTTTATTTGTTATTTTGTGAAAATTGTTTTTTAATTACAGCTTCCTCTATAAGGAAGCTAAAATCGGACAACGACGTTTATCATAGAGGAAGTTATGCGCAAAACCGTAAAGCATGAGGAAGTCATGTGAAACGCACATGATTTTGAAATGTACTTTGTGCGCTTTTTTTACACTCTGACGATCGAAATTATCGAACTGACTTACGATTTCTTTTTCTCCCAGATATGGTTCCACAGCTTCAACAATTTGTTCAGCGAACCGTGCAAACGTTGCGGACTGCATCTTCACAGCGCTCTGCCGCCGACGTGGCGAGAGTTTCGTACCCTCGAGCCTTTTCATCACGAGTGCAAGCCTTAGGATTATCGGCGCGAGTTATTCGTCGAATTGTACATAAAAAGGTGGGAGGAAAATAATTAAATATATGAATTATAGATAAATTAATAACGGAACTTCGAATAAACGGCCGTGTTGGCCAGATTTTTAAAAATATAAAACCGATCGATCGACGAATACCAGAAGCCGTTTCCCTTCATTCTTTCATTTTTCACTGTATCTTTATTCAATGAATAACAAAATTGATAATAGTATAAAGTTGAAGGGCTAGGAAGTTTTCGAGGCAATTTTTTTTTAGTTTTTTAGTTTTTTTTTTTGCATGGTTCGTAATGCGCTAACAAAAAATCCTACCGATCGGTTCATTGCTGATATTACACAAGTATAGATTCAATATAGAAACTTTTTTCGTTACATTGGTAAGTACAGTTTGCAACGTTATTACTCTTTGTTTTTTTTTTGTTTTTTTTTTACGGAAGTTGGTCCACACTGAGCTTCCCGCAATAAAATAGAAATTGTATCTTCGATCGTCACTTTGCGTTTCGCTAAACAATTCCAGCTATTTTGTTGTTAACTTTTTTTTGTTACCTGTCTGACCCTAACAGTAACGATGCGCGTTTCGTGGTTGTATTTTCAGAGTCTAAAAAAAATGAATCAACGCGAAACAAAGATTCTTATGTCGATTTCTATACATTGGTTTTTTGTTCTTTTTTTCGTTTTTTGCTTGTATCTTCGAGAGAAATTTCGTTACTTTAATTGCCAGTAAACAACAACAAATAAAATAATTCTGATATTATACCGATTGTTTGATATCTACAAACTGGTTTCGGAGACAATTAGAAATCTTCGTTCAGTTTTTTCTTCTTTTTTTTTTCACTGCTAAATTTTACTGTACACAACTGATTCTACAAGTTAAGGTAAGTAGGTCTTTCGTAATACATTGTTTGAATATCATGATTATTAATTGCCAACTAGCGTGTATATTTAATCACAGAGCTTTATATGGACCGAAAATGTGTTACAAAAATCATCAGACTTTGTAATTCGATATTTTTATGTAATCTTTTTTTTATCTATGCTCACGTCGCTCTTTCGCTTCTTCGTTGAATGTTCAAGGGCTACGAATAGGTTTTTTTTGCAATCGTTATTTACAGCGCTTTTCCGTAAGTCAGTTAATTCACAGCGTCGAATAATAAAAGGGATACACGTTTTGGGCGAAGGTAGTTTATTCTTATCGTGAAAAATAAAAATAACTATAGTAACTTCGTCGTGTGATTTTTTGAGAAGTTCAATGTTCAGTTAATCAATTACACTCGAATTGAACCCGAATGGTTTTCGCTCAATTCGTGAAATTTTCACGACCGGATGGCGGGTCGGGATGGTTTTTTTTTTTTCTTGTGGTTAAAATGAAAGCGTGCGTTTTATCAACATTTTCGATTTCGGTATATAATAGCTCTGTAATCGGTTAATTTAATAAACCTACGTATGTATACCATTTTTTTTCCCTTAATGTCGCTTGTTACGCTAGGTAAGTTTTACATAATACTCACAATTAGTATCGTCATGTAAATATAATTATAAGTAATATTTTCTTTCACATAACTGTACACATTCACATTTGGAATATTGGCGCTTTATTTGTTTGTTTTCATTATTTCCTTCGTCCGTTCGTTTAGAGCGCAAGTCATTTGAATGGCAGTGAACTTATTTTACAATTTGTTTTCTTTTTTTTTACTTTTTTTTATTTTTATTGTGATCACTTGCTTCATGGACCGATCCAAATTTTCGTAAGGCTCTATCTAAAGTTGCATCAATGAGTTTAATATAATATCATTGACTCAAAACTATGTATGCAATTATTGCTCGTTTAGAGTTTTCTTTTTTTGTGTTATCTTACTCGTGGTTGTGTGAGATACGATACACGCCTAAGAAAGTGACTTCCAAGTTTAATTACACCATTATTATCGATCGACCGAACAAACATCGCGCGCTTCTGTCTCACTTTCGATCACCTCGGATATCGATCTTATTTTTTTTATTTTTATTTTTTCATTTGTTCGCTAAAAATCTGATTTTACTCATATCCAATCTAAAATTATTCTTCACGAATTTCAGATTATTTTGACGTATATATTCCCTCCTTATTACACAGGATAATTAGCGTTTAGTGGGGAAAAAATAATTTCAAGTACTTTTTTTTCGATAGTCCGTTAGCGTCGAACCGCAATGCATAACTATTTTGAGTCTCCAATAAACTGCAATACTCCAATCGTCGTCTTCTCGTGCACGCACAAGTGTACGCCTGAGAGAGATTATTCATCACGTATACGTACGAGGCATTCCATAACAAGTGGACCATCGATTGTCCATCGTGCAATTTTTATTTTCTTTTTGCGAATCGCATTTGCTGAAATTATAGGAAAATTCAGAATTATTTCAATTTTGACCGAAACGGACGAATTCGAGCGTTCGGTGAGCTCGGAACAAAAATATCACCGAAAACCCGTTCAAAAACCTAATTTTTACATCGTTGGGTATCTTTTTATACGAATCGACGATTTTCCTGTGAAAAAATCATGCGCAAGTAATTAAATTTTTTTTCGCTACGAATTATGGATTGAGCATGCGATTAAAAAATCTTCAATCATTTATCGACATTCCAGACGTCCGTGTATTCTACTTCCTATAAAATGTATCGACACCTTTTTCGCACTCCGCGTAAATACAGGATGATCCGCTTGACGTGGAGATGCCTCGTTTACGGCCGCACATCGATTATTTTTATTTATTTTTCTCGTAAGCCTATAATGATTTGAAAACGGATATGCTAGCTTTTTACTCGGTCCGCAATTATTGTACAGCCATCATCTAAATTTGTGACGGTCTTCGCCCGGTTGACATTTCTTTTACAATGTGACATAGTCCTGTTATAGTTTATATTTTTTTTATTTCATTTCGTTTTTTTTTTTTCTCTTTCGATCAAACATTAGCTTCTTCGCTATTCATGCTTCTATCACCTATTAGTCTAGTCAATAATACGCCTAATCTATATCGTTTAATAGTAATATCGGAGATTCTTGATATACCACAATGCAAGGAAACCTACGTTTAGCATATTTTTGTCTGTTTTTCTTTTTTCACCTTTTTTTCATCTCAATTCAGTTCAACAGCTTTATTGCCCTTCTCACCGATTCTGCGTGTTCATGTATTTTCTTTTTATTCTTCTCTCGGACAGCTTAACGATTAGACGTTCCTTTATTTACGGTTTATACGGTGCTTTGAATTCCACTCGATCCTCTTTTTTTTTCTTTTCTCCGCGACTCTCCTCAAGTGTGTGCTCTCTTTTCGCCTCCTTCCTCACTCGTTTATTAGTTTCTATACTACATAACATATCGCCCACGTGCGGACAACGGATGCCACATTACGGTAGTAGAAATAGTTGACTTGTGTGTGTGAGAGTTTTATAGGTTGTTTTTCGTCTCGTTATTTGCTTTATTTTAGGTTAGTTTTTTTTTTTCAGAATTGTATAAGCATTATTATACGACGAGAGGCTGAGTTTTTTTTTATATATATTTATCAAAGAGAATAATCGATCAATCCTGTCATTTCAGCGACGAGAAGTCTCAAATGTCCGTTTGGACGATGAGTCGATACCTTTTTTTCCCCCGAATTTTATTCAGCGCTGCGGCGATGGCTCGTGCTGCACTCAACGCCTTTATCCCGTTCGCGAATTCATTTCGTTTCTAGTTTTTTTTTTTTTTTTTTTTTTTTAATACATCCACTCAATTTCCTTTTGTACCTTGCAAAGTATACGTAAATACAAGAATGTCAAAGTGCACCAGAAATTGTCGCTCGTGTGTGATTTTGTGTATTTTTCTTTTCTCGGCACAACTGTACTATATTACCCTCTCGATTGTTGATATGAAATTGAGAAACATTCGTTCGGGCTCGTTACGATTTTTTTCGTTTACTTTCTTATTTTTTTCACCGCTGCAGTTTTTTTCTTTTTCGTCGTCTAATTGGCTTCGTTCGAAACCACGTGATAAGAGACGCCCTTTAGCTTTTTTTTTTTTTTATTATTCCACCGAGGCGCACGATCGTGCTTTATTCGTTATCGCGATAAACCGGGAGAACGAATGACCATTGTCGTTAGCTCGTTCGATCGCGAGGACTTAATTAACGGCTTTTCGATGTATGCAATCCTAAGGTCTCGTTGAAAAAAACATCGCATGCTACAGAGTAATATAGTACACTTACACACCCGCTGTTTCACAGTGTTGTTGTATCACGCATATATATATATAGCGTTCAAGTATACAAGTATGTACAGTTATGTACATATAAAGGAAGGTTTGCCAGGTTGAAGAACAACTTGTGCCGGTTCTTATTTTTCGTTCGACCAACGTCGAGCAAACGATCGATCGATAGTTATCTATAGTAATCGATTTCGTCGATATCCTCGTCCTGGAAACCCTTCCGTTACACCCACAACGTTTTCCCGTCGAATTTATCCTCCGCCTCATCGATCGACGAACATAATAATCATAATACTATAGCGAAGTCGTCTCTACAATCCCAAAGAACCGACCCGACAGTCAGCCCTTCGTCGAATATTGGCGCGACGATTTATTAACTTGAGCCGAGAGTGCAGCGTTCTTTTTTTTTTTCTTAATTTTCAATTGATTTTTTTTTTCTTTTTTTTCGTTACATTATCATCAGTATCAAGAAAGCGTTCCCTCATCATTGATTTCTCTTCACTGCGTCTTAATCGGAGCACTCGAACGTGCAATCGTATTTGTTTTTTCTTCCGTTAATTTACTTAATAATTTACTTATTATTCGTTTAGACCGTGCGATAGACGAACATAGTCTGCATCAGCGTCGTCATTTAGCTAGTTTTGAACACTCCCCTCCCCCCCCCCCCCTCCCCTGCCCCCTCGATCTTAGGAGTCTGAACATGGTGTCGCTGCATCGTCCTCACTGTAATCGATAGTCGAATCCCATTCGATATTCGTCGCGTTAGCAGCTCGGCGAAGACTGTTTCTCAGGAAGGTAGCGCACGCCTTGCTGCGCTCCGTTATAATCTCGTAAAGATGGTTCTCGAGTGCGAGGCTGTTCGTACTCAGCAACTGTGGCAGCGGTATCGGAGTGTTCATTATCATAAAGTTCCCAATATTAAGAGGAGTTTCCCATTGTCAGACACCGCTGTTCGGAAAGCGTGGCGGGGGAAGCGGGGGCGGTGCCCTCTCCGGTTGAGCGGGAGCGATGGAAGAACGTTCTGACCCAGCTGCAAACACAACTGTTAATTCTCGTTAGTCACGCCGAACGTTCGGACCGACGGTTCGACAGTACTTATATATCAATTTTTTTTTTTTTTGCAATTTTTTTTTTCACGCTACAGACAATCATCAATCTCATTATGTCGCTACGAACATCGATCTACTATTGGTGTAACCAGCACTATCCGCATGTCAATCTATATTACGCGTTGTACCGTGGAATTCTTTTTTTTTTTTTTTTTTTCGTAACTTTTTTTTTTCTATCGGATCCTACACGGCGAGCAATGCTTATTTCGGTGAGGGAAGATACAAGTATCTCGTAGTGCCCGCGAATTGCCAGGAAAAAAAAATCGCGATACTGATTCGATATAAGTTGAAACAATAACTGAAAAGAAATGGCAAAGGAACTGGCAAGCTTTACCGGAGAGTAAAGTAGCTTTTTTTTCGTGCAAACATGCCTTTTGTCACAATCGTGCAGCTTCGGTTTTTTTTTTAACGTTTACAGTATTTTCGGGAATGGATTGTTAACGATTGTTGATTTCTCGGAACTCTGTTGAAAATACTAACTCTCCCTCCCCCCTCTCGCCCCGGTTCTTTACTCCCTGCTGTTGAGACAAAAAAAAAACAGAAAAATAAACGAAATCAAGAAAGTCAAGTAGAAACTCGAGGCGACACTTCTTTACGCTGTTGGCTTGCGGTTAATTCTTATAACATCGATAATAGGTCTGCACAAGTCCCGTACTATAATGATAACAGATAGATCGAGTATCATCGAGTTTTGTACACCAGACAAAAAAAAATATATATATATTTATTTCGAATGTACTATATATATGTATAAATGTATTTCGTTTTATGAAAACGAAGACTACTACAGAGGCCAGTGTTCTTCGTGTGTATACAAAGAGCAGCGGAATCCACGCGAAGGGCGGCAAGAGTGATGCATTATACAACGTGAATAAACGAAGGAAAAACAAAATGTTCATTTGCACAAAAACAACTGTGGATGATGCTGAAGTCTCTAATCATGAACTGAAAAAAAAACAAACAAACGAACTACCGACTAAATAATTTAGGAGGTTTTTTTTTCTTTCGAGAACGAAGTTTATTGGTAAAGTGAGCTGAAGACGTACCGGCAGTTTCTTAATTCATCCGTTTCTGTCGCTGACTACAGTCGAGATGAATTCCAAATAGATTTGAGATGCATCAGGGATGTTAGTTTTATATCCACTGTCCTTTGTTCCTTGATTCACAAGTTTCCGTTACCAGCCGCATGCGAGATACATTCCAGAGTGAAATTTTAAAATTACTTTGTAACGTCACTTCCAGTTGCAAAAATGACCCTTCGGTGTGAAACGAAACCTAGATTTTTTACCGGTAGAAACGTCATATGGGAAAACGTCATTTCCGGTCACGCTTTCGCGTGATTTAGAAACCGGAAGTGACATTCCCTTGGGTGGCCCAATTTCCGGTCGAAACCTAAGATTTTGAGATCGGAAGTGACGTTTTTCGCGTATGACGTCACTTCCGATCGAAGTCCGAGATTTCGAAATCGAAAATGACGTTTTTCTGTATGAGTTAACGTTCGGTCCAAATCCGAGATTTCCAAACCGGAAGTGACGTTGCACAGAATAGTTTTATTCTTCTCTGGAATATATCTCGAATGCAGCCAGTGACAGAAACATGTGAATTAAGGTACACAGGGAAGTTTGTAAAAGAACGTGTTTGATGCGTGTCAAATGTATTTGGAGTTCAAGTCGAACGTAGCCAGCAACAGAAAGGGATGAGTTAAGGAACACAAGGTGATCCCAGCGCCAACGAAACTCAGCCGCGCGCGATATAGTCTAGTCCATGTATATAGTCCCTAATCAGCGCCAAATGAAACAAAAAAAAATGGTTCCTTATACAAGCATCAAAATAAATTCTTGCAATCGAGATTGTAATGAATTACAGTGAAGAAACTACAAATCAACGATTTTTTTCACAAACATACAGAGAGATAATAATAGGTGACATGCAGAGTGTGGTAAATCGGCAGGGGGGGTGGGGGGGGGGGGGGGGGATTTTATGGGAATTATGTGATTTACTCAGCAAACGATTCCTCCAGACTTCTGCAACGAGACCGCTGCAGCTTTGTATTATCGACACATAGTAGCACATAGTAGCATTGGGAAACTGACGATCGCAGACGGGCCGATTTTTCTTTGCCACTTGACGGACAACAATGTGCTGGATGATATACATTGCAGTATGGCATTGATCCGGGCAATCTCTCACGCGTTTATGTATAATCATATGACGGCGATATCGCGTTTATTCGCATTTGCTATTATAACACTCAAACGGCGAAGAGAGTCATATCATAAAAAATATTATTATTATTATTATTATTATTATTTTTGATAGAATATTTTCTTCCGGTTATACATTATATTATATATATATATATTATATTCACAAAGATGTAAGATTCAAGAAGTTAATTGATTCATTAATTAATCCATGAAACCCTTCGGCCGTTGCAGTGATAAAAAAAAGTTGTGAAAAACCGTGTACGAATGCAATACGTGTAACCATCTATAACTGCACGGTAGCGTCTCGGTTTAAAAAAATCGTGTCTTGTAAATACTCGGCGTCGAGACGCTGCCGCGTCTCTCGATATATGCATGTCACATCGCAGTGTTGTGCTTGTAATCGTGGTGTGGGCAAACAAATAACTATAGACAGTGATTGTTCGAACTTTGCGCCAAAATTTCAACGAGGGTACCAGCGTGTCTTCAACATATGTTCTTTGCACGTAATACATACAAAGAGAGAAAGCGATGGTTCTTTTTTTTTCATAATAATTTTGTGCGCGCTAAATACACCCACACATACACACATAAGGAAACAAGTGTGCGTTTCTACAGTGTGACTCGCGTACGGGTGTGTGTGTGCTCTCGCGTGGGGGTCAAACGTGTCGACACCATAGTGAAAAAAAATTTGTCCCCTGTTCGTAAAGCACAACGGACAATCGTTTTGAAAAACCTTACCGGAATACTCGTTGGAAGGGGCATTTTGTCTCTAGTCGAGAAAGCAATCCTAAAATTGTCCTCGTCGTGGGGAGTCGTCGGGTCGATCTAAAAATTTTGACGTAGCATGAAGTAATCGAGGCTCCGTCGACGCTTTTTCTATGTACAATTTTTTTTTTTTCTCATTCCCCTCTCTCGTCGCTGATACGCAACGAAGAACCGTCGTATCGCATTTAATTATTAATTTAAAAAAAAAATCGTTTATAATATCCTTTCCGTACCACAGCCAACGTGCGAGACACGGGAAACCTCTCTCTCTCTCACTCTCTCGCTCTCTCTCTCAGTATCTCCCTCCAGCCCTGCTCGTCTGTGCTCTCGAGACGCCATTGGACGCACTCTCTGTTTTGCGGCTAACTCTCGGGAAGGCCTAAAGGTGCGGGCCGGTCGCAGCACAGTCGGTCGTGGGACTCGGTATATCGTACTACAGCTACAGCCAGGTCTGAGGAATTGTTTGCCTTGCCGATGGAATTGGTGATAGTGACAGGTGGTGGTTGTAGTTATGATGAAACGGGTGTTCTCGGTGAGGTTGACGGGCCTTACATGAATCAGGATGTGGCTTCTCCTCGGCAACCATCAGGGCTGCGTTCTCCGCCGGCGGTATGTGTCCCTCTAACGCATTCACACAGTTTAGCATGCTCCTGGAAAACACCACGCCACTTGTCCAAATTTTTTTCAATCTTCTTCAAAACATAACGAATTTGATTTCTTTTTTTTTTTTCCTCCGTCTCCCGCCCCCTCACTCACCCACTTTTCATCAATTTTCAGTATATATAACAGACCCGGAGGGGAAGCATATTATTCGCCGGGACGTCACATGCATCGATAGGTTTTACCGATTATCCGTTTCGCGAGAGACATCGTTATTATTGTCTTATTGTTATTCGCAGGAGACTTTTTAGGGAAGAAGCGATTGTTATCAGTCAGCGGGGGAAATGAACGATCGGACATTGCAGGAAAAATGTTTAGTGCGGAGTTTCGACATCGAAAGAATGTAGCCGCGGATAGTTCTCATCTTTACCGAGCTCTTCGAAGCCATTTTGAAAAAAAAAAACATACTCTTGGCGCTGCTGTTCCTTCGAGAAATGTTGTGATGCGAATAAATTTTTATGCTGTTCGTTTAATGATTTTCTTTCTGCTTTACTTAAACTTTTTTTCATTTTCGAGCGACAGTTTATTCGATCGTCCAGCCGTCCCAACGAGTTTCCACTTCGTTGACCACACACACTTGCTTCTGCCCTACCCATGTTGCGTTACGATTATTCGTTTTACTGCAACCCACGACAATGACTGCGACGAACGCATACTGCATGAATAGCTTTTCAGCGATTATCGACTGTACAACACTCAATGATGTATAATTATTTCTGATAAACGATAAATTAAATATCGAAAATGCAGACAACACACATGTACCCAGATAGAAAAATGACGGCACGGCGACGGAACGGTAACGGTACGATACCCGTTCGATGGCACGTTTTTCTATGTGGGTAATTGTTCCCACGAAACCCAAGAGCATATTTCTCTGTCGCTCTCTCTCGTTCTTTCTCATTCTCTCTCACTCTCTCTCAATCTCTCTTTCTCGCTCTCTCTCGCCGAGGATGCGAAATTAATTGAAAAAAAGCATCGACATCCAACTAGAAATAGACATAATATTGATATTTAGGCGACGCGAACAAAAATCGCTCAGAAATTTGTCGTTTGTAAAGGATTTGAAATGTTTAACAAACTGCCGAATGGATGGAAGAAGAAACACGTTTAAATTGTTTAAAACGGAGTCTCAAAGAGTATATAAAACATGAAGTGCCAGCGTAGGAAAGAACGAATAGTGTATAAGAATAGTATGTAAGATGTAGTAGTAAGGTCGAAAGATGTACGAACCTTTGTCGAGTGGCTCGAAGCTAAGTAAATTGAATGAATCAATCGCTCTCTCTCTCTCGCTCACTTTTGCTCTCTCGCGCTCCCTTTCTCTCTCTCGCTCCCTCCCTTTCGCCATTATACGTCAACACGGCAATTATAATTCGCTCGGGAAATGGTTTGCCATTTCACAGTTTCTATCATTATTTTTAATGGTAAAGTTATTTTAGCGTTTCACTGGCCTGTGTAGTAGAAGTTAAACGAACTGGATTGGTTCAAAGTCCAGATCATTTGTTTGTATCAGGTGGTCAATGCGTTTATCGAACAGTTACTCGAATCGTGTATAATAATATTGCTTTCATTGGTCATCGTTGAATCGATGATTTCGCGTAGAATCTATGAGGAGAGTCATAGCGTTTCGGTTTCCAACACCATATAAAAGTGGAAAATAATTGAGATAAACGATATTGTAACACAAACAAACAAACTTATTTATTTCACAACATGGAATAATAATTTATTCTCATCGGTGATGCCGAAATATTCGTAACGAATTATCAATTATCATTAATTATCATTAATTATTATTTCTCTTCGACTTTTTGTTGCTGCTACCGCTGTCTTTTCGTGTTGTTTATCGAGTGTGCGGATTGTAATTTTACACTGTGTATTTGTCGTCTGAATAGTTATATATAACAGTAAGTCCTAAGTTCGACCTAAAACATCATCACTATTAACAGTATATTAGTCGTTAAGTGTCTCTCCGGTCATGACGAACGAAACTCTCGTCGACGAACGGTACTTTTTTATTTTAATTTTTCTCGCCTTTTTTTTTTTTTTTTTGTTAATTCTGAATTAAATTGTCCAACTGTTAATTATTAAATTGACGATTTATCGGTAGGTTGGGTATTGTTGGCAGTGGTGGCGTCAGATAGGACGGTCTCCTTGCTAGAGTTAGTGGCGAGCTCCTCTTCCCTGCAATACAACAACGTTACATGGCCATCGCGCCTCGACTGATTTATATCTTTGCATTTTTTTTTTTTTTTTTTTTTACATGAGAGATAAGATCCCACCTAGGTTTCTGCGTATGTCTGTGTGTGTGTATGTTTTTTTTCACATAACTCTCTAACGATGCACGTACACTTTTCACTCTAACAGTTACTCGGTTCAACGAAAAAAATATATGTGTCATAAAACTTGATTCTTCGTTAAACGTATCGTCGAGCGCTAAACGCCTTGCTAGTGATATATTCGTGATTTTATTTTGTTGTTATTATTATTGTTTCGTTCGTTTTTAATTATAATTAAAGTTTCGAGTGTCGTCTAGAAGTTTTAAAAGCGAATCCTTCGAACCTTCGTCTACGTGGCGTGTCAGTTACGCGGCTAAACAGGTGCGAAAGATTCGATGAATGTTTCGGCAAAACCTTAACAGCATACAGTGAAAAAAAAAAAAAAATTAAAAGAAGAGACTTATAGACTTCGTATGGAAAAAAATAACTTGCTCGAGCGTTATCGGCTAGATAAGATCATGAAGCCTCGAAGAAAAAAAAAATTAAACTTCTATAACATTAGCTTTGAGAAAAAAAAAACGTTGCACAGCAGTGCTGCTTTTATTCTCCTCATTGCAATGGATTTCTAAAGGTTGGTCGTCACATATATATGTATATATATATTTTTTTATTATGCAACAGTTCGCTTGTCAACAATTCTTTCATCGAAACGCAAGCTTACCGAAGCAATGACGAGAACAAAATTGAACACGCTGTTGCAGCGGGTAACGAACGCGAAGCGCGCGGCCGTACAGTTGCGCTTGACTGTCAATAAAATTACTAATGTATATTCAATTATACACGTAACTTGTTTACGCTCAACCATTACTTAAGCGCTAACATGCAAGTCGCACAGAACAGCGCCATAATTTCGTGCCAGCTATACAATAGCGACATGAAAATTTTTGTTAAATCAAAAAATCATAGTTAACGAGATAGAAAAGAAAAAGAGAAGAAAAAAAATATTCATGTCTCTCTCGAACATTTATCGGGTCTGATGGACTAAGAGGAGCATGCGATAAAATGCAAGGCTCCAGAATATCAAGTGTTTTCGGGGCTCTTATGTAATAAAATCAGACGGGAGCCACCGCGGTGTTGTCGTAGCACATCCGGTTGACCGGATTTTTTTTTTTTAGGTCCAATGATTTTTTTTTGCATCACATAATAGCCCTGAGGAACTTTGCAGAAACTGTGAAATGTACCTTCCACGCAAAAATTAACCAGACGAATTGCTTCATAGTAACAGTAGTAGTTGTTCATGCAGCTATGACGAATGGTACATAGGTATATTATTTATTAGGTAGTCTCGTTGTATTTAGCTTTTTTTTTTTCTTTCTTTTAATCAAACTCGTTCGGCATAATGCTTTCGGCATGAGCTAATTTTTAATGAAAAATTATATATATTTCATGCCAGATTTTTGTTTCTGATCGGAACTTACAATATAAACGGTGACTATTTCTTTCACTTTCTCATCTAAAGTAGGTAAGCGTGGGATTATTTTTTTTCAATGCAGCTCACTAGGATATTTAACTAGTAAGTTAATAATTTCGTTGCAGCAAGAGTGAACCCTGTTAGCATCGATTAAATATATTTATAATAATAAAACAATAAAAAATAAATTAACGATCCACTCTTCTGAGTTCACGCAACGGGTTTCGTTTCGTTTCTCATGCACGAAAAAAAGAAAAATAATCTTCATTGAACATGTGATATTCAATGGTTTTTTGGTTCTTTTTCTTTTTCCTTTTTTCGTATGTATACGGAGAGTCGAGTAATTACAAAGCCGACATCGCAAAGAGAACAAATTTTAGCAGGACTCACCCATATAGTCTGCTGTCCCGCAAGCTGCTCCTGCTCCGAGAATAACACAGACAGAAAGCACAGTTACGACGACAATAAAAACACAACGTATCACTTTCATTTCATTTCGTGGTTTTTCTTTTCCTTTTTTTTTTTTTTTGCTCACGAACAAACTAAGACATTAACGAAAACGATAAATAACATTAATTAATAAATGATACCATTTACTGTATACCAGAACCTTGAAATAATCATTTATTTATGTAAAACAATACATTTACATTTAGGCTAGATAAATAATTATAATAATATTCATGAGGCACGAGAACTGATAACAATAAATCAAAGTAGACGTATTTCGTTAAACTACAAGAAAACAAATGTCAAACAAACTTATCCGTAATAAAACTAACGAAACTAACGTGTCTCGCTCGCTCGTTTCGTTTTTTGTTTTCTCGACGTGTCGCTTTTTTTTATTTCCTCTATTCGATGTTCATCATTGCCGAAGCGATGCTTATCGTTAATTGTACCTCGAAATCAATCGAAACCGATTTGCAACATCGAAAAAAAATAATAATGCTCCTCACAATTCGCACGATAGGAAGTATCTATAATCACCTAACAAAGAGTTTTGTGCACTCCTGAGCTTCGTAATATATTCGTATATATATATATATATATATTGAAAATTCAACGAATTTGTTCCTACAGATAAATTGTTGCAACGCAAATTAATGCGATTTCGTTATTTAATTTGATTGTATTTTCTTACGCATGCGCTTAATAGATTTGTTGTTATATATTATTTTTATCGTTGAATATAAACGTTGAAAGCTGTTCGTACTAAATAATACATCGCGAGCATTACAGATATCGTCGTTAAGAATGTTGAATCTGAACATTTAAAGTGACGTGGACGGTTAATCGATTAGACTTTTGTTTTCTATTGAACTTGTCGCTATACACGCATTTCGAGATTATATTTAATTGACTCGTTTGAGCGAATTTAAGTTACTAATTTTTTAATACATTTCTGGAATTCTTCCAAAGATATGTGCTTTCGTGAATGAGCGTGTTACGAAATATCGTCAAAGGTTGTGATGCACGCAAGTCCTCCGGTGGCAAAACAGCAATCTATACTGGGATAGTTATTTGTATGGCAAGTGCATCGAAAGGGAGTTCGTGACGAGTGTCGAAATTCGCACGAGGCAGGACTCACTTCACATCATTTTTCCTAACACGATAGTTACGCTTTTCGTTTTTTGGAAAGTGTGCGCAGAGGCGCACTTTATCGCACTAGTGCGGGAAAAATGCCAAATTGCCTTAGCACGCATGCGCAGTATTTTTCTCACACGCGATGCGATAAAGTGCCTTTTTGCGCACACTTCACAGGAACGGAAAGCGGGATTTTACGTGGCATGCTTGAGAAAGAAATTTTTTTTATTGGTGATTTCGATGACCTTGAAGATATCTGCATAAAACTAAATTTCATCGAGTTATAACGGCTGTGTTTTGCATCGCACAAACTTCGCTCGGGGAAGTTCACTGAGAGAATAAAATTCTACGAGCGAACAATTTTTTTCTTCTTCCCAAAACAGTGCATTGACAAAGACTTGCCAAAGATGAAATTTGATGTCGCGCGTATATCTTCGGAGTCATCGATTTCGCGACACACCTGTCGACAATGTATCGGCCGTACATTTTTTTATTTCGACGGTAATTACGGGAAATTCTCGATAACACGATTACTTCGCTGCGAAATTTTTTTTTGCCACCGTAGCTTTTCTTGCTTCACCACAAAATGAAAGAATTCATATCTCGTTACATCGTATAATTGCTATCGTCGATACTCGACGCGAATCACTCATGATATCGTCAACATCTACGACGCTAAATAATATATCTCAAGTGCGTTTGAATTATCGAACGGAAATGTCAACATTTTTTTTTTTTTTTCTTACTAAATTTTCTTCAAAAGTTCTGATATATCTATACCATCGCTATCCTCATATATCTCAATAACTGTGAAAAATAACAGAACACACGAGAGCGCAGTTTCATGCGTAACTCGGATTTATAAATCAAAGTCTTGACGGTAACTGCACCAAAAACTGCATTCTCCTCACTTATCACAGAATGTAGGGCGAGCAATATATATATATATATGCATACACATATGTATATATATATAACGTACAGAATAGATAGTCTCACAATCGTTGCGCTGAACATTTCTCAATTAATTCATATTGTGTCATTTCATTTTTTTAAATAATAATAATAATAATAATAATTTTTTCAATGTTTTTGTTTTCATGAAAATTCTCCGTTTCACCAGATGAATCAGAGATAACTCAAAGACTTTCGATGTTGAGCCCACGTGGTCAGTATTCGATTGATGTATATGTACCTTCGGTACGAATAAAACAGACATATATATATATATATATGCATACGTTTAATTTGACACAACAAACAATGATGATTCGACGTGTAGAAAAATTGAAACTATCTGTCCGGTGGTTTGCTAGTGTACGTACTGGGTATCACATTGAGTTGTTTGTTTCCATCATACCTGTCATGACCGTGCCTGAATAAAGCTAGAATCTCCTCGAAGGTCTTATTCTTGGTCTCGGGAACCTTCTTGTACGTGAAGATCCAGAAGAAGGCCAGGAATGCACTGAATGGTAGGAACGTGTAATTATCAAGGCAATTCTGAAAGCAGAGGAAACAAGAGAATTAATAAGATGCATTTTAAAAAATTGCGAAAATTGTTTGATTTTAATCTCCTTCTGTGAAAAGTTTCAGCCCGATATCCCAAAATTTGCGGAAACTAGAGCGCGAAAACACTTTTTTCGAAAGTTTCAAAATCCGATAAAATCCGAACTGATGTTTCAATTATTGTAACAAGCAGAGATACCCAACTGCTCTGCATGCGTGCAAAATTTCGACTCGAGGGATTTAGCCGTTCTTCAGTGATAGACGGTCGAATTTTAGAGGTCTAACACACGCAATCAGAAATTTTTTTTTAATGAGATTTTTCGACGTATTTTCGACGCAAAATTCTGAACATTTTTATGTAAAAATCCCGAAAACACTTTTTTTCACCAAAACAAAACTTCCTCCATGAGGAATCAAAAAATAGGGGGAAACACGAGGCAAACACGAGATTATTCGACGAGTTCGATAAATTAATTCAGTCGCCGGAAGTCGGTCGAAGACGTAAAGACTCACCATCATGCTTGGAAAAGCAATGCCAACGACGAAGTTGGCCATCCAATTGACAAGAACTGCGATAGACATTGCAGCGGGCCTCGGGCCTTGTGAGAATAGCTCAGCCGTTATCATCCATGGTATAGAGCCGGGGCCGACGGCGAAAAATACAACAAAACTGAGCGTCGATACGACCGACAGATACGACATCCAGTCGATCATTTCCTGTACGAAATTGAAAAACTCCTATCAGGCGGTAGAATCAAATTCTTCTTTCCTGATCAGCCGGAGGAGCTTCAGGACTTAACGAAAATTCATAAATAAATAATATAATAAAAGTATGGATATATGAGTGTGTTTGTGGTTTTTTTTCTTTTTTTCTTTTTCTTCTCTCGTGTGTAAAATGTGGTGCAACGTGCAGCTCAATCCTGTACGAAGTGATCGCGTGTGTAAAATATCACTGTGAAGATATCGTATGTAGATTTATATTTCGCAAACGGACAAAGGTGCTTCGTTATTTACAGCGGCGCCTTAATCTTAAGCGGTGTTAGTAACATTGTATTGCTGGTCTGAAATGGTGCCAGGATAGCATTTATTTTCATTTATCTTTTACTCAAATTTTGAGACCTCCCTCATAAAGGCTTCGCACCGTTAATTTTCCTTTTTTCCTCAGCGGCTGTGAGTGCAGAGGAAGATGAAGATAATGTTTCGATAAGTTTGTTTTAGGTAGTTTAGTAACAGGTTTGAGCACTGTGGTTAACGAAAGTTAATAATAACAAATGGCCGAAATAAATCTCCTCCAGACAGTCACGAAAGAGGTCGAGAACAGGGCGAGGGAGGAACGGGACGAGCAAAATTATAATAATTCTCTACGAAATAATTCGTTGATAATTCGCATGCGGTGTCATGTGGAGCGTGTGTGTGAATGATTAAATCAAGCTGTAGAACTCGAAATTTCGAGCTCTTCGAGACAGCCTGTAATCGTAAATCATGACAATAAAATGTATCGTAAAAATTATTAAAGTGGTTTAAAAAAAAAAAATGTTTTACGTAATAAGCGCATGCGTGATTGGGAAACTTTACCTGCTTACACATATAAGATGATTGGTTTGGGATAAATTAGAATGATCATTGGATGACGTGAAATTTTGATTGATTTTTTTTTTCTTTTGTTAACATAGTAGCAGTGATATTCTCACAGTCGGTGCAGTGCCGCACTCCAGCTGGGAACAAAGCGTTATAAGCACCTCACGACTCAGGTGCACAGAGTGTCGAAGCTCGAATGCCATTGGCGATCGTGTGTCACGCGATTAATCCGATCAAAAATTCCGCACAATTTTTTTTTTTAAATATAAAAGTATAAAAAACAACTATTTTGATCAAGTTTGATGGAAGACCATTCAGACTTTCATGAAGGTACATGTAAATGGTTAAAGTGGTGAATATGGCCATAATACTTACAGTGTTAATCAGGGTGGGCCATATTCACCACTTTCACTCTATCGGCGATTCAAGATCGATATAATTTTTTGTTTTTTCTATTTTTTACGCAAAGTTTGTTAATTTTGAAAAGCACAACTTTTGTGCATGGAAAAAATCATCGCGGTGGATCTGAAAGATGTTTCGATCGAGATTCGAAAGAATTCACTTCCTCTTAATTATTTTCTTCTACCGCAACTCTTTATACGAGCCGACGATGGATAAGCGCACGAGATATACATATATGTGTGTCAAAACAATATACTAATTACTAATTGCGACAAAAGATTTATTAATGTAATTGCGGTTCGTCGGGACGATAAAATTTTTACCCACCTTTATGAGGAACGAAATTGTGATGAATATGGAAAAGATAAACATGCCACCGAGACCGTAAAGGTGTAGCGTCCGCCTTCCTGTCCTGTCCATTAGCGGAATGGAAATTAACGTCATACACACCATAATGGCACCTATACCGATAGTCGCGAACTTGGCACTCTCTTCCGACAATCCAGCGTTTTTGAAGATATTCGTCGAGTAATAAAATACCTACGAAAGACACATATATAGAGATATCGGAAGGCAGGTTGGGAAAACAACAAAAAAAAAAAATAGTGTCACGAATCGTTAGTGCAGTAGAAGCCCGTTTATCCGAGGTAATGTGAAAAGAGCGTACGTCGGATATGTGAAATCTCGAATAACACGGATAACCTACACCGTAAAAAAAAATTCATATGAAATTTAATGTACGATTGTGATGACAAAATGATGTTCAGTGTATGTTTAGTTGAAAACATGGAAAATTGTATATTTTAATAATTTAAGTTAATTTCAATGAAAAGGTTTGATAATTTTTCATCACGATTGTACATTACATTGAATGTACCAGTTTTTGCATAACTTCCAGTTCTGTACATTAGATTTACTGTTTTTTCACGGTGTTTTTTTACGTGCAAGCATTGCTGCTTTATCCGTTTCATCCGAGTTTTCCGCATTATCCGAGCATACGCCTCGTTCAAGGCGGTTGATCGAAGGTCCGATAAACGAGGTTCTACTGTACACTGATAAAAAATGCAGTTTAATCATCTAAAGATTCGGACAGGGACGTTCAAATAAATATTTAATCGATCGAACAAAATATTTCAGTGCCTCGAAAATGTTTCGGTGAAGTCATGAAAAAAAAAATTGTTGAACCAATAAATCTTTTGGATGTTCCAACAAAATATTCATTTGAACGTCCCTGCCCGAATGTTTAGTCGATTCAAGCGTACTTTTTTTTTATCAGTGTATCTTATAGCGGGGGCGCCTAGCGGTTAATATTCGTAGCTGGGTCATACTAAATCGTAGCTAAACTACTGTAACAACGTTTACACGCGATATATCCAAACAATGGCGCAGCGCAAAGCACTTACCGCATTGATACCAGAGAGCTGTTGGGAGAGTTGCATGACGACACCAATAACGAGAGGTGCCCTCAAAGTAGGGCTACATATAAGCTCCGTCATTGAAATTGTCGACTCGGCTAGTTGAGCCCGTTCCTCCGCTCTCATTTCCTCTATGTCCTCCTCTACCTGGTTACTAGCTCTCAACCTTCTCAAGGCTTTCCGAGCTTCTTCCTCCCACTGCTTTGTAATGAGCAAATATCTGGCGGGAAATTCGGAAAAGTTTTTTTTTCACGTTAGAAAAGCCAATTCGGGTTTTGTGAAATGTTGGATATATGAAATACGATTGCTCACATATATATATATATATATATATGTATGTATGTATATATTTAAAAAACATATATATACACAGGCCCATATACAGTGCCCCATTTTCATCTACACCTGATTTATCTCGAAAAATACGCACGCGCACACGCACCCTTAGGATGTCAATGACTTTACCTGGACTCATCCTGGCTAGCGCTAAAATAGTTTAAAAAAATTGTTTCCAACCAAAAAATGATGGACTTAAAAAAAAAAAGTAGTTTTGAGCTGAGAGATTTTTTGGTCAACAAGCAAAGTCATATTTCCATTTACAGAAACATCTGGGCCATCTTAACGCCGCCATTTCGAATTTTTGACACAACTATTTTTTTGAACATCCCCCTTTGAACTCCGAAAGTTTAATAAATCTCAACACACGATCGGAGCAATATTTTTTTCGAGATAAATCTGCTGTAAGATTAAACGCCCTGTATATATAGACACACATATATATGTATATATATATTGTTTTATATTTGACGCATCGTCCGAGAGGACAAAAATCGATATCCGGATGTTGCCATCGTATTCCGCCTGGGCCAAAAAATGGCCTCGGTGAAACGCGTCGAATCGGCGAAGACAACATATTCGTCAGTCTGGAACGGAGGAATATAGTGGCGAAATAATGTTACCTTGGAGATTCTGGACAAATGGGCAGCAGCACTAGCTGCAGTATTGCCGGGCAGATAGCTAGTCCCAAGAGAACTGGCCAGCCATCGTTCGTTCCAAGGATTTGCTCGATGCCCAGCACCTGGGAGACCAGGAGGCCCACCGTAACAGCGAGCTGGTTCACCGTGCCCAGGCCGCCTCTCAGGTTCAATGGTGCTATCTCCGATATGTACATGGGAACCAAGGAGGTGTTCAAGCCACAATTGACACCGATGACGAACCGCCCGAAGAACAGCATCTCGTAAGCTTGGGATATCTTGGTACAACCCATCAGGCATGCCCCGACGATGCCCAGCACGTTGTTTAGCAGTAAGCCCCCCTTTCTGGTTTGTTTGTTTTTTTTTTTTCGTTTTCGTTTTCGTTTGTTTTTTGGTTTTTTTTTTTCGTTCGTTTTGATGGTGGTTTTTTGTTTTCGGTTTTCGAAAGAACAAAAAAACGAAAAGAATGCGTAATAACGCGAATTAGTCTCGGGTGAGGAAAGATTGGGTTTTTTTTTCGTCGATTAGGTATTTATGAATCAACTAGCTCTAGCGATGCGATACTTGCAAAGGAATTTTTGAGAGAATATTCTCAACAAGGAATTCAAAGTTTGTCGAATGCTGAATTAAATTTTCTTTTTTCTTTTTCATGAAAAATTGACTTTTTTTTTTTTGCAGTTACGTTAATGGGGATTAATGAGATGTTTTTCACTAACCTGCCAAATCTGTTGGCAATAATGCCTCCGCTAAAACCACCGACCATACCACCGATTGCGAATATGCTAACCGCCACCGAGTACATCCTCTGTACTGCCTTGTCCGATAAATCCTCTCCATACCTGTCCTTGTAAATGTCCTTCATAAAGTTCTCAATATTCTGAAATAAATCGAAGAAATATTCGTTATTTGTTAGCATGGTTTAATATTCTTTTGTTAGCATGGCAGCATGTTTGATATTTTAAAAAATAATTCTGTTGCAGGATCGTGAATTACGTACCCCTTGAGGCGCATTTATCACTCCGGTGTTGTATCCGAACTGTAGCATTCCGAGCACCGCCGCCAGTATCGCGTACGACAGGAAGAACGTCAAGCCCTGGGGAAAAAAAATGAAGTCGGTTTAATATCTCGATCAACACGGTGAATCACATCGAAAAATAAATTACCTCTACGACGAAATAATTGATCAAAGAAATCATAAAGTGGAACTTTTACGGAAAACCGATTTTTCTAAACTTTTAGGAAGTAACTATCGAAATACCTTCAAAATCCACAATAGTTACGAAAAAAAAGCACAGTTTTTCGTAAACGATAATAAAACGATGTACAACAAGAAATATATTTTTTTTCTAAATAACTTACGATAACGAAGAAATAATAAACTAAATAAATCATAACGAAATCGTGAAGTGGCATTTTTCATTTTTTTATTACTCAACATTATGGACAATGATAACAAAAAATAATAAAGTAACATAAAATAACAATTGTGATCATCTTAAAAAAGAAAAATAGACACCCAAACAGACACACGTACAATCTCGTGCTTAAACATAACAACATCCGATCACCTGTTCGAGGAGTCTGAGTTTCCGTCGATGCGAGTGTTCCTCCAGGCGATCCACGTACTCCCGCAACTCCTCTATTTCCTCTTTCACCTGCTGGACCGTGTCCAGCTCGTGCTGCGTGGCAACCACAGGCAAATTTGTTGATAACAGAGACCAAGTACTTTTTATTTTTTTAATCAGTTTCGTTCGTGCACTTGTGACAATTTTTTTATTAGTGGGGCCGAGGCTCGGTGAGCATCCATAAATTTCAGGCAAAACAAGTGTTTTTTCTCCCGACTTCGCTAAAATAACCACATTTTTTACGTGCAACAAGGGCGGATAATCGCCTATTATTGACCAATGTTCATTATTAATCTCTGCGCATCCGAAGTACCGTTTCATTACTCCATAAACATAATCCGGAAAACTCATTTTTCAACCGGAAATACGTCACTTCCGGTTGAAAAATGAGATTTTCAAACCGGAAGCGACGCATTTCCGGCAAGTTTCCCGAAATCCGAATTCCCGGTTTCCAAAGCCACAACGACCTGCCAGCTTACGCTATGAGGTCTTGCGGATTTTTTTCACAGTCAAAACAACACCTTTCGGAACAATCGATCGCGGAGGGATTCTCGAGAACTTTTTATTACCACGAAAAATAAATAAAAGGATTTTTTTTTTTTTTTTGTTACCTGAAATGGAGGGGGCCCAAAAATGTATTGAGAGAGGGGATGTTTTTGATTGGGGCGTAAGTCCGGGAAATATTGTGATCGTACCTTGATTGCCACCATGTCCCGCTTGACCTCGCTGACCTCGCTCTGGCAGGACTCTACGCTCTTGGTGAGTTCCTGCAGTTGCGTTCGTATCTCACAGAGCGCAACGGTCGTCTCCAGCTGGCGGTCGCCTCGCTGAAGCTCGTCCAGCTTGGCACTCAAGTTCATACTCATCACGCTGACCTGTTTCTGCAGACTGGCCGAACACACACAGACACACGTCGACGAATAAATTTCGTTGTACCTCGAGTCGCTCTGGTCGAGTGGCGAAATAAACACATACACACGCACACGCACATATATATATCGACGGACCAAGACCAGCTAGTCGGCTAGTCCCTAGGGTGTGTCCAACTACCTTTTCATCCCGGTACTGCCGAGCATATTGCAATCGTTTCATCTAATGTAGCGTACAGCGCAGTGCCAGTGTATTCTTGTTTTTTTTTTTCTTCTAAATTTAATTTAATTTGATTCAATTCAGGTGTGATTTTTTTTTAAATCTACTGCTATCTCTTCGACGAAGCAGGCGCACACACACACACGCACGAGACAAGAAAAATCTTGGCGTCACGAAGCACGAACAGCTCGGCAGCCGAATCAAGTGTCGCCAAATATCAGCGACTATCAAACGCAATAATAATTTTGCATCAAATTGACAACACAATAACAGACAAATTACAAAATGCGACTAATATAATATTTAAGCATGTCTATAGTATAGAACCGTGTCAGTAAGTGTTAGGATGAAAAATATTTCTACGAGGTTTTTTTTTTTTAATCGAAATAATATTGCGGCTGTGCACATGTGTTCTCGGGAATGAGGAGAGGCTCGGGTGGAGGCGGGTTTCAATTGAATTCAAAGTTTTCACTTATCTTCTCCGAAATGCTCTGGTTGAATCGAAAAAAAAGAGAATCTATTTTTTTAATGCAATGCAAATGACCAAATAAAGGTTATCTATAAAAATGCAATCGAGTGAAGTACGAAGCGATATATCGTCTACTGATCTGTATGATATATTGTTGTTAAGGTAAGAGTGCCAATGCTCGGACACGTCCCGGTCGTCGGACACTCCTGTGCAGATTTGATTTATTCCGAATTTAAGTATCAGAAATCCAATTTGAGACTTGTAATCGTATCTACAAACGTTGCTTGGTGCACAGAAAAAAAAGTTGTGCAAGGTTCAAGCCAAAATTCTTTCCATCATAATTGTATATAAATTTTAATGTACCAGTTTTGACATAAAAACTTCCAGTACATTAAAATTACAATTTTTTTAAACAATGCAACTTATCTTCTGTCAATATAATTTTTTCTATTGATTTAGTTAATAAATGGCTAAGAAATTCCTTCAGTTAATATAAACTAGTTGAGTTCTGAAATCTATGGTTGTCCAAAACATTGGGACGTACAGAATATAGAGACATACCGAAAAACCGCGTCCGTAGATTGATAGATTTGAACTCACTTGTTATTGCCTACCGTAATTAAAAAAAATATTTATTTTTTTAAAATTGATCGATGTGTTTTGGAAACTCGGAACTATCGGCTCGACATTGGTTTTAGTTATGTTCACAAAAATTTTTTTTTTGACCAATTAATAACTGGTAGATTCTGCCGATGCTGTTAACGGTCCGAGCATTGTTACCTTTACCTTACGACCGAGCGATGCAGGGTGTGCTTTTGCGACCTCTCGTTAATCGAAACAATCGTTCTGTGTCTCTAGGAGACTCCGTTAGATGGGAAATATTGTATTTCAAAAAAAAGAAAAGAAAAACACAGAAAATCGAAGCGACCGAGGTATTCAAATCGAGTGTTTGGATTCGATGTGCACAGCGATGCGTGAATAAATAAGAAAGGAAAAAGGGCGGTGAGGGGGGTGATATAGAGCAAGAGAGGTGAGAGTCGACAGATAAAGATTTCAAGAAGAATTGAGCTATGCCGAGTCGTAAAATTCAAAATTTTGTTTTCACCAGTTTCCAAAGCTTTGGTAGCTTTTAAGGGAATACGTCACAGGTCGCCGTTTCTTATGGTGGGGGGGATTTTGCTAGCAGTGGTTGAGGCCTAGATATAGAGCTCCTTCAACTCGCAATATCTTCGAAAATCGATGGGCAGAGCCCGATTTAATTTTTTCAATACGTCCCTGATAATGTTGTGGGTTATTTAAGAAAAAAAATTCTGACAAAGTAGTCTAAAAATATATATTCTTTGAAAAAGAATGTTGCTTTCCAGAGGCCACTAAGCTAATCGACACAATTTTAAGCTCACGAATCTCAGAATCCATCGACAGAAAAAATTATTAAAAATTCTTCTCTAACAAAGAACCATTATTCATTTCTTTACAAGACTTGTGATTTTTAGTTCCAAAAAATGTAGAAAATTCGTTGTGTGACGTATTCCCTCGAGCCGATTAACGATTGACCCTATGTACGGCAAATTGCATATCTTTGCGTATTCGCTCGAATATATCCGTCAAATCTCTATATTAATTTTAACCTCGCGAGCAAACATCAAAGTTATCGCAATGTGAAAGCTTGGAAAACTCTTCGACATCGGCGCTGCAAAATTCGACTCTAGCGTACCCGTCGCTCAATTATCCTCGACGAGCGGACGACACTCATAACCGTGATGCTTTAATGTGTGACGCCGGTACGAAAAGGTGTGAATGTGGGTTTGACGGGGAGGCGGACGGGAGGGGGAAGTAATCGGGATGTACAGCACAAATGAGAATGTCTTATGAAACCGTACAGAGTTAGGGGATCTTTCAGTACAGAGACAGAGCGATAGAGATTAGAGATAGAATAGAGAAGATAGAAAGAGAAATCAGTGACGATGTCGTTTATGTACCTGGGAGATAGGGAGACCATGGCTGTGTTCCGAAACTACAGTAGCCTCTATACGCCTCCCAAAACTCACTTCCTCTTCCTCAATATCACTCGCACGCAGTATATTTCTTACTTATGTCGCAAACGACGCTCTGGCTGGTTTCAGGTTTTTTTTTCGTTTTTTTTTTTCGCTCGCTTCTGTCTCGCTCGCACCGTTTTATGCTCTCGGTATATTTTTTTTTTTTGTTCTTTCGATTTTTTTGGTTTTGTTTGTTTTTCGTTTCTACATGCGTCGGTTAGCTCGTGCGAAATCCGATAAGAACGAACGCACCCCCGTTTTCCCAACGCTCTTGCGACCTCGCTCTAGCTCGCTCTCGCCGTTTACGGATAGAGAGAGACGTGAAGACTCCCACGAGACGCAGGATAAGCGGACCGGTATATCTCGTCGATTATTTCGGGGCTGCGGAAACCTCGCCCCCTTCTCTTATCGCACTCTGTAAGCTTTACCTAGTTTGGAAACACAGTCGTGGTTCAATTAAGTATGCACGATCGGCGTCGGAGAATTTTAATCACGCTCGCGTTACTCGGGCGCGACCTCCCCCGCGTTCGTCGTCGTCGTCGGCTTTCGGTGTCGTTTCTTTTATTTATATCTGCGTTTTTTTTTTTTTCGGTTTCGTTTTCTCTTGGTTTTTTTTCTCTCTTTCCTTTATTCGTCGCGATTAATTTTTTTTTTTTGTACACGCGCTTAAACACACGCACGCCAACGGCGTCGTCGTCGACGTCCAGAGGGTCGCGCGCGCACGCATCATCCGCCGTGTGCGACGCGCCGCCAGCTTACTCACCTCTGCCAGATTATAAGAAATAAAAAAAAAAATTAAAAATTTGAAAAAAAAAAATTGGGGAACCGACTAAATTTTTGGTTTTTTCTTCTTCTTTTTTTTTTCTTGTGGAAGACCGCGCGCGTCCACTGGAGAGCGAGACGTTTCGACCACGGACCATCGGACGTACATCATCATTTTTTTTTCTTTTCTTTATTATCGTTCCTCTCTCCCGGTTTTTCATTTTTTTTTCAGTTTTTTTTTTCTTTTCGTTTCGTCTCAATTCCATATCTTTCGTTCGAAAGTCGAAAGGAAGTTTCTTTTTTTTTTATGATGATTACGGCGAAAAAGAATTTACAAAAAATCAGCAGTGACATCATGAATGATTGCGGACGGGCACACCAGCGAATCCGGGTGGAAGAAAATTTGTCCGAGTCTTTTATTTTTTATTCTTTTCTTCTTCTAGGCGAGAAAGTCCGAAGTCTTCGCTTTTGATAATTATTGCGCGTGGAAAAAGAAAGGGGCAAAAAAAAAAAAAAAAACAATAAGAACGCGTGACGAGCTTCTTCGTGCTTGAAACATATATGTATAATGCAACCCGCGAGAGACTCGTTTGTGCGACCGTCCGACGCCGGGGAACATGAACGAAGTGAATGAGCAACCAGTGGTAAGCCTGCGAGCGCCGCAGCCAAAGTAATCTTTCAAAGTAACAAACGTATACAAACAACGTATTTAAAAAAAAAAAAACTAAAAAAAATTGAAAAAAAAATTAATTAAAAAAAGACACGCACACACACACGGTGTCTCGAGTGGGTACTAGTCAGTTACTGGGTACATTTAACGCGTGTGTGTCTTATGAAACTATGGTGTGTCTCTTCCACGCGTAACACGTACGTATGAATATACACAGAGTTTCGAGCGTTTGAATTAATGTTCGAACGATGAATACGTACGGGGCATTTCACGTCGGGTGGACCAACCCATTTTTCGCCAAGGGTCAAAAATTAAAAATTAAAATTGTTCACGAATTCCGGAAAAAAATATCTTGTCAGGTAAACAGAAAAAAAATATACACATATATATATCAATCGTTGCTTCTCAATAGAGGCAGAGAAACACGTTCTGATGCAATATTTTGTGTTTAGGTCTTTGAAAATTTTGATTTTTTGACGGGCACTTTAAAGATTTTTTTTTTTTTTTTTCCAAAGTCCATTCGAAGTCCGCATGAGCCAATTTCTTTCGGAGGAAAGATAACTTTTTTTTTTATTAATCCCAATTTTTTAAAGTTCTTTTTAAATTGAATTTCTACAAAAAAGTAGCCCAGTTGAAATGGAATGCCTCATACACATGTAGAATGGTGGAGAAGCCTTGCATTGCATTATTGGATAATATGTACTATGCAAGTTTACGAGAACTGTTGGATATAACGTTTGTTTGTGAATGTCAGTATAACGGTATGATGTAGGTAAGCAGAGGAGCGCCTTGTTCGTGAGTATAATAAAACCCTTTGTCGTTATTGCAAACTCAAGAATAAAATAAAAAGAAACAAAGAAAAATATGAAAAGAAAGAAGACGAAAAACATAATCAGCCTATAACTTTCTAGTATATGCAATAAGTAAGTAGTAGATAATAGAAGTATATAGGAATGGAACAGTCCCAGCAACAATCGACACTCCTGGCAATCATCTACGTATATATAGTACATTATATATACTATAGATAGATATATATATATAAATGTAATCTCAGTGACGTATGTGTCATAGAGTCATCGCACGAGAGAAATAAACAAAATAATTTAAATAAAAAACGATAACAAATCAATAATCAAGAAACGTTATAGTATATAAATTTACATAACTATAATAGATATATATGTATGTAGTAAACAGAGAGACTCTCTCTTTTTCGAGTATGTACTTCAACCCCTCTCCCAGATGCTCCGGACTCGTGTCTTTTTTTAAATCTCACACAAGTGGCAAAAAAAAATTCATACGACAAACACGAATTTTTTTTGCAAACAATTCAATCCTTTAATTCTTCCGGTTCGATCTGTTCGTCTTAAGGATGCTTCATACGTACATTCTCAGCCAAAAGTGAGATTCAGTGAGCATTTTAACACTTCCTAATGGTATAAAAATTTGAAAAAGAATCAACTGTATTCAAAGTGCCAACATTAATTTTGCATAATGATAATGTTAAAAAGTTATTAACAAATTGCTAAAAAAAATATTCTCTCGTATTTTTTTATGAAATTATATCTTTTAAAGGAATAAAAACGAGATAACATGAGAATTTTTTTGGCTTCCTTCAACGTCGTAATTTTTTCAATGAGAAGAGCTTCTTCTCTTTTCGCAAAAAAAAAAAATGTTCGCCCAACACTTTTCATTTCTCGATTTGATATTTCGCACTTTCCCTGACGTTCCCTTGATTTCCCTGACACTTAAAAAATTCCCCGACATTTCCAGGTTTTCCAAGTTTCCCCTCACAGTGGCCACCCTGTATTATGCAAAATCAAAGGTATCAACATAATTAACACGGCTGATTTTTTCCCCACTTTTCCCATGTCGCCTAGTACTGAAATTTCGATCGATTTAAGCTTTTGCTTGAGAATGTACTCAAGACGTGATGCATCCTTAATCCAGCAATACTCTCGAGCAGAGCCTCTCACGTTATTTCCTTCGCCTTCGACACTCCATTAAAATTGTATTAAAAAAAATTCCAGAGTGCTGAATCGACGATTGAATTTTTTGGTGTTTTTTTTCCCCGTCCAAACGTACCTTACGAGCAACTCCCTGAGAGTGGCTTCATCGTCCTCCTGTATTTCTTCCTGCGTCTCATCACTGAATGGGCCCCGTGCGAAGTGATGATGCCTCGATCTCGCGCCGGGACGTCGCAGGCTGCCGACGGTGTGGTGATGGTGCTGCTGTTGCTGATAATAGTGTTGCTGCTGATGTTGATGATAGTGAGCCGCGGCTGCGGCTGCTGACTGCAAGTACCGGGCGGCTGCGCTTCTGCCCCTCGTCAGCTTGAATGTCGCAGCCGCTTCGATTTGACCCCCTGTACCTGACTCCCCGTAGTAACCGCGCGACGCATATCGATGATCCTCCACCCTGGGGCCAACGCGGGTCTCGCTGTCGTCCTCGCCGAGGCGACGGATGCGTCCCTCCTGTTGCTGCTGGTCGTGGCCCACCTTCCGCTTCTTCCTCGCCCTGTCGAGCGTTACCTCGCCGACGGCGACGATCGTCGGTGCGGCTACACCGACCCCGCGCAATTCACTGACCGTCACACCCTCGCGGGAAGATGAGAGACCCGAAATCTCCTCGTAAAGGCACTCGGAATCCGGATCACCCGAGACTGCCGCGGTCCACAGCTGGTTTATTGGCTTGAAGCCGCGTGAATCGGCCATCGTATGTGCTAGGGATCGGCACGCAAATTCGATATCCGGTTACGCCGGGATAGATTTTGCCTTGATTTTTTTTTTTTTTTTTTTTTCTACTAGATCGTGTACATGCTTGAAGGGATTTTTTTTTTTTTGAAAAATAAATGAAGAAAAGAAACAGTGAAATAAATTCCTGTGCAGGTTGGCGTTTGGGAGAGAAAAATAGAATATGCTTGTGGCGTCGGCGTAGAACTCATTTATGACCGATAGTTGAGCCAATTTTTTTTTTTTTTCGGGAACAAAAGTGTTTTTGTTCCTGAAGGTGTTGAGGAAAAAGATTGGCACAGTATTTTTTTCTCTCTATTCTTAAAATTAACGAAGGCACTAAAAAATAAATACGATGATTTTAATGAATTTCGTTAAAATCGAGGTAACGTTTCATTAAGACTTTTCCATTAAAAACAATGAAATAAAGAAAACGTTATGAAATCTTATTTTCCGAAAATCTGCTCGGGGTTAGTGGAGAAAAAAAATGCAAAAATGAAAGGACGTAATTAGAGTCTCCGCGGCTTCTGAGGCAGGGTAGTTTTGCCGTGGTTGCGTTTGGAGGAGCCTCGCGAGTCTCGCGGTGCCAGCCGCGAGCCATCGCCGTTCCTCGACGTCCTCGCGAGTCTATTACACGGTAGTGAGCGCGTCGATGGCACGTCGGGAACTCGAGGTTGCCTCGCCGCAACCTCGGGCCTGTCCGCATTCTTCGATAATTTATTTTTTAAGTAACGAGTAAAAGAAGAGAAAATAAGAGAAGGATAACCCTCGTGAAAAGCGTTACGTGCATCGCACAGTCTGTTTTTTTTCCGAATAGTATCGGCAAAACAGCTTCGCCGCACTGAGAAAAAAAAATTGTTAGATGAACCAAGTTGCGTTCCCCCGCGTTCAAAGCCGTCATTTGGTTGGTACAATAAATTTTTTTGTTTGTATCGAAATATTTTGAATCGACTAAAGCGAATAATCGTTCGACAAAAGAATGGTTTAGTTGTACCAACAAAATAACAGCTTTGAACGTGGGTGACCGCGAATTTGGTTGATCCAACAATTTTTTTTTCTCAGTACGAGAGGGGAGCGAGGGAGAACCCACCTTGGCAGAATTATCAGCCATCGTGTCCGTCTATTATGGATGATCGGTTATCGACACCCGTGATCGTTCCTGGACGCGGATTTTCGTCCGCGCTTCCGCTTGGTTCCGGTCCGCAGGCGACCGTGCCGGTACCGAGACGACGAAACGCACGTTTCCTCAGTCCCGAGGAAAATCCTCTGCACTCCTCGCTCCTCGTTGTTTCTCGGCTATAGGAAATATTTTCGTCCCGTAGCGCCGATTCTGTTCCCCAATCTGAAATAAGAAGAAAAAAAATCGTTACTCGAGAGTCGAGAGCAGTTCGAAAGTCGGGTCGAATTGAACACAGAGCGCTGAATTTTTTACGCCCTCGAGGCCGGTGTTTTCCCTCCGGCAAAATTTATCCGTATCGAAATCTACGGATGAAAAATCATCTAAAAATCATTGTTACGGATAGGACCGAGCACGACTTGTAGTAACCTAATAGTAGTTCAAACAAAAATTTCATCCATTTAAAAAAACATAAATTTTATGAAAAAAAAATTAACATAAGATATTTGTAAGGAATTACCGCGCATTAATCCGTCTTTTTTTTTAGTCTGTCAAGCAAATCTTTGACACGAACGTTTTTTTATTGGATAGAAGTTAAAATTATTCATTGTTACACATAGTGCCGAGGTAATGGAAGTAAAAAAATGGCATACATTAAGAAGAAAAAAAAATTTACTGAATGAAATTAACATAATAAGACACCGTAAATACGGGTTATTGCACCGTGTTAGTTCGTGCTTTTTATTGAGTCGTTCTATCAAATCTTGGGCACGAACGTTTTTCATTGGATGCAAGTCGAAATGATTCATTGAGGATTATTCATTGCTACACATAGTGTCGAGATAGTAGAAGTTAAAAAAAAGTATCCGTTAAAAAGAAAAAAATACTGAATGAAATTAACATAACAGGACACACGTGAATACGAAGTATTGCACCGCGTTGATTTGTGCATTTTTTTAAGTCCGTCTAGCGAATCTTTGGGACGGTACTTTTTTCATTGGATACAAGTCAAAATTATTCATTGTGGAGTGTTTTCAAGTGGGAAAAATATTTATAAACGGCCTTGTTGCTTGTTTACGTCGCTTTACAAGACAATGGAATCGTGGTAGCTATCGGCGATGTCTTGTCGATGGGAAAATCACGATCGTCGCTCGCACAGTCTAGCTCGCCTCGTTGGGTAAAATAATTATCGTTTTCAATCGTCGAGTCGGTTACGTCGACGTTACAGCGCACAGGATTAAATTTTATCGTAATGCGATACTCCGGTAACCGGTTTTCGCAAGGTCTCGCCGACACGGCATCGTGCCTTGACATTGCAAAATGGCTTTCGGCTCCGTCGATCGACAGGGGATTCCCAGAGGACGTGAACTGCGTTCGAGATTTTCCACAGTTGAACCTCCATTATCGCGCACGACACAAGTTTCTATTTCCCGATTTTTTTTTTTTTTTTGTCATTCATTTTCACATCAAAGTATTTTTTTTTTAGCATAATAATAATTTTTAAAAACAATACTAATATGGTACGACGAAGATTGTAAAGTTGGCCGCACGAGCCGGAAGTACCACACTGAGAAAAAGCATAGTGTTTACTACCAAAATGAATAGTTCCCAGGGGAAAGGTCTATATCGATTGTTTCTGATGGTATATATTCGATTGTTTAAGCTACAGTTATAGTTGCAACCATGATTTTTTTGTCATCGTCGAAACTACAAAATCTGGACGTTCCTCTTGGGAACTATTTTTTATGGTAAAAAGTCAGTATTGTTGCTTTTACTATGTAATTTTTCACGGCCGAAAGCGAGTGTTGCCCGATTCCCAACCGCCGTTCGGAGACCGCTTTTGTTCGGCAAAAAATTACTCAACAGATTTTGGTATACTGAAGCTTTACAGCCTGATCTATGGTTTGTGGCAATAAATTTGTGAGCGGAGGTATGAACTCAAGGTAACACACCATAATTGGAGAAATCCGGTTAAAAGTTCGCGATGACATATCGAAAAATCACGTCGGCGAACCCCGCTTCTATGTACAATCACAAATGATGCCGGATACTTTACGCTGCTGCCGAGATAGTGCCGAGTTTTCAATGCCACATGAGAAGCCCGGAGTTGTTATTTATTTATAATCGTAGCGTTTATCCAAGAAAAAAAATGCGCGTGCGTATAAACGCAATATGATATTTCTTCCCGCACTAGTGCGCAAAAGTGCCTTTCCGCGCACACATTCCAAAAACAAAAAAAAATCATGTGAATGGCATCGGCACTCGCACACCTTACGAAAAGAATGCCATGCCTTACAGGCACGAAAATTAGAACATTTCGTGCACGTGTTGCAACAAACAATAATAACGATAACTTTAAAAAAGTAACCAAGGGTATACTAAATTGAGATCGTTGAATCGGCAACTCTCTGTCAGTTTCTCCGTCGACCGTTACATATACGTGATCGATGCGAGCCTTTCGTCCCGTTGCCATGACCTCCTTCCGCGTTGCCTTCGAACGACACCGAAAGCTATCGCATCGCTCATTCTTTTCACTCGCCGTCCGCATACACACACCGATATACGTACACGATGTAACGTATCATTCGGATTTTTTTTCACTAGCCGTTCGAGTTATATAAATTCCAGCGTAAAAAGTTCAAATTGGAGCCTCCGGCATGAAGAGTCCTCGTTAGTGTAAAAGAGTTAAGGGGATGTATGAATTGAAGCAGGAAAGATCTCCATGGAGAGTGCCGTAGTACAGAATACGAACGTTGATTAGTGCAGCGAAGGGGTGGAGAAAGGGAGGGGGGGGGGGAGGGGGAGTCTAAATCACGGAGCAAAAGTCGTTTCGAATGGATTGCAGATAAGGCGCACCGGAAGTGAGTCGCTCATCCCGCGAAAGCTCTCTTGGCTCGAGAGTGAAAAAAAAAAAAAAAAAGAAAAAAAAATATATATGAAGCGTTATCAGTGAATGCAGAGGGACTTCCGGGCGCGAGTCCCCCCTCCTCGTCGCAATCAGTTTCGTTATGTCCCGAATAACACTTTCGGCACGGCGGGCGGGCCGCGGTCCCGGCGGTTCCTGCTTCCGTCGATTTCGCATAAAATATACCCTCGGCTTGTTTTTCTTTTTCTTCTCTGATTGCGAGAGCCGGCGAATGTCTCCGGTAACGTTCGCCGGTGGCGCGAGAGATGCAACAGGGCACGAAATTATAATGCGACTCTCGGAATGGCGACGTTAAAGTTCCTCCGGGGAGTTTTCCTTGCAGCGGAAAAGGGACCGTCCTCGAAGCCCTCTCATCGGACGAGCGATGTAACCGTGATAATTTAACGACTAAATTTCGTCGACTTTCTCATTCCCTCGTTCGACTGCCTCTTCCCTCGGGACGCCGACTAGCCGCCATCTTGAATCACTCGCGATGCGATTTTTTTTTTTTTTTTCGTCGAACGTAAAACAAAACGCGCACGATGGAGCCGCTGTGCTCTTCTCTGCGTCCGTCTCTCCGGGGAACAATCGAGAGATTTCCGGTCTCCCCGGAGGGGGGCGCGCGAGTCGTTTGTAGACTTTAGGGAAAACGGGCGAGAGAGGCTTCAACGGTACGCATAAACTCGGCGTGTTTCTAGTCGGGACGTTATCCACTTCTCTCACTCGCCTTAACGAGATATTTCATAGAGTGAAAACTTTGGTGTAAGGTTCGAGGCGCGCGAGGGCTAAACTCGACGGGACGGAAGTTCTCTCGTTGCCGCCTTGGTTTGGCTCGAGACACCGCTCCCTTCCAGTCTCTCTGTACGTCCGTCCGTCCGTCCGTGCTGCCTTGCCGGAGAGCGAGCGGCAGACGCCGAGACGACGCTCCCTCTCTCTCCCTCTCTATCTCTCGTGCGAACTCGCGAAACCTTCGTTTGCACTGTTTACTTATTAAGGAATTCATCGCAAGGCACTGTGCAGTGCGCACGCCACTGCACACTTGATTGCGAATGTGGCGATGCTAAGTCCCGACTGCAAACTTTGATAACTCGGATAACTTAGATGGAACCTCGATTCCTCGTAACTGTAATTATCCACTCTTGTTGGGACGGAGAATGGCGGACAGCTGTTGTGTAACTCGTGCGTGCGAGGAGAGGACTGCACGAGAAATGGATTTTTTTTTTTTTTGCGAAATTGAAAAATATTGCGACTTTGGCTGATGGAATGTGCTTCGCGTCGTTAATAGTTCGCAGGCGTTAACATTTTGGTTCAATATTTTTAAAAATGTTGATTTACAAAATCGAGAAGTTGTTGAAATTTTGTTTCATCAAATACGTGTGTTTCCGAGCCGTTAACGGTTCACGAAGTCATTGACATTTTTGTTTGAAATTTTCAAAAATGTTGGTTCTCCGAATCGAGTAATTGTTTAAAATTCGACTGACCAAATTTGTGTGCTTATGACGTCAAAAGTTCGCAAAGTGATTGACTTTTTTTTTTCTTTTGCTAGATCGCGAGAATATCAAGACTTCAGCTGATCGAATGTGTTTTCACGTCGTTGATAGTTCCCAAAGTCATTGACCCGTAAAAAATATTGTTTCTGGTACAAAAACATATTTGTCTGGCTCACGGAGAAACGGAGTTGTTCAAGAATGAATTTCATTAATTTTACACCCTGGTCCATCGTCTTGATAATGTTTTCTTTACGTAATTTATTACTGGAACTTTGTTATCTGGAGAGTAACAAGTAGAGAGCATGTTACTTGAAAACTCAACGGCACCAGTGACTAGATAAGACACTGTCGCGATAAGAGGTCACGCGGGATATTTTTAATCCTATTTCGGTCGGGGCGATTGATGACAGTGCGACGAAATTCGTGTCGATGTTTGGCGGTGATAATGTGATGTAACGATCGAGCGAGAGCAATTCCCAAGAACGATAGCGCGACGCGTTGTCGTCGAGCTGAGATAATCGTCGATCATTTACTTTGTAACGCGTTCGGTAACATCTCCGCAATAAAAATCCACGCTACAGGCCGACAAAAAACCGCAGACAGGTCGATTTACCGCAAACGACACGTATAACCCGTTTCCGATTCCCGGTACGGAAATAAAATGGAGACGAAAAAGAATCACCATCGCTAAAAACGCACATTCGTACGCATAGCAGCATCGCACTCCTTGCGGATTCTATTATGATTATTATCGCGAGCTAGGCAATTCCGAAGCGGCGAGCAACGTCATTTATCAACGAAACATAAGAAAGAAATAAAGAAAAACGACGAAAAAGCTTCGAAGTCGTCTACACGTGTAACGTAAAGTTCGACGCCACTTGCAGTGTCGTTTTTTTTTTCAGCAACAACGAAAAATCCAACCGGTGCCAATATATCGTGAAAAACGATATCAGAAAAGTCGAGATAAGTGCCAGGTGTTGCGCAGGCTGAACGATGTCGGAACAAACGATCTCTCGTTTGTCAGACGAGATTCAGCCGCTCGGAAAAAATATCGTCGAGGAAGAGAAGGGAAAGAGCGATGAGAACAAAAATTGAAACTACACGGAGCAGACAAGGAAGTGAAACACAAAGGGGAAACTACGTGAACGAAGGCGATTGGAATCGAGACAGCGAAGCGTGACTCGATGCGTTTCGTACTGGCGAGCGAGTAGCGAGCACAGTAGCGCCACACCGCTGCGGGCTGTTGACGTGCCAGTCGGTGTAGGCTGTTACTGCACCGGCGATCCAATAACGTTTGCCGGTGTAACAACGTGATCGGGGCAGTTTCCATTTTCAGTCCTAAACACCGATTCTGTATGGGGCATTCCATGTTAAATCCGTCCATGTCGTCTTTATTCTTTTTTTTTAGTACGATATTGTTATCAACCCATAAGGGTTTCGGGATTTTCTTCCGATTTTTTTTACACCAATGAAATTCTTGAATCCTCGAAAAAAAAATTCCGAAAAAGGAGTTTTAGAAAAATCGGAAAAATGCACACTTATTCTGAGATTTACAATACGATATTCAAGCCCTACCTGATAATGGGATCTGAATATTTACTATTTTTTATTATGTCAATCGTATTCGGGCCTTTTGGTATTTTTATAAACTTCAGAAAAATCGAAATCCTTGGGCTGAAGGGCTACGGTCGATGGCCCGTTGACAATATGTGGATGCAATTATAAATGTATGAAGGTATAAATGTTAAAAAACTGTAACGATCGCCAATGCATCGCATGTACCGTAAATAAATACACACTTACTACTACTTGAAATCCATCGACATTTGGGAAAATGATGACCGATTAACAAAATAAAAAATCCCATTGTGACATCATAGAAACTAAAAGATTGCGAAAAAATTGTGAATATAGAGATCCCATTATCGTGTGGTGCTTAAAAGTCATATAAAAAATCATGGAAACAGTGTGAAGACCTTTTCGGAATTGGTTTTTCAAAGATTAAAAAATTTCACTGGTGATAAAAAAAAATCTGAACAAAGGTCTGAGACCCTGATGGTAAAAACATCATGCTAAAAAATGAACAAAGTCGATGAGGGACATGGGCTACTGATTTGACGCGAAATTCTCCATATATATATATATATATATGTATGCATATACGTGCAATATACCACATCGAAAAAATAAGTATTCAAGAAGTTCCTGCATCGACACCGATAAACTAGTAGATACGTACATTCCTTTAGCCTATGTGTTACACTTATCGCAATCCCACACCGTTTGAAACAGAATGTACGCAGTTCATATATGCGCTCACCGAATTCGATAGAAAATTTGTTCATCCACTCGCGAGTTCGATTCCAAGCTCGAAATCGTCTATCCGGACGGGTTTGCCGTTCGAGTTTTGCGCACTATATATATATACACGAATGTACATTACAGTTTCGCAGTGAGAGATACAACCATTCTAATAGACGACCGAGAGGCATTCCGAAGGATTTCTCGCGGGTAGTGCCAGAAAGTTCTATCTGGCTGGCGAGGGAAAGTTCATAAACTTCCGAACTACACACACACACATATAGATATATTATATAGAGAAGCTTACGCACAGTGGCGCTAGTTTTCACTCGGGTTAATGGATATAAACGCCATTGAGCCGTCGAAGGGATGATAATCGATCGGGTTTTAAAAGTTACCGGTGAGCATCGAGACACGACGAACGAACGCGCTACGAGCGGCTCTTCCGTCGATAAATATTGTTTATAAGCTCTTTCAGGGTGTTAATAGCATTTCGTTACTTCTTTGTGCTTCTTTTTTTCTTTTAAGCGAGTAAAGTAGCGAGACAACACATGACGCCCCGCTTCCGTGATGCACGAGGCACCTGTTACCTGTTAACTTTATCGTTTTTATTTTTTAATCCGACGGTGCACGGGCGTTAAGAGGCTCGCTCCCGAGCACCTGGGCACGAGCTCGATAGCTCGCGGGAGGGGGGGAGAGAGCGATACTTCACAGTTTGTCAGGCGAACGTATAGATTCACCTTGGAGAAGTCAACGTGGAAATCCTCACGAGTGAACGTCGCGTCGACGACTGATCGTCTCTCGCGTCGGGCGCTAGAGACGAACGAACAAATGGCCGATACAGAGGGAACTGGAAAATCCTGTCACTTCTCGCGCTCGGCTTCCCCCACTCCGGCCCTCTCGATAGCGTGGTTTGCAGTGTGCGGTGAGCACTTCGGGCGTATTTCTTTCGATCTACCTATCTAACGACAACAATCTGACGGTGTTCCCATCAATTTTTTTTTTATTGAGGGGCACGAGGTTCGTTAAAAAACGAAAAAACGAAAAAGAAATGTCAATCTACGGCTGAAAGACTTAGGTCGATGGCCCATTGGCAATGGAAATAGCAAGAGGAATATATAAATAATAAATTACAATTTTACAGTAAAATTTTCATTTTTAATCAACATTTTTCTAAATTTCAGGCAAAAGATTTGTAATATTAATATCTGGTTTTTTTATTTAGGGTACATTAATGTTCAATTAATTTAGGTAGTGTAAGCAAATTTTAAGTTCCAGTACATTAAATTTACAATTTGTTTTTACAGTGCCGTCGCCCTTGTTACATCTTTTATCGCGAACAGAGGGTGACGAAACCTTCTCAAAGAAGGTTTCTTCTCAAAAAATTTTCGATAGACGTTCCACTTTATCAATCAACCGGGCTATGAGACATTTTAGGTTTCATCTATTCATTGTAACGCACATGAATTGCGCGGCAATCTAGACAGTGAGTCGCGACGTCGTAATCAGACACGTACTTTAGATATAGAGCAGATTAAAGACGTCTGCGATTAAATTCTACTTATCATCAAAAAATATGCTTTCGCATTAATACGTTCGGACCTCCCAATCTTCCCGATTACGGCATAGAGATTATAGCTAAATTCCTTACTTTCTTTTTCGTTGCAAACAAGACATTTTCAAACTTACACGGCAAAGATGGTTTCTACATTCATCACATTTTTTTGTCCACAAAAATTCACATTTTTTGTTCCCCTAATTTTGAAACCTTTTTTTTGTTGTCCACCAATCCTATTTTTAATGACAAAAAAGAGGTTAAATCCGAAATAAATTAATATAAATTATGCACATCCCGCGAGCAAGAAATGTTTGTCAGACGCGCGAAGCTTTACCGTGCACATTATTTGTAATGTAAATACAAACAGCCGTATGCAGACGCGCCGGAGGTTTCTCACGGTTCGGAATAATACGGTGAAAATTAGCATAAAGCTGTAATAAATCACACCCGCTCCTCAACCCAAGTGATTTCGTATATTTATTTATTTATGTTTTGCTCATCCAATTTCTCTTGCGCGCTTCTTCTTTCAGCACGGCCCGCCTTTCGAGGAGCCTCGAAGTAAACTTCTCGCTTTGGCGTGCTGCGACGTGTCGGTTGTATAGTAGGCTCAGCGGCGCAGCAACCGCGAACCGAGGCCCGGACGAGAAGAATAAGCAGAAGAAGAACGAGAACAAGAAGAAGAAGAAAGTTCGCGCTCTCCGGGGTATTCGTCGGCTTCTCTATCTCGCCCGCTTCAAGGTGGGAGATTTATTGCGCGAAAACGCGAATACGTGGGTCGTACTGAAAAGCCCCGTCGAGAAGCTAGAATCGAGGGCTCGGCACACCCTGAGAGGTATAAAAATATGCGGGAGTTTTCTCTTCGGGATGGGGTTGATGCTGTACTCTCCGGCGCTTCGCGAACCGCACATCCCGCATATTCGTACATTACAGCGCGCCCGCCGCTGTACATGCACATACATATGTATACACATACATGCACATGTATATGTATATTCACGGTAAAAATTGCAAGAATGCGGCACGGAGGGACAAAAATGTTTTTCTTACAGCAAGAGCGGCGAATGGGGTAAAATAATGTACTGGTTATAATCTCGCTCGAGGCGAACAAATAAACTCCGTCTGCGGTGCACTTGTGTGCACGGATGCGGGGGAGAATATCCGAGCTATACGCACAGCTGTCTCGCGCACGGAGATTGTAGAAATTGTTCGCCGGGTTCCGCCCGGTCTCGTGTTCTCTAATTACTCATAGCCCGGCGAGGGGCGTGCGGGACGTGTACACGCAGACGTTAGTGTTGCACTCTTAATACTCGGCGGGCGCGCGCTGTACTGTCATAACCGTTGCGAACAATTTAGGGCGATGGCATAATCCACGGATATTCCAATTTTTTTTTACATACACTGGAATTTGGAACTAAAAAATATATATACTTGCGAACATTTTCAGAATTGAAGTGTTGTCAGTGTACGCGTGGTTCTGCGTGAGTGACTGCTAAATTTTCATAATTGGACATTATATTTTATTTAAAAAAAAAACGATACTTCACGCTGCTGCCCAGATAATGCCGAGTTTCCAATGCCCAATGCACTGGGAAAAAGGATAGTATTTCCTACTATTTCGAATAGTTTCCAGGGGGAACGTCTATACAGATAGTTGGTGATAAACAGTTTCGGTTGTTTGTCATACTGAGCCATTCCAGTTATCTACGGAATATCATGTGTTCCTGTCAAGCCTCATCTCTATATTCGTTATAATATTTTTGAAAATTGTTTGTTTGGCACCATTTTTTAGAATCCAGGGTTAACCCCCCTCCCCCCCCGCCTAGATTCTGATTATTACAAGTTCCTCTAGGCGCTTCCAGACACTGAAAATTATTCCTCTATTATAATATTCTGGTATTCTGTGCGTCTCTGTAAGTTTCGCACAATAATTTGGTGCGCAACTCATTTTCAGGTTAAAAATACGGCACTTCCTGTTTGAAAAATATATTTTTCGATCGGAACTGGCGCCATACCGAAAATACGTCACTTCCATTTTGAAAATCTCATTTTTCGACCAGAATTAACGTTATACCGGAAAGACGTAACTTCCGGTTTGAAAATAAGATTTTTAAACCGGAAATGATGTATTTACGGTAGACGGCACTTGCGGACAGGAAGTGACGTATTTTTCCGATAAATCTACGAACATCTAAATTTCCGGTTTCTGAATTCCATAGTCCACACTGAGGGCGCGAGTTGTGGCTCCAGAGCCACAACAACCCGCTTGTATATCTATAATTTGATAATGAATATTATGAAAACGATAATCAATAATGTCAATTGCCCGTTGAATAATGTCGCCATTTTTCATTCCCGTTTAGTTCATCTGGCAAACCGTGGAGCAAATAAAGCCTCTGAAGCTAGAGTTTCGCATTCTCTAATTACTCATCCGACGACAACTCCGTGCTCCATGTACATCCAACCACAGCCATTCCCAAACCGCAGCAGCCCTCATAATACAGCGCTCTCGGCGCGCATAGCCGTAGAGATTGCCGAGTGCGCCAGACGTTAGTAATAATGAAAGGTAACAGTGATGTAGGGACTAAGTTAAGACGGGAGAAACCGGGATGTCTATGCATATATATATATATATATATATATCTTGCGGCTACGCTCGGATAGTATGGATGTGCTTGGGCGTTACGGGCGCAAGATGCAAATTGAGTAATAATTGACCGGAACCGTGGAGAAGCGGGAGAGAGAGAGAGAGAGAGAGAGTGAACTCCGGGGTTTGAGAGTTACCGAATGAGCAGCGGGAGCACCGTGGACTCGAGAGCTGACGGCCACTTCGTCATAATCAATTCATAACGATGTCGAAAGATGGTCGTGTGCTTCTGCGGTGCTCGAGGCCCCGAGAGGCAGGAATGGCCGCCGCCGCTATCCCCGTGACCTCTCGACAACACCCGTTGTTTTTTTTCCCCCCCTCCATTTCGCAGTCGAAATGTCAAAAGAGCGAACCGCAGTGACGGGACGACCGTGAAACGAGACGAAAGACGCAGTTCCCCTCGTTACGTATAATTACGTAGGGTAATGCCGGATTATATGGCCATGGATTGTATATATAGATATATGTCTCTTGCTTCCGTTTTGTTTTTTTTTTTTTTTTTACGTAATTGGAGAGTTCATGCGAGCAATGAATTTGTTCGAGCACGCTCGAGCAACTGCAGCGCTGATAACGGTAAGAACATAATAAGTGCTGATCCGACTCTCCGAGCGCTCGAGCTCTAAAGCAATAATTTTTTCGAACTTCCACCATTGACCCTGTGTCAGTTACCGAAGCGATCCGCCCGAGGTTCGCACCGCGAATTCATTCGTATGTACCGTGCACGGGGATTGAAACTCGCGACAACAATAACCAACGATTCGTTTATTTATAGACAAATCGGAATAAAGTCATTCTACTTTCGAGCGGAGTGTACGGCTGTACCGTCGCCGCTCGAAGTTATATAACGCGACTCTAGTTTAGCAAAGTACAGACATAGATGTCAGCGGAGCGCGCAGTCGACGAAGAAACGATCAAAGATCGGGCGGAGAACAAAGGGAAGGAAGAATCGTGTTCGTCGAATCTTTTTTTTTCTCCTCGACTCGTCGGAATTGCTAAAAAAAAAACTGCTGATGCACGCGAGATCGCGATTCCCGACGCGGTAAAAGCCGAAGGGAGATCCGTGCAACGAATCGGACGCGATTCGATTCGTAACCTAACCTCGGAGTCTTTCCGTCGACGATTGCGAGCGCCGTCTCGCCGCGAACGGACGAAGAACGAATTTATCCGACTGATTAACACACACGCCGCTTCCGAGCGAGCCACCGGCAGTATTGTTTAATCGGGTGCGAAGGATTACACACGGTGCGTGTGTGTGCGCGATGCAGGCGAATAAATAAAACTGAACCACGGTCTACCGTGCTGGGAGCCGTTCGGTGAACAACCGACAATTATACGTGCCCGCCGCTGTCGGAGGGGATCGACGGGAGTGTCGGGACCGACCGGCTGTAACTGTTTACCGAACCGTTGTGTACTGTGCGGTGTACAGAAATGATAGTGATGCGTTTTGTAACATCTATAGAAATACCTTTTCGTCGCGCTCGAGGGAGGCTTTCTCGATTGTCCGACGAAGAGGCATACACAGAGAGTAGCGAGGAGTATCGACGCGCATGCAGGAAAGTTGCCGGGAGTGGATGGATGGACTGCCGGGCGCGCGACGAGTCTCTCCGGGCACGCCGAGAGAGACGGAGAGGGGGCGTTTGCTTGCTTCGGCTAATTGGTCGCTTCCGAGCGTCCCTCCACTAGCCGGGCTTTAATTACTCGGCAATGTCCACTGTATTTTCTTTTTTTTTTATATATATTTTTTTAAACCACTCCCTGTGTAACCATCCCCGAGAGGATGCGGGCAGAGGGAAAACTGAAGCTGATGCGTTCGGCGTGTAGTGAGGGAGGGGGAGCAGAAGGAAGAGGCGAAAAACGGGTAAACGTTCGGCGCGCCGGTTACCGACCGTGCGGGAGTTTTTGAACGGTGTCGTAATTATCGATGCCTCTGGTGCGCTTTTTTCAGGGATAGAAACGCCGGAACTAGAAACAGCTTTTTTTTGCATGCGTCGGTGGATTGTGTACGTATCGCAAGGTTCATGCTCACCAACGATTTAAGTACTTGCGCAGGGTATTAAAATTGAGAGGCCATTTCAAGGTCGCTCTCAAAGTCGGCGTTTGGTCGCTGCCGAGCGACGCAGTAATGGCAAACCTGCCATCTTCCCACCGAGTGATAGAAAATATATTGTGAATAACTTGGGAACCGACCGATTTGTCGAAAAATCACGATTTCGGATATTTTCGAATAGCGATTATTTTCATCGCTGATGGCATTAAGGCAAAACCCAGGGGTAATTCGCACGCCACGGAAGACAATACATCGGACAGAGTACTCGGCACAGTTTTCAAAGTCGTTCGTTCGAGCCGTTGCAGATCGATGAAAAAACACAAAAAAAAGTTCGATAAACAGCATAGCAATTTAAAAAAAATTATATATATATGTATATATATATATGAAGTCATAAAAAAAATTTATTGTCCGACAACAGTACGGCCTCAAGTCCAGCACGACACGGGTAACAGAAAGAAAAACAACTGCCATTTTTTTCGCTTTGGTCGCGTGAAGTGCCCCGTGAAGAGCTCGCAGCTTCAGCCTCGTTCGACAACAGCCAATCACCGAACGAATAAAAGGGAAACAATGTTCTTTGACGAGTACTCGCTGATTTTACGAATCGGCCTCCAACTGCATTCTCCTCAAAGCGCATTTAATTGATCGCGTTTTTTTTTACAATTTTACAGTCGGCAAAGCGTCGAAGTAGCTCTCGTCACAATAGCGACCTATTCGCACCGACAAACCACAACTCTATCGAAATGCACGGTAAAAAATAACGAATTTGTACACGGCTTCCGCATTTATTGTCGACTATACACAGCATATATATGACTGTGTCCCGTTATTAATTTCGTTGGGAACTTTGAATATTGTAAACTAAGTCCACTATATTAATAATCATTACGTGTTACATTTTACGTTATTTTTAGTTGGTCTTTCCTACCCTGATCGATTGACGGGAAAAATTGAATGTTTGCTCTGGAAAACCGGGAGAAGCCAGGTAATTTCAGTTGGAGAATTTCGCGGTAACCGTGGAATCGTTTTCGTCACTTTCGTACCGCACTCGTTGTTTACATTTCGGTATAACCGATGAAAGTACAACCCCTTTATCCGCGGCCCACTTATCTGTACTCCGTGCTCGACGTGCAGAGAGTAGAGAGAGGGAGAGCCGATGGTCGTACTGTTATAACCCTCGCCATTCGATAACCCGTCGGGTAAACTGTCGATGCTTCCCTCGCCTCTCCCCCCTCCCCCCTTTAGGCACCGGCAAACGGGGCAGCCCGGCAGCTCCCGTTTCTAGTGTGTAATCCTTTATTGATGGATGATGCTTGAGAGTGACAGCCGGTACAGTGTGCTTCACCGGCTACCCGAACCTGTCTCAAGCGTATCTGCTTTGAGACTAAGACGACTCTATATATAGGATATCGATGTATCGGCCTCGTATCGCATACCCGCTCGAGCGTTAATTTACTGCCTACGTAACACGTATGAGCGATGCCGAGCGTGCACACACACCTAATGGGACGGGCTTCCCGATTTTGGCAACGGCTTCGCAACGTCCTGGCTCCAGTCGCGAATACACATCGATCGATATGACATTAGCTGCAAATGGGCTTCCGGTTTTACCAGTCGGACCGGCGCGAGCGATATATAGTTCGTTAATAATAGTTGCCGCGGGGAACTTCGAGAACCGCTTTCAATTCCTCGGCAGCGCCGGGCTTATTTCTTGAAAAAGAAATATAAATATATGCATTTTTCTCAAGTGTTTGACATTTTTGTCTTTAAAAATTACATTTTTTTCAAATCGTGAGGAAGTCTTTTTAAAAAATGAATTATTTTTCATTGCGTCGCTGAGTGACGAATCCATTTAACAGGGTAGTCTCGAGAAGTTTTGGTAAATTGGGCTGAAGAGTTAATTCCCGCGGATAAAAAGCCGAGAGATATTTTTTTATTTTTTATTTTTTATTCGTTAACAGTAGTTGCTGCGAGGAACTTCGAGAAGCGCTTTCAATCCCTCGGCAGCGCCGGGCTTCTTTCTTGTTGAAAAAGAAGTATATATATATATATATATATATATATATATATATACATATACATTTTTCCCAAGTGTTTGACATTTTGCCTTTATACATTTTTTTTTTATTGTGAAGAAAAGTATTTTTTTATCAATTTTTTCATTGTGTCGCTGAGTGACGAAGTTGCTTAACAATGTAGTCTCGAGAAACTTCGTCGAATTGGGCTCAAGAGTTAAGAAGCCCAATAAAGTCCCCGAGAATAAGAAGCCTGGAGATTTTTTTTTTATTTTCTATTTTTAATGTTTCAGCTGATAAGACCGTCGAAGTTGCCTGAAAGAATTTGCAACTCTAATTTTAACTGCCGAAGGTGGAGAGGCAGAACTCGTAGAAAAAAGGGCTGTTTTAAATCCTAAAATCTCGCACCGCTGGCGGGAAATTTTTAAATACACTGTTAAGAACTGCACTCTTCCCGCATAATAAATTATAATCGAAGTGCGACCCATGAATTTCCCTCGACGAAACGATAAACAACTGTTAAATATTCAAACAGCCGTGAGTGGCTCGGGCTCGTTCTACCTCGGAGACAATGAGGCGAAAAAAAGAAGAAAAAAAAAAAAGAGCAATAAGTACGCCAACATAGATAAGGAAGGAATGGTCGTTTAAGATTAATGCTTGTAATGTGTATCGCTCTCCTCTGCCTCGGACTTCGCCGGTTTTATGAATAATTCTGAGACTCTAGGAATTATGCACTTCGGTAGAAGGGGCAGGGGAAGGGAGGGGGGAGGGGGGGGGGGGGGGGGGGTCAGGTGTGACGTACCGAGCGCTTTACTTAACGCCATGCCGCAGACCGCTGCTGCTGATGTAGGGCCGAAGCTCGTAGCCCGTGAGAAATAATCAATTGGATGGACGATGTGAATGGATGAGGAGGACGGCCAGCCGCGAGAGCTCACCCCTGCATAGATATGCCTATATAGCTGTTTTCATATCTGCATACATATACACAAATATTTCACGTACATGCATATATGTACATGTATGTGCATGCATATATGTACGTATATATACATATTCACATATGCACACTCGTGCATACGTATATGTACACACATGCGCATACACATGGGGCATTCCACGTCAAATCAGCAGCCCATGTCCACATCGATTTTCTTCATTTTTTAGTACGATGCTGTTACCCACCCATAACGGCCTCGGAATTTTTTTCCAATCTTTTTACCACCGGTAAAATTTTGAAATCCTAGGAAAACCAATTTTGAAAACGCCTTTTTTTTTTATCTGAAAAAATGCTCGCTGATTCTGTGATTTAAAACATGATTTTTAAACACCACACGATAAGGGATTCTCTATATTTACGATCTTTTCGCAAATTTTTAGTTTCTTTCATGTCGCAATTGGATTTTTGTTATTTTTTTAATCGGCCACAACTTCCTCAAATATCAACGGATTTCAATTTTTCTGAAGTTTATCAAAATACCAGAAGGCCCGAATACAATTGTCATCACAAAAAAAAATTATAATGGTAAATATTGACATCCCATTATCGGGTGGTGCTTAAGAATCATATTGTAAATGATAGATTCAGTGTGAGATTTTTACAGATTTTCTAAAACGGCTTTTTCGGAATTGGTTTTTCGAGAATAAAAAAATATCGCTGGTGCAAAAACAATCATGGGTCGGTAACAACATCATACTAGAAAATGGACATGGGCTGCTGATTTGACGGGCAACATACAATACATATACATATACACACGCATATATATATATATACACATATATACATATATATATAGATCAGGGTTGAGGCCGAGTAGGGGTGAGAAGGCACATGAGGCGAGTGTGGGTGAACGGTGCGCGCCGTTGGGAGTGACGCACACACGCCGGACGAAACGGACGGTGCGTGTGCTGTGGCCGCCGGAGGTTGCCCCCGGGGGCAGTAGCAATAGCGGCAGCAGCGGCCGCGACACAGCATCAGGGGCTTCCGTCGCAGGGTCTCGGACACGAGATATAGCCGTCGCGTTAATCCCGGAGAGAAAACCGAGATGATGACCGGGGATGGGAAGAATACGTAGGAGAGTCTTCTCTGTATGCCCTCCGCGAAGGCTCTTGACGAATCAGCGCACGCACGTACTCAGTTCCCGGGGCTTTTCGAGAGAACTCGGGACAACGGTGAAGCGGCGTGGGGGAGGGGGGGGGGGGGGGAGGGGAGGGGCGAGGATAACACAGAGGCAACGGAAGAGCAACACCCGGCAACGCCGAGCCACATTCGGTAGCCACGGAAGCTGAGTTGAATTTAACTGAAAATTTTAACTCAACGAGAATAACGGCTAGGGTAGTTGGCGCGCTCGCAGTGTCAACGCCACCGAGCAATTCTGGGACTTAATGTTTCAAAGGTGAAAATTTAATTTTTTTTTTTTCTACCGTAGAAGGATGTAAATCATGCAAATGCTCAAAGCTTGTAAATCCAAGGGGGGGCTCTGCGAGCTTCACCCTTCAGCTATGTCGGGAGGCAAAGCCATTTATTTTCACGCAATTAAGAAAGGTCTTTGCGAAAGAGAAATTGTGGCGACTGGAAAATTGAATATTCGGGGAGAGAGATTCGTGCAAAATGGAAATTCGGCCGCACGGAAATATTGTTAGCGCTCTAAAAAGCGGAAGATTGTTTGGTTCGGTCGGAAGCTGACACGTAAAATTTATCGTTAGGATTTCTTATCCGGCGATGGAAACAAAAAGAGCGTGGACAGTAAAAAAAAGTTTGTACTTTTTACTACAATTTGACGTCCACAAATTTTCACAATCTTTTATTTGTTTATTTTCTGATCGCATCATTCGGCTCTAGTTTTGCGAACAAAAGTACAAACTAAAATTGTTAATGACACGGAAAATGAGACGACAATTTTGTGTATTCAAACCCGATCAAATGAGTTTGTCACTCATTTACCGAAATAATTTTAAGTTTCTACGAAAATTCGAATACCGATTTTACAAAATTGTTTGATACTGCATGCCTTGGGATACTAAATTTGTACTGTTTCTCAAATTTATTTTTATTCTTCTGTTTAGTTTACATCAACAAAATTCGATTGGTTTTTAACGAAACATTGCCGGTGAGTTAATAAATAGAAATAAAAAAATGATGATAAGCAAACTTTGACGAGCCCCGAATTACTGTTAGCGGTTAACTTTTTGCCGAAAAATTGCGGGTTCGACCGTTCAGTTTCCTAATCCCCCAAATCACCTCGATTCATTCCCTGAACTAACGACCAGCTATATATTTTTCGTCGTTTTTTTTTCCGTCGATAAACCCTCCGACGTGTTTTTAATGCCGAAGTTAAGGTACGAGAGACAAAAAAAAAAATTCGCTCTCGCAGCGTGACGATTTTCAAGAAATCGATGTCCCCATCCCCGCTCCCCGCTCGCAGAGAGCCCGACGCGCGGCGGTCGCGACCTTTGACGCAAAACGATGCGGTGCGTGAGATACCGGACGGGCCTTGACGTTCTTACCGGGGACGTCGAAGGCGCAGTCCGGAGATACGAACTATATACAGGTTCAAATGTCTCCGCTATTCAGCTCTTATCTAGCGATAAACGCACGAGTCTCTCTGTGGAAAAGGCGTGCCTGCGCTCGAAGCACGAGCCTCGCCTTTACGCGTTGCTGCTCGCAGCCGTTGAAGCCACGAAAAGAATTCTCGACCACAAAAAAAAAAAAAAAACATTCCAGATTTTTTTCTATGTACAAATATTTTATATCACTTTTTTTATATTTCACATAATTTTTATATTTTATATAATTTTGCTGCCTATTTTTCGGCCCGATGCAAGTTTCCAAGGCAAAACACGAGGAGCCCCGGTCTGGTCGCGCGGGTGACGTAGGACTCGATCGAACAAACTCTCTTGCCATCGATCGATTTCACAGTCTCTGCCTTCTCGGCTCCCTCTATAACTTTCGTTGCTCTCACACGTCTTTACGTCAACGCCGGAGAGCGAGGCAGGCATCGACGCGTCGTTCCGTCGCGGCCCTTCAAGTTTCCCGAAGCCATCAGACACGATGGGACGCGACGAAGAGGGCTTTCGCCAATGAAACGGTAAACCCTCGAAGACTGCCGGAGCGGAATGCGGGGAGCAGCGGAGCGTAGGGAACACAGCGTCTAGCGTTTGTTTGAAGGATTGAGCTGATCGTGTACTACGCCCAGCTCCCTCTCTACCCGAGCGACTAGCCAGAGAAACCTGGCCTCTGCGGCCAGGCGAGTAGTACGTACATTCCTACGGTCAGACGTCCCCGTCCCGAACGGTGTTCGCCAAAATAATCCGCGTTGAGAGGCGTGTTACGCCTCGGAAAAAGAAATAACCTCTAACCGATCGACGAAGGATTCGTCGAAAACAGTGTATCGACTCTGTCAGAAACGCCAACGGTTTCGCGTGTCCTGCCACAGACGCGAAACCAGCAGTAACGTAGAGTCAGGCGTACCAACAAACATCCGTGAATCACTAAACTCGATACTTCCCTATCATCGGCATTCACTTGTATTTTCCTTATTCAATCGCGAATATATGTATACACATATATATATATATATATATATATATATATATATTCAGCTTCCGTTTCGGTTCCGACGACGACCAAGCTCCGCCGATAATCAACCGACGGAAAAATGAGTCCATGCGAGTCGCAGATTATACACGACATACATCAGAACCATTGAGGAAGCTTCGGCTCTAAAATAAGCGAAAGGAAAATATTGTCACTCACCCTCAACGATGATTATAAGATCGCGTCTTCCGTTGGTCGGCGAAGTGCTTCACTGGCGTCGAACGGCGAAACATTAGCTCTGGATTTATTGCGGGCAGCGTCGATTAATGCGGCAGTGGACGTAGCGGCAGTGTTAACGATTGCATGTATAACAACGGCACCGGCAACGACGATTGAACAAGCAACTGTAACAGCGGCGGTGGCAGCGGTAGGGGCACCGAGAGAAGACAGTACTAGACGGGCTGCGCTGTGAGCGCTCGCGGAAGTATTAGCAGTAGCGTTGAGGTCAAACCCGCAAACGGCACCAGAAGCAGTATTATTATATTCGGAACGCACGGGAGTAGTTTTGTCGGTAAAATTCGTCCTGTCCCGAAGGTAAAGCATCTCCCATGTAGGCGTCGATGCAGGTGAAACGTTTCGCCGCTTGTACAGGCTGTATGTAGCCCTGTCACTGAACTCTTTGCGGCAATCCGTTACGCGCCGCGACATCGTAACATCGTTGACAGGGGGGGGGGGGGGGGAGGTGGGCGGCTTGGCGGGGGACCCGAAGAGGCCGAGGAGGCGCGCGGGGGTTTCTCTCGATTCTGCTGATGCACCGATTTTTGCACCGATGCGGAGAGGACGATGAGAAGAAAAGAAATAAAAATAAAGAAAAAAGTATGCAAGGGCCAAAGAGCCTGAGGCCGGGACCGACTTATATATCTATATATGAATGTGTATACTATGTATAGAGGACGACGATCAGAACTGTTTCGTTGCCGGGAGCCTGCGAGAGAAACTCTTCTCGATCACCTCGTAGCTCGTGAAGAAAAATATATTTAGGTTGAATGCTGATGCAGTGATATATATATATTTTTTTCGTTAGCCGATTTCTTTTTAATACACAAACACCCACTGGCACAAAACAATTCGATTGCTCTTGGTATTCGTCGAGAAATGCACTCTCCGCAACAACCCCCGTGTGCCTCCCTCACTCCCTCCCCGTCCCTCGATTTCGGGCTCTATGTATATGTGTCTCGAGAACGTGGGTAGTGACACGGCTGGACGAGGCCCGGCAATTGACGAGTGAACAAATAAAATTACTACTCCGTCGACCGTAGGCGATGAGTCTTTTTCCCCCCTTTTTTTTTTTGTTTGTTTGTTTGTCAAGATCGTTCGACAACGGGGCGATGAAGGATTGTTTAACGCTTGTCGATGGTTGTTGTTGTTGTTGTTGTTTTGTTATCTAACACGAAGGGTTGTAATGTAAGAAACGACGGGAGAGCACACACGAAAGGCGGTGGCGGGTTTTGAACCCCCGTGTGTTAAACGGGTAAAACGGCGAGAGAGCCCTCGGACGTTCCTCGACGACGCGCGGCAAGGAGACGCCCCAACGCGGCGTTCACGGTTCGACGTATCGCGAGCGACGGCGCTCAACCCCTACACCGGAACCCCGTCTGCGCTCGGGCCGAGTCGCGCAGTGCCGTGCCGCGCAGGGCGCCTTAGCCAGGGGGTGCGATATACGTCGAGCAACCAACCCATCCTCCTATATATATGTGTGTATATACATATTATATATATACATATTATATATACGTGTGTGTATATATGTATAAACACGACCCGCAACGAAATTCGCCGAGCTCTCTAGCAGCCGACGTCGCGATGCGCCGATGACGCGCTTCTCGCCCGCGTTCACCGTTCTTACCGTTCTCTCGTCTCTCGCGGCGATGTATTTGTTATAAACGTGCAGGCTCGAGTTTTGCGTAGGTGAGAGACCGGGGCTAATTGGCTCACTCGATCTTTGATTAGTTACAGACCCGTGACGGTGAATCTGATTGGCGAGAGGTTTTGGAATTATTTATTTATTATTATTATATATATATATATATGTATATATATACATATTTAGGAGCATAAATAAGAAAAATCGAGGTGTGCCAATGGGCGAAGGTATTCATCGCAAGATAATTGTAAAAAAATGTATATGTACATGTACAATGTAAAAATAAGAAGCGTCCAGTCGCCCCGGCCACCGATGCGTGGAAGCTCGCGGCGGCCCCGACTATCCCCGAAAACCGCGACGCCGGGACGATGTCCCTACTTTTCGGACCTCCCTCCTGCCGCTCAGCCATACCTATATACGTTGCGTCTCTCCGCATGCCGTTGCTCGGAGGGACGCATTGACAGAAATAAATCCACGATCTTCATTTCATTCTGCATATCCTTCGTCCGGCGATCTATCGTACCGAAAAGATGTATTTTTTTTTTCATTCCCGAATTATCGGCGAATTTTTGCCATTTTTTTTTTTTTTCGAAAGGTGGAAATGTCAGAGTTTATTGGGTTTCGGGGGAGGATTATCGTTTCGTTGTTTTTTAAATTTATTTTTATACCGAAACCCCCGGCGATTTTCTTACAACGGCACTGATTTTGTTTTTGCCTAGTTCGCCGGGGTTATGTTGTACATAGAGAGAGAGAGAGCGACAGCGCGGGAGAGAGAGAGCGGTGGATAGAAGCGACGAATCGGCTCGGTGAAATTGCGTTAGACGCGGGCACCGGGAGCCCTTCGGGGTGACCTGGAGCCTTCGGGCACTCCGCGGCAAGGCGGGGGGCTAAGGAAGCCCTTGAAATCAATAGCCAGCCGCTACTGCCACCGCGCGGCACTGCCGCCCCCGCCGACGCCTCCCCGATCTCGTTCTCTCGCTCCGCCGTCTCTTTTTTCCCTCTCCCTCGCTCCCCCTCCCTCTCGCTCTTTCGACTCGCTTCCGCGGCTCGTTCATGCGCGCACAACGTTATTCTCTCACTCACTTCGGCGCAACCACCGGCGGCAGAGCGTCCACAAGCGGCAGTACCAAAAATCCCCGCGCGTCATACACATTCCTATCCTCTTCTCTCGAATTATCTCTTACTCGCTCGGATCGCCGAGAGTGTGGGAGAGGGGGGGGGCATAAGCGAACTACACCCGCCTACCAACCGAGGAGAGTCTGCTTGCCGCCACTGCGACTCTCTATACCTCTTTCGGCAACTTCGAAATTTGTATACGACCGTGGACGCCAAGGAGGAGGAGGGTCAGGCGGGCTCGTTGCTGTGTGGACGAGAAGGCACGGGGCCGGCCGGCTCAGTCGCAGGTCAGACGCCGAGGCCTCAAGATCGACCACTGCGAATGCAATGTTATTCTTTTATTTTCTTCTTTGTTCTACCGCAAGGCGATGGTAACTTTGCTGAAGCATCGGCAAACATTGTACGACTATCTTGCCGGTGTACTGATTAAATTTTTACTGCGCTAGTTTTCCGGGCGTTGCAACCTAAGGGGCAATCACAGGGGTGTTCAGGTTTTAGAATATTCTCTGGCGACTCGGGTGGAGTCGAATCTCCGCGGATTCGAGAACTAGATACATGTCCGGGAAAACTTTTAAAAAAAAAGACCGACTTTCATTCGAGTCGCTCTCGGAGTTAGATTTCATTTAAATCCGAGACTCTAGCTAGTTTCCTCGGAAGTTTTATTGTAAAACTTTCGGGCTTCGGTTTGGACGATTCTTCGATGATGCACGTAACTTTTTTTCGCCCAACGACGTTGCGTCGGTGAACCATCGACGCTTCACTCGCGACGATACTTCCCGTTCGTAAACAAAGACTCAGCTCTTCTTTGTAATTCCCAACTTACGGAATCACACGATTTTGCTTCTCATAATAAATCTTAACCTTTTCTCGTTTCATTCCTCCGCATAGCAACGTGTTAGCCAACGTGCGACCGAGCCTTACGTATCTTACCTGAAAAATCCGTCCCCGAGACGGAAGATCGTAGGGCGTTTATGAGCTTGACGCTTTGACATTTGCCGAAGCCCGCGGGCGTGTAAGAGCCGGGGCTTTCTGCTGTTGCTGCTCGTGGCTCTCTCCCTCGTTTTCCTCGTTTGCCGCTGAATCGCCGTTGCGGCGCGACTCCCGGCGTCGCGACGGCACCGGCGCTCCACGCTGCAGTGCACAAGAGTGCGGAGAGGCAACCCCCTCGTGCACGCATGTATAATGGTGCAGCAGCAGTAGCGGCACCGGTAGCGGGCCGTCGAGCTCCGCGGTTGACCTACTATCACTTACCGGCCCTGTGTGCGCGCGCGCTCGTGTGTGTGTACGAAGCTGTATACCGCACTTATAACACACCCCGTAGTCTTTCGATAGCACGCGCGCGCCACGGCTATCGGAACTCCATGCGCGAACGACCGCACTCTGCCCGCTCCTCCTTTCTTCGCTTTATTTCTTTCGCACACCCTCCTTCCTCCTATATTCCCACCACTTGTCCTGGCTCACCTCCTCCCCCCCTAACGCCCACTCGAGGCTCTCGTAAATGCTTCTCGTCCTTGGACTCGAACGTTTTTCGATCCAACTGGGAGCAACCAATGCACTCGTAACTCCCCCCCCCCCCCCCCCCTCTTCCGCCCTCGCGCAATCCCTTTGCAGGAAACGATGCGTTGAGCTATTTATATCGGATTGATATTTGTATACCGCGGGAGAGGGGCGAGAGGTCCGTGCCTTATTAATTATTGTTAGAAGGCAGGTGTTAAAAATATACTTAGCGAGATATTAATTTAATCGGGGAGACTCTCTATTGACTTTGGAATTTGCATAGCGAGGCTCGAGCTTTGTAACCGTGGGAGAGTCGGGCTCGGGGCGTGTTCGATTGCTATTGATATTTTTTCGACGAGACATGAAAAACTTACGTCGTAGGCGAGCAGCAGGCGCGAGGCTTATAACATAACCTCGTTCGATTGTGGAACAGCGGCAGCGTAGCGCGGTGTTCGATCGGATCGAGGAGGATCTGACGTCACGGGGTCCTGCAGGCCTGACCCCGATTGGAACTTTGTTTCGAGCGTGGCCCGAGGCGTTCGCCCGGTGGCCGGCAGCAGCACGTCGGGCGCGAGCGGCAACGACGTCGCCGCATGCCTCTCGTGCCTGGCCGTGCGATATCGCTCGCCTCGTATCGCCGTCGAGAATCTCGGGCGGCTTTCCGCGCATCGAATGACCTTGTCAGTCGCAAAGACGCCAGGAGATTTCTATCGATAGTTTAAATAATAAATTTATTGTACGGTTTTCTTTTTTTTTTTGTCTTGTGTAACATTTTTCTTTTCTTAGCTTTTCTCACTTGGAACTCTCTCGTTATACGTACGCTATCGATTATCTCGCTATAAATAGCTAAACATCCTAAAACATGACCTAGGTATTGAACAAATTCTATTTTCTTTTGTTCTGCTGTACTGTGTTATAGTTTAGTTATGTGCTTTCTTTTTTTTTTCGATTCACTTAGCCTCTCTCTCGTAGCGAGCAGTATAGCACTTCGATATACAGTTTCGTCGATTATAAACACACACAGAGAGAGAGAAAGTACGCTAGAACAATCGATATATATATATATATATATGTATATATATATATACCCACAGAGAACAGCGATTAGCTGGCAGCATCCACAGATAATTTAATCGAGCTAAAACTTTATTTATTTACACGTTTATAACATTGAGATGCATCGATTTGGTGATTAAATAATCATTATTGTTGAATATTTTATTTCTACTGTATTTTTTTTTCTCCGTTCACGATTCAATCGCAGGGCTGGCTCGAGGTTTGTGCATCGACTAATATATATACTTTCATAGAAAAATCTCTCGCTCTCCCGCATCGAAATGCACGGATTTCGTTCGGAAAGTACTATACGATCAATTCAATGTGCCTCGTGTATTTTTTTTTAAATCTTTCATTTTCTTTTTTTCTTTCTTTTTCTCGAAGAAGTAGGTAAAAAATTCCTCTCCCCGCTATTTCGCTAACGATACATCATTAAATCAGCGTGTTCGGTAGCGCGATAATTGGATGAAGTGAACGCGACGCAACCGGTGAATGAACACGCCTTGGAACGAAATGTTTACATTCACCCATGACCGTCAATATATCTGTGCCTCTGTTCCAGTTATTTTCACGCAATGCAACTTAGTCTTCAACAACGTCGGAACCAAACGTATATCGTAAAAAAATTATCTTCGAACCACAATGTTGAATAATATTTCGTAAAAAAAAAGTTAATATCGCAAAATCGTTTGTATAATGAAACTTTGTGCCTATACCTATAGTTGTAGTGTGTGTGTACGTATGTTACAATTATCTTTCGCCCGCCAAGCCCCTATATGTTTAAGCTTCGTGAATATATATTTATAATATATTCTTCCTTTTTTTCCATTTGAACGAACATGGCTGCTTCTTTATGTTTCTCTTTGGGACCGAACAACGATCCTTTTGTATTTCTTTAATTCTATCCACACCCGAAGCCCTCAACGAACGCGCGACGACATTTATTTATGATACTTCAAGAGTTAAAACATACCAAATAAAATACTAGATATAAGTATTTTTTTAAAATTTTTTTTAGGGAAGTAGCAAGTTTCTCTCGTGATATAGTTATAGCTCGCGGACATCAACGACACACGAAGCTAGATATAAGTTGTTTCAAGCATCGTGACGAGACTCGATACGCGATAATAGCCGTGCAGCTTGCCGCACGATATTCTCAGCATGTGTTATCAATTATCCATTCGGCTCTCTCGAGATACGCTATTAATATTATCTATAATATATTTCGTTATATATATACGTCTCTTAGTCGTTAAGAAAAAAAAAAAAAAATGAAAACCGGCTTAAAGACGTGACGGGTACAAAAGGCACAATTAGCTCTTCAATGTGACATCCTAGACATCTTTATTCCGATTAATTTTTCATAAGACAAACATAAATAATTAAAAATTACACTGATGCGTTGGTAAACTCAAAGTGTCAACTTGTTGCCGGAGCGCTCGAGCCCCGTTTTATTTCCGAGATGGTATAGCTTAATTCCAGTCGAACCAATTCGCCAGCCTACGCACCACCAGCATGCGTGTGTGTGCTCGTGACGGTCGTTTATTTTTATTTTTTTCTTTCTGTTTCGCTTTATTTTAATTTTTTTATTTATTAATTTTTCGTTTGTTTGCTTGTTATTCAGCAGCCACCACCCTCCCGCGCGACGATCAGAGGAGACATTGTTGTTTGTTCATTGTTATGCTCTTTTTCTTGTTTTTCCTTTTTTTTCCCCCTTCCTTGTTTCTCTTCTCATAGTGTCGGCTATTTTATATACAAATACCTTAAATAAGTCTAAAAAAATCAGATTCGGACTGCACCGCAGTTGGTTTTTTTCGCTATAACTTTTAAGGACTTTAAGATTTATCCAATTCGGTGGCGCTAGTTAGATTTTTCTCGGACACTCATCGAAACCTCATTCGTGTCAATCGTGCACCGGAAAACTATCGCATGTATCGTTAACAGCTCGTTCGTTCAGCGGGAAAGCCGGTCAGTGTCGGAGACACGTGTGCAGACCAGCATTCGCTCGTCAGCCTCCGCCCAAAGTCCGTCGTCCGAGAAACTGCCGACCGAACCGGCGATGCGATTTAGTGACTTGAGAAAATTAACGAAGAAAACGAAGTAACAAAAAATCATTGAAGTACAGGCAGCCACATTGACGCGTTCGATGTTTCAAACTCGTAGAGACCGTTTTCTTGCGCTTCATCGAGAAAACAAAAAACAAAAAAAAACTTAATAAAAAAAAGTAATGAAAATAAAATAAAAAATCTTTCGAGTAAAACGCGGCTTGTGGCTTCTCGATCGAGACAAACGGATCTCGGTAAAGTTATTTATTAACGTTCAATCGACGACATACGATTACTTCGTTAACAATTTTTCGCACCGCGATTTTCATGTTTCTCTCTCTCGCTCTCTTTCTCTCTCTCTCTCTCTCTCTCTCTCTCTCTCTCTCTAACGCCATAACGCATACCACTCTAATCCATAAACGTTGATAAATATTATTTATTATGCGAAATTATTAACGAGGATGGGTTTCAGGGTTTGGGCCGGGCCGGAGGGAGGGAATAGTAAACTGAAATCGTTGTTGCGACACGATTGAGTGATGGCGTCGAGCGGAGAGGCGCGGTGGGTGTGGGAATCGGGCTAAGAATGATGAGAGGGCAAAGGGGGTGCGCTGAGGTGGTTTTATACGGTGATTCGCAGGGCGCTCAGATAAGTTTCCCAAGGAAATAACCGATTATGACCATTAGCACTGCCATTATCGATGTCATTCGAACAGAGTACTGCAGCCGCATACTGCTGCGATCGGCTGCGATGGGCGAAGTAAGCCGCGTACTCGACGTCACGTTCACACCCTTTTCCATTGCGGCATTTCGCCACTTCAACATCTCTTCCTGTCAATCGAAATAAATTACAAAATTAGGGTTGTAGGAAGCAGGTCGATGACCCTCTGCCAAGGAATAGAATTACCATAACACATAAAAATCAGTGTAAAAAACAACTGTAAATATTAACTTTGGGAATAAATCTCTTTTACTACTGCTAAGGTAAGGGACCCAGTTTCTGACACTGACACATACTGAGTTTCGACCGGAACTGAGAACGGACTGACACGCGTCTGAACTAGTGGCAAGATTCTGGTTAATTCGAAACTTTCTAGTCAACGGCCAATCCCATAAGTGAATTTTGAGTCTACTAGCATTTTTCCACTAGTTCAGAGTAGATCGCAGCCCGATCTCACTCACGGTGGAAACTCGGAACCAGTTTGAGACGGGGGTTCCTCTAGCATAGTCGGCTCCCCCCACCATTTGATATGCAGCCAATGGGTAGCGCGCGTTGGGGGGGTCACAAACTGCGACTCTTGCTCCTCCTTGTTTATCCCTATGATTTTACACGCTTAAAGTGAGAGAGCTGCGTAGAAGTGTCGTAAACTGGGCCATTTACCTTACTTACTAAATTATGAGCAACGAGGGTCAAACGAGATTCAATTTAGAGACTGGCGGATGTGACGATAGTTGAGTCGTTTGAAACTATTTCCATGTCGATTTAAAGAAATCTCTCGATAATTCGTCCAAGAATTTATGTAAAAAATATTTCTGTATTTTTTTTTTAATAAAAGGAACCCACGTTTTAACCACGCGTGTTAGACTTTCAACGGTTATGTGGCTGAAATATTGTCGAACTGTTAAAATGCCAAAAGAAAACAAAAACATATTTTACGTTGATCGAACTTATTGAATTTAAAGAGGGCTTCTCTTCATCGATATAATCCATGGTAAAATTTTATGCTCGACCGTTCCACTGGGTTTGTACCTAATCTCTTGTGAACAGTCATTTTTTTGCTCATCCAGCTCGAACGATCGAGCGCAGGGGTCGAAAGAGATCCTGCTTCACCGTTGAAGGGTCATGCGTTTATAAATAAAAATAAGAAATTTATAATAATTTGCTTATTTCGCGAAGACAATATTCGTTTGTCGAGAGAGTGAGAAAAAAAAAAAAAATTGAGCAGCATAAATCATCATCGCACAAGGGGGTTCTTACCTCGAGTTGAAGGTACTTCTGTCTGAGTTGACTTTCCTCTACCCTCAACTGGCAAACCTCTTGTGCGGCTTTTTTCAGTTTCTCCTCAGTCTCGTCGAATGCCTGCGAAGGACGCACAGAAAAAGAAAAAAAAATTAGTTTTAATTATATAATAACGCTGGGCGAGAGATCGTGCCAAATTCGATGCGTTCATCCGCTCGCGAACGATTCTTGGCACCTTGAATGACGTTTTGGAGGTATCCCCGATAGACTTGTTTTTGCCATTAGTGTTGGAATCTGGCTTCGCCGCGGCCGGCGCCGCTGCTGGTTTAGCTGCAGTCGCACTGCTCACTGGATTCTCGAAAATGCATTTGAGCTTATAGTCCATGACCTGACTCGGATTTGTGTCTTTCCACTGAAAAACAAAATTAATTGAAAAAAGAAAAGTTAAGGAATAAAAGTTACGGTGGAAAAACCCGAAAAACCGGTATCCGGACGATTTACAATTGTTTCAACGTCACACACCACATCGTTCAGATTCTCGTGATCATCGCCCTCGGGCGCTATCACTGTCTGGACCATAAACTTGTGTTTGTTCTTCTCCGTTGGATCAAAGTCGTATGGTTGTAAGCACACTGCAAAAAATAAAATAAATAAATAAGTACGTGAAAATGAATTACGAAAAAGTGAGAAAAAGACGCTGTTGGAGCTCAAGAAAAGAAAAGAATTCGAAACGACATTGATAAAATGTAAATAATGATATTTTCTTTAAGCACCAAACAGTGTTATTTAATCTTGATTATTATTATTATTATTATTATCATTTCAATTTACAGAAAGTAAGTTTACAACTTATAACAATCTGCATCCAGGTGAATAAACTTGCACTGTGTCTTCGCGTGAACGTGTGTGCATCTAGCATGTTCTTAAACCGATTTAACGATTTCGCGTTGATCATTGTATTTTTTAACCCGTCAAGTACCAAGAACTTTTTTAAAGATTTTTTTGAGCAAATTAACTTGTTATTCGAATCGTTCAAAGGTTGCGTCTTGGCAGATTCTGGGTCCTCGTTGAACAAGTGTTGGGTACGCATAGGATTAAAATTTTTTTTAAAGTTTTTCAAAGACAAATTAAATAGGTATTTTTTTCTTAAAGAAGATCGAGACGCACCTGCTATTTGAGCAGATTGCTGCGGTGTCAGTACGCCGTTGTTGGGTCGCACACAGTACCTCTTTGGGGCGGTGGTCTTTATTTTAAAATAAACTCTGTTGACCGTCGGATTGGATAGATTGATGTAAGACGTGACCGGCGCGCCAGTGAAAGGGCCTGCAAACAAAACAACACCCCACCTTCCGTTAACTCAAAAATGCGAGACACCGACCGATCTTAAAACCAAGTTTCGAAACTCCGCACGCAAACGTAAGTTAAACCTGTCGTCGATCGATGCTCCGCAACGTCTCAGCTGCATGGATCGAAGGACCCAAAGATCGACGTATCAAAATTTCTCGCTAAAATACATCGTTTAAAAAACTAATCGAGCACCCGACGACTGCCCGCTGCCGAACCTTGGCACGAGTCGCTAGCCGGATGTGACATAAAAAAAAGCAAAAATATCATTTGCATGTAGCAAGGGCAATGATTCGGCGTTAATGCCTTCAGTAATAAAAAACCCGGAAAGGGGGAGAGGGGGGGGGGGGGAGGAGGAGAGCTGGAGAGTTTGAAAATAGATATACATGGACGAGGCACAAGGCAGCCAAGAAGATATACGCGTCGCGCCGGGAAGCGCTGGAGGGGGGGGGGGGGGAAGGAAAAGCGAAAAAAGAAAAGGCACACACAGAGACGCGTATTCAGCGAGCGTATGCGCTTTGACAGCGCTGACGGATGTCTCGTGGGTTAGGTACGATCTCCTCGACCGGGCAAGAGGGCGAGGGGAGGGGGAGTCACGGTAAATCGTGAGCGATGCGAAAAAAAAAAAAAAATTGTCCGTCACGAAGACGTGACTTTTTCTTTCTTTTTTTCGTTTTAATAGGCGCCGACCTTACGTCATCTTGACAACGCATCGACTCGCGCTCGCGCGATCGAGAAGCTACGCGTAATCGTATTTACGTTACTCGTCAAATAGAGCGGCTCCCCCTCTACGCCCCCCCCCCCCCCTCCCGCAGCAGCGGCTTTCGCCATGTCACAGAAAATCGTCAACGATATCGTCGACGACAGAAATAACGGCGTCGATCGGTGCGAATATCGAACCGAGCAACATTTATACAAAGGATTCAGAGAGACGAATTAATTTTTATGATTGATTCCAGCGCGTACCCCTGAATCGCAACTCGCCCTGTGGCTCGATACGTAAAACCTGCTCAGGCTTCTCCATCCTCCGGCCGTGTCTCCTCTCTCGAGCGAACTGTTATCGACGTTTTATCCAAGTCTCGTTCAGCCCGACGAGACCGCAAAATGCCCTGTCGTCTCGGTCGGAGGTTCGAACTGTCGAGAACAAACGGCAGGGTTACTTCGACCCGGGGGGGGAAAAGAACACGACAAAAAATTTTGTTCTCTCAATACAAGGCCACCACAAGTCAGCAGCGAGGGCACACACGGGCACACGGGTGCTCACTTCCACTTTCTGGGGATTCCGTTAAACTAATTCTGATTTTTCACACCGTAGCCGCGAATACGCATGCGTCATGACGGAAATTATGAGAAGTTTTGTGTGTGCGCCCGTTACGTCACAAGGCTGGCGTTACCGCGGTAATCATATTCACTACTCCCCGCAACTAGACACACACAATTTTTGTTATTATTATTTTTGTTTCTCTTCCTTTTCTCTTCTTTCGTTCTTTCCTTTCTCTTTATCCGCGTTCGACTCGCTTTTTTTTTCTCCCCACGCACGATGGGTTTCGTGGTTCCGTGTTCTCCTCTCTCGTTCGACGATCGATTGAATCGCTAGAGAGCCGACGATGCGCTGAGCCGCGGACTCGGTCTTCGTCTCCCGTTTCGCAGGACACGTCTCGCCGCGTTTCTTGCACGTTAGAGACACCGCGTGCCGTTGCCAGAGAAAGGGTTGCAGCGACGCAGCGGGGACAAAGCTATTATTCTCCTCTCCGACACGGCGAGAGGAAGATAGCATCGGTCCAGAAGCTTATTGGTCGGTTTCGAAAAGCTCGACTCATCGCCCAGCGGATATCGGCCCGAGCGGCCTTACCATTGGACGCTCGCGCGCCGCCGCTGCTCCATGACACGGGCGCGTCCTGCGTGAAAACGTCGCACTCCTCCCGAGACAGAAAGAGATGGACGGATATTCGAAAATTCTCCAACTGACAAAAGCTACTCGTGGGGAACGCTCTGGCGTTATCGAACACGCGACGGTAGCTCGTCAATCGCGTGTATTATTTTTTTAAACCTAAATGTAAGCAACTAATTCGTAGTAGAGGAAACTTAAAAAAATAAACCTCTTCGGAACCTTCTGTAAAATATTAATTGCTGGATCCTTAATGTTGTTTTGATTTGAAAAAAAAAAAAAATACGCCGCGATGGAACAAGTTTTTTGTAATAGCCCGAGCAAGAGCACGATTTGGAACGACGTGTCCGCGCTGACGAGTCCGCCGACTCACAGAACACCGGTGAGACAGAATGACAGAAGATTACTGAAAAATGCTCACCACACGAGCATCGGCGCCTTCGCCGTACTGCCGACCCACATCACACCGCCCTCGGGACTAACCAAATTCATCGCGAGAAATCCATTCGACGCCGACCTCACGAGCCGACTGCATCTCTCCGTTATCAGTCCCACTGTTTTTAGCAAGGTAGTCGCGAAAAAACCAACACTTTTTTATTTCATTTTTTACGATTTTTTAGAATTTTGTACTTATTTTTTTTTTTTTTTTTACCGCTACAAGGTATCGCCCAAGATGAGCTGCGACTCGCCGGGCTTTTCCTGGAGCGTCGACGAACTCGCGCTTATCCAACCCGCCAAGATAGAGGAGTTTCCGGTGCAGCAGATGCACTGCAGCGATCCCGATCTGGACAAAGTCGCGCAAGCTGCGATCGAGAAGTTCTTCAATGAGAATCAAATTATTCCTAGTCCTTGGGACAATAAGCGGAAGGTTTCTGCCGGAAAGATGGAAATGTCGACGCCCAGCAGACCTCTGGAGGAGTTGAATATGACTAGGGAAACTTACAAGACTAAGAAAGACGGTAAGATCGGAGGGAGCACGCAGGTAAAGTTGGGCGAGGAGCGAATAATGATCTTTTTTTATTCATCTCAGGTTGGACCCAGACTGTGCTGACGCTTCCGCCCGAACTTCCCAAGGAGGTGGAGGAGGCTCTGAAGCCGTATTTTACATTTAATCAGGTGAGGGAGCCTATTTGAAAGATGGAAATATTGTACACGCAAAAGTGATAAATCAATGCAGAATTTGAGGTTTTTTTTTGCTTCATAGATGAAGCTATGCTTTCGTAAAAAAAAAAAAAATCGAGATTTTGATGTCAGAATACAGAATACAGAATACAGAATACAGAATACAGAATACCGAATACAGAATACAGAATACTTGAATACAATGAGAACAACGAAATCTCTCGAACACCGCCGCCTTCTGTTGCAGGACCAAAACGTAGACGCGGAGGATGCAAACTCGAGCACGAATTCGACGACTTCTCTGAGAAGAAAATTATTTTTTAATCATGACAATTGTACCGACGACGAGGACGAAGCCTCGCTGCCTATGTCGCCGGTGCGGAGCCACGGGTCCATGATACACGCATCTAGTCCACCGCATAGCGGTATGCTCGTTCACGGGACTCCATTGACGGTAAAAAAAATAAACATTCTCGATTAACTTCATCGGCGGTTCGGCTATCTTAACGGCGGATCTTGCCCTCCTCCGTGTCGCAAGATCCACCGTTCATTAACCGTCATTAACCGTAATCATTATTACGAAAGAAAAAAAAATACATCCATTCATTAAATGATGTGTTGCAATTTTCTCAGACACGTTCCTTCAGAATGGAGCGGACGCACGGCACTCCGTACGCATGTAATATTTCGCCACCGGATATGTCGCCGATTTGCACCAGCGGCAACGAAATGTCCTGCCAGAGTATCAAAACGCGTTGTCAGCTCGCTGCCCGTTTGGACTTTACGACCGACATGAGCATCGATGGCTCCGTTCGAGAAGACAAGGAATTGCGACGGCTCGAGGATGCTGAGCTGGATACAAGTATGTTGCTGAATCGATCATTCACTAACTATTATAATCGAGTGAAACAAAGAAAAAAAAACGAATCGTAATACCAATCGTAATCGTAATTTTCTTCCAGATACGTCCGTGCTTCGATCGGAAGCCGCAACGGATTGTGCGGCGATGCCCAGCGACGACGAGCAGCCCACCGACGAATCTCCCGCCCAGAACGAAACCACTGAAATGCTTTCCCGACAAACGACACCCCTCAAGCAAGAGGAACGAAAGAAATTGAAAATTTGTACGAACACGAACAAGGACATTCTCGACAGACTCAAAGTCACCGCCGACTGGTCCAAGAATCATTCGGACGAGAGTTACGCACCGGAAAATAACACTGTCCTGGGTCATTCGCGATCCGGCCAGCAGAGTACATTTAATTCGGCTCAAGATACCGGTTATCAGACTTACAGCATGAGCAACATAACGGGCAACACTGACAATTGCAGCATGACGCCGACCAAGCAGAGCTTACAAAATTGGAACGAGAGAATCTTATCGACCGTTGACGAAGTTCAATTGTCCGATTGGGAGGACAATATGAAAAATATGTTTAGCTCGACGCCCTCGAAGTATTCGCGACGGAGAGACGATCAGTGATGCGCCAAGATCGACTCGCGAACGTCCGTCGATGTACACGAGTTCCCGTGAATTGTTTTTAAAAAAATTTCGTTGACCGCGAAAATGTTGGGTACTTTTGTAAAGTTTTCTCCGATTATTCTTCCAGCACTCTTTCGTCATTAATGTATATAATTGACGCGTGAGCATTACAGTTGGTGTGAATCAATGGCATCCCGCATCACTCCCGCCTGATTCAGCCATTGTGTAGCTCAGCATGTGCAATTTCCAGTGATCGTCGATTCGCGGATGAATTTTTTTCGTATCCGTTCCTCAATTCACATACCACACAACTTTACAGTATTTCTTTTCGTACAACATCGCAAATCATTATGAACTAAGACTGAAATCATTCGTACATTCAGAGTTTCGAGACTGGTGAAAAATAAATAAATCGTATTTTCTAATGAATATCTGTTTTTCGTCTATACCCATTGAACAAAAATTTTACATTTCAAGTGCAAGATAACGAGTTACGATTCATAATATTCACGCACGGTCCACTTACATGAGAATGTGAGGAATACACATGTATCCGTTTGTTTCCAGAATCTCAACCTTCGATTGAAAATGACGACACACGGGAAAACATCGCTCATGGTCCCAAAATCTCAGTTTTTTATCGGATGTTGTGTCGAAAGGGAAAACGTCACTTCCGGTTTGAAATTCTCATTTTTCGATTGTAAGTGACGTCATGTCAGAAACGGACCACGATGATATTATTTCCGGTTGAAAAATGAAATTTTCAAGCCGGAAATGACGTTTTCCCGGATGACGTCACTTCCGTTCGAAAAATGGCATTTTCAAACCGGAGATGTCGGTTACCTGTGTGACGTAGCTTCAAGTCGAAAAAAGAAACATACAGACTTGAAGCGACGTATTTTCCGTACGACATCGCTTCCGGTTGAAAACTGATCGAGATTTTCCGCCCAATTAAGTTCGTCAATAGGTTTGTTCGTTTTCAAAGTAAGCCGCAGTAGAGCGCTCGATTTTACCAGGAAGCTAAGAAAATAGGGAAAGCGATTTTTTACCATCGGAGCGTCAATACGCATGCATCACATGCCCTTAATTTGAAAACGAACGGACCTATCAATACTTCAGAAGTTTTGAGGAGCCAAAACGAAAATCACCGTTGATCGGTGTTCACTGAACACTCAGAAAATCCCCAGGCGGTTGGCATGCTTGATTTTTTTCGCGGCAAGACAACGTTACGACGCCGAGCCACTAACAGCCCTCTATACCGCGTCCGCACAATCGGTCCGATTACAAACAGTCGTAACGTCGGTGCAATAACTCGAGACTATCGTCGCCCACAAGTATCCGCATAGGATTGGTTCGTTTAACCCTGCCCAAGGACAAAGCTGGTAAGACAAGGTTCAAACCGTTCGAATTATTTATCGAATAACGCCGAAATCGCCAAATCCGCACGATCAAGCTTCCCGGTCGCGTTTTACCGCCATTTTGCCCTCCATCTTGAGCGAACCCGGTTTTTTTTTCGTGGTTTCATCGTATCTCACTCAGCCGGCTATCGAAGCGATCTTCACCCTTGGGAAAGATCTCCGTCGTTCGATCGTCCGACGCGACTTATTGAACGCCGATCTCAACGGCTAACATTTCACAACGTGAGTTATCCGATACATGGCTCTGCTTTTTGTCCACTGCCGAATGGCCGTGTTCGCGTGTAACGATGCTCGCTGCCTCGCTCCTCGCAACGCGATATCTCGTGTCTCAATCGCATCACCACGTTTTCGCCGTGCCTTTGTTCAACTCGTTCCAATTTTCGAGCTCGGAGTTCGCGTTTTGTTCGCGCCACGCTCGAAGCTTAATTCTAACGATGAGCTCCCTCGGAGGCAGCAGCAACAGGAGGAAACCGCTGCGACAAACTCCAATAGTGACATGTTTTTTTTTTTCTCTTCTGCATCGACAGTAACAAAAAAATGAGCAAATCGAAGGACTCGCCGGCGACCGATGGCGAAACTGAGGAGGAATTCAGTGTCGAAAAAGTCTTGGACAGACGCGTCGTCAAAGGCAAGGTGAGAAATGCAACTGCAACTCTCCCCCCCTCCACCTCCCCCCCCCCCCCCCCCCTCGATCCAAAGAACCAAAACAAATAAAAAATGGGCTTGTAAAAAAAATAAAATAATAATTCATCGAAAAACATTGCGCATCGCAAATCTGTTCAGGTGGAATACTTCCTGAAGTGGAAGGGATACTCGAACGACGAAAATACATGGGAGCCCGAGGAGAATCTCGATTGTCCAGACTTGATAGCGCAATTCGAAGAACAGCGCAAGAAGAAGGAGGCTTCGTCTGGCGGAAAGCGTCACGAGGAGAAGGAACAGAAGAAACGAAAAAGTTCCGGCACACCGACCCCTACGCAAGTGAAGAAAAAAGTAACCGAAGAGAAGAAACCCGAAGGTACGCCGATAGCTGATCCACAAATTTTTGTTTCGTTTTATTTAGTTTTTCTATAAATGTATTATTTGTACACATTTTGTTTGCATCCATCAAGAAAAATTTGTAGGAAATTGTAAATTATTTCAGTCGTGTAAAATTTTTTCATTTTTTTTGTTTTTTTTTTCGTTACTTTTGGTATAATTTTTGTTCGAATCAAATGACGAAAATTCATAGAAAATTATAAATTATTTCAGTCATGTTTAAATTTTATTTCTTGATTTTTTGCTTTCTCACAGAGGAAACTTTTTTTTCATTGCCCTGAGAAAATTTTTTAATCGTCGGCAGCTTTCTTCCAAGCGATAAAACAAATAATGGCCTATTTTTGTTGCTGTTTGTTTTTATTAAAAAATTATATTTTTCAGGCTTCGACAGAAATCTCGATCCCGAGCGGATTATCGGTGCGACGGATTCGAGCGGCGAGCTGATGTTCCTGATGAAGTGGAAGGGCACCGACGACGCGGACCTCGTGCCAGCGCGAGTAGCAAACGAAAAATGTCCGCAGATCGTCATCAGATTCTACGAGGAGCGGCTAACGTGGCACAGTCCCACGCACGACGAGGAAGGCTCTACCAAACCCGATCCTGAGTAACCCTCAGCCTTCCGATACCGCACGTACATTGCTCGCTTTAGGATTTGTCACGTCTAGTGATGTAAGACTTGAGCAAACGAAAAGAAGAAAAAAACGAAAACGTACACTTAACGTATCAATATGACGTTTTACACGGCAATGGTTGCCATAAAAAAGAAGTAAAAAAAAACGAAGATAATACAAGCTCGGCGAAGTATTTTTTTTTACGAGTCGCAAGAAATCTACGTTTGAGATAGGTCTAAGTGTTAACTGTCCCTTGTCCGTTTCACTATCGATTACAGAGATAAAGAGAGTACAACAATAATTTGAACTCGCGTCTTGCATTCGACACGAGACAATTTGAAGTTACATTCTTTCACCGATGAGATGAAAAAAAAAAAATTCTCGAAAATTGGACGTAACGTCCTCGAGCCACTGGCAACTGAGTATAGAGACAGGAGAGTTTGTGATAACAACAAAAAAAAATGCACGAAACAGTCACAGCGCACGAATTAATGACTTTGAAAAAGTGAATGAACGAAAAATGATTCAGATCGGATATTACTATTCGGCAGTGAACGATGTGACGGAGAACGTAGTTGCCTCGAAGTATTTTAATGTACGAATATGTTTCTCTTCTTTTCTCTCGTTAGCACGGGGCGAGACCAAGTAAAGATAATTAAAGTAAGTTTCTTACCTGTTCCGTGACTGTTGATGGTGCAGTACAAGTTAAGTTAATCTCAACTCTTGGTAGACAGTATTTGGCGATGTGTTTTTTTTATTTCCATTTTACTTTGGCAATCGATTAATCGATATTGAAAATCTCGTAGACGATCGATTTCTCAAAAAAAAAAAAAAAAAATCAACAAAATTTTGCTACCTCATTGAACACCGAATTAATCCGACTCACACTTTGTACATTCAGTCAGTGTGCTATTGCTGGAGAAACAAAAGAAAAAAATTATCACTCGATCCTCGATAGCGAACGACTTCTGCTGTACAGATAAAACAATTAGAGGTTTTCTTTGTTTTTTTATTTTACTCTTCGTGGAATATATGTTTTTCTTTCGCCTCTCTCGTCTCCATTATTTGAATAACATTGAACTACCAATCGCACAATGCGCTATCCCCATGTGCGACATTCTAAATCCGAACATTATCTTATGAAATAGTTGTGTAAAAAAAAGAAGAATTGTACGACGAAGAGGAAGGAAGAAAAGAAAAATTTTCATTCACAATATACATATATTTAATTAGAATCTTCGTTTGAATTTCTTTACACTCGTGTTGCTGCTTCCCTTGAATTTTTTGCCGCCTCCCTTTTTATTACCGTAGGGCCTCTTTTTGCCGGCGAGTCGTTGGTCCCTTCCGATTTCCCAGTCCAACTGCTTGACGCTTGCGCCGTCGGCGTCGCTGAGCGCATTGCTGCTCCCGTGTTTGATCTTCGAACGTCCCTGCTCCTCGAGCATCTCTGCGAATTCTTCCGCCGACACGAACACGTTGCTATCGAAATCCTTCTTCTTCGCGCCCTTTGTCTTGTCCTTTTTGAAGCTCGCTTTCTTAGCCTTCGAAGGTCCCGGGCTTTCGATCTCGTCCCCGAAATCGTCGTCGTCGTTGAACTCCATGTCGCTCAGATCCTCGTCGTCGAGCCCATCGAGATCTATGTCACTCATGTCGTCGTCCAGTCCCTCGGGATCGTCGAGCTCTTCGCCGTCTTCGTCGTAAAGTTCGTCGTCCTCCTCCTCATCCGCGTCTTCATCGGACGCGTCACTCGCTTCGTCCTCTTCTTCGGCGTCAGCCAAACGACCTGATAAAATAAATTAATTACTATTATTATTACTGTTTGCAGAATTTAAATTTACACTTATTGATCAGCTTCTATATAATATAATATCACGTTATAGTATATTGTGCCACAAGGGAGGAAAGTCCGTCTTTTCACCGAGTGTGAGGTTTGATTCAGAAATTCACACAAGGTGAAAATGCACTTTCGCCCGAGTGGCATACGCTATTTTTTTTCCTACTATGCTGTTGAAAGTTGAGCATATTCTTATGCCTGCAACGGCCCACCGACTTGTTGGCTACGTTTCTTCCCTAGGCAGGAAAAATACTACTTTTTCTCTCGCTGGTCAAAAATCGGTAACGTTCCATCCGCGTTGCAGGCATGAAATACGGTCATTTTAGCGTAGTCGGGGAAAATAAATAGTTCTATCGATTTTGCTTTTAAATTCGTTCGAAGTCTCTGCTTCTACTGCATTCACTGGTAGCGCGTTTTTCACGTCCACCACTCTATTGCACAGCGCATGTTTCCACGGATTCTTTCCAATGATTAGAAAAAAACAAGAAGAAAGAATAAGGAAGGATTTGCACCTTTCTTCTTCTTCGACGAGCCGATGTCAGCCGCTATGTCCAGATCGTCGAAGTCCTTTCCGCCGCCCAATTCATCGAGCATATCGTTGAATTCTTCGCTGTTGACGCTACTATTGTCATCGTCATCCTCGCTCTTTACGCCAGGAATCCTGTGCTCGTTCTTCTTCTGCAGATAACGATAGAGGAAGAGCTCGTCGACGGGTATTCGATCCTCGCGTTCGTTCAGGTATGCCTGACTGTCGACGGGCACCGATTTAACACCCCGAGGAACGTACTTGGCCCGTTGAGCCAGAGGATCGTTCGACTTCGATACTCTCTTCTCGTCGAGCTTCTTCGGATTCTTGAACACGTAACGATCGAGGAAGCGTATGAGATTCAAGTCTTCCAGAGGATCGCCGCTGTACTGTATAGTCCTTCCTGAAATAAATAAATACATGTATTTTATGACCCTGAAGACATCTGCGCCACATCAAATGTCATCGTTGGCAAGTGTCTGCCAGTGAACAGCTCTAGGAAGAAAAAAAAAATTGTTCAATCATAGAATTTTATTCTGCGAGTTAACTTCCCCGAGCGAAGTTTGTCCAATGCAAAACACAGCCGTGTGACTTGAGGAAATTTAGTCTCGTGCAGATATCTTCAGGATCGTTAATTTATGACCCGAAGATGTCTGAACGACATCAAGTTTCATCGTTAGCGAATTTTTGTCAATGAACGGCTTTAGGATGAGAGTAAAAAAATGGTTCCCTTGCAGAATTTTATTCCGCGAGTGAACTTCCCCGAGCAAAGTTAGTGCGATGTGAAACACAGCCATTGTAACTTGATGAAATTTAGTCTCGAGCAGATATCTTAATGGTCATCATATTTTTTTTTCTACTGACTTGGCTAAAATTTTTATGGGTAAGAGAGGGGGAATATTCGGATTACCTTGCACTATCGTGCTTGCGAACAAGGCGACGCTGGGATGAAAATGCGTCGAAAGTGCCTCCAGCTCGGCGAGCGGTGTTTTCATAGCGCCAGACCGGAGGGGATTCAGGCAGAAAGGATCGTAAAATGCGGCCTCGTCGGCCTCGATCTTAACGTCATCTTTAACGTCCATCTCGCGATCCTCCGCCGGTTCTTTCGCCGGCTCGATTCTCACATTGGACAGCATAATGAAATCCTCTTCCGGTTTCGCGTTCGACCTCGTCTCTTCCTCGTCGTCGCTCCCCGATTCTTCTTCCGGCTTCGTCGAAGCCGAAGTCTCGTTGAGATCTTCGTCGTTCTCGGTTTTCACAGCGCTGTATCCGCGCGAAATGATCCTCTGCAGATCCTTGCGAGTCTGCAGGACCTGCGAGACCACGTAGAGCGTCGCGCAGCTCATGCTCGCCGGGAAATAAGCGACGATCTGGAATATTCTCTTCACGAAAGCGTAGAGTCTCGTCAGGCTCTTGTCGCTGCGCAGTACTCGATAGAGCAGGTTCAGAAATACGGCGCGTTTGTTCGCAACGCCTATCTGCGGATCCAGTAACTTCCGGTAAAAGGCCGTGTAGAATCTGTTCTCTTGCTCCGGCTCTTTGCTGACGACCTACGAATAAAATTTTCGTCTAACGATTTCGTTTAACAAGAAAGAAAAAAGAGAAGTCATGGTGTCCAATTCAGGCTCGGAATAAAATTCAAGGTCATTTCCAGGACTTTTTAAGGACTCTTCGAGGACGTAGGAAATTTCGAGGACCGCCGGACACCAGGAAAGAAGGAAAACATGGAGTCTAATAAAAAGTCCGTACAAAATTCAAGGACATTCAAGGACATTAAAAAAAATGAAAATATGCATATTGCGATACGCGAAGTACGAAATAACGTTTAGTTCGAAAACTGTTATCGTTTACGTTGAAATCGGTTGAGAAAAAAAACTACTTAGTGTCCACGAATGTATCTCAACGAAACTGAGATACACGTTTTTTTTAGGATGGTCGCTAGTAATATACATTTTGAAACAAGCTCAAATTTGCGCGGGAAAAAAATTCTGGGACATTACTTGAAATTCAAGGACATTCCAGGAAAAATTCAAGAACAGTTTCAGGACTTCAAGGACACTTCTCGGACTTCAAGGACTGCAAGGACCGCCGAACACGACGAAAAATTAATTCGATACTCACTTGATGCAGCAAGCTCAGTGCGTTGAGCGAGACGTTGAAAGAACCGACGTGCACGACCTTGTAAACGGAATCTATGTGGTCGTGCAGTTTCGTCGATTCTACATTGGCGAACGGATAGGCTCGATTGACGCCGGTCAATATAGCCGCCATCATCCGACTGTCGGGCTCGCCGCGTTTGAGGCAAGCCTTGAAGAATGCGAAGTAAACGTCGATGAGGCAATTGGCAGCCTCGACGTCCTCGCGGCTCAGCACGAACTGCGTCAGCAAGCATATAGCGTAGTACTGGGCTCGCTGAGCGACGTTCTTTCGAAACAGCAGTCTCTCGATCTCCCGGAGAACGACCAGCTTCATGTTCGGATGCTCGAGCAAGAGTTTGCTCATGCAAAAGACCGCTTTGGACGCGACCTTGCTCCGCGGATCGCCGATCTTGTTAACGAGAAACTCGAGCAGCTTGTGCTCCTGCTCGGAATTAGCGACGAGCAAGTCGGTCATGACTGAGACGGCTTTCTCGCGATTGGCGTCGACGCTGTCCGAAGCGACCGTCGAGAGGGCCGTTATGAAACGCTCGTACTGCTCGCGAAGCTGATCCTCGAAGTACCAGTGAGCCAGCAATTTCTTTCTGTTTACTTCCTGAGTGATCTTCGTCGCGTTTCCGTCGACGCTCAACGAATCCAATTTATCCAAGTCCTGTTCCTCGAATTTCAGGCACTTGTGCTCGGGATGAAGAAGATCGGTCACGAAGAGATCGCGAAGCGATACCATGAGCATGCCGTTCTGACTGTGCTTCGACGCTCGAACCTGCGAAACTAGAGATACGAGACGAGCGAGATTGTACTTCGGATGGTCCTGTACGAGCACTATGCTCGCGGCTATCTTGTCCGAGCTCGTTCCCTTTGTCAATGCAGTCTTCAGCCATTCCAACTCGGAGTCTCTGGACTTTGATTGCTTCAACTGAAACGCCGCCGTTTCGGCTTCGAGGTGCTTCTTTCCGTTAGCCTTCAGATCCATCACTTCCACTTCCGTCTTGGAATGCTTGCACGGCGAAGGCTCCTTCGGGTATTCTTCGTACCATTTTTTTGCTACCGTCTCGGCACCTTCGCCGTACACCTTGTCTGGTCGCATCTGTGAAACGAGACAATTTTTGTTATTATTATTTATTCCAGAAACAAAGTCAACAACTTGTAGTTGTGAGCCTATTTATCGCATAATACCCATTTGATAACAATTATTTATTTGTTTATTTATGTATTTATTTATTTATCAAATATATATGGGCAGGGCGATAGGTAACTTATTGGCCAAGTATACGACACAATTGCAAGAGGCGTGTAATTAGGCAATATTAGACAATAGTTTGTCCCACACAGCTATCTACTTTAACCACTTTTGGAACACTGTAATTATTTTTTTGTGATTTGTTTCGCTCGCGATAAATGAATGATAAAATTACGAATGTGATAAGATCAGAATATCAAAATTTATAGTACGGAATTATTTTGGTTATTTATATATATATCATTATTATTTACAGAAAGTAAGTTTTAACTTTTAAAATCTGCTTCTATATAAAAGCTCTTCACGTAAAAATGTATACATCGATTTAATTTTAAAATATATTTATTGAACCTGCTTCAATTGCATCAAACGGTAAAAAATGTACAATTTTTTTTTTTTTGTAGATACTCTGGGTATTGTGATTTTTACTTACCGCGTGGCCGGATTATAACCTCACTGCCGAATGAGCGGGAGAACCCGCGAAAGTTTTTTGTTTTTAAGCTAATTTTTCAACAGATTTGTCATTATCGAATTTTATTACAACAATCAATGGTCGTCAATAATATTCACATTTCCGACAGCGACGAGATCGCATCGACTATCCGAGAAAATTATTTTTGTTTGACTTTGCTTTCGAGCGTGTCGGTGCACGACTTCGTCGCCGCTGTGGTGGGGGAAAACTCGCCGCTCGTTGCTTCTGGCATAGGAAAGAAATCATTTTTATTTTCACGCAAAATGTTTTAATGCACGAGCTTTCTTTTTTTACTCACGGAAGTTATGTACAAACAATCGATACACGTGATGAATATAAAAATAACGTTCGCTGCATAGTAATGATTTATAAACCAGGCTTTTTCGTTTGTCTTTATTCATTTAGTAACTATTTTTTTAAACTATTGTTTAGCTTCGTGGTTTTTCTTCTTCTTCTTCGCTTTGGTCGGCAACGCGACGGGTTCGTGATTCGATCGCTTCTTCGTCGACCTCGAGGATTTCGTCTCGCCGTCCGACGCACCGTTCTCCATCGGCGATTCCTCGGCGGTGCCGTTCACGAAATTAACGGTACTGAAGTCAAACGATTCGAGGCCCTCGGACATTGCCTTCGCCCGCAATTCGCGAGCCTCTTTCTTCATCTTCTGCTTGTCCTTCTGTTTGCTGCGCATCTTCGACTTCTTCTTCGCTTCTTTCCTCGATTTCTTGTCTTCCGTCGACATGTCCTCGTCCTCCGATTCGTTATCCGGGCCGGACAATCCGTTCTCGCGCTTCGATTCTTTGCCATTGCTCAGTGCCGCTTTGGCCGGTTTGTTCGCCTTCGTTGAGCTGCAAATTACATATTTGTAGTTAATTTATTATATTCATTGTTATCATACCGCTAGAGACTCAGCGATCTCACGCATGGCCAGAACGGGAGATTTGTTGAACAATTTAATTTTTCACCAAAATGTTAGTAACATTTTGGAATTATTGTTATACAAAATTAATCTTTTCAGCAACTTTAATACGCTTGATTATTTTCAGATTTTTATGCCGTCGAGAAGTGTTTACAGTTCCCTCTCATGTTTCTGAAACTTATGCGAAGTGACACTATTCGCAAGGACTACCCTAAGTAAACTCAAGTCCTTCGAATTTTTATGAATCGTAGACTTGTGTTTTTAACTTTTTCAACTTCTATTAACTTGTTACGTTGGAGCTCTTATATTTAGAATATATTATATATTATATTTCATTGATATTATAATTATTAGTATTCTTCATATTCATTTATTCATTTGTATACTTACATGTTCTTCGAGGCACCGATTTGCGAGGCTAATTTGTTGTAAGCAGTCTTCGCGTCGCTCTTCAGAGTCACGTGCGTCCTGTACTCGGTCATCGCATTTGCGATCACCTTCCAGTCCCAAGCTTTCGGCAGGTGCTGATGATGAACGGCGTGCAGAAGGGTAAAAAATAAACAGACGAATTTTTGGTTGACCTTAGATTTGCAGATGTCGGTGCTCTTCTTCTGCTCCGTTTCGTCGTTCTCGCTCTTCTGAGCGGCGCCCAACTCCTCCAATAGGCTTATGCTGTTCGCACACAATCTCTTCTCCATCTTCAGTCTCACGGAATTGTGAGTCTCGCTGTTGACGAGTCTGTTGTTGCGATAGAAAATCGTCAGGAACTCGAAAGCCTGACCTCGCCGGAAGGAACGGATTGTGTTGTCGAAGGCGTAATCCACCTGTTTTTCGCGTAAAAAAAAATGCATGTTCTAGTCCCAGTTTTCACGTCTAGTCGTCGATGCTCCAATTCGAGCAAACAGAAAAAAATCGCTCTCTTACCAGTAACGGCGCCAATTGCCAGTTTCCATCCCAGACGATTTGCAACGCCTTCCTGAAGAGAATTGCCGGTAGAACGCAGTCGCGTTTCTTGAAGAAGGCGGTCAAATTTTCGCCGTAGATCTGCACGAGAGTCTCGGCCGGGAGGCCAGCCTGCTGAACGCACTTTACCAAGAAGGTTGCGCACTGGGCGAGTTTGTCGCCCATTTCCTGGCAGATCGCCGTCGATCTCTCGCCCTTCTCCATCAGCAGCTTCAGAACGTCGGTCAGCAATTGGGCGTCGACGCCTTCGGTGTCTTTGAACTTCGTTACGCCGGATAGTTTCTTAAGGCAACTTCGCACGCGATTTTCCAACGGTGTCTGATGCGGATCCTTTATGCAATATTCCAGGAGTGCGAACAACGGCACGAGCATGTCCAGAGCGAGCCCCATCGACGGGCCGGAGTCGATGTAAGTCTCCAGCAGGTCCATAACACGGACCCTGAAGTGCGTCAGAGCCTCGGCAGATTTTTCTTGCTTCTTCGACGGTGATTGACGATTCTCTCGAAGTATACGAAAAGCGGCGGCGAGAGATTCGTCGAGACGCTTTCCTTGATCCTCGTCGATCTGATCCACGTCGATGTCCTCGTCGTCGGTTTGCACGCACGCGTCGCCGAGCGCTTGACGAACCGCGAGTCGCAAGCGATCGGTCACAGTCTCGTCGTCGTCGTCGTCGTCCTCATCGCCGGTCGTATCTTTGTCCGAATCGCTGTCTTCTTCCGCCTCGACGCTGTCCCTAACAGATTTTTTCTCATCGTCGTCCTCGTCGGAATCAGAGTCCTCCTCGTCGGTCGACGAGTCGTCGGCGTTCTCGTCGCCTTTGGGAACTAACGGGCTCTTATCGTTCTTCGGGTCCAAAATCTGAAACGTTACATTTTTTTTTTAGTCAGGATAGCTGAAGCCTGCTCCTAAAGAAATTTATCTTTCACTAGTGGAACTTGGATTCTATGTGAGATATTTGCCACATCTGGATGGATTCTTCCTTACAGAGGAAGCTTGGCTTTGGTGAAGACAAAATTTCGACATTTTAATGAACACGTGTTCAGCGCGTCACAGAATTCGTGCTAACGTTTATAAACTGACCGAGAGTATTTGATGAATCGATGCCGCTGTCAGTACCGGACACATGTGAGGAAACACGAAACCGACGAGAGAGCGCAGAAGATGGCTGTTCCTCGAAAGCCAAGACAGCAAAAGATCGACTATCACTTCCGTCCAGTGAGGCTCTTCGCCGCTATCGACGACGTTCTTCTTTGTTTTGCTCGATTTTTTAACGCTCAATCTTGCCGAACAGCTGTGAATCTCGTTTATCGCCGATACCGCCATTTCCGAATCGGAAAACAACTGCAGTCCCATGTTCAAGTCCATTGTGTAAAATATCAATACAATTTCTTTGTTCCTCGAGTCACCCTCGAGATTCGTTATAAAATGTATCATCTTCTGCCAAGCTTCGATCGCTGTATCTGCGAGAGGTGTTCGCAGGGTATGCGTCTTTTTGACGAACAATTCGTCGTCCAGGTGATGAATCAATTCGCTGAGAACCGTCTGGAGATCGCTCAACTTGGGAAGTTTGTAGTCCAGGGCTCGATAAAAGCTCTCTTTGAATTGTGCTGAAAGATTATTTAAATTTTTTTCGTAAACAATGTAATACAAATACGCACATCGAAAATTTGTTAAGGTAATTCGAATATAGGGACGAGCTATTGTTATTTTTTTGCGTAATTAAAAAAAATAATTATTTCTGTGTTATTTATCCGATGTGTTTTGGAAGTTAGAGAATTTTCACAAGAAAATTGTTCTTTGCCAATCGATAACTGCTGGGGTTGCTCTTAACCGTCCGAGCATCGGTACCTTTACTTTGAGGTATTAGTTTCGGTAGTTTACTCACGAGCCAATTCTACTCCGACATTCGGTGTTTCGCACAGTCCAAGATTGAATAAAAACTTCAGCTGATCCAATCGCCATTTGTGCTCCGTACTCACCGAAGAGTGTCCCAATAGTCTGTAATAATTATATATACATTATGATTATCGTTCCATGTGCAATAAATAATAATGAAAATAATTGTTGGCAGAAAAATAGGTCGTTGATCACCTAGTCAAAAGCTGAGCGGCGTAAATTCTCTCGGCGTTTGTCCAAGGCTCGGTATGGTCGCCTCTCTTCTCCTTCGGCTTGGAGTTACTCGCCATATCGCGATACAGCTTCGACAGTTTCTTAACGCCGTCCGTGTCCATGTGAGCCGTCAGCATTTGAACGACCTTCGTCCCCGTTATCTTCTCGATCAAGAGATCACCCGGGTAGAGAATCAATTTCTTCAACACGCTAACTTGTGTCTTGGCCTTGATTTCTTTGTCGTTCATAATGGAGACAAGCTGAGTGAGAATCGCCTTGAAACCCACCACCAAATCGTCTGTCTTGTGTTTCTTGACAGTCGCGAATCTTTTTAGCATGCGCTGCAAGAAATTCGGCGTCAGCAGAGACGGTAACAGAGTTTTGTCTTTGAGATTTGTCAGTATGTGCTTCAACAGTTCGATGCTCAGCAATTCTATGTTTATGGAAGGCTTGACAAAACGTTGCTCAATTCCGGCCCAAAATTCGACGAGATGATCGGACGCGACTAACTTCTTGCAGAACAATTGGTAGACCGGATGACGGTTGCACATGACTCTCGGTATATCCTACGAAAAAAAAAAAATTATCCGCTGCAGTCGTTAAACGATTGGGTCGATTAGACGACGATTACATCGACCCGAAGAGCTCGAAACTTACGGTCAACAGTTTCGACAGTTCCGTCATGTGTTCCGTGTCGATTATATCCTCAGTGCCGAGATGTTCTTTCAAAAATTTCGCGTTGACCAACGTCGGAAACTTCTCGCTCATCGTCAGTACAACGTAAAATGTATCCAGAGTCTGTTCGGCCCAAGGTTTCCCGAACTCCGTTTTCAACACCGGCCATATACCGTGTTTCAGCGACTTCGCGTCGGTACGGTCGAGGTAGTCTATGAGGAAGAAAGCCGATACGAAGGAAAGGTAGCTCCTCTGTTTGCCGGCCGACAACAAAACTTCAAAAACCTTCCGCTGCTCCTCGACCGTGCAACTCTGCAACAATTTGGATCTGACCAGCGCTCCGCACAGTAAGATTCTGCCCATGGCGATATCAGCCTTTTCCTGAAAGATTAAATATATGTGATTGTTTCTGTTGTTCAAAATTATCGGGAGACTGATTTTAAAAAAATATATATATATATATATACGTAAAAGTATTTATCCTGTGAAATAAATAAAAAGAAATATAAAATGTTCACCAAAATATCCTAAAATTAAGATAAAGGAGCCTGTAATCAAAGATTGCGAGTAAAAAATGTGTAATCTCTGGTTTACAGAGCAAACTCAACGATTTATTGATGCAAAGTTTACTTTATCATCGCAGTCTATGAATTTACCGAATCATTGGTGCGAGGATTGATAACCGTTCCTTCCTACAAAATTTGAAGCGCATGCTTGGCTTATTAATGACATAAAGTTGGTTCTACGAAATCGCCTCGTTTCGTCCACAAAACAGGACGGTGCAGCAATCCCGCAACTACTTTAATATAAAATCGGAGAAAGTAAATTTTATAAATATTATTCCGCCCGATATCTTACACTCTTGTGACTGCTGTTCGTGGCGTGCAACTCTGCGTCCATCGTCTTGAGGAGTTCGTCCACGCGTGTGTCGGGATTCGTTTTGAGATAAGCGGTCAGCGTGGTGTAAAAACCTTTTCTGGAGGTCATCCTGGAGGATCCGAGACCGCGCACCAGACGCGTGAGCGCGTAACTCAACTCTTTGCTCTCCTCGTTCTCCTGAAAATGAGTTGTTTGCATTATTTTTTCGAAACCACGTGTCACGCGATCTGTTGCGAGCGAGCACAACACACTGTTTTGTCGGCGTCAAGTCACGAGGGACTCGAGGTTAAGGTCGGCGGGCGAAACACTTACCGATTTCTTTTCGTTCATGTGGCGTATCAAATCGACACCGCCGTTCAATCTCTCGTGCGGCTTGTCGTTGACAATCCTCGAGAAACAATCGAGAATCGTCGAGCCCATTTTTCTGTCTTTCCGCGGCTCCGGGCCACACGAGGCAGTCTCGATCTCCATGTGCATCGCGTCCGGCATGCCTCAACTAGCCATCTTTGATTCTCTCCCCGAGACTACACTAGTAAAAACAACTATTACAAACTCCGGTCCCGACGTGCAACATTTTTTTTTTTTTTTTTTACGTCAAAACGACAACGAAAGTCCGACTAAGAAAGATACGCAAATACGATCTCTCGCGATTAAAAATACGCAATTTTTATCACCTGAGCGACGTAAACATTTTTCGTCATTCATAATCGTTAGAGATTTTTATTTTCTTCTCGATAACCGAGCGGAGAATCCAAGTCTGGAATAAACACGCATCGACGATGAATTTTAATCCGAAGACAATTTCGTACATCATCAAAGTTAACAAACTTATGATAAATTGTTTATCGGCTGAAAAAGAAAACATCGGCTATAATTGAAAATTATTGTAACCGCGGCATTGGCCTTCGTCTCTCGGTTCTGTGCGATTAGATAGCTCGAGATCGATTAACTATCCGCTAATTAAATGAAGCAAAAGTTCTTCCTCGAGCACCCCAACGTGTTGCGTTCGTCTCTTTGAACGCTGCGTTAGGAGCGTTGGGACGTTTCGGGGAACAGCGCGACGTTCTGCTTGTTGCACGCGCGCGGGCGGCTTGTTGTTCGGATGGTTTGTAAAATTGCCATCTTGATAGCGGTGGCTCTCCGGCCGACTCTCGCAAGGTCCCGGCCAGTTTCGTGCATCCAACATGGCTGGTCGAAGTGGTTATGATGATCCGAGGCAAGTATTATTCCCTCGATATTATAAATCGTGTACGATCTTAACGCAATAACTCGGAGAAGTCAGTGTTGTGATAAGCGCTCTCTCGTGTCAGCGACGATTCAAGTACGTCGCGTATCGTCGATTATCGTTCGACTCTCGGGTGAGGTTAAACGAGTTCCGTTTCGAGTGCGGCGCAAGCACTTTGTGAAACATGGGTGCTCTCGGGGGGAGAGAGAGCACGCGGCTTTATTTTTCGACGACTTTAGAGCCCTTCGCTGAGCTCCGTTCGGCGTTATTCGCGATCGCCCGTCGCCCCGCGTCCTCGACGATGTAACTTGCGCTATTTCGGTTAACGCGAGCTAACGTTGGACAGCATTTTTTCGTCGTTTGTGTGTCAAAAATGAAATTATGCCTCGGTTGATAAGAGGGAGAGTCGAACCGGGTTGCGCGGCGATTTTTCGCCGATATCGGCGCGGCAACTTTTTGCCTCTGTTGTACACAAACGTTCATCGGCAATATTCGAGGCGGTCCCTCGCGATCCGCTGAGCCGAATCGGCGCGTCGTAGAACTCCGATAAGTTTTCGACGATTCTCGACGGTTGGGGCGAACGGAAAAAAACAACGAAACACAAAATTTCGTAATTTATTAATTGTTTTCTATGGTTTCCTTGCAGAGATTTTTCGGGAGGAAGTTTTGGCAGTTCGAGGAGCAGCAAACCTTTGCCCAACGAACCGCCGTACACGGCGTACGTTGGCAATCTACCGAACGGAGTTATCCAAAGAGACATCGATGACATTTTTGTTAATCAGAAAGTGAAGAACGTTAGATTAGTGAAGGATCGAGAGACGGATAGGTATTATTATTATTAATATCATTATTATTATTATTGATGTTATTTAATTTTTACTTATCTGTATTGTCCCCGGCTTCTCAAAGCTACTGCCTTATAATGGATTCGTTTGGTTGATGCGTAATTATTGTTCCTCATTTATTTTTTCCATTTCTGTGTTTTGTCCTTACACACCGAGACAGTCTCTCTATTTTTGTGGCTGCAGCCGACTTCCCTCCTGGATCGCGTTCGCCAAATTCTTACGACTAAAGACACAGAGAAACAGCAGAAAACATGAGCTGATACAGTCAGTCTCAGATTTGCGTCACGGTACTGACGCTACGTTGAGTTTCAACCTGAATGTAAACATGGACTGCAACTACATATATATTGTGGCACACACGTATGCGTGTGAGCTACTAGATTTCTGAAGCCATGTCCTGCCTATAGTTTTATTTTGGAAATCGAACCCTCGACTCCCCGGTGCTCTGGTTTGGAGCTAACCACTAGACCGATGCACCGATTTTTATTATTAGAAATTACAGAAAGGAAGTTTACAACTTATAATGTCTGTGTCTTTTTGCATTATGTAGACAAGTGTTTGTCTAGTCAAATTTTTTATTGATTTATTGTCTCGGATTCAATTATAGTGGTCGCCAAGCTTTCAGCCTTTCGACCCTTGTCCCTTTTTTCTTTCCTTTTTGCGCAAAATTTTGTTTTTCGAATACGTGAGCGAAAAAAAAATAAAAAAATTGTTGCAGGTTTAAAGGTTTCTGCTATGTTGAATTCGAGGAATTGGCCGATCTCGTGTCGGCGCTGGATCTGAACAACGTTGTGGTTGTGGAGGGAAAGCCCATTAAAGTTGACGTAGCCGAGGGGAAGAGGAACGACCGAGGGGGAGGATTCGACAGAAGGGGCGGTCGCGGCGGCGGGGGACCAGGCGGTGGAGATCGCGGTTACGGTAGTTCCACTTATTCCAGTAAGTTTTGTTATGGGGCGGACATTTGTTCGCCGATACACTCACGGGATTTTGGAGCCGAAATTAGTCGACGCCGTCGAGAGGATAGAGTTGTTTTATGTTGTAATTTTCGTGCACGGTGGCTCAATGTTTGGTTGTGCAATAAATAAAAAAAAGTTACTCGATTTTAAGGTTTCAATTTTCTTTTTTTAGGAGGGGGCGGCGGTGGTGGAGGTGGAGGTGGTTACAACGACCGAGGGCCACCCGGTGGACGACAGGGTGGGGGTGGGTACAACGATCGCCCGAGTAACCGTGGAAATTACGGCAACTTCGGGGACGAATCGGGCGGAGGCGGGGGTGGTCGAGATTGGGGATCGCGCGGCGGCGGTGGGCCCAGATCTCACGGTGGATCCCGCCAACCTCGCGACGGTCCCGGAGAGCGCAAGAGTTACCAGGGAGAATCATTCCTCAACGAGCCGCCCGCCGGTAAAAAAAACGCCGATCGATTCGGATCAACATCGCTGTCCGCGTCCAATAAAATTTTATCATAAATTAATTTTATCGTTTTACAGATACAACGGGACGAAAGCGGCTCGTACTGACGAAAAGAACAGTCGCCGATCCGGTGAACGCCATCGCTGAATCGAGCAAATCAAGTTCGATCTACGGTGGTGCGAAGCCACGGGAGGAGAAAGTCATGCCTGCGGAAAACAAATAAAAGTTGTGGTAAACGTTCATCATGCAATAGTTATTATATCTCCGCGAATGAAAGAAAAAAAGAAAAAAATAACGAAAGACGGGGAGAAATTTTCACGAATGAAACATCATTGGTTGAACCAACGTAAGGGTGGCAGCTTTTTCAAACAATAACACCGAGTCACAATTTGACATGTGAAAAACATCCGTATAAAACCATAGACACACACACATACACCGGTAATATCGACATAGCAATTTCTTTCCATCACAGTGGAGACAGTCTTCCCTGGAGGAAAGTATTGAGGAAAAAAAAAGAAAACAAGTAAAAAATACAGAGAAAAATAAAATAATAACGCAAGTAGACACTGCAGTGTCGTACGAGGTTTGGCTACTAATCATGCGCGTCGTACTTCGCTACATTTCGATGACTGCAATGCAAAACTTGTAATTTTTCTATTCTGATTCCCCTCTACCTCACCGCCGCCAATATAATTATTGTTGCTACATTTTTTTTTCTTTTTTTTTTTCACTTTTTTCCGTAAGAAAATTGTATACCCAATTATTGATGAACCACAATAATGCTCCCCCCGAAGCCCCCCTTGTTCTCCTACTCGTAAATTATCCAAGTGCGTATACAATGAATGTTTGAATGTGCTTGATTAAGATTTGATGTAAAACAACAGGAAATTGAGAAAACAAAAACAAGTTTATTAAGACGCTTCGGGCAACATGAGATGTAAGTTTCAAGTTTTCGAGTTTATTGTGTCGATTTAATTACCCGGTTCGAGTCGGCTTATTATAATTATTAGTAAGTTGATTATTATAAAAAAGGGAGAAGAACTATACTTGTAATTCCGTGAAAGAAAGAAAAAAAGAAGAAACAAAGAGTGGAAATGTGTGTGAATCACTTTTTACAACATTGAGCGAATAACGATCGAAGCGCGCTAATTATACATGATTAATACGGAGTAATGCCTTCTTAAAAATTGCGTTACTAACAAAATAAAAAAGAACGTCTGCGTTGCGCATCGTCGACGATGACAATTGTGTGAGACTAATAGGAGAATGAAAATAAATAATAAATGAAAGAATGATTAACAAAAAAAAAAAAAAAGAAAATTCAAAAAATAAACACGAGATACCGATGAGAACCATGTAAACCGATGCTTGTATATGAATATTATTTCATGAATAAAGTAGATGTTTGCTTCGATAAAGGAACACGAAAGAAAAAAAAACCGACTGTAATAAATTGTACATGTTAGATCGCGGTGTTTCGTTAATTCGCATTATTTAATATTGTAGTTTTACTATCGATGTATTTTACGAGTCAATATAAAACAACAAAATTCCATTGCTACTACTTCAATATTATTGCATTCGACGATTCAGCGTCGGAGATTTCTCGCACTCTTGTCAAGTGGAATGAGTAAAATTGGCCTAACGAACAAGCGCGCTTCGTCAGCAATCGAGCGAGCGCCTTCGTTTCTTTCATTTTTTTCTTCGTCGAGTTTGCAACTGTAGCTGAAGTATGGAATAACTTATGACTCATCGAAATAATGAATCACGTCTTTGGCGTCGAAGTCTTCCACGAGCTTGGTACAAGCAACATAAAAACCTCGGGTCCGAACGAACCGACTTATTCGTGGCGTTTCCGATTGCCGGAAGTAAGATTTCTCACTTCCGGTCGCGTTTAATCATCTGCGTGTTGCCACCGACGAGCCGATAACAAATCGTTAGTTTACAATACTTAGCTGAAAGAACTATTGCTCTGGCTCAGCATAAAATAACTGTTAACGCAGCCGGTAACTTTACCGGTAAAAGTAGCATCGAGGAAAAAATTTACCGACAAATATTCGAACGTCTTTCGAGCCTCGAGTTCGAGGCGCCTTCGAACGATCCGGAGAAGCCCGCAAACGGCTGCGACTCTCGCTGCTGTTACCGAAACTCATGTTGACCCAATAACTCTTAATTCAGCTTGATCGTATCTTTCGTACGTCAAATTCTCCGCATTGTGATCCAAGACTTCGTGACCGATATAAGCCGATATGCCACGCCTCTTCGAGCCGCCCTCGCCGCTCCCTTCCAGCTCCGCCGCAACGCCACTCCGCGCATAAATGTGCGACACGACACAAGTGTCGCTGATTCGGCGCCGCCAACACTTCGTAGCATTTCCCGCAGAGCCGACTCTTCCTTCGACAAATGTCCTCCGGAGCGACCAATAACTCAATCGCGCTCCAGCGGAAGGCGAGCCTCCCACTTTAGCCAAAAAGTGCGTCCAGCACGGCGAAAATAAATTTTGTCCTCGAATTGCGGTTCGCGTACGTCGCCGTTGTCTGTCGCTGTCAGCACGGCGTCCGGTCGTCACGCTCGATTCAATTTCAATATATTCCATCGATAACTTAGCAGCGATAGTTTTATTCGCGAAATATCCGACTCGCAGACACGACCGAGGATCCTCCATCGTTCCGATTATGTCGAGCGAAAGCGTCAAAACGGTGAGAAAATGAATTTACGAAGAAAAAGGTTTAAGGATTGTGGCACTTGCGGCACTTTGCTAACGAGCCCTTTGTCACAGGCGATACACTGACTCCAACAAAGTACTGACTTAGGCGATATTTTTTTTTTTTTTTACATTGTTTTTTTGTTTTTGTTTTGTCTACAGTTCGCGAGTTTGGAGACTCCCGGATACGTGGGTTTTGCCAATTTGCCTAACCAGGTTCACAGAAAATCTGTGAAAAAAGGGTTCGAATTTACTCTCATGGTGGTCGGCGAGTCGGGTCTTGGAAAGTCGACGCTCGTAAACAGCCTCTTTCTCACCGATCTTTACCCTGAGAGAATAATACCCGACGCCGTCGGTGAGATTAAAAACATTGGGAAAAAATCTTAAAAGGAATTTTTGATTTTTGTATTTTATATGGAATTTTATTTTTGTATTTTTTTTTTCTAATAGAAAAAACCAATCAGACTGTTAAACTGGACGCCTCCACCGTCGAGATCGAGGAAAGGGGAGTGAAGCTGAGACTGACCGTCGTCGATACGCCGGGCTACGGAGATGCCATCGACAATACCGACAGCTTCAGAGCAATAATTCAATACATAGACGACCAATTCGAGAGGTTTCTCAGAGACGAGAGCGGCCTCAACAGGAGGAACATAGTGGACAACAGGATACACTGCTGTTTCTACTTTATATCTCCTTTCGGTCATGGGTGAGCGTCAAAATGTTCAGCTCGAATCTGCAGCTTAAGGACAGCGTAGGTCACAGAACTGTTGGGAACAAAACGATGTTCGCGAATATCATCGGTCAGGTCATAGACCTCGAAAATACCAACCGACGGCCTATCTATCCTTACTGACGATAATTGGGGATAACTCGGAAATACACGCTATCTGTTGCTAAAAAAAAAATATTTATGAAATTTTTATATACTGGTATTAGAAGTTTTCATGTAAAGACTGGTGCATTAAATTTCATGTACAATTGTAATGGAAAATTAATGTTCAGTGTACTAAAAACATTGAAAATACTTTCATTTCAATAAAAAAGTATATTAATTTTTAATCACAATTGTACATTAAACGTAATGTACCAGTTTTTGCATAAAACCTCCAGTCTGGTGCATAAAATTTACAATTTTTTTTTAAGGGTTTATTAGTATCGTGCGTCTCGCTGGAATAATTGTTTGATCAATAAATTATTTTGCTTGCTCAGTTTGAAGCCCCTGGACATCGAGTTTATGAAGCAATTGCACAACAAAGTCAACATCGTGCCGGTTATCGCGAAAGCGGACGTTCTCACCAAGAAGGAAGTATTGCGTTTGAAGAAGCGCGTTATGGACGAGATCGAGGGTAGCGGCATCAAGATTTATCCCTTGCCCGATTGCGACAGCGACGAGGACGAGGATTACAAGGAACAAGTCAGGCAATTGAAAGAGGCCGTTCCGTTCGCCGTCTGCGGGGCGAACACGCTCCTCGAAGTCAAAGGACGAAAAGTTCGCGGCCGTTTGTATCCGTGGGGCGTTGTCGAGGTGGAAAATCCCGACCACTGCGACTTCATCAAGCTGCGAACTATGCTTATGTGAGAGAAAACTGAACATACACAATGCGCTGCCTCGATGATTATTGAAAGACTTCAATATATATTTTTTTCATCCTTTTTCGATATTATATATTTTTCAGCACTCATATGCAGGACTTGCAAGAGGTAACCCAGGAGGTCCATTACGAGAACTATCGTAGCGAAAGATTGGCGAAAGGTGCTCCGGTTCCTCCTCGTCGGCAGATGTGCGTAGTAGAATTTTACCCCAATAACGTTAACGATTTATTTATTCGTTGTCTGACCCTAATTAATATGACGCAGGGTTGCCGAGGCCAAGGAGACGGTCGCACCGTCGGAGAAAGATCGTATCCTGCAAGAAAAAGACGCCGAGCTGCGACGCATGCAGGCACAGATCGCCGCAATGCAAGCGCAGATGCAACAGCAACATCCTTAACCGAAACGCCTCGAGCACGTCATGGAATCACGGTGAAGCGAAGAAAATTGATTCTTCTTGCCCAGGTGCCAAAAAAAAAAAAAAATTCAACCTATACTACTGTTTAGTATTCGAGGAAGAAGTGGCCGTAACGGTTTTTTAGGCTGCTCGACATGAATGTCAATTCGTGAATGAAATCAACGACATGTCCGCCACCGGAATCAAGCCCGATATGTACTTACGGATACGTAGATTCGTGATATATTTTATACGATACAGTATTTTTTAACGAAAGAAACGAAAACAAACAAAAAAAAAACGAAACGCAAACAGAAGGAAAAAAAAAACATGCGAAGAAAACACGAACGCGAAACGAAATTTTTATCGATCATCAGCGCGACACAGAGGTGTGGCTGAAAAAATAATGGAAATTAATCGGGAGCTACGCCACCGCCGCCGCTCGCAATCATATTACTGACCGTCGAAGTGCCTTGCATCGATTATTTTCTTTTTCCATTCGCAACGCCCGTATGTTTACATCGAGCCATACGTCGGGAGGCTCGAAACAAGCTCGTACTGTGTACCACGTAGAATTTAATGCTTCGAATCGGATTTTCATTAAGTCATTTTATCCGAGCATTGAAAGCATTTCTGATGTTCTATTGGCGTTTTCTTTTTTCTGCCTCTCGATACAAACCAAGATACTATTGATTGGTTGGAAGGAATTCAGTAACTCAGACGGTTTTTAATCTATATAAGAATTCGTACGCGCAACAATCTTCGAGGAGAAGAAATCTTATGTGTAACTCGAAGTCTGTCTATTGTGCAATTTTGTCTTGTATTTTTTTTTTTAACTATAAATAAGCAGCGCAACAAAGTCAAATTCTGCAGTTCTTCCGGCGACAGATCAAAAAAATCCATCGTCGAATTACTATTCACCGACATCTTCCAAGCTCCGACGCTTCCGATATCGAAGTACACGACAATTGTGCATTCAACGATTTAGAATAAGATCTGCCATAATAGGCAATTTATTTGAAAGAAAATTAATAATTAATTAATGATAATAAACTTTTTTTTATCACTGTGATAGGCAATGGTATAGAGAAGCTACAAAAACGGCTGTTTTTTTTCTTTCTCTCGAACGAAAATGGTTCCCAAAATTCGTGATGTGATCGCAATCATTTTACTGTTTACGCGTTTTCTACGATACTGAGAATTTTACTTTAAGGATTTTTCTTACTTTTGCAACTTTTCTATGCATTTTTTTCACTTTTTTTTTTAAACGATATTGCCTCGAGTAATCCTTTTGATATTACGTATTGTAGATAAATAATGGAGAGTCTCATTGAGTCGGTGTGCGCTTGTCAGTATGATTAGATAGAGTGTCGAAGATAGTTCGTGTTCGAATAAGTAATTTCACAATTCTTCTTTTTTTTTTTACTATTTTTATGTCTACGAAGAATGGTTCGTGTCTGCGAAATTCCGCGCCGAATTTCCACCTTCGATATGCGGCTTTTTTTTACAATCATTTTATACAACAATAATTACATAATGTAACGGCTATATCTAAGCTTCTTCTCATTTGTGCATATAATAGTCTATCGCCGTGGAAAACGCGGCGAATCCTGCGGCACCGAATAAACCTGCCTTTATTCCGCCTGAAAAAAAAAACAACACGATAATGTTTAGAACTGTAAGAAATCTTGCGTGTAAACTATATAACGTTGAGTCTGTATATCGTACCTCTCAGTCCTATCAAACCGCCGGTCAAACCGCCGGCGTATGTACCGTTCTTCCAGTCCGTTTTCCCGCGGTACTGAAAAAAAAAATACATATATATCGTAAGATAAAACAAAAACTTCAACGACATCGAAATAACGAATAAATAATATTATACCGATTCTATGCTGCACTCGATGGCCGAAAAAACGCATCCAATAACGGCAAAATTTTTTGCATAACCGACAGTCGTAGTTTTCATTTCTCTGAAGACTTCCCTAGCGGTCTGCTGTTTCTCGACAGCGGCGACGTTGGGATTCACGCTGGAGGAGAACAAGCCTATAGCGGCTCCCAGGCCAAACCCTAAAATCACGAAGGCTCGGAGTAAAGCGTGAAATATACGGAAGGTAAAATAGTGCTCGAAAAAATTGCGCGAATCAACGGGGAAAAATTTTACCTAATACGCAGGCCATAATGCTCTTAAATGCGCAGCTTTCCACTGCTGACTCTATCATTTTTTCGTCGTCAGTCTTTATCCTGGCGGGCGTGAGCATTGTCGGTATTATAACGTTCTCTCTGAACCTGTGCTGACTCCCGACTAGGTACACTGCCATCCTGTCCCATTCCGCGTCACTCATGAAAACTCTTTTTTCACCCTCTGGAGCCGGAGGTTTCGGAACTTTCGGAGGCTCGAAGGACATCATTTTTTATTCGCGTTGTTGTCAACTTCAGTGAAGCATCGACGATGCTTGGACGCGCAGCACAAGATTTCTTTGTCGAGTTACTGAATGAAAAAATTATTGTCACTGGTAAGAAAACACTGTGGCACGAATCTCGACGATTCAAGAGGCTTGACGCGTAATTGAGAGACGATCAGTTGTTTGTATTATCGCACACGGTGCTTAAATCCGGCGCAGACGAATCGTAGGTTATGCTGGTCATAACCTCGAGATTCACCGACGTGTCCGGCACGTTGGACTCTCGAACAATACCGACGACTACGCTCGACGCGGGCATAAGTTAATTCATAAAAATTGACTTAGAGCGGAAGATTTTTTGGAATTTGACTAGTTAACGAAACTCGGATGTCAACAGCAAAGCTCATACTCGCGATACGAAACGTATTTCTAGATAGACATCGCGGTCTAGATGGACATCGCTCCTAGCTGACATTTTTGCTTCACTAAATTGGGTAGCCGTGGACCTAAGTCGTTATTTTTCTTAAAGTAATAGAAAATGTATTTGTTTTATTTGTTTATTAAAGGATTTCTCCTTGAGCAGTATTTAAATATAGATGTATCTTATGACTACTTAGATCTTTTAATTCCAATGCAGAGACAGTGAAATTTGAAAACAAGAACGATCAACACAAAGTAAATTATGCAATTTTGTAACAATTTGTTACTACTCGATGTCATATCAACTCTATCCATATGGCACGAAATATTTCGAAAACATTTCGAAAATATTTTCAATCTTTCAAATATTACGATACATTTCAGAAATATACTTAATTCTTCAATACATCTGAAACATTTCTGAAACGATGAAACAATATTTCGCAAACGAATATTCGTAAACACTTTTGCGAAACATTTCCAAAAAAATTCAATGTAAGATTTATGACCGGACAAGAAAATATTTTCAATATTTAAAAAATGTATTTTTGAAGCATTTCAAAAATATTTTCGTGCTACGTGGTTGCGGATCCACTATGATGAGATTTCGTTATTTTGAGCGAGAAAAAAAATACATTGTCGGTAAAAAAGTTTAAGTTTGTTTCGTCGACGATGTAGAATCTTTTAGCATCGCGTTTTCGGGATGTAACGAAAGGCGAGAGGCGTCCTTCGCGAGTACACACTAGTTGCTTATCTCCCCGGCGCGAAGTGTAGATAATCGTGCGCGAGTGAGACGGCGACGTAGGCGAGGAAGGGATAGGCTATCGGATTGTAGGTCACTCGACATCACCTCGGCATGGTGGGGTTACCCTTCTGCCTTGTGGCGGCCACGAACTAACTGGACATGCAGACGGTACACCAGTCTCTTTCTCCTGCAGGTTCGATCCAGGCGATAGACGAAGCGCGGCTCTTGTCTCGCGCGTACATCAACACAAAACCGTTCCGGCGAAAGTCAGACTTTTTTTTTTTAATTCATCTTTTCGTTGTCCAACGAACGAGATACCGAAAGTCGATTTAAAAAATTGACGCAAGGTTCGACGACAGGTGAAAAGGCGTGAAGTGCAAGTTTTCTTTCGTAAGTGTCAGTGCATCAACCGGACAGCTCCTCGCTCGAAGAAATGACAGAGTTTCTTCGCCGTTGCGACGATCGAGAGATCTTCGGTGTGCGGAAATAAAGCACCGGGCGCCAGTCGGGACGATGGGAGTTTTAATGAGCTGCTGAACCGGCGTGTTAATGCGCGTGTCCTCAACGTCATGTCGACCAGCTCGTTGTTCTACAAGGACAAGTATGCCGTGAGTAAAGTTTTTTTTTGTTGTCGATATATGTTTTTAATTTGTTACTTTGCACCGTTGAATTTTCTCGCTCGCCACGAGTCGCCCGGATCGACAGGTGTTTTAATTCGACGCTCTATCAATTAGAATAAAATAAATAAAAATTATCTCGATTGCGCATGCGCCTTCGATAGATTAAACACTTTACGACCGAAAGTTCAGACTTCGTGTGTCCCGAGTAGTGTACAGGAGATTATACTGTATGTACAGTATATCTTGTGCGGTACAGCGTACGCTTCGGCACCTGACACTTTCACGGATGTTTAACCATTCGACCGTAAAAACTGGATAGGCTAAGCCTCTCCGGCTCGAAACAGTTGCGTCGTTCCTCGAGCTTGCGGCGTCCATCATAATTTTCTCTGTGGCAAATTATTAATGCTCCATTCGTCAGTGATAATAATAATGTGCTCGAGTATTGCACAAGAAAGCGTTTCAATGATCGATACCTCTTCGGTGCATTCTCCGGCTTACCGCGAGTAGCAATTTGGTATTTCGCAAACAGAGACGACGATTTTTTGGTGCAATTGCCATTCCGGTCTGGCTATTGGCCGCTACTCGGGAGAATAACATTCGCTTTCTTCCTTGTTTCTTTTGTGTTGTGAGAAAGCGAGATGGAAATTGGAACTTTCAACTTTTACGAGGAAGCGACATGAAAAATCCAATTTTCAACTTTCATGAGGAAGCGACATGAAAATTTCAAATTCAAACTTTTACGAGGAAGCAATATGAAAATTTTCAATTTCCAATTATTTATCCAAACACGATATCGCGATTTTTTTTTTTTATTTGACAATCGGTAGAAGATTTCAATTTGTCGAAAAGTACCTCGACAAATCGTCTCGCTTTGGTATCGCTAAGATTGTAGTTTTTGCATGCTCCACCCAGACGAGCGTTCCCCCGTCGTTCAATAATTTACTTCGCGCATTTACTCATTTGAGAATAAAGTCTAAACATTCTTTCGTCATTACCGCTGAATTATTTATTCGACGATTCGAGCATCGCTGGAAAAAAAACCGCATGTAGTGTACTCGTGAGATCATCGAGGTGATATAATTGCCGATAAATTTGTCATTCGTGCACAATATGCGTCGCCACGTACTTGCTCGAGGCTGCAACAGTGTCACGCATTCTACACTCGGAAAAAAAAAGAGTAATGATATAAAAGCTTCGCCGATCCAAAATAAACACCGCCCGACGAGTTATCGTTTCTGTATCTCGCAAAGACGTTCAAAGTCCCGATGTACATATCTCGAGTCGTTTCTCAACTGTGGTGAAATCCGGATTCACCGAAAGTGTCAATGTTTTTCAATCGAATAAGAGCTGGGCAAATATTTCACAAATCGGCGGAAGTGAAAATGATAAAAGGCGGTTGTGTCTCAACCGGAAGACAAAACTCGATCGATAGGTGCACCAACGGTGCTGCGATAGATACACTACATATCTATACACGTCTATACACATAAAATGTATATAGAAAATCGACTTCACTTTCTAAAGCGGATGAACGATGAAGTCGTTCGGGTCGAGCGCGTGTATAATGCTACAGTAGAATCTCGAGTATCCGAATTTAATGGGGTCGAGACTTGTTCGGGTTAACGATTATTCGGATAATGGAAATTTCAAGTCGAGAAGTAACGTCCGTAGGTCATCGAAAGGGGAGCAAACGATGTGCCGGTCTCGCTTCGTAAAAATGTCGAATGTTTATTTTTCACCGTGAGGACCTCGTGCTTCGGGTTGGGGGTTGAAGTACTGTTCGTCGAAGACACAACGCACTTGACTGCAAAAGTATCGTTTAATCACCAATAATTTTGTTACTCTTTTTTTCATATGTTGAAGAGAATTAGATGAATAAAATATTCAATCCGTTCGTCGACTGAGATATCTTATGCTTTTTGACCATGCCAGGAATTTATCGACTCCCTTTAACAGAAACGACAAATCTTCGGTTTTTGTATTTAACTTTTGTTACAACAAACATATCTTTTCAAATGAAATATTCGGTCATTAGATTTTCACCTTTGGTTATTGGATTTTCACCTTTTTTCTTACACGCTATACTTTAGAAAGTGCGTGTTGGCTTAAAAAAAAATCCCAAATTTTTTATTTCGACTTTAAATTTAGATGTTTCGAAGTTTTTAGTTTTTTACATAGTCGGTAGCGACCTCTAAAAATACATTAATTTCGGAGACCCTTCGCGCATCGCATTTTCATTTTATACCTCACGATAATACGGAGTGGTCGCCAGAAAATTCAAAACTGTTTAATTTAAGATCCACCCTAATGAGGATACAATATGACTGCACCGAAAATCATAAGATTGTGTGACATGGCCATATCCGCCGGGTGATATTGCCGGTAAAACAGTTTTCTTTTTACGTCTCAGTTCGTCCGTCTATCCCAATTCCAACGATAAACATCCGTTTCCGCTCGGATCGTCTCGAAAGCGAGAATAAATTTTCAAAGCGACACATTCGCCTCGGACACCGAATAATCCTTAGGTCTCAGTTCGTCCGTCTATCCCAATTTCAACGATAAACATCCGTTTTCGCTCGGATCGTCTCGAAAGCGAGAATGAATTTTCAAAGCGACACATTCGCCTCGAACACCGAACAATCTTCCCGTTTAACATACCATAACGAGAGATTAAAAGCGCGCTCTACAATTTCGCAATACGAAACGCGATCGGGATCAGCAGCAGCCTGGCGAGCCTACGAACCAGAAATTATACAGCACCGGCGAGAGATCCGTCCGTGCGCGGTTGCCTTGCGCGAGGCAACGCGGAGAAACTAGTTGGGCGATTCATTTTTTTTCATAATTTTTTTTTCGTCGAACCCTCCGGGCTCGCTTGTGATTGGCATGCGATGATGCAGCAGCCAGCAGCCGCGATATACAGCGACTGTGCACACTGTTACGCCTCTCCTTATATTATTATAGCGCTCCTGCATCTCGCAATGGAGCTTTGCCGCCAGCTTATATATATATATATATAAAGTAAAATAAATGGACGGATAATTCGATGTTGGCGAATGTGGAAGACACTTTGCAATGTGTTTCGCTGTAGGTGCAAGCGTTAGGATCGGTCATTTTTTTTTTTTCTGCTCATTGGAATTACATACTGTGACGAATGACTCTATATAGATCGTTCGATATCTCATCATCGATCATCGAGCGTGCCTCCATCGAGCTATAATCGTCATCGTCGTTGACTCATCGTCGACACGAACGGCTCGCGTACAACGGGAGTTGCGAGGTGAAAATGATTTTTTTTTTTTTTTTCAAAATAGGTATTCCGCCTTATCGCCAACGTAACACTGCTATCGGATGAAAGATCGTCCAGGTAGGATCGTGGAATCGCAGTTGAGCTCCGTTCTGGGTGCGCGAATGCCCGCAAGTCTCGTCGAACAATTTGCGGGAAAACTGGCAGAAGCGGTTCGAGAGGGTGGCGCGAGATCGCACTTTGTGGAAAAAACGTTAATCGTATATAAATGGCGATATGTTACAAGGTTGATTGTTATAAGTTCGCGAGAAGTTCGTTCGGGAGTTCTCGAGTGCCCAAGAATTTACGCAACTCAGCAGCAATTAATTAGCCAACCGAGTAGCCTCGAGTGTTTCATTTTCTTTCTCTGAATTTTTTTTTTTTATTCTTTCAATTACAAACGTGGGTGTATGCGATGAAGTGTGGGCGTGCAATTATAGCGGCAGTTTCGTTCGATAATTGTCGCTGCTTGCCGCTGAGCCGCAAGTTTCGGTCTTTACGCTTCGACGATTCGGACGAGGAGGTTTGGACCGATTTACTGACGGTAGGGCAAACGCAAGCTGGTATTCTAATTCAAAATGTATATTCTTTCATATTTCCCAACTTCTCGGCTGTCAACCGAGCGAACTTTGTCGTCGAAAGCCGGTGCGCGCTCGTGCGTGCGAACGCGGCTCCCGAACAACCGTAGAAGATTTATGCACCGTGCGTAAAGCTAGTGGTACGAGACTAACGACACTTCTAAGTAAAGAGCCCGATTAATATCCACCGTTTCCTTTCTCGTGTTTTTTTAAATCCCGGTCGCTCCATCTCGCACGGAACTGTTTTGTCCATCATTATTATTATTGTTGCTATTATTATTATTATTATTATTATTGTTTCCAGGACTTCCCGGAAACAATAATAAACTTTCCCTCTATGATTACCACCCCAATATACATTAGGGTGGTCCTTAAATTGAGCATTTTTTATATATCTTTCTAAAATATGATACACAAATGGACTAGCACTAACGATCCTCGATATTGAATTTTTATGAGAATCGATGGAAGCACTTAAATTTTATAAGAAATCGAATTTTTTTTTCAAAATTTTCACCCAAAGTCAATTTATTTCCATGACTCAAGGTAATAAATCTCCGTAGTGAGTCGCAAAGCACCAGCGATCCTTGCTGACACAATGTGCTGACAATTTGCGCCTAAGAATTTTCCGCATTGAATGCTGGCAAAAACTTAGGTAAATGTGGACGCAGATGACGCAATTTTGCCACCATCCCATGGAGACCTACGCTGCCCGTTTGCTGGCGGTTTCTTGGCGAAATGCTATCTGGCTAATGACACTTCTAAGTAAAGAGCGCAATTAATATCCACCGTTTCCTTTCTCGTGTTTTTTTCTTTTCATCCCCGTCGGTCCATCTCGCACGGAACTTATCCATTATATACATACAATAAAAGCCGCGTAACTTACACAAGCGGGCACTGCGGCTGCGTCGTTTCACCGTTGCTCACACGTTCGTTTCACCGGGATTTCTCGACCGCTCGCCTCCAGGCTGCTGCGGAGCTATATGCACTTGTGGTTTTTCGCAAAACCCGTTATGTACGTATATACAAGTTATACTGTGCTGCCCGGCTTGGTCTCCGTAACCGCACGAAACTACGGATCTGGTCTACCATTTGTATTCGCATTTGTTTATGGCGCGGTCCAAGAGCCAATGCTCCCGATAACAAACCGAGGCGCCTTTGGATTAAGGAAGTCCAACCGTACACTTGCGTACAAGAAGATTCATGAACGTTGCGCCGCCATTTATTTTATTTACATTTATCACTGTTCAGTTCTTCGCTGTTATAAATATAAAGCAGCGCTTCCAACGGACTTTCATCGGTACGTCGTCACTCGTCTACACCGCGTTTCTTCTACACGCACAGAATTACCACACTTTCAACCTTACACAAAAATGCTGGCTCCATGAGCAAACGCAGACCGGTGCTTGTAAGGTAAGCGGCCCAGTTTCCGCCGTCTTCAATTGTTGAAGGAAACATTTTGTAAAAAATATACGTATCTCGAAATGAATCAAGAGTAAACGCGTGCGTCGAGCGTAGACCAATTGTATGTTTTGATGACCCGTACCATCGGTGCGTGCCCGAAAGACGTCGGCTTTGCATATGAACAAGGCACATAACCAAAAAATACGAGGCGGACCGATATTATCTGTACGGCTGTCGGCACAACAGAGCGCCTCATTATCGGTACAAAAGAGTATCACCGAATGTTGATCAGTCGAGATTACTTTTCGTCCATTAGCCTGACAAGAACATTCACAAAATTGGCCCTTTCGTCGTGACGAATCCGAACTCACTGTCGCGAACATAAACGCACCTTTGTGAGCGCGCGGTATCCGTGAGATATACCCGGTGTACCAGTTGCGCTGCACGAGTAATTACAGAGCCAGTTCGAACGTGACGAGACGCGTCTCGTCACATTCGAGTCGCTGGCGGAACGCCGACGTCGTGTACACTGTAGCGGTTCCTCGACGGCATCGAGAGAGAGGAACGGTGATGTACCTTCAGGCTGCATACAGTCTAACGATAGTTGGCTAGAGAGCTTATCACTTTAACCCTTCAACGATCAGTGGCTCGACTTCGCGTCGCAACGCAGTTTTCCGGTATACGCAATAAGACAGAAATTTCATCGCTATCAATCTCGATAGCGGAAAGTTCAAACGACTCTTGCTGGCCGAAGTCTCGGCCTTATAGTTGATTTTCTTTATTTCTTAGGAGTATTCAACCGAAATTCAAGCGCACGTCTCAGCGCTTATGGCTAGTGTTACATTCCCGTAATATTTGAATAATATGCGTAGCATATTAATGACATAATGTAAATTCTACGAAATCGCCTTGTTCCGTCGGTAAAGCAGGAAGGTCCGGCAGCCCCTCAACGATCATTTACATTTCCATCGAAAGTATCGTATCGCAGTCCGAAATGGCTTCGATTTCCATATCGATGAACATCCGAATTTAAAAACTCTCCTAAAAGAGCAAGCTCACTCGACTGAACGAACGCGTCGACTATCCGTGGACCATAATCCGCCGATGTTTCTCATACGCATGTGTTAACCATCGGCCCAGCCTCGCTCGATGGCGGAAAGTTCAAACGACTCTTGCTAGCCGACGTCTCTGCGTTTTATTTGATTATATAATTATTGGATAAGATTGCAAGTGGCCGAGAGTGAGGCCGGGGCGCACCATACGCGTAACTCGTTGTACTGCCGGCTCCGCAGCTCGCAGACTCCTCCGGCGGTCTGAGATACAACGTATCGGGAATATACGGTGTGTTACAGTCGGACGCCTCCGTCCCGCGCGCAGCCCCAACGGGGGTGAAAGTCTTATGTCAGAGACATGCATCTTATTATGCCGGACAAGCGAGCGGCCCACGCAACGGGACGAGCCTCCGTCGACGCCGCCGGTGTCGCCACCGTCGCCACGGCGCGATCTCCGTGCCCCGCAGAGACCTCTCGATCGCTTCTGCGACTCCCACGGAAAGTTATTTCCTTCTCGATAAACACACCAGAGGCCCTCTCACCGTTCGCCCGCTCTCCCCCGGTGATGAATGGCGATTCACCGGATGGTCTCCCGGCTGCACGGCGATGGATACTTCGCAGCGTTGTACAGTTGTACCTCGCTTATCCTAGCTTCGATCGACCGAGCCTCCGCGTTGTCCGAAGCACCCAACTCATCCGCGCCCTCCGCGTTGATCGATCACCGTAAAAAAAAACTAAATTTAATTCACCGGATTAGAAATTTTTATGCAAAAACTGGTACATTAAATTTCACGTACAATTGTGATGAATAATTAGTGAACTTTCGGCGGTTTATGATTCAGAAAACTAAAGTTTCGGAAGTTCGACTATTCGGACGAAATGCGTTCGAACCCACGATTTTCGGCCATGCGACGATTCGGCCGATTATAGTCGGCAAAATGATGTCGCTCTATAACAGTATTATAGGATAAGTCGTGGTGATATGTTTATGACTTTTTAAGCAACGAAAATACCAGGCTTAATTAACGTTTAAAAAAACCTTAAAATTTTTGTCGTGACGAACTCTAGAAACATCCAACTGAAGTAATTAATTAGGAACATTGGCAATATGACGTGGTTCCGAATTAAGTATGTTATCCCTGTTGTCCGAGATTTCACTTATCCGACTTACGCTCTCCCCGCATTAACTCGGATAAACGGGGTTCTACTGTGCGCACACATCCACCTATCGATCTACGTTCTCCTCGGTGCAGAAAACAGACACACGCCGCCCGCTGCCGGGCAGACGGAGATCTGGTGCGTTCGAAAGGTATTCGATGCATAGCACACGCACTCGAAGCATTACGGCGCACACACACGTCTCCATACTTTTAGTACGATGAGATAAATCATTGTGAGAAATAAACGCACGTTAGGCTTTTAATATCCAAGCGTGCGGGATCGTTCCTAACCATTGATTCGATGGCTCTCGCGTTCATAGACGGCCGTCCAATGGTAAAGATAGATTCGCAACGCGCGGTTATTCACACGGTGGAGAGAATGGTTTATGGATTTTCTTGGCAGGAGCGCATCGGGCGATAAATAATGAGATTTTTTTTTGTCCAGAGGTATTTAGTCGAAGTCGCGATGTGCGCTGTAAACGATGTGCGTTGTAAACTAATGATTCGGCTCTAACGTTTTTCCGGGTGTCCAGAAAAACGCAAGGAAATTTTGGAACTTATCGTAACGCGTATGAATTCTGGTGTGTCAAGTGGCGAAGTGTTTTCCCAATGTGTGCACAGTGATGCACGGGCGTGGGAGTATGAAAAATGTTCAATGGGCGATGCCGACTGCTGTTGTGTTGCTGTCGAGAAATTCTTCGAGTTTCGTCATCGGCGCCTCGCCCGCGTAAATATACGACGTCCGACGAACTGGCGGCCACGCGTTGTTCATGCCGATTCACGAAAAGGCCACTTCTTTATGTGAGTTCTTCACACTATCATTCGTCACGCGGACAAACGTATTTTTCACTTTTGACTCTCGACCGACATTCTTTAACGCTTCATTGTTTCTTTTTTTAACATTCGAACTGCCCGCGTTCAAATATGCTCGTGTTCTGCATAATTTTTACGGACAAGCGCGCTCTTCGTGCTGAAGTAATTCCGGCATTTTTGTACCGGTCACCCAAAAATTTCGTGAATTTAATCTTCAGGTGGTTATGTCGCGAAGACAATCCAAAGTCATGTGCATAAACTTTTGACATGTTGTTATTCAACTATCAAATTTTACTTGTACAAAATCTCGAAGGCTTTTACCGACCGTTTGAATGAATGATTAAATCATGAAAATCGATCTTTTTACAAGGCGCTTACGAGAACGCTGGCGAAATTGATCTTTAAATCGAGAATTAACATACTTAGATCAAAGGTAGAGAAAAAAATATTAAGTACTGCGGTCTCGCGAATCAATCAGGAATTGATGTGCACCAAAAAAAGTGAAGTCACCGTACGGTTTTTTTCACCCAAAGATTACACACATTCAAAGACGAAACAAAAATGTCGTGCCCAAAATTTTAATTTCGCGAACGCGATTTTTGTGTCATCTCGAAGCCACCGAACCAGGATCACGGGTTTCAATTTCATCCCCGGTAAGCCTCGCTCCGTCCTCCCGCAAACTGAAGATAGAATTTCTCGTCGGAATATTCGAGTCGCTTGAAATTCGAGGAGACACCGAAAAATGTCCCTGCGCGTCGCCACTCGGATTTTGCAACAAAGTGTAACGATCGTAGCGTAGGACGTTCGTAAAAAGAGGCGTAAAATAAATCTCTTCAAAACCGATATTTCCAGTTAATTTACTCGCTCAAATCTCCTACAATATATATATATATATATATATATATATATATATATATATATATACACTATTTTCATGAATATATTTGAACGTACAATTTGTTTTCGCAATAACGAACGAGTGTACGATCGAAGGCGCGCCTCCATAAAAATGTTCCCGAGACTCGGTGAAAGATTCTCAATAAAATTCAGAAGGCTGCCGATCGTTGACGGTCTCCGAGTAATTTAATCGTTCGAGCGTACGGTGTCCCTGTGTGTCTTGCGAACAAAAATAAAAGTCGCTAACTCGCGACTGTAGGGATACGGTCGATCGTCCGATATTTTACGGTCGGGATCGAGCCCCGTTGGGAAGCTAAAAGGCGTGCCGAGAGATTTTCTACAGTACCAACGGGTAAAAGTGTATTATGGTCGAGGAACAGCGCACCGCTCGGTTCTATAGATATATATCGTCGGGCTCGGGAAGTAGCGTGGTTACTAGACCCGTGGTAAAGGTCGCGGGACGAACACGCTCCGGAGTGCATTATCGCTCTACTCGCTAAGTAATCTCGGGAAAGGCCTTCGACGGTAAAGTGAGTACAGCACGAGCGTAACGCGATTTTCTGGCCTCCGGAGAAAACTGGAATCGGGCACGTTATTGCAAAAAAAAAAAATTACCATTCAAAATTACAGCAAATATTGCGTAAAATTGATGTTAAGTTCCTGTTTTGTTTTCCTATGCATTTTCATCGCTAAGGAATCGCTGAGTTTGCGTACCGGAAGTGCCTGCGACGGCGCTGAACGACTGGTAAGGTCTCTTCGAAGTAGAACGAGATCTCATTCGGAATTGCCCGTGTGAACGATTGAAGTAATGATTATCGTAACCGAGACTTGCATGCGGTTAGTTGTGATGATGATTCGTTTTTTTTTTTTTTTTCATTACTTTAGTTACTCGGGACGGTTTGGAAATTAAAAAGGAAGAAAAAATCGCCTTCCCAATTTTCTTCGAGACTGTGGAGATTTTGGGCAAAAGCGCATTTGGATTTCTTAGGCGGTAGATATATGCATTAAAACCTAATTCGCCTTTGATCGACTCATCGACGGTCTCGGAGAAAACGGGGAAGACGGTTTTCAGCAAAGAAAAATAATGTCGAATTGTTGAAATGGATCTTACAATTTGTAGTCGTTTAAGTTACTTGAATGAAAATCGAATAAACGTTGATTTCTCACAAACGTTTGACTTGCATTGAATCTCAAAAAAATCGTGCCTTAAATTTTACAAAAAATTGCTCACACGCTAGATAAGCCCCATGAAAGCGTTGGTTCTTCTCGTATGCCCCCTGCGAGGTCTGAGGGTCATCCATGCGTGGAAGAGAACACTGTTTGCGTTATGTACGGCGCGCGTGCATACCACGGTGAAATCCTACGAGCCGTAGCTGGCTCGGAGGAGGAACACGTCGGCGCGGTGTGGCATAGCCGGTTGGGAAAGAGGACGGTTCCGGTGGTAGCCGAGCTATTTCCGGTCGGACGTCGTCGCACCGGCAACGCGTCGATGCAGTCCTCACGTACGCTCCGGTACCGCTATTTAATATAATTTAATAAAACCGACCGACTGCCGACTCTGATGAAAAAAAATGAACGTAAGATAAAAAGTGTGCAAACCTTCGTAGAATTTTTAGTTCTATCGTTAATTGTTTCATCAATTATTTGTTTACGCAAACACTGTGCGAAACAATGTTCGTCTATGCTCTACAACGTTTCGTGCCTCGAATCGCGAGAAAATTACAGTTTCAACGAATCCCCTATTTTTTAAATTTATCGATTAATCACCTCGATTGAAATTATCAATCGATCATGGCCAAAGTCGTGAATATCGCCAGTTCGACTATTTTCAACGTTAATTAAATCAGTTCTCCAAATTCACCGACTTTCAACGCAACTATTTCGACCCGCGAAGTAAATTGTAGCGGCAAAAAAAATATAAAAGTATTTTCAAGGGTTAAATTTTGAGTCCATCGTACGGCAAATTTCTCCGCAAGGACCGGTGCGTCTCGCTCGAGTCCCGAAGCCCCGCCTAGCCGCGCGACTGAGGCCGGAAAGTTGTATACACACGATAGACCGTCGCCGTCGTCGGTGCACGTGGGTGGTGTTGCGAGCTGGGTGCTACTGACCGCTTGACTGGCTCAAACGAAACGTTATACGACAGTAAACCAACGCGTACGGAAGTCAACGTGCCCGAGCCGATGTTATCGAAACGAAACACTTTTTACCCTCCAACGAGTCCAACGTGGATTATTATTCTTTCGCCTCGTCGAACGGGATTACGCTCGTAGCGGTCCCGAGGCGAAACGATAATCTCTGCATAGTTTAGTGAGAGGCACAGATACATCCGCGGCCGCGAATCGAAAGGGCGTAAGTCGTGTCGCTTTAACGTCGCAGTTACGCCCTTTATATTCTCAGCCGCCGTTATTGCGAGGAAACATATCGCGAGTATGCGCGACCGTTCCGTCGTACGATAAACATTAAAGAACACACGTGCGGACCTTATAAGAATTATTTAAACTCACGTGGCAATTACGCATTTTCACCGAGCCTTCGTCGCTCTCCGGCACACCCATTCATTTTAGTCATCAGCTGAGAGCGGCTTTCTTTTTCAAACTCTTTGAGTACATACGCGTTTCGTAAGATCTTGCCGTATATTGTAAGGACTTCCCTGGATGAATATAGTATATAGTATATACTATATACTATATACTATATAGTATATAGTATATAGTATATAGTATATAGTATATAGTATATAGTATATAGTATATAGTATATAGTATATAGTATATAGCATATAGTATATAGCATATAGCATATAGTATATAGTATATACACGAGAATGGCCTGCATACATATATGGATGCGAAGGGTACGCGCTAAAAGCATTGAAGCACATTTGCAATTGCACGGCGCCGGATCGAAATTTCTACCGCTACGACAGAAACGAGAGACCTGTAATTTTTTTTCCGGCTCTCTCCGTACCTACCTTTCGAGACTTCAACGGGACTTTTTTTTGTTTTTGGCTTGTTTATCGAGACATACCTTCCCACTGACGAGAACGGAATAACATTATAAGCTGAGGGGGTTAATCGTATTATTCGCGGACTGCATTTTGGATAACGTCTGGTCAACATTTTTTTACAAATATTTTAACATTTTTTTAGATATTTTTGTTTAATCGTTTAAAAAAGGTTGATACAGGTTTTTAGTTCGATCCTCTGAAAGGGCTGGTGTGCAGATTCCAATCACACATGGACTTTTGGACTGCTCGTTCGTCAGACTCTGCGCGACTTATTTCTTCAAAAGTTATAATATTCATATAAAAAAAAAAAATGTAACACTTAAAATTGATGAAAGGTGCAAATTAACCGCCGGTCTCCGTGGACACGGTGTGACCAGAGAAAAATGCATCGCTCTTCGTATCACGAATTATTCGAAGCGAGAAAAAAAAAGAATAATGATAATGATTAAAGTGTTGTGCCATTTCAGGATTAAAACTAAGCCGGCGCCATACGCGCCCCCTTTTTCTGCGCAGCCAAGTACGCAGCGTACAATTGTAACCACGTGATGATCGTTCGCTAACGCATGCGAAGGTCCTGCATGTGCAAATTACAATGTACACAATGTCAAGCGTCGAACGCGGCCAGCGGAGAACACATTAAAACCGAAGTGTTTTATTGCACGCTGCTCGTTCGTTACAATTTTTTTTTTTTTTTTTTAATATCTCGAGCCGGATATGCCCCACATGTTTAAAATCCGCTACGACGAGGGAAGAGTAGGTTACCGAGACGGGGGGTGGGAGGGAAGCGAAGCATAGGATTTCTGCGACAGCGAGTGCGCAATATGTGTAAAACATATTTTGCCGGAACGATAATTTAGCTCGGCTCGGACATCGGACGGCAATTTAATGGCATGTTAAAGGCCGCGCTCGATAATAAAAACCAGAGCTGGGCAAAGTACCGAAAATCACTTAATGCACTAAGTACTGCTAGTACTTTGAGTACGAAGTAATTTGGGTACGTAAGGCACTTTAAGTACAAAGTAATTCCTGTACTTGAAGTACTTTAAGTACAAAGTACACTTTATTCTTAATCGCGATTTCGTTCGTAATCACGTAGTTTCGTTCGTAATGTTTCGGGTCGAAATAAAAAAAAGTAGGTTTACGAGTGAAAAACTTGTCTGTAATTAACCGAACGGATCGCGAGTCGCTTGCGAGCACTGAAGGAAACTTTGGTAAAACTGGGTCTCGGGCGAAACTTTTCACGATTCTCGTTTAAGAGCATGTGAATTACCGCGGTCGGTAATAAAAACTGTAATAAACTTTTCTCACGGATTCTGCCATTCACGCTCAAAAGAAAAGTCTCATCGAAAGCCGACATGACATCCGCTTTCGATGTGACTTTTCTTTTGAACGTACACGCGACAACCCGTGAGAAAAGTTGATTACAGTTTTGGATACCGAATGAGCCGACACTAAAAAAAAATCGCATGAAATTCAATGTACCGAATCGGAAGTTTTTCCGATTCGGAAACTTCCAAAACCGGTACATGAATTTTCGTGCAGAATTTTTTTACAGTGCAGGATGTTCAGACGGGGGTTGTTTCGTAAGGTTTCAAAGCCCATATCCGATATATTTTCTGCCACCGATGGCGAGTCGTTCCCTCATCTTGCATCTCGACCCGTCGAACATAAAAATCCCTCCGGATCCTCGAAGAATGAATTTTTCAATAGTTGCGATTAACATTCCAGAGCTCGAGAAAAACCGTTTCGCCGGGCTCTGCGAAACCGTCATAATCACCATACGAATTATCTTTTCGCAATATGAATTATTATAAACACCGGCTTTCTCTCGTGCCATATTCGGCGACCCGGCTCTCGGCTTTCTTCTTTATCCTCCGAGGCTTTTTGTCCGTCCGTTCGTGCGTCGTCTTCGTTTCATCGAACGAACCCCCGACCCGTTGCCGTCGGAATAAGGCTTCCCGAGCGCGTTCCCGTACCCTTTTTGCATCGCGAACTGGGCGCGCAGCGGTACAAACGCTCCGGCAAGAAACTGAACCGTAAAGATACATCGTGCGCTGCTACAGCCGCGGTCTCTCCCAGGATTCCGCTGAAGCTACTCGTTTCGGTGTTAAGCTGACAATCCCAATTATCTCAATTAGCGCGAAGGGTCGTTGGACGACGCCGTATTTCCCCCTCTCCTCCACGTTCTCACTATGTGCCGGGTGAACTCGTCGCGCGTTGCGACGTTGAGGTAAACGTACCAGTGGCCGCACATTTCAGGCGACGTCCGTCTTCCAACCCTATTTTCGCTATCATGCATGAACACAAGGCTACCGTCTGGCCTTGTATTCCGGCAGAGTTTTATTATTTTCTGGTGAAGATTTTGGTAGAGTTCTAATACGCTAGAGCTTTAATATGGTAGAGATGTTTTCTGGTCGAGTTATTGTGTGGTGCGGTTGTTAGAACTGTCTTTTTTGGTAGAGGAGTTATTATCCGGTAGGGTTGTTTTCTGGTGGAGTTGTGAGTGGTAGACATGTAAATTAAATTAAATTATTATTACGCACGGTCAATGCCGATCTTTTGCGTGCCTATCAATCACTAATCGTAGATACTATTTTAAAAGTAACCGCCATCTTTTAACCATCATATTCGTAATAAAGTCGAGACTGCGGAGACTTGCCAAAGTAAAAATTTGACGTCATCCAGATATCCTCAGGGTTTTCAACTAAATTATTATTTACGCATAGTCAATGCCGATCTTTTGCGTGCCTATCAATTACTAATCGTAGATACTATTTTAACGGTAACCGCCATCTTTTAACCATCATAGTCGTAATAAAGTCAAGTCTGCGGAGATATGCCAAAGTAAAAATTTGATGTCATCAAGATATCCTCAGGGTCTTCGATTACATTATTATATACGCATGGCCAATGCCGATCTTTTGTCGTGCCTATCAATTACTGATCGTAGATACTATTTTAAAAGTAACCGCCATCTTTTAAGCATTATATTCGTAATAAAGTCGAGTCCGCGGACTACTTGTCCGGTAACTGGGACGTGTCCACTCACTGCTACGTTTGCCTCAGCAGCGATCGTCCGTCGCGATAACTTTTCAACGCTCTTCGAGCGAAAAAATATTTCCACCCATTGAAGATACCGATAATTTGCGGACAAATAAACGCCCACTCGCACGAGTATGTGCCAATGGGTCGTTAAATCCAAGATGGCTCTCGCGCGGAAAGACTGACTTGTACACACATCGAAACTATCCGCACTGTGCTGAAACGACTCGCCGAATTATCGTCGAAAGGTTAAAATAGTCTCCGTACATGTGAAGATTATTTAATCGCGATCGAACAGACGGGACGAGTGTCGCGCAGATTCCAATTAGCAAATTGCTGGAGGCCAATTAGATCCCAGTGGAATATATCGTCGTGCGATTCTTCGAGTCTGTTTCGCAATAAACGATAAGGATATTAGCCTCGAGCGACAGCAGTCCCGAGGATATATATATATATATATATATATATATATATATATATGTATACCAGGTTGTCGCTCGGTAGTTTCGCGTCCTCGCCGTCGGTATTTATTGTTACATCGATGTAACAGGGGGGTCTGTCGTACGCTGTTAAAAAAATTGTAAGTTTTAATGCATCGGACTGGGAGTTTTAATGCAAAAACTGGTACATTAAATTTAATGCACAATTTACGTGAAATATTAATGAACATTTTTAGATTGAAATTTAAAGTAAATTATTGAAAGTACGGTATTTCTAAAGTTTTTCAAAACGTTGTACGTTAATTTTTCATTACGATTGTACATGAAATTTAATATACCAGTTTATGCATAAAAACTTCCAGTCCGGTGCCCTAAAAGCATAGAATTTTTTTTTCACAGTGTACCCCATTCATCTTAGACAGATTATTCTTACTGATCCCCTTAACCTTTTACATACGGCCCCCTTGTTTAACGAGGACCTAAAATTCACCAAGACGCAACCTTCGAACAATCTGAATAACAAGTTGATGTGGTAAAAAAAATCTTTAAAAATTCAGCGACGTACCTTGATGTGTTGTTTTTTTGATAACGCAGATGAAAATTAACTACGCATATCCGGTCCGAAAATCTCATTTTTCGAACGGAAGTGACGACATACCGGAAATACGTCACTTCCGGTCCGAAAATCTCATTTTTCGACCGGAAGTGACGACATACCGGAAATACGTCACTTGCGGTCCGACAATCTAATTTTTCGACCGGAGGTGACGACACGCCGGAAATACGTCACTCCCGGTAGAAAAATGATATTTTCAATCCACATATGACGTATCTTTCGTTTTCTAAATTTCATAATCCATAGCGTGGGCACGAAGTGTCCGAGCCACGACAAACTGCCAGTGCATGCATATACTTGTATGTGTCTAATACAGCGTCAAGTGTGACTTTTAAATTGCACGAAATTTGTCGGGCGGTAAGCGAGCTGGCAATCTATAAAGTGGTGTTCTTACGTACGAACGTCGGACGCGATTGGAATACAAATTGCATAGATTTAACCCGCGATCGGTTATAGCGTGTTATTGGGGGGATGATAGAGTGGGAGAATCGGGGGACGATATCCCGCGGCGCGAAAATTGTCGGGATTAAAGTTTTAGCTCTCGGTGAATGATTTATAATGGTTCGGGCACAAACACGGAGTGTATATCTTCCGCGGTTCGATTTACGAGAGACGCTAAAGTTTCTTGCACGGCGCGCTCGCTCGATCTCCGAGAATTGCACGGTACATAAGCGAGATCGTAAGTATACGGTTGCGAGCGTCGAATGAACAATGTTCCGTTTCAATACCGTTCGCCGAGCTAGGTACGGACAATGTTATGCCTTCCTTGCCCTTATTTTTCACCGGGACTCGTTCTTATCGTGACGAATTCTTTATCGTTTAGCTGCATAAATTCCGCCCTAAGGAGGAAATCGCGAAGGGGTTATGAGCTGGTAAAGCGCGTCGGGCAGATTTATTCTATCGCGGTTATCGTCGAGCGATAATTCAAATCAGCGATTCGTCTAGTACAGCGCAAAAAATAATCTCGTAAAATCGGGAATGGGAAGTTTCGTAACTGTAATTTTGTTGTATGAGCTGCAAACTCGTTTGTTCGGGTTTGAATACACAAAAATATCCTTTTGTTTCCCGTGTCATTAACAACTTTAGTTTGTACTTTCGGTTCCGAGGGTCGTATGGAGCGATCGGAAAATTGTAAAAAAAAAAAAATTTGCTGAAAAGATTAATTTTGCGTAATAATAATTCCAAAATGTTGTTAACAAATTTATTAAAAATTAAAATTGTTCAACAAACCGCAATCGCTTCGTTACTTTTTGTGTTCACTATGGAATCGTGGGACAGAAATATGTCCGAAATGCGTGCCTCCACATGGATTTTCCAAATTCCCGAAAAAAAAAAAATTGGAACGTAGTCTTCACATAATTAATATGGCCGAATTTCTTCAGATTTGTTGCATATCCGCGAAGTACTGAAACTTTGATCGGGAATGTACGTGTGATAAATCCTTAAGGTGCCATGTTATCATTTCAATCCCGCATGGAATTGTAAGAATAGAAAGTAAAATTGGAATAACAATCTTTTTCTTTGGCAGTCCGTAAGCAAACTTTACTCAAGTAATTGAATTTTTTTTACTGTATGTATTATAATCGAACGGCAAAAGTCGAGCGTGCAAAAACCATTCTGATGGAAAAAAAAATTCTAGGAAACTCGTTTCGACGCATCTGTTTATAAACAACAAGATAAATATCCTCGTCCGGTGTTTCGAGCGCATAAGGTTGCGGAGATCGTTGAAAAATAATTAGCCTTAGGATTTTCAACGTTGCCGCGAACTCGAAGTTCGCTTCGCCTTTAATCGGTATGCAATGATAATGTGTAGATGGTAGTTTGTTGTACGTGGACACGACACGCACATGCATACATCGTATGGAATGCAGTAGGTGAGTCCGCTCTTTCAAAACTCTTCCACGCTTTCTGCTCGGTACGATTTTTTTCTTCGTCTTCTTTCACAATGAGGCAAACTCCGCGACGGTGAGGGGAATCGAACACTCGTTTCCACGAATCGACACCACAAATAAATTCCAATCATTTTCGAAACGGTGGCAAAATAAAAATAACGACAACAAGTTCATCCCCCAAATGTGCACCGAGGAACTCGGCAGCAAAAAGTTCTCTGTATCTAACAATCATTTGTCATTCCTAAATATCCACAATAAATTCTTGGCTGATTTACAATTTTTTAAAAACATTTTTTTAGAAAATAAAAAAAGAAGTAAAATGAAGAATAATAAAACAACGTTGACCTATGCAGACAGGAAATGTTTGCTGCACCTGCAAATCTTTCTTTTACCCTGCATATTTCATCTTCGAGCCTAAGAATTTCTATAAACTGGAAATATGCTTATATACATATATATAAATATATTCGGTTGAAGTATCTCAGCAAGAATTTTCCCTGCGTTGCATGCCGCGCCCCGGCTCGGTACACCACGTGCGCGTTCTCGGTCCGAGCCGCGACTAAATATAATCATCGAGAGGAGAAAAACATGCACGAGAGCGCCCCCCCGCTTAGATCAACGTTTGCTTCTCTACGCGCTGTGTTAACTGTGACGCTCGCCGTTGCAAGAAAGACGGAGAGCCGAGCGAACAGAGACAGAAACTCCCGGCAGGAACGCCGCGCCGGAACGGGCATTTGGATTCGAGTAACTGAGCATCGTCCTCGTCCCGTGGTCCGTCGGCGGTCGCGTGCACGGCTGCGGGTACAAAAATTTTCTCGACGTTCGCTGCCGCTCGGCGATGCAATAGTCTCGCAGTTCTCGCAGCGTCGCGATCGTGACTGTTCGAAACAAGATACGCTCGGGTTCTCGTCGAACGCGGTACGCAAACCACAAAGCATTCCTCGACACGTTCATCGCTAGTCCAGCTGACGCGTAACTCATCGAAGATGAGAACGGAATCGATTTTTCGCCCTGTCGGCGCAGCGAACTTGCACGCGCTAGACGCGCCGACGAAAAAACTCTTCGTCGGTTTTATCGTCTCCGATGTGTTCTCTCTGGAAGGATTTTTTTTGTTGTTGTGTTTTTTAATGTTTCCGCATTGACGACGTCGGACGATTCGCATTCGGTCGAGTGCGCAGTCGTCGGTGCGCAGCACGAGCGAACGGACAGTGTGAACGGATTTGGGGTTAGGTTTTTCGAAAAAGAAGTCCTGAAGTGTCGATCTTCCGAGCGCGAGAGGTAACGCGGATAATACGACGGTTGGAACGGTGGAGGAAATCGCAACGAAGTGAATACGAATAACCCGGTGTCCTCGGCTCACGGCGCGACTATAATAGATTCTGGGACTTCGAGGCACGCGCGCGCATCTTAGGTGCGCATGAACTCGGCCGAGATCAAGAACGATCGCCGTGGACAAGGTCGCGCGCAGCTGTTTCCGATCGATCAATCCTCCGGCTACTGTTACGATCGTACCGAAGGAAAACAAATGGGGAGGGGATCGAAAAAGCACTATAGCATAGTTTCAACGACTCATGAAACTTTATAATACTACAATCGAAGGAATTTATTCTTCTAAAAATACAATCTCGACGGATATCGATCAATTTCGGTAAAATAGTTATATCAAAGGAGGAATGAAAGCTAAAAAAAAAAAATAGTGAGAATGTTGAGCAGTACGACGAAACGGCTCGAGATATCTCGCTTCGATCTTAATTATAACACTATCGAAAAATAGTGCTGTAATTAAGACGGGTTTTAGAACTAGCACGTCTTTAATAGAACTTTCCGTACGATATTGCGAGTGGCCGGATATTCTCGAATCCCTTCACCACCTTGGCTATGTAAGAAATTATTATTTTGAAAAATAATCATATAAAAAATTAGTATTTTGAAAAATTACTATATTTATATACACGATATTTTGCACAACCAAACAAAACGAAAAAGGAAACATTCGTCGCCATTTTTGTTCGTACTTTTGCGACTCAAAACTCTCGAAGACCCGTTCGGTCGATTCTACCTAGAAAGCTATTCTCTCTACATCTATCGACGATAAAAATTTCGCTCGAAGTTCACGCCTTATATGCCCCGGTTCGAAGTAAAGAGCCAAAGAAAGTCCCAGGGCTGAAGAGAATCCGAGATACCCAGAGCCAAGTGTCTTCGCCTCTCTAGGCCGTAGCGAAGTGAGCGACGAGCGCGGGGGGTATCGATACTGTCCGTCGACCCCACCTGGGAGAGACCTATACTTAAGCGTCTCGACGCTACTGCAACTATGTTCCTACGGGGCGTTCCACGCCATATCGACAGGGTCGCAAACCTCGTATTTTTGTTCTCCCTTTTAGTTGTTTTTCAACAAAGAATTTTCACTAAAAATTTTGAGAAAATATCGATGCCGAATTTTTTTTTAAAGTAAATTTTTCGAAGTTAAAAAAAAATTACTGAACCGCTTGTCGTCAAAAATCTGAAAATTGTTTGCCCATTCGGCATAGAATGCCCCGTACACATTATCCCCGATCTTTCGAACTCTCGCCGTACACCATGCAGTCCAAGCACTGCACGGCGTACGTACATCCCTTGTCATCTCGACTCCTGTGCAACAACCTGCTGGTAGCATCAACAGCCGTTTTCCCAGAGATGCCGGCTTCGTCTGCCCCCGGTTGTATAACACCGAAGGCTTTGCACGCACATAACCCACGACCCGGTGTTGTTTGGCTCCATATACGAAGCTGTACGTACGCCGCCGTGGACGAAACACTCGCACGCCACTCGCCGCGTACGTGTATTTACAACGCAACTCAATACGGATACAATCGTTTGACGCAGTTGTGCAATGTGCCCGCGACTTCCACACTCGAGTTCCATCATCAGTGCGGATCCAGTCGAGCGCCGCGGGAGTCGCGTCGATGCGTCCCCCCCCTCGGAGCTCTGCGCCTCGTCTAGTGCGACGGACGTTCGAGCGGTAAAACAAGTCGAGGAGCAGTCGACGCGTCCCGTGACCGAGCCCCGGGCCTTCCCGTCCGAAACCTCTCGCCCCGACCGACGGGACCGGGAACAATTTTTCGTTCTTCATTAGTTGTCCCGAGGAACACATTTTCGCGGGGAAACAAAAGTGTCGAGACACGCAGGGGAAATAAATAAATTTATAAACGATAATTCTATCGAGAAGAAAAATCGTTCGTGACGATCGAGTGACGCGACTTCCGGTGTTGCGGACGACGGTCGAGTACAAGTAGAAGAATTCGTCGATTTCGGTAAACGGACCAAAAAAATAATAATAATAAACAAAGGAAAATTCTATCGAGAACAAAAATCGTTCGTAGCAATGGAGTGACGCGACTTCCGGTGTTGCGGACCTCGGTCGAGCATAGGTGCGCTGAGTGAACGTACACACGATCGCCCGCGCAGGAGAGAAAGAGATGTCGCTCTGGAACGCCGCTGATGGAAGCGAGACTGAACGGTCGAACCGTCGACCGGGGTCACGAACGGGAAATTACTCCGGGAGATCTGCAATCATCTCGACGCAATGTGCAATTTAATCATCGAAAGAAATTGATCGATTCGGAGAAATTCACCGAACCTCTGAGCCTCGAACGGGCAATGCTTGTGAGGCACCGGCCAATTAACGGTCACATCGATGCCTCGAACAAAAATATATTCTCTACCACACATCGTACTCGAACGATTCTCGAAGTTTGAAAAAAAAAAAACCTAAAATCTCTAATGAATATTTATTATCGCGTTAGTCCAATTATTATATTTTAAAAAAGTATTAAGTTCGAACTTGGCTAAAATGCATCGTGATAAAATTACAAAAAAAAAATGTAAGCTATTTTTTTAAAGTTTAGAATTGTCTGCGTCATTATCGACGATACTCGAGAGCCGATCCATAGTCGGCCGATTCGTTAAGGAGGGTGGAGCGCTTCACACTGGTGAAATGAGTGCCACACTTTTTAAGTCGTTTATACAAACTTTTACGGGTCTATTTTTTATAGTGGATGGTTAATTATATTACAGCAAATATCCTTAATCTAGAAAAACATTAATCGCAATGGATTTGCAAAAATATAAACTGGTTTTTTTGCTAATTTTCGAAAACATATTCGTTCATTTTTTTTCAAAAAAAAAACCGCAGTTTTCACTCGCTTTTGATGTACTACGACTCATTATCGAAATATGCTCCGCGAATTTACCATGCGGATATTCGATAGTATTTTCCACAAAAAAATGAACAGTTTGTTTACGAAATAATTTCGTCGATCGATAAACAAAAGGATGTCATTTTCAAACGGAAATACTATCAAACATGTGGACGGTGAATTCCCACAGCATCTTTCAAGGAAGAGAAGTGATACATTAAGATCGAGCAAAAATTACGGATTATTCTTTTTAAAAAAAAAAAAAATTTAATATTTTTGCAAATCCATTGCAATTAATATTTTTCTATGTTAAGGACATCTGATGTAATACAAATAACCGGCCACTATAATCAGTGAATGCGTAAAATTGTATAAACGACTTTAACTCATTTGACTGGCGTGAAGCGCTCGAACCTCCTTAAACTGGGGCAGGGCAACGCGAGGCGAGTAAAAAGCACTGCGAACGAATCGACGGGGCTTGCGTAACACGCGAGCGAGGCGTTCGCGTGAGTCGCATTTGAGAGCTACCGTGCGTTTTCATTACGCCTGCTTACGTACACACGCGCATACGCACACATGGACGATTCGCGAGGAGCAGCGCACGTTCGTTAAGTCGAACGTTGAACAGAGCCACAGCCAAGGATGAAAGAGTCATCGGGCACCTGTGACGTATAACTTCGCGGTGGTCTGGCCGATCCTCCCGGGCCGCCTACCATACTGTTCTATCCGTACTCGTAGACCGCCCAGTCATAGGAATTCTACGCTGAGAACTTGTATCAACTTCATTTTTTTTCCTTTTCAATTCCTCTGCATTTTTAAACCGTTCAATTTTTTTGTTGTTTCAATTTTGTGGTAAAAATTCGTTATCAATTTCGTTGTCATTCTTATCAATGAATTTTTCGTGTTCCCAGAAATGTTCTTCTCCGTAAACGTTTAATCTCCCCATTGGCCTCTAAGCATATTTTTCTATCCGCACTCGACGATCTTTGACTCGAAGACAGTCATAAGAACACCACGTTGAGAACTTCCATTGCCTTCATTTTTCTTCTTTTTCAATTTATTTGCTTTTTCAAACCGTTACATCTTTTGTTGTTTCAATTTTGTGTAAAAAATTTATTGTCAATTTCGTTGTTCTCCTTGTTAATGAATTTTTCGTATTCCCGAATGTGTTCTTCTCCATAAGCTTCTAATCTCTCCATAAGCATCTGAGAGGATTAAACAAACATTTCTAGAGCGCGACTACCGTTGCTCGGATCAGTCTAATATGATTCGAGGTATGCGACAAGATTCATGAGAGGACAAAAAAAATATTTTGAAAATCTTATAAAAACATTTCACAAAATTTTTTTTTAAAAGTATTCACAAGATATCTTCAATATCAAGAAAATACATTACTAAAACCTTTCAAAAATATTGTCGAGCTATGGGGAAATGATTTCTGGAGCGAACCTACCGTTACTCGGATAATTCCGATCTGATTCGAGGTACGCGACCGATGCCGTATCCGTCAGGACGATTTGCCCGATCCTCGTGATTCCACGAAAGCCTCCATCGGCCTCGATCAGGCTCCCGAGAAAAAAATTACCATAATCCGCCGAAACGCTTCTCCAAGAGAGCCCGTTTATTAGATCTATCTTATTTTCGACACAATTTCTTTCTTTCACTTCATGCAGCTCGGCTCAATTATACTCGGACGAATTCAGACGAACGAATATCGGTGTCAGTCGCTCTTCGAAGCGAGCCAATCCGTTTATACGGAACGCACGATTGTAACGATAGATCGTTAAATTTTGTAGGAGTGTCCGTCCGTCCGTCCGTCCGTCCGTTCATTCGTTTGTTTGTTCGTCCATGTGTGTGCGCGCGCGCGCGCGCCGTCGACGGCCGCTGGACTCGGCCAACTGGACGGCTCAGTCAGCTTGACACTGTTCTCGGTAACGTCTGTGCGCCGGGCCTCGCGAACCGCTCCGTCCAGCGCGCCACCGCGCCGAGTATTATTATCGCGCCGCTGGAACGAGAGCTCTTGCTCGAACGAGAGCTCTCTCGCACCCGATATCGCGTACTCGCACCTGTGGGAATGCCTCGCGACTCGCTCGCCGGACAGGACGCTGTTGAAATTCGATCGGTCGTTATCTCGAAGCGTTGAATTATAAACTCGGAGACTCGGGGTAAAAGTTTTTCGCGCGGGACGATTATTGTCGGCAGATAATCCTCGACGGTCTCCGCGCGCCTCGCAGCTGTGCGTGAAACGATTTGCGATCGATATATAGCAGAAGCTCGCTTATCCGACCTTCGGTCAAGGTGCTCGCACGTAAAACAACGTTTGCCGTTTTTCGTCACACAGACGAGTCGATCGGATCGGATCGGACACCGATACGCGAGCGTCAGCCAATCACGGCTGTGTGTCGATACGGCACGGCCCGTCTGTGTTCCGTACGTTGTTTTGTGTGCGAGCAGCCTCAACCGAGCCGCCGCGCTATCCGAGACACCCGACTCGTCCGGGCGCGACGCGTTATGCGAGGTGTAGGCTCGGATAATACGGAAAACTGCGGTAGAACTGATGAAGCGGCAATGCCTACGCGTAGCTGGAACGACTACTTTGTTGCGCACGTGCTTAAGGATGCATGACACGCGCATTCCGAGCCAAAAGTGAGACCCAGTGAGAATTTGAGTACACTTGCTAATGGTATGAACATTCAAAAAAAATCAACTGTGTGCCAAGAACATTCATTTTGCACAATAATAATGTCGAAAAGTTATTAACAAATTGCTAAAAATAATTGTTCAGCAAATAATCCGTAAACTTTTTTTTTTCTCTTTTCAAATGATTTCTGATTCATTGTTGACGTTCTAGGAAACACATTAATTTTTTCGAAGTTTTCTTATATTTTTGAATTTTCCGTCTTTGACATTTTTTTTAAGGCCGTAACTACGGAATTGTCGGCGCAAGCGTCCCGAAACTTTTTGTCATTGATACTACTTCACATCATTGATACGGTCGATTTTTTTTAGATTTTTGGCATATCGCGAAGTGCTGAAATTTTTATCGAATTAATCTTTTGGTTCGGAATGTACTTGTAAAGCATCCTTGAACTTGTACCACTTTGCTGCGTCTTTATATCGCGAGCTGCAAATACAACAATTCTGATTCCAGAGTCAATGGTTCATCTTCAAATGAACTTAATGTGAAATAACTAAATTATAATTATATTTAAAAAATAACGACACTACCTAATAAAGTTAATCTTTATACGAGGTGATGTGTTATTTAAAAAAAAATATATATAACATTAGTACAAGTTTCAATCGAGTATATTATCCGCATTATCCGAGATTTCATTTATCCGACCTACGGCTCTCCGTACACAACCGCGGATAAACGGGCTTCTACTGTATCGTCATTACTGTTGTTATTGTTATCGCAAACAGAGACGACGGGTTAAAAAAAAATGGACTGACGCCGGCTCGGATCGCCCAACGAGTCTGACTCCGATGCGAAGACACGAGGGATGGCGCTTGGAGGGGGTAAAACAAAAGATAACCGTGCGACGAAAACTCGAACCGACGAACACGATGAGGTGTTAAATTATTCGTCTGTTTGAACGTTCGTATCGCCGATCTTGTACATCAGACACTGACACATGTATAACTAGAAACCTCGAAGCAGAGCGCTCTCCGAAGTGCTTATCAGGCAAACATTGCACCGGTCCCAGCGAAGAAACAGTGTGCTGCGCGTTTTTTGCCGAAGAAGAGGCCGAACGAGAGGTGTCCTTCAGCAACGTCGTGCGACGAAATCGTCCGAGTTAAAAAAAGACTCCGTGTATAAAGAAAAAAAAATTGACGACTACGAAATTAGTGAAACTTTGTTTCTAACGAAAACTCGATTCCCCAAGAAAATAAAAGAAAATACGGAAAACAGCGTTACGATTCGGCCCGTTTTGCTTCCGGGTCAGGAGCATTATCGCGATACTCGTATTACGAGTATTTCTGGTACAGGTGTGAGAGAAACGTTACAAATAAAAAACAAAAACATTCATAGAAGTGAATATCGCTGCCCGGCCGATATATCGGCGACCGATCGGCGCGTGCGGGGCGTCGTCGTCGGTCTCGCCGCCCGATCGAGTCTCACGCACGCGCGTTTTGCCGAAGCGTGTCTCCCGTTGGCGAGCTCGTGCGACGTTCGGCGAGTTTGTCCGCTCGAGCGCGGGTGCCTCGAAGCGATGACGGAGTGCAGCGATCGTCGTTTGTGCCACCGGTGTCGCGCTCGTGCCCGGTGGAACAGTTCTCCACTCGGCGCAACGGGATCGGTTCGCGGATAGGAATTCGTCAACCGCGGCGACAATCGCCAGAGGGCGCTGCCGTCGCAAGCAACAGTAAACTTTCATGGCCCAGCATTGAAGTGTTTTTTTTTTCTTTCATTTATCAAGAAAACAATAATTCGCCAGTGAAAAACAAACCATCGACATAGCTCGAAGCAGACGAGTAGCATCGCGGTCGGTTTTGGAGGATGAACGAAGTGAAGCAGGCGTGGAGCTCGCTTCTCTCGTCGAGAACTCTGACGGCGAGCGCCGCCAGCGCCACTAGCGGCACCGCCGCGAACTCCAACGCAACTTGGTACGACGCGCCCGCGCCTGTTATAGTGCACAACAGAAAGTTTCGCGAGGAAACGATGGATTCGAAAATCCGTTTTTATCACGAGAAGAGAGAAGGTGAATCGAATCGTCGAACAGACGACATCGGCCCGAAAGCGCCCAAAGCGCGAGCCAGCGGGGAGTCCGCGACGGAAACCGTCGCCTCTCTGCGTCGAGCCTTTCTCGACGATTTTCGCAAGTCCAACGAGCGGCGCAGCGACGAGTCCACCGAGGAGAAGGCAGATGGCGCTGCGGTCGAAGATGTTGAGCCGGCCAAAATGGTGGGCGAAGCGAACACGTCGGAATCGTCGATTCCGTCGAGTCTGCCCGGTGCTTTCAAAGACGAGGTGCTCTACCAAAATAACGTCGAGGCGGCCTTGAACAGTCTGAGCAAGGTGTGCGCCAAGGAGCTCGACACGAGCGTCGAATCGACGGGCTCGCCGAGGAACTCTAGCGACGTTGAGGACGAGGCGGAGGACGAAGGGAGCGAAGAGACGAGCGGGGATTCGACGAGCGGCCGAGGGCGAGGACGAAGAGCGAGAACGGTGAGCGACGGCAGTCGGCGTCTCAGCTCTAGCGTCGAGCTGACGGCGATGACTTCCGTCGGCACCGGCGAGGACGGAATGCCCACCATAAGCTTCAGTTTTCTTCGGTCCGAAGAGAATTCGAGGACTCACGTCCGGGAGATTCCGTTCGAGGAGGAAAACTGCCCGGAGACGATCGGTTCGGAATCGTCGGAAAAAATCGTCGAACAGCTCTACGATTTCCCGAAGAGCGGACGAGCGAAACCCGTCGAGGAAATCGACGGGGACGATGGAAGAGAGGACACAATAAATTCCGAAGCGCCGTCTGCGAGAGAAGACGATGAGGATGCGAAAGTCGTACCGGAAGTGAGACTGCTCGGAGACGGTAGCGTCGGCGCCGTCCCGGCGAGTTCCTCGGAGAGACTGTACGATTTCCCCAAGAGTCGAGGAAACTCGATAAAGATTTTCGAGATCGAAGATTTCGAGAACAGATCGGTAGCGTCGAATTCCGTCGCTGCGGAGATCGGCGACGAGCGGGTCTACGAATCGCCGATCCAGGCAGACTCGGTGACCTCGACCTTGAGCGAGGTCACAGCGAAGTCGACGCCGAAGGGCGACGATCCGGTCGAGCTGACACGCAGAGATCGGCGGAAACTCACGTACCGGTCCTTGAGGACCGGCCGCAGCGGCGCGACGGCCGAGAAACCGGAAGTCGAGGCCGGGGCTCTTCAGGCTTACTATTCCGATCCCGAGTTTCCCGACTCCGGTAACGCCGACGAGGTCGCCGGTAACGCCGGTAACCGGACCAAGAGTCGCAGACATCATCGGCGTCTGGGCAAAGCTTGGGGGAGAATGCGCAGTTGGCTGCGCGAAGAGAAATCCCGTTTCGGGGAGGTCGTGAACAGACACGCGAAGATGCAGGCCGTTGGCGCTCTGAAGAGCGGAAGATCCGACGACGGTTCGTCGCTCGGGAGCCGTTGCGGTTCCTACGACCTCATCGAGGCGAGAACGAGGGAACTCGGATCCGTAACGCGGGTCGAGGAGTTCGGATTGTCCTCCGTGTCGGAGGAGGGCAACGTCTCCGAACCGGAAAGAGCCGAGCCAACGTCCTACGATCTGAGGATGATCAAGGTGGAAATCGAGGAGAGCGTCGGCAACGGCGCCGAGGACGGGCGAAGAAGCAAATTGGATTCGCCTAATGATCCACCGGACGGTGATATCGGATCGGGAAGATTGAGGAAGAAGACACTGAGCACGGAGAACGTGCTGGGCACGAGAATTAAACTGACCCCGGTATCGTTCAGCCTCGACAAACTGTTCGACGGGGAGGGGAACGAGGAGAACGCCGCTCGCAGGGATAATGCCGAGCAGACGAGGGAACACGCCGGGAAAGGCGGTCTGATTAAGAGGAGAATGCTCGGGTCGATCAGGGGGTTAATGGCTTCAACTCATCTCCTCCAGCAGCACGAGCCCGATGAGGTAGCTAAACTCGACCGCAAGTCTATCTGTTTATCTTACCTCTGCTACAGAGTTTCTCCGTTCGCGTAATGCTTATGATACAAATTTGATATTATGCTGTTAACCGGTATGAGGCTTCCTGCGGCTTTGTCCGTAATACACGCAATTTGAATTAGCTTCAAGCGTTTTCGTTCACGTTATGGTGCATGGATTGCTTGGTGAGGAGATTTGTGTTTTAGTTTTTTACTTTGGTACTTAGATAAAGAATTGTGAGACGATGATGGAGGGAAAGTTTGTTATGATAAGTCTGGGTAAATCTTAGATCAATATTGGATAAATCTTAGACAAATCTCACATGGATCATCGATAAATCTCGGATCCATCCTGGATAAATCTCAGATCAATCTTGGATACATCTCAGAACGATTTTTTGATAAATTTCAGATCAATCTTGAATAAATCTTAGATAAATCCTGCGATGGTCCTTGAATAAGTCTTGGACAAATCCAATGTTTTCTAACATCTGCAGATGTGTATCTACATGCTTGTGCATGCCCCGACAATTTCGAGCACAGACCCGTAGGTGTGAGTTTCATTGGAACAATTAAACGGCGGTTTGATCTAATTCGAACCAATTATAATATCCAAACGAGGACGTTCATGGGCGAACATTGTGTAACCGTGCAATCGCAGCCAAATACCTATGCAATCGTAACATTCGCGGGAACGAACGATGATATCATTAGATTAGCATAGCGGCAAAGTGTTACAATCTCCGCTTAAAAAGCACGACGATCAAACCTGCGAATTGCAATATCGAGGATCGGAAGAATGCCTCCTGCATCGGCGCTGCTTGCAGCACCAGCTAAATCGTCGAAACTCCGTACGATTTTCTGTACCAGAGGAAGGCAAGGAAGAAAAATTAAAAAAAAGCAATGAAACGAGCCAATAACACGACAAGCCGTAGGCTTCGGGCGTCGTTCTCGATTCGATTGTCTGACAATCGGGTGTAATAAATCAATTTGATAGAATAATGTGAATTCCAAATTAGATACCGGTGGGTTCTCACCGGGCACTCGACGGTTTTACTATCTTCGACAGAGGTAAAACAACAACTACCGTTGTACGTGGCTTAAACGTAGAATTGGCATCGACGAAAGTCAGCAGGATAAACTCTGCAACGAAGCGAGACGATCGTGCAATTGGTCGCTCTCCTCTCCGATGGCGGGGTGGGGAGAACTCGCGGAGCCCGGATAGTCCTCGGGAGTCGTTGTACTTGTTGCAGGCTCAACAAGTGGCTTTGCTGCATAAGAGGTCATTCGCGATTCGTGCAGCGGTTAGGCGGCTCTCGCGTTACGAAACGGGAAAAATATTCTTCGAGAAAACTTCTCGGGTCCCTCCTGGAAATCGGCCACTACAACACCCCGCTTGTACTCGGTACAGTGAGCGTTGCAGTTACTGGTCGCAAGCGCGGCGGGTAGCCCGAGAGGCCCGTGCGAGCAAACAGCACGTTAATCGACCGAGTCGAAGCTGCTACACGTCCCTCGCTTGCGTCACAGGGCGTTTCTTCGCTCTTAATTGCAATTCGTGACGGAATCTAATTAACAGCCGAGAGGGTCCACGTTCGAATCTCCGTAAACATCGGGTCGCACTTGTCTTTAGCTTAAATTGCACGATCTTTTTTCTCTACGTTTTTCGAGCGTTTGAAGCATATTTGTGTAACGCTTGGGTGAAAAATGAGATTTGTTTTTATTTGGAGAAATTGAGTTCAGAATGTGGTTTCTTTTAAACTGGAAAAATTAGTGTAAAAAAAGAGATATTTTTTATTGAATGTTTTTTTTTATATAAGAATTTTCTGCAGAATTCAAATTTGATAAAGTTTTATGCAGCTGTGAAAGAAGTACAATATAATTAATCAATAATATATAATAAAATATAAAGAAAGAAATAATTAATATCTTTCATTTTACGTCCTCAAAAAAATCATTATCCATTTTCGATATTACATTCAAAAAAATATATGGAATACGGAGCGATACTGTAATATAGAATACAGTCCGGCTATAGCGTATCCAGCAATGGTGCTATATATTCTTAGTTCGTCGGAAAAAAATAAAATAAAAAAAACAGCAACGACCTCACAGTTTAATCTCGTAATATATTCACCACGCGCGTGTAACTCTCCTTTTCGATAAAGGAGCAGCGAGTAGACATCGTCGGGGAGTGAAACTCGTTTCGAAAACTCGTCTCGAATATATTATCGGCATAAAATGAGCGGCAACCTGCTCGAATGAAATTCTTGTAATCGTGGTCAAGATGCCTTATTAGTATGACCATAATTATCGCGATGCCTGTGCGGAAAGCAATAGCTTCCACCGATAGAAAAAGTTTCCGATGAGTTTATCAACGAAGATGAAATCCATACAAATTATATCACGCGATATAATTAGAGTAGATTAAAAAAAAGCGTATCACCTACACCTGACACAGCCAGCAAACACAACCTTGCGATTTCACTCACCCGAATTTAGCGGAGAGAGGGGCAAAACGGACTATTCTCCGTTTTTTCCCTCCTGCCTAGATACACGCAATTTAGGACAAGTAGGGGCGATATGGCCATGATTTATTAAACAATGAAAATTGGAGCTTTGACCTTCAAAAAACCCTTTAAATTTTGGTCGTAGCCAACCCTAGAAATATCGAACTGAAATAATTGTGTGCAGTTGAGCCATTTTGGCCAGCTAAAAAATAGCTGCAGTTTTAGCTTCAGAATTACAAGGAAACTGATTAAATTAATGAGACATTTAAGTTTGTCAATAAAAATAGCCGGCTACGACGGCTTAGCCGTCCAAACCATATGTCCATTAGCCGGATAATATTTTTTATCCGGCCAAGACGGCGTAACTAGCAAGACGGCGTACAGCACTGATTACGAGTAGCCATATCACCCGCGTTGCCATATCACCTTCACTTACCCTATATCACCGAAAAGCGTACACACCGCTTATATTCCACAATATACTCGGCATACGTAAGTTTCTCTTAAAACCATATTTATTACAGATTTTTAATACATTTTTCGTTGTATTTAAAGTACACTTTATTTCCACGTGAAAATAACTATTCCGCGAATTGCAGTCTTTCTCCACCTGTGATGTTTCAAGGTGTATCCGATCTCGTATAAAAGATTAATGGATAAAAATAAAAACAGTGGTATAACAGCATAATTCGCCTTGAACGAGCAATTCATTCGAGCGGAGAGAAAGAGAACGAGCGAGAAGCCGCGATTGTCGTCTTGGCGCCCCGCGCGCTTTAATCACGCTTAGCATGGAAAGTGTGGGAAAGTTGCGTGGTGAAAATACACGTCTTTATTGTAGAGTCGAATTGCACGTGCACGTAGTCGCCATATAACCGCCTCTCTGCGGGAGAGACGTGGACGTGAATCGAAGCGAATGTACTGTATCGCACAGGTGCGGAGGAAGAGGCTCGCACATGCGCGCCCCACCGCAAACACAACCATGACCGATAAAACAGTGCCCCACCGAAAGATCCCCGCGGCGATAAACACGCTCGCTCACGCACACGCGCACAAACACACATACAAAACATACACTCAAAACGCTCATACAAAACACACATACAAAACATACATACAAAACACACACACAAAACATACATACAAAACACACACCTAAAATACGCATCCAAAATATGCACCCAAAACACACACACCTTAAATACGCATCCAAAATATGCACCCAAAACACACACACCTTAAATACGCATCCAAAATATGCACCCAAAACACACACCCAAAACACACACACCTAAAACACACACACCCAAAACACGCACACACGCACGCGCTGCGCTGTTGGATTCTACCTGCCAGGCAGAGCCCCTTCACGGATAGAGAAATTCTAATATTTCACGAACGTGTGCGAAATGATGTGCGAAAGAAAGTACAACGCCCGTGGTGATTTATCGCTTGACCGAGTGACGCGTATTGCACGTTGAGCAAACTGCCGCGGAGCGTCGGAAGAATAAGGAAATATATACGTGTACATATATACATATATATAACTTTGCAGGTAGAAATTTTATGTATCGAGAAAATTGAAAGTTCGTTGCACAATCGAACAAACCGAATCTCGGTAGAATCCAATTTGATGCTTCAGTTTACGATCCGTTCGAAGTGAAGCTTGGGCGATGATAAAAATATTTGAATATTAACAGCTCGTGTTGCCTCTCAACTCTGTCGACACTACCGACAGGTTTCAGTGCAGAGAACTTTACAGCCTTGTGAAGATTCGTAGTGAAAGGTAAACACCTGTAGCAATGATAAAAATTATGTTTCTTTTTAGATGAACATTTTTCATACGTCAATACTTTACTTGCCGGGCAATGTTTCACTTCTTGCGTCATTGGTATAGTCCGTCGACAGTGTAGGAATTTGGACCGGATGAAAAAGAAATATACGAAAGTTCATTTTTTTTTTGTTTTTTGGGGATAACATTTTTCCATACTGTTGAAATAAAAAACAATTGACAATTTTTTTATCGAATTTTTTTTATGGAACTTACGCTTAATCAGAAATTCTGTAAAAACGTTAATAATGTCTGAAGAAATTCGCAGGAAATTCTCAAGGCTATAAACTTCACGAAAATGCAAAAATAGAAATTTCGAAAAAAAGTTTACTCCCCTCAATGGTAAATTCAAAAGTGCGTGCTGGCACGGCACAGGCGAAACCAAATCCACTCTGCGTCACTCGTCACGTTTCGTTGATCGCATAAAATATACAATAACAATAATAGTAATAACATTAAAATCAGAATTTCCAAGGCCTCGATCTCGCGCGCTCGTTGATAACGTAACGCGACGTTAATCCAGTTTTGTGCGTTTTATATATTCGATATACTATATCGATCGCAGAGATAGGTTTGCCGGTACAAATGCTGTATAGTGCATCGCGCCCGTTCCGGTTTCGAGTAAGATCGAAGGTCGAACAATCGGCCGTCGAGATACACACTCATACACGCTCAATGTGAAATCGAGATTGCAATTAGTATTTCACGTGTGTGCAACATGTAGTCGCCGTAGTAAAACGCGTAAAGTGTAATTGCCAGCTTAGATATATACCGCGCAAACCCACCATAGCTCGGAGAAAGTGGCAACGATATTTCTTCCTCTCCTTCATCTTTTCTTTACCTATCGTTCTTCAACTTTTCTTTTTTCTTCTCTCTCTCTCATTTAAAGATAAATACACGCCATGTGACGAAATGAATTGCCACTCGTGCCGGCTTAGTTCCGGTTCTTAGTGCGCTTCGCCGTCGTGCTTTTGCCGCATGGATGCACCTGTTGTAATTCAAAAAACGAGCCGCTCGCTGCGCGACTCGAGCACTCGATTAAACATCGTCGAAACATTGTCGCGATTCGATTCACTTCCTCGAAAATGTTACGAACAAAAATTATGTAATAAGAAAAAAATACATTGGTATTGGTACGTTTCTTATGCCCTAGTTAGACTATGGGTCAATATGCGTAATTACAGTAGGAACAGAATAGTTATGGACGAATGGTAGTAACATCGTTGGAATACATGAGTAAAGTAGAATGAAATATTAATACAATAGTAGTAACACTCACTAATAACCTTATGTTTAAATTTTTCGCAAGTAGCTGATAAGTTTAGGTTTAAGTTTAAGATGAACGTGTCGAATGAGGAGAGTGCTAATATATCGGTATTGGTATGTTTATTATGCCCCAGTTAGGCTATGGGTAAATATGAGTAATTACAGTGAGAATATAATCGTTACGGAAGAATAGCAGCAGCATCGTTGGGATACACGAGTAAAAGTAGAATGAAATATTAATACTATACTAGTAACACCTACGAACAATGTTATATTCAATTTTGCGATAACTACCTAATAAGTTTAGGATCAAACTTAAACCTAAACTTACTAGCTACTTATCACAAAATTAAACATAAAAGGTGTTCCGATTTTGTTTTAACAATTTAAAAAAAAAAATATATATCCATAACTTTTTGCCACTATTATTATTATGAAAAATCAAAGATCTCGACGTCATTAATACGGCTGATTTTTTAAAGATTTTTATAGGGACGTCTTGGATGAGGATATTTTAAATATCTTGATATTAGTAGCAGTCGCGTTGACATTAGTATTAGCGTAGTAAATACGCTCTATTAGCCTTAGCAATACAAGATCTGGTGTCGGGTCAATATGTGTGCGCGTGTGTTTTTCTCCCCTCAGGCTGAAGGGCCATCGACCAGGGTCCTTCAGCCTATCAACATTATTATTATTATAAAAAATACTACATCTCCACTGGAGAGTGTATCTAGCGTGACATTGCCCGCGCGCTCGTCGGCGATGTCTTCGGCTCGTTAAGGCAAAGAGAAGACTTGGCCTTGTCGCTAGTTGCAGCGTGAAAGTTTCAAGGAAAGAGCAAAACTCTCCGGTCGCTCTTGGCGGTCCGTGTACACCGCGTTCGTTATACCCGGGGCGGCTCCATTGCGCTACGAGAAACATAAAATCGCGGTTGACAAATATAATCCGTCCGGGTAACCTTTCACTTTTTCGACGTGTTCGTTGTCGTTACGATAGTTCTTATGGCGCCTAAAAAAAAAAAAAAAAAAAAAAACCTGCCGCTCGTGCCCGATTCGACGGAATGAGAAAAAAAATTATATCTTATCGGTTGGGGTACGCAGCGTGAAACCTGTGCGTTTGCGTACAGAAAGAACTGCCCGATCCGCGTGTCCCGATCCGACGGAGCTGTTGCGAGGTACGCGAGTCATGCTCGGATAACGTTTCGAGAGACAGTTTTGTGCGCCGCTCGCACAAGCGACAATTACAGTGGTTTGTATAATTATCGAGTGGCTCGGGACTGCGCGCCCTAGAAGTCTCTCCGTGTCGTTACCGCGGCTCGAGGGTACCGCGAGACCGCATAAAAAGTTTGCGGATGAGAATACACAGCTAGGCTACGATGCTGCAAACAATTTTACGGTTCTTCAAGAAAAATGAAACAAAATGAGGAGAAAAAAAAACAGAAGTCTGGGATTGTGTCTGGGATCGACTGTGGGAGTTGCTCTGGAATAACGGGAAAGTGGGCGTGCCGGTCAGACTTATGAAATTGTCGAGACAAGAAGGTGCAAATTTAATTTACGCTTTACTTCCTGATTTTTTTTTTTTTTTTTTTTTCCGTTGACAAAGTTGCCTCTACGAGAAAGTTCGTTAAAGAGTTTTGACTTCTCGGTGGAGGAAGCTGTGCGAATGACGAATGAAAAAGTGAGGAGAGAAATCGAATTTTTGCACCTTTATTCGTTGATGAATTTATTCATTTATTTATTTCGTAATAAACTGGCAGAGCCCAATTACGAGTGATTAGAATCAGAGCGAGAAGTGTATGGCTTACAATTAGAATTAAAATTGAAATTAAAATAATAAGAGAGCTCACTCATTAATTTAATTGCGCTTCCGATGTGGCTGCGAAAAGGAAAACGAGGTAATAATTATAGTAAAAATAATGAGGAGTATACGATTTAACAAAAGATAAAAAAACAATAACATATCGGTGAAAATATTTAGAGATTTTCAACACAAACAGACCTTTTATGACCTATTTATGTGTCGACTTGAATAGATGATTATTCGTAATGTCGCGATGTTAAGATAATTTAGTTATTTTATTTGTTTTCATGATAAACGGGTTTTTTAAAAATTTATTATATAAATGCCCAATGACGTGGTCATTCTGAAAAATTAACTTGATACGTACGGCAGGCAAACGATAATTTCAGATTATTTCCCAAATATGAAAATTCATCCGAAACACCGATTTTCACCGAACTGTATTTTTGGGCACTTTGTATTGCATAATAATGGCAAAAATGTATCCAATATACACCTCAATAAAATGGCATTTGGATAACATTTGCATTACTTTTGGTACCAGTTCAACCGGTCGCACTCGGTCGCATTCCGGCTGTTTGATAAAATTACAAAAATATTGGGCGTCTATCACGAAAGTCTAGTATTCAAATGCGAATGGAATTTGAAAAAAAAAAACCCCCCCATGTACGCGAACTCTCGAGTTACAAAATGTCCACGGCTATTTTTGTGACCAAAAAAAAAAATGGTCGCCTACGAGAACGACCCGTTCTCTCCCGATTGCCTTGCTCGATTAATTGAGATTCAATGTACGATTAAGGCAAATGTCACCGCCGTTCGGCAAATGCGAAAGTCAATTTATTCCTCTCGTACGACGAATGTGCGTTCGTTCGGAGTTTTCTCGTAATTCGCCACACTCGAATAGTCAAGGTGAAAGGCAGACGGAAGTGCACGGTTGATACATACATTTACATTATGTATATATACAACTCGCAGTTCGTCCTCAAAACTTTTCTTTTTTATGGGAACAATGGTCGATGGCCATGTTTCGCCTGGAACTCATGTGGAACGGGAGAGTGGGGCAAAACGGGAGGCTAACAAATAAAAGCCCCACCGACTAAGTTCCGGAGTTATGAACGGTTTTTATTCGCCCCCTATTCGGAACGTAATCCATTCTACTCCGTATTCCGACAGTCACCATTTTACCCCACTGCCTCGCAATGTTCGAATGAATTTTGTGGTACCCCATTTTGCCCCAAGTTCGGAACGAGTCCCATTTTGCCCCCCCCCCCCCCCCCCTGCCCCTCGACTTACAATTCGAGGTAAACCTTTGAGCCAAATTTCATTCACTCATTCATTTACTCATTTATTAATTTTTTTATTTTTTATTAAGTAGAAGTGGTTTTATTGGAAAAATGACCGATGCATTTTTTTTTGGTACATAGCACGGCATAACGTAGATTGTAGTGAAAACATATATATTGACAATTGGCCACCGTCCCAAGTTCCTCAGCCACTTATTTATTTATTTATTTATTTATTTATTGCAAGGATCCTAGCCGAACAATAAACGTTCTGCTTCCGCCTCCGTGTCATTATCCCCATGCGTAGAACTGTAGGGGAGCTCTCTACGAACGAGAGCACGACGGCCTTTTCTGTACACAATCGTTAATTTTACGGGTTTCAAGCATATCGCTAAAACTTTCACGACTCTACGAGAGATCACTCGCCGGCTCGAACAGCTCAATGAACCGATCCGATCTCGATGCCAATTGAGCCGTCGAAATCTTGGATGATTAACACTTCCGCAAACAGAAAAGAAAAAAAAAAGTTCTCGCTAGGCCCCTCCGGTTCCTCTTATCGTCCTATCGGATTATCAGCGTCGCTATACAGTCGAGATAAATTTTCTTTATTTAGTCGAACGGCCGTTGAAAATCCTCAGTCTTATCCGGCAACGGAACGGTCTCATCTTTTTTTCGTCGCTCTCGCGACCGCCTCACAATTTAATTCGACTTCTCGCTTAAATTCTTTGTTTTTTTTCGCAATTAATTTTGTTGCGCGCCACGTTTCCGTGATCGACACGGTGCGGCCGCAGCGGCAACGCCTCGCGGAAACGAGCCCAGGGCGTCGTCGAAGCACGAATGGGAATTGTGATGATTCGCTGGGAGGCATCAGAAATATTGCATCTCGTGTCTCACGAAGCGTGTTTACCGCTACGGAGCGTTCAGTGGCTGAACCGCCGTGGATACTTTACCGTACAATGATAGAACGGCACAGCGTAGAGTATACGAGAAGTTTCAAGGTCATTGAAGCGCGCGCGAGAGAGTCTCGCAGCGTTCGGGCATGGGCAGATGGAAAAATATAGTGTAACTGTGACGCTCGAAATGAGGCAAGGGCGCATCGCGCGTTTCATCAGCCGTAGCTGTCAGTCGTTTCGCGATATCGATTTTGTAAATATCATCGTATCGGGTGTGTCGGAATTTACGCACACGGACGTCGAGGTTCGTTGGCGATTGTGATCGACGAACGACTCATCGTTCGCTTTGTTGTTCGCAGGGGGGCCCCGGCGGTTTCGAGGATGTTCGACGGTACGTCAAGCAGGGAGGCGACTTCTGCAAGGAACTCGCTGCCGTTTTGCACGAGAGGTGAGTGCACCGGGGAGAAAAAATTATCGGGAGCAAAATCAAACATGGCGGACCGGGGATGTTGGGAAATGAAGGAAAGAACGAGCGTGTGAATCGGGAATTTATTGTTTACCGACGAAATAATTAAATTCTTAATAGTTATTCCGAGAGCTGGAGAGAAATTGCGATTCGGGGCAAAATGGAACGCGGTGGCCGGTAAATCGGCGCTGTGAATTTACTGTTTACCGAGGAAATAATGAGATTCTCGATCGATGTTTCGAGGGCCCGAGAAAAATAGCGACTCGGGGCAAAATGGAACAGAGCGATCGGTAAATCGGAATTGTGATTTTACCGTTTACCGACGAAATAATGAGATTCTCGATAATTATTTCGAGAGCCGGAGAGAAATTGCGATTCGGGGCAAAATGGAACGGCGCGCCCGGTAAATCGGAATTGTGAATTTACTGTTTACCGACTAACTAATGAGATTCTCGATAATTAATTTCGAGGACTCGAGGGAAATAGCGTTTCGGGGCTAAATGGAATAGGGTGGCGGGTAAATCGAAATTGTGATTTTACTGTTTATCGACGAAGTAATGAGATTATCGATAATTATTCTGTGGGCTCGAGAGAAACAGCGATTCGGGGCAAAATGGAATAGGGCGGCCGATAAATCGGACAAACAAATTCAACGACAATTCCAATTTGTCCCTCTGAGTAGGTGGGCTGAATTTACAACTTTTTTAAAATTGAAAATAGGGCTTGATGACATAAAAAAAAATTGTACAATTAACAAGACAATAAACGTCGTGCGTCGTGGACAAGAAATTATTTTTTTATACGTATAAAACTTATCTTACCGTTCAGTCGCTCCGAGGATTCCGATGAATTTATTTGAAATTTTGTTGCTGTTCCATTTTGCCCCGGCATCGCCCGATATTCCCGATAAAACTTTTGGGCTAATTATCGATTTTGTATTGTTTTTGGTATCGTAAAGGGCAGAGCTCGAAGCCTCGTATTCCAAAGGTCTCAGCAAGCTCAGCGGTAAGCTGACGAAAGCGTGCACGAAGGATCAAGGTAAGAGTTGAATCATTAGAGATTCATAGACTAATTGGAGATTCATAGTCTGCATATTTTTAGCTGCCTGTACATGAGCACAATGAAACTGCGACGCGTTTCAGGCATATAATAAATATTTTTTTCTATGCAGGTGGAATCGGCAGCGGGGGTGTGACCGAAGCATGGAGAAGCATCGGCGAGGAGATGGAAGCGGCGGCCGAAGCTCACAGGGCTTGGGGCATAGCGCTCAGCGAACAACTCGCCAAGCCCTTGAGGGTAATTCATTTTTTCGTTTATTACCCCAAAATCCCTAAGCGCACATGCTCTTGACTCAATTGATCTTTTTTTCTCTGCGCACGGGATGTTAATGATCAATGTTCAACAACAGGCGATTTTCCGCCCGGGTCGCACGGAATTAATGTCGTTGTCCATTTTCCATTCGATTCGTTCTCCCTATAATAAAGTATTCACAATTTCGAAGACGAAAGTCCGCGAAGCATCGGAAAAAAGAAGATTTCACTTCCCATTTAATTCGTTCTCCCGATAATAAAGTATTCACAATTTCGAAGACAAAAGCCCGTGAAGCATCGGAAAAAAAAAGATTTCACTTCCCATTAAATTCGTTCTCCTAATACTAAAACATTCAGAATTTCGAGGACCAAAGCCCGTGAAGCGTACGAAATTTAAAAAAAAACTATTTCACTTCCCATTTAATTCGTTCTCCCGATAATAAAAAATTCACAATTTCGAAGACGAAAGTCGATAAAGCCTTGGCGAGGGCCTTGATGGGAACCCGCTTCGAGCGTCCTTGGATCGGTTCGTTAGCGGTATTAATCTTTGCGATCGTGTCTCTTCAGGTGGGCGTAGCGGAGGCGCAAGGACGTTCGCGAAAAGTGATCGAGAGCTCGGTCGACAAAGCCTCGAAGTCGTTGCAAGAGTGGCGCGGAATAGCGGCGAAAAGTAAGAAGCAGAGTTTCTCGTGCGCGAGGGAGAACGAGAGGCTGCAAGATCTGGCGAGGATACAATCGATAAGCCAGAGCCAGCAGAACAATAACAAGACCTCGAGTCATCACATGACTGAGAAGGAGGTCAATAAACTTGAGACCAGGAGGAGAAAGGCTGAGGACTCGTCGCGTAGGGCGGACACGGAGTTCTATACAGTAAGCGTGAGAGCCGAAAGAGCCAGGCTCGAGTACGAGAGCACGGTGAGAAAGGGAGCCAAGCAAATGGAACTATTGGAGGAGGAGAGGCTCAGCGCCTTGAAGGACCTTGCCAATGTGTATCTCGCACACCTACAGGCTCTCGCGCCGAGGCTACAGCAGGTCTGTTTTGCTTTTATTTCGTCCGTGAGAGGGAGAGCGGCCGCCTTTTCACCTCTCACATCGGAGGGTCGCTGCATTTATTTTTATCCGCTTACATTCGAAACGAATTCCAAATACATTCGAGACGTGTCAGACACGTTCGTTTACTCGCTCTCCTGTGTTCCTTAATTCACACGTTTCTGTCACTGGCCGCATTCGGGATACATTCCAGAGGAATGTTAACAGTATTATATGTAACATCACTTCCGGCTTGATGATCTCAATTTGAGATACTGAGATAAATTCGTAATACATTTGGAATTGATCCCGAATGTAGCCAACGACATTGTCGCATTTTTTATCTTCGATTTTTATGTTATTGAAAAGAAATCTGCGTCTCGGAGACTAAAATACTGATCGCAGGAGTAGAAACTTTGATATTCTGGCGGATCGATCTTTGCCATTGTCCTCTTATATTTAAATAACCGTTATTACTGCTATTTCTTATTTACAGAGCGCGGATCGCTTATCCTCACCGGTCCGTAATTGCAGTGTATCGCAGGACGTCGACATACTGAAGAACGTAATACGAAGATTGGACAGCAACGACGCATCGAACGTCGATCAGCTATTGCCGGATTTTTATGCGGAGCACGTTACCCTCGCTATGAATAGAGAACGCCGGAAGCAGTCGCTCGTGCGGGTCTTGCACCTGATAAGGCAAGATCTCGAGAGAGAAAGGCGAGGCAGAGAAGGCCTCGAGACGTTGCACCGTGCTTTCATCCAGACACCGGCATTCGCCGCTGACGAGAGCACACAGAACGTCACGGACAAATTGCATCACGTAAGTTTGAGAAAAAATTTTTTTTTGAAAAAAATAAGATCCTGAAAAAATGCACATGAATTCTAAAGAAAATCAAGGAATTCATTTAAAACGAGAAGATAAAAAAATTTCCGGATTTTTTTTTTATTTGCTGATAACTTTTTGGTATCAATTTTTTTAGATTTTTGGCATATCGCGAAGTACCGAAATTTTAATGGAATTAAACTGTTGTTTCGGAATGTATGTGTGTGATGCATGCCCAATACTTAGTACTTATTAAATACTGTGTTTGTTCGTTTGTTGTCACAGATGCGCTCGATGCTAACGTTCCTCGAAGCAGCGAGATACAAAGTCGGTGGAACACTTGCCGAAGTCGAGGGCGGCAAGAGAGGCAAGCATCCATTGGCCGAGCATATTTTGGTTTCGCGGGACAAGCAAGGACTGCAGCAGAGTGTTCTCAAGGTTCGTTTCGATGTCAAAATTCGAACTGCAGCAACAAAACTAATATCCAAACAAACACCGGTTTACCGACGTGCAAAAAAGGGAACATCAATAAAAATCTCAGTCAAAGGAATCGACGACTAAATTTAATGAATTTTCTTCTCTCTTTAAGGTTCCATCTTGGGCGAAGAACGAATCGTTCGAGTTCCCGGAGAGCCAAGACGAGCTGGATCTCCACTTGACGAAGGATCACGAGTCGGAGCGTCGCGACTGGGTCGACAGAACGGCCGGCGACGGAAACTCGGAGAATCCACCGGACGAGGAAGATTTCAGCGACTTCGACGAGTTCAGCAGCCAGTCGGAGGACAACAACAATCAGGAGGTCGAGATAGCCGACATAACGGAGAAGGGAGACGGCATCGAGCAGTGCAGAGCCATATATCAGTACTCGGCGAATTTGAACGACGAGCTGAGTCTCACGCCCGGTGACCTGATAACGATTCAAGAGAAGCAAGCCGACGGCTGGTGGATCGGCGAGTGCGGCGGAAGGACCGGCATCTTTCCCGCCACTTACGTTCAAATTATTCACTAAAATCGACGAATATACACATATATTTTTTTGTTCAATCCCGTAAATCTCTTATCTGCCGTACTTATAGAGACAAGTGAAACGCGATCGTCGAAGCGTGTTTCGTCTATTTAATACCGGTGTAGATCTTCTTTTTTTGTTCGCCGATGATTTACAAGTGCCAATTTCTCACGAGGATCACCGAGAGGATCGAAATGAAATCAATATAAGATTTGTAAGCCGTTAAGCGGCGAGTTTATTAATGCAGAAGGAAAAGAAGATAGCTTGTAAGATAATTCTATGTATAGTTCCCCTCGAATCGCACTCGGCCACGTATCGACAAATCAATCTTCTTATCGTATTCGAAGAGCTTAGGACGTTGATCGCAGTATCGAGGAAAAAAAAAAGCGAAGGAAAGCTTGGAGCGTAAATAATAGTTTAACTCGTCTATCGGTCGCCCGTCCAGTTTTCCACACTGTATGATCATTCACTCACGCAGCTTCGATTCTTATCTCGAACAAGCATTTTCAAAAGCCCGATCGATATTTATGATTATCTCTCACTTCTCCCACTCTCTCTATTCATCGCGATCAAAATACGTCCGATACGACGGATTTCGTTCTTCGTAAACGAGCGACTTAGATTTATAATTAATTGAATCGCGATCGAACGCGATCGATAAGGAGCGGTACCAAATGATGCATGTTTGTACATAATGGATTTATCAAATGCGAAATGTATTCGATTGTAAATAGACACTACCGTGCGAGAGAATGTTCGGATATTTAGAATGAAGAACAATCGTATCTGTAAGTTAATCGAGGTTTATTAATAAAAAATTTAAAAAATGCGTTCGTTCACTGACAATCTGAATTGATCGGGATGTGAATCATTTCGAAGTTGGGTACGCTTCAATCTTGAGTCTCGTGCATGTAATCGGCCGTCAGCTGTTGTCTCACTTCTTCCTTGTCCTGATGATTCGGTACTGAAAATTATAGTTATTATTTGAATTAGCTGGTGCCCGATTTATCGCGCGATCGGAAGTCCTGTTTTTTATTGCTTACAGCAGAAAGGCGGCGCTCTGGATGTTATCGCGAGGAAAGTACCGCGTTGCGGATGATTTTCCGCTCGTATACCCATTTCCGTGCAATTACCGACCTGGCACGATTCGAATATTATTTGCAAAGCACGACGATAGCTTCGATCCCAGCTGTGGGCCCAGAATGTGCAATTGTCCGCGGCAGCCGCGATTATAGACTCGGTGAGATAAATGTAAGAGCGTCCGTGACTGCATATAGCTTGCTCGATCGCTGTTTGGAAATTTATGCAGGAAGTAAAAAATTACGATGCATTCAACGGTTTGAGCATTTAGCGGTCAGTCGAGAGAAAATCATTTGTATTAGTTTTATAAATTAATTATTAATTAACATGGAAAACGAAGACAGTTGATATTTTTGCAAATCCATTGCAATTAATGTTTTTCTAAGTTAATGACATCTGCTGTGATAAAAATAACAATTCACCATAATCAATAGCTGTGCGAAAGTTCACATACACGCTTTCAAAAATGTAGCACTCATTCGACTAGCGTGAAGCGCGGAAACCTCTTTAAATCACCGTAAACATTGTAATCTAGTGGAAGACCATTTTACAACCAAGCGTTAAAGCTTTTATTTGTTAAACGTAAACAGCAGTAATTAGCTCACCCGGTTTCGGGATCGGCAGATAATCGAAGTAGGAACTCTGCACCCGTAAACAACCCGGTTGACGCTTTCCGCCGTTGGGATAGAAATCAACGTGTCCTGATGGAAGAATTTTTTTCTTTAATTTCACGTTTTTGAACCATTTTTTTTTTTCCAATCGGGTCATCCAAATCATTAATGATTTGGATGACTTTGAGCAAAAGATGAATCTTAGGCAAAGAAAAAAAGGAAGACCTTTAGGTTCGGGTAATCCGAGTCCGAAGGCTGACATCAGTCTGCCGTTCGTGTGAATGATATCGACGAATGGTGCGTCGCTGGCGTCCAACTGCAACGCCAAACTAACATTATTGAAGCATGGCTGCGCCGGATCTAATCCCGTGATTCTGCTGACTTGCCAATTATTCTGTCGCTTCTTGAATTCTTCCGAAGCGAGCCCGCAAATGTGGGCTCCGAGGCTGTGGCCCACGAGATGAAGAGTTCCCCAATTCGGCGCTTTTGGCGCGGACGCAACTAGCGTCGCGTTCACTAAGTGGTGAAGAAATCTAAAAAAAAAAAAAAATGATACTTTCCTTCATCTTGTCTATTTCTTGCCGCGGAACATGATGAGCGGCTGGGTTTTTCGACGATGTCATCGGGAAGCAAAGAAATCGCTTTTTGAAAATGCGCACATTTTTTCTAAACGTGATTTTTCGATGTTTTCGAACATTCCGAACGCGTTTTCATAAAAATCTCGAACACCCTTTTTTTTCACCAAAACAGAGCTTTCTCTATGAGAAACCAAAATTACAGGATTTAAATAATTCCCTTCAGTTTCGATGAAGATAATTTTTTAATTCTCTAAGAAACATTAACGTACCTCGCAATTTCACCGCCCACCGTTTTAGTGTTGACCACAGCTTTGTAATAGTTGAAAGTATTGCCCCTCGCTGCCCAATCGACCACGACGAGATTGACATCGTCCTGCCGTTCGACACGCGTAAGAAACATTCCGATAAATTTTCTCCCGACGGATTCTTATTTGTGATCTAATCGTCGTTAACGCTTCACAATATTTACCCATAAGAGAAACGCCTCTTCCATTTCTCTGATCCAAGTCTCGTTGCCGTGCGACAGGAAGCCGTGAACGATAAACACGGTTCTTCGTTCGACACGAAAATCCGTCCATTCCAAACCGAACTGCCTGCCGGGCAGAACTTGGACGCGATTGCGCTGATTTCTCGAGGACAAAAAAAATCTAACATCCAGCACGTTCGCCCTGTCGTTGTTGTTCGTGAACCACGATTCCAAACCTTTCGCAACTGTCTGCCCGAGACCGAAGCAATCCACGATTTTCGACTTCGACGAAAGTGTTTCGGTAAAATGTAACGCTATCGTCGAGCCGTTCGACCAAGTCAGAGCAAAGTGTTCGCGATTCGCTGTACCGTTCGATGCCGCGTTGTGTTTGGGCGTTCTCGCGTTAATAATACACTCGGCAAACGCGAGAACGAAAAAAACTACGAAAGCTACGCAAAGCTTCGTCATCGTGTCGACGAACGAGTCCGACTGATCGTCGACAAACTATAATCGATTTCTTCGCCTCGAGTCGTCGGCAAAGAGATAAGACGTGACATGTGACCTTGATCACGGAAATGAAAGAAAAAAAAATCACTCCGAATCACTTATTCCACATAAATTGTTTCCATAGAAACCTTCGGAGGACGGAATTCCGGATTTATCGAGTGAGTCGGCCGCGTGCCGAAGAACGGGATTGACGTCCGAGTTCGAGCAATTAAGGACCGAATCAGAGTTCACAATGAATGGAGAGAGACGAATTTGGTCGTGTTCGCGTTCTATGCAATGAAAAGTATAATGTAAGAGAATCGCTTACAGATGCTATTTGACACTGATCGCTGTGATTAGTGATTCGTTTAGAAAAGTCGTTGACACGCGTAAAGGCCGTTTCGTAAAGTGGACAACAAGCTTTTTTTAAGTTCTCGTCATCCGAACTGTTGTATTTTCGTAACAATCGAATAGCAAATTGTTGTTATCAATCTCCATTCGTTATTCGTCGGAGCCTTCCATTCGATTCACACGAATCGCTGTTAGGTTGAAGATAAACAAAGTAAACAATATAGGTTGAAGATAAACAAACTAAACAATAGAATAGCAAACTCTCCATAATATAGTACATTCGAAACGTAAGAATAAACATAAAAATTAGAAGTAAACTTTAAACTCACGTCGCGCAGAACGGTGCTTATATACCATTTATCTTCTGCTTCTTGCGCTTCTTGCCTTTCTTGATTTTGTCCTTTTTCTGCGGAAAGGAAAGGGCGATCGATTAGCATAAACGCGACTATCGATGTATTCAGAGGAGAAGAGGAAAAGTAACGGTAATTGACCTTCTGCTGTTGGAACTGGGTGGATTTAGATTGGTCCGCAATCCTGCTGCCTCCTTGGAAGCTACTGAAGTCGACTGACTTGTAGTCGAAGTTCTTTTCCGGCAGCATGCCCCTCTGGTGCAACTCATCCATGTGCGCGCGTTTCTCATCCTTCCTCTTGAACCCGGTACTGTGAAGAACATACACTCTTTAGTCACGAACTCGTAAAATAAATCCTATATTATCAAGCCGGTTATTATTATTAAAGGCCAGAAAAAGTTGAATTAAACTGAATTTTAAGAATGCTTCACACGTTCATTCCCACTCGAAAGTGAGAATTTGAACACTTCCGGATGGTATAAAAAATGAAAAAAATCAACAGTGTTAAAAAGTACATATCGCCAAGTACTGACATTTTGATCGAATTAAACTCTTATTTGGGAATGTATGTGTGACGCACCCTTAAAAGAACGATCTTTTTGGTTCGAATTTTTCAAACTCTTTCCCCTCAAGGAACGACACTTACGCCGTCGAACTCAAGGCGCGGAGATGTTTGATGGGCTCGTGTTGTTGGTCCGCGGCAGTTTGCATTTTCGCCAACGCCTTCTTTTTCTTTTTCGTCCTGAAATTCTGGCGGACCTGTGCTCTGTTCGGCGATGATGTTCTCGTCGCGGCATTGCACTTTGCGCCATTTCGCGATCGCGGCGAGTCGGGCGTTTCGTTTTTACGTTTCTTCACGTAACTCTGACACACCGTCACGTCCATCGATGGTCTCGGCGTAGAGACGTCGTACTGCGGTTCTTCCCCGTAATCCGTGGAGTCTGTCACGTCCGATTGTCGTTTTCTCTTCCGGCCGTGCATCTGGCTCAGGGGTAATTTTACCTTCGGCGTTTTGGGCTCGGGAGGCGTGTTATTGTCGCTACCGTTAACATTTTCCGCGACATTCTTAAAGTGTTCGTGAACCCTCTCTATGCTCTTCGCCGTTTTTTCTTCTTCCTGCTGCGCCAGACGATTCCTCTCCGCCTCCTCCTTCTCCTGCTTCTTCCTGTCCTGTTCCTCCTGCGCAGCGACCATCGGCATGACGCGCTTGTAACGCTCGAACGGACTCACGAACATAGTCTTCTTTTTCCTAAGTATTCTCTGTCGCTCGGCCGCTTCGTCGTTCTGAAAAAAAGAAGAGAAGAAAATTTTTGTAAAAAAGAAAAAAATATTTCGAGATGGTATTTAAGCCTTCAAGTAACGGGGACTTTTTGCGGATCACAAACGACTTTGCTTTCTTCCCTGGTGAAAATAATTCTCTGATTAATTTGTATTAAAAAAATGCTAACCGGACCGTTTCACCGATTTTCAGTGAGTTTCCAAAAATATTCTCGATACAAAAACGATACGGCATTTCGTAATGAATTTTCTTCCCCGTTATAAAAAGAAAACAGCACTTCAAGCTCCATCCGTGAATTTTTACAGATTTTTTTGAGCACATTAATGTGTAATTCGGATCGTCCAAGAAGTTTGCTTCTTGGCAAATTCTAGCTCTTCCAGTACGTGAAGGCTTAAAACAGCAAGTTTCCCCCATTTCGCGTACTCACGTCCGAAGTCGAAAGGCTATCGAAGACCGTAACGCTGTGACAAACGTTCTCGTCGTCCGGGACGCTCGCCGTCGGTTTCTCGGAGTTCAACAGACAAGGCAAATTAGATCTGACCTCCATACCGTTCGGTATATCGTGCGGCGCGTAGATCCAAACATCCGAGTTAACAGCTTGATTTCTCTGCGTCAAACGCTGTCTGATGTCCTGCTCCAAAACCGGCTTTATCAACGGCTGTTCCCGAGCCTTCAGTATTATCTTGTGCATCTTGAGCAAATTCTGTCTGACCAAAGGAGGAATCGGATTGCAGCAGGCGAGTATGCCTTGCATCTCGCGCGGCAGTGTTTCGGCGATATTGAGCAGCATGTGATTCGGCAATACGTAGCCGGTGCTGTCGTCCTCCTGTCTCGCCGTCGCGTCCCGCCATCCGTGCAATTCCCTCAGAGCGTACAACTGACGATTGTTGAACATCTTCTGACTCTTCCGATACATGTTCATGTAACTCTCCTCGGTCCAAACGGGCTTCGTGTAGACTCGCTTGCACACCTCCGTGCTCCGATCGTAAACGACTTTGAGTACGTTCGTCTGACCGTTAGCCGCGTCGATGAGCTCGTTTCTCAGTACGTCCTTAATGTAGAGCAGATAGTGAGTGTCCTCGCGCGCGTAGTTCATGAGCTCCTCGGGCAGCGGCCTTATCCGCCAATCGGCGAGTTGAAAGTGCTTGTTGGGGTCCAAATTGCAGTAGCGTTTCATCAGATAGGCGAGACTCAGGTAGGGCATGTCCAGCTGTTTCGCGGCTTGGTGGGTGTCGAACATGTTGACTATGTACAGCGAGAGATCGCGTTGAAGCCAGTGAATGTCGCTGTCGGCACCGTGAAAGACCTTCAGCACCGACGGTTTCGTGAATATTTCGTTCAGAACGTGCAGATCCGATCGCAGCGTGAGGGTGTCGATGAGATAATCGGTGTCGCGCGTCGATATTTGCATCAGACAAGTGATTCCTTGAAACGTTCTGTAGGAGTGATGTTCGAGATCTATGGCGATCTCGTTGTACTGACGCAGATCGTCGAGAAGGATCTTCACGTCCTGAGGCTTCTCGATGACTATCAGGAGCGTCTCGTCGAGAGACTTGTAGGGAATCGGCTCGGATCGCGCGAGCTGGGAATCCGGAACGGAGAATTTTTCGAGCTCGCACTCGTACGGGTGATTGAAAACTTCGCCGTTCTCACCCTCCTCGAGGTAGATCGCCAGGGGCTTTATGGAGTTCGGCTTGTCCTTGATTCTCGGCTCCCACGGCTTCGAACTGTTGTCGATCTTGTCTTTGAACGACAACTGCGGCCGCTCGACGTTCCTCGCTGCCAGCAGACGGATCGACGATATCGTGCTCGCGGCCTCGCCCGCCGTCGGGGCGGACGTCGTCGCGTTCCAAGAGCCGTAAACGTTCTTCTTGCTCGTTTGGGAAACTATCAGGGCGACTCCCGGCTTTTTTGGCAATCCGGCCTCCTCGTCCATGCAGACACCCTGTAAATTTCGTTTAAGGTAATTGATGGGGATTTTTTTTTTTTTTTTTATTCGCGGTATATGAGACGATCGTACTCACTGCGCGATCGAGAAAAATATCGTTTGCTTCCACGAGAAGCTCGAACTTCTCGTCCATGTCCCTTTGCTTCACGTTCCCCGCCGCGCCGGAGAGTTCCACGACGCCTTGCATGATGGTCAGCAGCCTCTTGAGTTCCTTGTTTCTCACCTCGTTGAATTTTGGAAAACAGGCGTAGTAGTTGAAGTTTTCGCCGTTGGGAAGACTGTTCGACGCTTTGACGCCCTCCCGCATAGCGGCGAATGCGTACTGGAAAATAACGTGGAAATTTCATGGATATTAAATATTAGTTTCTCAAGCGATATAATTGCGGCGATTTAAATATTTTTTTTGTTGAAATATTTTTTTTTATTCGTTAAAGCAAAGGGTTTAAACATGGGACTAGATATTAAGGTGTCGAAACAAATTGGTGTTTATATATTTTTTGTAAAGGAGCAATCCGTCTAGAAATAAAAAAAATCAATTGATCAAAATGAGCCGTAGTAAATTAAAAATGGTTGAAAAATGTGGATTTTACTCCGAATCAAAACCAACAAAAACGAACTATCATGAAAATTTGCTTTTACCAGTTTTTCTTGCAAAACTATGGCGATCAATATTTTTTTCTCGGTTGGGCACGCATGCAATAATACAAAACGACCATCTTCACTGTCAATAGATGCGTACGATTTTGGATAAACAATTGTGAAAATGTGGCACTCAAACGATTAGTGCGCCACGCAGTAGCTAACTTGAAGGACACGGCTTTCTATGCCGAAAATTAAAAGACGTAAGGAGGAAGAAGGACTTCGCAATGATGCAGAGTAAACGTGTTATCAATGAAACTCCAACTGTTTCGTGGTTAGCCACGTGTGTTCGTCAAAACAATCTCCGTACCTTTACGTAATCGTCGAAAGTAGCGAAACCCGGCACGACTTGCTCGACTTCGACCTCTTTGTCCGTTTCCTCGACCGCCGCTTTATCGGTAGTTTCTGAATTTTCGACATCTTCAACGTTCGTACTCATATTGACAATTATGATGCGAATTTCAGGTTACGTCGGAGTCCGTAGGACTGCAGTCCGAACTAATCGCGGAGTTCGAACGCGCGAAGTACAGTCAACTCCCTCTGATTCATCGCTCTCGGGACAACGCACGGGGCTGAATTTCTGTGCTACCAGAAGGAATCCCCCACCACGGCCTAGCGTGAGCCATTTGGAGCGCGCGAGACGTTTAGGTTGTATGGTATTTGGTGTGCATCTGAAAGTAAGTTTCCGAACGGGTCGGCCCAGTGTTGGCCGGCCTGTCTCATCGAAGCAACTTCACGAGGCGTGCTAACGTAAACTAACGTCGGCGACGATCGAATTGCGTTAAAGTATATTGTTGTTTATAAATAATAGAAAAGCTAACAATGGCCAATCCGAACTTGGCCGACATGACCGAAGAGGACGCGGCGGATCTTCAATTCCCAAAAGGTAAATAAACGAAAACAGATTACAGCGATTTGAAAAAAATTCCAGCGTCTCGCCGAGACATCAATCTTTAACCTCTAAGCGAAATCAGAAGCGTGGAATGCGAACGATCTGAGTCCGAGGCGGTTGGAGTTCGAGTTTACGATAAAAAGCTTGAATATTGCAAAAAGCATTAAAAAATAAAAAACGAAGGCGCATCCAACCCTCGTGAAAGTATTTCTCTGAATATGTCTGAAAATTTATCTGGAAGTCTCGGAAGCTTGAATGTTGCCTAAAGAATTTAAAAAACAAAAACAAACGAAGGCGCGTCCAATCCTGGTGAAAATATTTCTCTGAGTATGTCTGAAAATTATCAAATAGAAGATAAAAATTTCGGAAAATCTCTGAAAAATCACTGAAACTGTTCGTTCAGAGTCTCTCATAAAAATCATCAGAGAAATATCTTCACCGTGGATGGCGTGAACAGAGACCTACAGATATGATTTTCTTGATTTCAGAAAGCGCGTCGCGTGTAACTTTAAAGAGTGATTCGTACGACGACTTCGACGATGACGACGATACAGATAACGATCTCGAAGTTTCTATCGTGACGGAGGAGATATTTGCCTCGGATCCGGTTTGCGAGTCTTGTAAGGCGACGTTGTCGGAGCCATACGTGAGATGCGCCGAGTGCAGGGACACGAAAGTTTGTCTGGTTTGCTTTTCCAACGGTCGCGAGATACGCGATCACAAGAACAATCACAATTACGTTATAGTGAAGAACGAATTCCCGCTGATCGAGGAGTCCGACTGGAGCGCCAGACAGGAATTAGAGTTGCTGGACGTGGTGCAGGAGTGCGGTTTCGGCAATTGGGTAGACGCGGCGAGGAGAATCCAGGGTAAATCGGCGGAGGATTGTAAGAATCATTATCTCAACAATTACGTCGATCGTCGGAGCTTGCCGGGTTTACCGAAGATCCGGGAGACCGGAGCGAGCCTGTTCGCAGCCGAGCCCGTACCTTATCTATTGAAATTGCAAGAACTCGAGGAACCGCCGAGATTCGCAACGAACACAACGAATTGCCGTTTGCTCGCCGGTTACAACGCGGCGAGATCGGACTTCGAGGTCAACTTCGACAATCACGCGGAGCTCCTCGTCGCCGACTTGAAGTACGAAGATTTCGAGCCCGACGACGCTGACTACGAATTGGGACGCGGTCTGCAGGCTTCCATCGTTCAGGCCTACAACAACAGGCTCAGAGAGCGAATGCGCAGACGAAAGATTATTCGCGATCACGGACTCATAGCCTTCCGAAGAACTATCTCTTGGCTGCAGCGCTACGAGACGACGATATCGCGACCCATTTCCGAGAGGTTGCTGATATTCATGCAGCTCGTAGGCGGAGTCGAGTTCGACTTCGTCGTCGAGGGACTTCATCGCTCGGGCGAGATAAAAAATTATATTAAAAAATTGATGGAATATCGCAGAAACGGCTTGAAGACGTTTCGCAGCGTGACGATGTTCAAGAAATTATCGAAACTCCGTCAGGAGAACGACAAGGACAGAAAGCAATATCTGAACAACGCCGACTACAGCTGGAGAAGCGTGTTGCCCAGTTCCGTCGTCATACCGAGCGTTCCGCTGGCGTCGGTCGTTTCGCAGCGAAAGATACCACCGCCTCTGGAGATCAGAGGCCTGCCCGGAAGCGAAAAACTCACACCGGCCGAGAAGGAACTCTGCTCGAACGCTCGCGTCGTACCCGCAAGTTACTTTGATTACAAACGCATTCTCATTAACGAGAGCAAAAAGATTGGCTCTCTGAGACTCGCGCAGGCCCGCGTGCTGCTCAAGATCGACGTCAACAAGACGAGAAAGATTTACGACTTCTTGGCCGAACAGGGATACATCAACAAACCCGCTCAATGATGGTTAGGCGAATAGGATTTAGATGACGCGCTTTTAAACTAAGGAAATTTTTTTTTTTTAATATTTTAATGTAATTATAATATTGTGATATTAGCCGTTATTTTTACATAACACTGTAATAAAGTATAATAAAATATAATAAAACTGAGAATAAAGTAAAACTGAATATTTCATAAGATTTTTTATTTATTTTAATCGAGCTGCGCGATCGTTTTGTGGCTGATTTCTTTAATTTGTTATTTAAGAGCTCTTCGATGTATCTTGAGCGTTGGCTTGGTTTGACGAAAAATTTCTCTTCAGAATTTGAGAACGCCGAGACACTACTGATATCCGAGGTTCATATGCTTCTCGAGCACAGAAAAGCTCAGAACGAGTCGGCCGAGGAGGAACAAGAGTTTTCCGAGGTATTCATGAAGAGTCTCAACTACACCGATCGCTTTCGCAAATTCAAGAACAAGGAGATCATCTCTGCAGTGAGAAAGTACGTACGGGCGTCCGTACCCACGGTGGCCGTTTTTTTTTCGGAAAAAAATTCCCCGACTTTTCACTGACCAATTAAACATTTTTCCTGACCAAACTTCTGACGACTCTATTAAAAAAAAATTATAATGATGGAATTGAAAATGTCCAATTATCGTATTAATATTTAATTCTATTTTTTTTTTCTAAATGTTCTCAATTTTTTTTTTTAAGATTCCCTTTTATATCCTGTTATATATTAATTTGTTTATAGAAGTTTCGACGATAATTTAATTTTTCCCTGGCGAATTTGGAAATTCCCTGACTTCGAATAATACGAATCGTATTATAATAAACAAAATTCTGTCGTCGAATATTAACGGATTTATTTTGCACTGCAGCTTGTTGATGCAGAAAAAACTTCACAAGTTCGAGCTGGCATCGTTGGCGAATCTCTGCCCGGAAACGCCGGAAGAAGCGAAGGCGTTGATACCGAGCCTCGAAGGTCGTCTCGAGGACGAAGAGCTCAGAACGATACTGGACGACATTCAAACCAAGAGATCTCTCCAATATTGATTTTTCATTTCTTTTCGCATACTCCATTAAAATTTCATTCCATCACTGTCGTTCGTTAAGTATTATTGTACAATAAATCGTCAATTCTTTTACAATATCATCGACGTGTTTATTATTTTTAGATATCATTTTTTCTCTGGATGAACCGAATAAATTCCGCGGATTATGCCGACTTCCGGTCTAGGGAATTTTACTAGCGCGAGAAACGGAAAAAATTTCAAATAGGTCGGACTTTTGAGAACGAAGTATATTTATTTTTTGTATGGTAAAATCGGCGATGGACGAATTAACTCCTTGAAGAATTTTTTCAGATTCTTTTTTTAGTTTCTACTCTCTAGAATGTGTAACATGTCTTACCTCCACCTGATGCATCGCATCGGTTGTGAGGCCTGGGATGGCGCGCATCGCATCGCGTTTGTCTTGGCGCCTAAAATAAACAAAATATATAATCACTACGTCTTCGAGTTTGCTTGTGTAAAGTACAAAAAGCTATTTTTTAAATGTTTCATAGATCAAACTACAATGATTCCATTCTGTGTTTTCTTTGGATTCATTTTTTTTCTACTTATGTGTGTATTTTTAATTAGGAACAATTTCGACAATTCGCGAAAAATTATATAGAATGTAGAAAGAAAGACGTACTTATATAGAATAAAATGTAACCTCTTTTAACGCACCTCCCAACCCAGCGCCATCTTCGTGAAAAAGGACGTTTTTTATTTTTCGAATTGCCCATTGTTTACAGAAAAACGACAACACGTCCTCACTGAATCGTCGATTTAACTGCCATTGCGGTTGAGTCAGCTGTCAGTGATTGCGCTGAAGCGAACAACAAACGATTGACCCACCGAGGGTATGCCGAAATCGGGATGCTCTCACCAGTCAAGATCCTCAAGCTTCCGACTGACGCCTGAGTCCGAATTTGCAATGGACGATAGAATGTAGTCTCCGTGTCCGGAAACCTCAAGGCCGTGAAAGATGTACCACGTGACACATGAGTGCGAGAGAGATTGACGCATTTTTCGAATCAATGCCATCAAAAACCGGTTGACGTTTCGGATAAAACGGAAGCATCATCGGACACGATATTAAATTGTACATCCGCTAATGCTATGCTTTTTCCCGAAAAGTCTACGGTCTTTGAATCGCATTCATTACAGATTTGGGTTACCGACTGAGTCGTTTCTTATGACCTTAAACCGAGGTGAAACCGACTCAGCCGACAACAAAAACTGTAATAAGTAGCATTCGGAGATGGTGGACATTTCGCGAAAAAGCAAAGTATTAGCTGACATAGAATTCAATACCGCGTCCAATACCAACAGAGAGGCGACCGAAAGCAAAACCTCTATCAAGACCAACCTCACCCAACGTAACTCTATGCGGCGCATCGTCGATTGCGGCCTCTTCCATGCAACCGTTTTGTCCCACATCGGTTCAACGATTATTCCGATGGATGGCGCTTTTCGGTCTTTTTGGAGAGAGGTTGCAGGCGAACAGTCCGACAGCTCGGAGAATTCAGGGTTGTTCAGGGAGACCCGGGCGGCCGTCATCTGCTTTCTGAACGATGGCTACGGCATCGAAAATCGGTCCTCAAGATTTACCACCCCCGGGTGGTTATCCTCCCATTCAGACCGAACGAATACGGCTTCGATCTATCGTCGGCTGTAAGGAACAATTGAAACACTAAATCAATTACCATCCAGCAATTCGACAAGCTGATTACGTAAATATTGAAAACATAACCTAACGTCTCTATTATATTCAATGTAATGTTTCAGTTAAAACTGGAATCGCCCTGTTTCTCGTTACAAACGTTGTCGGCTTTCTCGGGTATGGCGTCAATTATAGACGTCGACGAAGGGAGGTCGTCGAGATGAGAAGCGCTAAATTCGTATTACAACCAGTGCTCGGCGCCGAGAGAGACAGAGCGTACGAAACTTCTTCACCCCTTCTATCAATACCTCATGAAAATCTATTTCATTTGAATCCGATTGACCCAAATACGCTGGAATGCTCCAAAATATTTTTTTCTTTCCCGATAAATACTGGCTTTCACATATTGGTTTTGATTGATGAAACTGATTTTTTTTTTTTTTTTCTTTAACTCCCAAATCCTGAGCTAGACGAGACTTTCTCTGATAAAGTACGGATGATGAAAAAATAATCATTTGCGGATAATAAAAATATTCAAGTTGTAACATCCTAATAACAATCCACCTGCTCAGTGGTTGAAACACTCTCTGAGAGCTCGGAGGAATTAAATGATTTATCTTGTCTCATAACAAAAACGTTGGAAACAAACTCTTAAGTAATCGCATAAATTATTAAATTTTTTTTTCTTAAAAAATGCTTTATACTCAGCCGTATCGTTGCCCGATCAATCGGTTGAAAACAAATACTTTTGGAAGTTCCTGAAGAAGCAACTGAAAGAGTATCGAGACGCGTTCGAAATAATCTCTGAGAGCTATCACGAATTAACTTATTTTTCTTGTCTTACAACAAAAGCATTTCAATCTAATTCTTAAGTGCTCCTATAAACCGATTAATTTATCTTTTCTCTTAAAAAATGCTTATATTCAACCTTGTAATTGTCCAATCGATTGATTGAAAACGAATAATTTTGCAGGTTCTTGAAGCAACTGAGAAAGAACCGGGACGAGGAAGAGGATTTGATGAAGGACTACCCCGGATGGGTAGTAGGCACGTACTTCGGCGAGCCGATATATCACAGTCTTCCGGAAGACACTCTCGTCGAGCCACAATCGCGCGAATATCTAGCTCACGCGGATGTCATGGGAGTGAACTTCCTTCGCTTCTTCTCCAATCATTTAACATAAGCGATCAACTACATTCTTTGATCCTACAGTAGTGTCGAGTGTACAGTATGGAAGTTTAATATAATCTGATAATCGATAGTACCGTTCTTTTTCGCATTTTTTTTAATCGGACTATTTCAATAAATTTCGAGGACAGCCCGTGAGTCGTTTCTACAATGTATTGATTCCGACAGTCAAGGCGTCGGACGAATTTGAAAGACGGTAGATTCGTCGTCATAGCGACCGCCGTTACGTGCTATCGTATGTTTAAGTAAAAAATTAATAACATTTATATCACCCTGTGGGAACATGGCGGTTTTGTGCACGCGTCGCGTGCGAAAACCCCTATTTTCACACCTTGTGAAATGAAACTTTGTACGATACTCTTGCGAAAAACGCTTTCTGAACGCGTGTGATTGCAACGTCAAAAAAAGTTTTTTTGCCCTCGTATCAAAATTAAGTATTTCCTAACGCGTGCGCGTCAAATCCGGCTTTAGGTTCCTGTGAAGTGACCGCAGAAAGACACTTTTTCGCGTGGCGTGCGAGAAAAATACTGCGCATGCGTTCAAACCCAATGTGGTATTTTTCGCACTGGTGCGAGAATATGCCTTTCTGCATATACTTCACTTTCTACGCTCGTGCTATCCAAATAACTATTACGAGTATGGTCGGAATACGATCGAAGATCGTTGCCGTGGTTACGAGTTCTAGCTTTCCAAACTGATTTCTTTTCATCGCGTTGTCGCGCGTTAAGGAGGTCGGGGAGCTTTTTTTTACAACTGCAGCAATGATCGAAAAGTCACGGATTCAGTGTCCCTCGGATAATCGCGACCACAATCTGCAGCGTGAACGGCTCACTTTGTTCCGCGTATTTGAGAATCCGGTCGGTAATGCAGATCGCTGGCATACCTCGAGCCAAGATGCATTTTGCAGACCGGAAGTCGGAGAAAAGCTGACCATTGGTAAGCGGTCGATATTTCGATTTTATAACATACCTCGTAATGGTTGTTATCAAATTTGCTGAACTTACATTAAACTTTTCAAGGTCGCCGTAAGCATTGGGTGAGGAATGTTCTGAACGAACGCGCTTCGCGAACAATCGCGGACCAAATGAATCCGAAAGAAGTCAGGGACGACGGTGTCAAACCTTCGGAGTACTTTGACAAATTTTGCGACCCGCAATTCACGCCGCTTTTGGATCGGCCAGACACTGTCGTAAACGTGAGATTATTCGAGCGAACATGAACGTTATGTGAAACATCCTTCGCTCCCGTACGTACGTTCTATGTACAATCGTTATATTTTCAGAATTTGGTCAAATATCCGTTGTACGCGTGCAACAACCAGACCTTCTATAAGGAGCAAGCAGAGAGAGGCGCCTTGAAATCACGTTCGGAAATATCGAATTTGAACGATCCTTTTCGCAAGAACTGCGCCTTTACCACCTCGCCGGACCAGGCACTCCGGGAACCGACTGGTGGATACTAAAAACTCAACCCTGCACGCTCGATCAAACGATTTTTATCCGATATAATGACGCTAATGAATTCGATGTAACGAAACGCTATAATTACTTACTCAACAAGCGTTACCGTATTGGGTTTGTTCTGTCTATTCACATCGCATGAATATAAAGTAACAGGTATTAAAAGATTTTAATTTCGTGAATTGTAATTTAACGAATGGAGCTTCCAGCGCCCACGTCGAAGCACGGACCTGTGATTGGCTGCGGTAGACGCGCGACACTAGCGCCCGCTCGTGCTGAGGCAGCGCAACTCGAACGAAAACGAGCTTGGCTCGAAGTTGGGCGGCTACACATTCTTAGTGTCCTAGGTCGAAAGCAGTTTGAGCGTCGTACATTTTGCGGTTAGAAAACTGCCGGATTTCATCGGGACGTGACAAATAGTTAAGATTTTGCATCAACTTCTCAGACTCGATACGTATACCGTGTGAAGGATATTAAGAAGAAGAAAAAATATATAAAACATAAAAAGAACTTTGTGAACGATGAGTCGTAGGCGAGCACACGATGACGACGATGGATATGGTACGTATTTCGTTGGAAATAATTTCATTTGTAACATCTATCGTTCCTAATTTTTTTCACGACGTATTCGTTAATTCATTGCATGACTTTTGCACGTATGAATTAGCTCGTCACTTGCGATAACAGCAATTTGTCAAATTGTTCATTCTTTCGCGATATTCATTATTGCACCACTCGCACGTCGATCGTGATCGAATGTAGACTAAATCGAATTTTATACATTTAATTCATTTTTATTAAATATCGTTGCATATTATGTACCATTTTTTCATGGCTCGCCCCTGTTCGTTTCTGCCGGTCAATCAACGGCTCCGAACTTTAATCTTTTGGGATCGATAAACCTAACCTTTTGACACGTAATTTGAAGAAACATCTATTTTCAATATCCACTAATATATATATACATCGATCGAATTGAACCGTTTTTATTGAGAAGGTACCGATAGATAGATTTTGAGGCTATGGGAATGTTTCAGCTCCCCACAAAGTGTGATGCACCCTTGCTCTCCGTCGGTAAAACAGTTACGAACAAACCGTATTGTTAACAATATCGGGACATTCAATATGATAATTTTATGGGATTGTATTTTTTTGTTGAAAGTTTGCATAATTCCAGTAAAAATTGAGGTATTGACCTCAAATTTGATACGGAAACGGAGTAAGACTGTACAATGTATGGCAATTATTGGCGAAAATAGATCTAATCGTTTAAATTTTATGGGAACTTGAAATATACGAATTTTTTGAAAAATTTGTTATGTCCGCCTCGAGTTTACGCATCAAATCAAATAATGTGCACATCGATGGGGAAAAATATATAAGGTATGGCCTCAAAACGACGAATTACGCAAGTTGCAGTCAGCGGTTTTGCACAATAAACTTTGCGGTAAATTTTCGATCCCGTATTTGCGCTAAAGATTTGTTTCGATTCGTTGGTAACAGACATTTTTACCGACAGACAACTGCATTACCGACCTGGCGATTTCCACCTTATTACAAACACACATTTGCGCATTTATGAGGATGTAAAAAAATAGTCTCATTGCTATATAGCATGTATCAAAACTATGTCAGAGAAAATTGAGAATAAAAATTTTTCAGATCGCGTGTACAAAAAACGTCGGAGGGTGTCCGAAAATCAGGAGATCGAGGACCGTCTCGAGTCGCTCATTCTGCGCGTCGGCGAGAAATCGACCTCGTCGCTGGAGAGCAATCTCGAGGGTTTGGCATCGGTGCTGGAAGCCGATCTCGGAGCATTCAGGAGCAAAATTCTCCGCATCCTGACCGACTGCGCTATAAAGATGCCGGAAAAATGTACCATCTACACGACCCTCGTTGGTCTTCTGAACGCGAAGAATTTCAATTTCGGCGGCGAATTCGTCGACTACATGGTCAAAAACTTCAAGGAAGCTCTGAAAGCTTGCAAATGGGACGCAGCGAGATATTCCCTGAGATTCCTCGCTGATCTTGTAAATTGCCACGTACTATCGTGCGGCTCGCTCATGCAGCTATTCGACAACATGCTCGATGCCGCCAACGAGGACAGCGTCCCCCAAGTGAGGCGGGATTGGTAGGTTTAATGCATTGCGGGAATTTTTTTTTACATTCAGATAAATGTAACCGATTTTTTTATTATCGATGCACTACATTGAAGCCGCAATTCACAGGCCCTTCGCACTTATTTTGTTTATTAGGATCGATAATATATAGTGAAGTCAAAAAAAAAAAACTAGATGAAAATTCATTGCGATTATACAAAATCAAAGGTATTGACATAAATAATACGGCTGATTTTTTTCACATTTTTGGCATGACGCGAAGTACTGACATTTTTATCAATTTAAACTCTTGGTGGGATCAAAAATATCTAGTAAAACTGGATGCCTCACTGGATGGCTTGCCTGGTATCTGCGAATTATATTATCGATAATGGTATCCACGGGAAACCCAGCCATTGATGAACAGCACTGTACAAATGTTTATTTTCAACGTATGATTCATTAGACTATTCATAATTTTTCATTATACATAAAACGCCCCAATAAAGATGTGAATATGCGCATAGAATTAATTTTGTACAAAGCATATTAAAGAGATTATTTGCACAGGTACGTGTTCGCGGTACTCTCGACGTTGCCATGGGTGGGCCGAGAATTGTACGAAAAGAAGGAACAGGAACTGGATCATCTTATGCTCACGATAGAGATATTCTTGAACAAACGTAGCAAGAAACATCAGCCAGCATTGAGAGTGTGGTCGAGCGACACGCCTCATCCGCAAGAAGAGTACCTGGACTGCCTGTGGGCACAGGTGCGGAAGCTGCGACAGGACAATTGGGCCGAGAAACACATTCCTCGACCCTATCTCGCCTTCGACTCGATTCTATGCGAAGCCCTTCAGCACAACTTGCCCGCCCTGTTACCGCCGCCTCATCACGAGTCTTTCCTCTACCCCCTGCCCACCGTCGTCTTTCGGATGTTCGATTACACCGATTGCCCCGCCGAAGGACCCGTGCTTCCCGGCAGTCACGCGATCGAGAGATTCCTCATCGAGGAACACTTGCGACAAATCATCGACAACTGCTACTACGAAAGGAAAGATTGGTACGCACCTGTTTCTTCGCGATTTCTAGATTTAAATCGTCTCTCCGATTTAACTCCGATTTTGTAGCATGTCTGAAATTTGATGTTTTTTTAGGTACATTTTTTAACATCGTTTTTCTATAGTTTAAAAAATATTTGTTGAAACAAGTTTATTTATACGATTTTTTGATATTTCCTTTTTTAAATATTATCATTTGTCATTTGCAGCGCCGCGCATTTATTGAATTTTCCGTACAAAGCCAAAATTCCACTGGATTACTGTATAGTCGAAGTGATGTTCGGTGAATTATTCAAGTTGCCAACTCCGAAACACCTGGAGATCTCGTACGGTTCTATACTGATCGAATTGTGCAAACTTCAACCTTCCACTATGCCGCAGGTGAGCAATTTGACGAAATAAAACCGTCGCCACGGAGCCGATTAACGTGCAATAAATAATTCGATGAATTCCGCCCAGGTTTTAGCTCAGGCCACAGAGATCCTGTTCCGTCGCATAGACAGCATGGCTGCCGCGTCCTTCGACCGGTTCGTTTGGTGGTTCGCCTATCATTTGAGCAATTTTCAGTTCCGCTGGTCTTGGGAGGACTGGGATTCTTGCTTACAGCGCGACGTCGAACATCCCAGACCCAAGTTCATAAGGGAGGTTCTGTTGAAGGCCCTCCGGTTGTCTTATCATCAGAGGATTCGTGACATGATGCCTGAGTCATACGCCGAATTGATTCCAGCGGTTCCCGAACCTGTGTACAAATATATATCGGAAGGCGCAAGTGAGTTTCCCGAAACGTTGAATATCGTCACAATGAATGTTTTATTGTTGACGGGCAGGTTGCTATGGCTCGCAATGAGCATTTCGGTTTCCATACCAAGCACTTCACTTCCTATTTAAAAATCTAATTTTTGAACCGGATGTAACGTCATACCGAAAATACCCCACTTCTGCTATGAAAACCTCTTTATTTTACCAAAAATACGTCACTTCCAGTCGAAACGTAAGATTTTCAAACCAGAAGTGACGATTTCTAATATGACGTCACTTCCGGGCGTAAAATAAGATTTTCAGACCGGAAGTGCCATATTTTTCCGGTGAGACGTCACTTCCGGTAAAAAAATGGGCTTTTCAATCTGGAAGCGACGTATTTCGGCTCGAGAACCTTCCTCCCAGGTCTGGATGAATATTTCCCCATTGTTCTATGCTGGGACCATGCTGTGTGCTCGGTGAGTTTTAACAAGCAGTTAAACTCACAAACCGAAATCCCATAAGTCCACAACGAGAGCGCGAGCTACAGCAACCTGCTAGTATAAATTCTTTAATACATCGATAATTATCCTTTCTTTCACTTCCCTTATATGCCGGGTTGGAATGCCTTGTTTTGCTGACAATACCAATGTAAATTTCAGGTACGTTGCCAGGAACCGCAGCAGCTCACGAATTGGTTGTCGCGATAAGACGCAAGTGTACCGCGGAGGAGGTACTGACTGTGCTGAACACACTTCCTGGTCAGGGCGAGAACGAAGAACCAAATAGCTTCAATCCGTTGAAAATCGACGTGTTCGTGCAAACCTTGTTGAATCTCGGCTCGAAGAGTTTCAGTCACAGTTTCGCCGCTATCGGAAAGTTCCATTACGTTTTCAAGGTATAACTTGTTTATGAAAACCCATACGATTGATATTCCCATCGGGACTTTATATATATAAATATAACGATAACTTTCAGGTGCTGGCGGAGACCGAGGAAGCTCAGATATGCATTCTCCGTAACATGTTTGCATTGTGGATAAATCATTACCAAATGATGGTCGTCCTGACGGACAAACTGTTGAAAACTGGCATCATCGAGTGCAGCGCGATCGCCAATTGGATATTCTCCAAGGAAATGGCATCTGAATTCACAAAGTACGGATTTTCACGACGATCAGTTGTTCCGACCGTTGCCGAACGAATATTCAAACATTGTACACTGGCCGTCGTTACTGTCTAGTTTTTCTTGATTTTCCTATGTTGCTCGATATTTCGGTCTATGTACTGAAGCGATCGAAGATATCAAGCAAGACATCCAGCAAGATTGGAAGATGGCTTGCTTGATATTCTCTTTTTTCTTTTTTTTTCTCGTAATTCCCCTCTTAAGGCTTCAGCTTTCTGTGACACATCTAGCCGCTATTCTCATCAATTTTTATCCAATTCCTCGCTAGTAAAGTTCGCTGTAATGAATGTTGTTTTGAAACCGCAAATCGTCGAGGAAAAAGAAAATTTTCTTCACCCGGGGAATCGGCAGACCGCAGGGAAAGACAATTTTTTTTCCTCGGCCGTCTCGGCTCCTAAAACCGTACACTATTCAGTACGGTTTTTGGTACCGGCGGTGGTATTTATTAACATCATCTTAATGACGGGCAGTGCACGTGTCTGCTTCACCCAGAGCGTTTCAATTCTCACGACCAATCACATTACTGTGTTTGTGTTTCTGTCCGAGGATTTAATGATTTGATGATGTTTCAGACTGTATATTTGGGAGATACTCCATCTGACGATCCGAAAAAAGAATCAGCACGTAATCAAGCTGAACACGGAGCTGGCCGATGCTAGGGAGAAACTGAGGAGGGCCGAAAGTCGATCCGGTACATCGTCAGAGGACGAAGACAATGCCAATAAGGATAAGAGTGGAGGAGAACGACCGTCCGAAGATGTCGTTGAGCGAATGGAAGAGAAACTCGAAGCTGCTCAAGCCGATCAGAAAAATCTATTCCTTATCATTTTTCAGGTACCGAAGATCTTTCGGTTATATAAATCGACTAAAAATATATGGGGCATTCGACGTCAAATCGAACGGTCCAAAATCCTGAATCTCTTAGATTACGCTGAAAGTTCGCGATGTTGTAGGATTACATAGTTTACATGAGTACCTGGAATTTTTTCAAATTTTTATCGGCTCTCGTTTTTGGTAGACGAGGTTTCTTTGGTATGACCAAAAGTTTCTGAGATATAATAATTTTAAATATTGACACACCCATTTGCTATCTTGAAAATGAGAGCCGATAAAAATCTGAAAATTCCATGTACTCACACTATATAACACTACATCATCATGAACTTCCAGCTTGATCTAAGAGGATCAGGGTTCCGGGTCGTTCGGCTTGACGTAGAATGCCCCGCATATGCATATGCATGATTATTCTCGTCGAGTCGTCGTGTCTCGATATGTGAACCAATATCATTTATTTAATTGCATTCATCTCTCAAACGATTAGCGCTTCATCATGATTCTGTCGGAACATCTGGTACGATGCGACACCGATGGTATCGATTATAATACCCACTGGTACAGATGGACCATCGGTCGACTTCAGCAAGTTTTCTTATCGGTAAGAATACGCTACCATTTTCTTTAGGTGAACAAAATAAAATCGATGCCAAATAAATTACAATTTATTCGAACGCTCTTTCCAGCATTACGAACAAGTTATGAAGTACTCGTCGACGTTGGAGACACTGCTCTTCACGCCCGATCTCGATCCTCACATACTCGACGTGTTTCACCAGTTCGTGTCATTACGCGCGTAAGATAATTAATTTTTGCGTTTCGAAGTATCCTCGACGATCGTGTAGTTAAACGTACTCACGATCGCGCGGATCTTCCCAGTTTACACGCATAAGAACGTTTATGAGTTCACGACGACCGATAAATTTGTAACATAAAAAATTTGTTGAGATAATTCGTGTACGCAGATCGATATTCTTATTAGTCGCAAGGTCGTAGAAACGTTATATTGACACAGATGATTATTCGATGCGACGCATTATGATTTAAAAGAAACTATTACATTAATAACTATGTTCGGTAGGTTACGATTATCTAATCTATTATTATCTCTGTGTGTTCTCACGAGTTTTATGCAAGTTCAAATGTAATATAAACATTTACCTAATCGATGCATTTATATGTTTATTGAATGTTTCGGCGATGCTGCAGACAGTGTATTGAAACGTCAAGCACGAAACGCGTCCGAACTTCTCGTAACGATATGAAGTCGCTCGTCGCTTCGTTAATTGCTCGGATGTATATGACTCGTCACTTGCTCGATCAGCAAACACGTATCAACGGAGGGCGCGAAGACTTTTCGATGTCCAACTATACTCGGTGCTAAACTCGTCATTCGTTACAATTCGTATTTAACGTTTATTGTTTGGTAAAATATTAAACACCGCATCAACAAATAATTAACGCTGAAATTAAATAACATGAAGTAACTAATGCTCGACCGTGTTATGTACATACATGCCGATATCAAATTGGATGGGGGGGAGGGGGGCGGTGGATAAGGACTGAGATTCTGCGAAACACGATTTTGCATGGATGCTTCAGAAGAAACTTAGGAAAATAATGGTGGTTAGATAAGATTTACACATTCGAATAACATATACGTATATATGTACTATATGAATGAAAGATGTGAGTCGGAATACAGTCTACAAGTGAATTCTTAGATTTTAGTGTGTAAGTGCATTATTAGAGTATTGTTGTCATTTTTTTTTTTGTTTTTTTTTTCGTATGTTTTTTTTTTTCTGATGTTTTTCGTCTTGCTGATGTTTTGTCCGGTACGAGTTTGTATAATACAGAGCAGCAGCGTGTTGAATGCCATTGCAATGGTTCACGACCTAGGGGATTGGGACGAGGCGTGCGTTGTGCTGTTCATCTGTTCGTGAAGACATAGTCTCAAATCCTTATCGTCCAGCTCACTTTCGTTGTCTATACTGATACTCCTAGTTGGTTGACCGGATTGACCGTTCCACCTGTCCTTTCTGCTCTCGTGCCTCATGACCTGCGACAAGCACAAATATACGTTACGCAATGCAAAAGTAAGTTTGGTAGATCGGACGTATTTTTTTTTTTCATTTTTTTCATTCCATCAACGACCGACCTGAATTTTACTATGTTTTTCTCGTAGGCAAATAAACACTGTCCGTACCGATACATCGATACGGAGAAAGGCTCTCGTCATGCCTGCCTTTAAAATTCCTGCCGAAATACAATGGGGCTTCAAATGTCATATCAATGATGTCGAAAGTCCGTACTGCAATTCGTCGGTCGAGCACAACTTTCAAATTCACTAACGCGAGCATATGCGAAACAATCAGAATGGGAAATGCAACTCAAGGAAAAGAAGAAGACTATTGGATAGCAATCAGATGACTAAATTCCATCACCCTGAAGATGTATTGCAAGAGACTCAATTTCATCGAGTTACGACGACTGTGTTTTGTATTGCGCAAACTTCGTTCGGGGAAGTTCACTCGGAGAATAAAATTCTACAAGTGAACAGTTTTTTTTTTCTTCCTAAAGTGTCGCGTTGGCAGACTTTCGTTAATTTTCCTCTTTTAATTCAAGGGTCGCATGAACATCGAGGTAATTGGCGACCATTTACAAAAAATAAAAAATGTATTATAAGATCAGTACACATGGTTTCTGAGGGTTTGTGTAACTGGTTAAATTTCACCGTATATGTTGATTTTCTTGCGATAACCGAGTTTTTCCACAAGCCTTAGATGAAGACTTGCCAAACATGATATTTTATGTCATGCTGATATCTTCAGGGTAGATTCAATTTAACGATCAGAGCTGGACAGGAATTACACATTGGTCATGCAGTGCAGATATTTAGAATTTTTTTTTGTTCCGCCGCCGTCTCGGTGTAACAAAAAAAAGTCATGTAATCAAGGACACATCGAAACAATGTTGAGGATAATGCTTTGCTTTCGTTCGTCATGCCGATTTTATGCTCGCAGAAAAACATGCAGCGGAGAGCAATCCGTTCCGTCGTCGGATTATGCAACTCATGCACAACGTTTATTAACCCCTCACGTGCGGCTTCCGCGTTCAGCGCGGGCCTCGTTTCGTGTACAATCGGCGAACGGAATACAACGGTAGAATGGAACAGCGGCTCACGATACCGAGCCAGACCCGTCCCCTCTAGTTACTTCGTGCACGAGGGCCCCCGTGAAGGGTCAAGTATAAAGATCCATAATCAATCAGCTACAACAATCGATAATCCGTTATGTTCGTTATAAAAAAAAGAATTGCGCATCATCAACGAAAACAGAAAAATCAAAAAGTTTCGTCGAAGAAACAAATGTTATTTTTTTTTTCGATATCTTCTAGCAAACATTCTCGAATAAAACAAAACAAAAAAAAAATTCGTAAATTTCTGCGAAACTACGATAAATTCGAGCGTTTATCAAAAGATAATAATGAACGATACAGCTGAACTTGTTTCGATCGTTGATTTGTAAACTTACTCGAGCCAGCGCCAAGGCTCTGTCTCCGGGCTGGTGATCGGCGTAGGGAACTATAAAATCACACACGGTAAGGACAATGTGGATTAAAGTTTTTCGTCCTCGGTAATTTTTCGATTATAGATCACGCGCACGATTAGTATTTGTATTTCTTTTTAAATATGTATCTGTTAGCCTTCTGTGTTAGAGTGACGAGGGAAGCCAAGCCCGATTCGATTCAAGCGTGCTAGTTTACACTGAATTCAAGCTCGGGACGGGCGTTACGAATAAGATTTCGATCGCCTTGTAAGAAATTGAGAAAACTATAAGTTTCCAGTTATATTTCCCTCCCAGCGTGGTATATATATATGTATTGAATAAATGCCTCACCTCAGCTTTTAATTCTGCGACTTTGTCCTGCAACTCGCGTACTCTTTCACTGTCGTCCAAGTTACTTCTCAGCTCGCCTTCAGCGTGCATCTCTTCGTTCTGTTGAATAAAAATTAAAATTACTACGAGTTATCACGAAAAGATAGTGGACTTTAATTTTTTTGAATAAATTATCAACTTTGAGTTCTAACTTAAGAGCCCAATTTTTTCGAGTTCGAGTTGAAATTTTGTACTGTAAATTATGTCCCGAGTCATGATTGGCGATTTCTTCGAGTTTGAACTGACTGAAGCGTGAATCGCAGCGGTCGACAGAATGGCCTGCATTTGTCCGCAAATTGGAATATCAAAAGAGCGACAATGATCAGTCCAGACACTCTAGTGTCGAAATTGTGACTTTGAGATGAAAAAAGGGATTGTGTAAAATTGCCCACCTTGAGTTCCAGCAATGATATCTTTTGTGTCAATTCGGCGACGTGTTGAGCATGTTCGGCGTCCCTGATCCGGGCCATCATGGTCTCGTCCTTCATCTTCGACTCTAAATCGGAGTACTTGTGCTGCTGCTCGCGAAATTTACTCGACATGTCTTTCTCGCGCGCGAGTGCCAGCTCGAGTTCCTCCCGGAGGGCTTTTTCGCCCTCGTCCTGTCTGCGCAGTTGATTGGTCGTAACTTGCACCTGTGTCTCGAGCTCCATCACCTTGAGCCTCAGCTCTTTGACTTCGCTCTGTGCAACCATTTCGCGCATTCTCGTCGACATGAGATCCTCCTCGAGTTTCTGATTCTCGTGGCCGCGATTCTCCCAGAATAATAATTTTTTCGGCGTCGAGTCCGCCGTTTGGGCCGGTTGGTTCGAACGATGCTCCTGCAAGTGTCGCTGCCACGCCGTACTCAACTCCGTAACCCGTTGTCTTAGATCCTGAAAAATATATGCAAGATTCGAGATTACTCGGTGATTTTGTTACTCATTCGACAGGCAACACTAGCCGCAAATTATGGAATGCGTGGATTCTCTCGAGTCGCAGAGCGAAGTAGATGAGAGGAGTGAATTGGAGGAGAGAATTGGAGGAGTGAATCGAAGGAGTAACGGTTGTAATTCGGCAATTTCACGAATATGGGAAGACAGAGGGGGAAGTAATGACACGAGGGCAATGTGTCGACAGCCTCGAAGGCGATAAGCGACCGATCTGAAATTCAATCCACTGGAAAGCTACAAATACGGAGAATTTCTCACCTTCAATGATAAATTAGCTTCAGCCTCTCGGAGTTTGACGGCGATCAATTCCTCCTGCAAATGAGCAACCGAGTTGTCAGGTTTATATTCCCTCAGTGTCTTCTTGTCCTGTTCAAGTTCTTGAATTCGTGCCCTCAGATCTCTTATGGTCGCGTCGTTTTCCGCCTCGTGCAAGCGCACCCTCATCAACTCCTCCTGCAAGCACTGTACCATCTCTTCCTTCTGCGACAGGGCTTCTTGCTTGAGAACGATCTCGTCGATCGACGATTGTTTCGACGATAAATTTTCCTCAAGCAAAATCGACAGCGAACGCAGATCCTCGTGAGCTTGCTCCAGCTGATGACTCGTTTCGAGATGTGTGTGACGCAGCGCCGTCAACTCTCTCTGCACAACGAAGGCGGTTTCTTCCTCCTCCGCGCGCGACACTTGTCCCCTCACCAGTCTGTCCGCGAGCTCTGCCGATTCGGCTTCCAGCAATTCCGTTCGCTGTCTAAGCAAACGATTCTCCGCCCTGAGTCTGCGTAGCTCGACCATTTCTTCCTGCTCCTTCATCTTCAGAACGGTGTAATCTTTCTCCAATTTCTTCATGCGCTTTGGATATATCTTCATTCCGTACGCGAGATTCATGAGCCGCTCGGGATCCGCTTCCGCCCTTCCTGGCAAATCTTTTTGGAAAAACTGTAAAAAAAAGTGCCTTTCGTTTCATAGCATGCTCAAAGAGGAACATTTCTTAAATTTTTTTAAATTTAGTATCTTTATAACTTTGTGCCAAGAACCAACATTTTTATCGTATTTTTAGCGCCTACCACGGAAGACGAATGAAAGCGCTTAGCGGTTGAAACTCACCTTGAGCATTCCTTCCATATCCAAACTGAGCAAGTCCTCCTTGCCCAATTCGAGCATGGCCAGAGCCACTTTGAAAATTATCTCCATCCCCTCGGAGAGGAACACGTCGAAGATCCGACAAGCAGTTGGAAGACTCAGCGCCGTGGTGAACAGAGTGAGGAACCACGATGAGGCGTACATCGACGTGTGGAAACTTTGGGCAGTGAAATGACCGTGCAGCTCGTGATGAGTGTCCGCAACTAAATGCTCGAGCTGATACATGCACACTCCCAGTTCGGCCATGCTGGGCTTGAACATGTCTCGCAAGCGATACTCCTGCATCAGGGCGACGAGAACGGCGAACGCTTCCTCCTCCGGCATTTGCTGCAATACATCAATCGAAACGAAAAAATTATAATTCATCTTTCGGTAGTCGATTAGCTGGATATTTTTTTTTATACATGAAAATATTTTTATTGGTTTTACGCGGTTGAAAAAAAAAAAAACGGAAAAATTAAACTTCCTCCTCCGCCATTTGATGTAATATATCAATTGAAAAGATTTTTTTTTTTTCGGTGACTGTTTTTTTAGATAGGAAAGCGATCGAAATAGCTCACCTGCATGAGCAGTAGTCCAACTATGAACCCGGAGCCCTGACAATATCCTACTTCACGATCGTAGAGACTGTAGGCTTTCATAACGTTGAACAAACTCTCTTGGCCCAGTCCATCCTTTTCCTTGAAGAAGTCGTGTTCGGGATAGGTTCGGGCTATGTCCCTTCTGATTATTCTCTCGCATGCCGACGTCGCTTTTATGTAGTCGGCAAACTGCTTCTTAACTGGCGACTGATGGGCACCGCACAGTAGCTGCCACACTATACCTCTGGAATTCGTAATTTTTAAATTAAAAAAAAATTGACAATCAGCGATAACATGCTAAGTTGCATACAATTTGAAGTGTACTATATTGCTTTTATCTGTACAAGGAGCAACCCTTCCATAAATTATGAATCAATCAATCAATTTTTTTCAACTCTAAAAATAACATTTGGGTGCGATTACCCTAATTTCCGAAAAGAGACGAACCTGAAGTGATGTGGTATGCCTTGTCGAACCAAGTCCTTGACGAAGTCTTTTCTCTTCTTCCAATAATTCTCCCAGTCGACGACGACTTCGCCCCAGAGTTTCCATCTGACCTCTTCGTCGTCCGTTGATTCGTGGCGCCGGGGTCCAGCAACATCGCCACCGCTGTTGCTGTCCCCCGACGCCAAAGACACCTGCGATGTGTCCGATCCCTTTCTGCTGTGATTACTGTGCAATGAATTTAACGATTTCGCATCTAATTCATTGCGCCTGAAAATATCGTCAAATTAGAACCAGAAAAATTGTATTTGCTAATTCTCCTCAGAGGGCCTTTCTCAGGGGGAAAGGGAGTGTTTGACTCGGTGTTTACACTTAAACAATTAAAACTCTGAGCAGTTCCACCACCACGGAAGTTTACGGAAAAATGTTTTGTTTTTAATTTCGAGACAACGCCGTACCGAAAGCCCAAAGACAGAGACGAAATGGTTTTATTGCTAGCTTATAGAGGACGCTTTCTTTGCAAATTGTGTTGAAGGGACACAAATTCAAGACAAACGCAACGATTTCGCATCTAATTCATTGTGCCTGCAAATATCGTTAAACCGGAAGAAAAAAACAGTTGAAAATTGAAATTTTCATATCGCTTCCTTATAAAATTGAAACCTGAAATTTTCATACAGTTTCGTTATAAAAATTGAAAATTGAAATTTTCATATCACCTTCGCATAATGTTGCTTTATTTGCAAAGCTTCTTTGCTACGAGAACGCATTTTCTGTATTCTTGGCTTCCTCGTGGAGGAAGCTTCGCGAATAAAAGAACATTATGAGAGCGATATGAATATCTCAATTTTCAACTTTTATGAGAAAGCGATATGAGAATTTCAATTTCCAACTTTTTTCTGGCTGGGCGAGGAGGAAGGGGTGTCGCATCGCCTCAATACGGTTTCGAAAATGTTGCGACGCAAAGCGAATATTCCAGCGTATCCCCGTGCATTTTAAAGAATTATGCTCACGTAGTCACAATATGGCAATGAAAGCAAGCCTATCCAGAGCTCACCGAACACAAAAGAGAAGAGATTATGCAATGTTTTCGACTACATTAAAGCGAGCTATTAAGTGGTTGTACTGAAGTTTTTAACAGTCCTTAAGGCGATGTAAAATGTCGGTAATAAAAACTATAATTAATTATTTTTTTACCGTGCCAATCATTTATCTTCTGAAGCAGATTCTTACATGAAGCTGAATTTATATCCGTTCTCTGTAAGAATTAGCTTTTAACCGCAAGTCAGCAGCCGAAAAAAACATTATTTTACTGTAGTTTTCAACAACCCTTAAGGCAATGGAAAGTGTCGGTAACAACGACTGTAATTTTTTTTTTTTTGCTATACCGACTATTTACCTTTGCAGGCAGATTCTTACATGAAGCTGCATTGATATCCGCTCCGTGCGAGAATTTAATTTTAACCGGAAGTCAACAACCGTAAAAAAAATTATTTACAGTTTCCGTTATCGACCGAGCGCGCGTTAGGCGGGAAGCAAGGGGGTCACATCGCCTCAATACTGTTTCCAGGCTGTCGCGACGCCGAACGAACATTCCAGCGTATCCCCGTATATTTTGAAGAATTATGCTCACGTAGTCAAACCTCCTTGATATCGTAGTCCGCGTTTTCCGTAGATAGCTCCGTACATATTTAACTTCGACGGTCGCAAGGAAATTATCGGCTCCGTGCCGTATCGTTTTAGTTTTACATACGACGATCGGTTGTGCCACGTGTCCGACAAGCGATACTTTACAGCAGCGCCAATGTCCGGCAATTGACTCACCTATTTGCCTCTTCCAGCTTTGCTAGTAGAGCCAGCTCGTCGGTGGATATTTTTGTAACGATTGGCAACTCCTTCGATCGAGTAATTTCTTCCGATCCCTTTAAACCAGGAATCGTGTTTACCGCGTTGTTCGTACAAAAAATTTCGGATGAGTGCAAACAGAGAACACTCATCACCTGTAGTCCATTATTCGAATGCCGAACGATTTAACTTGTTCCCCGCACTCGTGGGATGTCTGAAAAAAAAAAAACAAAGGTTTCAAAATCGCACGATTATTATTCTGAGTACGGAATTTACGATGAGGAGGAACAAGTTTTACATTGTTACTCCAATCATTTGACGACTGTCTGGAAATTTGTTATGAAGCAAATGTGGTAGAATAATCTCGGTCTACTAAAAAAATTATTCACATTCCGGACCAGCAGCTCGAGACTCCCTGCACACAGAAGCTACTGGTAAGTGGCCGAGCGGCGTACAACCAGACGGAAGAATAAGAAGCAGAACAGAGAAACTTTTGCTTGGCATTATGAGAAAGTATCGTAATCCAAAGAAAATGGGACTGTAAAATTATGATCTAGAAATGTGTTTTGGACGTTTTAGAATGCGAAAAAAAAAAAAAAAATTCAATTTTTTTCTGTCCAAGTTTTACATTGTTACTCCAAGAATTCGACATAAAAAAATTGAACAAGTTTATATTATATTTATCTAAAAAAATAAAAGCAACGAAGATATATGCCTTTGAACTTGCGTGTGAAGCAAAAAATTTTAGAGCCTATATTTTATTTACCCAAGAAAATAAGGCAGTAAAAATACCTGAATTGCTCGGATACGGGGAAATAAATTAAGTTAATTAAGCATTTTATCTATCTAAAAAACGAAAGGCAAGAAGATACACGAAGCGTGTCTCTCGAAGCTCGTCGTGCTTCCGGCACAGTCGTATCTCCAGAGTTCTGTGCGGAACTCTGGAAAACAAACAGCATTAATAGAAACAAACGGGGTGAGCTAACTGCATAGATGTCGTAACGAGCTAATTGCATACTACGAGCGCGATTAGCGTGTCGACCGGAGATAACAAATTCAAAGCAATTCGTTCCAATGCGTGTCATACATTTTTCCTCCCCTTCCTATTTCCGATCGGACGATCGTCCTCTTTAACGACAAAAATTGCTGAAAAAAAAAAAGGAAATCGCATCGATAAATCGTCAATGAAAAAATCCGTCGAGTTCGATATTTTCGTCAATCGTTAAAACAATTGTGTCGCAACTGTGAATCGGCAGCTACGAGACGAATATCAAACCGTTCGCGCAAACGGCGAACCGAGCGCGCCGCGCGCTACCGAGAATTCCTTATTTAGTTTGACAAATGGGGTTAACGGTTCGTCGCTCGCGGGTCTGACCGGAAACATTTCGCGAATCTCGAGTCGATAACCTTGAAAATTCAAACAAAAAAAAATAGATATATATTTTATTTTTCGATCGTACGCGCCGAGCAATGCGGCGCGCGACGGACGATCCGACAAGGTCGTCGAATTGAATCGCGTGCATTGCTAAAAATTAATTTTTTTTTATCTTTTTTTTTTTACATAAATCGAGTGACAGGTGAGTTCTGGAACACAGCTGTTTCTCGGTGGATTCAACAATTGAGAATCCTCGAGAGTCAACTCACCGAGTCGTCCGAGCGTGCGTTAATCCTTGGTTGGTTCGACGACACACGGTGGAACGAACGAATTTTGGGGGTTGGCGGTAAAAAATAATTGTTAAGAAGTATCGTGGGTGACGAGGTAACGGCGTTATTACCATTCATCTACTCGTCAGTAATCTCCGATGACATATCGCGAGTCTGGCACACCTCATAGCGCAACCGACTGTGGCTTCGTCGGTTCTCGGCAAGCTTCGGATTCCGTCGGTCTACCTGAACGAAGTTCGGCAATGTTCGGCGCTGGGTTCGGCTCTCGGGCAGCTTCGGCCGGTCTCCGGCGACCATCGGGCGCGCGCAGCGCCGACGGAGAAACGACGAACTAAGACATTTTCTCGGAGGGAGCATCGGCATGATTGTAGAAAACTACAATCTTTTTCTCTCCAATCATAAGTGCGACTGGCCGAATTCCGGATCATCGCTCGATGCGTACCGCGGCACTCGATTCATCGTAAAAAGTTGCATGCGATTGGGTGATAACTCGAATTTTGTTCGCTCGAGAAAACTCTCAGCTGGCAGCGGCGCGAAGGCCGCCATACTGAACGTCCCTGCGCGAGGCTCCGTACGAGAGTTTACCGTAAAGATGCTCGGATAACCGGTTCCACCCATTAGTCCGAACGATCCGATACGCTTCCAATGAAAGTTGGTCACGTCCGCTCGATGGCTCTCTCGACTCGGGCGAGCTTCGCTGAATTTTACTATTACTCGAAATATCAATGAAACTTGCAACAATAAAGCTTGAATGACTGTATCAAGTCGGGAATGAAAATAATTTATTGCAGCTCAAAGTAATGCAGTACAGGGCATATTTAGTAGACAATTGTTAAGGCGCGGAGTTATCAGCGCTTCGATCGTTATTGTGAGGACAATCGAATCACCCCCCGTAAACATGATCGAAATAGCCTGTAACGAATGTAAAAAAAAAACTATATCTCAGCTGACGATTGCTAAAATAAGAATTTTAATCCAGGTCTGTCGATTGATCGATGTACGTTCGGTCAACAATTGAGCGCATTATCGACGTATAATGGGAAGTATAAATAATTTCATAGCGTGAGACATTCGCATCGTCGCGTGCAGCATGCATATGCGGAAGAAACACGAGATGCGATGTTGCCGTCTCGAGCATCAACAGCCCAACGTGAAAGCTTATTCAAGGCTATATACTGGAGCGAGGATGCAACGCATGTGGCATGAGATCTGTGGTAAACCTTCTCGCACTTCTCGTCTTCTTCTTTAGCAGTTTATCTGGGCCTCGAGTAAACTGGGGCGATCCAGACCAGCCGCTGGCGGGAAGTCGTGCCAGCCAATGCGTAAATAACGTACTTCTCGTCTCTACCCCTTTCATCTGTTCTGTCCACTCGGACGGAGAGCGTGCAGAGGGCAATCCGGCGAAGGCGAGCACGTGATAAGTGCTGCCTCTTCACGAGAATATGCGCCGAGACCACGTCAGATTAACCACGTAAACTATCGTTTGAAAATAAAAATTAAAAAACAAATCAGAAGTGGTACCGGACCATCCAATTCTACGACCAACTGGATCCAGTTTCCATTAATTTTTTGACAAACGCTCGCAAGTTAATTGGGTTGATAAAATTAACGATTGAGGCGATAGATTAACAGGCTATAAAAAATAATCTATTCGTATATTCATCGAAGGTGCTGGACTTTGTTGAAAAAAAAATTAATTCTTCGCCTTTACAAAATTGTGATGTAAAATGACGGTTACATGACCAGTAATGTATGAATCTTCGATCATCTGGCAACGTCTCTCTTTTACTACAGAGAACGAGAGGATTTTGTGGACCAGGATCCCGTCGCATCTCCATAAGGGTAGTCGACCAATTAAAGATGGCCTCGTCGGGGTGTGGCGCATGCGCGCATGCGCAAGCCCGACGGCCGGAAATCCAGACTTGTATTCGTTGATACACCGGTGCGAAACGCATACACGGATAATCACGAGTGTCGTACGTTTACGGGATGCCCCACAAGATATTGGGAATATGTAGATATGCATACAGTCTCGGCGATCGCAACGGTACACGCTGCAGGAGGGGCGAGGGGGGGGGGGAGATCCATGGGCCGATCGCAGCCGACTCGAAACCCGAGCGTCCGCGACCGAAGAGGGGGAGGGACCGGGAACGGCCGAGTCTGGTCGAAGACTACCGGCCGGCAAGACAGCCTCGCTGGAGTGAGGAGAGTCTCCCGAGCGCGCCATAGACGTTCCGCGCGTGCACGGACCACTAGTATACTCTACGCACCTACAGCGTACAGAGCGTACATACGAAAAAAAAAAAAAAAAAAACATACGAGTGCTCGGACCGATCGTGTTTCCACCGCGGCACTCTGCAGATTCGTTAGCTTTGTGTCTTAAACTCGCGCGCCTTTTCCCCATCCGTTAGCGGTGTTCTATATTGTTAAACGATTCACGAACAAAGCCGCGCGTCAACGTATTATTTTGTTCTCTGACCGCCGATCGGACGACGAAATAAATATAATTATAAATTACAGAAAAAAAGATCTATATATCTATATATATACATATATATATATATTTAAAGTTAATATACTGTGCGAATCACGGTTGCTATGACAATGGCCACGGAAACCGAGAACAACGCCAGTCCGGCAACGGAGAAGGACGCGAAGAACGTGAAGGAGATAAAAGATGCGCTGAAGGACGAGACGCCGCCGGACAACAAGCAGCAACAGGAAGAGGCTACAGCCAAAGCCGCGGAGAAAGACGATGCGGAGAAGAAGAGCGCCGAGGACACGAGCGACGCCGCCGCAGCGAGTTCGGCTGCTCCTGCTAAACCCCTGACCGTACACAAACCGAGCTTCGAAAAGGATATCGTCTATCTGTATCAGTTCTCCCGCACACCGTTGCTACCGTCGCTCTCTCCGTACTGTCTCAAAGTCGAGACGTGGCTCAGGCTCAACGATGTCAAATACGAGGTGAGTCAATATTTCTTTATATTTATAAAAAAAAAAAATCAATTACTAAACGTTTCAATTTGTTTCGAAGAAAGCGAACGACCTTTCCTTTCTGTATCGTGCGTTGTATCGACGGATTTGTATGGTTTAATCGCTTAGGCGTCTGGAAGGGTCCCCTCGAGGATTAACACGACGCTTTGCGTTTATTACACTCCTCTCATTGGTGGCGTCGTTAGTCACGACGACTCGACGAACCAGAATGCACGGACGCGCCTTAACTTCCCCTCCCGTTGTCATCTTTCTTTCTTTCTTTTTTTTTTCTTTCTTTTTTCACCCTCGTTACGCTCAAGCGGCGTTCAATCGAGTCGCACAGCACACCCGTAGGCGAGCCTCTATCTACGATCGGATCGGGGTTTTTCTTTTTTTTCTTATCGTCAAACATTTATGACCGTTTAAACCGTCGTTCGTAGCCGTTTTCAGAGGAATTTGCGGAGATTGAGGATAGCCATCGATCCCGTGGAATATCCTGTTTTCCCCAGCTCGTTCGAAACACGTCGCTCGCTCCATCTGCCGATACGCGTATCGGAGAGCTAGGTTTGTCCCCCGTGGCGTCGCGACGCCGAGACTACCCGGGATTATTATTATTATTATTATGAGACTATAGTCGCCACGGAGAGAATTACCATGGGCCATCCCTAGTTCTCGGTTTTACTTACCTTTCGACATTACTAAAATGAATCACTCGTTCGGCGACGCATGCGCATTTACGCTTTTGTTGGCCTGGAGTGTCGCAGGTCCTATTGAAAAAATACGCGCGCCTCAAGCTTTGTCTGATTACATTTTTTTAAATATTATTATCATTATTATTGTTATTATTATTTTGGAATAATTATTTTATTTATTCGCCCAACTGCCGGGCATTGTTTGATGTAGTCGGAGGGGGCGATAAGCGAAGACTCGGTTGAATTGATCGAATTTATTGGCTGGGCAGCTCGGTACGCTTTTCACGGAGCTCGATCGAGAATGAGTCACGAATATTTGTTCACTGGCGACGCCACTGACTCATAAATACGTCTGCGCAGACAATATTATTTTACTGTCTTATCAACGATAGGAACGACCGTCCATTCAATGATTTCATTCATCGTCGACAAAGCGTCATTTGTTTCTCGCTCGTTGCACTTGGCTCTGAAATCGGGAAAATTAATGACTGTTATTATTATTATATTTAGACGATGGAAAATAATTTTTCTTTGAATCAATGGTGTGATCTGCAATTTTTGCGTAGTTCAAAGAAACCGATGCGTAGCAAAACGGCGCTTTTTTAACTTTCCAAAAGAATTCTGGATTTCGCTCATCTCGCCTCGCGATATAAAACGCCGACTTTTCTGCATACACCGTTAGGTCTCCTTTCTGGCTCGTTGCACTTGGCGCTGAAACGGTGAAAATAAAAGATTTTCGTTATTATCATTATTATTTTTAGTGAATGTGAAATACATTTTTATTTTGCAACGTTCAATTTTTCCGTAATTCAACGAAGCCATTGGATCGTAAAACTTCGCTTCTTAACTTTCCAAAATGTGTTATATTTCGCCTTACACATAAGACACCAACTTTTCTGCATGTACCGTTAGGTCTTCTTTCCAGCTTATTGCACTCGGCTTCGAAACGGTGAAAAATAAAGATTTTGATTATTTTATTATTATTATTTTTAGGCGATCTAAAATAAATTTTTATCGTGCAATGTGTAATTTGTTCGGAATGCGACGAAACCATTGAATCCGCGATTTACGTAAAATTGCTTGTATCTTTCCACTCCTATTGGCGCAACTCGGCCGCAGCTCCGATTAGGGCTAAGTACGATTGTGTAACATGCTCGCAGGGTTCAAAGCCCTGCGAGACTCGATTCTCTGTTTCAAGCCCTCGTCGCTGTATTCAAGCGCAACACAATGTTAAGCTGGGTCAAATAATCGAGACGATGGAATATAATTTCCAATTGTCTCTCTTCCTAAAATTATGCTGCAGCTACAATTGTGGATGATCATTTTTATTTTTGAACAAAGCTTCAGTATATATCGATTATAGCATATAATCGAATCTCCACTACAAAAATCCGTTAAGCATATCTGGAGGTGATAATAAAGCCCTCGAAGAACAAAAGGGTACTTTTGAAGGTCACGCTTTTTAAGCCCCCCACATCGTTTCCGTTGAAAAGCAAATCTACTGGCACTTTGCCTAGAACCGCCGTTAAGAGTGTGTGATTTACCACGGTCGGTAATAATTCCGACAATATTAATATGAAAAAATTAGATTCATTATCGTTATTAAAAAATTATATTCCTTATTCTTATTAAAAAATTATATTCCTTATTCTTATTAAAAAATCAAGTTTCAACGGAGCTCTACGTGTGTTTTAAACCCCTAGAAGTGGTAAGAAAGTCCTTGAAGATCATTTAGGATTTAGGACACCACATCGTTATAAAAAGAAAATCGACTTTTTTTTGTGATTGTTGAAAAAGAAAATCGACATTTTTTTGTGATTGTTGAAAAGAAAATCGACTTTGTCTAGAACCGCCTTTGAGGGCGTGTGAAATACCAAGGTCGGTAATAAATCCGAGACTTTTAATATAAGAAATTTAAAAAAAAAAGAAATATTCTTTATCTTCATAAAAAAAGAAAGTTTTAACTCAGCTGCACGTGTCGTTCAAGGTCCTGGAGGCGACAAAAGCGGACCTCGCGTGTACTCGAATGCAACTCTGATCCGCTTAAGGTACCGTTAGAAAAAAAAAACATTTCAACGTGTTGAGTTTAATTGTCGATAAGAATGGAAATTAAGTGCTCCAATTTTTATCAGCTTTTTTTTTCGTCTGCCCCAACCGTAGATCGATTTAGTTTCGAATTTGGAACGGATTTCTTTTTTTTTTTCATTGACAAATACTTTGCGCCGCCGGCGAGCAACATCGTGACACTAATCGCATTCTTATGAGCTTATACTCTATACAGTATCGAGTATGCAATATGATAGACGAGCTTAGAACAGGTCGCGCATGTTACCGTTCTGATTGCCCGATCGGGATGTGCGCATTCTCGAACGGTTTAGCTTCCGTTCGATGTCGCTCATCGACCGTCACTCTCTTCACAATCGGAACAGAGCTTCTATTCATTCATTTATTTATCTTCTCAGTGTCCCTTTTTACAATTTTTTTCTCTTTCTTATCGCCGAATCAATGAAAACACTTGTCGATTGTACAATACTCGATTTCGTTTCGCATTGTCCTATCGCGAGTTGTTTGCTGATAAAAAATTAAAAATTTAAAAAAGTATCTCATAACAAACATTATTTTCTATCTATATTTTGTTAACCCATAAACTTTTCCTTGCATGGCGGGTCCATTCACTGTAAAAAGAAATTGTAAATTTAGACGGGAACTTGGAATTTTCTTACATTACTTACGTTAATTGAACGTTAATGTCCTTTTTTTATAAGATAAAAATACCAAATTACAAAATTACAAATCTGTCGACTGAAATTTACAAAAAATGTTGTTGAAAATAAAAATTTTAGTCTGAAATTTCGGAAACAGTTGATGTAAAAAAGCTTCCAATACGGTTCGTTAATTTTCGAACAAAGTTATTTTTACACTATGAGTCATCGTTAAAGAAATTGCTTGCGATTAATGCAATTCATGTAAACTTAAAACCTTGGAACATGAACGGACATTACGATGCCCAATAATTACAAACAATTCTCTCAATTTTTTCAGCAATTTGATTTTCACCGCCGCTGTCCGAGCGTCGTGCTGGACAAATTTTGGGGCGCCCCTACTGGCACTGGCAGTTTTCGTGCATAATCTGGTATATTAAATTTGATGTACAATTGTGATGAAAAAATTAACGTACAATATATGAAAAACTTTAATTATTTACTTACATTTTTATAATTTATTTTACTTTCAACGATTTATTTTAACTTTAATAATTTACTTCCATTTTACAAGTAAAAGTACTTTAATTGCAACAGTCCATTCTAGTTCAACTCTAAAAGTCCATCAATTTTTCACGAAGATAGTGCATTAAATTTAACGAACCAGTTTTTGCGTGAAAACTTCAAGTCCGGTGCATTAAATCAGCAATTTTTTTTAAACACTGCCGCTGAGTCTGGGAACGAATGTCGGCAGGATCGTCGGTTCCGCACTGAGAAAAAGGAATGGTTGGATTAAACAAATGAGCGGTGACATAAGTTCAAAGGTGTATTTGGTTGGTTCAGCAAAAATGTCTGTTTCGATCGAACATTTTTGAATAAATTGAAGCGAATAATCGTTTGACAAAACAATGCTATATTTGTACCAAACAAATAACAGCTTTGAACGTACGCCACCGCGACTCTTGGTCAATCCAACAATTTTTTTTTCTCAGTGCGCGGTACGTTTTAGTCGGCGCGATGCCGAATGCGAATCCCGCGATAATCGGGCGCCGGAGCCCCTATTACCGTATGAAGAACAGCGAGCAGTTGAATATGATTTCCTTATTTGTAGGAAGCGTCGATGAATATATGCTGGTCACGGGTCAGTTGCCGCGAGCGCGTTGTACGCGACAGAACCGTCCTCGGTCGTGTTCCCCCTTTGTCTTCGCTTCTTCCTAACACGCATTCCAACGCGTTGCGCCCGTTCGACCCCGCCCTGCCTAGCTGCATACTCGAGCAATTGAATCAACCAATTAAGCCTCGTTACAAAACAGTAAGGACGAACATTCTTCACCGACCCGCCGTCACTTTCTCAACAATGTTAAGAGTTCCGCCCCGGCTCAGTCAAGAACCGCCATAAAACGGACACCTCGAGGGTATTCGAATTCGTTCATCGCCGAGACAACAATGCCGATGTTCGGCGAGGAGATAACAGCGCTGAAAGAATAAAATAAAAATTTAGTGTCGAAAATAATACGAAACTTATGAAATTGCACAATTTCTTTATTGTCAATCGACGTTACGAATCCTTCGATCGTACATATTTTTTTCGGGGATGTTTGACTATCGAACGGTTCAGCTGTTGAATTTTTTTTTTTTTTTTTTTTTTTTTAACGAACAACAATGCCGATGTTCGGAAAAAAATAAGAGCGGTGAAAAAATAAAATAAAAATTTAATCCCGAAAATAAGACGAAACTAATGAAATTGCACAATTTCTCTATTGTCAATTGACGTTAAGAATCTTTCGATCGTCCACATTTTTTTTCGGGTATGTTTGACTATCGAAGGGTTCAGCTGTAAAATATTTTTAGTCAATTTTTTTTTTTTTTTAACGAACCGCTTTGTCTCCTTGCATACCCGAGCAATTGAATCAACCAATTAAGCCTCGTTACAAAGTAGTGAAGACGAACATTCTTCACGAAGCAGCCGTCACTTTCTTAACAACGTTAAGAGACCGCCGATCGAGGGAAAGTCCGCCATGAAAGGGCCACTTTGACGGCATTGAATTGGTTCTTCGCCGAAGGGACAATGCGGATTTTCCCACCGCTGACGCGGTCGCTCGGCCGGAAAGAAAGGCCGTTCAGAAAGAAAATAATTGACCTAAAAAAAAAAAAAAGCTAACGCCGAAAGTAACACGAAACTAATGTAATTATACAATTTCTTTATTGTATAATTACTTCGATCGTCCACATTTTTTTTTCGGAGAATGGCAATCGAACGGCTCAGTTCTGATTTATTTTTAATTATGTTTTTTTTTTGTTCGTTAACGAATCATTGTTTCACTGCGTGAAAGAGGTTTGTGTGGCGGAGCTGTCGGCAGTCTGGCTCCGCTTTTCCGGCGTTCCGATTGGCTGTCGCGCTCGGTTCAATATATCGACTCTCGAGCGGAAAAAGAGCGCGACCAAAGCCGCGCGTGAAGAACGGAGAATGAAGAATGAAGAGAAAATAAAAATACTCGACATGAGCGTAATTGGTCGGGCCGAACGTCACGGAACGCAGCTCGCGGGCCAAGTGCAGGGTGAAATATCCGACGTGAACGGTATTCCCAATAATGTGCCTCCTCGTTTGGACATTAACCGACTTATCCGACGTTTCGGTCAGTCGCACATTGATCCTCGCTAATCTCATCAATCTGTCCGTGACATTTGACGATTTGTCGGTCGGTAAAAAAAAAAAAAAAAAAAAAAAACAGTTTGCTCATTTTCAAGAACTATTTTTTTTTTTTAGATTTGGGACAAAAGCAAACATTTTTTTCCGAAACGATTTCATGAAATAAAAAACGAATTACGGTCACACTGCGTATTTGATTAACGCAGTGAGCCTCGCAATTCGTTTTTCGTTTCGCAGAATCGTTTCGGAAAAAAATGGATCAAAAATTTGCAACTCCGTCTCGCACTCACACCAAAAAAGGGAAAGATTGTACGCGTCTTTAGGGGAGACTAAACTCCTAAAAACACGTACAATCGTTCCATGTTTTTTAACCCTTTGAAGCGCAGTGATGAACCTCTTTGAATTCAGAAAAAATGCATTGATAATCAACCGACGTATTTAAAACTTCATACTTGAAAAAAAAAAAAGTTTACTCTAAAAAAAGTTAAATTATGTAATTTAACGTCGCATCAACTACCAGGTCTATCAGCGACAAAATCGCGCCTCTATTTCCTCCCAAATTTCAACTTTGTCGACGAAAATACGTACAGTGAAAGAACTCGCCTCAAAGCGAGGCGAAACATATCCCCCCTCCCCCCATACACTCTCTGTATCTGACGATACAAAAATAGATATTTGGATCGCGGCCTGAAGTGAAAGAAATCGAAAAAAAATAAAAACAAAAAATAATAATAAAAAGCGTGCATTCTGGCCGTAATCGGCTCCCACGAGCCGAAAGCCCGCGGGCTGATAGAGAGGAGAGAAAAAAACGTCGAGGCCAGTGGCTACAAAAAAAAACTCGGGCTTTCCGAACTGCGGAAAAAAAAATCTTCATCTTAGCTTCCCAAAGTCGAAAAAAAAAAATAAAAGTACATGCCCGATGTTTCGAAATATAAATTTAGCCCAGTCGGGCTGTCTCTCTGTCTCACGGGAGAGAGCCAAGGACCCTCCCTCGGCTCGAGCGAGGCGAGGGACCTCTCATGGCGGTGGCTGTGACTGTTGGCTGGCCGGCCGGCGGATATTAACCGCGCGCCAGTTTCGCGATCAATACTACTTGCGAGGCTGGCACACCACTGTGATACGCCCGGCACACTGCGAACGCGGCGGCCGTAGCTCGAGAACTGTAGCGAAAGTGGCGGCGGCGTGGTGGGGGAGGGGGGCGAGGCTCGTTGCCAAGCAACGGAAGCTGCCTTCTGTGGGTTCATCGGCCTGTCACTCGCCCTCTTCGCCCCCTTTCCGTCACAGCGATTCCCTTCGCTTTGCTCTTCTCTCCACCCTCGGCGGCCGTCCTCCATCTCCGCTCGCTTTACCCGCTGCATTCGCATCTCCGTTCCAACGCTCCGGCCCCCGCGCGCAACGAGTACACGCACTCGGAACAACGCGACTCTCTTACCTATTATACCCGCTGTCTTTCATTCATTGAAAAACGTGGGTCTGCCCGTCGGGCCCGGCGTCGGACGTACCCGATATCGCCGGCTATGCACGACAAAATTTCATCGCGCGATCTCAATTTTTGCTGAGAGTATCTGCCTTACCGGCACATGCAAGCGAAGCTTAGGCTACGAATTGTGTTTAAAAATAAAATGCATTTATATATTTTTACGCTAAGAGCGATATGTAGAAGCAGATGTAAAAAGTTAAGATTTATTTTCGGTATATAATAATAGTAATAATATTTTTCGCAATCGAAGAATTACCCAGAAATTTTATTTTTATTTGACGGCCGCTCGGCAAACAAATATTTATTTTTATTAGGTAAATATTTATTTGAATTAAGTAAGTAGTTAAATTATTCTTCTGGGTGTAAATCGTCGAGAACCAAGCACGGGGGGGGGGGGGGGGGGGGGTAATTGCAAAAAGTACTTGTGTCTGTTCGTCGCCTGGCGTCGTCGGACATACTCGATGGGTTGCACGTAGAGATGGGCGTCGAGTGAGCGGTCATTTTTTTTTGTCAATTGACTGTCACGTGACCGTCAATCTGACGGGTCCGGAAATGACCGCACCGCAACGACAGGGGCATTAACTCTAAAAACCTCGACGGTCCCAACTTCGAAATCAACAAAGTACCAATCTCCTTAATGAGAGTAACAAAAGTTGTATTCATTTAAAAATATTGTTTCATTGATGAAGTCAGCGAGGGAGAAAAATTCGTTTGAAACTGTTGAAAAGTTTACCAAATCTGTGACCAAAAAAAAGTTACGCTGAAATCCCAACCAGATAGATGTTTTTCACTGTTTTTACAATATTTGTGACGATGAAAAAAAAATTACAATCATGGCACAAAAATTACGAAAAATGACTGAAAATCACGGCACATTTCTAGCTACACGACAAAATTTCATCCATTCCGTGCGATTTCAATTTCCAAGGAATATTATTCGCAGTCGAAGAATTATATTGCGCGACGCTGATAAACGTCGAGAATCAAGCACTCGAAGGCACGACTCGATTGAAAAACGTACGTGGGTCTGTTCGTCGCTTTTGCGTCTGAATGGACAAGTTTAATCGCTTCCGTGCGATTTCAATTTGCAAAGAATTTTTTTCGCAATCGAAGAATTATGTTGCCGCGCCGCTGAATCGTCGGGAATCAAGCACTCGATTGCCCGGATGATAATATAAACGAGAATGCCCGGTGTAAGATTCTACGAATTGCGTTGGCAAACGGTTACTCGAAGCCCGCGTTATCACGGCTCGTAATAATTCGTCGCCACTATCCAATCCGCTTCGCCCGCGACCTACGCAATCCGCTAATGACGTAATCGGCGATGCACGAGGGCTCAAGGAATTAGTGACGAGCCTTTAACGCGACGCGTCCTGTTCAACGGTAAACGCTAGATTTCCGATTTATTCTTGGACGCTGGACGCGCCCACGCGATCTTTGAGAACATTCGTTGGGCTATCAATCGTTTATAAAAAAAAATGATAGAATTGTATTTAATGAAATTCTAGATATTGTTCGAGAATTTTTGTTCAACGATAAATTTTGGATTTCCGATTTATCTTGGACCAGGAAAGCGCCTGTGCGATCGTTGAGAACATTCATTAGGCTATAAATGATTAAAAGACAAACAAAAAAAAATCGCGTTTCATTCAATAAAATCCCAGATTTTGTTCCCGAATTTTTGTTCAACGATAAATACCGATTTATCTTGGACATTCGTTAAGTTTTTAATCATCAAAAATAATTGATGGTAAAGTTGTATTTAATAAAAACCTACATTTTTTCGAGAATTTTTGAAAACATGAATGAAAAATGAGGCCAGGAATAGGTTATTACAAAGTGGGGCATTGAATGGTCCATTAATCCTTGGATACAAAAGAATGGTTACAAACTTGTATCGCCGGCCACGCTGGACACGCCTGCGCGATCTCTGAGAAAATTCCTTAGGCTTTCAACAATAAGAAGAAAAAAAAATTACAGTCCAGTTATGCTTAATAAAATCCTCGATTCCGTTCGAGAATATTTGAAAGCCTGAATAAAAAAATTGGGGCAGGAATTGAATATCACGAAACGTGGTACTGAATGGTCCATAAATCCGTGGATAAAAAAAAATGGTTACAAAATCGTATCGCCGTTGGCGAACGGGGACGTCCGACTTTTCTTTTTCGCACAATGACGCCACAGTGGCCGTCCGGTAGCTGGGCGGTGAAAAGATTCCTCATTTTCAACTCGCTAATGTTCACGCCTAGCTGTCCTGCGCTAACTCTCGACCTCTTTGCTGGATGCGGTACGTCACGGTGAATTTAACGTGGAGGCAGCACAATGGCCTCGATTGTCAGAGAAACCCGTACCGTATGTTACAAGTAAAAGCCCGTACCCTGTAACAAATGCATTCTGTTCGCTGTCCGGCCACTGTGCATTTTCTATTTAGCCAACCGGCTCGCGAGATCGACGAAAACAAATATAGTCCGGTACGCCGAGGAAAAGTTTCCTTATATTCCGTTCAATTCCGTTGATTTAAATAAAAATATATTTAATGCATTTTTTTGTTATTTTTATTTATTGCAGAATATCGACCACAAGATGAAGTTCCGTTCGAAGAAGGGACAGTTGCCGTTCATCGAGCTGAACGGCGAAGAGATATCCGACAGTAAAATAATAATTCGCGACCTGAGCCAGAAGTTCGGCAAGGATTTGGACGCCGGTCTGACGACGGAGCAGCGCAGCGTTTCTCACGCGATGATTTCAATGATCGAAAATCATCTCATCTGGGTCGTCAACTGTTGGCGCACGAAGAACATGGACTTGGTGTTCAAGGGATACAAAGTCAATTTGCAGCACGCTCTGGGCACCCGCATTCCCGAGCGCCTCTTAAGCTTTTTCTTCAAATTCACCTTCGGCCGAAAGGTGAGCTCTTCACGTGAATAAGCGGTTAAGGCGCGATGTCCAGACCTCGGGCGATTTATTACAGTTATGGCTTTTCGGGAAGACTTGCAGCCATTGAACCGTGGCTATTTATGGTCCGACCAGAACTCTCTTAAACATTGCAGTGTAAAATTTTCTTGCATTTTACTGTCAAATTTCCGAAACAGTTCATCTAAAAAAAGCTTCCAATCCCGTTCATTAATTTATAAACAAATTTTTTTTAAGTGTACTCACTCGAGCTTGATTTCAATTTAACGACACTAAGGTCTCAGTACTCGCGATAGTATACGAGTAGTTAAAACAAGACACCCAGTAAAAAACGAGTTTTGTATTAATATTTGTATTGAATTGATCGTCAGGGCGCAAGGAAAGTCAAAGCTCAAGGAATGGGAAGCCACACCCCAGAAGAAGTTGCCCAATTCGGTTGCGACGATCTCAAGGTACTCTGCGACATGCTGTCCGACAAGCCTTTCTTCTTCGGTGACGAGCCGACTACGGTAAGTTGTGATTGTTGGTCTACAGCATAAACTTTAATTTTTTCTTATAAACAAAAAATAGTTATTATAACATTTCACTTGTGGAATCGATTTAATAATCAAATTCGCTGGTGGAGCTAATCCGGTTATTTCGATTAGTTTGATAAAACAATGATTTTTTTATAAAACAAAGCATTATTTTTAGTGATATTGTTTAATTGTTTCCTCGGTTAATTTTTCAGTTGGACGTTGTTGCGTTTGCGCATCTCGCTCAAATTTTGTACATCGAGAAGGAGACACCATACTCGCTGCGCGACTACATGCAGGAGAATTGCCCGAACCTCGTCGGCCATTGTTCGCGAATGAAGGAACGGTGTTTCCCGGATTGGGAGGAGATTTGCACGAGCCTCGAGATGAACACGCATCTGCCGAAGCCCGAGAAAACCGACGGAGCGAAGGAGGGCAGCAAGGAGGAGAACAAAGAGACGAAAGAGTCGAAAGAGGAGAAGGAGGGCGACAAGGAGAAGGCCGAGAAGGAAGAAAAGGAGGCCGAGAAGGACAAGGAACTCGACGAGAACAAGGAAAAGGAAAAAGATGAGAAATAAGTTTCGTAATCGTCATAAACCTCCGTTGTTTCAACGTGCTGGACTCGAAAAGGGTTTTCAAATCGTCATTAATCCATCGATCATCTTCTTTCGCCGAATTACTTTTCATCGAAGATCATCTGAAGTGTTACGGTAATTCAGGTCTATCAAAAAAAAAAAAAACATCCCCTTAACGCCGTCTTTCAACGAAAACGATAGAAAGAGCATCGTGTTCTCGAGAACACTCCGAGTTCTGCCCCACTTTGATCTGCTGCGTTGTCTGGGGCTATTCCATAAGTCATTAGAACTATAAGTATGCAATATATATAAAATGCAATAGGGCTGCCATGCGTGGGAATACACACACACGCATACACGATAGACACGAGAGAAAATTCTTTTCTCGTTTGATTGACGAGACGATGACCGCGAAGGGCTATGCAGGGCCAGAGAGAAGAACAGTTTTAAAAAATTACACAGAGACGTGTTTGTGTTTGCGCGTGTGTGTGGGTGGATGGTCCGTGGCCCGCGCGAGCCTAAAAAAACGAATTACCAACGCATTAACGCATTTTTCTCTAAAAATAGTATACAACACACACCACACAATAGGATGTGACAATAGCTTACAGGAACAAAAAAGAAATCGTACTGAACACTTAACGACAAGACACTAATAGATTTCCCATTAGTGTATTATTCGCTGATGGTATGGCCGAATTAGTCGACCGCTGTCCGCTGAGTTTCGAAAATAGTCCTCAACTATTAACTGATGGCATGGCCCCAATGACCGATGGAAATATACACTAATCGCATAGGACTCGTGACGCAACGCTAAGGATATAGCAGCACCAATTCCATAGAGACTTGCATTTTTTTTTATATAAAAAATAAAACGAACATCTATTAGTGCTATGCGAATAGTGTTATGGCCATTATGACACCATGTGCATGATACATGCATAATACACACATAAGCATTAACGAATTAACCATTGAACACTACTGGGACACTAATCAGCCTCATCAGTGCTCACTAGCGTTTTTCCACGAGAGAGTAGAAGAAAAGAAAAAAAAAACGAGCGATCGTTTTATCTTCGTACCATGTTTTATACATATTTTTTTTATTTTCTTTTATTTTTATAACGTTTCATTTTAACATATTTTCACACTAAAACGAAGTTGGACAGTGATCGTTTCTAGTTGTAACTAATGAAATACGACGAGTGGCAATTTCCATGACGACTAAAGGTATAAATGTTGCGAGTATTGACGGCAGTCGAGCTTCGCGATTGTGCAAACGCGCTTCTAAGGGAGTTGAATTAAACGAAGCGAAGAAAAAAAAATTAATAAAAAAGATTGTAAGTTTGTAAGAATTGCTTCCCTAGTCCATTAGATCTGACTTACGATATCGAGAATTCGTGAGGTTTATTAACAAACAAAACAAAACAAAACAAAAAAATGAAAATTGTGATATAACAGAGACGATGGCTATAGACAGAGCTGATGATCGTGATTCATTCATCGATTCGATCGTCTTCACACGATTCGCGTTCATAACGAGATGGTTCACCTGCGATTATCGTCATCCCGAAACAAAAAATTCACATTGCCAAAATTTCTTGTCATTATTGTATTCGCCCACTTTGTTTTGTGCGGTCTTGAACGATCGCATTAGTTTATACATTTTATAGTGATCCATCGTATCGCACCACGCCCCCCACATTGATATCTAATCGTACGAAGTGAGACTCTTCGAATTCTTTCGCACTCATTGTTTGCACGCGTTAACGGCGGTCGGTAATCGATAAAACTCCGAATCTTTATCGCTGCGTCGATTGATTATCGAAACACACGAAAAAACTCGCTCCACGCGAGACTTCGCCAGGGCTCGAAAATTATACGATATTCGATCGAGGAAGGGAGGTACATAAATACAAAAGAAAAATACAAAAAAAATAAAATAAAAAAGATTCATTCCCATCATTGTAACGGATAAGTTGTTTTGTACGTATAAATGGAACGGGATCATCTGACAAGCATTTTAGTCAATGCGCGTAGCCACCGAAATTTTTATATTCTATTTTATTAATTTACACACATTATTATTATGATAATTATTATTATAAATACGCCATACGTAAGTTTGTACGTGAATTTTATATACGAGAAGAAAAAAATACCCAACAACGTTGATACATATATGCGAATATAGCGGGGGAGAGGGGGAGGGGGGGAGGAGGGGAGGAAGGGAGGAAAAATGCGAACTATGAAATAAGATTTAAAACGAAACAAAATTTTTGTGTATCTGCACTACACGTATAGACCCCTCTCCCCGATGGTAGTACAACAATTGTAGAACGTGAATTGTGACTGAATTTTTTTTTTAATTATTAAAACGTCACCCGCGTTCCGAGACTAAAACGTGCATTTTACTCTAACAGACTAATTAATAAATATAGTTACAATTACGAGAATTATAGCGAATATACGAAGTTCTCGAACAACGTGGATGACGCCCGTGCGTTCGAGTGGGAATTGATGTTTTCTTTTTGCACTCTGTGTAAATTTATCCATAGACGTGAATTTAACGAAGGAAAGGAGTGACATGACGAGGCAAGTTCGAATCGAAAGCAGATTTCACATGATCGATAGTAATGTTGGTATCGAGAAAGGAAAAAAAGAAAGAAATAAAAAAAAGATAAATACAAGATAAATAAAAAGTAGTAGTATGTGGACTGTTTATACACTTAGGACGATGCATGTGTCAGCAATTGCCATTACGAGACTAATTATTATCGAGACAATTGTACTAGCCCATCCCGTATAAAGATTGTAATTAGATATCACGTGAAAGCGATTTAGATAAATTATCAAATGAAATAACTGTATTTTATTTGCGGCGATGAGTTTCGGTATGTAACGGCTGCTTTCATCCAATTTTTGCACCATCCTCGCAGACACTTGGATCATCTTAATATACTTTGTAGTTTCTTTTTCTTCTCTTTTTTTTCTTTTCCAACGCTTCGTAAATCCGATGGTGCATCAAGCTTTATTCATAGCCCAGACTCGCTATTATAGTTTGTTTTCGTTTATCGTACATTTCGCATTTTTTCTTTTTATACATACGTATACATAATAGAGAAATACACGCATTACGGCACAGTAGATAGTCGATAAACTTGGTACCATAAACGAATAGAGGGTGAAGCGACGAAATAAGTAAATTAAAGAAGAAAAAAAAGCATATAGTCTAAGGAATCAGCTCGATGAGAATGATATTAAGCGTTCTCGTTTTATGCCCGGCGTTATAAATCTCACTGTCATTATATTACAATCTATCAATGATATATATATACATACGAACGAATAAAATGTGTTTTTAAAGAAAATGTTTCGTGCACTTGAATGAGTTTGAATATTACGATTGGCCGGCGCGATCGGCGCGCTCACACGAAGCGTTCGTCAAGAGGTCACTGACCTCTGCATATAGCTTGCTCGTTACGCTTATTAGTGGTACTAGGCTGTCAATAACCGGTAAAGTTACATTATTTACACCTTTCTTTTTCGTCGTTAATTCGTCCATTGAGTTAATATGTTGTTTCAGTTAAACGCTGCGGAAGCCCGAAAGATGCAGAGATTTAGAAAAGTATTTCCGAAACGTGGATGTTCGATTATCGGAATGATACATGTCGGTGGATTGCCAGGTGCGATTGTTAAGTATATTAAAACTAGTATCGACTCGCCGATAATGGACGAGCCGCGATCCTCGTTCTCCATAGGTGTCAGTATTGTGACAATAGAAACAAAAAAAACTATACCCGTCAGCTTCGGAGACAAAGTTTGGTTACATTTTCAGGAACTCCACGTTACAGTGGCAGTTGCGAGAAGCTAATAGATGAAGCTGTTCGCGACGCAGAGATATACAGAGACGCTGGTGTTGTAAGTTCTACGATGATTAGCTGAAATGAACACACGTTTTGCAACAAAACTACTACATGATGATATTAGTTTGCTTACAACGACCAGCTTCTATTATTGGTTTTTTTAACAAATTTTTAAGTTTTCATTTTTTCATATAAAGGAAGGTGTTCTCGTTGAAAATATGCACGACATTCCATACGTTCAAGCGAAAGACTTACAACCGGAAACTACAGCTATGATGTCGAGAATATGCTCCGAGGTACGGAAAATCGTGCCTCGACATGTACCCTGCGGTGTTCAGGTATTTATGAGGTTTTACGAGTAACCATTTCTGTATTGGGCCGCTGATTGCCCTGAGGGACAATGTTTCGTGCCTACATTTTTATTGTTCCTAGGTATTGGCCGGTGGAAACAGACACGCGATAGCGATCGCTCAGGCGGCAGGTTTTCAGTTCATCAGAGCCGAAGGTTTCGTGTTTTCTCACGTAGCCGACGAGGGATTTACCGACGCCTGCGCTGGAACGTTACTACGTTACCGACGGCAAATCGGAGCGGACGACGTACTCGTGTTCGCCGACGTAAAGAAAAAGCATAGGTAAGATCGCGGGACAAGTTTGCCTTTCCGAATCCTAAAAACATTTTATTTCTTAGCGCACACGCGATCACCTCCGACGTAAGTCTGTCGGAAACCGCAAAAGCAGCGGAATTTTTCTTAGCCGATGGAGTTATCCTGACGGGAACGGCCACGGGTTGTCCGGCAGACGAAAAAGAATTCACAGGTTCGTCGGTAAATTGACTCGAGAAATTGCAACTTTTGTCGGACTGTTCTGTGTCAATGAACGAACATCGATTTTCAGAACTTTTGGAAACCGCCCGAGGACCGGTTATCGTCGGGTCAGGTGTCGAGACACTGAACTTGGAGAAGTACGCGAGGGCTCATGCATTGATTGTCGGAACACACTTCAAAGTCGACGGAAAGTGGGAGAACTCGGTTGACGCCGCAGCGGTCGATAACTTTATGAAACATTTATCACGCCTTTCGTCCTGACTTGCGGTCATGCAAAAAAGCTATCAACACTGAAGATATCTGCACGAGACTAAATTTCATCAAGTTACAACAGCTGTGTTTGCATCGCACAAACTTCGCTAGGGGAAGTTCAGTCAGAGTCTACTTTTGAGACCTTAGTTTGAACTTAAATTCGCTCTTGAGATCAAACTTAAAATCGAAGTTTGTCCCGAGCTTCAGTCAGTGCTTAAGATCTATCTCAAGTTCGAACTTAATTTCGTGCTTAAGTTTGAACTCAAATTCGAGTGTAGTTCGATTTCGATATTAAGTTCGAATTTAAGATGAAACTTAAGCGCGAAATCAAGTTCGATCTTAAGACTGACCTAAGCGCGCAATAAAGTTCAGGCCAAACTTCTCTCTTAAGTTAAAACTAATATCTTAAAATTCTACCCTTGGAGAATAAAATTCTGCAAGTAAACAATTTTAATTCTTCCTAAAGCAGTGCCTTAACGGAGACGTGCCACAGATGAAATTTGACGTCACGCAGATATCTATCGGTTTCTAAAAAAAATCACCCTTGGAAAATTATCTGATGGTATTTATTACAAATTTAATTTCTCAACATTACAGACACTGTCATTCGTGTTACCTAAACGGCGTTGGAATAAAGACAACTCAAAATCATTATCTTTACGTATATATATATGTAAATAATATAAATCCACGATTGATATTTATAGTAGAAGAGGGGGTGATGGAATTTACAAAGTCTTCTTGAGGTATTCGTCGAACAAGAAGACGGAAACCGAAGCATCGCGGTCTCCGAGAAGACTCTTGAGATCGCTCGTGTGCCCGGCCAAGTTTCTGATACACTCGGACTGCGATTCGAAGAATTTCTCCTCGATGTAGTGGGCGACGGAGGAGTCTTGTTTCGTGTGATGCTGAGCCTGGGTGTGTATGCGCAGCGCCTCGTCGGCGAGCTGCTTCTCCGTGTCAAGGGCCTTAGCCAAACTGTTCAGCTCGTTCAGCTGCAGAACCTTGTCCTTCAGCTGGAATTGGAAAAAAAATGAATGCCGATTTTTTTTTTTTTTTCGACCGCTTAAGGAGGGACTATCGTCGGGGCAGGGAGGGGATCGGCGACGCTCTTTCGCGCGGTGTGCAGCGTGTGGGACAAGCACGATTTTAGGCTGACGCAACTCTATACCTCAGCTTACTTTTTTTATGATTACTTTTTTACCTCAGCTTACTTTTTTTACGATTACTTTTTTACCTCAGCTTACATTTTTTATGATTACTTTTTTACCTCAGCTTACTTTTTTTATGATATTTACATAATCGTTAAAGTCCAGGCAAAATGTTAGTGCTTTTTTCTTTTAATGTATCTAATCGACAAAGTCAACCAATTTTCGATAGTCAACGCTCCGTAAGCGCGGAAGACCCCCGATTTTCGAGAATTATTATTTCATCGAAATGGCCGATAACCGAGACTCGACTTTTACAGATATTGCGAAATGCATTGAAAGTCAAGCTTATAAAAAATGCAGATGCTAATCTAATGGCCATGGAAACGACACACTCTCCTCAGCTGTTCATCTGTCGCTGATAGACGAAAATCGCTCCAATATCCCAATTTCGTTCGACAGTGTTGTACTCACGTTCTTCTTGAAACGCGGCAGCTGATTGAAGTTCATTTTTCCACCGCGTTTCGTTATGAATTTGATGACATCGATAGCATCCTCCCAAGCTTTGTCCGACAATTTCCGGTACAGACCCTTGAAACCCTCGCGATTCGCCTCGTAATTGCCGAAGTGGGTCGACATCAACAGAAACTCGAAGCTCGTCTCGACGTGAGCGTTAGCGTACGCCTGGAGATCCGGTTGCAGAGCATCGAAACCGCCGTATTTCGCGTTACAGTCCGCAAGCAGTGGTCCATCTGAATATGAAATAATCATTTTTATTTTTTCTTAATACATCCGGTATACACGACTAGTTTTCATTATCAAGAAATGGTTGGGTCGTTCGTGGTCGGCCATTTTGTTGACACCAGCACCGTTCAAAATGGCGGAGCCAATATGGCCGACCGCAAAGTACCGAAAAATGCATGCTGTAAACAAAAGCACACGGTACCTGTGGTCGACGGTCTGGAACTGCAAGCTCCCTCGACATTGTTGTAACAAAACTCCGCAGAGGTTGCAACGAGCAAAGTGCACAGAATTCCCAGTACGTACATCATTGATGATATTTCAAAGTAGATTCTGCAACGAGAGACAATTTGTGAGCAACGACACGATAGTGAAATATTTTATCACCAAAGGATATGACTAATACCGAATGACTAATAAGCGAACGGATATTTTACTCGTTCCAAACAACGTTTACAGAGTAATAAAATTATTTTTATTACAAATAAAACAAAAATAATGTGTCAGAATTTTTATTAACAAATATTATTTTTCGACCAATCCGCGACGTCCAATCATGCGCCACAGTCTCAATGATTTCTCTACGTATCGAAATTGTCTATCGCGGTAGTGTTCCGAGAATCGTAAGCAAACAAAAACAAACCTTGACCGCGTGGGAAAAAAATAAAAATAAATAAATAAAGAAAATTCGCAAGTTCCCGAGGCGACCGACGTCCAAAAGTTTCCTCTAATGATACGACGCGATGTTTGTAACTGTAATGTACGACTCAAGTTTTGCACACCCCTAAGCCGACAGTTAGGTTATCACGTGATCGCGGTCTGACGAACTCCCCTACGCACTTGATCGTTACAAGTTGCGCGTAACGAGAGATCACTGTGTCGACAGTAGGAACTTCGATGCGCAGCGGGACGCGAAGTTTTTTAATCGCAAAAAAGATTGGCCCGCGAGTCGATGGATGATAAGGCGCGAGCGTAGTAAAGCTGATACGACGGACACAATATATATATAACACGACTCACTCGTACCTCGATTAGTTCTCAACAACGAATGCACCCTCGATTTAGCGAACAGCGTGAATACTCTCGCTTCGACGCCCTGCTAAACAATGAGCATGACGATAGCGAGATATCGGAACTTAGACGGACGGTGGAAGGGATCTTCGGTACGGATTCGGGCCACTCCGGCTGCTCTCGTCGTTCTGCCGATCAGCTGACGCAGTCGTGCGCATGCGCATTACCTTAAAAAAAAATCTCGGGCCAAAGTGCGTATGACATTTCGATATCGGCGAAGAGAAAAAAAAAGATCTCTTTGAAAGTTTTGCGACGGATGATGCAGGCGGCGAGAGCTATAAATATGTTTCTCCCTCGTTTCGCAAACGTTTCATCGTGCGTTCGCGTTGTTTATCTCTTTGAGCGACAAAGACCGAGTGCTCGGCGGAGCTCGGCGAGCTTCGGCTCCCAGCTGTTCGTTACTGCGCATGCGCAGACTCTGCCAGACCACCGAGAACCCTCACAGTGTCGCGAAGCCCCGCGCTCGAACGTCTATACGTACACGAGGTAAGTCACGAATACTAAGAGTCTCGAAGAACGATTATCATGCCGACGTCACGAAAGAAGGCGACACAGTACAAGTACGCCCAGCCGTATCGAATATATATCCACGCAACAAACACATTGTTTTCGAGTGGCCAATGGACAGAGCGGAACTGTGCATGTGTGGTCGGAACCTTTAGTCATCGCTGATATACTTACATCCGTGTCGTTTTACATTCTCACACGCTCGCGCGCTATAGATCCGACTGTTTCTTTACTGCGCTGCACAGAATACATTCGTCTTTGACGAAACACTCGGACCGCGAGCAGCCAGAATTCACAGCCTTCTATACCAGTGCGTATAAAGGTTGCTTACCGTTAAACGAGCGTCAATTTATCAAACCCTCCTGTTGCTATACATCGTCGCGTCCCTCCCACGGGCCACTCGATCGACAGTGAACGATATCTAATCGACGCTTTTGCGACACACTCGTCCTAACCTTAAAAAATTCGTGCTGGTAGCTCCAACGAATAATTCGACTTTCGACGAAACGAAGATCGTCGCGATGAAGTTTCTTTGTGCTATCGTACTCGCTGTTACCTGCGTCACCATCGCCGCCGGCGATGGGCTCAAATGTAAGTGAAACGATTTTTCAACTTTCAGACTCTATTTTTTTATTTATATTTTTTTTTTCGTCCTATAAGAAAATGTTTCCGAACCGCTCGCGTATCGACGCGAGCGGCTTGGAAACATCTCGTCGGTAGATTGATAGATATCTCCGTCGTAAGTTCTGCGACGTATAATGTTTGTTTTCAAACTTCTTCGTTGGATGGTTCGAGGAACGGATATTTTTTTTTTATTTATACCGTTGTCGGTGCGGTCGCGGTTTCGATTGGCGATGATGGGCGACACGAAGAACGACGAAATAACAATTCTGGGAATTTTTTTAATTTCATATGTATTTGCGCAGTGGAAAATAGACTGAAGCTTGGCATATTCACCGTCACAGTGCGCAATGCCAGCGAATATTGCACTATACATTCTTGGAACTTTCTGTCGTTCAATTTCGGACATTTCTTCACCGATGTTTATCGTAATTTAATTGATCATTATTTGAAATATTCCGAAGGTAAAAATGTCGAAAAAAAATTGTACATTTAACGTACCGGAACGAAAGTTTTTATGCAAAAACTGGTACATTAAATTTAATGTACAATTGTGATGAGAAATTGTTATACCTTTTCATCGAAGTTAAAGTAAATTATTTATAAAAATAAGGTATTTCCAATGTTTTTAATCCACTGAACATTAATTTTTCATCACAATCGTACATAAAATTTAATATACCAGTTTTTGCGTAAAAACTTTCAGTCCGGTACATTAAATTTCGTACGAATTTTTCTTGCAGCGATCGTCACATGGGACAGTGCAATTGTTGGTTCGCTTTCGCGCTCGTTCTTAACGTCGATGAGTGCAGCGTCCCTGGGAACAATTGGTCACCCATAATCTAGCCCGTCCCCGACTCACAGATAAAAATGCCGGAAAAATGTTCGAGTCGAAGAACAAAGTCGGAGGTCCGACAAAAACATTGGCACGTGGTGCAGTGCAATTATTGGTTTGGCTTTGTATACACAGAATAGCACGGATAGTACGGAAACATTGGTCATCCATAATCTACTCCTCCCGTGACGCGCAGACAATTCGAAAGTTCGATATTGCACACTGACCGGATAAATTGTTCGTTACTCATTTTAATTGCGTCGATGATTCGTCGTTGGGACAACAGTATGTTTTCGCGGCGTTCGACTGCCAACCGTGAGCTGGCACTACGGTCAGCCGATCGTGCAACGGAGGCGACGCGAATGTAAAATTCTATAGATCGAATTTTCGCTATTTTGGCCGAGTACATTTCGACCCCGAAGATATCTGCATGAGACTTCATTGAGGTACAACGGCTGCGTTTTAGATCGTACAAACTTCGCTCGGAGAAGTTCACTCGGAGAATAAAATTCGAAAAGTGAAGAACTTTGTTTTCTTCCCAATGCACCGCATCGACAGAGACTTGCCGACGATGAAATTTGACGTCATGAAAATATCTTCAAGGTCACATCGTACACTGAATAAAAAATTCGCTCGCGGGTTGCTGAATAAAAAAAGGTTTGTTTGAATTCTCCTTTCAATTCTTGTAATTCCATGTGACATTGGAACAACGACGGCAAGACTGTCAAGGTGACGTGTTAGCGTTTCAATCCGGTATGGAAGTGCACGAATTGAAACAACTTTTTTTTTTCTTTCGCAGCCCGCAAGCAAATTTTACTGGAATCATTGATCTTTTTTTTTTCAGTGCAAGTTTATTAATTTTTTTTTCAGTCAGTCCGACGAATTCGTACATCGCCGCTGGGAAGACGCAATTATTGCCGAAGTGTCGTCGACTCCACTCGAAACAAAGCGATTTGGTTAGGTCAATAATTTCGATTATCGACGAGAAATCTTCGTGAATCTCGCGTCACGTTTTCCGCCGACATCGAGTCGATCGGCAAAACATGGGAATAACTCGTATTGACCTCGTGCACTCGAATCACGTGACACGCATCGCGCGCTATCAACGCTCCTCTAGTCCGCTGTTTTGACAAAATACCGCGTACGTCGATGCAACAAACCCAGCTGACGCACCACGACGCAACACGTGACCATGATTGCGATTATCGTTGATACTGCGTTCTGGGTTTCCCCGAATACTCGAGCGAACTTTCCTCCGCCCTCTCATGGGAATCCAAGATATCTACTTGGTGCTAATTGGAAAAATTCTTGGGCAATAGAATTGATTTGTAACAGAATCTGTTGTGCACGTTTAAGTTTTGAGAAAGGAGATAACTTGCAACCGAGCCTAAGTTCTTCAGTTTTGTAACAATAAAAATTGTTAATTCAATGAGTGCAATTTATGTGCTCGGTTTAATTGCAATCGGAATTTCATCATTCGAATATTTAATTCATAAAAATTATTCATATTTTTCAATATTCAATTCAATTCGAACGCTATTTGCACACCCTTAAAAATAATAAAATAATTAGAGAATAAATAACAGAGAATGTATAATGACAAGACCGTAGAATACTTGAGCAAGTCACCAAAGAGGCCAAGTATATATATTTTATATATTTTTTTATACATATCATACAGAGTTTAGCACGCTGTTTTCGACTCGATATCAAGAGCTGGACGGAGAAATGTTACCTCTTGATAATCGTAAGAACGAACTATCCGCTGCTCGCACTGATAATCTTAGATCGTAGATCGCGTCAAAGGGGGCTTGATAAGCTTCGTTACGGATGATAAATGGGCGGCTCTTGTGAAGCCGCGAAATTGAACCAATTTGTTCGTCTAATGCTCCTCGTCACAATAAAAATTTGACACGCGATGATACACAATTCATCATGCAATTCAGCACTGATTAGAAACGACGCGCTGCTTTTGAGCCGGAACAAAATCAATTAGATTTAAAAAAAGGAAAGTTAAAAAAATATTTCAATACGAGACCCTCTCGAAGCAGTTTCGAGAAAAATGAAAGGGTCGAAAAGATGCACAGATAGCCCGGTAATTTTTCGCGTTCTTACATAACGATACGATTTGTAATATTTTTTTCTCCGATAAGATTGTACGTGAGACAAGAACCGGAATTCGTATCTCCGATAGCGTGCAGTCACGTACTTGTACTCGAGATTCCTTCTGACCGACTTAATCTCGATCGATCGGGAGCGTGAACGCAATACCACGCACGATCATTAAAAATATTATATATATATATATTTTTTACATATTGCTCCTAACGTGTTACCGAGTAAGAAAACTCACATTTTTATCGATAGTAACACGTGCCGAAGACACAAGACAACGTTAGATCGTAAAACGAAGGAAAATCAATCTCGTGCACCGGCTGTGGTTGATCGTAAATTTTTAGTGCGCGAATATCATTTTGCGGACTTGAAGGCCGTAACGCGAGCGTGGCTTGGAATCTGAAAAAAAATAAAATAAAATAAAAAAAAGAATGGAAGGTTCCATGCACGATTAGCTATGGACAAATAAACCTTATAGACACTGTAGTAGCAAATTATCATCCAACCGTACGCGATCGGCGATTATTGTCGAAATAGCGTTGAAATTATTTCGAGGAAAGAATATTGCTTCTTCGAATGGGCGTAAAATAGTTGAGTCAATTTTAAACCGAGGCCGTTTGTGAACGCATTGACACAATTATATCGCAATACTCCGTCATTCAGAATGGTTTACGCGGATCGCGATGCTCTTGTTGCCGTTATATCTCGACCGCCTCGTTGGGTGTATCACGGGCTCGACGATAAGCGGTGAATGTTCGCGATTAGAGAATGCGAATAGGCGAGCTGCGTTCCTTCGGTGCAAACTCCAAAGGTTGCAATCCTCAACTATTAAAACACTGTGTGCATGCTGTGTACCCTGGGATAACGGGTGACGAATATTGCACGATTATGTTCGGTAAATTGGTGCCTCCAATTATTGAATAGTACAGCACATACAACAGTATGTGCGTTTCTTGCACGTACACTGATAAAAAAATGCGGTTGAATCAAATAAATATTTTCTTGGTCGAACAAAATATTTTAGCGTCTCAAAAATATTTTGGTGAAAAGATTCAAAAAAATGTGTGAACTAAATAATTTTCTAGCTGTGCCAACAATATATTTATTTGAACGTCAATGCCCGAATCTTTAATTGATTCAACCGTTTGTTTTTTTATCAGTGTATCGGCCGAGAAATAAATTAATGATAAATGCTGTCCGGATCAACGAGATCGCCGACCGTAGTGGGCGCTTGAGGTTCATTCCACTTTGGGAACGTGTTCCTCGCTGCTCACTTCTGAAGATAATGACAATCATATCTTGGCAATTTGCGATAAATCCAATTTCCAAAGTTCGAACGTTGATCCTCCTATTCCATCACTATTGTCCTTACGATGAGCCGAACGAGCCGTTAAGACATTGTTGCGATAAAAGAGTCGTGACTTGCAAATAACGCGTCAGAGCTTCGCTGGAACTGTTTTCGCAGATAAAAAAAAATTATTTCTATGTGCAAACGAGCGTAACGCTTTCATGTAATTGTTTTTTTTTTTTTTTTCAGGCACGCTCCAACCAGCTGATATCACTACAACATGGCTCGATATGGTCGATCCTTGCGTGAAGATCCTCGAGGCTCAGGTCAAAATAGAGATTGAGGCAGCAATGACCTACTTGGCAATGGTAATAATTTTAATAATTTTAATAATTTTAATAATTTTAATAATTTTAATAATTTTATCAATTTTAATAATTTCAATAATTTTAATAATTTCAATAATTTTAATAATTTCAATAATTGTAATAATTTTAATAATTTTGATAAGAGAGTTATAGCCTTGAGTTAATATGGACAAGTATTAATAGGGTCTGGTTATCGAGGGACCGACGAAAGCCTGTTCTCGATAATTGAACTGAACGATGCGACATCTACATTGAATTTTGTTTGTCGTTTCAGGGTGCGCATTTTGCACGGGACACCGTCAACCGTCCCGGATTCAGCAAATTGTTCATTGAAAGTGCGAGCGAAGAGCGCGAACACGCGATAAAGGTTATCGAATACTTGCTGATGCGTGGACAACTGACGACCGACGTCAGTAAATTATTGAAGTTCCCGCTGGTGCGTATGTTCTTGGCCGAAAATTTTGAGTAACCGAAAAAAGAAGCTACGTCGCATCTGTTTTATCGACGGTCACGGTCGATAAAACGCATGTCGAGAGTTATCCGGCGATACGATAAAATAAAAAACTTGAGTTAAACGAGTAATCATCGATATCATTCACCTCGACAGAGACCGATCAGAGAGGAATGGACTAGCGGAGTGGATGCCCTGACCGACGCCCTTAATTTGGAAGCTCAAGTAACTCGCAGCATTCGCGACATAATACAGACGTGCGAGGCGCCCAAGACAACCAGCTTCAACGATTACCACGTTAGTACAATAAGCTCGACATTTTTTTTGTCACATTTGTGTATCAGATATAGTAAAAGAGCTCCGAGTATGGAACAGTCAAACATTTATCGATTTCGAATTAATCGAATTTTTTTTCCAGCTCGTCGACTACCTCACCGGCGACTTTTTGGACGAGCAATACAAGGGAGAGAGAGACCTTGCCGGAAAGATTTCCACGCTCGGCAAGATGATGACAACGCACGGACCTCTCGGGGAGTTCTTGTTCGACAAGAAGCTCCTCGACAATGTCGTTTAATCCCTCGTCGTCGATACGTATATACATACTCTATATTATACGATATATTATACAGTTTATCGAAATTAAGGGGCCATACAGAGAGCATAGTTTCGAACGATTGTGGGGGCGATAATCGATCAAGTTTTTCTGCATTTGTATAGGATTCATTTTTTTTTTTAATTTGATTTTTTTCTCTTTGTATTAATGATTTGTTTCTACTGAACTGTCTCTGTGTATGGCTTGAACAAGTGTTCCACGGTTACTGTGTATACAAATTTATTCTATATTATATAAAAAAGAAAACAAAATATATTCGTAAATGAATACAACGAAATGTTTCTCAACGGAGGAGGCTGCGATGGTCGAAGATCCTTTCTGTTTGGCACAGTATGAATAATATCTCGTATAGGCTGTGGCCCGGCAATCTTGTGTTCGAATATCGATCGGCCACTGACTTACGCACTTGTTAGACTCTGAAAATTCGAAAATTTTAAATCTGTCATTCGTTCAGAAATGTCACGAAACGTGGAGTCAAAGGGGAGTTATTAAAGACTGTACGAAGAACGGATTATTTGTCGATGAATTTACGATATTACGAATTTCCAGCTAACTTCATCTGCCGACTAGTTTTCGTCTCGACACTCGGACACGAAGAATATTGACTTATTAAAAAAATGAAACGAGTGTTTGTTACGGGTTATTTTACGCAAACCTCTTTTGGCCGTCCGTGCACAATTGGGGTCACAGTTATTATGTCGTGCGTCAACGGTGTCGCGTTTCCGAGCTTCGGAACACGTCGCAGTACGTACGGGGAATCCCCTCGACTGGCGAACCGGGCCAATTGAGCGAATCCCGCGTTGTTTGATCATGAGCAGAAATGAACTGGTCGAAGGGGCCGAGAGGGATGGAGGGGAAGAATCGGAGAATTCCAGGCCGGATGCTGCCACGGCAGAGGAGGGCCACTATCAGCAGCGTGGGACTGTCCGGCTACCTTCGAATTAACGAGATTCCCGCATCTCCATCACGCATCGACGCATGCGCAACAAGTCTCTGCATACTATTTTTAAAAAAATTTCAAGCTTTCGAGTTTTAGTAGTTGTGCTATATCGACATCCTGTTGGTCCTCGTGCATTACTTATTCGAAAAAGTAATTACGATCTTGTAAGAAATTCATCGCATTATTACCTCGATGACCAACCAACCGTAAAACTGTGGGTTGGATTTGGGTTGTTTTCTAACAATCTAGTCCAACTCAATCAGTTGATTGGTGCGCCAAACCGACTATGATTCCAACTTTCTAGAATTTAGTTTTGGGTTGACATTTCATCGACCGGTTGGTTTTTAGATTGGTTCCAGGTTGGTCAGAATGCGAGGGTTGTTATATGTGGTATTGCGGATTAACAAGAGTTTCATACAAACCTTCCGATAATATGGAAGAAAAGGGTGCAGATACGGGATGTGGAGTATATATCGAACGAGTACCTTGAATTACTCGGATCTAACGCGCATGCGCACGAGAAGCGGGTCCATTGTTTGTCGTTGATGTAATGATACCAGCGCAGCGGCGTCGGTAACTAGGGAGCCGATATCGTACGGTCGTCCTGTGCGTCCTACTGTGCGCAGGTACTGCGGGATCGAGCGAGGACGACAGGATGCTGAATTATGGCTTACGCAAGAGTGTAATGAGCAATAACTTCCGAGGCTGTATCGAACCAATTTGACGTGCAGAAACAAACTGTTTCGAAAAATTACTTTTCATGTAACGAATAAATCTCTGTGCACCAATGTCTATTACTATCCTAACTCTAAATATTATACATACATTCCCTGGTACCGAGTTTTCATTCCTTATGTAATACATTTTTAAGGTAGTACGAGCGAACAGTTCGACGTCACCTAAATTCAGAGAGATTTGAGAGGGAATTGCGAACACTTCTTGATAGGATAAAAATCTGAAAAAATCAAGCATATGAAAGGTGCTGAAAAGATTGATTTTGCATGGTAATAATTCGAAAATGTTATTAACAAATTAATGAAAAAAAATTGTTCGACAAATCCCTCGGCAACTTAAATTTTTGTTCATATAAAAACAATTTGTAAATTTTTTTGTATACGTATGAAAATGTTAAGAATTTTGTGTAGTTTTTGAAATTACGTTTTTTATGAACTAAAAACGCAATTTCGAGAAGCGTTCGCAATTCCTGTCTCGATTCTCTCTGAATTCACGTGAGGTCAGACTGTCCGCAAGTACTACCTTTACATACATGTACCGTATTCAATCGTATTGGAGCTTCGGATTAGCACAATATTGCCCTGAAAGCCCAAATAAATGGTATGTACATTATGCGAGTGTGAATTGACGCTCACGTACTACGCATACATTTAAATTGAATCCTAAGATTCGTGCAACTGATACGTATTGTCCAGGCAAAGGCTAAAAGTCGTGCTATTGGCAACAAATTTGTTATCAGTAAATTAACAATTATTCTCGTAAAATAAAAAAAAAATGGTGAGCACAAACGAAATGTACGAACAAACCTTTTCTTTTGCCGTGTTTATACATTTTTTTCGAAGGTTCGAAAAGTCTCGACCCTCAATCGATTCGGACAATCGAGGTTCGACTGTACGCCGCATAGAGTGCGCGCGCGTTCTCTCGTCCCTAAGACGCCTGACTAACCTCCAAGAGATTAAGTTTCGTTGACCCATAGATAGCTCTCGCTGACCCATTTCGTAGCTCTCGGATAACGGAAACAAATAAAGAGAATGACAATGAAACAACGATCAGTCACGGATATCGTCCGAGATATTCGTGAAGAAACAAAACACGATCCGACCGACATTGCAACCCGATCGGGCGCGTGTACGGTGTAACCATAAACCTGAACGGACACGATAGGCGCCCCTCGGTGATTCGCTGCTCGCGTCGTGCCTTTACTCCGTTACGATCAAGTGACGCCGACCCACAAAGTAGCTCTCCGATAACGGAAACAAATAAAGAGAATCACAACAAAATAACTATTAGGCACGGGTGTCGTACGAGATATTCGTGAAGAAAGAAAACACGATCCAACTGCCATTGTAACTCGATCGGGCGCGTGGACGGTGTAAGGCAACAGTTACCAATGCTCGGATACGTCCCAGTCGTCGAACACTCTCATGCAGATTTTATTTGTAGAATCTAAATATTAGAAATACAATTTGACAACTACAATCGCATTGAAATATCGTTGTTTTAATTACTAAACAGCAAGGAAATTCTTTTAGTTAATATGAACTAGTTGAGTTCATACATCAGAATTCTCGACGTCTATGATTGTCCGAAACATTGGGACATGCAATGTCCGAACGTAGGGACCTGCCGGAGAACCACGTCCTAACACTGGTACATTTGTACTCTTCCCTGTGCGGCACATGTCGCAATTGTTGCGGCAACTGCTACTTTTTCTCTATCAGGGATTTTGTTATTTTCTTCCGTAACTAAAAAAAACATGCGTCTGTGTAATTTATCGGTGTTTAGGAAACTAGAAACCATCAGCTTCACGTTGGTTTCGATTACTTTCACAAAAAAAAAATTTGTTCTCGACCAACGACTAACCGCTGGAATCCGCTAATGCTCTTAACCGTCCGCATCGGACAAAATTTTATCTTCAGAGGTAAAAAGGTACCGAGCGTCGGCACCTCTACCTCGACGACAAACTCGAAGGGACGCGTTCGGGGCCCTTCGATGGTTCGCCGCTCGCGTCGTGGCTCCACTCTGTTGCAGTGGCCGGGTCGCCTTCCGGGAAGGATGCACGCATTCGTCTCTAACAAATTGTTGCGTGTATGCACGACGATGATGGGCAGCCGTGATCGGTGGTGCATGTTCGATCATCCAGTTACACGCTGGAAGTGGAAGCGAACGACCGGCGGCGGGAACGGGGGACGAAGGCCTACCGGCGTTGGGTCGCGCTGCCGTCGATTACCGCGCGATCGTTCGTTACCGCGTTCGTCGAGCGTGGGGTCGAAACGACGCACGCTTGCGCGACGTTCGCCCGCCATTCCCCTACATAAAATGTCGCGGGATTTCAACGAACGACAGTATCGCTCACATTCCCGTACGTGCTATCGGCGGCTAGGTGTCGTCCAGGCTCGCCTCGTTTCGTCGGTGTTGCCCGGTTCATCGGGTGTCCGCACACATCGGCCTCCGACTCTCGACCGACGCGAATCGACCAGCCACCGAGTCTCCGGTCCCGAGAACTCACCGCAGGTTAGAATCGTTTCTTGCTCGAACCCTTCCTTGTTCTTGTTTCTCGCACGAATGCTCTGTTATCATGAAAGAAAGAAAATACAAAGGAAAGTGGAACTTATTCTTTATTAAGAAAGCTTCTGCGAGACGGAATCTTATATATATATATTTTTTTGTAATTTCTTTGTTTCCTTCATTGAGACAAAGCTTTATACATTAAAGAGCGCAGAAAATGGACAGACTTTTTTTCGATAAATTTTATATCATCGTTTATTGCTCGAACGTTAGCTGATTTTACTTCCTCGTAAAGAGCTTTGTTATCATTGGAAAAAAAAAAGAACATTATGATTATTTGTTTTCATATCGTTTCCTCGCAACTTCCTTTCATTAACGAAGCTTCTGTGGGAAGGAATCTTTGTAATTTTGTTGGTTCCTCCATTAAGACAAAGGTTTGTAAAGGAAAGAACGAAAGCAATGGAGAGACTCTTGTCAATACATTTATATAATCGTTTATTGCTCGAGCGTTTCCTGATGGTACTTCCTCGTACGGGGGCGTTGTTATAATGGAAAAAAAAACGTAATTCAAAATCATTCATTCTCATAGCGTTTCCTTGTAACTTACTTTTTTTTAACAAACCTCGCGCGCGAAGGAATCTCCGTCACTTATTTTGCTTCCTCCATTGAGACAAAGTTTCGTAAATGAAAGAACAAAGAAAATTGGTATACTTTTTTTTCGATAAATGTGATATAATCGTTCACTGCTCGAACGTTTCCCTGTTTTACCTCCTCGTACGAGAGCTTTGTTATCGTTGAAAAAAAAAGAAACTTAAAATTATTCATTTTCATATCTTTTCCTCGTAACTTACTTTTATTGACAAAGTTTTTTTTTCACTTTCTCTATTAAAAGAAAGCTTTGTAAATGAAAGAGCAAAGAAAATGAACAGATTTTTTTAGATAAATTCGACATAATCCTTTATTCCTCAAGCGTTTCCTTATTTTACTTCCTCGTACGGGAGCTTTGTTATCATGGAAGAAAAAAACAAAAGAAATTGAGAATCATTCATTTTCACATCGTTTCCTCGTATCTTAATTTAATTAAGACAGCTCCTGCTAGGAAGCGTCTTCGTCATTTGTTTTGCTTCCTCCATTCAGAGAAAGCTTTGTGAATGAAAGAACAATGGAAACGGACGGACTTTTTTCGATAAATTTGATATATATCATATTCGTACCATGCGACGATAAAAGAAAAAGTGTCATTAAATTAAATTTTATCTTTATTTATTAGCAGTTCGATTTATCGAGCTGACAGCTCGAAAGACAAACGCCTGTTCAATTTATAATGCTACGACTTTTAATCATCGAATTATATATATGTCCCCGAATTATCTCTATAGTTGATCTGCCTCGATCACATCGGTGTCCTAAACCAAAAAAGGGCATATTGGGTTCAAAAATAATATATACGCCTCTTTCACTTGCCTTGGTCGATGCATTTGGGCATTCAAAAAAATACAAATTTTTTTTTTTTAATCTGCATAAATACATCGCATGTCGTCTGTTTAACTACCGATAAACGTATTCGATTTCCGAATGCTGCGAATCTGGTCGATGATTGGATAGGAAAAAAAATCACGCTTCCTCAATAGCGGTTCAATTGCGAAATAAATTTAATAAATGATCGAGGCTCGCAGACGGAAAATTCGTCAGTCGCAAATTTCTGTTATCGCACATTCGATAATTCGATGGTACATAAACCGTTCAGACTGTATTCGCGAGTGACCAATAACGCGGTAACGACTTTCATTCACACTCTACTCAACCTCGAGACAGCGATACATTATGGGCGAATCGATATGTTCCGCGACAAATTTATTTAGCGAACAGCTGTTAAAAAAATGTTTCGCGGATGCAATTTTGCACATAGCAGTAACCGATAGAGAGAGAGAGAGAGAATAATTGTAAAAAATGTAAAAATTATATTATAGAGAAACAGAGAAAAATACTTAAAAAAAAAAAAACCTATGCTATTTTCCACATGATAATAGCCAAGTGAGAGAAAAGACTTGGTTTAATATTTTTTTTTTTTTACAATGCAATTTCGCACGTGGTAATAGTTAAGTGAGAGAAAATACTTGCAAAAAAAATAACATTTTTGAAGATGCTTTTTTGCACATGGTAATATCCGAGTGATAGAAAATACCTGACTATAACTTGACATGCTTGATTACAAGTTCATTTACTTGATTGTAATCAGAAAAAAAAAAATTAAATTGTCAATGCATTGTAAAATTAAATTGTCAATGATATTGGCAGGAACTTCGAGTTCCCTGTAATGATGTACAAAAGCGTCGTCGGGCCGCAACCGTCGAATGTCCGATAGGGAATTAATTCGGAACGGCCTCCAGTGGTAAAGTAGATAATGACTTTAGAGCGGGCTCGATCTCTTGGGCAACCAACACGCGCCTATACAATTCGTACGGCAGTTAATCAATCGGCGGATCGTTCCCTCGAACGAGCCAATGTATTTCGGTGCACCGAGTACGTTGTGAAATTTCGAACTTGTCTATCGTAATCGAATTAATCTTATCGCGAACGATAATCCTCAACTTTTTCCGTGTATTTTCCATTCTCGTGCGACCCGATGTATGGTTCAACCGCGCAGACACATGATCGTAAATTCGATAATTATCGGCACGAGGATGTTCAAATTCTAACGAGGAAGACGATAAGAGATTCAGCAGCGATCCGACGGAGAACCGGGGTTAGCACGCGATGTTGGGCTAATTTGATTTTTATTTTCTTCGTAACTAATATGCGATAATTTCGTAGAGATTCGACAGAGAACCGAAGCTCGATCGATGATATGATGCGATTATACATGTCTGCAACAATCCATCGAATACCGTAGATATCCGGCTGTCAATCGAGCACCCGGACCGTCCGCTTATCAGGTCCGGACAGTGTAATTGCGAAAATAAATCGATCTTTATTTTCTTGATAAGTGATATTAGATTTTTCTTTCCCGACAAAAAAGCGATAGGGTAAAGTGGGCAGAGGAAGAGAAGAACGTGTAGTGGAGATTCGATGGAAGAACCGAAGGCTAGCCTGCTCACGATATCTGCAATCAAATCAACACCGTGGACACTCGACGTCGGCAAGCGATAGGCTTTCTCGTGTTACAACTCGTGGATCTTGAAATTGTTTCATAGTCCGTGTGAATGCATTTTTTTTTTTTTACCGTTCTCAAGGTCTGCGAGAGTTGCGCCTGATTTTTCTATTTTCTCCCAGCAAAGCCGATTTGTAATGGTTCTTCGACTACATAGAGAGGAAAAACCTGATCGTTAGATAGCACTGTGATTTGGATACGCGAACGTAGATCTTTGTATTTTTTACACAAAAATACCTACGGTATTTTTTTCTTTTCATAGAGCGAAAATTCGAGAATCGTCGCGTGCGACAGTTCCGCGCAACTTCCTCTCTCATGCGTGCAGTGCGTATTTTCATTGACGTCATGTTCCGTTCCCACAGACGAACCAGCTAAATGTGCAAAGCTCAATTGGTGACGAAGCCTTCGAGTTTAATTCAAATAACGAAACAAAGATCGTATTTTACTGTAACCATGTGAATAAAAAGACACATAGTTGTAGATACATATTTAAAAAAAAAAACAAGTTCGCAGTTACGTCCAATAAAAATTTCAGCTGTGGACCATAAATTCAGTACCGAGTGTCGAAAAGAAGCGTATATTATTCAATGTAAAATCGGTGAAATATTAAATGCTATAAATTTGAATTTCCTGGGTCGAACTCGTCAGTGTTCTCCAAAAATGGGCGGGTGATGCAACGCAACGCGAGTCGTGCCTCGTGAGTGCCGTCATCCTTGCCATTATTTGCCATTAATTAATTAACGAAAACCGTTGTTCACCGAAGTAGTTCAGGCGTACCTGGTCAAATAGTTTGGTTGTTGGCTCTGAAAGAAATAACACAGGAGTTAGTTGCGGCTGTTTCAAGCACGATCAGCATTCCCCGCACGTTCAATCGTTTACCGTCCTGGTATTATGCGTCTCTCCGTACACCTTTTCTCACTTTCCGCTTCCAGCTCCGGATTTCTCTCGCGCAGGTGCAAGGCCTGCAGAACGGTCGTAATTATCCCTCAATGACGCTATTTTCATCCATTTCAACGTTCGCAAGAAATTCTCGTTTACTTCGAACGAATTCCATGTTGGACACATTATTAGCATCTTCGCCGCAAAATAAAATTGAACTCCGTCGATCACATCGAAATATCGAGAATGACGAATAGTGTGTTCCTTAATTCATTCCCAACCACATTTCCAAACCGGAAGCGACATATTTCGGGTATAGCATTGCTTCTGGTCGAAAAATGAGATTTTCAAACCGGACGTGACATATTTCGAACACGACTCCACTTCCGGTCGAAAAATCAGATTTTCAAAACGGAAGTGACGTATCACCCATATGACGTCAGATCCGGTTGAAATCGAGTTTCTTCAAAAAATTTCAAAAATCTCTGCCCAAAGTCCCTTCCGGTTCAAAAGTGAGATTGTCAAAGCGGAAGTGATGTTGCACAAATTTTTTTTTTTAATGTCCCTTCAATGTATCTCGAATGGATTCAGCGACGGAAAAGGATGATTGAAGGAGCAACACGGAAAATGTATCCGTAAAAGTCCTCATCGGCGGTTTGGCAGTGAAAAACGAACAGCGGGTTTATCGAACGAAAAAAAAGTGCACTTACATTAGCGAAGGTGCCCTTGATATGTAGATTGCATAAAAAAAGTTGGCACCTATTACAGCCCGCACGCTTCGTTAGGTCGAACCTCTCGTCAGTCTATCGTAAGCTTCAAGCCGTATGCAGTGTCGCTCGATAAGCGCTTCGATATCGTGCTCGTCTAACAGTCGAAGCACCGATCGAATTTGAAGTAACATTTTTTTTTTGCACTCAAACGGCAAATGTATACAAAACTGTTAGAAGCGGCGCCGCGGCGTGTTTCACCGAGCCGATAAGAAAATATTTCACGCGCAGTGTCCTTCGCACGTCGAAAGTCATTCACGGCGTATCCTTATCGTAAGTGTTGTTAATTTTAATTTTTCGAATATTTTTTTTTCCCGGTAACCGGTGCAAAAAATTTCGTAAAAACGTTGAAATTCATTTTTGCGGAGTCTTCGAACGAGATGACAGACGTTGACAAACGGATGTTTTGAATTTTGTGATCGACGAGTCGGAGAACGATCAATAAAATTGACGATCTTCTCGTGCAGCGGCGAGATGGAGGTTTATTTGTTTACGCGAATGAGTTCGATGTTTGTCTCGAGAACGTGTTTTTCGCTGCTACGGAGGATTTATAATATACGGCATGCCCGCGGTGAAGCGAGCAATCATTTTTCGACCTTGATCGTAGATCGCAAGCGTGTATATTAACCGCACGCGATACCAATGAGAGTATATCTTCGACGAGTACGACTGAAACTCTTTCCTGTTCTTATTTTTAACTTTAAAAAAATTTATTTATGTAAAAACGTTTCGATCGTTCGTTTTCAAACTCAGTGAGCAAGGTCGTCGGATCAGCAGGTTCGAGTCAGGATAGAATCGATGGATATCGATCAATTAACGGCGCCGTTTAGTTCGATTCAAGGAAAAAAAAATACGATCACTCGGTCGGTTTATTTATACTCGATTAAAATTATACTCGGAGGTCTTGAAAAAAGTGTAAAAAAAGTTTGGTTCGATATCAAAGAGCTTTATGTCCACACATGCAAATAAATGTGACTGATCGCTCGAACTTAATTGATCGTCTATGTTTCCGTCCTTTTTCGATATTTAATTGAAAAATGATATCTTGTATTTTCAGTATTCAACACCTTTTATTTCTATCTTTTCAGGATCAAACTTCCGTGTCGGTCAAATATTTTCATCCGTTCCAACGTCGACGCTGAAGGTAAACAACATTTATCAAAAATATTCATTGTAAAAATTCAAGTAGTTTATAGCCCAGGGCCCGAAACGAATAGTGGTAAAAGTCGTGAATCCCGATTAGTACGTGAAAATTATACACCGACCAGACCACATTCGCCACGTTCACTCCGCGTGAAAAATGATCCGACTTTTAATCTACAAATATCTATACAGATATACAGAGATCTACAAAGATCTATATAGATACATAGAGATCTACGGAGATCTATACAGATATACAGAGATGTACAGAGGTCTATAGAGATCTATGGAGATCTACAGAGACCTATAGAGATCTATAGAGATCTATAGAGATCCATGGAGATCTATAGCGATCTATAATCTATAGATCTCTGCCGCCATCTCGATTATCCCGACTATTGTCCCAGAAGCGGGTCGGAAGTAGATACAAAGAATTTCTCATCGGTTGAAACGTTTGTCTGCGCTGCAGAAAAGGAGTGCAAATAACGATGTTTATTTATGATAGCGAGACCTTGAACCTGAACGATAATTCTTCGGTGTGCCGAGCACGTAGTGCTATGGTAAGCCTCGTTTAAATTCTAGACCAATTCGTCGACGGTATTTCCTCGTGAGGTGCGCTCTCATAATTATGCTGGATCATGTTTATCTATTCGTTCGAATCTCCCTCTCTCCGACGAAGCGTGCCACGCTTGTTCAAAGATTCTCTGCGCAGCCTCTTTTATGAACTATGCGGGCGTCTCCGAGCGTTATGCAGGAGGCTTTGGAAACACTCATTAATCACTCGGGCACGATAGATGCATCATCGGCGCGGACTTCGCGAAGGTCTAGTCGCGGTAGTGCGCAATTTATAGATCTATACATTGTGCTTTGTCGCCTCGAGGAGGAAGCTTTGTTTATGTGAAAAAAAAAATAATTTTTTTTTTTTACTTTTTGGAGAATTAGCGTAAAGCAATTTTCGAATGATCCTAAAATGCAATTTGCTTCCTTTCTAAAATCCTTTACTATTTTTTATTTATTATTTTTTATATTTTTATTTATTTTATTAACGTTATTTTTATTTCGAGCGGTTTACCTTTTTTTTATAGACGCGTTACGATAATGTAGGATCAAAGTCAACCCTTTCAAGGGTGCGGATTTTTTTTTGGTTTGCAACAATTCGACAGAGTGTATATAGCATGTGAAATATCGCTGTCGGTAATAAAATTGTTGTATGCCATTGAGCGGTACAACTCCGTGAGGTTGCGTTTCGTTACGATAAGTCTAACGCTATCTAGAGTCAATCGTAAAGAATATTTCAGCGAGTGGCTCCTCCGTCTGTGAATAAGAATTTTGTCGAGCGCTTACCGATCGTCGTATCTTTAATAATAGGATGGTAAATACCACGGTCGGTAAAAACTGTAATATTTTTTTTTTTACCACGCCGGAAGTTGACACGACATCCCATTCCGTTGAGACTTTTTTCTATCATCCATGGCGGAAGCCGTAGGAGCAAAATTGATTACAGTTTTTTTACACCGACCGTCGGTAAGGTAGGAAAGAATGTGTCTCACATAATATCGAAGGCATCAAACACCTAGGACGAAGCAGCGATAATGTTTTCCAGAGAATAAACCTTTTGTCGTTAACAATTGTTCACCGTTCACAAACTTCGGTTTTCAATGGAATTCGGTCCAGGCAATTTTACGTTACAACATTTGATATTTCAATGAATGTCGAATAGAACAGTTACTTCGTATGTCCGCATCAGCCGTAGCGTTTTATTAGCAACGAACCATCGATAGGTCTGCTTTGCACAACATAATTGCCAGACGCGACCACGCGATTAATGAGGCTTCTTTCAATTCGTCAGCGAGACGTCATCGACCGAGGCGAACCTGTAGATTTCTAATACAAAAAGACATCGGATCGGGTTACGATCTCCTATGGAAAGTTTCCGATGATGCATGGAATGATAAAATATTTTTGAAAAACAGCAACAATCGTAAAGAAGAAAAATTGGACGATCAGTTTTTTTTACGAGAACAATTAAGATGTTTGGCGTTTCAAAGATTACGAACAGTCGAACGCAGCGAAGACACGTTGAGATACTTGCGATTGTTGGGCGACCGGATTTATAATCGCTAAGCCGCGCGCGATTGCGGCGAGACGAAGTTCATCTGATAATCTCGAGAATCTTCCGTATCGCGATAACAATGTCAGATGTGACTCAAGATCAACTAATCCCACCGAATTGGCGGCACTTCGTTTGCTCTTCGAGCTCGAAGAGCCAGTACTGATCGTGGCTCACTGTGCCAACGGCGGGGTTTACTTCAGCACGAACATGTCCTAGGCTCGTCAGTCATTCTCTCGTCCTCGATCGATCCTGATCCCGATCTCCGGAAATTCCGTGGCGAGGAGAGCAAGGTAATTTTTTTTTTTTTTTTTAAGTCTTTATTTTCCATCGATCGTCATTCTTTGAAACGGTTCGTGACACTTACTCACCCACATCCAAACTCCTGAGGCCAAAATCTTACTAACCTGGTGAAAATATTTCTCTGAATATCTCTGAAAATTTCTCCGAAAGTTCTCTGAATTTCTCTCGCTTTTCGCACTTTTCAGAGAAAGTCTAAGATTTTTTTTAATCCAAATATTTCTAATTGTTCTGAAAATCTTTGGACTTGTCCTTTTACAAATTTCGTTTCCACCTGAGCGGGTGAATTAGTGATTTTACTTATACTGGTGTTGCCTAAAACTTAAATTTTTGTAATGACAAGAGTGTGCCTAAAATTATAATTTAATACAAGATTGTATTAAATTGTACATCCGATAGTGCTTTGCTTTTTCCCGCAAAGTCTCTGAATGGCCTTCATTACAGATTTTGGTTACCGACTGAGTCGTTTCACATGTCCTTAATAATTATTAATTGAAAACCAAGGAAGTGTACATTTTTTCAAAATATTGAAGATAAAAAAATATAAGTATGCATATTTCTGCGTCGGTGTTTGAACTAAAAAGGTTTATTTTCGCGCATAAATCCTATATAACGGCTGAACGCAATTTGAGATAAAGTTGACTGGGGGTCATCGGGCCCGATAGATTCGGGCAGGCGTGCGTCACTCGGTAATCGCTTGCAGATAACAAGGGGATTAATATTCGCAACAAATATATTATGTAAATGTATACACGAATTCATAAAGGGGATTCCCGTATGTAAAATTTTTTGGACTTTTGCAAAATAGTGCATGTATGCACAGATCGCATGGAATGTAAAAAAAAGCTACGCAATCTTTTGCAAACGCCTACTGATTGAAAGATCGCATACTCGAGAGCTGCAGATAAAATTTTTTGGTATATTTGTCCGTATTGTTTTTGTGAGATAATTTGGGAGAAAGTGAAACTTGAGTTTTGTGCTCGCTAGCGCACCTGGGGAATACTGCGCCGCCGGCGCATTCTGTCGCGTGTCTCAGCGCTTCTTGCCGATGGAAAACAAACATTTTCGAAATATATTCTAAATATATTAAATTCGGAGTTACTGTATCATTAATCTATTGATCTTATTTCCTATATTACTTACTGTAATCTTACTTAGTATGTTATTAATGTATAATAATATTAATGTATTAATCATGCACACAATAGCGCTGTGCACTATCGTCGTGAGCATAAAAACTCATTTTTCAACAAAAAATACTCAACTTCCGGTATAGAAAACTCATTTTTCGACCGGACGCGACATCATATCGAAAATACGCAATTTTCGGTCGAAAAATGAGATTACCAAACCGGAAGCGATAAATTTCCGGTATGACGTCACTTCCGGTAAAAATCGGTTTTCAAACCGGAAGTAACGCATTTCCGTTCAATGCCCATAGTTTCTAAATTCTACTGACCGTAGCGAGGGCCATCATGCGCTTCCGCCATTTTGGAGAACAGTTACGCACGACTCACGTCTATAAAATTTCGATCGTTTTTCAATAGTGTTTTGAGGAATTCAAATCGACGCATGCACATTCAAGTTCGGTTGATCGCGATGCGACGCAGGCAAATAAAAGAACGAAATAAAAACACAAGTCGTCAAGCACGAACGAATGCACGATACACAGATGCAAGATAATTAATTCGAGTGTAAGATCGCCTCAATTCTGGAAAAAAATGCGAATACAAAAACGGCACGAAAATTCGAACGTCCCACAATTCCCGAAATTGTTCGAGGCAGAGCTCGCGAGCGCGTCGACCGCCCGAGGAGTAGGGAGCGTACATAAAAGCCGGGTTTTCGTCGCTCTCACAGCCAGTGGATACCGCTGCCCTGAGCTCAGCTGAGTTTCAAGGGCGTTTGACACACACCTTCCGTCGTGCACGAGATCACCGCCGCGCGTAATAATATACCCGAGCGAGAAGAGACCGGATAAATACGTGTCTTTCGAACGGGACTCTCCGAGTTTCGTTTATCAAACGGAAAGTTGATAAATAGTGACCGAGCGAATCGAGCATTATCATCGTCTTGCCCTGCGGTTCGATAAGAGACGCGCATAAAAACGGGCATTCCCGTAGCTCTCGTCCCGTTTCGCTTCAGTCGCGAACTGTCGGTTGCCCCCGGAGAGAAGCAACGCCACGAAAATGAGCTGCAGAATTTTGTTGAAAGTTTGTGAGACCGGCATTTTCCAGCGATCGGTCGCCGGCCGTCAACCGAAATGGGTCATGCTGGGCAGATGCTTGAGGTTTGTCTTCTTCATTTTTTTTTCTTTTTTTTTTCGCACTAAACGACGCTGCTGATGGATTTTATCGATCAGGCGACAAAAGAAATTATCGGGAAAAATTATTTTGCGCATTATTTTATCATCATTGTTACAAAGAAATTGTTAGAATTGTTTTCAAAAATCCCTATGATCGATGTCACATTTTGTCATCGAAGTGACGTCGGAAAATCAGAAAAAAGGACTATATTTGATATAATTTATTTTTATCACCGATAGTGGTAGAAGAAAATTTATTGACAATTTTATATATTATTTTACATAGCTATTATCTTGTTCTAATGTTATACCTAAAAGCAATTATATAATTTGCCAAAGGGTTAATGACCCGAGTCCCTCGGCCCATTTTATTACTACTGTTATGATAAATCATCGGCGATTACGAGAATAATTTTTTTCCCTAAAAAAATGAGGTCATACATTATTTTATTACTATTATTATTATCATAAAGAAATTATCAGAATTATTTTTAAAAAATTCCCTATAATTTCGTACATTTCTCGTGCGAAACACTTTTTCCAAATCGTGTGATTACAGCACTCGCCTTCGGCTCGTTCTGCAAACTCGCGCTCGTTAGAAAAACGTTTTTCGCCCTCGTGGAGTAATTTACTATTTATTACCTGCAACAGTAGATGAAAATTTATTGACAATGTTATACCTGAAAACAATTATATAAATCGCCGAAGGGCCATCGACCTATTTTTTATTGTTATTATTATAATTATTGTGCCTGAAATATTCTGCCTGCACTATCTAAGCTTGGACTGTTCTGCCCATACTACTCAGTCTCTATTTTTCTTTTCGCTTCTCGTTCGATGATAAATAATCAGAATTACGAGAATGAATTTTTTTCCGAAAAAAAAAAAAAAAATGAGCCCGCACATTGTTTTCGTTCGTCGGCAGTTCGTCGCTGAGCTCAAAAGTTTTTCAACTGCCTGTCCGGCCCGCAGCCGACACGATTGTATACGCCGGGAATCTCGCCGGGCCCGGCGAGTACCATTCCTCCCGATGTTTATCGTCCCGGGGACGCCAGTCAGGTTTTTTTTTTCTCGCGCTCGAATTATGTATTCGCCGCGGGTACGCGAGACGAGACGATGCACCGAACGCCGAGCCTCCGAAAGCAGACGGACGACCCACATATTCGATTGGCTTTCACGCTGCGGAGAGTTTCATCCGTCAATCGGTCGTTGAAGAATCCCGCGACCTTTCCTTCGACACGCCGGTTGAATTCCCTCGACGATTCTCCGCTCCGTGGCAATTCTTCAGAGCCGCGTATATAATCGTTATCGATCTCGTTTCCGGAACTCGCACGCGCTCGTCGCATACGATTCGTATCGCCGTTGCACTGCCGCAACGCATTGTTGTTCGAAAAACATGAGCTCGAACGCATTTCCATCGGTTGCGTTTGTCGAATGTATTGATCATCACCCGGGAATGAAACTTTCAAGCGGAACATCCCATGCGTCGGAACTCTCGACTCTCTCCCGAGCGCTCCGCCGCGAGCGTCTTCGCCCTCGATCTGTCCATAACTCGAAATTACTAAGTTACTAGCGTAAAGATTTGGTCCAAAAAAAACAGGGCGATTTTCAACATTTTTTTATCAATTTGGGTAAGAAAGGCAAGATCGGGTTTTTACAGACAGTTAGTACAAGATTTTATGAAGTTTGAGTTTTTTTTTTAAATTAAAAATATCAATTGACAACGAACATCTCATCTCAAAATCTATTCGTCCCATTGAGATGAAATTTGGGTAGTTCCTCGATTATACATTTTCTATCTGATGGCCAGGTGATTAGAAAAAGTAAATTTATTTGTTAATAACAAACGGTTAAAGTCGTTTTTTTTATCGAAATGAAAAAGTCTTTAATCGTTTGTTATTAACGAATAAATTAATCTTTTTTATCATCCGGTCATTAGATAGAAAATGCTACGGTATTTGAAGCAGGAAAAAAAATACAGGAAACACATTTTGGTAGATCGAAGCCTAAATTTCTTTCGATGCGCTCAGCTATGATTAACATCGCTGAATTTAACCCAATTTGTCGTTTAAGATATCTTATTATCTTAATATAAATATACTATACAGCTACGCTCGACGACACGAATGTTTTCAATCTTAGAACAGTAAAACAGCCACAAAAAAATTCCGTCCCGAGCCGAGTTTAACGGTTCGTTCAGGGTCGCACATGCGCATAGTTTCCAGTTCTTTTCTCAACAAAAATACTCGAAAATTTATCGATAATTCGACCGCACTAATTTGTACGGAGACCGTGTCTAATTTTATTTCGATCCAGATGTTCCTCTTGCGTCGCAAGCGCTGATAGGAACGGAAACACGAGATAAATACGTTGGCTGGTGCGTCGCGTTACATTATTTTTTCTTAAATTCGTTCGTAAATTTCTGCGAACGTGTGCGCGGAGCAAATTTCCTTCGTACAAACGTTCCGACAAACAGCGATAAAGTCGTCGCTTGCGCAATCGTCTTTCCATTAAACTTTTTTTTAGTTCACCGCATTTTGAGATACGCTAGCAGGCGTTAGTCTGGTAGTTTGTCTTCCCGCTAAAGGACGAAACGAAGTTGAGCACGAAAAATTTGTTCGACAATTCTGACGCTTCGTTTTATCGATTTTCGCGACGACGCGATTATCGCCAGCCGGAGATTATTTCAACACAGACTCGGCGGGGGGTCCGAGAAATAAAAATCATTTTATGACCTCAGATTGGAACGAACACAGAAGCGACTGTCGTTCGTCGCATAGAAATATATGTCGTGTGGAGAAATTACGTTTCAAAAATATTCCGCGACATTGGAGAACTGAAAACGAGCGTTCTGTCGTATAAAACAGGAACGATGATTTTCAGTGTAGATTAGCTTGCCGATCGATTCTCGTCTCTCGCGCACAGCTGTTACTTTCACTCGTCGATTCTGATTCCGATGGAGAGTTGTAAACAGCGGGTTCGAGCAGAGGCGCCCTGGCTTTGTGACGACGCCTCGGTCGAGCCATCCTGTTTGTATCGTCGGACGAAGCTAGGTCGCCGAAGGTCACCGCACTTACCGTACGCGGCTTCTTACGTCCGAAGTTCTCCGACGGTTCGTTTCACCGTACAAAATTTCACTGCACGATTGCTTCGATAAGAAGCGATTTATTTTATTTAGCCCACTCAACGTCCATCCGTCGAACTGTACCGGAATCCCAGCATTAAAATTGGCACTTAAAAAATATATTTATATAATGGATACAATATAGATATATTTTTTAACCGTCACCGGGCATCCGTGACATTTACATCAGGATCGTTCAGGAATCTCTTTAAATTTACCGAACCATCCTGCTCACTCGAGAACCATTCTTACCTACTCGAAATGTATGTTTTATCTGATTTATTCTGAGATCCAAGGACGACGCGTTAAGCTCCATCGAGAATCGCGAAACTCACGAATTTATATTATATTGAGATAAATAAGCCCGTGAAATTCGGGACGAGTGCCAGTAACTCTGTTACCACGGGCGCTCGCGCTTTGTTCGCGAACAGAGATTTCCGCTGGTCATTGGATCCTATTAGCTTTAATCGAAAAGTCTTTATGCAGAATTATCGCTCGTGGCGCAAGCGGGCAGCGCTCGGTTTTTGACGAATCACCGTACAGTGACAAAACCAGTCTGTACGGGAAGCTTCACAGGAACGGACAGCGGAATTTCACGTGCATACGTTAGAAAAATCGTTAGGAAAAAGTTATTTATTGGTAAAGATGTAAACAATTTGATATGAAAAAATTAATGACCCCCGTTAGGTAATTTTCGAAATCAATGCGCGCCTAATATTCGCGCCACGGGAGGCGAATGATATACGTATGAATTAGCCGATTGGTTCAATCTCGTTATCAGTCCTAAAAGGTCAACGACCCTGTGAAAGCACTGCTTCGTTGTCGGGAGATCCCGCATATCGGCTTTTATATCACTCTCCTGAGCTCTCCGACTCGTTCAACGAGACTCCGTACAACACATGTTTGCCAGATTTATTATTAGAACTCAAAGCACATGGCACGATTCATGGCAAAACACGAAACCCCGGTGACATTCCCAGCATTATTTATGTATTTCGCGGACAAAGCGAAATCGGTAGGTTCACCGACGGAACAAAAACCGAGGTAAAAAAAAAAAAATGTATCCCAATCTTTTTTCCATAAATCCTCACGATTGATAGATTTTGTAGATTTTCTGGTCGCGTAAAGATACATTCACCTTTGAGTATTTAGAAATTGTGGTAAATTTTTTTTTTAATCTTTTTTTTTATCGAACTTTTTAATACAAAAGTTAACAACAAAAAATCGATTTTTGTAAAACGGTAAATTAAAATTTGATGATAATTCATAATGTAGCTGACGAAGCCCCTATCCCTGTTACGGACCCACCGCCCCTATTATTGACTCACTAGCCAGTTATTGAATTTTTAAATAAAATTAATCACGCCTACTGAGGCTCTCGAGACGCCTCGGAAAAGTTTCCGTAATGTAATGCGGGTACGCGTTAGTCCACGGTCCACAATAATTCACTACAAAATGTATATTATTAAGAACCAACTTATAAAATAAGGGTCAGGGTGTGTCATTTGACCCCGAAGAGGCAACATTTTCGGACGTAAAAATGTAGCCTCTATCCTTGTAGAAATTTGCACAAAATCGGACATGAAAAAAGGTGTTAACTAATATGTTGCGTTATCTGCTTTTAGCACCACGATGTCGCGAACGATGCTAAAGGAATCGCCAAACGCGGCGCTCGACAAGAATCTCCTGGCTCGGTACATGGATCTGCCGCAGCCGGATAACATGGTCCAAGCCAAATACATTTGGATCGACGGAACCGGAGAGGGTCTTCGCTGCAAAACCAGGACTCTCGATTTCGTACCAAAACATCCCAAAGGTCAGTCAATCGGCAAAACCCGGGAAACGAATTCCTCAATGGTTTTTCAGCATTTCAATCACCCTGACACTACCCACACAGCACGGAAATATTTCTGAAGTGTGTCGAAAAATCTATTTTGAAGTATTGAAAATATTTTACCAATATTACAAAATGTTTCAGAAATATTTTTTAAACATTATGAAAATATTTTTTTGTTCGCTCATAAATCTTACATTGAAATGTTTCAGAAATATTTCGGCGTAATGTTTTCTGAAATATTTTAGAAATCTTTCGTTGGAATATTTTGATAGAATACTTTAAAATATGATTTTCATATATTTCAGATATATATCGTAAGATTTTGAATATTGAGAATATTTCGTGTTATAACACGGGTATGGGTACGGTGTCGGAAAACGAAAAAAACAAAAACGAAAAACGAAGTAAAACTGCGAGGAAGTAAAACCAAATTAATAGATTTAGATTATATTATATTTTATATTTGCGTAGATTTGCCGACGTGGACGTACGACGGCAGTTCGACGGGTCAGGCCGAGGGTGGAAACAGCGACGTGTTTCTCTACCCGGTAGCAATATACCGCGATCCCTTCAGGCGTGGAAACAACAGGTTGGTGCTGTGCGACACTTACAACAGCGACAAGACACCGAATTCGACGAACCAGCGTTACAGCGCGAACAAGGCGATGGAGGCGGTGAAGGATCTCGAGCCGTGGTTCGGCATCGAGCAGGAATACACGTTCCTCGATTTCGACGGAAGACCCCTTGGCTGGCCGAAAAACGGATTCCCCGGTGCCCAGGGACCGTACTACTGCGGTGTCGGTGCCGACAAAGTTATCGGACGCGAAATCGTCGAGGCTCACTACAGAGCTTGCATGTACGCCGGAGTCAACATTGCCGGAACCAACGCTGAAGTTATGCCGTCCCAGTGGGAATTCCAGGTCGGTTACAGAATCCACATAACTTCCATTCATTATCCGTCTAAACTTTTCAATAACTATAATTTTAACCAGCATTTATTTTTTTTAATTAAAAAAAATTGCATGCAGAATAGATTAAAAACAGCCTCAAAACGTTGAATTACAAAAATTTCAGTTGGCTTCTTTTTACAATGAACAATTTTGCGGTAAATATTGCCCGTTCAGATTTTATGAAGTGTAAATATTTTTTGATGTTGCGAAGAAAGGAGCAAAGTAAGCTGCTGCGAAGATGCTCGATGGGACGTTAAGAATGTTCTCGAGTGGCAAAACATTGATGGGACTTTAATTTCGCAGGTCGGTCCGTGCGTGGGAATCAGTGCCGGTGACGATCTATGGATCGCCCGTTTCATTCTTCACCGCGTTGCCGAGGAGTACGGCGTGATCGCCACTCTCGATCCGAAGCCCGTCGATGGACCGTGGAACGGTGCCGGCGCCCACACCAATTTCTCGACGAAGCCGATGCGCGCCGAAAACGGTATCGGCGAGATCGAGAAGGCCATCGAGAAGCTCAGCAAGCATCACGCTCGTCACATTCAGGCCTACGACCCGCGCGGAGGAAAGGACAACGAGCGACGTCTCACCGGAAAGTGCGAGACCAGCAGCATTCACGATTTCAGCGCCGGCGTCGCCAACAGGAACGTCAGCATCAGAATTCCCCGCGGCGTCGCCGAGGACAAGAAGGGATATCTCGAGGACCGAAGACCCAGCAGCAACTGCGATCCGTACGCCGTTTGCAACGCCCTCGTTCGCACCTGCATCCTCAACGAATAACTCGTTACATATCTCCTAATAACAGATTGCTCATAGATCTATTTTCCGAAAGTATACTTCGATTTATAAACGTAAGAGAGCGATCAATAATGTAGAAGAGGAAGATCGTACAACGGCAAATGGTAGCACGTTACACTGAGAACAGACACTAGGAATATCGGGTCGATCAAACGAATTTAGATAGTAAATTTGAAAAATATTTTTAAATGTATAAATGAACTTGAAGTGTTCGTGGAGCACTGGTAAAAACAAATTCCAATTGCGCTACAAGTGAAAAGAAATTCCTTCGCGGACACGTTTCGTCGATGTCGAGTGTGAGATGAAATATTTTTGTCGAAACGTGTTAAGCACATTTTTTTTTTAATGGTCTTCAAGACCGGAAATCAATTTTAGTTTTATGATGATATATATACATATATATATACATATATATATATATATAAATTTAAAAAGGCTGTTGACAGAGCCATATGAAAGTAAAAGAAGAAAAGAGGACCCTATGAATATTTATATAGGAAAGTATTTTTGTGTATTCCCGATGTCGATGCATTAATATCACGAATTATTGTTTACGAGTATTATTAGTGCCAATTTTTAGCTCCGACCTATATTTCGCTCCGATACGCGCGCATATGCATGAAAAAGAGAGAACCACGAACGATACTGATCGCGTCGTACGAGAGTAAAGATCAGCCGTGAAATGGAAACTCGACGGCGCTTTTGCATGTAAAATTTTAATTAATCCGTTTGCCCCATGGTGTGTCCTTCTTTCGTCAGTGGAAGACGTCACGCCGTGCAATTATTGTTAGCTTATCGTCATGATTAATCGATTATTGTGGTGAAAATTATGTACGACGATTTTTCTTTTTTTTTCTTTTTTTGTCGCGAGGCTAAGAAAACGAGCGGAACTGCACACAATCGTTATGTTAATCATTAAATGGTTCTATAAAATCTGTATTTTTGTTGATCTGGACTCGAACTAATTATTTCTCATCCCGAACGCGTGCTTGCCTCAAGGGTGCTCAAAATAGATCGCAGCTCCGTGCCGACTGACGAAGGATTAGAATGAAACAATAGAAAAACGTGGGGGTATGTATATTGTTAAATATCGCACAGATGTATCAATCGTTGAATATATTACACCTATCAATCAAGCTATAGCTACGATATGGGAATCACAGGAGGGGCAATTTTCGGATACATAGCCTGTGCCACATCCAACCTGTTATAACCGACAGGGAATACCACGTGAAGATGTAGCTGAGATGTTCGTTTCTCAGGGAAATTCGTGTCTGCCCGGCAATCGGACCGCCCCGAATGCTTTCTTTTGCTACCAAGTCGATGTACACTGGCGCGGTACCGGCCTTCTGACTCATCGCTTCCAAATCTCTGCAATCAAACGGTATCTCAATGAAAATCGCGTGAATATTTTGAATATGCTCCTTAATAGATGCTTTCAAACCATTTTCTAGTAGAACACGAAATAGAGTAAATTTGTAATGAATTTTTTTGTGACGCATGCGTGAGAAGTGCTACGTCTCGTGCCTGCCGAGGGTGCCGCAAGCGAAAATGGCAGTTTTACGCACGCTTCGTGTGCGCGAAACGACAGTTTTCAAACCTTCTGAAGTAAAATTTGGTACGATACTCGTACGAAAATCTTTTCCTGAACTCGTGTGATTGTAGCATTCACTTTCGGGTCATGCTACAAACCGACTCTTGTCAGAAAAAGTTTTATCGCACTATTATCGAAAATTACTATTTTAACATGAATCCCTTTGGAAGGTTAAAATTGCTGCTTACCTGAAAAACCAGTGTCCGGATTCCGGCGTGTTTTTCGGCATAAACACCGGCCTCGTCTCGTTCAGTCGAATAACACCTGTTACCTCCACGACATCGTTGGATTGGTTGTGTGCCGGTTTTGGGTTCTTTTTGTACTGGGTTGGCACCCAGCCGCGATTCACCAGAATCGTTAAACTATAACAATAAAAATTGCAATTAAGGAAACATGAAAACAAAAATTAGATACCATCTAGTGGAATCCGACTGCTATCCGACTATTGTCGCACGATCGATTAGAACGGTGTATCGTGTACAAAGGTGTGCACATACTCGCGTCCCTCCAGCTCGAAAGGCGTTATAATGTAGAATCCAGTGTTCGATCTTCCGGACGTGAAAACACCGCCTGCTGCTTCTGAAGCACCAGCTCCCTTGAGTATCAAACTTCTAGGCCCGATAAGGAACTCTCTGTCGTATAAGAATTTACCCCTCACTTTTACCGGATGGTATTCCATTGACTCGAGCTCCGATAAACTGAAAAGAGGTAATATAACGATAATTTACTTGAAGAAATTAACGGTGGTATGTATATATATAAAATAAACTATTGATTACTCCTGAGGCATCTCAACCGGAGGCGAGTTAACGCGTTTCTGCAAATCGTCGATCATTGCGAGCTTCCGTTGACGCCTTTGAATTTGCCACGTTCCGAGAATGAAAGTTGCAACTGGAATAGACTATGTAAAACATTCTTCATTAATTATCGATCTCGAATGACGAATTCATCTTATAACGGGTACAGCAAAGCTCGGCATAAACTTGGCATCTTTTCGCCGAAGACCCGGTAGATCGCGTGAAGATAAGTGTAATAAAGCTTCTTTTATGGTGGGTTCAAAAATGTACCACGTGACATATGAGTGCAGGAGATTCTTGCATTTTTCTAAAAAATCGTTGATATTTAGGGTAAAAGCGAAGTATCATCAGACGCGGTATTCAATTCTACATTGAATAATACTTTGCTTTTTCGCGAAATGTTTACATCTCCGAATACCATCCATTACAGTTTCTGTTCCATCTGTTTCACCTCGCCTTAGATCTATATTAATGCTCGGTATATTCCATGCTAATGCCATCTGCTGATACTCTAATGGCAGGTATCTGTTTTACCCTTAGAGTATTTTTACATCAAATAACGATACAATGAAATTATACTTATTAGCTAAAGAAAGAAAATCATTAATTGCATTCACTTGCCAATAGTAAGTAACCGATGGGTCCGACTTCGTTCTGTTTGCTTGTTACAGAGCCCCTCGACTGTTTGCCGCGCATTAGGTTATGTATCTTCGTAATGTCAGCGCCCGTACTTTTTCCTCTTTGCACGACGAAGACATCTCGATCGCTTCGGACCTTCAACAGTCCTTCGATTCGTCCGTGATGAAGGTATCGACATTGTATTGTCTTCGTGAATTGAAACAATCGTGTCGTCACAGCGGCATTCATTGTTATTATATATGCGAATGAAAAATACTACGCAAGACCGTTGACCACAAACACGTAGGTGACGGCCTTACCGGGAGAGGAAAAGCAGCGTTACGTTTAATTCTCTGGAAACGACGCTCGTGGCGCTGGCTCGTTTCCCGACTCAACCTCAAAAGTACAATCGAATCGTCGATTCCGCTCGTAACAATATCAAAAAGATATTGATTAAATTAATTTTTTTAAATGCATCGACACGCACCGCCGGATGTTAAGCAGCAGGCGGAAGCCCAAGCCGAGCTGGAAAGTCAATTTATTCTACGATTGCCACAGGTATGTATGTCGTGTTATCCTGTCTTGCAGATGTAAACATTGGGGTTCGAACTGTTATTTTTATCGAAAATTTATCACCTTTGCCTGTTGTTAAGGGAAAATGAAACGCCTGTGCGTGCGAGAGGGACAGTTGCAATTTTCAAATTAACTTTATTCAATGGTGCTAATTTGTTCGAGAAAAAAGATGAATGCGGGCCAGATGCATAACAGTTGTAATTTTGAAGCCATTTTTATTCTAAACGATTTGGTACAATGGAAAACGAATTGCAGGGCTGACTGTGTATTTGATTAACTCAGCGTCGCGACTCGTTTTGGAATTTTACCGAATCATTTGAGAAAAACATGGATTCGACGTTTTTACTCTGACTCTTTTGCACTCGAACGTGTTTGGCCTCCCCTACAAGTCTGCGAGTACTTATCACATTTCCATCGTGATGATGTATTATCGACGTGTCTGTAATTGCAGGAACCGGCGAGGATTTTAAAAGAGGTGCTACATTCCGGAATGCCATTGAAAGACAGATTGAGCATCAAACTGGAGCCGGATATGCGTTATGGGGAAGTCAGGTTTGATCATTGGCTGCTTCACGCCAAGGTACTCTACGATTCGCTAGTCAATGATATTTTATAGTCGACAGCGAGCAAGATGTATATTGGGAGACGTCTCATTTAAGCTGTTCACGGGTGTCAATGAACCTTCGACGCTTATTTGAAACTGTTCTGTTATTATTTTTATAACTCTGCGCTTGTGCAGCAAAAAACTCAATCAATGCTTGTTTGTTCCTTTGAGATGCTTCGCATACATTCATTTACCCACTTTCCTGTGTACTAAAAAAAATCGCATAAAACTTATTCTACTGGTACTGGGAGTTTTTATGCATAAACTGGTACGTTAAATTTAATGTACAACTGGGATGAAAAATCAATGCACAGTATATTAAAAACTTTGCTGCAAGAGTATATTTTTCATCACAATTTTACATTGAATTTAATATACCAATTTTTGCATAAAAAATTCCCGTTCAGTAGATTAAATTTACATTTTTTTAATAGTGTCTTCTTTAAAACATACAGTGATGTGTTCCGGCATTACGTCACTTTCGGTAAAAAAAAACCAACATTTTCATGAGGTATCTCCAATGTACTTAAAAAATTTCAGGTTGTAGATCTGCCCACGATTGTCGAATCTTTGAAAACAATCGACAACAAAAGTTTCTACAAAACCGCGGATATCTGTCAGGTACAGTAAGTCCTTGATTATTCTGATGTCGGTAATGAAAATTCGTGGCAAAAAACCAATATATGGCAAAAAAACCTTTTCTTGCAAAAAAACGATTTATAGCAAAAACCATTTATCGTACAAAATAACATTTTATAGCAAAAAACCATTTATGGTAAAAAACAAATCCCTACATCAAGCGAAATTGAAATTCCCTGGAAGAGTTGCCCCGTTTCGATGTTCCATAAAACGTGCTATAAAAAAGCTCCAAATTTTATTTCAGATGGTAATATGCAAAGAGGAAGATGATCAACCGACAACGGACGAGGAATCTCCGGTTCGTCAGAAGAAGAAAGATCCGAACAAGGTCGACAAGAAGTTTCTGTGGCCTCACGGTATAACGCCACCGGCGAAGAATGTGAGAAGACGCCGCTTTCGTAAAACATTGAAGAAAAAGTACGTCGAAGCTCCGGAAATCGAGAAGGAAGTGAAGCGTTTGCTCAGGGTCGACAACGACGCGGTGAACGTCAAGTGGGAAGTCATATGCGAGGACGAGGATAATACGAAGCCCAGCAAAGTCTCCAATTCGGGCGTCGTTAAGGGCAAAAGGGATATGATTCACAGCAGTGCCTCTCAGAGCGTCGACGTCGGTAAGTTCACGAAAAAAAAAAAAACACTTTCGTCATCCCAGAGTTCGATCTATTGTGTTTTCGATTTATCTTTCAGCCGAGCACGACATATTCGGCGAGCCCGTGAGCGACAGCGATGACGACGACGAGGACGCGAACATAAACGTAATGGAACTTGACGACGGGAGTCGAATGTCGGCCGAGAGTCGAGTGTCCGATTCGAACTCCATGCAGGTCAGATACTCGGAACGTTCCGGCCAGGAGGGCGTCACGTGCACAGAACTCGTTACCGAGTTCAGCAAAGAAATGTTCCATCCCGATAACAGCAACACCGGGGACGGCACGAAAATTGAAAGCAACAGTCCGACTAAGCTCACGAAGCTCGAGAACTTCCACTCGGAATACATGATTCCGGACAGTTACAACGAATCACAGTCTTCCTCCGCTCCTCGAGGTAATTCCCTTGGGATTCGATCTACGCTCCATTATTGTCAGATCTGGGCAAAGTAGTAAAAAATAATTCAGGCACAAAGTATCAAGTGCTTTTTGTACTTCAAGTATTTCTCAGGTACATTTTCCGAGTACTTTCTAGACTTTGAAAAAAAGTGTAAAGTAATTTACACCTGGCTTCCTCATTGTAAAAACATCGCTAAAATTAATGTTCGTAATTCGTCGGTTTCCTTAATGCGGCCGTGTATTCGAAAAGTAGTTGTACTCGGTATTTGAAACGGTCGAAAATTACTTCGAGTACTAAAAAAGTACTTGCGTACTTCAAGTACTGCCCAGCTCTGATTACTATTGACGTTATACTTTAAACTTTCTTATTTTTATAGATTCTCTGCAATCTCGATTGGACACCCTTCACGGCGAACTTGCGGAATTGCGACAGCGTCGGCAGCAGCAAGAGATCGAGATCGCAAATATAGAAAATCTGAAGTTACGCCAGAGATTCCAAGAGATTTTGGACAATCTGCTTACTCAAGAGATGCAGAAAGTACAGGAGGTATGTTCATAGAAACCGTTCCTCTAGCATCGACTATTCGTCGGTGGTTGAGCGTGAGAATAAATTGGCTAACACTGATTACAGATTCAAGACTTACAAATGGAGTGAAAAGTCATCGCGATCCGTAGCGAACTCGAAGTCATTTCTTTTTTTAGGTACAAATGCATCAACACATGAGAAATTAAAGCGTTTTATTGTCTACAACGCGTGAGTTCTTATAAAATGGTGTTGTCCTTAAACAATCAGTTTAAGACTTAAACTGATTGTTGTAACAATTATGTTGTGAACATTATGTTGTAATAATTATTGAGAATCTAAAAACGCGAATGAAAAATAAATATTAATAATTATTATTATAAATTATTGACATTTTCTTAAATTTATACTTTGGAAGTGTGTAACATGTACATAGGTACGAGTAGGTAACACCATTGTTTCTAAGTCCAAATCTTTTACTACAGGAAAAAACATGGGAGGAACATGAATATTATGGTCGAGGAATAAAGTATCGTTTAGAGAACTAATTCATAACTTAGTCGTCAAAGCATTCGTCAAAACGTTGACTTATCGTAGATTTGTACTTTGGACGTCTGCACAAGTGTACGCAGGTACGGGTCTCTCTAATACCCGACGAAGAGTAGATGCGTCTACCTGAGTTGTCTGGACTTCGGAGAATAATCTATACTCTTACCGAAGCGCCTTCCGCCGTCTTACGCTTCTTCGCGTTCCTCGCTCGCGGTGCCTTTTTGCGCTTTCCAACTACCTCGGAAACGGGTAATTCGGAGACAGTCTCGTCAGCACGCTCGACATTCGGAGCAGCGGCTTGATCAGTCTGGATAATCTTCCTCGTCACTTCCGACTGCTCATTCGAATTCTTCCGGTTTTCATCTCCAGTTGCCTCATCCGCAATCTTGGAATTCGCCTTAATTTCCATATTTTTTTCATCAATCTCCTTCCCGTCGGTTGGACCAACGCTATAGATCGTTGAATCAGAACTTCCGCCCTTTTTCATCTCTCCACGGGCTCCGGACTTTCCTTTACGAGTAACGACTGTACGAGTACGAACCGTTGGTTCGTTTCTTGGGAGATCCATAGGTTTGATCTCGAGAGTCATTACTCTATCGGTGGCGAGTGACGGTCCAGCGTCTTCGCTTTCGGAATCGAAAGTTTCCACGTTAGCGCCGAGCTTCGATTTCTCCTCCACAGACTCTTCGGTGTCTTCGAGGGCTTGGGTGAACGCGATGTCTCCGACGGTTTCCGTTTCCCGTTGAGAACCGTTTTCAAACTCTGCAGCCCGCGGTTCAGTCGCCGTCTCTAGGTCGATCATCGACTGAAGACTCTACAAAACAATAGTTGTTTGCATGGCAAGGGAATTATTTATAGAAAGGGAGTTATTTTGTAGAAAGGGAGTTATTGACGAGTGTTAAAATTTATACCAGTTAGGACTCCCCTTTCTACGCCCATGCTTTTTACATAATTTTTCTATAAAAATGTACAAAAATCACGCTATTCGTTTTTGTGCGCAGAAAGGCACTTTCGCACACTAGTGCGATTTTTCTCGCACGCAATGCGAAAAACAGCCTTTCTGCGCTCACTTTACGGGAACGGAAAGCGGGATTTCACGTGCATGCGATAGGAAACTATTATTGAATATATTTCCCTAACTTCCCTATACTTTTAAAGATTAAATCGTAATGCGAAATTTCAGACACGCCTACCAATACCAACGCTTCCATTTCAGAGACGCTTACTAGTACCAATGATTCCACTTCGGAATTGGCTTGTGCGGTTAGCTCCGGATTCAAATCTCCCGCCGTTTCCGTCGTCGTTTCGAAGTAATAGGAAACTTTCGCTACGTCGGGCGGTGCTTCGGAGTCCTCGAGCACTTTTTTTTCTCGCACCTCGGAATCGTTGCTCGAATCTTCGTCGCTGAAAATAGTTCCAACACTTCAGAGGATGCAAATCGAAATACAGATCGTAAATCATAAAAAAAAATATTGTATACCCATTTTTGGAATTCTCCGGAGGTTGCAGATTCTCTTCTTTATCTCTATAGCTGGCTTCATCTGTGTCTCCTTCAGTGCTCTGTTAGCGCAATGAAACAGATTTAATTTTACATTAATGAATGAAATTTCGAAAATATAAAACGCATACGCCGAAGCGGCGAGGCAAACGTTAATTAATTTAAAAGGAGACTTTGTTCGAATTACCGTTGTCGTTTCAGAGTTGATTTTTGGAAAAATATCGGGACGAATTTGCCGAAGAATTTTCTCCGGTATCGTGAGCCTAGTTTCGAAATCTTGCGCCGTCAATGCAGTGATCTGTGTCGACTTGTATTTCTTCTTAGCTGCGCCTTTCAATTTTTGATAGAGGGTACGAATGTTTTTCGCGTCCCGTGATGTACCGAAATCCGAATTGATTGTTGTCGATATTTCGTGCCATTTCTCTCTCCAGGCATCACTACGCGAAAACTGGTGGGCGTTAGGGTCTTCCAACAGTTCTTTGTTCGCCAAAATAGCGTTAAGGATTGCTACTTTTTCAGTTTCGGTGTACGACTTTTGTCGAACCATCTTTAACATAAAAAAATTAATGTTAATGCATTTTTTTTCAAAACGTTTACAAGAAGATGAGATTGTTTACTGGAGCTCGGTCGGTATTGAATTACGTTCACTATTTTTTTTTCGAGTACTGGTGGGGCGATATGAAACCGACTCAGTCGGTAACAAAGTCGGTAATCCATTATTTTTTACTTACGGCCTAAAAATTTCGATCTATACGCTAATTATTAGCATCTTCATCTAACACTTGAAGCGACGCTAATAATCTGATTTCCTTTAAAAGATCAAGCTTAAAATCGGTCCGCTTTTTCAAAAAGCCACTTTACAATTAAATGGATTGCAGTTTTTTTTACCAACTAAGTATCATCGTTCGATCAAATTTTATTACGATCGAGAAAAATAAAGTAAACGCGGTTGTTCCATTGAATCGATCGACCCCAGCCTTCTGCCTTTAAGGGCAGGAGAAATGGTCGGTAACAATTTTTTCAATTGTCGATTGTCAATTATCAATTGTTGATTGTCGGTTTAAAATTTTCAGCGAGTATAAACTCGAGACGACTGCGAGTATAATTTATGCCAGTTTATACTCGCAGAAAATTGAAAATTGACAATTGACTTTGAAATTTACTATGTACAAAAAACGAGCTGGTTTATGCACGAAACGAACGTGTTTAGCGTGTTGACGGAGCGGGCGAAACTTGATACCCACAATTCAACTGAAAACAGTTCTCCCTCGAGTGCTTTGTTTACGTGTGCGGTGGCGTGCTATAGCGTATTTCACCGGTTACACGTTTTGACATGCAAAAGCAATAGATCGACGCATGAATGAAAAGGCCATTCCATCATAATCGTAAGCAATTTTTGTTGACGCACTTACCTCCGCGGTCTTTTGTCTTTATGACTTTCGGCTTGTTACGATTTGTTTCACCTGTTTCAGCACGTGATACGATGCCGGGTTTGATGTCGATCCCACGCTTGCAGCTTTTGCAATGAAGATATCCCGAGCGCGTTTACGACAATCAATGTTGCAATTGAACGCAAACCAATGTATTTCTGTATAAGAAAGTAAATACCAAAGGATACAGAGGAACTATTAATTCGCGATGAAAAGTAAAACTGGGAATGTCGTATCGGGGCTCAAAGTATCGCGTATAATCGTAAGATTTGAATCGTACGTCAACTACAGACCCGAGAACACGAAACAAAGCTAGGAGGCTCGACAGTTGTTTTCGTCTCAGCGACAACAGCGCCCTCAACGTCACAGTTATAGTACCACGAAAACGAATTTATTCTCGCGGTCGCTCCGTGTTTTAGAATCTGACCGATGTTACCTGTTATCAAAACTCTGTCCGTTATATATTAATAAGACGAATCTATATAAATTTATATATGAAACAACTATGATTCGCCGAGGCTGGCGACAAGTGAGATGCCCGCCCGAAAGTCACAGCAGGATTGATTAGTAGCAACGTTGGGATTGTCTTCAGAATACGAATAATAACTTTTTTACATGACAACATTTTTATACGATAACAATTTTTTTTTTCAATATCGTAATGAAAGATCAACTGTTAATGAAGAAGAACTCTTTACGGACTAACTTGAAGAGGATTTTATCTTTTTCTACTCAGGGAAGTCCTGACAAGGCCTTTTTATATCCACCATACCTACCGAGTGTTTACCCCCACTATTTCACCCAGCGTCCAGGGTGCGGCGCTCCCCATTTCTACGCGAGCGCCCCCTCGAATTGTAAGGAGAAGAAGAAGATCGCTCCGTGTTTCGCTTCTAGAGAATCCCGACAGTTTCGGTTCGATCCCCTCATTGCGTCTGTCCGTCCGACGTCGCCAAGTGGTTCTCGTGTTTGACAGATCGCTTTCGACTATTTACTCATTCCCGAAATTCTCGAACAATTATCATTCCAACGTCGCAAACTCTCCGAATAATCGATCTCCGAAAATTAACGAGCGTGGACATTCCGACATATATCGATCGAACGTATTAGGTTGTTTCTTATATATTTTTTTTCTTTACGCAAATTACGAATAATATATAGCACACGCAGGGGAGTATCTTGACGTTTGTACCTCCGAAAAGGTAAAGATTCGTGCGATTTATCGTTTCCATTCGACCTCGTACGCTCAGATTCGAAACACCGCAAAAGTAGCGAGATTTATAACAATACGGTGATTTTTTTTTTTTTTCCCTTTTTTCCAGACAATGAAGATATGAAACAATTGCTGACTGCGAATCGTAAAAATTATCTAATTCCTTCTGTCTGACCCAGAACAAGAATTTTTTAAAAAAATCTACGGTGAGTCGAATACAATTTTTAAAAAATCATTACGTGCTATACATTTTTCTTTGCGGCGCGTAATACAGTGCGCTCGGAGAGACGATGAAAATAATTTGTCGATTCTCTCTATTACAATAAAAGTAATGAGTGTGAAAGAGATATTCAAAGATTATATTTTTGCTTCTATCGCTGTTCAGTGCTTTTTGCGAAGGCAGCAACGCTCGAGCTTACGCGACACCGAGTTCTTTCCTTCGTAGAGCGAGTGTTGTAAAAGTGTTTATTTTTTATTTGCATTGTTCGATCAATAAAGTATCCGTTATTCCGTACATGCATTTTTTATTATTTGGCTTAGTTGTAGAGTTGTACACACAGTGTGAATCGAGTCTGTAATGTTTGATAATATTTTGCTCCTGATCGATGGATTGCAATACAAAGACATACATTTTTTTTATTTACACGCTGAATATTGTTTCACATTTAGACTCGATTCCTTTGAAATTGATCCTTGATATTTCGATTGTAAAAATGCAATAGACAAGTTATTGCGTCGTCACTGGACAGTTATTTGATAAGGTGAGTTTCTCATTCGTTAATCGGACTTCACATATCGACCTAGACCTTGATAGTCTCCTTGCTTTTCGCCGCCGTCTTCTTAACCACGTGTGTCTGTGCCTATGTATTTAGTGTGTTTAGCTGCGTCCTATGTACATCTTTTGCCTACTCATATCAGCAGCAGCAGAATAGCAGAGTTTTGTCTGGCCCCCGTAACGTCCACATTTTTATCTCTCCGGATCGAATCGGATCGAACGGACACCGTGCACGCATGCTCGAGCGCGTTTGATTCGACCTTGAACGAACGTCCTGTACACTCGGTCCGCCGGGAATGCCTTCCGTTGAACTCGGAGGGGCAGGGGGGAGGGGGTAAAACGTTTGACGCTTCAACAGTCCTTTTATATTCCCATTTCTCAAGCATCTACGATAGTACTGCAGGGCGGTGGAGTTACGGCGAGTTTTACCGCAAGAGTAAACTTCGGGCGTTTTCCAAGCACACTCTCGTTTCTAATGTTCTTTCGAAAGAAGTTACAAACAAGGCGGGCCGGAGAATCTCTGCGAGACGAAAATTCCAAAATATATTACAAGCCGGACTCTTAAACAAAATATCGATGCGATTAACGTTAACAGTTACGAAAAAAAAAACAATTATAACACTCGATCACGATATCTTCTTTTCTCACCCTTGTCATTCGCTTCTAAGCACTGCGATTGGTCCTCGCGATTCCACGAGCCAATCACAACGCTCGAAGAGATACCGCGATCGAGCGCCCGCTTACCAATCCCATCCGGCGTCGAACCCGTGGATTTTCAAAGATCGGGCTTATGTGACATTATAATGATAACTATTATTATTCTAAAAATTTACAGAACAGGAAGAGTGACACTCATAAAATCTGCATCTTACTATGTACGGTGATAACATTTGATTTTGTATCTTTCTAGGTGTATATAATAAATAAGTTATGTCTCAGAGCATTACACCGACCGGAATGGAGCGAAGCATTCACGAGATGTTGAAGCACTCGCCTCCCCTGAACGAGAGCGAGAACGCGGTGCACACGGGAACTCCGCCGCCCCACGAACCTATGAACTACAGCGGTGGGGATAATCAGCCGAAAGCTATGACTATGCACCTCGATCTGAGCTCGCCGTCGACTCCAGTTTGTACGGTCTCACTTCGTCTGTATTCAACTCTTTTACATAATTCGACGACGCAACGCTGTTTGTATTCACGTGTTATCTGACTAAAGAGCAATTATTGTTTTCTCGATTGTTTCAGCCGGTGTTTTCGCGCCCAGCACGCCACTGCAGAACGGCGATACTCAGACGTTGCGGTCGGCTCAGAGTAAAATCGAGAGCTTGAAAAACTGGAGTATCTCGACTTACAAGTGCACCAAGCAACTCATGTACGAGAAACTCGGAAAATCATCGAGGACCGTTGACTCCGGTAATTGGATAAATTCTTTTTATGCAGTAATTGCATACACTGTAAAAAAAAATGTTTAATTTAATGTACCGGACTGGAAGTTTTTATGCTAAAACTGGTACATTAAATGAAATGTACTATTATGATGAAAAGTTAATGTACTTTTTCATTGAAATTAAAGCAAATTATTAAAAGTAAAGTATTTCTAATGTTTTTAAGATACTGAAGTTGGATTTTTCATCACAATTGTACATTACATTTCGTACGAATTTTCTTGACGGTGTAATTAAAAGAGATATTTGTGTTCCTAATTTTTCAGAGCTCGAAACGCAGATTGAATTATTGCGGGACACGCAAAGAAAATATTGCAACATTTTGCGTCTGTCCCGCGCTCTCACGTCGCACTTCTATCACGTCGTTCAAACTCAACACGCCCTCGGCGAAGCGTTTTCCGACTTGGCACAAAAATCGCCGGAGCTCCAAGAGGAGTTTTTGTACAATTCCGAGACTCAAAGGAATTTGACGAAGAACGGTGAAACCCTCTTGGGCGCCCTCAATTTTTTTGTCTCGTCAGTTAACACACTTTGCAACAAAACAATCGAGGACACGTTGTTGACCGTACGGCAGTACGAAACAGCGAGGTAATATTATCTTATGGACAATGCTCAAGTTGTTTTCGTGATTAGAGTGGATTTATTGCTCTCCGTTTTATCTGCGAGACTCCGCTTTCGCGGCGCAGCGAAGGAAAGGTATATCGAGCGAAGTCGGTAATTTTCGGGGAACAAAATCGTTATCATTATTTTAGCGAGCCGTAAATGTGTTGGCAGATCGAATAATGTTAACAAAGTTATTTTGGTATACGTCGCGTTTACATTCCCAGCCAGAAGTGTTGTTCGGTCGGATTCTCGGTACTTCCTGAAAAGACGAAAAATCTGAAGAAAAATATAAATCATGTCGGGGATGTTTAAAAACATTAAAAACATTTGCATAACATAGAAACAATCGTAGAAATATTTCGGCTCGGGAGGCATGAAATAAAATATACTTCAACATTTTTATCACTATGTTTAAGAAACATTTCAGATGTGTTGAAAAATTAAGTATGTTTCTCAAATATTTAAGAAACGTTTCATTTAAATATCGTTATAGAATATTTCAAAATATTACTTCCATATATTTCAGAAATATTTCGTAAGATTTGCAAGATTGAAAACATGTCTGGAACGATTAAAAAATATCGCGTGCTATATGGGTGGGAAGTATGAAAAAAATGCTGACCGAATCTCACTTTCAGCCGGGAGTGTAGACGCCACACACTCTTAATCGTTTTATATCTCTGCGAAACAGGATAGAATACGACGCCTATAGAACCGATCTCGAGCTGTTGGCTCAAGACGCGAAAAACGACGGGAGCAACGCGGCTCGGCTCGAGGAGGCTCAGACCAATTACGACCAACACAAACACAACTTTGAGAAGCTTCGTTCCGACGTCTCGGTGAAACTAAAGTTCTTGGATGAAAACAGGGTAAATATTGCTTGCCGCTTGTCTCATCCCGTTCGAACGTTCGAATGCTTAAATCGTCGTCGCATTGTTGAATCAACAGGTGAAAGTTATGCACAAGCAATTACTGCTGTTCCACAACGCGGTATCGGCATATTTTTCGGGCAATCACACAGCACTGGAGGCGACTCTGAAACAGTTTAACATCAAAGTAAAGTCTCCGAATTCGACGTTACCATCCTGGCTTGAACAGTAGACCATAAGATCGCCCCGTCCCACCGACCCACGACCGACATTCGACTCGAATTATTTCCGAGTTTAGATGTACTATTAAGCCGATAACCTCATAATAGCATAATACTGACTTAAATTGTTTCGTGAAATACGTAAGTTTAACCGTAAGTTATGCCTGCGCGACGAGTTATCGAAAAACATTCTCGTTGAGAATCTGCGAATCGGCCGACGATACTTGTGTTTATTATTACTTAATTTAAACGTCTTCTGCAAACTTTGTAACACAGTCAGAGGTCACAGAGTGGATGTAATTTACAATACAAGTAATGTCCAAAGAGTATAATATATGCCGTCTACTATATTATGCATATGCAATATCATTTTTAAGGCGAGGTGAAAGAGACTCGGTCGGTAACAACAATCAAAGTATTAGTTGATGTAGAAATTTAACACCGCGTCCGATGATACTTTGCTTTCATCCCATGTGTCAACAATTTTACATGGCATTGATTCGAAAAATGCAATTATTTCTCTTGCATTTGTATGTCACGTGGTTCATGCTTCAACTCGCCTTAAGGGGAAGTGAAATATCGCGGTCGGTAATGAAAACTGTAACGAACGTTTCTCAAGGGTCCAAATTTTTTTCAGGAAAAAGCAAATTCGAGCCGGATGCGCACGGTCATTTCGTATCCGGCCCGAATTCATTTCTATCTCAAAAAAATTAGCACCATTAAACAAAGTTAATTTGAAAATTGCACCAATCTCTCTCGCACGAACAGCAGTTTCTCTTCCCCTTAATAAAAAAAAAGAACCCTCGATGATTGCCGATACGGTCAATCGCGCGTGCGCAAATAAAACAGTGATCTGCCTTACCGACTCGGTACGCTTCGAAGCGAGAGACCCTGCGCCAAAAATGAAAAGTTCGAAAGCAAAGTGTTGAATCGTCGAAGACACTCGAGGGATCGAGGAGGGAACGGGAGAGACACGATCCATCTGTTGGAGTTGCTTACTGGCCGCGGCCGCAACCCTTTCTCCGCAGGGATCGACTCTTCCATCGCGCTCACATGCAGCCTACCCACTCTCGTCCTAGACACCTACGAATGTGTCACACGGCGGGTGCACCGTTAGCCAAAAAGTATATCCCGTCTTTACCGTTCGGCGTGATGATTGCGGCGAATTAGTTTGAAAAAAAAAAAAGAGTGTCGGAAGTGGGAGCGCGGTTTGTTATCGGCTGCGATTAAAATTCATTATCGGAGCGAGCGCGACTTCTTCCGCTGTTACGGTAAGTTCGCGGTTCCTCATTAAAATTGTTTACACACTCCGCCTCGGCCCGATTCCGCGAACGCCAGAGCGAACTTGTCGCGGTGTTAGCTCGTACCGGAAGTAACCTTAAACATCGCTCCTGTCAACCCTCTCCCACCGATCCGCGAGCCCTTCGATGGACAATTTGTTCTCTCGTTTGCCGGAGGAGAATAAATACATCCTGTCCTCTTTGTCGTCCGATTGGATCAAGATAACATAATATATATAAAAAAAAATACAAACCGGCATTTGAAAAAGGCTCGAACCCGCACGAACGAAGTTGTTTCTTTTTATTTCCCTTGGACAGCAGTATGAGGGATGCTCGCCTTCTCGCCGAAGATGCCGAGAGGCGAACGACTACTTTGCGACGGGGAAGAACAACATGCGAGACCCTCGCCTAGCCGTGCGGAAAACAACTGCTGTCGTGTTTCGTGTATGTACGAATTTCAGTCACAAATTCTCGCGATCATTGTTTTTCGTTTTCTTGAATATTTGACTCGATCTTTTTTTTTAGGGTTTCGCGGCTCGAACACGTGCGTTTTAGGGACGAGCGAGGAGTGAGCGAATCGTGGATTTGACACAGAGTGAAACGGTAAACTGTAAAAATGGACGGAATCATACCGGAAATGGAGCAGGTCATAAGTCAGCTGGAGCGGGGGACAGTGGTGACGAAATTCTTTCAAAGACGACGGCCGGAGAAGAAAACCTTGCTGATACGTCGCGAGACGAGGCAAATAGTTTGGTCCCGAAGCGCAGCCACGAGGCCCTTCGACGGCTCCGGTAAGCTCGGATGCAACGCCGAGTACGCAAGCTTGGTTCGATGGCTGCTGATTCGATCGACTTGCGTCTTTATGCTCTTGGTCGAAATACGAGAAGTCGATGAAATTAGAATTCGAATTTACTTAACGCGAAGACGTAGTGCAAATTTATTACCTGGATGCAGATTTTTATAAGACGCGAACTTGCTTTCCGTAAATTGAAATAATAATAATAATTCAATGTTGTCTACGCAAACTTGGTTCATAACTGTTAATTTATTTAATGCGAGAATATTTATTGTTGTAATATTGTATACTTAATATGAAAAGTGAAGGAAATTCGAATTCAATGTTGAGTACACAAACTTTTATTTCATAGCTTTGAATCGATTTAGTTTAACCGATTGGAGTTAATAGCATTTAAACGATTTTCGCATTTATGTTTCTAGTCGAAATACGAGAAGTCAAGGAGATCCGAGTCGGCAAGAGTTCCAAGGATTTTGAGAAATGGCCGGAGGACGCCAAAAGAATCGAAAATTTACGATGTTTCGTCGTTTACTACGGATCGGAATTTCGACTGAAGACTTTATCGATATCCGGTGAGAGACATCGGGATTAGTCTTCGGCGATTACTTCTCTTATTGCTGTTGAGCGTATTTCACGCAACTTGTCGCACTTTCGATCGGTGCCGAGAAACCCTAGATCCGTTCTTTTTTTCAAGTTTAATACATTAATTTTAGCTCTCAGCGAAAAGGAGTGCGAATTGTGGGTGAAAGGACTGCGACACTTGGTCCAAGACACGATAGACGCGCCGTATCCCTTGCAAGTCGAGAGATGGCTGAGGAAAGAATTTTATGCAATGGAAAGTGTAAGAGAAACGTGAGTACAGTTAATTTTTAACGAACGTTCCCTAAACTGATTTTTTTTTATTACAAAAATCTTGCGCTGATGTGAAAAACACAAACGTGTACTGAGCTCGAAACTTCCATTTGTAGAGTTACCTTGAAGGACGTGAAAACTTTCTTGCCCAAAGTGAACTGCAAGGTTTCGACGAATAAACTGAGAGAGCTCTTTCAAGAGGTCGACACGCGAAACAGAACCGAGTTGGGATTCGACGACTTCGTCGTTCTTTATCACAAACTCATGTCCGACTATACTGCAAGTATTATCAGAACAATTTTCACACTCGTCCTATAATGTTCGTAGAATTGCCGTCTGCAATCCATCGTGCACGACTGGACTCGATAACAATGCTTCGACAATGTAAAATTGTATCAATCGAAAGTTAAACGATTTAATGAAAAAAAAAAATATATATTCCAGAATTTTACAGACCGAAACACGCTGCTCCGCTATTCCGGCGATTCTAAAGGATTCGCTTTGCACGAGTTTCAAAGTTTTCTAATTAACGAACAAAACGACGTTATCGGCAACGACTCATCGGAAGTGTCGCGCTTCATTCGGGACTATCTGCAAGATCCTCAACGAGACGTCCAAGATCCGTACTTTACGCTTTCCGAATTCGTTGACTTTTTGTTCTCCAAACAAAATGACATTTGGGATCGGACTTACGACGAAGTTACTCAAGATATGACGAGGCCATTGGCTCATTACTGGATCGCATCGTCCCACAATACGTGAGCAATATTCATTAAAAAAAAGCTTCGTTAAAAAAAAAATACCGCCAAGTTTGTCCTGTGAATAAAATCGGTAACGAAAATCTTTTTATAGATACTTGATGGGCGATCAGATAAGTAGCGAAAGCAGCTGTCAGGCGTACGTGAGAGCACTGAGGTCGGGTTGCCGATGCATAGAGCTTGACTGTTGGGACGGTCCGGACGGCATGCCTTTCATCTTTCACGGACACACGCTGACGACAAAGATCAAATTTTTAGACGTCATAAAGACGATAAAAGAACATGCCTTCACGACTTCCGAGTAAGTTCTCTGGCATTTCCTGCATTTAAAGAACATTTAGGAATATTTTCATTCAATTTTATTGCTATATTGTATTTTTTTAAATCGGTTGGCGTAAATAATTTTTTTTTGAAGTTCCCTTGTCCCTGATTTAACTTGTTATTTTATCAGAATCATAACATTTTTATTGTCTCTTAACAAATGATATATAACGCGATCCTTGACGAGGAAAAAAATTATAAAAATGGCAGGGATTAGAAAAAAAAACCAAATTTTACTCTGCCGTAAGTCCTTGAGGCGAGGTAAAACGGACTCAGTCGGTAACAAAAACTGTAAGGAATGGTATTCGGAGATGGTAGGCATTTCGCGAAAAAGCAAAGTATTAGCTGATGTAGAATTAAATATCGCGTCCGATGATACTTCGCTATTAGCCCAAATGTCAACTATTTTTACAGGGCATCGATTCGAAAAATGCAATTATCTATCTTGCACTTATGTCTCACGTAGTACATGTTTAAAATCACCTTAATTCCCAGGTACCCGGTGATTCTTTCGATCGAGGACAATTGCACGTTGCCTCAGCAAAGAAAAATGGCAGCAGCGATGCAGGAAGTATTCGGCGATGTGTTGCTCACGCAACCGGTCGACAAGAACGAGACAAGTTTGCCGTCTCCGTACGCCCTCCGTCGAAGAATATTGCTGAAGCACAAGAAGCTTCCGGACGGCGTTGATGAGAGTACGTTCGTCGTGCACACGAACGACAGTAAACAGGAAATGGATCTACGAAACACCGTGAAAAATGGTATACTCTTTTTGGAGGATCCGGTCGAGAGGGAATGGAATCCTCACTTCTTCGTACTGACTCAAAGAAAATTGTTCTACACCGACACGTTTTCGCGTGGCAACGAGACGGAGCCCGACGAGGATGAGGACGGAACAATTCACCGTCCGTCGGAGGTCGGTATCATTTTGTTTTTTTTTTTTTCAATTCTTACAAGGCTTGAACAAATATTTAATTCCGTCCAGGGAGTACCGAACGACGAGCTGCATTTCGGTGAAAAATGGTTTCACGGAAAGCTCGGAAGAGGCCGAGAGGAGGCCGAAGAGCTGCTGCGACGATATTCGCATCTCGGAGATGGCACATTCTTGGTTCGTCAGTGTGTGACTTTCGTTGGCGATTATTGTCTCTCGTTCTGGCGCAAAGGGAAAGTGAATCATTGTCGTATAAAGTTGAAGCAAGAGATGGGACAGACGCAATTCTATCTCATAGATACCAATTGCTTCGACAGCTTGTACAGCTTGATCACCCATTATAGAAACCATCCTCTCAGAAGTCAGGTAAAAATAGGTCTTTCTTACTTACTTTCTTACTTAACTTCTTTCTTACTTACTTTCTTACTTAACTTCTTTCTTACTTACCTGTAACAGTCGTCGAGATCAAAAGATTTGCGTTAATTGCCTTTCCTGCTTATCTCTCAATGATTTGAAGACTTTTACCCGACTTAAAAATTTGTTGCCTCGTCTTTTGTTTCGTGTATCAGGAATTTTTGATAACACTCCAAGAGCCCGTGCCTCAACCGAGCAAGCACGAGGAAAAGGAATGGTGGCACTCGGAGTGTACGCGAACGCTCGCCGAGGAAATGCTGAAGCGTGTACCCTACGACGGTGCTTTTCTAGTCAGACCGAGCGAGAAGGAGCACAACTCGTACGCTATATCATTCCGGGCTGACAAGCAGATAAAACATTGCAGAATAAAGCTCGAGGGTCGCTTGTACACGATCGGATCGGTGCAATTTGAGAGTCTCGTCGAATTGGTGAGCTATTACGAGCGGCATCCGCTTTACAAGAAAATCAAGCTCTGCCATCCGGTGAATCAAGAAATCGTTCGGAGAATGGGACTGGAGGAGGGAGACGGTAGCGTTTATGGAATTCCGGGCTACATGGATCCCACAGGTTTTGCCTCGAAGGTCACAGTGAAGGCGATATACGACTACAAAGCGAGAAGGGAGGACGAATTGACGCTCGTTAAGCACGCGATAATAACGAACGTCAATCGGCAAGACGGCGGCTGGTGGCGCGGAGATTACGGCGGAAAGAAACAGCACTGGTTCCCAGCGAATTACGTAGAGGAGATTGACTATCAGGAAAATCAGAATGATTCGTCGGATTCTCTTATGCTGGGAAATCTTCAGAAGGGTTCGCTGGACATAATGGGCGCGGTGGTGGAATTGTCGGTCGGCGACAAGCCCGGATTCGACTGGATTCTGAGGATACAAAATCCCAGCATGTGTTCCGTTTTCGAAGCGGCGACGCCCTCGAAGGACATCGCCCTCGAGTGGATGGCAAAGATAAAGGAGACCGCGCAGAACGCGAGCGTCCGGGAGAATCAACACAAGGAAATGGAGAGGGCTTGGAGGATAGCGAAGGAAATGTCGAATTTGATCGTTTACTGCCGATCCGTCGCGTTCAATACCGACAAAATAAAAACTAAGGGTTTCGTCTTCCAAGAGATGAGCAGCTTCCCCGAGACTAAGGCCGAGAAGCTGATATGCCAACAGGAAAACACATTTTTCATCAAGTACCACCAGGTAAATCGACGTAAAAGCCGTTCGATCTTCTTTCAACATTTGATTGCACTGTTATATTGAATTTTGCTTACTCATAGAGGATGTTTTCGTAAAAAAAAAATCGAGATTTTAATGTCAGAGTAGTTAAAATAGTCCGAAACGTCGAGAAATGCGATTAAATTGAAACGCTAAAATTAAAAAGACTTACAGATTTGTAATCAGTGGCGAAAAATAGTTTCAAATAGCCTCAAAACGACGACTCATGCCCACTTTTTCTTCATCATAGAGCAATTTTGGTATTCACGATTGACGCGAAAAAAATCAGAGATTTTCGTGTAAATGTATACAAAATTGAGGGCAATATTTATTTCGCAGGTACAATTCAGTAGAGTGTATCCCAAAGGTCAGAGGATCGACTCGTCGAACTACAATCCCGCTCCGATGTGGAATTCGGGGTGCCAAATGGTAGCGCTCAATTATCAGACCGGCGACAAGCCTATGCAGCTCAATCAAGCGAAATTTCGTCAGAACGGAAACTGCGGTTACGTTTTAAAGCCAGAGTACACGTTCCGAGATGATTTCAACCCTTACGACCGAAGCAGTCTGTACGACGTCGACCCGATAAGGATAAGCTTGAAAATAATTGGTGCGCGACATTTAAGCAAACCCGGAAGGGGGACGGCGAGCCCTTTCGTCGAGGTCGAGGTCGTCGGCGCGGAGTTCGACACCGGAGCAAAAATTACCACCAAAACTATAAGTGCGTGACGTCTTGTCGCAACTTTACAGCATTTTGAATTTTTCATTCAAACAACCCCTAAGATATCTGCACGAGACTAATTTTCGTCTAGTTATAAAAAAATTTTACGAGTTAAACTTTTTTTTTTGTCTTCCTAAAGCAGTACCAAAAATTCAATTTAATGTCATGAGATATCTTCAGGGTCACTCTTTCAACGAGTAGAGTAACTGATTTTTAATTAAAAATTTCAGCCGACAATGGCTTCAATCCGATATGGGATGAATCTTGTCAATTCGAGATTGCCAATCCGGACTACGCTCTTCTCCGATTCGTCGTGCAAGACGAGGATGTCTTTGGCGACAATAACTTCATTGGCCAGGCCACTTATCCCGTGAGTGTAAAATTTATGCAGTCCGCTCTCCTCAAAGGTTCGATCGAACACCGCAACCGTAATAACGAATTGTTCAGGTACGCTGTCTCAGAACTGGCTACAGGAGTGTCGCGCTGAAAAACAATCACAGTGAAGATCTTGAGCTGGCCGCACTTCTCGTCCATATCAGGATCGCTGTGATAACCGTAAGAGAAACCGAAGATTGTACTACAAGATGATTCGATATTTATAGATTTTTTTTAAACGACTGTTATGAATTAACGCCCTGCTGGCTGCGCTTATATTTATAATTTCAGGATTTCAGTGCAGGGCGAAATAACTCGATGGGTTTCGTGAGTGAAGGAAACGTGACGCCACCTGGGCGAACTGATCTTTGAGAACCATTCGAGGCGGTAATCGTTCCTCGGTTAAAAATAATAATAATAATAATAACAATAATGATAATAACAAAACAAACATATCAGTCCTATAGATTATTAGCAACGAGTCAATAATATTAACGGTGCGTTGAGGAGTTAGTCTTAAAATTGACTTAATTTATGGGTACATGGATTATACTTAATGACGGGACTTTCAACTTCCCAACAAACGATTCATCGATCGAATACGTATATCATTGTCTATCGTTTTCATTGATCGTCATTAGGATAACGTAAATTATTCTTTCGACGAAATTTAATTTTTAATGCGAGCATTTAATGTCGAAGCGTTTATCGCTTTAATTTATAAAACCATCTTCATCGAATTCCGTTTTACGGTAAACGATTTTCGGGAATATTTTCGAAAAGTACACGGCCTAATGTCCGAACGACGAGTAACCGATTGGTCACGAACCAGGCGCTTCCAGGATGAACGCACAACGGCAAGGAGATTGCACGAACGGCCAAACACCGAATGAAAGTGCAAAAAAATTTCAATGCTCTTCCATTCGATGTCTGCCCGCTTCTGGTAGAATTGTACCAGAATTTATATATAAATAACGACGTAGATTATATAGAATTATTAATCGATTATTAAACGACTGCTATTATACACAAAGATACACAAAGATCATTACAAATATGAAATGAATATTTTTATGTTACCCCGTTCGCGTCTAGCGAGAAACATATTTTTTCATACAAATATATCCATGTATCTTAGCCCGAATTTGGTTTTAAACGATCATTGTAATCGAGAATGTTCGGTAGAGAATTATGTATGTGCCGCGACGATTTTTAAATAAATGAACAATTGTTGAATTGTTATTGCAAGCAGACGGACTTTCCGAGGATTCCCGGACGAGGTGCTTGAATATAGGAGAAAACAGATACAGGGCGTTATATTTTTTATTGGATTGCTATACCTAATTTATAATGCATAATATATATTTTTTAAAAACTACTATTAAACCTCTGCCAGTCGAGGCACCCGAGCGCAGTCACACTTGCACTCACCTCGGGTGTCCCTGTACGGTTTCGGGAAGTTCGACCAGCAAACGCCTAAAAATCATTCTTCACACTTCGTACTATCCCAGATACCGTTAATTAAGGGCGGAGAGCCGTTTTACCGGGAAGTAATTATCTAATTCCCATACATTTTTCGTGCCGAAACAGTTACGGCCTGTTGAAAAGTTGCGTGCATATTTAGTTTTGCTTTTGCGTGCATATTTCGTGGTAATTTTTTTGCGTATACAAATTTCAATCAGACATGAATACGTACGCAAAAGGACTTTTCAATATCCCTAACTGTTCGGCACGAAAAATTCATGACCATTCATTAAGAAAGTTACGGTAAAACGGATCTTCCCTCAACCCTTTATAAGTCACACCGTCCGAAACCGTACCGAAACGGAACTAAAGAACGCGAAGCGGGGCCACGCGTTGCCGCGGTAGCTCCTAAAAGCGGGGACAGACGTGCGATTTATAAAGAGTTGTATAAAAAAATAGTACGTCAAAGTCAAGCGTAGACATTCATGTTAATCACCAATTAATTTTTGTCAGACGCGTTCAGCTTCTGTTCGCTCGATTACCCCAGCCGCGCCGATGGGTGTCTTTGTACTCGTCCATTGCGCGTGTTCGAGCCCGAGATTCGGGATCGTCGCACTCGGCCAGATTTTCTTTCTCGATCTCCTCGCGATCCTCTTCGGGATAGTCGTCGACCGGATTCGTCGCGCTTTTCAACGGCTTTCCGCTCACCTGATTACGTTGCGAGGCGTCCGGCCAGCTGGGAAGGAGTAAAAAAAAAACCGAACGTTAGTTATCAATATTTTTTGACCGGCTATTGGCGTAAATTTTTTTTCTGCAATCTTTAACTTACTCTCCATCCTTAACCCTTTGCTCGTAAAATTCTTCCACCGTGAGCACGGGAAGACTCGGATAACCAGCCCCGAAAACCTGTTTTTGGGCGGCGTCTCGAGTGATGATTATCGGCTTTAACTTGGAGATCGGTACTTTCGACTTGTGAATACCCTCGCCGTTTCGAGACTGGTCGGCCGGCAGACTTTGCATGTACTGAATAACTTGCTTCTCCGATTTCAGTGCATCGAGTTCCTCGATCGCGACGTTCACGTAACACTTTAGCCAAGTGATGAAGTACTCTCGCATAGTTTCGTCGTCGACGTTAGGGTTGTTTTTGCTCTCCTTCAGCACCGCGAATCGAGCTTCCAATTCCTTTCGTTCCCGATAACGCTGCAGCTTGTTTTCCCGAGTGTTCACCTGGAATTTCGTCGAGAAACGAGAGTTCGTAAGAACGTAATTAGGTAACTGTAGCCAGATATAGATGAACGAATGAATAAATAAATCATGAACTATAGTGTGTGATATATTAACTATAGTAGAACCTCGATTATCCAGACAAGCTGAACCAAGCTAATGATGGAAAACCAAAACACATCGGTTATACAAAAATCCACGGATAACTGAAACTCACCGGCAATCCTAAAAAATCCGGGAATAACTGAAACTCGCGCGCAACCCAAAAGAATCATAAAGACTAATTGTTTAAGGAGAAATCAGTTAATAGTAAACAACGTTTTTCCCAATAACAACGTTTTTTGTTTTTCATTCTCCAGCTTCTGGATGAGTCAGCAGTTTGGAAAACAAAAAATCCTCCCGAATATATATCTATAATCATATATATCTATAATCAGTAAATAAAAATATAGAACTCATTTGACTACTACGAAGCGCGCTAGCTCCTCAAATTCTTATTGGTTTACAGCCGTAGATGTATAAAGGAACGGACGAATCTAGCCACGTTTAATCTGTTCCCTGGTTAGACCTGCCTCGGATAATGAAGGTTTTGTGCTGTAACAAAAAAATAAGTAAGCTAGGACAGTCAGCAGCGAGGACTCACCATTTTTGCAATCATTTCCGTGTTAGAGCTCGCTCTGCCTTCAGAACTCGTGACGAGCTCCGTGGACTGTTCCTCCGGCATCTCATAATCGGTGATTCCGTAGGCTTTGGCTCTTTGCAGAAAGTCGGTGAAGTAAACTTGAGAGACGTTTACGAGATGCATTCGGTCGTCGACGTTGCAGACCTTAGTCGCGAGCGTTCCCAGTATAACCGGTAGCATGAAGTACTTGAGATTCTCCGTTGGCACTTCGTCGAGGCTCTCGTTGTTGCTGAATACATCGGCTATCGAGACAAGCCTCGTGGCGTCTTCCATGATGCTCATCGCACGCTTCACATCGGACTGTTTATGCATTTAACAAAAAAATAGTAATAAAACGGCGGCGTCAAAATTTTCACCTGTACTTCGATGTTGACAACGCACCTGAACCTTGAAACTGTTCGTCGCCTCCTTCGTCTCCAAGATGCTGGTGAACAGAGCGAGACCATTGTCGAATATCTCCGATAAATTGCTCGCATCGGTTTTCTCATTCGTCGAAAATATTTCGCCGTCATTATCCGATATATTCAAGTTTTCCATATCTCGTACGATTTATCAAACGCAAATGGGATCAAAAGACGCGTACAGTAGCATATCGCTAACTGCACGCTCGATGCGTGCGCGCGCAGCCACTTCCCCTCGACTCCCCGTTAGGGGCGTACACTCGCGAGTCTCCGAGGCTTGTCGGCTATTGGAGAAAGTTGTTACAGGTGGGGGATCGACTGAGAGCTATGGTTCGGTCGCGCGGAGTGGTGGTAACTTTGCAAGACGCACTTAGAGCGAGACTACTGTAGAATCCCGGTCCAGAAATGCAAAAATACCTGTACTTTTATGGCTGGTAATATTACTCGAGAATCGTCGTGCTTTTGCGTCTTTTTTTTTTCTCCGAGCAATTATATGTTATGAGGCTGATGTTATGTGTTATATATCGGGCATATAGCATATAGGAATTATTTATGATTTTCGAAATCTTCTCCCCTGTGCCATGGGATTTGGATTTTTCGAAATTCACTCCTTCACGCTATGAACGCTGAAATTTCGAGTATATTTTATATCCAAAACAAAGTTTTAAATACCAATCAGAACGTTCCAACCTTTCCTGGCAAAAATACAGACAATGCTTTCTCATAAAAGAAGCTTCGCGAATAAAGGAACTTTATGAGATAGCTACGTGAAAATTTCAATCTTCAACTTTTTTACATTTTGATACACATATATTTTTTTCATTGTTCGGATAAACATCTGTTTTGGTAGATTTTTTAATTTTATTATCGTTACGAGAACATTATGCTCATTATTATTATTATTAGAAATTACAGAAAGGAAGTTTTTAACTTATAACATCTACCTCTTTTTGTAATGTTTTTTATCATTCTAATGTAAAATTTTTTTTTTTCAAGGGTGCTGAAACTCGGAAGTCCAAGCGAAATAGGATTTCACTGCACGGGCTTCTAGATAAGATTGTATCGCCTCCAATTAAATAAAATATAACAACGTTTTTATTTAATATTCATCTATACAAATAATAAGTGTCAATTAATTTTCTACTGTTTGAGCTTGAACAGCAGTCTCTGCTGCAATGCTTTCTGTGGCGATGGCCTCTGCTGCAGCACTCTCTGCCGTAGCATTATAATCCTGCACCCTTTTGTTGACCAATGCTGATTGAACTTCCACGTAAACTCCCATGATTCGGTGATTGGCATTTACATATTTTCCTGCACAGTTGTCTACACAGGCATTCTAAAATAAACACATACAGCACACACAAAAATACTGGCCATGAGCGTCTTTATAACGTTAATAACTAAAAAATTAGAAAATGATAAATAAAAAATTTAACATCAATAAATAAAAAATTTAACGTCGATAAATAAATGAATTTAACATTGATAAATAAAATACGTCGTTTTTTATGCATACCTCTTCGCTCGATAATTCTCTGGTGATAGTGCTACTCGCGCAACGTCGAAAGCACGTCTCGGAAATTTGATTGTACAACAGCAGGAAATCTTTGAACTGAAAGTCGATAACAATTATGGTAAAGGTTTACGAATAATTTCGAGGTTATACAGGTGATTTAATTCTTTTGGAAATTGATTTTTTACGTTTCGTAAGGCATTTACGTCCATCGTATTTGGCGGTTCACTTCAACACCAGCGATCTTATGAATCAACCAGTTTTCCATTCAATTTTCGTTGCATCAAAAAAGTACCGATAATAGCAAAACAGCGTGAACGCCATACTGTTTCAATTTTCGCATGTGCCGCGATCAACTTGATTTTTATTGGCGTCGGGAAAGCGCTTCTCGACGGTGATTGGACTATTCTTACCCACTAGGAAAGTCGATGTGGTCACATTCTATTTATTTTATGTTTAATTCTCATTTCCATCAGATCGCAACAGATGGCGCAGGATTGAACAATCGATACGCGATCCGCGGCAAACTTCGCGCCTCTCTTGGGTCACGTCAGAAAAGTTCGTTATTATTTTGAAATGTGAAAACTAACGGTGGAGCGAGAGCGCCGAAGGATTTGTCGTCGACCGATCGAGGGAAGTAAGTATTCTCGAGATCACCGACCAAACGATTTGCCGATCGGAAGGATCGTCGGACGGTCCACTCCTCGGTTGCACGATCAGAAAAATACGATTCGTGAGGTTCTCCATACAAGAATTTCGAGAACTTTGAGAAGCGTTTCCGTCACACAAGACGATCGCAGGGACGCTCGAGAGCCTCGAGTCCGTGTCGACTGTTCTGCCTGTTTTTCTCTAGCAGGTGAGCCGATCTAATGGAAATCCAACAGATTCGTTTTTTCTATTATACGTTAATCTTTGACGGACAAAAATAAAAAAATACGTCAAGGGTGAAAAATGTGAAACTTGGCGTTCTCGAAGCATGTTGGATTTTGCGAGTCTCGATTACCCAAAATTTAATGCGAGCGTATTTTTTTTCATATTAAAAAAAAAAATTTATTACTTCGATTGATTTTTCCTTTACAATCACTGTATAATACATCATAAATATTAGACGTGCTGAATAACGAAGTATAAAAGTTAGAAAGTCAAGCTTGCAATGCATGAATTTAGTTAGCGCTAGCAATGATTTAACCATCGGTATTGTAAAAATAAAAAACACTTAAGCCTACAACGTATTAATCAATTTAATCATTAAGCTGTTCAATGCCAATCTAATATATTCTTTTTTTCCAGTATACGTTGATCTTTGACGGAAAAAAAAAAAAATGATAAGGGTGAAATATTTTAAATTCGGCACGCTTGAAACACGTCAAATTTTGCGATCCTGGATTACTCAAAATTTTATTAGAGCATATGTATATTCAGAAAAATGTATTACCTTGATGAAATTCTCCACTACAATCACTATATAATAAATCAGAAATATTATACAAAATATTAAAATTATAAAAGTTACAAATACTTATAAATTTTAAAAGTTTTAAAAAAATCAGCTTACGACGCATGAATTGACTAAACACGAGCATCCATTTAATCACTAGAATTATAAAAATTAAAAACACTTAAACTTATAACGCTTGCAGTGATTCACTCATTAAGCTGTTTAATCCGAATCCAACATATGAATTCTTTCTGTTATACATTCATCTTTGATTGATTAAAAAAAGAATACGTAACGGTGAAATACTTCAAATTCAGTGTGCTCAAAATAAGCTTAATTTTGTGATCTTCTAGTACACAAAATTTTACGCGATCCTATTTTTAATTTTGAAAAAAAAATGTTCACAGCTCGTCGACCGGAGCTCATCCCGCCGCAATTATGCTGAAGGGAAAGGAAAACTGCAAGTCGCAGACCAGAACCGTTCAATTGGGAAAGTCCGCAGGTCTGATGCCCAGCAGTTTCAAGCAGTTGAGAATATCGAAGACTGCGGGCGTTCTGTCGGAGATAAATGGACAGGACAATATCGAGCCTCAGAAATGCGTCGGAAACGACGCCGTCGAAGCGCCGTCGAAAACTTACGTCGCCAATTCCGTGCCAAAGGAGGCGAAGTCTCAGACGACGAAGAACGCTAACCAATTGATGCCGCCGCCCACAATGTCCGCTCCGTCGAAATCCGCCGAGCCGTCGATGCAAGCCAGCAAACGCGATTCGAACGAAAACGGCAACGTGAAGCATAGCGACAAAAAATGGGTCTTGACCGACTTCGACATTGGCCGTCCCCTCGGCAAAGGGAAGTTCGGTAACGTTTATCTGGCGCGAGAGAAGAAGTCCAGATACGTCATTGCGATGAAAGTACTTTTCAAGGCTCAGATACATTCGGCCGAGGTGGAGCATCAAGTACGTCGGGAAATTGAAATTCAGACTCATCTCAGGTAAAGTGAAACAAATTTTTTATTTTGCTTCATTGATCGATTGATAATTTATTTAATCTATCGTAATTTATGCGATTCATTCATTTGTAATTATCGTTATTAATTTACTTTTGTATTTGTTCTGATGCCAAAGGAGAACACATCTGATTATACATATTAAGTCATATAGTTATTGATATGTTCTATTTTTCTTTCTATCCGTGAAAGGAGCAATACGTTCATAAGAAGATATCTGCACGTGACTAAATTTCGTTGAGTTATGACAAGTGTGTGTTTGCGTCACGCAAACTTCGCTGCGGGAAATACACCTAGAAAATACAATTCTACACGTGTATAATTTTTTTTCATCTCAAAGCAGTGCATCGATAGGGACTTGCCAAAGATGAAATTTTATGTCATGCAGATATCATCGGGCCAATTTAACATTGCAAATTAGCTATATTTTTGCGTACAAATTGTTTACAATTTGTTATTGCCGCTTCGTTAATTTATCGATCTTAAACGATGCTGAATTGTGCGAACGATTTCAAAGATTTCTTGCCAAAAGTTGAAACGAAACCGCTGAGGGTTGCAATCCTCGGTGTATGTATCAGCGTGACTTTCCGAATGCCTGCAGAAACGGAAAATATAACGTACTATTTTCTTGGCTATGATTTTTCAGGCATCCGCATATAATTCGAATGTACGGATACTTCCACGACGAGAGAAGGATCTACCTTATCTTGGAATACGCTCAGGGCGGCGAATTGTATAAAGAGTTGATAGCCCAACCGGACAGCCGATTCGACGAAGTCCGGTGAGTTCCGATATTTTCTACAAATGTTTCCCGTAAGGTTTTTCATCGATATCTGTGCGTTCCTTAGTTAATCAATTTCTGTCGCTGGCTACGTTCGAGATGAATTCCAGAGAAAAATAACAAAAAATTTTCTCCAACTTCACTTCGTCTTCGAAAATCCCGGTTTTTCATCGGAAGTGACGTCACGCGGGAAACGTCACTTCCGGTTTGAAAATCTCGATTTTTGACGGGAAGTGACGCCATACCGGAAGTACGTCACGTCCGGTTTCAAAAAACATTATTTTTCGATCCGGAAGTGACGTCACAACGAAATTTTTGAAATTTTTCTGCGTGACGTCACTTCCGGTTTAGAAGTGAGTTTTTGAAACCGGAGGAGACGTTACAGAGAGCATTATTAATTTTTGTCGGAAATGTATCCCGAATGCAGCCAGTGACAAAGACATGTGATTTGAGGAACACAGGAAATTGGTTAAATAACGTATGTGATACGTCTCGAATGTACTGGGAATTCATCTCGAATGTAGCCAGCAATAGGAACGAACCAATTAACGAATACTCTGTATATTTTTTCAATGTTATTCCGCGAAATTGGTATCTTTCAAGTTTCACCTACGGTAAATAATATCTGTTCGAACATTTTTTTTAATTCGTTTCAGGACCGCTACTTACATATCTCAATTAGCCGACGCCCTAAAGTATTGTCACACCAAAGGTGTGATACATCGTGACATCAAGCCGGAGAATTTGTTGCTCAGCGCGAATGGAGATCTCAAAATCGGTGATTTTGGATGGTCCGTACACGCGCCAACGTCTCGAAGACAAACCATGTGCGGAACCTTGGATTATCTGCCGCCCGAGATGGTCAACGGAAAGTCTCACACTCACACCGTTGACCTGTGGGGAACCGGTGTCTTTTGCTACGAATGTCTCGTCGGCAAACCACCGTTCGTCGCTCAAACCTACGAGGAAACGTACCTGAAGATCAAACAAGTCCTATACAAGTTTCCCGACCATGTGAGCGCGGGTGCTCGGGACTTGATATCCAAGGTAGTTTCTTGCTACATCGACTTAATTTTCGATACTTTAATTTTTTTTAAAACATATTCCGGGTGCTGGCACGATAGAAAAAAAAGAAGCTATAATTTACAAGAAATCAACAATGCAAACGGTTGCGGTTTATTACATTTTGCTTATTACATTGAATGCTTTTTTTTGTTCCTTCAGTTGCTCGTCGCCAACCCCGAACGTCGACTGTCCCTGGACGGTGTTCTGAACCATCCGTGGATCCAGACGAACCGAACGACTAAACCGACTGAAGATAAACACAAGTGATTCATTTTTTTTCTTATCTTAATAGAATTTTTGTTAGTAATTGATTAAAATAATGGTCCGGCGTCTTGGCCTAATGAAGGCTGTCATGTCGCCCGTCCACTTGTGTCACTGGAGTCAATCGACAGGAAAGTTTGCATGAGAAAAACTTCCCCGTCGAACATGTCACAAGGCATAATTTAGATTATACTACGAAAACAATAATTTTGTACTGATACTGTTTGTCACGAAAAAAAAGAGTACGGCTTGATTGCATACTTTCGGTTTCAAGAACTCGCTCTCGTGTTCTAGGAAAATTTCGGAGAGACCTGCCTGAGGTCGACCGATCGGATTCTTCCATTTTTATCTATAGATAAGAGTACTGTCACTCGAAATTTTTCACTGAGATGGGAACTTCGTTGGCAAGACATCGACACTGTTCAAACGACGGTTTTGCAGGCGATCACTCATTTGTTTCGTTAATTTGTGCCAGTAGAGCGAAAAAAGAGTACGAGCTTCGTAATATCTATAAAAAAAAATAAATAATAATCAAAAGTTATGGACACGATTAGTTTGACTCTGCAGTTCGTATCATTAGACTTAATCTTATGCATCGTGACTTAAAGGTTGATAAAAAAAAAGGAAACAGCAACGCGTTTGTCTATTGTCTCCATCTCGGTGAAAACAGCGTAATATTTTATGTAAAAAAAATGTCCCTTACCGCAATGAACGTTTCCATCGACATCGTATAAAATTTGCCAGCTTTCAAACTGAGCGCTCTCTTCGATCGCATCAATGAAATTATCATCAGAGAAAAGACTTCGGGTGAAATGTGGTCCTCCCAGCCCGAAAGCCACTGGCTCGTAGTCAATGAACCGCTCTATTTATATTTTACACGATACATTGTGAATTTACGCGATATATTTTAACAATACAGAAACTTTGTTCAAAAATTAAATTTTATAGTTACTTGATACACCAAAGCGTTTCCATTCCAGCACCAGTTCAACAATTGAGAAAAGGCTGCTCCGAGATAGATACCGAACTTTATTAAACTGGTAAAATTCTTGGAGCCCTGGTAGTCATAATATTAACAATATCATTGATATAACATAATTTTTTTTCAATCGCGTAATGCACCGTGTGCGAAATGCAGAATACTTCTGGAAGACCTCTTCTTGCACAATCGAAACTCCCATTTTTAAGGCGATGTAAAACTTCGCCTAACCCGATATAAAACGGTAACAAAAACCATCTTTCATTGGTGTTTAGATAGATAGATTTGAAAAAAAGAATACAAAATAGTATATTATGCCACAAGGGAGGAAAGTGCGTCTTTTCACCGAGCGGGAAGTTTGATGCCCGAGCGAAGAATTGGCAGAAATTCACACGAGGTGAAAATGCACTTCCTCCCTTGTGTCATACGATATTTTTTTCCCGACTATTCTAAAATTGAGCATATTCTTATGCCTGCAACAGCCCACCGACTCGTCAGCCACTTTTCCTCGCGCTGGTCAAAAAGTTGGTAACTTTCCACCCGCGTTGCAGGCATGAAATACGGTAATTTTAGCGTAGTCGAGAAAAAAGAAAATTAATAATCGTTTACAGTTTTCGTTACCGACTGAGCATACTCTCTAGAATAAAATAGAATGTTGTTCATTTGTCCTGGGATAAAATCCCCTAAGGACCAAGCAGCTTTAGTTTCTCTTCCTCGGATAAGCAATAGCTTGAGCCCCGTACGAGTCCCGCGGACGAAGTTCCATTACGGGAGGTTCGATTATACTCGAAGATACTCTGAACATACCAGAACGGCTTGAAAACCGGTGAAACATATCATAGAAAAGCTAGCGAATAATTGAACGAACATGCTGGCACCGAATACGTCGTTGAGCTCGTCAACGTTGTTGATAAGACGCTGATGATGTTTTATGCACATCTTGAATCGTCGGACGAAAGAGTCATCGTCGGTAACGCGAGCTTCGTTTTCATTGAACGGAACGAAGCAAGCGATATGATTATGGTCCTCCCTGTCGTTTGCTCTAGCCTCGGTGAGTTGTCGCTTCTCCAGTAGCGTTCCTCTTCCGCTCTTCGACCTCAGACAATTTTCGTAATTAGCGTTGAGAATAACGAGCTGCACGTTCGCCCACTTGTAAAGACCGACGACTATACTGTCCATACCGATAATCGATATCAAACCGATGTTAACGGCACAAGCTTGCAGGCAAAAGGCGATCTGGTGCATCGGGAATTTTCTTACGTCGAATGGATATTGCGCTCGAATAGGCAATTCGCCGTTTTCGACGGGAACGAGAAATATTAGGGCGACCGACAGAACGGTGCCGATCGACCAGAAACCGTGCAGCAATATCTTCTCGTAAAAGCTGCATTTTCGTACCAAAACTCGAACTGTTGGGTCTGTAAGAAAACTGTGCATGGGAGGTTTTTTTGTCGTAAGAATGCCTCGGACACTTCGCAAACTCGAAAATCAGACAGAAGACCATATGAAACGAGATTCTTCTCGTCCAAACCTGGCTCAGTCGGTATCAAAAACTATGACAAACTCTTCCCCCTGGTTCTCGTATGTATAGTGAAAAGAAAAGTCACATCGAAAGCGGATATCATCTCGGCTTTCGATGAAACTTTTCTTTTGACCGCACATACGAGAACCTGTGAGAAAAGGTGATTACAGTTTTTTTTATACCGACCGCGGTATTGCATGTGCTCTTAAGGGGAAGTGAAATATCGCGATCGGTAATGAACTTTTTTCAAGGGTGCTAATTTTTTTTAGGAAAAATCAGATTCGAGCCGGATGCGCACGGTAGTTTCGCATCAGGCCCGAATTAATTTTTTCTAAAAAAAAATTCAGTACCATTGAATAAAGTTTATTTGAAAATTGCGACAATCTTCCTCGCAAGCACAGCTGTTTTGCTTTCCCTTAAGAGTATGTAAAATACCGCGTTCAGTAAAAAAAATTATAATTAATTTTTCTTCACGGGATCGAATAAGAAGTCTCATTGAAAGCGGATATCACGTAAGATTTCGATGACTCAGTACGAAAAAAAAATTTGATTTTTTGTGTACCAACCGGAAGAGCGATTGAGCTCAGCGACCGGCTTATGAACATCCTCGATGATGGATTTTATGCGTTCGGAGCGCGTTTGAAAGTTGAACATTTTGAAGATAATCACGCTTATGCCGGCGAGTATGCATCCATCGTCGGTCAATATTATCAAATCGTCGTAGTTTGTGCAGAGATCGGCGAGCACGGTTACTGCAAATATACAAATCACAACGATAACTGCTTTGTTGTAAATCTTGTAAAATATTTCCCACAGAGAAGCTGACTCGCCGTAGTAGACCCAGAGACCCGCGAATCTGCGATAGATCAATATCCACATGTATCGTTATTAAACTTATGGCTCGAAGAAAAAAAAAAAAAATTCTTCGTACCTAAGAAATATGTTTGTCGGATTGTGTCCTCACCTCAACGAAGCGATCGTTGAATCCAATGCAGTACGATGCGTCGAGATCGAGGAGCGCCGTCTCGCTCCCGTCATGATTTTTTTTCTCGACGATGCTGCCCTAGCCAACGCAACGGTTCTTATCGGGTATTCCTCGTATGCACTTTTACACAGCGTACAAATTTTACTCATAAAGATACAACTATTCATACAATTTTCTTAAAGTTGTACATTCGTTCCCGAGTAAACCGCACTGGCTGGAATAGTTTCTTTTTTCTTCATTATTTATTTTTAATGAATTTATACCCAGAGTCGATTTTTCATGAGATAGCTTCAATTTCGGTACGCGTTCTAATAAATTACTCACAAGCCTGAGGGGCGAGAAAGTGCCCGCGACTTTACACCTGCCTGATTTCCCCGATTCAACCCTTTTTTTTCCAGATCCTCCAACAGAAGGCTTTACGGCTGAATGGATCTATTATTTAACAGCCGAGGTATGTTATCTTCATTTCTTTCGAACTCTGTGGATCCGCACTACGATACGATGCAAGGACTCACGACGATGTGGTAGCATCGTGGCCGATACAATCGACAAGAATCCGTGATTTTACACCTGTGGAGTTTCGAGTATGTATTTTTTTTTTTCATGCATCGCTTATAGCCGTTCGACTGAGACGGCCCTCGAGGCTCCTGCAGCGTGTACGGTATTTTCGACGAATGTTATAGCCAATGTGCAGCTGTGTAATTTTCTGTGAATCTCGAATCGGCCCCGAGGCTCTCCGACGTGCAGCAAGGCCGGGCGAATGTTTCACAGTCTATACGGTGAGGCCGTATCTTCGTACTGTATATTTACTGCAATATTCAATCGAACTTCTTTCGTTGCGATTCTTCGAACCATTTTTTTTTTTTTTTGAGACATGATGGAAAAGTTCAGTTCGAACGCGGCTTCGGGCGTGTGCGCGTGGACGGCAAAACGCTGCAGTTCTCTCGTGGTCAGTGAAATTTTTGAGTGTAAAAATAAAATCGAGGTTTCGTTTGAAATTAAACTTGCGGAGGATGTTCGGTGGATCCGAGGGGGTATCGACGAATTGTGCGTAGATATTCCGTGGTTTAACTATCTAGTCGTCGGATCTTCTTTGCTGCAGAAATAAAAAAAAATATACAGAGTGAAAAAGGGATGAAACAAAACAAGGGAGGTATAGGTATTATAACGATTTTATGAGTCGAGTCCACGAGGTACATGTTTATTAACAAATGCAGATAGATCTAACATTATTCGTAGAATCGAACTGAAAGTTGGCTGCAAATCTCACGTTTCCATGGCTTCCATCGTTGCGTCTATCATCGGGGCGTCGACGGGGGTGTCCATTGGCACTTCTTCCGGAGTCTTTTGCAGCGGCGAATACATCTTGCGCAACTTCTCATAGTGTTTCACGTCCTGAAATTAAAGTCAAAGGATTTTTATCGAAAGAGATTTTAGCGCGGAAGTCGAAAGTCCTCGACTGAGGTAAACCTGTTAGTCGTATCGATGCCATCTTCGTTATAAAAAAATGGCTTACCTTCTCGTGTACGGAAGGCCGCACTTTCTCGAAAGCAATTTCGATATGTCGCATGGAAACTTCGGTAATCTCCGTCGGATCTTCGACGAATTTGGCCATCGACTCTCGCAGAGCTTCGGTGGCGGCTTCGCGGACCAACGAAGCCAAATCCGCACCCGAATATCCCTCGCAGCTGTTGCTCTTTCCAACTTCCTCGATGTTCACGGTGGATGCGAATCGTGGCTTTGTACCATTCTGAAAAAGACAATAAAATTCGTGTAATTTCCAGGACTTTATTCATCGCATTGCAAACGGGAATTTTTACAGGGAATTCCTGATTGTTGAGCAGAGCTGGGACGTACTTGAAGCACCGGGTACTTATTTGATACTTCAAGTACGTACTTGAAGTACACGAGTACTTTGTATTACAGAAGTACATTTTTTACGATTTCAAGTGCTTAGTACAAGTACTTTGTGAGTACGTTACTTCCCGTTTGAGGATCTCATTTATAGACCGGAAGTGACGTCATCTAGGGGAAAGGTCATTTCGCAAATTTCAGTTCGCGATTTTCTGCGATAAATTTTTACCCATTCGATTTGATGAGATGTAGACGTTTTTTTGTTACGAAAAAGGGTGCAAAATAATTTGCATGTGGCTTCCTCATTTATTACAATTTTGCGGACAGCTTCCTCTATGATGACGTCAAAATCGTTCAACGAAGTTACACATAGAAAAAACTGTGCGCAAAATTGTAATAAATCCGGAAGCCATGTACAAAGTGCTTAGCATCTGTTTTCTTATTGCGATAAGTACTTGGAAAAAATACTTGAAAAATACTTCAAGTACTTGAAGTATTTTTCGGTACTTTGCCCAGCGCTGTTGTTGGGTGAAGTCAGAGCTGTATTCATTTTTCGTTGGAATCGAATTTTCGGCTCCAATTTATGATTTCTTCATTTGCATTCCCGCATAGAAAGTACCGTACCGCGCAGTCGCACAGCTCGTTATGTTTAAAACTTTTATCACGATTTATCGTGGTGATTCGAGAACAAACCACCAGCCGATCACTGAGTTAAGAATGTGTAAATATCTACCTTTGTTAGGGCTTTGAGTATGTCCACTCGATCTTCGGCAGTCGGCAGTCCGACGTACAGAATTTTGTCGAGTCTTCCCGGTCTGAGGACGGCCGGATCTATTATATCGGGCCGGTTGCTGGCTGCCATTAGATAAACGTCTTTGCGACCCTCCACACCGTCCATTTCCGTGAGCATCTGATTGACGACTCGCGAAGTCGCAGAATTGTCGCCGTCCGACCTCTTCGGGCAAAGAGCGTCCAGCTCGTCGAAGAATATAACGCAGGGAGCGGAGTTTCGCGCTCTGACGAAACACTGTCGAACTGCCTTTTCACTCTCGCCGACGTACTGAAAAATGTAATTAAACCGTAATAATAAAAACCCCGATTTTTTTTTCTTTTTTAGAAAATACATTTGAAGAAAATCCTTCGCATCCTCACCATGTTCAACAGCTCGGGCCCTTTGACGGATATAAAGTTAATTCCAGCTTCGTTGGCGATTGCTTTGGCCAATAAAGTTTTACCGCAGCCAGGCGGGCCGCACAGCAGCATTCCCGTCGGCGTACTCAGACCAAAGGCCTCGAAGCGCTCGGAATGTCTGACTGGAGCCTGAAATTTCAATCGTACAATCATGATCTTTTTTTTTGCGTGCCAATTTCGGATGCTCTTCTTGTTTCCTTATGGCTTTAGGCCAGTCGCCAAGAGCCAGAATTTTTTAAGTGTTACCACGAAATCAAACTCATACTCAAGTATGAACACATGATCGAGGTGGTGTGAAAGTCAGAATCGAAGTGACATCGAAATTTTGCGACACGGTTCGAATAATATAAATTCGGATAAAGCAAGGCGAAGTTCAGATAACGGAGGGTCCGGAAAATCGAGGTCCTACTGTATACAATTTGTATTGCAGAGGCATAAAAAATCCTGAGACATCATTAGAATTCGAAGAGTTTCAGAGTGAAACAGAGTAACGAATTAAAGCTATCGATTAATGGTGTAAACAAGTGGCTACCCACCAAAATTGTCATTTGGAGCTCTTGTCTTATATTTTGAAGGGATCCAATGTCGTCCCAAGTGACGTCAGGTACGGTAGCAAAGCCCTCCCTCTTGGCGGACGGTTGAACGACCCGCAAAGCCGTTTCGAAATCGGCATGTTCGATCCTCAATTCTGCCAATCGTTCCGGCGACAGCGGAGCGTCGTTGTGGAGCCACGTGAGTAATCCCGCTAGCACAGAGGATTTTATCTCAGCTGGAAGAATCTTCTCCGGCAACGGAGCGGCCGGCACATCGGTCACCGTTTCGTTGGCAGCTGGAACGACTGGAACAGTTTCGGAAGGCACCACGGGCAAAACTTCTTCGCCGTTAATGGCTTCCTTCGGATTTTCCGTCTCAACGGGGCAAGCTTCCATTCCATTTTCCACCGGCGTCGCCTTTGCCTCGGGCACTACTTCCTTCTCCGGGGATTTGTCATTCTCTTTGTTTCTCAGGCTATCGAAAACTCTGAAGACAAAAAAATATTACGATAATTATTAAATTTAATAATTTAATAATTAATAATCAAATTTGTTAATTATTTTTAAAAAGTTTGTACTTTTTAGAACAACTTTTTCTAAGACCAAAACCATTGCTATAATTATTTGTCTCAAGATAACTGCACAGTAAAAAAAAATGTTTGTACTTTGCAGAACAACTTGTTCGAAAAAGTTCGTTTTACGAACAAAAGTGCAAACTGGAATTCACGATCGAATTTCAGTTCAGACTTAAGTTCAAACTCACGTCTTAAAATTCGACCCGAAGGTTGGTGAATCTAACTGATCTGGCCGTGCCTGATTGGCTTGGTTCTCGAGCATGCAACTTACAAGGTCGTCTACTGTCTCCCGTTAAGACGAGAATCGACAAGGCGTGTTTACCTGTTCACCGCCGCCATTGCCGCTTCGGTCAGAAGAGCAACGATATCCGCACCCACGAAACCCGGTGTGAGACCAGCAATGGTCGCCAAGCTCACGTCATCGGCCAGCTTGAGATTCTTAGCGTGAACAGCGAGTATGCCAGCTCTCGCATCTTTGTCCGGTATCCCGAGTGATATTTCGCGATCGAAACGGCCTGCTCGCCGAAGTGCCGGGTCGAGAGCGTCGGGTCTGTTTGTCGCCCCCAAAACGAGCACGGTCTCGCCGTTCTCCCTCGTGCTCAAATCTGAAACACGAATTCGAGGTGTCGAAGGAAACATTTTTCTTTTTTAACCCTTCAGGTACCGGGGACTTTTTGCCAATCGCACACGACCATGCCTTCTTTTAAGCACAAAAACGATACGGATGTTTGTAATAAATTTTTTCTGCGTTATCAAAAAAACAACACTTCAAGGTACGTCTGTGCATTTTTCCAGATTTTTTTTAGCTCGTTAACATGTTACTCGAATCGGTCAAAGGTTGCCTCTTGGCAAATTCTGGCACCTCGCTGGGCGAGACACCGGTACGTGAAGGGTTAATGTCTGATTTTATCATCGTAGTAACTACCGTCGAGACACGAGAGCAACTGGGCGACTATACGACGCTCCATTTCTTTCTGTGCGGTGGCTCTGTGAGTAGCGACTGCGTCGACCTCGTCCAAGAAGAGAACGCACGGGGCGACGGCAACGGCTTGATCGAACAGCTCTCTGATTCTCGATTCGCTCTCTCCGGAAACACCGGCTATGAGTTCTGGCGCTGCTACTTTTATCAGAGGCACTTCCAATTCCTATTAGCGATAAGTTGAATATACAAATATGATTTGACGAAAGGGGGACACAGTGGTTTTCGAGCTTGTTTCATACCCCGGCGATGGCGTGAGCCAACAGAGTTTTGCCGCATCCCGGTGGTCCGTGAAGCAGGAAACCTCTCGGCGACGATATTCCCAACTGCTTGAAGATCTCCGGGTGTCTCATGTGGACCAAAAGTCTGCAGACAGTCTCCAGAACTTTCGTGCAACCGCCGATGTCCGCGAATTTGACCTTGGACTCGTAGTTTCGGAGGACACTGGTTTTCTTCTTCTTCGTGATCACCAGATTCGCATCGCTGTCTTTTTCCCTGGGTCGTTTCTTCGATTTTACCTCATCCTTGGGAACGGGCGTCGGGCTTTTTCTCGACTGGTCAACAATTAAAAAATCACACGGATAAAAATGTTAAATTGTAGGGCTATTTGTATTGAGACATATAAATCGTGAGTGGAAGACGTGGACGGAAAGATTACCGGGCCTGGAGCTTCCGGTTTTAGCAACGGAACGTCCTCCTTGGGAGTATTAATGCCCGCACACGGATACCCATCCGATTTTTTCCAGTCATCAGAATCGCGGGCTTTTCTGCCGGTATCCATCGGGAGACCGTTGTCGTTCTCGTCATCGCTGCTGATGTCGATGAGTTCTTTGTCGCTCGAGTTTCCGTTTCTCCCGCCGAGAGACTTTTTGTACATCTTTATCAGCTCGCTGCTCAGAGTATCACCCTGCGTGTCCGACTACGATTAAAAAAGAATGGTTAAGCAATCGGTCATTTTGCGAACAAGATTATGTTGTTGTGTTGTTTATGTTATCTGTTTCTTTTTAACCCTAGACCTCGTGTATGGATGGACGGAAAAAATGCCTCCCCTCCCCCGCGTGTGAGGTATTTTTGAGAGGTATTTTTCCGAGATTCCATGTGTAGGGCGGAAAATCAACCGACGATATTTTTAAAAAAAATCGATTTTTGCGAATTTTCGTTGCGTTTTGGACTTTGAGTGTGACTTTCACCTCCTAAACTGTAATAATGTCGCCCAACTCGTGATTTCACGAATAGCCAGACTGGGCAATGAATGCTCAGCATCGAATTTTACCGGGTCGTTTCGAAAAAAAAAAAAAAAAAACCATAGTTCTAAGATATCAGTTACATTACAATAAAAAAATAAAATAATAACGAAAAAGAGAGGCATCTAGAAGTGTTACCTTTTACAAATCGTAAGCTTAAGTGTTTTTAACCTTTTCAACTTTTATAACTTGATACCCTGAAGCTCTAATATTTGGGACTTGTTACATATTATATTCTGATTCTAAAGGACAATTCCGCCAAATAAATTAAATTAAAATCAAATTTTCTGCGTGCTACATTCTCTTCCATGTAAAAACAACAAAGAGATTCATATTCAAAAAACCCCATTTACTGCTCATAGGAGCCTGGCATGTGGAAGGAACATGTTGGATTGATATCCACACTTTCTGAAGGCGGAAGAAATGATACGTGCGGTGTAGGACTGAACACGAACAGGTCGATAATGGATATGCGTGGTACATACTTCGACTTCCACCTCGTCATCCTCATCGTCGTTCCACGGAGAACCTTCGGATTTCTTACTGATGCTTTCCGTTATTTCGTCGTAAGCTCTGCGAACCATCACCCGGAACGGGCCTCTCTTTTTGTTTCGATAATCGCGATACCTCTTCTGCAAACTATCCGCCATATCGTTGACGTCTATGTACACTTTGTCTTCATTCTCGTGCATGTACTGGAAGCAACAAGTCGTACAAGATCAATAACTACTGATTAGGCCAGCTTTCGTCTAGCGATCATAATTCGTACATAATGATTTAATAATAATAATAATTATGAATGAAAAATAATGAATTTTCATAAATTGTATAGTAACTGAACCGAAAAAAATTGAAAATGTTAAAGTGCTCGTTCCGTAATTAAATAAATAAATAAATAAATAGATAAATAAATGACCTGCATACGATAATAAATAAACGAATAAATGATAATTTCGTGCTGCACAATTCATGATTGTTGTTATTGCCGATCAAGGAAACAAGTAGATCGGAAGAATCGCAATGTACGTCGCATCGAATAGTCAACGCAAATTAAAGTGACAATTCGACGAACGAAGGACAAACAAATTTCGTCCTGCTAGCTATAGCTCGCGGAGATGTAAACTTGAAAAATTTTTGTACATTGTTTCTCGATGGACGGTATTTATTTTTAAATTTTTTCTCCTTCGTTCCACGATTACTTTTTCGCTCGCGAATGACAACGAGAAGAGAAACGAGGGCTCAAAAAACAACAATGTAACGAGCGAACGGCCGATGGCCGCGAAAATGTTACATTGTAGAGTGTAATTTTTCGTCGACAATCATCGATGCGACGACGCTGCACGGCGACGAGCTTCGGTAAAATCGAACGTCGAAGCCGTGCACACGCGTTATAAGGGATTCAACGAAAACAAAAAACAAAAAATATATACGAAAATGTGTACGCCGTTGTCTGCGAATTTTGAGGTTAGAACCAAGTCGGCGAGAGCCGCACGATCGAGCGCACGAAAAAAAAAAAAAAAGAATATGATTCTACGATCGTTCGCGTTAATTACCATCTGGACGCGAGAAATGATTAACGGATCGCGCGGAACGCGCGGATCGCGCGGCGTCTGATTGTCCATTGAATTCTTCGCACTCTTGTTACTGTCGCTGGTCCCTTGCAACGGTATGATGTCGATCGACGAATTCAGTTTGCCGAGCTTGTGCATCTTGGTTAGCGGTGCGATATCCAATTTCCGACGAGAATCTCCTGCGACGCGTGTCTTCCGAATCGAACGTTTCCGAACAAAAATTAACAACGGGCTCGATAACTTTAGAGACGTCCTTTCAATCGACAAAGATAATTACTGCGGTGGGAAACATGCCGCTTTCCGATTGATGACACTCGTCCTTCGGCAGTCGTGTGAGATTTCGGACGCGGGTTTCCTCTCCTCGATTGCTTATCGGCAGCGACGCAAGCCCCAACGCGCTTCGGCTCGCAGAAATGTAAATGGCGGTCCTTACCCCTTCCATCAAGCGCAACGGTACATTGTCGCTGGCTCGTTCGTCATTCGCGCACGCTGCTCGCCCGCGAAACTATTGATGAATATGAAACAGTGCATTGTGAAGGGTTGAAAGATGCGCGTTTTTCGCCGAATGTGAAGTTTGCCAACCGAGGGAAGCGAGGGCAGAAATCGGTTGAGGAGAAAATTCGCTCCCTCATGTATAGCATATGATGATTTTTTTTCGACTTCGTTAAAAAATCCATATCTTTCTCGCGTCGCAAAACCGTCCATATTCGCCGATGACAATTATTTCCTGGGGAGTGATGAATCAGTGCTGCGCATGCGCACACGTTAATAATGATCATTAGTCGATAATAAATGATTTTGAGACCGGAAGTGTTGTCATTCTGAAAGCGCCGTCTCCTAGATGACGTCACTTCCGGTCGAAAAACAAAATTTTCAAACCAGAAGTCACCTTTGATGCTTTTACTTCCGGTCGAAAAACAAGATTTTCAAATCGTAAGTGACTTTTCCCTTAGATGACGTCACTTCCGGTCGGAAAACAAGATTTTCAAACAGGAAGTGACGTTTCGTGGAGATTTCGTCACTTCCGGTCGGAAACGGAGACTTTCACTCCGGAAATTACGTGTTTCCACTGTGACGTCACTTCGGAACTAAAAACTTTCGATTTTTTAAAAATTAACCAGTACTTTGTTGAGCAAATTGTCGCATTTGTGGATCTCTCTCGGATCTTGTAAAATTTCATCGGTAAGACAATTCAATCAATAACAATCCACCGATGCGTAATCACTTTGTGGCCAGTCGTCGTTTTTCTAATCAGCATGTACCGCGATCAGGTTCCGATAAGTTCTCGACGATCAAATCCCCGTAGTATTTCATTATCCGGCGCGTGGTGTTATCTCAGTTCGATCGCTTCCACCGTTACAGAATAATTTCTTTGAGTACAGCTTAGAATCGTATTGACCTAAATATGCCTCTATATGTGCGTGTCTACATCTACTCTCTATTCAGCTCTCTCGCACTCCGCGACATCGTATTTTTATTTTATACCAATGTAGGGTAGAAAACCACGTGTCTAATCGCATCGTGATTAAAGAATAGTACTCCGTTCGGAGATAACCGAACGAAGTCCGGATGTATTGAAAAAATTGTGTAACCGTTTCATAATATACTTGTAACAATCTTGGTGCAACTTTCAGACCAACTTTTGTTATATAACAACGATATAACACGGTAATATAACAATATTATATTGCCGAGTCGGAAATGGCAACTTGCGTGCAATTTATATGTAACACTCAGGTAATATTACCTGTTATTTTTAGTTACATTACTTACATTGTTGCTACGTTAACGGTGTTTACGGGCTTACGTATTGGTCGTGAATCGAGAAATGGTATCGTAAATAATAAGTGGCTCGATTCGAAAATATTTGTGTCTCGGTAGGCACAACCCTGATAGACAAGCGCCACGAAAAGTAGCAATGTTGGCGCGATATCTGCGACGTGTGCGGCACATGTCGCAACTATTGCTGCGCCAACTGCTACTTTTTCTGCCGCTTTTCTATCAGGGAAGAGAACCACGAAAAAGAAATTCCGATCAAGAACGTTACTTCTCAATTTTAGTGGATCCCGGCCTCCATACCTTACGAAACTTACCGAGATGCATGAATGTTTACGAGCAAAGAAGAAATCGCGACATTCCACCGTGGTTACAATAAAAGGTGTTGAAAATTTCAGAAACGCGCAATAGTTATGTAAAGTGTACAATTAACTATTTTACTGCGTCCTACATTCTTTCGAGATACTTCTGTCGGCTATCAGATCTCTGCGCGCCCGAAATCTTCTATCTATCGATAAGCATTTTCCGTCTCGTGTATGCTTGCGCGCCAGTAATCCGCATTGACAATCCGATAAAACAACGATGGGTATAAAATGTGGGAAAGACTGCGCGCCTCCTTAGTTATCGCCATGCGTTCTTGCTTCCTCGTCGTCGCCGTTCTCACGGCGTGCGCGTGCGCTGGAGATGAAGAGTTCCTTCGGCCACTGCATGGGTAAGTCTGCTTATTTTTTTACGATCCACATTATAATTATTTTCCTGCTTCATTCCCACTTCTCCTTTTAAAGAAAATTCTTTTCCTTAAATTTCCATTCATCGTTGCAATTATTGCCGTCAACGGCACAAATTCCCTTGCCACAATATTCAATCTTGAATATTGTGGCGAGGGAATTGGGATAAAATTAGGTAAAATGGCCCACTATAATTAGCTTGCAGATCAATGATTTATCGATCATGCGGCTATATTCGCAAATTTCACCTTGTGATTTCACAGTGAATGCTTTTTGTTATGACAATATAACATGAGAGTTACATGTAATGTTTCAATTGTTATATGCAGATAACAATAAAGTTGCATCAGTAGCCATTATTGACTCATCTACTTTCACCGTCTAGTTCGGATTAACCGGGATTTCGATTACCCGGGGACTCTTCGGTCCCGAACATCCCGGTTAATCGGGGTTCTACTGTACCGCCAGTGGTTCGAAATCGACGCATTCGATATTTTTCAGAGGACATTCTGAGTTCACATAAAAATGAATCAGAGCACATCTAAGAAATCTGACATTTTTCTTGTCTTCCAATTTCTATGTAGGAACCGTCACAACTAACGTATTGAGAACTATTGTACTAATGTATTTGTCCGAGTGTATTGGTAATGGATTGAGAAATGGTATCGTAAATAAACAATGGCCTGTACGAAATTTTTTTTATCTCAGTCGATACAAGAGAACCAAAAAAGAGAACTCCCGATCAAGAACGTTACTTTTTAATTTTAGTCGATCCGACCTCCGTACGTTCTGAATCTACCGATGCGGGAATGTTTTTAAGCAAAGAAGACATCGCGACCTCCCCCTCTAGTTACAATAAAACGTGTTAAATTTCCCAGAAACGCGCAATAGTTGTGTAAAGTATACAATCTACTATTTTACTGCGTCGTACATTATTCTTGCACGATACGTCTGCTGGCTATCAGATCTCGAATTGCCCAAACTCTTCAATCTATCGATAAGCTTCTTCTGTCTCGTGTACGCTTGCGCGTCCGCAATCTTATCACAAAGATCCGCGATTGATACGTCAAAGATTGGTTTTTCCGTAGCAATACATTACTCTCAATCCCCCAGCGATATCGAGAGATATGCGGTAATTTGTTCCGGCACTGATTGATAAAGCGTGCGTGAAGTGCCGTACACCAACCGAGTCGCCATGATTACGAGAGATGCAACTGGTTTTGCAACTGGCAAACTGGCAACTGGTTTTGCAATCCGTATTCTCGCCGACACTGTTGACAACCGGGACAACAGAAGTGTCGTCTTACGCATTATGAACAGAGTGTTTACACATTGTTCTTTATGCTAATCGTAACATTTTTTAGAGAAAAAAATTGAAACAATTTCTTTGTTACCGACCGAGGGGACTTACATTTTCATCGCAAGCGGTCAATTCCGATGACCTCAACATTTTTGTTATCACGAATGAGATATTGATTGTTGTCCATTCTTCGCGTTACTTATCATTACGACTGAGATATCGATTGTTATCTATTCTTCTCGGTATTTATAATCACTTGGCGTTCTTGATCTTCGAATTGTAATTGTGCAACGAGCTTTTACGATCGTTTCCGGTCGGTGGATAAATCGCGCCACCGCGATGACATGAGCTTTGCGTTACTTTAACTCAGTAGTAACATTCAGTAGCATTATTCAGTAGTAGTAGTAGAAGAGCTTCATTGCCAATGTTGATATTTACAGTTATCTTCTTATACTAAATTTTATACCTAATGCTAACATTACACCTTGGCAAAGGGCCATCGACCTCCCCTCCTTCAGCCCTCTGCGATCATCAATTTTCAATTTTCATTCATTCTTACTATTTTTTAGAATGCAAGGACTGAGCATCGCCTGCGACAGTGAAGAGAAGCTATCGGTGGTCCGATCGTACGAAGGCCATCCGGACTTCGATTTCCTGAAGGTCACGAGGGATCTCGGGTCCGACGTCAAGGTTCTCGTCACAGCTGATGCGGTGGCCCATTTCAAAACCGTACTCGCCGATAACAGCATCGACTACACAGTCTTCGTTGATAACGTTGCGGAAAACATTAGCGAAGATTATGTCGCCAATGAGGTCGCAAGGAGCAAAGCCTCCCGCTCGAAGGCCTCTGGCAAACCTTTCTCGTTTTATCCCCGCATCAGTGAGGTCAGCGCTGTTTTCTTATCTATCAATAAAAATATGAATGTTGACTCGAGGACGTGAACATTGTCTTAATTTTAACAATTTCATGTGATAATTTTTTTTTTAGATCGCGGCTTATCTGAAGGGACTCGCCGCAACTAACAAGTTTGTGACCCTGCTGAACATCGGAGAATCGTACGAGGGAAATCCCATCTACGGTGTGAAGATCTCCAGCGGACCCGGTGAAAAGCCCGCTATTCTGCTCGACGCCGGTATCCACGCTCGCGAATGGATCGCCCCGAGCACTGCTCTCTTCGCCATTCATCAGCTCGTATCGAACAAGACCAACAGTGTTCTGTACGAGAACGTCGACTGGTACATTATTCCGAGCTTGAATCCCGACGGCTACGAATTCACCCACTCCTCGGTTGGTATCAACGTATTCTCTCGGATAAACTTCTAAGATCTTTGGTCTGCTTTACTATGATTTAACGATTTTTTTCGACAGTACCGGCTGTGGAGGAAGACACGTTCCGAAAGTTCGGGCACCAATTGCGTCGGCGCCGATCCAAACAGGAACTTCGACCTGCATTGGATGAGTATGAGCACTTCCTTAAAACAATGATTTTCGCCTGTGTTAAAATGGTCCCCTGTGAAACTGAACTGCGGCGATTACACGGCCCCTGATAAGGTCACGCTTAGAGATGTGCAGTGGCCGTTTCTGACCGTCAGTGGGCAACTATATAGAGGCCGTTTCTGACCATCGCTGTGCAAGTGTTGGTCACGCGCGTCTATATAATAGATAGATGCACGTGACCATTTGTGACCGTCAGTGTGCAACTGTATAGAGGCCGTTTGTGACAGTCACATTACATCTGTTGTCACGCCGCGAACGATGAGTTCTGAGGTGCTTTCGATTTGCCGTTATAATGATGGTGCGTCAAAAACGTCAAATCGAAAGCACCTCTGGATACTGGATACATGATTGCTAGTATTGGATGTTCTCGTAGCGATGAGTTAACAAGTTACGGCAATTCGTCCATTTAGAAATATTTTTACTTATCTTCATACAGTAATCCTGCGGCATTAGCGGACCTGGAAACCGCATTTTCGCGCTTCTGTGCAGAGCCCTGTGCGCACGAGAGATACGCGAATAACGGGGATTCCCCGGTATTCTGAAGTTTTCCGTTTACTGATTATTTTTTATATCATGTTGGATACGTAACAGAAGATATTTGGGAAGTTACAGTCAAGTTAAGAACGCTCACCGATACCGCCGGATTACTGGATAATAGCAACTCAACCATCAATTGAACTAACCTCTCCCTGCTTCTTCACAGCTATCGGAGCTTCTGATTACCCATGCAGTGACACTTACGCCGGAAACAAGCCGTTCTCCGAGCCGGAAACCGCGGCCCTCAGGGACTTTGTTTTGGCCAACAAGAAATCTATCAAGCTGTATCTGACCCTCCACTCGTACGGCCAGGCAAGTGTGCTATTTTACTTGGAAGACGGTTTTTCCAATATCTGATCTTGATTGTATGTGACGAATCTCTTACAAACATTTATATACAAAAACGGATTTATAATTATTAAAATGTCTACAGTACTTGCTTCATCCATGGGGATACACGTCTGATTTGCCAGCCAACGAACCACTTCTCGTGAGTACATCTATGTATTTATACAACGTCATCGTTTCATTTTTTTTTTTTTTAATTTTGTTACTTGCCTTTTCTAATATTGATTTAGAGGTGTTATTTTTTATATAACATTCTGGTTTTACATCTTATGTAGCGCACTCTTGCCGTTAAGGCTGAGAAGGCCCTTCACTCAGTGCACGGAACTGCTTACACCATTGGAAGTTCTACGAATGTCTTGTGTAAATATTCCTCGTCGTTTTTACAATAATCTCGTAACGTATATGGATGTTTGTCTTCATATCTCAATTGTTTAATGAAAAATCGTAGATGCCGCAGCGGGAGGCAGTGACGACTGGGTGATGGGAGTCGGCGGAGTTCCGTTGAGCTACACAATCGAGTTACCTGGCGGTGGAACTTATGGATTCAACCCTCCTCCGTCCTATATCGAACCTGTCGGCACAGAGACTTTCGAAGCGTTCAGGGTCTTCGCCGAATATGTCGCAGCCACTTACGTTTAACTTGTTGGCCTTAAAAGATTCGTTAAGCTTCGGTCGACCAACAACAAAAGCTATCTAAACGGTGATAGAAGTGGATTCTCCAATACACATTAGACGACTGTACAAATTAAATCAGCGCATTGTATTTTTTGTTTTCTGATCAATACAGTTTTTTTGATTCCGGCCGTGGGAATTGACTTGGCGTTAATGGTGAAGTGTCGGACAACGGGCGGTAATGTAGACTGTAATGCCTTTTTCCTCAAGAGTGCTGAATAAATTCGGCTAAAAAATTACGGATAAGATACAACGGAAGTCGTTTGATTCGATCCTCTAAACACGTGATTGTGGATTTCAGCCATAAAGTCTACGAGGTCTCGTAGAAAGAATAATGTTGAACCGACGCACATTCTTTTGTCGACTAATTTTTTTTAAATATTCATTTATTTATGTATTCTCTTCTTTTTTTTTTGGTAACGGACAACATAGTGGGTCGCCGAAAACAGTCAATGTTTAATGTTCATTCGGACAGTAATACTATCCTAATTGCGAGTATCTCAAAATATTTAACACTTTTCGAAGCGCGAATGAATATTTGTTTGAACAATTGATCGTCGCTCGAGTTAATTATAATAACCCGATTATGTCGGTTTGGATAAAACTTTTTTTTTTTTTTCTCCAATTCGATAGCTGCGGAGTTAATAGTATGCATAGTGTTCGGTATACTAAGGAACGAAATTGGCGTATAATGCATGAGGGGCATTGGAAAGCTATGTACAGACGGGCTCAATCCTTGGATCGAGGTCGATATGTCCCATTGGAGGCGTTCGTGGAGATAAATCCCTTAGGAAGGGAAGACCATTTTATTCCTATTAATATTATCATTATCATTCGTTATTTATTATTAATTAGTAATATATTTCGTAAATGAACCATATGTATATGAAGGATACAACCGGTAGTGCGGTACGAATCTTCAATGGAGCGAAGTCCTCATTGCCGAGCCGGAAGCCATTCCTGTTACTGGTAGGTCAGTTTAACAGTGCGTTTTCTAAGCTCTCCTCGATTCGAATATCTGAATCATTGCTCGTCAATAGCAATGCAGTGGGATGATACTGGATCATAAGGATGATAATCTCCCTAATGTAACTGTTTTACCCTCGACAGTTCGCATCATCTTAACAAGATACATTATAAATCAACCATCATAATGAGTTCGCGGGAGTTTTAGGGATCGACCAACGCAACAAATGCACGACCTAACCAGATTTCTACATCCGCACAAATCAACACATTACCTGATTTTGTTCTACGGCCTAAAGATGGGAAGACTTTTTTTCTCGCCAATTTCACAACTATCGTTATTACCGAACAGTGTTATCATCCAGAGGGTGGGGAAGGATCGGATACATGTCACGCCGCTTCCAAAGAACTCCGCCATTGAAGATCGTGCGGATTATCGTTTATGACGTCGCTACCAGTTCAGACATCTTTCGGGCTTTGGCCGGATCGTTGACAGTCGGTTGTAGCCACATCCTTCGTTTAACGAAGCCAATTATTTACACGTCATTAAAAAAGATATCATTCATTCTTGCGCGCTCCTCTTATTCTTGGGCGGACAGAGATCCGTTGGTCATGGTTATCGAGTCGCCGCTTCTGCGGGAGTCGCTGTTGACGTTGCACTGTAGGGACGAATCCTGTTGGAAAGGATTGGTCATTAGCTGCCAAATGTAGTTATAAATTGTATGCGAGACAATGCCGCAGAGATATCGAAGCTTACGTTACTGAGAGCGTGGATAATGCCAGTCCGTGCAGTGTTTTCCAAGTCCATGAGATCATCGCAGTCCTCGTGATCGGATTCATTGATGCCAGCGCGTATTTTGATGGGCGACGGCAGTCCTTCGTTGTCGGTCGATTTGCCACTGTCCGGGGACGGAATGAGCTCGTGCCCATCCAAGTCATCATCTTCCCCGCGATCCTCTCCATCCATGGCCTTGATCTCCTGAATGGCGCAACAAATTCACAAGTTACGGCATGAATGCAGTAAGGATGCATCGCACTCAAATCCTAAGCTTAAAGGGAGGTTTGTTGGGAATTTGAACACTTCCTAATTATATAAAAATCTGAAAAATATCAACTGTACTCGAGGTACCGAGAACATCAATTTTCCATGATAATAATGTCAAAAAGTAATCCGTCAATAAATATATCATATCATATCAATAACTGTACAAGTACCTGCAGATCGTGGATTGACTGCGATGATTCCGTGGGTTGTTGACTCGGGCTCCGCAGTGGACTCTGCGTTGATCTGAGACTCTGCGAACGATGTCCCAACTCGTATATGTTGATCATATGGGCCGCTTGTGCGTGGACCATCAGTTCCCAAGCGGAGGGAAACGAATCCTTACAGAGAACACACAGCAGCGCTGTCGTGGAGTCTTCTACAAAAAAAAAAAAAAAAATGGTAGATTTTACAACAGCATATCAGCAGTGAAAGATCCTTTCAGATAACGAACCATGCGCGATGGAAAACAATGACGATATGATTTTAGAAATGGGGTGGTTTGTCTCTGGTTTTCTTTATCGCTCGGTACATACTTGGCGAGGCTTCGTTGAAGGTGTGGCATTTGCAGGTGAAACGTACTTTGCAGTAGTTTCTCTTGTGTTCGAGCAATTCACCAAGATCCGTGTAAATCTCTCGGCAGTTACCGCAAATGAGTATGTCTGGATTGCCTGAGGAATGCCAAATGTTATTGAATAACGATTGGCAGGGCGAAACTTCGTTAGATGCAAACGTACTGTAAACTTTGAGTTGAGTCAAGTCCGGAACGCTACTGTTGTTTAGGATTTGCTGAGGCTTCTGTTGCTTTGGCTGTTGCGATCGGCTCGGTTGCATCAAGCGTTGCCTCTTCAATGGTGGAGCTAATCGAGGGGGAAAGGCCGTCGATGCGTAATAACTGAAACAGACGTGCAATTGAATGAAACGAATCGTATTAAATAACTGTCTGTCTGGCTTTCTTTTTTTTAAATGTACCAATCGAACTTCCGTTTTTATTGATGGCTCATCGCAACGGATATATGTTTGGTAAAAGTGGTAAATGTGGGCAAGTAAAAAGTATGTAAAAAGTGCGTAATAACTGAAACAAACGTGCACTTGATAAAACGAATCCAATTGAGCTGCCCGTCTAGTTTTCTGTCTTTAAATGTACGAATTGAATTTCCGTTTTTATCGATAGCTAATTGCAACGAATACAGATCAAGTAAAAGTGGGCAAGTAAAAAGTATGTAAAAAGTGCTTAATAACTGAAACAGACGTGCGATTGATCAAACGAATCGAATTGAATAACGGTCTGTCTAGCTCTCTTTTTTTAAATGTACGAATCGAACTTCCGTTTTTTTTATTGATGGTTCATCGCAACGCATATGTGTGATAAAACATGAACAACTAAAAAGTATGTAAAAAGTGGATAATAATTTAAACAAGCGAGCAACTGGTGAAACGAATCGAATTGAATAACGTATTGCCTTATTTTTTTAAATGTACGAGTTGAATTAACATTTTTATTGATAGCTCGTCGAGACGAATGCGGATCGGGTGAAAGTGGTAAGTATGGGCCACTAGAAAATCCTGGCATCGAAATCCTTCTAGTGTGTACTACATAAACCCATCACGCATTGCGTCGACACTGTAAAAGCTAAATCACCGAAACAAGACTTATTAGTTCAGTTAACGAGGGTCGTCTCGCGACTGTGGGGGGGTTGCGAATACACTTGAACGTATCGGGTTAATCAGGTACGTCCGCGTCCCCGAAGATATCGCTTCGTGATCCCCGGGCTTAGAAGCAGCTGCCGCGGCACGGGACGCAGTGCAATCGGAGCCGTAACATGTTCCCTCCCCGGCAACCTAAGCCCGTTGACACATATTAAGTGCCCGGATTCCGGATATCCAGTTACCCGATATTATATTGGACGCTTCCACCCTCCCGGCCGCCCTTCGATGCTTTTTCCAGATAGCCTCCAACGATACTATTAATTGTTTTTCGTTGTTTTTCGTTCTCTCCCCGTTCATCGAGCTTTCTCTATAAAAAAAAAAACTTTTTTTTTTACGTGATCAAAGGATTCGTCCAGCGTTGAGCCAACAAAACGGTAAAAAAAAAAAAAAAAAAACGATACAACCCATCGACTTTTGCGACGCACGGATGTCGATGGTCCAACGTCGGAAGGGCACGTAAAAGTATTTATCGAAATACACCGAGCTGCCGGCGTTTCCAATCGGTTGCACTTTAATCGACTTCGTTGCATGTATCTTCGATATTTTCTTCAGTGTTATTTTTTATTTTTTAAATTAAATCACGAATGACCTTACCTTAATCGATACGGATTTCGCAACTTACATTCGTCGATTGTTCACGGAAGACTCACCTGTCGTAGTAATAATCCCTGAAACACACGAAAGGATTCGGTTAGCTCGTACTAAATGGTTCGCTGGGAAAACAATTGTGTTTCATTCGACCGAATTTGGTTGATTCGAGTAAATAAAAAAAAGTAGCGAGTACAGGCTGCCTGTATTCGCTAAAATTGCATTGTATTGTATCGGACAATTAAGCCGTACCGCGCGATACACGCTGAACACCCGCTCACGTTTTGTTTATGAAAACTAGTAGTTACACCGTGTCACGGGATGTGTACCGCGCATGGAATTTGCGGTATAATTGCACGACGAATTGCAATTACACTGTAACCCGTGGCACTGGGTACGACTGTGCACGAAACAGTTGCACGCCCTAAAATTAATTAAAATACCGTTGTACTGGACGATTTACCTGACGGGTGTTCAATTAACAATTTCAAGAAAATTTATGCAACACGCGCACAAAAAGTCCCGCTTTTCGTGCCTGTAGAGTGTGACGAAAGTGGCGATTTCGAGCAGAGAATGCGCGAAAAATGCTGTACATACTGTGACGAACATTTAGCTGACTATTCGTTAAAGCACACGATATTTGGTAGGTTTGACAACAGACGAACGAACGGACGATCGATACGAGATCGATCGTCATGTAAAACAGTCTGGACCGAGACTGTTGACTCAAAAGTGCTTTATCATTACGCAAATTATCGTTTATATCTCAGAACGAAACTAAAAATAATTCACACCGGCAAAGCTCCCTCCATGACGAAACTGAACGGGTAAAATATGGGAAACGCGTCTGGTAAGCTACGAAGCAGTCCCGTTCCGTGGCTTCCATATTTTGATATTTGATGTTCGACTGGCAATTATTCTGCAACCCGTGGCGCTGAATACACCCGTGCGGGCACCGTGCGGATCGCATCTCTCTAAAATTGATTCTAACACCGTTCAACGAGAAAATTTACCGCACTGGTATTCAAGTAACAATTTCAAATAAATTTTCAACGTTTCTACGAACGAATGAAACCTCTCTCCTGAGTGTATTTTTCACTCTTCCGTCGTACAGTAAGTCAAGCATTTTTATGTTGATCCCTCCTACATTGCATGAATATGACTTCACACACTATTTTATCTGTCCGGTCTCTTTGAACGGGAAATCCTCGTTATGTTCACTCGAAAGGTGGGAAACCTCAATGCAAATTAGCTTTGATATCGCTAAAAAAAAGTTCACACTGACAAAGCTCTGGCCCTCTAGGAGGAAACTGAATGGGTAAAACGTGGCAAATGCGTCCGGGAAGCTATGAAGCAGTGCCGCCCCGCAGAGTCCATATTTTGATGAGCGCTACTTTACAGGGGATTCGCTGAAAACGTAATATTCAAACACTCTAGGGAAGTGGAGAGTGGTGTAGCGAGAGGCACGTGCTTCTTAACTAATCCGGCTATCGCTATTTCCGCTCGGATAGTGGACCGCCCGTTTCCCGCCGTTGATCCATCTAAGTGAGTTGGTGGAACGACCGCGCGACCGTACAGCGGGGCGCTTCTAATCGGACAACGTCACTTCATCTCGACGCCTGAGACAGTTTAACGCTCACCCCTGCCACAATACAACGAAAGAGCCGCGGATGAGGACGGACGATATTTTGTTTCTAGGACTCTGCAATAGTCACCTTCATTCAGTCTTACAATGAGTTGCGTTAATTGGTAAAAAAATTTTTTTAAATAAAAAAATTAAAGGCGCTTTGATGTACTTAGATTATTGGATCCTTTCGCGACATTTTTTTCACAAACGTACCAGTCGTTTCCAGTTTTCGTCATATTTTGTCTCTTCCTTCCTGTCTGATGAGGTTTCGGTTCAGCGACCATGTTAACATCTGCAACAAGCAAAAAAAGTCCGATATTTTAATTTCAGATGTGACGTCATACCGGAAATACGTCACTTCCAGTTTGGAAGTCTCCAGTTTCGACCGAAAGTGACGTCATACCGAAAATGCGTCACTTCCGGTTTGGAAATCTCAATTTTTTTTACCGAAAGTGACGTCATACCGAAAATATTTAGCGGATGGGAGTGATTTCGGATTTTCGAAATCTAGTCGTATATCCTACATGGGATTAAGGATTTTCGAAATCCACTTACAACTACATACCAAAATATCATTAACCGTAAATGTAAGATCTCGTATGACTATGTTTTTCATAACACAGTACAAAATAAAAACGCTTTACGACGAACGCGGATCATCCGTGGATTTCAATTATCCGTGTACTCTCCGGTCCCGCCCTGCCAGGATAATCGAGGTTCTACTGTACGTCCAAATTTCCCGGCCGAGAAATGAGATTTTCAAACCTCAAGTGACGTACTTCCGATTCAAGATCGACGTTTCCCGGTGTGTTCAATAAAAAAAAAAAAAGAAGTTGAGGATCTCACTGAGAGGGTACGTTCGAGGAATACACAGAACAGTAAAGCCAGGATAGATACGATCTCTCCTCGTAGTATCGATGCGGGTAAAGTTGAGCCGCGTTCGTACACAACTTCGCTACGAGGAGCGAGAAAATACGATTGCCAGGATTTCGTGACTGCGGGAATATGAAGTTAGTTGGTATCTCGTAGCCAGGGGTTGTGCGCATTCGGGACTCGGGTATCGATGTCACCGTCAGTCGTTGAAGGGCTCTACGTTCTCTCTCCCGTCTACCGTTGCTTCTGGTTGCCGTTCGCATTGTGAATTGTGCTTCGAACTGCCGCTACCTACGAGCTCCTCCGCAGATCTGTAACCGACACTCTCGGTAATGGAATATGACAATGCGAGGCGCATAATAATCAGCCGCTTCGCAACCCCCGTTCCCTTACCAGCCCTCCAAACTTTGTCGTTAAACAAGTATACTCTCTGTGCCTGACGGTTGAGACTGAATCGGAAACTATCCCGCTCTCATCAGGTCACTGCACGATTCCCGACTCTATCCACCCTAAGCACAATGTACAGCGTGTAATACACATGCACCACCGTTGTACAGAAATACGTCGCTCGACTCGTCGCATCGAGTGCCGTCACGGACAACGTAGGCGCTAACGTTGTTATTCAGTTCCGACCGCCAAGTGCTCTCCGTGCCTGCGGGAACACAGTCGCGTTCAACGCCAATTTTGACGCAACAACTTGCGACAATCGGGGCATGTTCGGCATTTTTTTTTTTTTTTTTTTTTTTGGGAATTATTAACCGCGACGATGCGACGCTCCGGCTTTGGGCGGTTGTCAGCATCTTCGCTCGTTGGGAGCTCGTGTTGCCGTGACGGCCTTTGTTCGCTCGCGTCGCAACCACTCGCATCGAGCGACGGGAATGTGAATTTGTTTCGGGATTTACTATACATAGCGCAGAGTTGATTCTCTTCAACTTGTTGTTCAATGTTCGTGTTGATAATTGTTACCTGCGTCCCATACCGGGCTGCTCCATCGACTCAAGCTACTACTGTGCGGGGGAGAAGCTGCTTCTCGTCAGGATCGTCGAATCCTCGAGGGTGCACTGACTGTGACAATTTTAATGATACACTGAGAGAAGAATCTGATAGAAATTACCATAAATCTGGTGAAAGCCGACGGAACTTTCACGTATATGGGAACTGCAACGACATCCTGGCAAACGTTCGTAGCGAACTTAACACATTCTGAAAATACGGTAATTTTCGTTATCGAAGATGTCACCCGAATATCCCGTAATTTTTGCTGGAACGTGAGTTCTTACTAGAAAATGTAGCAATCGATGGCGTCGCGATCGCGAGCCATTTTTTTAGGTTTGTGGATTGTACTGGCACATTGTGTCTATCGAATTTTTTTCATGCATCCATACATAAAAAAAGCTTCCTCTATGAGGAAGCAAAAGTTTGATCGACCAAATTCTCATGTTTTATCCACAATATTCTTACTTTTATCCATGGAATTCTTAGCCAGATATGCAAAATTTTGCCAACCGGCCTTTTGGAAAAAAATTACCGTCCCATGCAGTGAACGGACGAAGCCGACGATCGGGTCAACCTTGAAGCCGCCCACGGTACCAGCATTGGTATGCGAGCTTGGCCGACCCGGTTTTGCAGAACAAAAATTTTTTTTTCCAGCCTATCAATCAGGGTGGAAAAGGACGATTAAAAATTAACGTAAAATATAATATATGATAATTATTAATATATTAAACTCACTTCACAATATCGAAAATCCGCAACGAAAATAATATCACGACACAGTCATATACATGCTGTATATAGACGACGACTTTGCTGGAACAGAAAAAGTCGACGACGTGCAGCACGGAATTAAACGAAAAACATCAGATCCAAAAAACTTTCAGGATTAAAAAAAAAAAAAATTCCATGACTTTTCCCTGACTTTTCCAGATCCCAACAAATCCCCTGACTTTTCCGGGTTTTTCAGGGTTTCCAGGTCCGCGGCAACCGCGTTCTCTCGGTGCGCGCAGTTACATGCAGTAATCAACCCTCTTCCAGCAGAATCAGTTCGATGTTCTTGCGTGGTCGTTCTTACGTCCGCGATGTTTCAATTGTTGTGGAACCATCGTCTCTTCGGCGGCACGGGCAGTTCATCTCCGATACCCCAATTATAAAGACGCTAACGGGCTGTTAGTGGACCGCAGACTTCTCGCGCTCGGAGCGAACCAATCTTAACTTTGTCTCAACTGTGCCGAGGCCACAGGTTGATCATCTCGGAAGGTGCGCTTCGTACTGTTGCCATAGAACTTTGCTTGGCAAGTTCGTTTAATCATATCGTTGAAAACCCGCATTCACCTCGCCAACCTCAGCCACCCCCAACATCCGCGGATTGTTGTCAGCAAGCTTCAAGGGTCGCGCAAAATCCCTGAAACTCGCCGATCATGCGATCCGGCATGTCGTGTAATTATCGAGCGCACGACGAAGCCATCCTCGTTCGTGGCCGCAGTCGCTTCGTTTTGTTTTGCCATTGATGCAGCTACGAGCTGCATCCCCGTTTGCCGTAAGCACGGCAAATTTGATGCACGTTACCGCAGCGCCGAGCGCTCCGGCAAGTAGATTTAATGAAGTAACCGATACCGGTGTTCCCGCATCGCTTTACCCTGCTACGTTGCTTCATCGGTAGTCTCGCAATGTGCACCGACGAATACACGAGCTTCCGCCGGAAACTCCGTCGAACGAATGGCGATATCCTTCGTCGAACTCGTTCAAGATGATATCGCGGAGTCTTCGCAAGTTCCGTCGAACAACGACGAAGGGTAACTATTCGAGCCGAATTTATCATTCCATCGCCCGGCTGAGAGTGAAAGATCATTTCGCGAAGGGACTCTTCCACGGGGCGAAGCGTCTGCGTTGTCGGAGGTTCGCAGTTAGGGAGGAAAATAAGAGGTTTGAGGGATCGCACGGTTCCGAAGTTGGGCGTACGGTTGAACAGTGAGTGCGCTAACGGAGCTCGAACTCCGGCGGTGTGTTTGGAGTCCCGTATCGACGCCGCCGAAGATTTCTTCTTTTTGTCGGAGCGAGCCGGTGGCGGAGCGGCGAAGTCGAGGGCCGCTGAAAGGGACGGGGAAGCGTCGTTGAACTCGAAAGGGTGTGCGGGACTCCGACCACCCCGGGGCTCCGGTATTATTTATTTTAAACCCCGCTCGCCAAACAGGAGAAAAGTTGGCGCTTCGTCGCTCCGCAAGTCCCGGCGATTCTCCTTCGTCGTACACCCCGCTATATCGAATAGCGCCGGAACTCCGGCGGTGTTTTAGCCCGGTGATCGATCGCATTGTTATGGGCTGGACGCGAACCGCGCGCTCTGACAATCGGAAATTAATCGGCCCTCTCCCGGCCTCTGCTCCACAGTCGTACGACTCTTGCGTTAGTCACTGCGACGGACTTTTGCACGACTCTTCTTCAACCGACTACGAACGCAGCCGCGGCGTCGATCGGTGGCGAAGAAAGACCCGATCTGAAATCGACTGCTGCGTTGTTTGTTGCGGTTGAATCGAATGCGCGCTCGCGCCACGGAAACGCGAACAAAAAAGTTGCTGTATTCATGACTAGCGCGGTATTTCGCGTACCCTTAATTTTCATTCAACGCTTCCTTTCACGGCTGATGGAGATTGTACGTATCAGACCGGCGTACGTAATTTTTGGTATGTGTTCCGTCTGGCCGTCTGGTTCCGAAACTTTGTTAACGTTGCAGCTTTCCATCTCGTTTCTTTGTGTCATCAACTTTGTTGGCGCGGAGGTTGTGTAGTGCAGCGGTGGAGGAAGCGAGATACTCACCGGTGAGTTCGTACCAGACAGTTCAACGCTATTCCTGATTCCGACGAGCTCGCGCGCACGCATGCACCCTCAGATTCGAGCACGACATCTCGTTTTAATGGTTTTTTGAACTGCTACCGCATGCACTCCTACCGTACAAACGACGGGCCTCCTATTTACAACCCCGGTCGAAGTTTCCCCGGTTAAATTAGTTTCGAAGTACAATACAGCGTACGTCTCGTGATAAAGTCCTGTAAAGGAAAGCTCGGGGGAGAAAAAAAAATCGTTATTTACGATCGTGCATGAAGTAAGAAAAATAAAATTCGTGATGAGGTTGGCCGGATTCCGATTGACGTCGATGTGTTTTAGGGGGTCGGAGATTAGGCCGTTGAATTTAGAAGTTCGTGGCTTCTTCGGCACAACGTGTGGATGCAAAGAGTCGGATACCACTTCGAACCTCTCGCCTCGATGCCTCGCCATGGAAAATAGCCACGTTACGGTCCATTGAAAAACCGACGATTCGCACACAGGCGGAGTTGGCCTTCCCATCTTCCATGGTCAGCGGCCACAATTCACCGGCTCTATTTCGCGAGGAAGTCGTTTTGAGAGGCACGCTCGCTCGCACAGTCGGCGAAGTGCATTGATCATTCGCCTTTGCAACCGAGCTTCAAGTTGAAGCGATAGCTCCCTTTCATCGACTTTTCTCCTCGCTCCCTGGAACGCGTTTGACCGTTCGATGGAGGTAACAACCCAATGCGAACGAAATTCTAGTCCCGAGGTAGAGCCGACCGGTCGGTCGCGTCCACACGTTCCGGCTCTCTTTTTCCTACTGCTTTTGCCGAGATTGCAAAATACACGCGGTAAATGGAGTGATTGGACAGATGCGCCACAAATCGGTTCCAAGTTCGCATGGCTGTTGGAGATCTAAAAAAAAAAAAACGGTGCGATAGTGTCAATGTTCGCAGTTCTATAAATGTCGCAAACAAATTGTGGGACCTTATTGTGCACTGAGGCTGGCGAGCAAACGGCAAAGCCTGATGGCAAACAATTGCCCTTCCTTGCCTGTGCTACGGTTGGGTGTCTGGGTGAACGTTCAATTGTTCAGTCTTCAATGTGAATTTCCGGGCACTGTGCACACATTTCATATCGAAATTTTATGGACGGTCAAACGTTTGCATGTATCGTCGAATATCAAGTATCGAGTTCACAAACCGGCCTCCGATCTGCGGAAGAAAAATCCAAGCAACATATGTAAGACATATGTAAAGTCTGATAAGATATTCTCCGTGTTATCCATTTTTGCTTCTACCTTTGCGTGATTGTGCATATGTGCAGGAGACCCGAAAAGATGTAGTGTAGTCAGAAATCCCGGTCTCCGGTGACCGGCTCGGTCACGCCTGGCACTTCCCCCGCCAGGAAGGTACCAGAAACTAATTTAAGTTCGAAAATCACTTTGGGTATTTCGATTTATTCAGATACCTTGGCGTATTTCCCACGAGATTTTCTCCCGGTCTCACGTGCGACGGTCACGTCCCGCGACATATCGTACTGTGCACATGTTTACCTGGACCCGCGATATGTATTGCTTAAAACTCTGGAACCATTCCGGAAATAACTATTAAAGGGTGTGAGGCATTAAAAGTGAAAGATCATTTCTTCGTTCACCATCGACGGGGCTTCGATCTTCAAACTGTTTTCAACAAGATAACTCGAATCTTCGAGTATCTCACGGTTTGCCGCTGGGAGTTGTGTTGCCCTTCGTAAGTCCCTAGCCGGTTGACGGACGGCTGCTTTTAGGGGAAAAAACTTTAAAAAACGGACGCGTCCGTTGGGGAACGAAACGGACCGCAAAAATTGTAAAACGGAGCGTACGTTTTCGGATTCGTCCTTTTTCGGTTGCGGAAACCGAGGAAGGACCGAAGGTTTTTTGTTGAAAAATTTCGACGAGTTAAAATTTTTTGTTTTGTTTTGCTTTTTATTCTATTTTTAATGAAAGGACAGAATAAAAATATGATCTTGTTCCTTTTTCGGTTGCGGGAACCGAAAGCGGACCAGAGCAAATTTTTCGAAAAAAAATATTCGGTCCGTTTTCGGTTTCCGCAACAGAAAAAAGACCAAATGCCAACACAAAATGCACAGTCCGTTTTGTCGTTTTTTTACGGTCCGTTTCGTTCCCCAACGGACGTGTCCGCTTTCCGGTCCGTTTGCGGTCCGTCAACTTGCTAGGGTTGACAGTCACGAACCACTACGCACAGTAGCAGCGATTACTTGCAACGATCAAACTTAAACGGGTACTTCATAATTCGGTCATTTATGGGTGACACGTTTTTTTATTGTAGTTTAGCGTGTACTCAATAAATATACGAATCATAAACTTTCCAGCACAGCACTGCATTTTGTTTACTTCTTCATTGGGTAAATATTGTATTGGGAGACATTGCAATTTAGACTTGAGCACGAAACACTGAACCGCGCAATAAAGCGTTCCGAGGACAAATTTCAATTCACCTTTTTCCCTATTGTATGAAATATATGTAGGATAATAAAAAAAAAAAGAAAAGGTCCTCGCGACGCGTCTCACGAAAACCGTACCTTATACGAAATGACGAAAGCATTAAACACATAATTAATGCATCAAAAATATTAATAAATAAAAAGCGAGAAGAAGCATAGTGGCGGAGGACGAGTAGAGTCGTTGCCAGGTATGGCACTTGCCGTGAAGGAGATTTTTAATTAGCCAGGTAATTTCGGAAAGCCTACGCTGCTGCTTTCTCGCGTCCCTTTCTTTTTGCCACTCGGCGGCGGGTAGGTTTGTTCAGAGGATTGCTGTAGTTGTCTGAATGCCCGCTAAAGGGTGGTTCTCAAGCTCTCAACCGCAGGAAAGCACCCACTTTCATGCTGCAATGTTTACCGGTTAATTCAGTACAACTACACTCGGAAAAGGCGGAACCCTGACCCTCTCTGCTGAATTCAAATATAGGCTCGCTACTCAGCCTCGCCCGTCTGAAAAAAAACGATGCCATTTTTTTTTTTTTCTCAGAAAATCTATACGAGACAATTTCAGTTGGACTAATCTTTTCAATAGCGTACTCTGCAGTAACGACGTCTGTCTGACCTGGCAAGCGATGCGGAGTTCAAGCCAAAACGTTCGCAATTTTCGTTTATCGCTTTAGATGTTGTATTCTCAGTTTAACGTAAACTGAAATACTCGTAGACAACCGTCAACCACTCAAAAACAGGCGTCGGATGCTGGTAAACATAGGTGAGAGCGGGGCAAAGTGGCATAGCGGGGCAAAACGGGATAATGAGACAAAACGCAATTTTCCAATTACTTTTGGATGACGGCAATGGTGGTGGGTGGGGTAAAACGGCATTGAAAAATTATTGGAAAATTGAGTTTTGCCTTCACTGTCCCGTTTTGCACCACTGTCCCATTTTGCCCCGCTCTGTCCTACGCCGCAGGAAAACAAACAGACATTCCGAAGCCGACCGTTCGAGAGCTATTGTAATGGTCATCGGTGGTTCGATAATAAACGTGTCGGAGTGGTTACAGTTCTGCCTCGGTGAGCCCAAGTAGGTTCTAACCTGCACGCAACTTTTTTTTAAATTTCCCTCGTCACAATCGGACTGTGGACATATAGCCGTTGTTAATAGATCAATGGCGTTTGCCGATCGGACAATGGGTTTCCCGTCATTGTCAATGATGTAGCATGAAGGGACAATCGCCATTCAGCCGAAGGAGAATGCCAATGGCTGAGAGACTGTTTGTACCGAGGTTAACCGTTGGTCTCAATCGATGCTTCCCAGAAACCATAGGACAACCCGAAATTGCCTTAGATCAAGCGTCAGGGATGTTCGGTTCTCTGAGACCGAAAAAAGAAAAAAAAAACCAGTTTATGTCCGCCTTCCCGAAGACATTTTCATGGTACAATTCAGAACAGGTGTTGTGAAAGTTATGCAATTCACGTGACGGCACGAAGGGCCGACGCGTGGCTCCTGTCAAAGCTAGGTTTAGTGTCGTCCGATTGGTTCACATTCCGTTGAGCGAGACCGGGCGAATCCGGAGATAAAAAAAATATCCGTTCGATTTTCAAGCGATATTGGTTCGCGTGTTACCCCGTGACCGACAAACATTTCCATATTCGTGCTTCTCAAAATGCAGAATTTTATAGTACGTATCGGTCGGTACTCGGGGATATTTACCTTTCGACACGGACAACCGACCGAAAGCAATTCACGAATTGTGTCTTACAAGCAAATATGGTTTTCGATTGTATTTTTGATCCCGAAACATTCGATCGTAACTTCGGCCCAGAGATTACTCTATTCTGCTACTTGACTGTGAATCCGTGCGTATTTCGGACCGAAACAAAGCATTCCCAGTTCGCGTGTAACATAGCGGAAGGGACGATCGTTCAGCGGCGCTTCCTATTTCGCGTTTCGAATGGGATTCTCCGTCCGCGACCCTTTCGCACTCTAGGTTGGGCGCTACCAGCCTGTGTGACGTATATGACATTGTACGACCTTGCGACCTCATACCGTACGGTCATAATCATTTCATACACAATAGTCGAGGCGATGCAGCTAGGCGCCCGGGGGTTATGCAAGAGTAATGGCCGCAATTTGTACCTACAACCACGCGATCCGACGTGTTATGCGTGATTCACAAACTTACACGTACCACCGGGTAACCTACCGTGGGCCGTACGCGTCTACGTTCAGGTGCATTGTGCGTGAACGCACGGGTGTGCGAACTCGGGAGTGTCTGCCGAGGGGAAATTCGCGCATCCCGACGCGTTGTTCCCCGCACCGCACGTTAGTTATGCCAGATTCACAGGTATTCGTTGGCCACGGCTCGAAACGTGTTGCAGTCCGAGCAATCTTTCGGCCCCGGTTTCATCCCTCTCGCACGAACAAACATTTCAAACTGCTTACTCCTATACCGTGCCGCGGTAACTTTGATGTATCAATGGATTTCAATGTTCCGCCTCGGTTCTCCGCACCCCTGTCTGTCCCACGGCCTTTCCCGATGTTCAGTCTATCTCCGCAATTATGCACGCTCTACGAACCCGACGGAAGCACAAATACGTCTGCGATCGTAAGCAACGAATCGAACGTGCAAGAGGAATCAGCACGGAAAAAACATTGATGACCGAAACGCTGTTGTTGCTTCCGCCCGACGAGGAAGGACGAAGGTCCGTGCGAAGACGGTGGGCAATTTTGACTTTGGGTTTTAAGTTCGTTAAACTTCTTGTTTCGCCGGTTCTTGTTTCGCACAGGGTTGTTTCTTGGCAGTTTAAGAATGTAGGGTGGACATACTCAATAATTGGGTGACATATACATTTATAAATTTGTGACATGTGTTGAATTGAATGTCTTGGTTTTTACATGCGATGCTTCTTAGGTGTGAGGCTCTGAAAGCTGTTTTGATTTTACATTGTTGCAGGTGGATGTTGAAGTTGCGTTTCTGGTCGATACAGATTCTGAGATATTTTGCTCGTCGGTGCTATTTCGACATTGTCCATGTTGATTTTTGGAGAGAGCAGGTTAATTCTGCGGTTATGATTTCTATTTACTGATATATCATAGAATGGGTCAAGCTTCCATAAAAATGTATATTTCAAAGTTCTCCGTTTCAACCTCGTTATACGACTTTTTGGTAAATAGCCTTGTTCCTCAGCGACTTTGATGTCCTTTTTTACAGCCCGAAGTTAAAACGGGTAGTTAATATTGGGTGCCTGTGAATCAAGATAGTTAGGAACTATTTCAAGAATTTGATGAAAATAAAGAAACCAGAGCAGACTAAGGCGTAAGCTTGTAAGTTCGAAGTTACGAGTACGATCTTAAGATTCAACACCGGATAAAACTTTTTATTTAAAATCCTGAATTATCAGGTCGGCAGGTGTGCGAGCGAAGAAAGCGTTTCTCGAGGATGGAGGTTGCGCATCGAGAGCATGAAGCAATAATTAATTCGACCAGTCAATAATTGGCTGTCCATGGAGCAGCAGAGCCGGCCCGGTTGGGAGGGCACGGCGGCAGCAGCGGTAGAAGTGAGAAAACAATTACTGTACTTGATTGCTAACGGCAGGGTTCCTCACCACTCGACGCAATTTATCGATCGTTTAATTAAATTGCCTGCTTGCCTCGGTACCGATGTTATACCCGCGACCTCCTGCATTCCTATCCTTTTCGACGCCCACCCGTGGCTCTTGTAATTCACGAAACAACAACTTGTTATCCACCTATCAACGGAGTTCATTTTCGGATAGAGCTTCGATGTTGCAGGCATCGGGGCAAATTGCTTCCATGATCGAGTCTCATCTCGTCCCCCGTTCCTCGTTCGCGAGTAACAGGCTTTTTAAAGCCTCGAAGTTTATTCGCGCCGATGTTTCATCCTCACCGGAGTCCGCTGAAGATCTGGTAATCGCCTCCCACACTAAACAAACATAATTTTCATTATGCGAAACAACGAACGCTTCGGGCTCGGTCCGATAAAAAAACAGCCTGTGGAATTACTTCTGTGTTTGGTTTTGTTTTATTCTCCGTGGCACGTTGCATAATTACAAGGCATCAAACGCCCGACCGGACCAAAGTAGCGGTGCCTTTGACGGGGGTCGGAAAACAACGATATCCAATTTGCGATCATAGCGTCATGAATAAATTATTATCGACACCCGAGCGTCCCTTAATTTGGGACGCACCGACGATGCATCGTCGCTTTCCATTATCATGTTTCGTCATGCATCCCAATGTCGCGAAAAATAAAGATGTCGAACCGGGGCCAAAATGGTTGCGAACGACGATTCACGTGCGAAAAGGTGAGTCGACTCAGTGCCGCTGCACGTCGCATGTTCCGTCGACGGACTATCAGTTGGAAACTCCGTTACCAATAGTTTGAGAAAGCTAAGATATTAAACAAAGTAGGTAGCTCCCCGGTCCTGTTGGAAATACCGAGAGAACTCGCTCGTTCCTCGCGTCCCGTCATTTCCTTCTCATAATCCCGAGTGGCATGAGAACTGTGCTGAAGCTTGAACCGGGAAACTTTAGTGCAGTCGCCGAGTCCGCAGCTCGCCCCCCCCCCCCCCCCCCCCCCCTCCCCTCACGAACTTTGAAACAGCTTTTTACCGATAAGGACCTTCGAACAAGAGTCGAGCTCACTTCTACAGGCTATGTTGAGTTTTCCGCTACGAATTTTCTTACTCTATTAATTGAGTCCGCGTTTAAGATGTTTGCAGAATACTGCCAATTACTCACACCCATTTAGCATGTTTGTTCCCAATGTGTCTTTGGCATTTAATTGCAGGAAAATTTAATATCGCTGGAAAATCTAAGTTTTTGTAACTCTCGGCTAAAGGATTTCGTGTTCGACGATGCCTCGAGCCAATATTTTTTTATTGGCCCCAATTGAACTAACTCATCAACTGATTCAACCAACGACACCAAAGGCACTCGGAGTTGTTGCGATTCACAGGTGTCCTCATTCTTTCCGAAAATGGATCTTGATTTGCTTTCTAATTTTCGATTATTTTCATTCGCAAAAGCGTCATATTTTAATGTTGGACAGACTTTTATCTTTTCGTTCAATCGATGATCGGGCGTTTGACTTCGGGTTCCTGCGACACCCCAAGGGAACGCAAGGATACGCGAACGCATAATTAAAAACGAAAATGCAACGGAGATATAATAATTTGTTAAAATTGAATGTGTTCATATTCGAAACTTTATAATTAATAACAGCATCGTGCTTCGTGCTTCGCGCTTCGTTTCTACAATTCGCAGAAATTATTCGTCGCAGTTTGTTCGTGTGTCGAATGGGAGCAGCGGCGGAAATTCCGCGGGTACAGGGAAAGGCTGAGGGGGAAGCAAAAATAACATTCCGCACAGCTCTTGAGTAACGAGGGTCGACAATATTTCACAACGCGCCACAATCTCAAACTTAAATCCTTGAACCGCATCTAATTACCGACATGACAATGCTCGTCTGTCGGTGCCCGGATACGACGTTACTAATTAGAAAATATTAATTAATTGCTTCGCGAAGAGTTTAATCATCTAATTAACCCGCTTTGAAACTACCTGCCGCGAGGAGCAAGAGCCATCGTGGCACACCACCGCCAGTTTCCCTTTACCAACGCCCTTATTCGCCGCTGTGTCTCTTATATATACGTGTCTTATCTGGATATTGCATTCTGCGTATACGTGGAAACGTCAATCGGTCGGGAAAAAAAAAATTCAAGTATATGCCGCACTGAGTTATTGAGTCGAACGAGTTACTGCAATTCCGACAATTGATCTTACAACTCTGTACGACGAGAAAGAGCTGTCGATTTGAAACTATTTAATGTAGGAAAAAAAATGAACGAGGATAATCTTGGAAAAGATAAACATGCGTAAATATTGGACAAGGTATATATAAAAAAAAATGTTGACATGAAATCCATATTATTACCAATCGATCCAATTATGAGTGAAAGCCAATTTTGCCAAATGATGTTCTACGAATTCTATCGATGCAGACGATGGTTTGAGGCTCAATCGCGGTGAAGATATTTGAGTTCATCGACCATTCGGTTCTTCTGAGCAACAGGTCTTTGATATAATTTTTTTTCTGTAAGTGATCTAATAATCCGCAGACTTCACGAAATTATGAAAATATTCGGTAAAAGAAGCTGCAACGCAGGAAAAATGAACTGGAAAGCTTTTCGTCAGTCACGACTGTCCGATCTGCGCTACGCAGTGAGTGATCGTTTTTAAAACGTTTCCAACGTTATTCTCGATTATCTATTCGGCACTCAAGCGTTTCGCGGATAGTAGATTCTTGCGTTCGAAATGAAATTCATTTCCTCTCGAGCGTTACAACGTATTTGCAGCTCCTAACGAGAGCAGCTAAGTCGGATGATCTCTGCTCGCAGGAGTTTTGGGAAGGACTTTTTTTTTTCAATCTTCCTATCGCCGTGGCTCTGTTCAAGGGAAATATTTCTTTTGTCTCTGGTTGAAAAACAAGGATGATATACAAAAGAGGTCGGAAATTTAAACGAGAGCGGGCGAGAGAGGGAGAGAGAGAGAGAGGGTTGCGTGGAAAGTGAAAGAGCAGCAGGAGCGGGGTCAGTGGATGAGGGGCTTGGGTATTCAGACATTTCTATAAGCCCAAGCATATCATATAAATTCATGTGAGGCCGGAGTGGTGCTAGACCCGTGAATCGGGAAAGCCAGCAGGATTATATCCTCAAGAGTTTGCCAGCTTTCAGCGCTCATTTAGGGAGCCATAAAGCGATGCCGCCAGTCGACTCCTCTACGACCGGAGCTCGCTCGCCCAACCCGTCTTTTCCCTACTTTCACCCTCGGTATATCATCCTTCTTCCTCGTCAAACCCACCGTTATCCTCCCCCCTTCAAAGGCTTGCTTGCCCAGTCAGATTAAGTACACCCGCCCGAGATCCAACTCCCCCCCTCCCCCCTCCCCCCCTCACGCAGACAGCATCATATACAAAAAAATACTAAATAATAAAAGCGGCACGTATTTCACCATCGGTTCTCTTCTACGGATTTACGTGCGACCCTCTTTGAATTGAAACAGCTCCGGTTGATTCACGGACAGAGGGCTTTTTTCGATCAGGGCGTTAGTCGGAGGTTGCAGAAATATCTGGGGCGAGATAAATCGAGACAGCGAAGTTGTCAAGTTGATTCGGGCCTGGTTGGGTTCGTTGAAAACATCCGAAGTTCGGTGAAGATGTCCTCGGAGACACGCTTCACGTGAATTGGAATCTTGTGTGACTACGTTGCTCGATCCGGGTCAGAATTCGGTTTTCCTCATTAATGTTGTGACGCTGTGATGACTGGAACGTTTCTCGATGCGGCCTTGTTAATTTCTTCGGCACTTCGTCTTATCTGTGGCTAGACCTAGCGAATCAGCGAAGTTGTCAAGTTGATTCGGAGTCTGGTTGGGTTCGTTGGAAACATCCGAAGTTCGGTGAAGATGTCCTCACAGATGCGTTTCACGTGAATTGGAATCTTGTGGACTGCGTTGCTAGACACGGGTCAGAATTTGATTTTGCTCATTAATGTTGTCACGCTGTGATGACTAGAACATTTCTCGATGTACCCTTATTAATTTCTTCGGCACTTAGTCTTATCTATATGGAGGGCTTATCTATATGGATTCGTTATAGCCAGACACATCGAAACGGCAAAGGTTTCAAATTGATACAGGTCTGGTTGGGTTCGATGAAGACATCCGAAGTTCAGTGAAGACGTGCTCGTACACAGGTTTCACGTGAATTGGAATCTTGCACGACCATGTTGCTCGATACGGGTCAGAATGTTATTATCGTCATTAATGTTGTCACGCTGTGATGACTAGGAGAACACTTCTCGATGTGCTCTTATTAATTTCTTCGGCACTTAGTCTTATCTATAGCCAGACACATCGAAACGGCAAAGGTTTCGAATTGATATAGGTCTGGTTGGGTTCGATGAAGACATCCGAAGTTCAGTGAAGATGTGCTCGTACACAGGTTTCACGTGAATTGGAATCTTGCAGGAGCATGTTGCTAGACGTATTAGAATTTGATTTTCCTCATTAATGGTGTAACGCTGCGATGATCGGGCGGAGACTTCTCGATGCGGGCTTATTAATTTCCTCGGCACTTCGTCTTATCTTTTCATATTCATCTTGCAGTTTGCTCAAGCAATCCCGACTCGGTTCGGTCTGTGTTTGACGACTTTTCCACCGTAAGCCCCATCCCGTTCCGACCTCCGCTTCCGAGGGAGCCCGGAAGTACCAGAAAAAAAAAAAAAAAAAACACCCTTCACCGGTACGTCCTCGAGTGGGCGAGCTAATTAATTTAATTCACGGATTAATATTAACACAGTAGTCCTCCCGTGTATTCCACCGACGATCGTATCGTCTCGTTCTCCTCCTGAGGGTCGCGTCAACCGGCACGGAAAGCGAAAAAAAAGACCCCCACAAAAATCGATGAAATTTCGAGACCTCGGGCGATTTTCGACGGGAATCGTCCGGTCGTCGGGCAAGAGTGCGGAACTAACGCTTCGTGCGATTTACTTTGTTTCGAACATCTGTCCCGATGCCCACGGTGGTCTCTGCGGAGAATCGAACGATTGCATGGGCTCGCAGTTCGCAGTTTTATCGAAGGTTTTGAAGCGGGTCTCGCGAGTGACGGACATCTCTGCCGGATGGTCGGTGGGACGTGCGCCGGATGTATCGGCGCATCGGTCCTTATCGGGGCGACGACACCGTCGCGTCGTTGCTCGAAGCGCATTCCTGTACTCGTACAAATGCACGTGTCCGTAGACGATGCGAGAGTTGGAAAGGCCCGGGCGCGGATGCCGGCGCCGGCGGGCGGCTACCCGACACACAACTCGGCGAACACAGTTCTTGCATTAGCCGAAGAAAGATTTGAGGCAAGAGGCTTGTGTCACTTCCGCCGCTGCCGCTTCCACAGCCCACTGGCTGCCTCCGCTTCCATCACGTTCCGGAGCCGCTGCTGCCGGCGCTCTCCGGCATCGCCGCCAGGGACGCCCGGGCCACCGCCACCCTCCGCCCAAAGGGACCCCGAGCGTTTCGGTCAGTATCCCGTACTTCTACCTCAGGGCTCGTTTCGATTTTCCCTTGTTTTACGTACCTCGTATATCGTCCACGGAACACCGTCACCGATTTACCAATCGTCCGCAGCGCGGCCTGGACAGTCCATAGATTCGACGTTTTATACCGTTAGACCTGAATTCAGAAATTCGAGCTTTTTCCGGATGTGCGCACGGGTCGTTCGCTGAAATCGGTGCGGTGGGAAAAAGGTTACACGCAGGCTTGGGAAGTGAGCAAACATTGTTGTTGGAAAAATATTCCAGTGTGGGTAGTTTTTGCAGGGTGTACGTTGAAAACTCTAACCGCGGGTATGCCTTAAATATATGCGATTCGAAAAGTTCTTTGTTTTCATGGGCGAAGGCTATTCAGCTTGCAATTAAAAGTGCAGGCGTGCACTTTTTTTGTTGACTTTGGAATATCGTAGTCATGGGGCTGGCGTAAAGCTAGTTTGTATCGATCAATCTAGTGACATTGAAAGCGCGTGTGATGAGGCACATTTCCACGTGTCGATGTACTTCGCGTAATATGTGGTGGAAGTGACTTTAAGTTGGGTCGACGATCGATGACCGGCAATTGTCATTTGTGTGCTTTGGATATCGATTTTGGTACGGTCAAAGAATGGACTGACGGTTTATTTACGGGTGCTTGTAATCTTGATCGCTATCGGTCTGACGATTGGAAACTTGTGATAAAATGTATGTTTTCATGAAACACGGACTCACCCAATATTTGACTGAGAACGGTTCTTCCATCCTCTCCCAGGCAGGCGCTCCGAGCATCAAATGGATTCGTGAATTGTACGAAGGCGTAACCTTTGTGCATCGATATTCCTATAACACAATTGCCGAACGATCAGTTTACGAAAAGTAAAGGGCGGAATTGCCCCTATTTCGGACATTTCCAGTCCGAAATGTATTATCAGGAATTTTTTTCAACGAAATTGTTGTGTTCATCGCAATGAAAGTGAGTGAATACTGTCATTGATAATTTCGAAAACTGTCAAATTTTTTTTTATTTTTTGTAAAACTCATTATTTCCCTACAAAACACAATTTTGAAATTTGAAATGTGTCCGTAGTTCGGACGATTGATATTCAGTCTACTGATAGTCAGTTAATCACTGATTAGAAATATAGCTGGATTCCCTTTTTCAGATAATTGCAACAGTCGAATCGTGGTCCAGGTCATAAAGCAGCAGTCCTACAGCGCAGCGTGCACCACCTTAAGGATTCGACATAGTGTGCCAAAAAAAAAAAATGCATGCATCATGAAATAATATCAAAAACAATATTCGCTAAGTTTCATTGTAATAAACACAAAAATGTCGTTAAAAAAAATACCTGATGATACACCTGAAAATGCCCGAAAAAGGCGCCTTTACGCTTAAGTGTTTTATTTTTATTTGTTGTTAAGAGCTCGCTAAAATGAAAGCTCGAACAGGAAAATGGAAGATGTCTGCCGTCATTTGAATTACATCAGACGAAGACGGATCCAAGGCAAGCTAGCAAGAATTACAGTGGCTGTTTGCCTAATCCGGGAGGGTGGAAATATGGTCTGTGAATCGGCGATAAACAGCTTACTTTCTACATTTCCTCAATGCAGTTGGCGAGGTGGCAACGGTGAAAACAATGCGGCGCAGACACAAAGTGAACTCGGGCGCTTTGTTACGACGTAAAACAATGACGGAATTACGTTTGATTCACGGGTAGAGATGAGAAATTGCGGGTTTTAGCAAACCGGTGAATCTGATGAGACGGCAAAGCTTTGGAATCGATGGGAACCGCAGCGCTACAGGAACACCACACGAGTCGCGTCCACGAATTTTTCCGCCGGGCTGAGTTATCCGCACCGCCGAAGTTGCGGAGTCGTTCGGCAAGCCACTTCGCAAAAATTGCCTCAGGATCCGTCGATGTTTGCCGGCAAATGTTTGGCCGGACATAAATAGAAGTAATTCGTCGACCGATCGAACGAACTTACCGGCGAGTCGTCCGTAACGCTGAAACATGCGTTCCACGTCGGTTTTGCTGCATTGAAAAGTGTTGAGATTCCCGACGAACACCCGCGAGTTCACCGCCTGCGGATCCTGCGAGTTCGTCTGATTTCCCACTTTGCTTATCTTCATTGTCTGAAACAAACGACGGTAAAGGCAACATTAGCGGACCGCCGACTGTAGGGAGAGTGGAAGAGACACATTTGACTCTTCGCGTTCGAATGTGGATGCGAGGACGGAACGAAAAAAATTTCATTCCCCAATATTATGACGGGCTTTGTGCAGTTCCTGAGTGGGTTAGCTTCAAAAAAAAAAAAAAAAATGTGGGCGGATGGAACTTGGTACAAACGATTTGAAGCAAACTCGCCGCGGCAAGGGCGAGCGAGCAGGTATTCCTGTGCGCCGTGCGGGTGGTTTTTTTTTAAATGGAAAGTGTATAAAGGCTGATGGTAGGAAGGCCGAGCGGTGGGAGTCTGGAGGTAAAGCCTGAAAACCACTGTAGTCAAGTGGGTACACTGCAGTCTTTAATGGATTAACCGTAGCAGAGACCGAGACCCCTCGCCCTCCACCCGCGCAACGGATGAATAAGCTCATGCTTTCAACCAGACTTTGAAATACCGTGCGCAATACCTCGAAATGTAAAATATGTAAGAGTGTGGTCAAACACTGAGACATCCTAAGCCTCCGCTATAGAATTACCGGGAATCCTATCTGGCTTTCGCCAGGACGAACGGCAACAGGAACGCTTTGCAGATCCTCATCCATCCGCACGGCTAATTAGCTGGGAGATTTACGCGGGAGAGAAGTTTCCTACGCGTTGAAAGGCTGTCGGAATTCGTTTCGACGGTTCGGTTTGCGAGTGCATCGGCCATGGACTTTGACGAAGTAGCATTTAGCGAGCCGTCGATCGACGCCATTGAAGACGTTAAACTTAAATACGGCGCCATCATTATTTTTTTCAATTCCGACACTTGACGTTCGCTGGGTCGCAGGATCGCCACGAGCTCATTGTGTGCGGTTCTCGTTGACCGGCGGACCGATCACGGATGATCGTCATTGACCGGCGTTCGGAATGCAACGTTCACATCAGTGAGCCAAACTTAACTCTTGGGAGGGCCGGACGTGGCGAATGATAGATGGTTACACAGCATAGCGTTCCGCCAACATTTACTATTAGCGTTGAGAATTACCTACATCCCATATCTACCGAAACGCAATGACTATAGTCACGGCGGCGAACGTATTTGCATTGCTGGCCGAGGATCTCGGCTTTGTTTTCCTCTCCGCAAACGCGAGCAGATGCCGGCCCAAGCTCGCTTCTATTAGCACCTCATAATGCCTCGTCGAACAGGTACGCTCCCTGTTATTTATGTAGACGCAGCAACGTTACCGGAATACGGAATTACATCTACTTCGGAAACGCGGGATGGAAGCTTTGACGTTACAAGGTGATTACGTTTTGAAATGGCCCGCTTAATGATTTAGTCGTTTAGTATATTTAACATATAGTCTAATGTAAATTTGGGCGCGACACGACCACGTTCATTTTTGGGTCGATCCGATGCTGATGGGCCGATGGATTACAAATGGATGTTATTTTTCAAGGGCCATCGGTATCACCCGTGATAAACGTGCGTCAACATTGTTTGATAACGTGAATCACCTCCGACGAACCAACAGGCCATGTGACTGAGTAACAACATTCGGTGGTAAAACAGCTCGCGATTACATCGCGAAACGAGGTTCGAAACGCCGGAATTCTTTTTCCAATTAACCGGGCCTTCGTCCATGCAATCTCTCCCGTTGGAAAAGCGGGATGATAACACGCGGGAAATTACGTCCGACTGCCGCCTGCGAACATGCAAATTTTCTGAATGCAAATATCTGTTAAAAATGTAATGTTTCCCAAATCTTTTTGTCGCATTTTCGCGGCGTCCAGGAAAAGTGACGAATTATTCATATGGCAACCATGCGTGAATCAAGTCGGGACCCGCAACTTCACTGTGCGGCTCCCAGCGAAACAAAAAAATGAATCTTTGACTATGGAATTACTGAAATTATACTTGCGTATTTGCAGGTACGAAGGGGGGGAAAAAAAAATTTCCGTACTGTTATACGACGACCGTATATTCCGATGCATTTTTGGTAAAGTCCCAGAGCTTCCCGAAGAGAGCCGGCGTGATGCTTTTGAATGTCTTCCGCGTGGTGCAAAGGCACGAGTTTGCCTTCGTGACAGTTATCGTCACGTACTCTCTCAACTCCAGGTCGCTCGAGATTGTGATTCCAATACTTTTCCTACGGTCTACCGTCCGCAGCATTCGACCTTCTATCTCGTAGCCTCGACGCGGCTTTTCACATCGGAAAGAATTCCGATGTGCATGACTGCGCATCTTAATTGTTTAAGACGGTCAGTTGCGTTCGTTGGATTTCTTCGATTGTGCAATGGAGATCGTGACGTTCGAAATCACACGACTTACGGCAATGGCAAAAGCATTGTGTGATGCGAGCCGACGGCGGCGGGAGGAATTATATCGGCTGATAGCTTGGTATAATGCGACGTAGGCGGTGGATGGTAATAAACGCTAATACTCGAATTCTGTGTCAGCAATGACCGATGCACATAAATCGTACAACCGTATCATAAATGCGGCGTGCAAGCAGATGATCGCACTGCAGAGACTGCTGGCGTGGATTTCTCTAATTAAAACCCGTCACACAGCAAATTATTGTCCACCCTGATAAAAACGACTGGCCATATGCGCTTCCCCAAATCGTTGGGATTCAATTAATTAACGCTCGCGATATATCCGATTATGGGACAGCCAGATCCGGTCGCGTTATCCATATTAATTAATTTATTGAAAATCATGAACTCTTCTCTTTCGTCGGTGTTACGTGCGGCGATTTTTCGGGACGATAATTTGCCGATGGAGCTTTAAATAGTAAACCGATTTTGCGACGGAAATCAAAGTGGCAAAAAATAAAGAGGAAGCGAGTTCCGATTAATAAGTGGGTACCCGGGCCGAGCGGAAACAATTGCAATAGCGTATTTCCTCTTCTAACCGTTACACGAAACCGTAAACGGTATCGACAGATTCTCGGATTTGATTCATTAGATCGAAAATTGATCGTTGAACTACGGCATCGTGCGTCATGAGTGCATCGGAAGGCTCTTATTAGTTCTCCAACGAGGGCTCGGTATTATGCAAAACGCGAGGATGAATATCGCTGCCGTGGATCGCATCCGACCATGTACTCGCGAATTTACTACAAATAATCGGATAAACATATCGTGAAATTGATACCGAACGACGGTTGTATAATCACTTTTCTGGTAATTATGCCAATCGCCGCTTTCATTCGTCAACGAGATTCGACATATGGGAAAAGTGCTGAATGTGAGCCACCAAAAAGGCCCGCATCTCCTACTCCCAACTATAAATCCCAGTTAGGTGAAATATTTATTTCACCTGTCGGATCGCTATTACCTACTATACTATTGTATTCCGGTAGAATTTTATTTCAAGTCCGGTAAAGTTTTTTTTTTTAAGTAAAGAAAGTAAAGAAACTCTACCAGAATCAAAATAAAACTCTGCCGGACTTGAAAAAAAAACTCTATTGAACTTAAAATAAAATTCTACCGGACTTGAAATAAAATTTTGCCGGAATACAAGGCTAGACGGTAGCCTTGTATACCGCCTTGAGATTTATTTCCATTCCGATGGAGTTTTATTTTCATTCCGGTACTGTTTTATTTTCACTCCGGTAGAGCTTCATTTCAATTTCGGTAGAGTTTAATTTCGATTCTAGTCGAGTTGCAATATGGTTGAGATGTTTTCTGGTAGAGTTGTGAGTGGTAGAGATGTAAATGTGCAATCAAAACAAGTAAACGAACGAAGTTTTAGATTTCTTTGAATCCGCGTTCATGTCGCCACACCCTGGTTCATTTAACCGTGTCAGCACGTATTCGCCACTTTCATCGGAGCCGATGTGACCATCGCTAATTGCCAGAATTGTCGATAAAGTGCAAACGGCACCGATGCATTTTTGCCCGTTGATGGAATAATGACACATTAATGAGCCAATCGGCGTGCCACGCGAAGAATTTTTGTTCATCTTTTTTTGCTTACAGATTAAACGGTCAATGATCAAAATAGCCAGCGAACGAACCCCGCTCGCGAATGCGGTCGTGCGAGGGGTCTCGTTAAATGTGAGCAACAATATTTTTGTGACGAGGATGACTGCGACTCTGCGGAGGCGAGAACAAAGAAAGATAATAAAACAGCTTTATCTGCAAGGATAGAATGGACGAAAACATTAAACGCACAAGCGTTTCCTTTCAACAGGACGTACCTACTGTGCGGTGCTGTACAGCAGAGCCTCGTATAATCAGCACAAAAGCGCAACTCTGTACGGTTAACTGTCCAAGATGTTCGCAACGAGTATCAGGAGATAACGCACCGTTTAATTATGTTTCTCGAGTCGGAAAATAATTTCGTTGTTCATTTATTTTTTTCTTCGCATCCGTGCCGAGTCTTTCGCGCCAGGGCGGAAAGCCTTATTGTGAAATTTATTAGCGCGAAAGCTTCGAACACAAAAAGAATGTCGGTTTTCTCGAGCGCTTCGGTATGAAAATAATTAAAAACGAAGGAAACTGAATAATTAGTTTTCGTTTCCTCATTGCAGTTCCCGAAAACATTGCGTTTCAACGCTTAAAATGCAATATTTTCGGGGGGACACAAATGAGAAAAGAAAACTAATTATTTATTTTCAATTAGTTTGTTCAATTAGCGATTTCATTCCCGACGACGTTTCTCCAATATCCTGTCCTCCCTTGCGAGTATTTCGAGATCGCCTTGTCCTCTCCGACGCGGAAGCATCTGCCCTTAAAAATATATATATATTTGTATATATATATATATATATATATAAAAGGAGAACATAGGTCACCTGTTATTTTTCCGAGTGTGTCGTCGAGTACATAAATTCCCGTGAAGAATTTGCGCTATAAATTATACAAACAAGTATTCTCGGCTTCCGGTTGGACTAAAACAAGGTTCTCGTATTTCGGTCGGGGAATACCTTGTCCCCGACTTCCAGGTCTATCAAGACGTTGTTCTTGGGTTCCAGGTCGACCAAGACGGTGTCCTCGAGACCGATGTCTCAATCAACCTCAGCTTTGTCAAAACGTCCTAGTCAAATCGGTCTCCGGGTTTGTCCCGCAGCCGAAAACGATAATTTTTCTTGCAGTGGCAGATCGCGGCAATCTTTTCTTCCCAAATTTGCGACAACAAAAAATGGATATTATTTTGTTCGCTCAATGAAACATAGAAATCATATTACGAAAGTCGTGACTCGTTCATCGACTGTTTCTTGGAGTTTCCATCAGCAGGATTTCTTCCCAAAGTTGCGACAACAAAAAATTGATATTATTTTCTTCGCTCAATGAAGCATAGAAATCATATTACGAAAGCCGTGACTCGTTCATCGACAGTTTCGGGGGGTTTTCATGAGCGGGAGAGTCGAAGGGGTTGTCGACATTTCGCTCCATCTTTCCCGGTCTTACTCGGCTGTTGAGGGGCAGTGAGGGGACGAGAGGCGGACGGAAAAGCCGGAAGACCGCATATTCAGTATCTCTCGGGGGGGTTCTCGTTCGTTGCAACGTCCCGACAGAGTCGGGCGAGCAGCGGCAGGAGCGGGAGGAGCACGGGGTCCGCGCTGCTAAACCGCGAATGCGTCAAATTGTCGGTAAGGTGTGAAAGCGGTATCCCACTAGCGGGCTTCCCCGCGCGTTTCTCCCTTGGAAGCAGGGAGCAGCAGCAGCCGGCAGAAGCAGACGCAGAGACTGTGGTTCTGCTTGTGCTGCGGGCCGGGCTCTGGCTGGTGAGCACGCCCCGGATCCGATGAGAAAGCCGGAGCACCCGAGCAAATTGAATTAGACAGCCTGTGTCTTGTTGAATTGCTCTAGCTTTCATTTTCGAGCTGTAATATATATGTTTCGCGCTGCTACCCAACCAAACCTCCCGAATGCCGCGCAGAGCCATTTGAAATGAAGATTTATTTCTCCTTTTGTTTGGGTCCTTTTTTTTTTTTTTTTTTTCCGCTCACAGCCGCACGCACCCCATTCCTACCTGCGTCTGCCCGAGGATTTTATTCTTTGGTTCTGCACGTCGAAAAGAAAATAAAAAGTAAATTGAAAGAGCTGAAACTCGTTTCGTATGGACGGCATTCGAAATTTTTTGATGCGGCGCACCGTGGCCGGAAAAATTGAGGGTTTCCGCTTCTGGCCGAAGCGTTCGCATTACGTCTCGGGAGAAGCGATGCAAAGGACGAACGGTTTTTATTTCGTTTATAGATAAATTACTGTGACTGTTGAAAATGTGGGGAACATTAATACACCAATGTATGAATTATTTAATTTTTTTTTTTTTTTGCGTGAGAATGTACCTTGATTAGATACAATAGACGGGTGGTTTGTATTTCCTATATAGAGAAATTACTATGACTCTTGGAAATATGTTTAAACTTGATACACCAATGTATGAGGTGTTTCACGTTTTTATTTTTATTTTTTTGCACACACATGTGCCTTAATTTTAACGTGCGGATATTTAATCGTAAGGCTGAAAATGCTTCGGTGTTTCAAATTACGTTTTATCGTGCATATTAACGTCAACCGCCGGATAATTGAGACGCTAAATCCGCGTGCGTAAACAAGGAGCCTACAAAAATCGACAACGAATTTTGTTTCTCCGTTATATTTTTTCTTTTTTTTTTTATGTTGAAGCACAAAAGAGAACTGCTCAGCCTACAGGATTTACCACAGAAAGCTTAAAGCTTCAAAGCCTTCTGCGCATAATACGGTGGTCGGCGCTTCGTTTTAATCCGTACAAGTATTCCTCCGGCTTTTTTTTTTTTTTTTTTTTGAGCAGGCACTTTGATTGACGCCACTGTGCAAGATTCGCGAGTACAAAAGCAAGTAATCTTCATTGTCGGAGCTGCCTTTTAATACCGCTCGTCCGGTGTGTAGAGAGAACTCGACACGCCTGATAAGCCTCCGTTACGTTTGACGACGACCACGCGTAAAACACACACGTTTCTTATCGCCGGATTATTTAAAACTCATCTTCTCCATCGAATGGGTTTCCCGAGCCGCCGATGGGTTCCTCTTGTTCGACTAAATTTTACATTGTACACGGATGTGGACGGATACGGAGTTTAGTAGCTGCACGTGGGGGAATCGCTATGTTCCGAGGAGTAAAACTCGAGCGTGTTACTCTTAAATGGACACGTAGTCTAACACCTATCACCTCCCACGGTTTTATATGGCTTTCACCCCCATAGGTGCCGTCTACCTCTCACCGCAGAATTATACATCTGCCCATATATCCCGAGCGTCGATGGCTTCGTACGAAGAGCCACCGATCAAACACTGAAACTGCCAATTGAAATTGTTTCATCTGTATTTTTTTTTTTTTCTGTTAGTCTCATAGTTGTGCGTCGAAATTTCGTTTCGTTGGCAGAGATCGAGTTTGCGTCGACAGCAAAAAAAATCGATTTAATTTAAGATGCAAAAAGATGAAAATTACACCCTGTTGTTTAGCGGTTGAGCGGATTATCCAAGATTAATAAAAAATTTCAGATTATCGCAGATTAGGGGAGAGCGGGGCAAAATGGAACAACGGGGCAAAACGGGACAGCGGGGGCAAAACTCAATTTTTCTCTCACCGCAGAATTATACATCTGCCCGTAAATCCTAAAATTTAAGACTATTTAAGATTAATCCTTAAATTTTCGATTATCGAAGATTAATCCTAAAAGTTAAGATCATCCTAAGAGATTAATCCTAAGATTAATTAAACCCAACGGCCAGTTACGTGGGGGGTAATAAACCTCGCGAGGTAAGCCAGAAAAGTTCTCGATGTATGAAAAGAGGAGGCGAGAACAGAAGCAACGGAGTGTTAAGGAGCAATGCATCGATCTAGTAAGCGCAATAGTATAGAGCCGGCAAAGGCGTGCTGGTGTTCTCGTGCGCCTTCCGCGCCCACTCGAAACTCTATCACGACTCCGACGTACTTCTCAAGAAACTTCATTGAGGAGAGCTCGTTGTAGTTTTATGTCATCATTATTTCGTAATACGCGAACCTCCTTCAACCTCGTCCGTTTTTACAGGCTTGTCGGTACATCGCTCCGAACAAGTTAAATATTCTTCCGGTCTCTGAATTGCACTGGCTTCCACGAGCTGATCTATCCTATCTCGTAAGATTGCTCGCGTCCCAACGAAAATTGGTCTCGTAACAGTTTCTGTGCATAAAAAAAAATGTCATAAAAATAAATAAATTTGATAAATTAATAACTTTCGCCGATCAATTGGAAATGGCCAATGACCGAACCGGTCTGGGTGCAGCGATTATCAATTCTCCGAACTTGGCCCAATATTTGTAACGATGTAAGGTAAAGGACCCAGTTTTTGACACGGACCTAGTTTGTGACGGGGTACTTCTAGCATAGTCGGCTCCCCCCACCATTCAATTTGCAGCCAATGGGAAGCGCGCATTCGGGAGCTCACAAACTGCGGCTCTTGGTCCTCCTCGTTTATCCCCATAATTTCACACGCTTAAAGTGAGAGATCTGCGTAGAAGTCTCATAAACTGGGTCCTTTACCTTAGACCAATTCATCAACCAAGACGAAGACTAAGGAGGGACCAATTCACGGTCCATCCTCGCGAGAGATCTTGAGATCAACATTGACTGCCGATCCAGCCAACAAAGGTCCAAACCCAACCCAGGTAGGACCCAGCTTACCGTCCTAGACTCGGCTGACGATCGGGCCCAGGGTGTAATTTTGGGCACCTTTGGCATCCGTGCATGTGCAGAATGTCGGGCCAATCTGGTCATCCTACATAGAAATAGGTAGTGCAAGGGCTGGTGGTGCAATAGCCATTTCGTGCGAAGTAATACACGTTAAAACACAATTTGACATTTACGCCTCGGCCTGGGATGGTGCAGGGGCTGCGAAAAAGGGGGTCGGGAGCCGATGTCAGTGCGGCGTTGCGGCAGTGAAAGAGAGAGACGGCGTAGGATGGTTCTGGTGCCGGTGGTGAAAATGTGGGCGATCACTTTACGAGGCGGCGTGATTGCAATCATTCCCCGTCCGCTTCCCGTTCGCCCTGAGCCACCCGCTTCGCCTCCCCCCCCCCCCCCCCCCCACCGGCGGGGGGCAGAAGAGGCGAATCGTTGAGCAACCCTCTTCACACTCGAGTTATATTGTCGACCTGCGGGTTGGGCCGGAGTACTAAAGCGAAATCCCTCGAGGCAGCTCGAGTTTGTTTGGCTGGTTTTACTGCGGCGTTAACTTGATTCCTGGACGAGGAGCCAGCGCACCGGAAGCACCAACGCTCATCACTGGATGCTACTGCCGGCTCTCGCATCACCGACCGCCTTCCGCCTCCCCCCCTCCCCCCCTCCCTCCCCCCCACACCTCGAACTAATTATTTGCATTATTAGCTCACGGGCACGGGCAAAGCCGTTTCACGGGATTCGATCGAGAATTTATGTCTTTTACGGCGAACCGTTCGAACTATCCTGTTCGCGGTGTGGTGGGGAAAGTTTCGATGTGTCGAGGGAAAAGTTCATACATTAATTTTTTTTTTTTTTTTTTTAAGGTGCGTTGTTTGGGATATCCTACTGGACTCGCTCCAGGTACCTTCGATACTGCCGCGTATAGTAATTTTTCCACAGCGTGAAGTTGCGTGTGTACATCGGAGTGGAGTTGGGCGTCGAATTGGTGACCGATCATTTTTTTTTGTCGATCGACTGTCACGTGACCTTGCCAATTGACCGCTCCGGAAATTACCGCATTGTGACAACAGCGACATTAACTCTGAAAGCCTCTACGGACCGAACTTTAAAACTAACAAACGCGGTCATGGCAGAACAAGCATTTTTCGGGATAAAAAAGACGGTCACAGTTTGGTCAATTGAAACTTACAAAAAATTACCGTCACGGCACATCTCTACACCCGAGATATAAGAATTGGAATATATATATGCGTTTTTTTTTATATATAAAAAGAACGGTATCAGAGGCATTCGAGAAACGGCAATGAAATATCTAGAGTCCGACTTCCATTGGGTGCTCATAAATTGGAATTCCCAACTTAGCGACCCTGACTTCCGGACGAACCGGCGGCAGAATAAAGAGAATGAATTCAAACTATGCTATATACGGTGTCAAGAGGAATTTCTTCGCGGCTGCGGAAGGCAGGAAATAAACCACTTCGAGAAAAACGGTTAAATGAAAGTGCGGCACCGTCGTGTATTTACGAAATATAAACTCCGATATCGACCCTCAGTCGACGGAGAAAACGAACCGACAGAACGTAAGAAACGTGTCCGTCGGACTTTCCATACCGATTCATTGAACAGTATGAACGTAGCCCTATGAAAACTAAGTCGATAAATCGTCGCTAAAACAATGGTGAAAGCGTGTGTTCTGCGAAGCTTAAAAGAGCATTTTAATCGATTGTGCCTTTTCGCGACGAGGAACTATACAGAAAATGAACCGATTCGATAAAAAAAAAAATCGTTTAAACGAAAACTACATCACCGACATTTGTTCACCGTCGACTCTCCAGTCGACAGTGAAATCGAAACGGCGGAACGTAAGAAAAGCGTCTGTCGGGCTGTCACACCGATTTATTAAATATTAAAAGCTAAGTCGATAAACGGTCGTTACGAGAGTGGCGATGTTATGAAAAAGCGTGCTCTTATTCGCGGCTTAAATAGTGCATTTTGATCGATCGCGCCTTTCGCGCGAGCAGGAAAAGTGGTAGAGAGGAGACGGGAATTGAAACGAGGAGAGGCGGGAGTGGCGAGCAGCAATCTTTTTCGTGTCGTTGAGCGGTCGCAAGTGGGATAAATTAAGTCGAGATTTAATTTAATTAGTACAGGGTCGAGTGGGCACAGTGGCAGGCGGAGAATTCTGGGGCGATAGGTGAGGAGGGTGGTCAGGGCGAGAGCCATTCGCCCCCTCGCGAATTTTTCGATCTCCGGCACTTGTGACGCGAGCAACGCTAATATTGGATCGCACCCACCCCTTAATCAAACGGAAATTACCCTCGGTGAGGTGTCACGGGGTGAAACTGGCGGGACCGGAGCGGACAAAGAAAAAGTTTGAATCGGAATGCGCGCTGAATCGAATCACGTTCATCCGGGACTGCGTTTAGCTATCGAGAAAGGGAGAATCGGAGGGAGAGAGAATAAAAAAAAAAAAAAAGAAACGGGAGGCAACGCCATCGAGAAACTGCCTTCAATGTAAATGCCGATGGTATCAACGGTGGGAAAAGTCTGCGAGGAGTAAAATCAATTGCGCGAAATGACTGATCCAGCGGGAACGCTGTTCTAGTGTCTCGTTTCTATATCGACAACGTTCCCTCCCCTCCTCCTTCCCCCCCTCCCCTCCCCCCGCCCCAAAACCCGAAACTTTTGTTTACATTGCTAACTTTCCAGTTCAACGGCTCGTGGCGATGTCGAACGATGAGTGAAATTGACATGGAAACTTTAACGTGTCGCTGTTGTCCCCAAACCCGACTACGGTAACCTTCATGGTTGAATCACACACTCCGATTCAGCGATTCGACTGGGATGGAATCAAGAGTGTATGATTTTTTTTTAAGAGGTGCGACTCTTAGTTCCGCAGTTGTACAGTAGGTGTTGGAAAGAGCGGGGCAAAACGGGCTGCTATAAAATATTTATTGTCGAGTCCTGGAGACATTTTTACGACTCTCTGTAGTGGCCCATTTTATTATTGCGGAGTTCGCTTGTGGTATTTTTGAATTAACGGGCTGTAGCCAGCGAGCGGGTGAAGAAAGCAAATTTGCTCAATTGCAATGCTCCAAATTGTTTAAATAAAGGTATGAGCGGAGAGGCCGTTTGTTGTTCGAGCGCAGGTTCGCGTTCCGTTAGGGGAAACTACGTGGAAACTTTGACGTGTCGCTGTTATCCCCAAACCCCGACGACGACAGAGACCTTCATTGTTGAATCACAAACTTTGATTCAGCGATTCGACCAGGACGGAATCACTAGTGTAGTTTTTTTTTTTTTTCTATGGAATTTAATTCAAGAGGTGCGACTTTCAGTTCTGCAGTTGTCCAGTGCTATCGAAGTTTTTTCGCACTCGTATCGAAATGTACTATTTTGTAACACATGCACGAAAAGTCCCGCTTTTCGTGCCTGTAAAGTGCGTTCGGAAAAATACCTACAGTGACAGATAAGTCAGCGCGAAAAGTAGCTAGAGTGTTAAAAAAGTGTGCGCAAAAGTAGCTAGAGTGTGAAAAAAGTGTGCGCAAAAGTAGCTAGCGTGTGAAAAAAGTGTGCGAAAAGTAACTAGCGTGTGAAAAAAGTGTGCGGAGAACAAACTAGCGTGTAAAAATAGTATCGACAACATTTTTCGCGCATTCCCTGCTAGAAAGCGCCACTTTCGCCACACTTCACAGGCACAAAAAGCGGGACTTTTCGTGCACTCGTTACAAAAAGCAATTTTGCTCAACGCCCACGCTGCAAATTGTTTAAATGAAGATGTAAGCGATGGGGTCGTTTCTTGTTTGAGCGCAGGTTCATGTTTCGTTGGGAGAAACGACATGTTTATCGCCACTGGGAAAACGACCGTGGGACTATCGTGACAAGGTCTTACGATGATCATGAGAAAATGAAGGCGGGGAAGGGAGGAGGGTTGAATTGGCGAAAGACATGCGTGTGTAGCTCGGCAAGCCGGAATTGCTTACCGAAATTGAGTGCGCGGTTATGGCGGATAACGTGGCGGCGTTGGGCCACGGGCGCCGGTGGACCATGTCTGGTGAACGCTATTTGAAAGTCAAATTGTCGTGGGAGGGAGAGCACGGGAGAATTCAAGACATTTCATACCGAGCTGATACCCACCCACCTATACGCGACGAGCGATATAGGCCGTCCGACTTCATCCCCGGTCTTTATCCGATTAAGCGCCAAGGCTTTTGCCGCGCGCCGAAAGCAAGGATCGTTCCCCTCTTTTTTCCCCCCTGCTATCCTTTCCGGTCACACCGTTCACCGGCCCCTTCATCATTCCTGCCTTAATTAAAACTAAATAACTTTTCTCTCAATACCTACGGCGGAAAATAAACTTTTCGATACAGCTGGCCAGACTGTACCATTCGTGCCTGTTGCAATATTTTTATTTTTATTTATTTTTTTAGGTTGCTGTAGTCCCACTCGAAGATTCGCTGTAGAAGGTTCCGACTTCTGTTAAAGAGGTTGTAAATCGTAACCAATCGGATAGATGCTTTAGCTCCGCAAAAAATGGGGATTCGGATTGCTTTTTGGATTAAATTATTATTCGTCTTTTCTTTTTCGTTCATTTAGTTCACGCAACGAGTTTTTGAAAGCAATAAGCTTGTACAAATAATTGCGGAAAGTGCGGTGGAACGAAAATCGGAGTACCGACGTTCATTAAAGAGGAGAAACGCTTTGAGCTCATAATTGAAATCCGCAGGGCGCGGCTCTTTGACGATGCTTTCATTTTCTGCATAGTTTAGTCGTGTAAACGTTCATCGCGATGAAAAAGTGTGCTCCAGAAGGAATGTCGGTGACAAAGTCGTTTCTTCGCTTCCTCGTATGAATCGCGGGATTAGAAATTATGCGATCCATCATCGAAGTTGGAAATCGCTCGGCTCGGGAGTGTAACTTCTGGTTCGAACGTAGTTGATAATCGGCATCGTCAAGTTTCCTCGGGGATTGATTCGTCGATGTACAAAACTCTCGTAGGAACGAATTGATAATTGATTATCCGGTCTGATATGGGTTTGTTAGATTGCTGAATTGTCGGGGCGTCGACTACCCGGAAATTACTGGATCGGGCAATTAGTGTCGCAGAAATGAGTTTATCGATCATAAGAATCTGTACGGTACGGTGTCTGAACCTCGATAAATTGCGAATGCATTGAAACCGTGGCAATTTCTCGTTTACAGGCCCCAAGTTTTTTCCTACAGAAGTCCCATTATTCTGGTCAGTACACAGAAAAAAAATATATATCAATGACTCAAGTAAAAATCTCTTGCGGGCTGCCAAAGAGATAAAAAAATTGTTTTTTCAATTCTTAAAATTCCATACGGCATTGAAACGATAACATGTCAGCTTGACATTCTTACCGTCGTTGTTTCATACCGTATGAAATTGTGAGAATTGAAAGTAGAATTGAAACAAAACAAGTTTCAGTGTATGAAAGTCACTTTCTTTCCCTTTGGCACGAACAAGGTTGGTTTAAACATTATACAAAAAATGGATCCATGAACACTTCATTTCCACTATGGAAAACGTAATTCTTCGGAAAACGACACTACGAACATGTTTCAACTCCAAAGCTGGTGTGATAATTAACTCTATTCCTGACGCGTAGCATAGCGTAGACGTTGGATATTATGACATCGATCATTGAATTGCGAATCGCGGGCTCGGGAGAGAATGTGGTTTCTGGGTCGAATATAATCGATACCGTCAAGGTTCCCCGGTCATAGGATTGATTCGTCGAGATACAGAACCCTGCTAGGAACGAATTGATAACCGATTATCCGGTCTGGTATGGGTTTGTTAGATTGCTGAATTGTCCGGGCGTCTGCTAGGCGGAAATTACAGGATCGCCGAATTAATGTCGCAGAAATGAGTTTATCGAATATAAGAATTTGCACAATACAGTATCTGGATCTCACTAAAGTACGAATCGATTGAGACCGTAGAAATTCATCGTTTATAGCCGGCTTAAAAAAAAAGTGCGCGTGTAACATTTAAGCGCGGTTGAAGCGAAACTTTCTTACTGTGTACGTCACGTTCTCTTTTTTCGTCGATATTTATCTTTTAGCCAATTTTTTTACTTCTGATTATAAAATAAATTATTGATAAATTTATTTCCAATTCATTTCCACAATGGATAACGAAATTCTTCGAAAAACGACACTACGAACGTGCTTCACCCCCAAAGCTGGGTCGATATTTATCTTTTAGCCAATTTGTTTACTTCTGATTATAAAATAAATTATTAATAAATTTATTTCCAATTCATTTCCACAATGGAAAACGAAATTATTCGAAAAACGACACTACGAACGTGTTTCACTCCCAAAGCTGGGTCGATATTTATCTTTTAGCCAATTTGTTTACTTCAGATTATAAAATAAATTATTAATAAATTTATTTCCAATTCATTTCCACAATGGAAAACGAAATTATTCGAAAAACGACACTACGAACGTGTTTCACCCCCAAAGCTGGGGCGATCCTCAGTTATGTCTTACGTCACTTAGCGACCATAAGACAAATGTACCATAGCACAGCATAGCGCAGCGCAGCGTAATGCTGAAATCCCAGCTGAGAACGTCTTCCCCGATGTTCAGACTAGAGACACGTAAACCCAAAGATCCAGTTACGATTACTTTTACTTCAACTGCAAACCGAAAGTCGTTCTATATATAAACCAGCTTGACATTTGGGCACGATAACAGTCTCGTATAAGATGAAAGCCCGAGGCGCGCCAGACCCTCACAGAGCTCACCGCGGTAAAGATATCCCATCGCGCGGTTGCCCGAGCGGTACTTCAGAAAACAATTTGCCTCTCGCGGCTCGTCAACTTCACGATCTTCCCCCCAAGCGGTCCTGGTCTACGGACGGGCCAGTGTGCCGGAACGTGCGTGAGTACCTTTCTTCCCGAGGGCAGCAGATAATGAGCATGTAAACCGTAGCAGCGATTCCACCGCTTCGAAAGTCTTCGGAAACCAAAACCGTCCGGAATTTTTCGCCGCTTCCACGATGGGCTCACTAAAGACGACAGCTTTGCAGTTTCGGACCGTCCATTTTTATCGCTTTTTATTTCCGAAAGGTTCGCACATCAAGTGGACATCCGAAAAGTTTTGAACTTACCGATTGCTTCCTCAATAATCAGTAAGTTCCTTTATTCGCAAAGCTTGTAGTGTGAAAAAGAGCCTTCCATTTTTTTTTTTTTTTCGTAAGGACATTCTGCAGTGGCTCCGTCTACAAATTTGCTGAAGTGTGTGAGGAGGAGAAAGTTCTACCGAGGTGGCGGGAACGAGTATCTCGTAGAGGGAAATCCCCATTAAAAAAATAGTCTTTCTCGTCATCGTATCTTTTTGTGGCCTCCGGTCGTTGGCAATTTCTCGGTCTACTCGATAGTGAGGAGAATCCCTACTTTTTCTCAAATGAGCCCATGGCATGAGAACAAATTGTCTCTCGCGGCTCGTCAACTTCACGATCTTCCCCCCCCCCCCCCCCCCCCCCCCCCCAAGTAGTCCTGTCTATTGACAGTAGATAATGAGCATGTAAACCGTACAAGCGGTCTGAAGTTTTGTGCCGGCGTTTACGATCGGTTCAACGGAGACAGCTTTGCAGTTTCGAACAGTCTCCACAAACGGAGAAAAATTGTTCCGATTCTCTAAGAAAATGTAGATCATTATTAAATGTACTCATTACTTCCTCCACACTTTCTACTATGAAAAAAAAGTCTTCAATTTTTTTATTTCGCAAGTACATTCTGTAATGACTCTATCTGTAGATGTGCTGATGTGTGAAGAATGTCACAACGCCCTATTTAGGTGGCAGTAAAGAGTATCTAACAACGGGAACACCCCATTAAAACATGCTCTTTCCCGCAATCTTATCATTTTGTGGCTTCCGTTCGTCGAGAATTTCTCGGTCTACTCGATGGTGAGGAAAAGCACAAACTTTTGCTCCAACGAGCTCATGGCCGTTTTCACCCTCTCAGCGCGGCAGCTTCCCTTCAACGCTGCGTCGTGCGAAGTAGCAAAATGTCCTCGCAAAGAGGGACTTTTCTCGCTAATAACATACCTCCGAGCACTGTGCTCAAACCATCTCGCGTATGTAAGTTACCACTCAAAGCGGAGTCGAGAGCAGACATAACGTGCTGTTTCAGCCACGTATCACGTCTCGGTGATGACCCTAGCGAAACTTTACTCTTTACTTTCTGTGCCTAAGAGGAAGTATAGATACTTCCTCTTAGGCACAAAAGGGGACGAGACTCTCATCGCGCCGTGCCGTCAAGTCCTCGGAGAGCGTTTTCGAGGTAGCTCAAAAAAAAAAAAAAAACAGTGTACTCGCTAAATCAGACGGTTTGTCAAGTTTTTACTTGCCAAAGTACCGACCGCTCAGAGTCGGAACGGCGAAAAGCTTATATGGTAAATACGGTTCATACAAGCTTCGTGTGGATATTTACTCTCGAACAGTCACTCGCCCGTTCAATGTTTTACAGCACAATGCATTTTTGTTTATTCCAGATTGCGCTAAAAAAATGTGTAACAATTTTGATCAATTCGGTCGGGTATTTCATGATTTACCAAGTTCGGACTTTTATCGTAACTAACGATAACTAAATAAACGATATGAACAGAACAACGTATGCAGCGTGCCGGATTGCTTATTTTGACTCGACATTAATCTGTCGCACCGTAAGACAAACATCGGCTAGTGTTGATATGGTGTATGCATTACCCATTATCATAGGACATGGTACACAAGCAAACTGCACTGGGCACAGTTTTGCTATTTGATAATGCACATATGCAAACAATTCAAACGAATGGAACAATTCCCCGCGGTTACTGAAACATTGATATTTGTTCTAATTGATATTCTCTCCCGTGCCGCAGTTGTAGGTAAATAAATTTCTTCAATTTCCGACTGAAAAGACAGAAACTTAGAAAAGCTTAGAATTTTAATGAAGCAAAAACAACGTTAAAACAAGCTCAAAGCGGGTACCAATAAGTTCTACTCATTTTTTCGCGGCAGTCGCTCCTACGATCAAATTAACAACGTTAAGTTGTTCCTCGTCACTGAACAAACCCAGAAAAAAAATTTATTTGATTTAAATAAATATTTATTAAAAATAAGTAAATAGTTACTCAAGTGACATAAATATTTATTTTAATCAAATCAATATTTTACTGATACCAAATAAACGGTGGCCATCAAATAATTTTTTTTTCTGGGTGCAAAGCATGTATTTTCTCCCGGGTGTCCCGTATTCCCCGCATTTACAAGAGTGACATATACCGACGTGCACAGTATAGTGCGCAGTGATTTATTCGCGACCCGCGATCCGCAGTATGAGTGCACACGCCCTTAAGTCCGACCAGTACTATTTCAAGTCCAGTCGAGCATCTAATTCGTACGAAGTTACTGGTAGAGGCAAACGAACAAGCCAGCGAACAAGCACGACCGGGATCCGCCTCTATACCAACTTCCAGCGAATTTCGTGTGGTTCGCCGTTCGCCAAACACACTACTTCCTGATGGAAACGTACACATTGACAAATCTGTCGGTTTCTGCTGTCGCGCATTTGACCTACCTATCGGAAATAATTCTCTTATTCTCTTATAATTTTCTCCTGCAGGAGTTTCACTGTTCGCCATTCGTTATTTTTTATCGTCGTTGGCCCTCACAACATGGAATTTCATGTTCCATGGACAAATTTTATAATTTTTTTTAGATATTTCATGAAAGCTGTTTGTGGTTGCGTTGTTTTCATGAACGGAGTCAAAGTTGCTCAAAAGACCGGATTCTCCGGCCCGAATATTATCAAGGAATGTCTCGGAGCGTTTCGCACTAGTCGATAATTCTTTATGATCGAAACATAAAAACAAAAACACTTCGATAGGTATTGAAATATAATAAGATACCGACTTCCGAAGATACCCCCAGAAAAATAATTTATTTTACAGCCACCGTTTATTCGGTTTGAGTAAAATATTTATTTGATTTAAATAAATATTAATTTCATTTAAGTAACTATTTACTTAATTAAAATAAATATTTATTTAAGGGCTGAAGGACTCGGGTTGATAGATACACAACCGATAGTGCAAATAAACTCAATACAGAGTTTCTATACTTGAAACAAAAATATTAGAGACAAATAAAAAAAAAACTTTCGAAGAGGAAAGTATTTTTCAGAAATTGATTTTTTTACGAAACCAAGTTCGAACGAAAATTTTAACTTGCGTTCGGTTGTTCGATATGCTCTGGAATAAATATGTGTACTTCGTACGGTGGCTAGCAATGCCACGACAGTTATTACTCAAATGTCCTTCGTCTGTCTCGCTCGATAGCACGAGCGCTAGCTCATCCATTAAAGATCGGTCCAGTTCCTTGACAATTCCTTCTAAGATTGCGTCATGTGTTACGGAGATGCGTCGGGGTTGAAGGCGGCGACGAAGACGTACGTTACTCTACCAAGGTGTAGCAACCGGGAGGTACAGCGAACCCAGCGGCAGCAGGCAGCATCCGACCCCGATGGAATCTCGGATGATTTGAATTTTGCATTAAACATCAATGCATGTTTGACTCTCGCAATTTCACTTTTATTGGACAAAGCTACGTACCCCGTGCCCAAGTTACAATCTCAGTATTTCAGATTCGATTGAGGATTTCCGATTTTTCGTCGGAAGCCTTTTTTCCAAAGTATTGTTTCCGAATTCGTCAAGAAGACTTACAGAGCCGGAAATGTAAAGACACCGGTGTTTCGTCTTCCGCGTAAAATTACAAAAAAAAATACCACAATTTTACTAGAACTCAATATCCGATAATTCTGTGATACAAAAATAACCCTCGCAATTTTTTTCAATTCACAATATTACAATAAAAAAATATTGAAAAGAAATTTAAGCAATTCAAATAAATTTAAGTAGTAGACATTTTAGAGGCTCTCGAGTACCAAACCAGGTCCACCTCTCGCGTACTCGCCGTCGCACCGAGAAAAAAAATGTATTTGACGGCGACCATTTATTTGGTTCAAGTAAAATATTTATTTGACTTAAATAAACATTTATCTAAATTCGGTAAATAGTTACTCAAATCAAATGAATATTCATTTAAATCAAATAAACGATGGCCGTCAAATAAATTATTTTTCCCGATGCACAAAGAACCACACCGTTGGTTCGATACTAATTCGTCGCATGAGTAGTTAATTCAGCGACGGTTAACTTACAATTCGACCTTCCCTTCGGGTTTCGTCCAGGGGTCTAACGAATACAAACCGGTCGTAGGTAACTCATGTGGCGTTATCGTTGAAGATACAGCTTTCGAGGAAGCCGCGAAAGATCCGGCTGTGTTTATTCAGTAACGAGGTAGGCCATAGCATATGCCCGAGAAAGGGAAACACTCTTATATTATAGAAGCAGCTAATCCGAATTAACGCTTCGCACTAACAACGCCTGTGTCCGTACGGTTAGGAGTGCGCGGCGTTCACCCCTTGCTTTTTTAACATGTACGAAGGGGCGGGGAAGGGGGGGGGGGGGGGAGGGGGGGGGGAGGACAGCGTCATTGTGGTACCGTCCCGGTGCTCGAGGTGTGTATGATGTAGGTGGGAGCTCACGGAGCCGTTTCTTTGGATTCCCTGGGCTAGTGGTGGCAGCGGCTTTCCATGCATGTCGGCCCGCGAGCTCTATGAAAATCACAGTCTTTTATTCATGAAATCCCACGTGCCTTTTTTCCACGTCCGCACAATGGAGACAGAAACTATATTCGCATGCATTTTTCGTCGCACGCGTTCCGCGCGCCTCCCGGCTTTTCGGCGACGGGTCTGCACGGTCCAGCAGCCAACAGCCACTGGCGACGATTCATTGCAAGTTGCAATGGGCTGCGTGCACCGATCCTCGCGGACACGCTATTCTGTGTGTCTGTTTCGCACGTGACCCCTTCGCCCGCGGAGCCGACCCGCCCCGACGGGATATACATATGCAAAGGAGCGACGTCACCGCAGACTGCGAGTCCGAGAGATAAGATATATGAAGCTGACGCGTTAAGGGGGACGTGAAAGTCCGAGCCAAACAGTGCTGGATCGGTAGTGGTAACTGTAATGCATTTTTTTTTTTTCAAGGGTGTTCAATGTCTAGGTGGTGTCGTGCATTTATTTCTGTCTGTGGAATCGATTAAGGAATGTTAACGATACGCCTTTGCACCCAGAAAAAACATTTATTTGACGACCGGCGTTTATTTGGTGTGAGTAAAATATTTATTTGATTTAAATAAATATTTATTTGAATTAAGTAAATAGTTTCTTAAATGAAATAAATATTTTACTTAAACCTAATAAACGGTGAACGTCAAATAAATTATTTTTGTGGGTGTGGCTCAAAATTGTTCAGCAACCGTGAAAAATTGAATTACAGTTTTTGTTGTAGATCGAGTAGATTTTACGTTGTTTTTTTAAGTCTGTCCTGGCGACAGATTCAAAATTCGGCTGTGACTACGAAGTCTACACTACTGTCCAAAAGTTATTGGAAAATTGCGATTTGTCTCATTATCCCGTTTTGCCCCGCTGTGCCATTTTGCCCCGCTCGCCCCTACTCATCTCGGCCTTGGTAGCTCGACGAGTAGTTGCCGTTGAAAAAATGGACACTGATAAGGCTCTTCGATTTTGAGTACGAAGCTATGCGATAAACTGTCGCAATCAGCGAGGTTCCATTTCGTGCGAGCGGGACGCTGATTTTCGGTTGGAATTGTGCGAGTGGAAAATGTTGGGAGCAAGCGAAGAGACTTTCCGCTTCGCTACATGATTAAATTACCGAACCCAGAGACTACCTTTCGTCGTTCTCGGTCTCATCGGTAAACTGGAAAGATTGCAAGTGCTGACGGCGACAATCAAATTTACCGCGGTGAACGACGATGGCACTCATTAATTAGAGATCTTTCTGCCGACGCTGTGCAATCGTGGCAATGCCATTGAAAATAGAGCAGACGTGATTCGTCGATGAAGAAGCTAATGAATTCGGTACACCGCTCCACTGTTAGTTTAGCGGATATTTGAAGAGACTTTGAAAAAATTACATAAAATAATAAAGATCGATCGATAGATAGAATTGCTTATTCGGTCCCGAAATCGATAGGGGAGAGCGGACCAAAACGGGAAAATGGGGCAAAAAGGAATTTTCCAATAACTTTTGGTTGGTGGCGGTGATGGTAAGTGGGGCAAAGCGGCGTTGAAAATCCGGGTGTATCGTTGGGACAAAATGGGGCATCGAAAAATTATTGGAAAATTGAGTTTTGCCCCCGCTGTCCAGTTTTGCCACGCTCGCCCTACCTTAAGGACTATTGCAATAAATTTTAATGTATAAGCAGAGTAAAAAAAAATAAAAATTTGTCCGATCTGACCGGTCTATTTTCTACACTTTATCCCATTGCGGTAACGAGAGACAAGTAGCGTAGACATGAAAACGACCTCAAGGAGATTGCGCGGTCGCACCGTACTGCTTCCGAACGTGAGAAAGTGCTCGTGGCATTTGGCGCTAGCCGACTTGTCTCTCATTCATTTTTTTTTCAACTATCCTGCGCACGATGGCTCTCGATGCGTCTATCCTAAATCTTCAATCCAATCAAGTCACCAGTCATTGAAACGACGGGACTTTAATAATACGAGAAAGAAGCCCCTTTCCTGCCGATCACTGTCCGTTCGATTTTTCGTTTGGGTAAGTGCCTGACAGGCCTGAAGCCGTACTTAATTTGCCTCGTGCCAAGAATTTGCGGTTGACGATCGAGCATTTCATTGGCACCTGTCTGACCCGGGTTCGAGTCACGGAGTTCACCATATCTTCTGTCATTCATCTCTGGACCATCAAAGTCAGACGATCGAGTACCATCGTTTAAATTATTAATACTTTTACACGTGTGTTACGAAACCGGTTTCCGCCCGAATCTTAGTTGATTCGACTGTACTTTTTTTATCAGCGCACTAGTCAAATGAGTACTAAATTTTAACAATTTTTTGTCCAAAATTGTATGCATTTGTTGACAGTAGAGGACTTAATCGGTAATACAAATCAACTTCCGTTACTGTTAATAAATGCACGACCTTTTGAATAAACAATTTTGAAAATTCAGCACTCGTATGACTGGTGTTCCGTGCAGTGGCTGCCTTAAATCGACAAAAGTATGATGTTTCAATGATAACTCGTCGATGTAATATTTTCCAAAATAATATCGAAGAATTAAGTCGACCGTGGTTTCCCGAAAATCTCCGCCGAGTCTTGAGCAAACAGAAGCGCGAATATTCAGACAAAGCGGAATTTGCATATACTAATTATTAAACAGCCTCGAACCCTTCACCCCGAAATGGCGCTAGAGCTCTCCGTGATAAGAGACCTCTCTGCTGTTTCTCCTGCGCGCCGTACGTACTTTTTTTTTATCTGACATTGAATAAAAGCCTGCGACACAATTCTATTTTTTCAACCTTTCACCGTTAAACATCGAATCACCATTTCGATCCCGGTTCAAAATTTTTTTTTGTTTTCAACTATCAGTTCGCGTTAAATCTTTCGCATCCCGGTCGAATGCGTCTGTGACTTTTTTTTGTCGTGATCCCGAAACTATTGGGATAAATAAATCGTAGGATTTTGAGAGTCAATTTTACGGCCGGATTGGACACGAGGGCCGGGGAGTGATCCACTTCGACGGCACGCATTTTGGTTCGCGAAGGAATCATTTTCCCATCATTCGCTTTGACGATCCATTCGCTGCTCCGCGCCAGTGGCGCATAGCACACTCGCGGTTATACAGGATGTACCAAAATTGTTGTAATAAAGCCTGTATGTATGTATAACAATGCATATTCGCAGTTGAAAACATTACAAGATTTTCCGTGCAGTTTTTTTTTTCATAAAATTGTTATTGATTATTTATTGATGATTTATTGATAGACTGACAATACATAGGGGAGAGCGTTTTTAATAACTTTTGGATGGTGGACAAAACGCAGTTGCGAAAATTGGGCGTATTTTGATCGCGCCTGTAGAGTTATGATAAAAATACCATATAGCATGCAGCGGCGATAAGGTAGTTGCGCCCACTCAGCAGTGGTCAGTTTGCCGAGAAGTTGCGCGGGGCTCTTGAAAGAGCCTGAAAAGAGCGTTCCTCCGGGGAGACCTCGGCCGTAAGGAACCTCGGCAACTCGCAATTCAACCGTAACAAAAGGCAATCACTGAAGAGGTGGTGGATCTGGACCCGAGCAGCGGTCATAAGTTATCGCAGTGGAGTTTATATTTTATTCAACATCGATGGGGTAAAGAATAGTCTCGGACTCCTTTCGTTTTCATCCGCTCGCTTATCGGCATTCTTTCCCCTCCGATATTTACGGTACGAGCGTCAGCACCGATTCCACATTAGACCCACATCGAATTGTCCGAGCGCGACTATTCGTGCGGCAGTCACCAAGGTTTTACAATAAAAGTTTATCGATAAATGTCCGATGGAGTGTTTCTACTGTGGCTGTGCCTCGATCGATTCATTTGAATTTAACGTGATTTACGGGGATATTTGTTTTCGCGACAAAGTTTACGAATCGCATTTACCTGACTCGTTGCGAAAACGACAGTTTTACGCACGCTTCGATTAAAATCTCAATTTTCACACTGATGTAAAATTTGGTACGATGCTCGTGCTGCAAACTTTTTCTTAACTCGTGTGATCGCGAGACTCGTCAGAAAAAGTTTTATCGCACTAGTATCGTAAATTAATGTTATTATCCTAATTTATGCATTGTTCTTACCTGCGAATATTTGATGGCAATTTGACTCTTCCGTATGTGTTTTGCGAACGGTTATACATACGAATTATGTCGAATGAAAAAATGCTCTTCAACGCTTTGATAATCGACTTCGAAGTGGATAAGTCAATTTTGGCTTATACCACCGAGAAGAAAAATAATAATGGTAAATGGCTTGTTTCAGCGTTGACGATTACGAGCGCAATCCCTTTTGTCGGTTTGCATTAGCCTCGGGACTGAGGAAGATGAAAAAGAAATGGGCGGATGATTTGAAGAGCTCCAGCTCGTCGTGTCCTTAACGACGGAGTATTTTTTATCTTACAAAGCGCATTATAATAAAATGCTTGTCGTCGCAAAAAACAATAATAAAACAATATAATATAATGGGTACCGATTCATTACTAGAAACTTAATTAGCGCATGGAACTCACCTGCGTTCACTCGGTATGGAAATGCAAATAACACGATATATATATATATTTTCATTTGTGATGCTTCCCTGCCCACAATATTGTGTTATTATTTTATGGTATCTTCGTAACGTCAATTAGTTTATTATATATTATTGCAGCCCGGTATCTGCCCTTTCGCGTCAAATGGCAAACGTTCAATGTTCGAACTAATAGGTATACATGGTGGCCGTTTTTTCCCCGGGGAAAAATTCCCTGACTTCCCCTAACTTTTCGCTGACCAATTAAAAATTTTCCCGGACCAAACTTCTAACGACTTCTATAAAAAAAAATTAACGATGCAAATGAAAATGTCTAATTATTGTATTAATGTTTAATTCTATATATATATTTTTTTTTCCAAAATGTTCCAATTTATTTACTTTTTATTTATTTATAGAAGGTTCGAGAATTGGTCAGGGAATTTGCTTTTTCCCTGACCAATTTTGAAATTCCCTGACTTATTCCGGCTTTCCCTGACCGCGGTCACCATGGTATACTGCCTGTGAATGCACCGGCGCAGAATTCGCGTCGCCAAGTGTTGAATCGAATTGGGCTTTCGAAGCTCAGCATTCTTTGGATTTGAAAATGTTTAATCATTTTTTCTCGAATCGGTTTTCTCGAATTTCCGAGATATTAACAAATACTTGTTCTCACCAATGACCTTTCTGCCCTAGAAAACTACTTATAGTTTTACGTCCATACACGTTTCCATGAGCTGCTATTTTTTAAAAACCCGTGCCAGCTTCCTATCAATCCTAATTAATTAGTGAATTGTAATTGGATGGTCGACTTTAATTGCATTTTCGTGGATAATTGGTGTCCTCATTGTTGTCATCGCCCGGAAAACAGGCTCTTTAATTACTTCCGTCATTTATTCGATGCATATACAGCCGAAAAAAAAAAACGCAAAAAAACAAAACGATAAAAGAAAAACGCAGGTGAAATTAGGAGTTATAAATTCGCAGGTGGATATTTTCCCTGCGAAAGACTCAGTGCCGGCAGTGAATTCGTTGTGTTTTCAGGTGGGTCTAATCAATTCTCGGGAGCGCACAGCCCGACGCTTATGTTTCTTCAAATTCGCGTAAAACCCGACAACACAAATTAAACGGCGCGGAATGTTTAAACGTACGAATAATCAATATTCCACGCAGGGGCCGGTCTGCGCTTGAATTACACACGCACGGGGGAAAAAAGCTCACACTCCCGCACCTCAAACCTTCCATTTCACCGTACAGTATATCTTTCGTCTGACCGCGCGGAAGAGTCACACACCGAATTCACTACCGTTCCGTGTATTCATTAAAACAAGCTCGCAACAACACGAGCCTCGTATTCCGGAATACTCGTAGGCGATTTTCTGGTATTGTTTTTTTGTTTTTTTTTTTCGTCTGTTTTAACTCTCATTTTTTTACGTAAATGTTGTTTAGCATGGCCACGAGGGTGAGCCTCGTTTGGAAAGGTGTCGAGTTGCAGGACGAACCCAGGTTCCTCAGCGGCTCGTTACCGAGAGAACGCATCGAGTTTCAGTCGACCCCTTACATCACTCCGAGTTGGAAGCTTAATCCTATTTTTGTACACTGCCATAAAATTCTGCCATAAAATTGGAACCACGTTTTTGCCACGTGACGCATGTGTGCGCGCGATATTGATTCGTCGCAGGTCATAAACCCACGAATTTTAAACGGCCGCGTATTAATTTCGCGAATATCGCCGACAATCGAGGGAACGTTGCCAAGCGGAAATTATGCCGATGATGGTATTAAAATAGTATCAAAAACCGAATAAAAATTGCAGGATCGGAAAATGAAATACTCTAAGTTCGAATAAACCCGTGTGTGAGGTAAAAGTAGCAGTGGCCGCACACCTAAGGACGAAGTCCCAGTTCCCGTACATGCATGAAAAATCGTGTTTGCGTCTCTCTTGCACGCATGCTTTGCGCGGCCACTGGGACGTGTTCGCTCACTGGGACGATTACCTTATTCTACTGTACCGATGTACATCGGATCGATCGCTGGGAATCGATGCCGCATACAAATTTTTATTTTCTTCGACCGACGAGGGTCCGAGTGGTCTACTGGCTAGCGCGTTAGACTGTGTAGTCCACGAGGTCTCGCGTGTTCGATTCCCCGGCCAGGCCTCTGGGTGTTTAGTTTCGTCTTACGATATAGCTACGATGCAGATACTATAAGTTTGTAACTTCCTCTCTGACAACCAATAATAATGAAATAATAATAATAACATATTTGAAACGGCTGGATATTGATTTGGCCAATATCGCCGATGACCGAGGGAACGCGCCCAAACCGAAAATAACACCCGTAACGGCATAAAAATAATATTTAAAAAAATTATTGAATTCGCAGGATCTGAAAATAAAATACTCCGAGTTCGAATGAACAGGTGTGTGGTCTACTGGGTTTAAATTGCAAACGATGTACATCGGATGGATCGCTTGGAATCGATGCCGCACACAAATTTTTATTTTCTTCAACCAACAAATTTTGAACGGCCGGATATTGATTTGGCCAATATCGGCGATAACCGAAGGTACGCGCCCGAACCGGAAATAACACCCGTAATGGCACGAAAATAATGTTTAAAAAAAATTATTAAACTTGCAGGATCTATAAATAAAATACTCCGAGTTCGTATGAACCCGTGTGTGTTCTGCTGGGGTTAAATTGCTATCCAAGCGATGTACATCGGATGGATCGCTGGGAATCGATAACCCGCACGCGGATTTTTCTTTTCCTTATGAATCAACCGAGGGAACAGTCGCTCGGGAGTGTCGGCCTCGTGGGGCTCGTGTGCTTTTTGGCAACAGTCTAAATCGTTTATATCACACTGGACACGAAGCACGCATACACCCATGGGGGGAGGGGGTGGGGGTGGGCTGGTTGCTTCCAAAGCGCGAAACCTGAGTTTGGCACCAAAATTACCGGTTTGCACTGCGGAGGGTTAGCAACGCTACATCCGGTGCCGGTGTTGCCGGGATGATCCGGACAACCCGGCGACCATGATGGTGCTCCACCACCACAAGCACCGTCGCGTTCGCCTAACAAAGCACACCGGGCAGCGCAATTGGATTTATACCCTCTATTTACAGCCTCCTCACCGAACTCCGCCCTAAAGCCTAACGCAAGCAGAAACTCGATTCTCATCTATCCGCAACGACGATTTTACGATTTGCCAATGTTTTTCATTTATTCGTACCGTCGACCTTCGACATTCTCAGGCTCGAGTCGATTCGCCAATGAAAAGGTCCCGCGATCACGCCGATAAAACACGGACCGAAGGTTTATGTGACACGATTTGTTGGGTCAGTACGGTGGCGACTCGGTAATTCACGCTGCCGATAACGCTGGAGGGGTCTTTTTTAAATCTCAAATAGTTAACTAAATGAAAAAAGTGTGGCGATTCTGCACCAGAAAAATCTGCACCGTTTCAAACGCGTAACACACATTTTTTTTTTGTTTTACGTCGTAAACTCCCGAATATCGTCTATCGGTTAATCCTGCGTTCACACTTTAAAACACAAATAAAAAAAAAATATCCATTCTAAAATGCTTCGAGGCGTGCACGCAGTGACGCGTCGCCGGGAAAAAGCCCTAGAGATTTTTCTCTCAATAACGAAGGATTCATAAACTTCCTGTGCAACGTGCAAAGTACGCTACGTACTGCGAGCAATAAAAAGAGGATTTCAAAGTATCGATTGATACGGTGTATATAATATAAAAAGTTCGAAGGTAATTCATCAGCGGGTACTTTTGAGAGCAGTATATATGGGACTATCGGCCTTAATATCATGGGCCATTGCAAGCAAGGGTACATGAATTTCCAATAGGTCCGTACGGAAGTCCAGAGATTAGTGAGGAATACCCGAGCGAGAGACTTGGACAGCATTCATGTCCGTTTTGAATGGAGCCGCATTTACCGTTGTATTTAAATGCTCTATTCCGATCGATCGACCGTGCCTCTTGCTTCTGCCGTAGCTGCGCCAGCTGTTGTTACTGCTGATACTGGACGCTTTTAACCCATTTTAATCCGATAGCGTAGTACGCGCAGTCCACGCTTGAGTTACTGCCGGATAGGTAAACATGTCTCAATGGCGCGCACGTATCCTGTTCACCGTGCCCCAAGAAACACGACCCTCCGTCTGGCTACGAAGATACCTGGCTAATCCACGATTAACGAGCGAATTCTCCCGCGGCTATGAAAAAAGGAGCAACTCGCTGTGAGACAATGTTACGGTTGCAAAAGTCGAAGTAACGGTCTTTGACTCTTTATAAGTCACGCCTCTGTCCCCACTCTCAGACGCTAAGGTAGCAATGCGTGGTCCGCACTCCGCATTCGTTAGACCCGTCTCGGTAGGGTTTCGGGCGTTGTGACTTATGATTCTGTAGTGTAAAAAAATGTTGTGCGTAAATTAATGAACGGTATTGAAAGTTTGTTCCTTTTACATAAACTGTTTCTCAGATTTCAAACGCATGTGCGGTGCGATTTTAATGAACGTGCGTTCACATGTGCGTTTAGTTTTAATGAACTTTTTTGTAAATTTTCGGCAAAAGAGTTGTGATTTTAATATACTATTATGTTCACGCATGCTCTATTTTTGTTAATATTTGTATTTTTATCTGAACCGTAAAAATTGAAAATGCAAAAGGTTTCGTCCCGTAAATAAAATAAATGAATAAATAAATGTAAATGCATCGGTCTGGAAGTTTTTAAGCGAAAACTGGTGCATTAAATTTCATACGACTTTTTTTTGTTTACAGTGGGAAAATCCTTTTCGGAGACTTCGCCGAGCACTCGAACGTAATGTTCATTCAATGTGGAAACAATTTTATGACGATTTCCGTCGCAACAACGAATTACATTCACCTAATGTCGAGATGTTTTTTTGTTTGTTTGTTCAGCTATAGAAATTAACCGGGAGGAGACGCGAGTGGTGAATAATCGTGGGAACTCCTGGAAGTCGATTGGCAGCTGCGTGTCGTCGGTGCCATCGAACAAGTACGTTGTTGTCGTTGTTGTAGCGGACTCTGTCGTTTGTTTGTACGAGAGAGCACAACGCCCACACGCTGGTATCGCTAACGCTGTATCACCAACAACCACCCGACATCCTACCCGAGGGTACTAGAGATCGACCGCGTTACGTCGAGTACCAAACCGACGCGCTTTGTGGTACCTTGCGCCCTCAACCGTACAGAGACCCCTCCCATGTTTCATTCATCTTGATTGCTTATATTCGTCCGAGTTCTCTAGCGGCTAAAATATCCTACGCGAAGCGCTGGCGTTCTCTCGCATGCATATTAATGGCGTCATAAAACACAAACCAACCACCAAAATGCATCCCTTGAAAGGACCTGAATCGTGTGAATAATAGTTGAACGCAATTGTACATCATGACGGAACCAATTTTTTTTTTTTTTTTTTCACAAACCTACCCCTTGCAGACTTTAGTTTTTTTTTTACGGCCTTAAACGTCGGCATGTATTTTTTATTGAAATTTAGAATTCGGGCTGAAAACTGTGGTTAGAGGCGTGAATTACATTGCGTTGCATGTTTCGGGCTCAAATTACAGTTATCTTTGCGGCTGTGGATTCGCTACCACCACACCCCGACGCACGACGCGCGAGGGTGGCCGGAAAATGTCGGTACGGGCGTATTTTGGGACCGAGCGGGGAATCCGACTTTTTCGTTCGTGCGTAATTGGATTGATTCCCGAGACTCCCACTTATCTGGTCGAGTGATGTAGTCGAAAAAAATCTTCATCCTACTGATTGAACGTGGTAACGCGATATCCCCTACTATCCGGGTGCGTCAATGACCTCTTTCGATCCCTCACCCTAAAATATTCGTGCCATTAGCGGTGGGAGTGTCTGAACCCTGATAAAAAATACTTGTGCCATTTTTTTTAATCCATAGAGAGGTTTTTTTTATTTATGAACGTTTCGGATATTTTTGTATTTATTATACATTTATCTACCGTTTCAATACTTTCCGCGTTCGACATGTATTTCCGAAAATGTTATATTGAACTGAATTTAAAAAAAAATATACACAATTCAATTTATTTTTGGTCGTATCGATGTCTTGATTTACGTTAATTTTATATTTCTAATAGATACTAAATATGGAAGAAGAGGTCAATTGACCATTGCGTAGACTGCCGTTGATAAATATAAAAATTCGAATAGTCAGCCCTGAAAGTTACATGTGCCTTTAAACGGCATTAGCAGGTGGCGTCTCTGACCCCGGATAAAAATACTTGTGCCAATTTTTCCTTTCTTTAATTCACAGAGGCCTTTATGATCGTCCCGGATATTTTTGTATTTATTATACATTTATCTCCCGTTTCAATACTCTCGCGTTCGACATACCATTTATTTCCTGAAACGCGATATTAAAATGAATTAAAAAAATATATTCAATTTAATTTATTTTTGTTCAAACTGACGTCTCTATTTATATGTGAATATTATATTTTCATTAGATACTGAATATAGCAAAAGAGTTCAATTGACAGTCGCATGTGGGGCAGTTTTATTGAAAATCATTATTTTTGAAAATTTATACGGTGCATACGGAGAGTGTATGCGGGATTTCAAAAACACGAAAATGCACCAGGAAAATACTCGCTCCGAAAATGTTATGCTGAACTGCAATTTATTTATGTATTACTTAATACTTAATTTAATTTACTTTCGGTCGAATAGACGGCCCGATTCATGTTATTTTTTTATTCATAATAGACATACTGAAATGCAGTGAAAGAGTTCAATTGACAGTCAGATTCACGTAGACTATCGTGGATCGATCTGAAAATTTGAATAATCGAGACCTGAAACTCACATGCGCCAGTAAATGTCACGCATGGGGCATAGTTTTATTGAACATTAGTATCTTTGAAGGTGTGTGCGTTGCATGCGGTAGGAGAGTGTACACGTAAAGTGTATGCGGGTTTTTGAAGGGAATGAAAACGCACCTGGGAAATACTCGTAAAGCGCTATGACACGGAAAGACTAACGGGAAAAGGTAGCTCTCATCGAAATTATAATATCCCAACCGCGGTACTTTACTCGAAAGTTGTCACTTATTTGAAATTCACGAGTGAGAGAATTCTGCTTACTTCTGCATTTCGACGTCGCAACGGCAAAAGAACTGAAGATATTTTACTTAATGATCAAGAGACTCGGCACCGTCCGGACGACAAGTAGTTTGAAGCAAAAAAAAAAGAAAAAAAAGTTGGTAATGGCGTAACAGCAAATCGTGACTTTCTTGTCACATTTGTTTTTAGCCCGAAGTTGTCGTCGCGAAATTACCGGGGTGAAATTACAAACGAAATAACCAGCTTCGCGAATGAGCTTTTTTTTTAAGCAATTTACTTTGCCATTAAAGCACGTTGAGGCGTATTGAAGCGATTTTGTTTTACGTTTGTGGAGTGAGAAAAAAAATAATCGCTCGAATCAAACGGATTCAACGACTAAACTAGGGCTTGCTACGGTGAACGTTATGAAAATATTGTTTGGTTGAATGAACGAAATAATTGTCACGATAAATCAACAAAAACATTCGATTGAACCGGCTGTTAGTTAGATCTAGCAGTTAGCAATTAATTACTCCATTCCCTGTACGAAATATTCGAAATGCTGTTCGGCAATATCCGTGATTCACCAGCGTGGGTGTCCGCTTGCTTCCGATTTATTCGTCAAAATAACTTCATGTTTAATCCATATAAACGTCTTATGATTGAATATGACGGGTGAAAAATGGTTCTATGGAATGTATGAATGGACGTGTTGATGGATAATTGATGACTGCAGAATCGATCGCGGGGTGTTTCGACCTCTCGCCAAATCGAGCGAGCTACACGTGTCGCGGTTGATGAACACACACTGTGAAAATCAGCAGTTTCTCGTAATGTACTTTTCCGAACGGTGAATTGTTCATGAGTTCAAAATCGTAGTAAAAGCCGATATTGGATTCCTCGAATTAGAACCTGACGACCTCATGGAAAATAATGCTGGTATACGCACGGATGATGAAGAATTGTCTCGAACTTGGGTGAGTTGTATTCAACGCTCCAAGCTGAGCGGACCAACATTATTTATACAGCGTGCAGTTTTAGAGTTAAAATTAGAAATTGTTATTTTTTTTCTTTCTTCATCAAATAAAGGTTAAACTTAATCTGCTCGGATTTCGTGAACTACGCAACGTACAAAAATTTCCCAAAAGACAAGTTATTTTCAGTTTAAAAAAAATGAGTACCATCGAGCAATTTCGATCTAAAATTATTCGAAGCCCCGAATACAAGTTCAGTGTCTAGAATTTTATCGAAGATCTTCTCGGGATGTAATTAAATTATGCCCCATCGTTTTGACTTAATACGATTACGTGCCGAATCTCAATTATCGCTAAAATTGTATGTCTCAATGTCGTGATTCGTCAAGATACGATGACCCTATCGAACGAGGATGATAACACGAAAGTAAGGATAATCTAAAGTGTTGTTAAAAAAAAATACCATTTGACGGGGACTGCGAGTAATATGATGAAAATATTTTTTTTAAACCCCGGAGGGATGACATTTTTCACATGGTATTACCGACACGCTCCAAATGCCCGCAGGTATGAGGAAGACGATGAGTTGATGTAAAAAGGTGGCCATTACGGCGAGAATCATGTGCGACTCGAGTAAAAGCTCCGCTTCCACTTTGTAGACTTAATGAGGATATTCTTTTCATGGCATTTATATACATACATGCACAACGACCGAACAATTCTGAGGTTCTGCACTTTGAACGTTAATTCAACACTGGAAACTCCATTTTCACAACTACGCGTTTGTTAACAGTCTCCAGCTTGTAATTAATCTTACTGGCGACAATGCGCGAGCTTCCTCGACAATGTTTGAGCTCGGATGTACGACGGATTGTGTGTTCATTCAAAATTTTTAACGCGCAGAATACTTTCAACCCGCATGTTTGGAGCGTCCGGATATTTTTAAATATAATTTTGAATTCTATGTAGGATGTATTAAACCAAAAAAAAATGGAAATAAGACTGCTATACGATAAGAAAATCCGCACGACCGGAAACGACAAAAGAGCGGTGTCGCAAGAGCGTGACTATGTTTGCCCATGAACGTGAGTCAGTGGGGAAGTTTGTTTTCGACTAAGCTGACCCAGATAAGCCTGATATTTTTAAATACATGTAATTTTGAATCGTGTGTAACATGTATTTTTAAAAAACACAAAAAAGGAGACTGCTATACAATAACAAAATCCATACGGAGCGCTGCCGCTGTAGTTCCGATGATTGCTCATGAATGTGAGTCAGTGGGGAAGTTTGTTATTGACTAACCGCCCTGATAAGCCCGATATTCTTAAATACGTGTAATTTCGAATTCTCCGTAACGCGTATTAAAAAAAAAAAAAAAAAAAAACGAGACAGCTATACAATAACAAAATCCAAACGGAGCGCTGCCGCTTCAGTTCCGACGTTCGCTCACAAACGTGAGGCAGCGGGAAATTTTATTTTTGACAAAAGCGGCCCGATAAGCCATGAATCGCCGTTTATTCTTGTTATTTGTCCGGTTGAAGCGGCGAATTCCCTAGTCCAGGACAAGCCGTTTTCTTGTCCCGGCGATACGCATAGCTCGGCGCGTTTTGAACAATTTCCCTTGCGTGAACCTTGAAAACGCCCAGGAGTAAGTAGGTATAGCGAAGAGCGTCTTCCAACGATACAGAGAGAGTTACCGGCTTCTCGCAACTCCCTCGAGCCCCTCGGGCGATAGAACAGCCGCCACCGCGTCCCGCCCAACCCGTCCTCCTCGCCGTCCTACCTTTTCCATCCCGACGTCGGCGAACTATTCGCTTTCTTCCCTCTCGCGTTCGGCACTCTCGTTCCTCCCGCAACGTCTCTCCGTCTCCCTCTCGTTCTCAACCGTACCGAGCCGACTCACGACGGTCTCCGGTGCGCCACCGCAGCCGCTTACCTTTTCCCATATTATGGTTTGCATTACAGATATTGAAAAGACCTCGTACTGTCTACGTTGCCGACTCCTCGCGCACGAGAAATTTACAAGCGTAACTCGACTTCACGTTCGAGTTACCGAGACGATCTTCCAATTTCGACATGCCACAATCGTGTCGCGTCATACAACATAGAAATATTATTTTTCATCGTGGGAGGTAACACAATAGGAAGCCCGCTAGGCCGCCTCGCCACGATACGGAAAAAATCCTTCGTCGAGGGACTCCGAACGAACAGCGAAATTATTGCGAATACTCTGAAAATTTGACATTTTTACGCCGCCTCGACGCGTTCGTTGCTTTATGGAGCTTCTGTGAAAAATTCTTCGGGCCGTTGATAATTGATCACAGAATGTGATTATAGGTCAGTGCGATAATTTTTTGAAAAATTTCCCACCCTCATTTCGATGAGTTTGGATCCGTTGTTTGAGTCTGATAAGAAACGAACAAAAAAAAAAACGGTGTATATACGCACACTTCAAAGGGTTAATTTAAATTAGGAAAAGTACCGAGAAAAAAATGTACCGGTCTGATGAACGTTTTGCGGGTCTGCGCGCGGCCTTCCACCGTCGCGATATCGTGGCCGATGGTGGTGAGATTGCAACGGATGGTCAGAACAGGGAATCTGGCAGAAAGCCATGGAAAGTTAATCCGTCGTCGGAGGAGCGAGCGAATTAATTCGAATGTATAAATATATATCTCTATATAGGTGGACAGCACGCGAAACAGGAACTGCTTAAGTGGTAGTGATGCTGGTATATCTACCCGCGATTCCACACAATATTTCGAGCCGCGATGTGCCCGTAGCAACAGTCGTGCCCAAAGAGCATGTATCTCTTAATTCTTAATCTCCGTTTGCAGCTGACTACACATCGTTTAATCCGAGTCGTCGTTCGCATTCTCGAAGCAAAGGATAAAAAAAAACACACCCAAACATTCCAAGAGAAAACGGAAGAGAAGATTGCGTTCGTCCAATTTGCGGAGAGGCATCAATGCAAATGCTCCAATCGCTAACGAGCCAAGGAAAACGTTGATAAAAAGCACGTACACTGCTGTTCATGAATGCATATGTCTCGTTGGATGTCTCGCTGGATGTCTCGCTGGATGTCTCGTTGGATGTCTCTCCCGATGTCTCTCCCGATGTCTCTCCCGATGTCTCTCCCGATGTCTCTCCTCATGTCTCTCCTGATGTCTCTCCTGATGTCTCTCCTCATGTCTCTCCCGACGTCTCTCCCGACGTCTCTCCCGACGTCTCTCCCGATGTCTCTCCCGATGTCTCTCCCGATGTCTCTCCCGATGTCTCTCCCGATGTCTCTCCCGATGTCTCTCCCGATGTCTCTCCCGATGTCTCTCCCGGTATCTTCGACTCCATTAAGACATGGAGCAATTGTTCCCGATTGCTGTCACAATTACCGAGCGAGCCTGAGGCGTGTATGGCTGATCGCCGATAACAATTTTTGCTAAATTTACACTCAAGAAAGAAATATCTAAATAGTAATCGCTGAGGTGACTGGCGCATCCATCGCGACACCTCGCGGAGACGGAACTTCCGAAATCTATTCGTACTCGGCAAAGCAGAAAGATGACCTAACCGAACACTTTTCGAGTACGCGAGGAATGACGGATTCGGTGAGCAAAGTCGTTGTGCAGGATGCACTGCTGGGATAAAAGTGGAGACGGCCTCAGCCTGATCATCGATCCGGAGTTCTTCGATGTGGGGCCGCGAACAGGCTGCAGCCTATACATTTTGATGGGCTCGTGGGAGATCGAGGTGGGTCTTCTCTTCTTCGGCTCTTCCTCCTCGTCATCCCTCTCATCCCTGACGCGCTCTAAGAGTGCATATTAAAATTCCGTTCGCTCGTGAAATAATGATTCCGCGGGTGGAAGCTCAGGGACGCAATGCTACGGTAACGGGGGCCCAGGATCGCGGGACGAAGAGGAGTACCGGGAAGCGAAGGAAGGTGTGCCGCAGCTCCTTTGGACCGCTGGGTCGCCGTTGCTCAGTGCACCACCGGAGCCAGGGCGGCTAGAAGTCCAATGCCTGCCAACCCGCGTCCCGAGGGATTAATCACGGGGCATTATAGCGGCGCCGTCTCAAAAGCATCGCCAAGAATGAAGGGAGACGCGGAGGAACGGGAGAAGGGAAGACCCGAGGCTCCGGTTAGTGTGCGAATCGTAACTGAACCTCCTCCCTCCCGCCCGAACTCCTAACCCTATCCCCCATCGTAACTCGTATTAATGAGGGCGTAAAGACTGTACGAGTCGGAGAAGTACAAGACAGGAGATCCGGGTGTTCAGAGCCCGGCTAACAGGCAACGATAACCTCCCGCTGGATCTGCAACCGCTCCGCATCCCCAGCATCCATCCAAATTCGCCATTTAACACCTTCGCGGGAGACGCGATGCTCGGGAATTCGGTTAATCGAATTCTGGCTTCGGGGCAATCTTAATTCTACGATGGCGCAACCGTGATCTCTTGGCAAATTATTCATCGTTGCTTATATTCGCGGTTAAGGATGCTATAATAATAATTGTTGTTTCACCAAGAATTCAATCGGTTTGGGGATTCAATACATTCGATTGGATTCATTTGTCAGTTTTGATAAGACCGATTGAACGATACCGTAGGGAATGCACAAATAGAAATATAAAATGCATTACTTCCGAATTGCGCTAAAATAATTGTGTTTCGGAGATCATCGTAAATCTCATTGACGAAGCGTTTGCAACGATTCTTTTTTCATCTCGGATAAAAACAACTTCCCGACAGGAGCGTCCACCAACGTTCTTATCGGCCCAGTCGCTGCGCTATGTATATAGTACGCGGTATAGTATGTTATGCGGTTTCGGATCGTAGGTAACGCGCGAACCAGAACCCATATAGAAGGCGTGTTCGCGTAATTAAGCCGCAAGAGATTTGCATACGATCCGACGGATACAGAGAAGGCTGGGCGGGAAGGGTGAGGTTGGAAGGGAAGCTTCTCGCGTAGCGTTCTCCAGGGGCCTCGCGTACCCCCTTAAGAAGAAACCAAGGGTTACGGCTTAACAGGAGCTGGCAGACCTTGTTAATGCTTTTTTACCATCGAACCATCTACACCTAACGTGGAACACCCGTCGTCGACTGTACAAGAAGAAGCTAATAAACTACACACCGCCCTTACCTTTTCACCATAATATATAATATCATAGACGCAGAAGAAATTGTACGAAAAAAAGGTTCGAATTATATGTTGCCTTTTCATTTTCGCCCATCGTTAAGCCACCCTCCGTGTGCGTACAAACGGAAACCGGAAGAGCGATAATTTTCTGACAACTGTACTCGCGTCAGGCTAGTGTTTGAGCCACGCGAACCGGAACGCAACTTTTTTGGTAGGATGCATATTTTCCTGAATTTTGGTAACTCGACGGAGCTGGGAATTCATATGGGGCATTGTTTGCATCAAGTGAGCCAGTGATTGTACATCAACATAATGTTGAGAAATTCTGTTAAGATTTGCGTAAAATCGGGAGAAGCTAAATTTTTCAAAAATTTTGAACTTATTTCGAAGAAACCACTACTGGCTGTGATGATCAACTCGGAATCGATAAATCAGTTAAAAACCATGTCGGATGCGCACATGTCCATGTAAAGACAAAGCTCAAATTTATTTACCTAGATGCAGATTTTATAACATGTGAACTTACTTTCTGTAAAGTGACACAGACCGACGCGTTAACAAATCCTTTCTGTGTACGGACTTCGGTAAGGATTGAACCTAGGGAGAAAGAACAGAACAGGGACGATGGTAGAAAATATAGATAATAGAGGTTGCGCTGGTCTGCCGAGCGGCTTTTGCGTCGCAAATTATTCGTCATGAACATCGGTTGAAACGAAACTTTTGCGGAAACTCTATATTCCCATCTGCTAACCGCGACCACGGAATCTTCTCGCTCATGGCAATATCTCTCTCCCTCCCCTCCCCCCTCCCCCTTCACTTCTTTTCCCGATTTACCCCTCACTCTAATACGAACTTAACATTTAGCATAATTCCGAACGAAATTATACCGGGCAGTGAGGGCTTAAAAATCTTTCGCGAAGATTGCATATCTAATCGGCGCTGCGAAGCGAATTCGAAACTTGCCGTTCGTTCGCCCGGGTTCCCCGCTGTCGGCACGGCCGGGATGAAAACGGGTCCGTATTATACCATACGATTTTATATACCGCACAGTACGAACCGTTCTGTACTACCTGACGGAAGATGTGCCTTGATCGAATCTCGGAGTAAGATAGATGTACGCTTTGCATGTAATTTAGTCTGGGCATGAAGCCGAGCGAAACAAAGTAGGCCGCGAAATATCTTGAGTAAATGGTTGAGGGGGATTCTTGGTTCTGTGGTTGTGCAGATTCGAAACAACCGACGATTTATTGTATTCCCTATCATGGTCTGATCTTTGGATGAACAATGGACGAAACTGGATTGCAGATGCGGCTTAGGATGAAAGCGGGACCTCCCAGGGTATTTCCGAGGGTTCGGAATAGTTTCGAAAATTCCACGAGCGTACCTGACCGGTTGGTTTGAATTCAACAACGATCGTCGAGGAGATTCCAGCACCTGATCGTCCTCGCGTCAAGGATCGTGTCCCGCAGCTTATGAAGAGCCCGACAAAGATCCGGTCAAGGATATATGTATGTGTGTCGCGGCAGTTAACTGGTACACGCCCCGACCACCGGTGCCCGGAGCTGATGGCGATTAACTGACGGTAACCGAATTACCCAATGAATTCGTAATATTCTCGAATACGCTTGCCTTGTTAGTGACGATAGTCATTCACGTTCCGGCTCCACTCGGGCGCGCAGCTTAGAACGAAATTTCCATCCTCCCGAAACTGGCGCCCTTCAAGCACATGTAAAATGTCCATTAAACCGGAAACGCTGGGGCGGGGTGACCTTTATGCCGCAGACGCTCGACATCCGGGCTTACCGTTCGAAAGGCTTTCACACTCATCGCGTAACTGATACAAAAAAAATGGCCTACGGTGAGATCGATCGAAATATAATATCGAGGGAGTGTAAAAAATAAGTCACGCAAACACTAACGGTCAAGAATTGAAAGTGAAACCCATGGGACCGTGTTCGGACCTCAACAACGAAGAAGTTATCTCTTTGGCAAAATCGACTGCAGTCAATAGTTGCCGAGTTACGGGCACTTTGGCTCCAGCCAATGAGGCGACGCGTCCAACCGTGGCGCCATCTATTGAGGCGACCCAGTGGCTGAAACTCCACCCGCTCGTATCTCGCGAACCGTGCAATTTGGGAAAATTTTCCAAAGGGAAAGTTCGCTCAGTTTTTAGCAGTGAATCCGTATCCAATATTTTTTAATATCAATTATGGCCAATTTGCATAGCCGGAGGGCAGCTGTCGTAAAATAGTTTCAAAGACGAAACGGTTCGCCAATGTTTGTAAGACAAAAAAAATGGGCGTATCTGGAACGAGATTGAGTTTCTCGTTGCCCTGCGAAAGAGGCGTGCGGAGGATGCAGAAACAGGGGTTTAATAGTTTCCAGCTACGAAGCCCGGTGTCGAAGTTCGATAGGTTGTTTGATAGGACGTCAGGGCGCGAATCCTCCGAGCTGGGAGGGTTGTTAGATCCCTTGTTTATTAGGTGCAACGGTGGCTCGGACATATCGTGCGCGAACTGAGGTCTGCCACGAGGGTTTGTTGCCCTGTCTGCCGGCCACCCCTCTCCCGTTTCGAACTTGCGGAAGCGCATCCCCGGCCGATCCGGACCATGCAAAATCCGCCACGGTACATTCGCAGCAGCAAACCACGGTAACACGAACGTTTACCACTCGACCGGCATGCTAAACTCCTTTTCCAAACTTTGACACGAAACCTCATACCCGAACTAAGCCCAAAATCACTTGCTTCCTGACGCCGGAGTTTAAAGAGCGTGAAAAAAAACTCGCGAGATCGACGGAAGCGGAAAAGGCTGAGAAAAATATTTCTTGGTTGATCGAATGAATTCGTAGTGCGAAGCAGATGCTCTCGTTGCGCAGGACCATTCGGGGCCGTTCAAGTGGCGGTAATGCTCGCCGATATGATCCAATAATTAATAGAGGCTGCAATCCCAAATTCGCCGGTTCTATTTTGCGTCCCCATCGCATCGAAACGCCGCTGCGCGATTGCAATGCATTGTGTTGCTGCACTAGTATACTAGGAGCCCGCGGTAATTGCACCAGCGATTAGACTCCTGCTCAACGGCAATCCCATAACACTGCGGAGGATACTCTGACGCCGATTCGAACCGTAAGCCATTTCACTCAAAGCTCTTGGATTTCAATTTTTTTTTTTTTTTTTTTCTTTACATTTTGCTACTCTTTGCAACGAGAAGATGAGAGCTGTTTGGCACATGTGTAGCTGCAATCTTAGAGGCTTGCTGCGGTAAAGTGGTCCAAAGTGTTGAGATTTTTTTTATGCATCAAAATCCAAAAATCCAAATTGTCACTCCTCAAATTGAATCTAAATTTACACGTCGAGTCTAGACTCGAGTATTGGCTTCTTGAAGTTTGCGCGCGATTTCCATTACACGATTGAACTAAATATACGAGCTGAGTACCAGCACTCGATATCTTTCGAATATCAATTTTATTGGTTTTAGAGTAGCAGGCGTAAATAATTTGTGTGTGAAATTGCGAAAAGGATGGAGTAACTCCGATCCCATCTGTGTCGGATAACGTATTTCAAAATTCATGTAATTACATTGGCATTTAAAAGACGACGTGAAAAGAATACCAAAGTCAGCATCTCGAACTAGCGCAGCACTGTAGGGGCATAAATTCCCGAAGCTATAGCTCTTGTCGTCTCTTTCACGGTTTTTCCTTTTTTTTTTTCTTCGTTCTTTTTTATTTTCCTCATTCGCCTGTTTAACACGGTATCCAATCTTCTTTGGCAATCTATTCACGCCGAGGCGTAAGAGCGATCGATCGTGGGTACAAGAGAGTACGCGAGAACCGAACGAGAGCACAGCTCGCCCGGCATTGCCCCACTAAGCAAACTCGAGTATCAGATTTTCTAACTTCTATTGCCTATCCGCCCGCTCGCGCTCTCTTTAATGGCAATTCCGAACTTTTTACTCGCAGCCCATTCCCGCGCAACCCCCGTAGTGTGCGTGCATCTGAAATCCCATTATATTGAAGTTTTCGAGAGCTGTTGCGAAATTAGCGGGGGGGGGGGGGGGGTCTGTGAAGATTCTCAATAACACAAAGCTGCACGTTCTACAAGAGAGAAACCTCGTAGATGCGACCCGAAACGATTTCCGGACTAAGTGATGAAAAGTTTTATGAAACTCGTGGCAAGGCTATGGCAATAACGGGCCTGGGTAATTCACGAAGTTGCAATAACAATTTTTATCATTCGCGGGAGGGCGATTCTCTCTAAACGCTTATTATTGACGGAAACAAAAGTATCGCTCGAGAGTCCTAAGTTTCATTGATTTTTATCAAATTTAATTTAATTTTTTTTACTTGAAGGTGCTATCTTTCTTATCGAAATTAAATGTCGTGTTGTGAAATGTTTCGACGTAAGTGGACAATGTTTTTGTTTCGTTGATCCCGTAATTAACGTCTACCGAAAATATCGAAAATATAAAAGATAACAAAAATATTAAAAAATAACGAAAAGATAGTGATACTTTTACGTTATACTTCGGTAATAAGCGTTATTGCTCGCTTTGTGAAAAGTAATCATGTAAAGTAGCGGTAGAAGTCTTTACTCGGTGTTAAATTATTATGGAACTTCCGGTCGTTTGTAACGTCGTATTTAGCCTCCAGTGAGGAAGGTGGCTAGTTTTTTAAAGGTAAACCTTATTTTTCTCTGGCTTCCGGGGGTTAATGCCATAATTTTGCGCGTCTGGTGTCTGAAAATCGACACGAGCTTGGCCTCACCTCGCCAGTGAAAGCTGATCGTGTAATGCGTGCTTGCAGTACCACCCGAGGGCTGCGTAATACAGGCTCTCCGCGTAATCGGCCATAATTTAGCGACTGCGTAATTTAGGCCATGATTACAGACTCCGCGTCGTCCTGAGAAGAATATTAAAAAGCTCGTGCTTCACCCGGCCAACTGTGTTTCTCTTGATGTACGCAAGTCCCCTATGCACATAGATACACAGCGTTAGATTAAATCGGGCATTACAAACGAGGAAATAAATTCCAACGAATTTCTTGCATAAAAAAAAAACTATGATGGTATAGATAATTAAAATAAAATCAGAAAATGAGAACCGCTTTCAAGAGGAGTAAAGACAATGTCTCTAAAAAAAAATTGTTAATTTAAAAAAAAACCACATTACAATACATCATTATTATATGAATTCCAACGCGCACAATTATTATTTCATACCATTAAATAAAAATGATGATTAATTTTCAAATTTATCTTTATACGCCCAATTAACAGAAGGACGTAATATTCCCTTAAAAAAATTATCGGTTCTACGGTCGGTCTCAGGATAGAGCTTATCTGTTTGGCTAATTGGCTGAATAAAAGACCATCCCGATGGAGTGGTCCGACATAAATATTGACCCAGACAATTCGCTCGTACGAAAGTATCTCTGAACTGCGATAATCACTCTCCCATCTCGAAATAAAGTTAATTAAAAATGAAAAAAAATTTTAAAAATAAATCGAAGAACTCCGGTTTTGTCCCGACAAAAATCGGTCCGAAACATTGGTGAATCGATGCCAGGTAATCGGCATCGTGTCAGCGAACGGTGTCTCGAGGTATCGGAGCGGCGGGGCGTCGGGGCTCTCGGATATTCGAAAACCAAACGAGAGACCCGCCAGTCGGCCGGCACGGAATAAGAAAGAAAAAGACCGAGTGTCCGAAGGATCTGTTGCAGCCGGATCTGTTGCTCTCCCTCGGGCGCGAATGGCTCCGATAAATCTCATTTCTCTAAAAGTCGAGGCGTACCAGGCGGGGGGCGGGGGGGGGGGGGCGAAGGGGGGTTTGTCGCGCATTCCATCAGCGGCTGAGCAGGGAACAGGTAGAGCGAATTCGGGGCTGCTGTACAGAGAGTGTTAACCTAAACAAAGGCTTCTCCACGGCGGAACGTCAACGCTCCGGCGAAAATAAAGGCGACACCCCCCGACACGGGATCGAGCGAGACCGAGGCCCGGTCCGTTTACCGCCCACCGGCTCTGCAGAGGAAGAGGGAAAGAACACAGCGGAGCAAGCCGGACATTCCCTATCGGAACGGAATCGATAGAGGAGTGTCCGCGGGGCAACGAAAAACGCACGGCGCACCGACCACCCCACCCTCCGCCCTCCCGCTCTCTCCCACCCTCCCCGCAGCACACCGCACACGTTCCACCTTCATACCCAATTGCAAACCGGTACGAGCAGCCACTCACCCCCTTTCCACCGACGGAGACCCGTGAAAAACCCCTCGAAATATCGATTTCCAGCAAGATGTCGCGAATACCTAATTTGCCTGGCATTCGAAAATCGTTTATCTCCCCCCCTCCTGACCCTCCCCCCTGACCCTCCTTGATGGAACGTTCACCCACGCCACGTTTTCATTCATTGGAATGATCCAACCGGTGCCCATCGGTCAGATCGGTCGACAAAAGTGCTGGAAATTTGCATAACCGACAAAAAAAAAAAAATCCATCCGCCTGGCTCTGTATCGGATTCCAGGCAACCGCACAAATGTTTTTATTCTACGCTTCATTTTCGGAGGATTTTTCAGATTCTTATTATCGAATTATCGCCCGTGAGTTTCATCCCGATTTGAGACTGAATTAAAGTTTCTATTTGAGATAGAGAGTGCGCGCATCGACAGTTCGAGGTGGGGTCGATGATGCTGAGTTTGGATGTGAGTTGGCTGAAGGCTTTACTCGGGAAGCGTGCAAAAGTCGTCAACAACGATGGGTCGGATCGATTGTTCACGGTAGTCGGTGGGACCAATCAGTCGGCGAGCCGATAAGGCAATCTCTGTATTGTGGCACGGAGTGAAACCCGAGATTCGGGGTTCGAAATGGGCGGGGTGAGGCGGCTCGGGGAAGTTCACGACTCGCCATCCGGAGACGTGATCCCGGTCGGCGAGAGGCCCCGGGGCGCCGGCATTAAAATTTAAAAGAATTACCAGTCCATCCACGTAATGGAAAATATAGTAAATCGGGCGGAGAGTAATGCCCGGGTCGTAAATAACTTGACATATGTTCGGGAAGGAGGAACGGCTGGTGGCAGCGTGCAGCCGGTAAATCGTCCGTCAACGATCGATACTATTCGCAGCGGCAGCAACAGCGGCAACCGGTACAAACTACACCAACAGAGCCCGATTGATCATGGCTCGAGCCCTCAGAACTCTACAAGTTGCCTCCAACATGTACACGTACATATACACGTTACCTACCTTTATTCCCGGTAGATCCAATCGTTGTACGGTGTATCGCCAAAACGGGCGTTAACGACGCATTATCCTTTACCGTCGGCCCCATTGGCCATTACTCCGACGCGCCTTACCGGTCGAAAATTCCGGACCGACGCTCGTACATTCGCATTCGTCAAAGTCCGTATCAGAAACGGGCACAATATCGTTCCCGTGACCGGGGCCGCTCCGAACCAGAAAGCAAACTCTATCGAGCATTTAGTACTTTCGGCACGTTTGCCAAGTCTCGTAGCTCATGCCTCCCACTCGGCCCGCCTCCGCGATCGCATATATTCTCTATACGTCCAATACATATTATTTATATGTCCGCATCGACATACCGCCGGGGGGACCGAACCGTTCGGATTCCTGAGAGTCTCGACCGTACAGGGTTTCCCCTCGTTTAATTACGTCGCTCGCCCGCGTCAAGACGGCAGTCGTGGCGTAGAGGGTGGAAACTCCATAAGTGCATGTTTCACGCAGCACCGAGTCTATTTAACACGCCGGGACGGTTTGACCCGACACGTGGGGCTTAGCGGGATAAAATTCAGTCGGAAGTACGACGATGGCTTATTCCAGAAGTCGAAGATCACGAATCCGTTGAGGCGGTGTGGTGTAATTGTTATACTGTAACGCTAACTGCCCAGCACGCAGTTCTTAACGAGACCGCCGATGGCCGAGCAAAAAGAAAATTGTCTTCTCCTGCGTCTGCCGATTCTCCAGGGAAAGACAATTTTCTCCCTCGAATGACAAAACATCATTCGGTGCAGCTTTTGTTACCGGCGGCGGCATTTCACATCATCTCGACTCGAACCATGGCTGACAGACGAAGACTTACGCGGTCGTTCGCCGATAATGGGCGCGAGAGCGCTTCCGTCGTGTCCGATCGTCGAACACCGCTTCGGCGGACCAGCGGTTCTTCATGACTTGGAAATCATGTTTTCCCGCTGGTCGACGCTCGAGTGAAGTTTCGTGTTTGCAGCGAGGGTTTGTGGGAAGGAACGGTTCTACGGTGAGAAGAGGGAGAAAGAAGAAACAAAAAAATAGGTGCGGTATCGACGGTGGCCGCGAAGGGCACGTGTAAAGTGAGCCGCAGCGTTGTCACGTGCAGGTGGACGTGCAGGAAGCTCGAAGCCCGACCAGCAATCGGGCAGCCGAAGCGTGATGGATCACGCTGCTAATGTCAGTGCCTAGTTCGGTAGACATCGAAAATCGATCTTAGCATTCGACCGATCGAGATACGACATCGGAGTCCAACACGGTGGCGCGTCTCCCGCAGCTTCCAGCCGTCCTGGCTGCCCTCCGTGCAGCGGACCGCGCGATCAGCCTTGGGGAAAATTGGAAGAGGTCCACGGGGCGTGTGACGCAAATCTCATTACGGGCGACATGCTGTTCCAATTGATTAGACGGAATCCCCGTATTCCTCGAAATAAAAAAGGAGGAGAACGACGAGGCAAGGACGAGCTCAGTTTCGATCGTCGGGGCCACACTGTAGAAAATTTTATGAAATTTACGACACGTTTGATATACAAAGTTATATGAAACGCAGAACCTCGGTACATGAAATTAGAATCGATATACATTGTATTTGAATTTTTATAATTTAATCTTAAACGCGATACTTGTGTATTAAAATTACCGATGATGGCATTGAAAATTAAGACATCCGTTTATGAAAATTATATTATTATCGCAAATCTTATAGATATAATATTGTTTTCAATCTACCGGTAACGCAATATTCTTGCATACGTGTAGATAAGATTTAATTTACTGTATATGCATAAAACTTCGTATACTTTTGTGAATTTTCGAGGAGACATTTTTTACAGTGCAGGAACGACCTCGTCGATCCGGGGTGGATCGCCAGATCGGGGTCCTCCTCGAGCCGTACATTTCCCACTGCGTTCGGCGTCGCATCGGCACCGTGAAAAATTTCATTCCGGCTTTATAACGCGAACGCGAATTCGCCATGGTAGTTCGATAGCACTGGCTGCGCTGCAGTCGAATAGGTGCGGCTGTGTAGATGGTAATAGGGTCGCCGGAGTGTTTCCAGACCGACCAGGAACGAGCAATTCTTCGTAATGCCTCTGTTTCGTGCTGCATTTAAAATTCAACTCCGGTAGCCGCTGTTCGTGCGCATAAATAAATATAATCGAATCCGGTGGAAAATGTTATCCACGTTAATCGGATAATTGGATGCGTTTTTGATTTTTCATTTTCCCGCCGCCGAGGACGAAACGCGGCGGCGTAACGTTGAACGTATCGGCGTTGCGAGCGAACATCTACCGGTGCTCGTTCGTTAACTTCGAAAGCGAAGTGAAACAAATGTCCGCAGTTTCGGAAGCAATTCCGGCATGTTCCAACGGTTCGAAGGGTGATAACTGATAACTTTGCCCATTAACTGTCGATGCCCCGTGGTTCGTTAGACAACCGGAAGCGTTCGATTGTCGGCGGCTTTAATTTGTGTACTATCTACTATATCATCGCGAAACCTCAACGGGTACGTCGCACACGTCATTTGGCATCGATTTCACTACGAAAGAGCTGGAGAAAAAAAATTAATAACCGAACGATGAAGAGCAGTTTTATGCATAGCCTGGAAAGCGATAAGCATTGAAAGCCAGCATGTTTTCATCAATAATGCTATCACTTCTGCTCACGTAGATACGTTAAAACTTTGGTCATTACATAACGAACATAAAGTTCGTTTTGGACCCAATAATATGTAATTTGAAGAAAAAAAAAATTATACGATTATCGCCACAATACCGACAACCCGCGCACCCTCCGAAGAAGCTATGAATCAAATCACTCGAAAATAGCCATTTGGGAAGCTCACGTTCTCGACGCGCCACTTCAGTGGCTTTCGCTAACTTTTCTGTACCAACGATTTCGTGTCCGAAGTAACGGAAACGCCTGCCGGCAAACGCTATCATCGCTCGTTAATTACTGAAAGTTTAATAAGCGGTCGTCGCTCGTACGATTTGTACGTTGATGCTGCTAAATTCAGTGGTCCAACGAGGTCCGAGGGTGGTCGTGGGTTTTCGTTACGGGGAGAGGCAAAACCAGGGTAAAGAGTAAGAGGAACTCCCGGGCTCGGGTTAGTCAGCGAAAGCAAACTACGAGATTCGTATGTGTGTGAGAGTGTTTCCCTCGGCCGAAAATTAACTCTCACCTGTAATCGACGCACAGACGCCGCAGACCGTCCGGTATTTCTCTGTTTGGTCTCTCCGGTGGCTTCGCAGCTCGGGCCGCGCTCACATTTAGCGTCCACCGCCCGTCCGCCGCCGCGGTCCCGAACAAATCTGTCGTGTTCTCAACCGACCATTTCCACGCCTTCGTCCGTTGTTGGAGCAACACCAACAGCGGCTCCCTAAGGCGCTTACGCCTCGAGAATTTCCGTTATTACCTCCTCCGTCTCCCTTCCTCCTCCTTCTCACCTTTCCGTCCGTTCCTTGTTTTCTCGTGCCGCCTTTTCCGGTCCCTTTCTTCCGACTCGTCGCGAAGCCGCCGGTCGCTGGCCCGGGACATGCGAGGTACGCAAGTACACAGCCCTGACATATAATATCCAATATCGGCGGAGGACTGCAAACGAATCGCCGCGGACGGACGGAGGAAATAAATTCGTTGCCGACAGACCTTCGACCGGACCGTGCTCTTCGCCCGCAGCACTCGATTATCCACGAATCGCAACTGCAAATCGATTTTAGTTAAAAAAGAAGAGAATCTTCTGTTTGCTATTCGGTTTGTCAAACTATTGGAAGAAGTCATGTTTGCATTGCGCGGACGGAAATGTCAGAAGCTTTCGCGAATGGAACGGAATAGAATAGAAATCCTTTGGTTCGTATCGCGAAGCCCTTTAAGGAGGTTGGTGCACTTCACACCTGTAAAATAAGTGCTACATTTTTAAAGTCGCTTATACAAACTTTTACGCGTCTATTGATTACTGTAGTGGTTATTTGTATGCAGTTATTTGTATTGCAGCGGATGTCCTTAACCTAGTCGAACATTAATTGCAATGGATTTGCAAAAAATGTTAACTGGTTCGGTTAATTTGCAGTTTATACATCCATGTACAGCAAATTTCAAGAGTCCGCAATTTCACTCCATTTTTTATTTTTACTCAAATACAAAGGAACTGTTTCCTCGCGGCTCCTTGTTTTCATTTTGCGCGTCGAGCGTCTCGAGCTCGTCGTCGTTGTACGCACATATACGCGACCTACTCAGTCATGTTACACATTTTTTTATTACACTAACAAAGGCTGCTTTGTTGCAAACGCTACAGTAACAAAGGCTGCTTTCTTGCAAACGCTACGGTAACAAAGGCTGCTTTGTTGCAGTAGCAAATCGCTCCAAGTGAAAAATGTTGCTATGCTTACAAGCTGGTTTTGTTATCCCGGTACTAACAAATAAAATTTGTTACGGTAACAAAAATATTCTTGTACCAACAAATTTTTTTTTCTCCGCGTGTTTGAACGCGGATAGAAAGAGTCGAGTAGTGGGGCAGAAGTTGGAGCAATCACTTTTAATTTACATACTCATTACTCTGTACAAAATATACGTATATATAAAAGGTACGTTTTGAAAAAAATTGAAGGAATATGTACCTTTTCGAAAATTAGCAAAAACCAGTTAACATTTTGGAAAACCCATTGCAATTAATATTTCTCTAGGTTAAGGATATCTACTGTAATACTAATAACCCATCCACTATAATCAACGGATGCGTGAAAGTGGGTTATAATCGACTTAAAAAATGTAGCACTCATTTTGCTAGTGTGAAGCGCTTGAAACTCCTTCCGCGTGAAATATACGGTGGGTCGACGCACGAATTCAGTGTATCCTGCGCATAGATAGAGATTCGATAAATTAAACGTCGTTAACAGCTTCGCGAGTTATTGTTCCCGAAAGCCATTACAATTCCGGCGTTGTACACAATATTCGCAATTTATTCGGCTACAGTGTCTAAACACCGCGCAGGCATTGGGTACTCGAGGATTTTCTTATTAAGTCACGTAGCTACGTAAGCAGGTGACGAAAATGTGGCAACCGCTACGCCCGCTCCGTTTTCTCCCCGCGCAATTCCCATTATTCCGTTCTCCTTCCGTCCTTTGTCCCCGTCTCGCAATCCCGCTCGGCGGCTGGCTGTTCGAGCCGTTTTTACAGCAACGAAACCGCGAATTCTCCGGCCACCGGTTCGAAATTTATTCTATTTTAATTCATCCTCGGGAACTATAAAACAATGTGATAAAAAAAAAAAAAAAACAGAACGAGGGGTGGGGAAGCAAAAATGAAATAGCGGTACGTAGAAGATCATGCCAACGATGAACAATGTGAAATAGTATTATCGAGTAGAGCCTCAATTTCAATGGCTTTGCTGCCGATTCTAGCTTCCGGCAGTCGTGAGATATATGTTTGAAAAAATTTTAAATAAAAAAATTATAAAAAAAAAAATGTGCGGCACGGTTATGCTTCGAAAAATACTGATTTTCGAACCGCTACGAGCGGCGCCGGGTAACTGAAGAATATAAACATCGAGAGGCCAAATGTTTCCAGAGAAAATATTCTCTTATCGTGTATGGCCGTGTGCTCGCGGCGGATTGTACATTGGAGCCCCTCGATTTTGACGAACCTCGATAACGAAACAGCCCGCATGGAAAAATTCGAGCTCGAGGAATCCCGATATACCCGCGCGTATCAAAGCGAGTCGCTCTCTCGCTACCTCTCTCTCCGACCCGCTGATAATACCGACGGGTCCGTAGATGATACCCAAAATTATGGAATCGGTGGAGTACAGTCGAGCTAGCGTTATGATCCGCGGGAAGTGTAGGATTTGCATTTTTCACGGTTTGCCGCATGTGTGCGTACGAACAAAAATGTTATACCACCCATCGTCAGCCCGCGCTTAATTAAACGGTTATTCTGTTGGTTTACTCCGTGCTCTGGCAACTCAGTCGAAGCTTACTGGCAGACGAAAGCCGCGGCACCGGAACCGAAATCCCAAAACCATCCATCGTTACAAATGTCGAACTTTATAGTTTCACATTAAACTCCGCTTAAAGTGATGTTAAAGTGCTTCGATGAAGAAAAAAGAAAGAGACAGCTTATGAAACGAAATAACAGATAACTGTTTTACCCTTCGAGAGCTTTTCATATCTGATTTAAAAACGAGACACGAGTATGGAACCATTGTGAGAAATAATGAACGAACTTTACTTTAAGTGACGTGAAAGTGCTTCGATGAAGGAAAATAAACAGACAGTTTATGAAACAAAGTTACAGATAACTGTTTTACCCTTCGAGAGCTTTTTATATCTGATTCAAAAACGAGACACCAGTATGAAACCATTATGAGAAATAATGAACAAACTTTAAGTGACGTGAAAGTGCTTCGATGAAGAAAAAAAAAGAGACAGTTGATGAAACAAAATTACAGATAACTGTTTTACCCTTCGAGAGCTTTTTATATCTGATTTTAAAACGAGACACGAGTATGGAACCATTACGAGAAACACCTGCCAAGGACCCGACATGGCCTTTGCAGGACTTTGCCAGGCGCCGATGCAAAGCCCTAAAATTTCTACTGGGGATGCGCGGTCCAGCCGAAGAAGCAGCTGTGCACGTGTACTTTGAAGAAGAAAAAAATGCCGGAGACGTTCGAACTCCCATTCCACGTGGCAACAACCAGGTCAGTTCTGGCTTAGAGGGTACAGCAATGACGGTGGAGTCTCCGGTAGTCGGACAAACTTATCAGCCGCGAACGAGGAGGATGCAGAAACGGCCATGGAGCTCCGGGGCTCTGTCAGAGCCTCGGGCCGCAGTGAAAAACCACGACGCCCGGACCAGATGGAAAGGCAACCAGCCAGCGTCTTCCTTCTTTATCCGACTGTGTTTTTAGCAAGCGAAGCACGTTACGAGTCTCATCTTGCAATACGTTTACCGACGGAGTCTGCCCAGGGCAATCAGAACACACGCCTCGGATTCCTTGTGGACTCTTGTTCGAATGGTCCTAGACGACCCGTCGAATTTCCTCACAATATGCGCAGCCCAGCTGTTTGCACAGTCGTCGATGCCTCCAGTGGAATGGAACATCTGTATTCAATCTCGGACTTAGCCGATTACCTTTGCTCCGGACGTTCAGAGGAACCGCCGAATTTAGGGGTTGTTTAGGGAGCTTCAATGTGAGCCGCTTCGTACACCGAGAAAAAAAAATTGTTGGTTTAACCAAATTCGCGGTCACATACGTTCAAAGCTGTTATTTGGTTGGTACAACTGAATAATTATTTTGTTGAACGATTGTTCGCTTCAGTCGATTCGAAATATTTCGATTCGAACAAAAAATTTTATTTCACCAACTAAATAGCGCTTTTGAACGCGGGTGAACACACCTTGGTTAATGCAAATATTTTTTTTTTTTTTTTTCAGTGCAATATTTGTTGAATCGACCGGACGTATAATTTTTTGATAAGTCTTCAGAGGCGCCCTTGGGGTTACGTGAGATCCGGACCGCCAACGGCGGATCCTCATCGCGCGTTCCGACTATTGGACTAAACACTCTCGCAACTTTGTCTTGAGTACGGGCAGGGACCGAAGCCCTCAGCTTCACGTCCGGACAGTTCATCTCAAACCTCCGACTCTCTAACACGCTAAACTCTCCCGAATTTCAACTAATAAATCATATATCACCCCTCCAGCCATCCGACACATTTGCAACGATTTTGTAACGATAAAACGGAGGCACGGAAGAATGAACAATAATCCACTGTACGATGCACCGGTAAAACGCAACGATAGAAAAATGAACGCTCGACCTGGAGATACCTCGGGCGCTGGCGTTTTTGCATTCTCCAGCAACAAACTACCAAAATTCAATTCGCTTACGGGCCGACCGATCGGCTCACAGGAGCGCGTAATGGCGCAAATTAACTTCTCACGGACTTTCACGGAAGAGGGGCAAAGAAAAATGAGAGAGGGTCTTCTCGTTTATTTTCTTTTCCCCGACGAACCAGTGAGAAGCTAATTTGCACACATCAACCTCCCGCGCTCTCGAAGCTGCCCGCTAAAAAATTCCCTGTATTCCGTCGACAACGAACGTTGATAGGTTGATAACGTAAGTGGCGCTTTCGCTCGGCCGCATTTCGCGATAATCCGCGAGTCGGTAAGAGCCGACCGGCATATTCAGCTCCATGTTCTCCGGCTCTCTCTCCGTCAAAAGAACCGGAGTGGCACGTCGAGCGGGAAAAGTGTCAGTCCGCCGTCGCCGCACCCGCCCCTAACGCGCCGTACACCCGGCGTCACTCGGCTAAGAGTGACAAACGTTTTTCCGCGGGTTTAAGCCCCCCCCGAGTCTCTCGCTCTACCTGCATCCGCCTCTCGCCGACGCCGTTGCTCTTACGGCGAACTCCGCTCCGGCGGAAGTCGGCGTCTCTCTCCCGATCGCGTACCTGTTGGCGGAGCTCTCACCGAGATCCGACAAGTACGACTGCGACCGAGTAGCTGCCGCGACGACTACCACGGGGAGACATTAAAATCAATACGAAATGCACTTGAGTGGCATACCGGGATGGTTCTCCCGTGAGTGGGATCCGACCAGCCCCCGCGTTGCTCTGCGGCAGCCGCGAACGCCGGACGCAGCAGACGCAGCGGGCACCACCGTGGTGGATGTTACCACCCCCGATTCTCTGCTTCCACCCTGGCACGGTGCGGCCGCGCTGCGCCCCTTGTGCCGGACAACGCTGGAGCCTCCAGCCGTCACCGCGCCGCTCGGCGAAGCAGGAAAGCGGGACGTCCCGATAGCGGCGGTGGTCCTCCTCGTCCGGTGCATGCGGCGGCAGACGTACCGATGGTGTTCTCACGAAAAGCTCCGCTATAATCATGGGCCTGGCAGACCGCGGTGGAACGGCTAGGAGATGGAGGCCGCCGAGCCCGACACAAAAGAAGCTGGCCGGGAACGCGAACAGGGTAGGCGGGAAAATGTTCGTTTTCCGTAACAGTGCGAAACTGGAGGGGCGCTCGGGATTGGACGATGGCGTCCGACTCTAGAGAAACGACGGCTCGTTTCGGTCGGGAAAAGATATGAAACCGTTGCCGTGGAATGGTGTGGAGTTAAAGTGGTGGTCTGGTCTGCATATCACTGATTCACGTGCTAATCGAGGTGGGACATACTCACAACTTTTGACCGATTTCTCAAGACCACTTAGGTCCTACGTGTTCTATATGAAGTCCAACGTAAAGAGCTATGTTTTCTTGACACTTGTCTCGGGAACATTTGGACTCATAAAACTGGTCCAGACAAATCAGGGAGATGAGGATTTTTTTTAAATTTGTTACCATAATGCGCACTTGCAGCACCAATAATCAGGATGAGAGATCGGAATATATTAACAAATAATCTCAATCGATGTATCGTTCACGGAAACTGCAATTATTTACCGGAATTAACAGTCGGCTTCTTTGGCAGCGCGGAGGAGCTAGATAAGCCCTGTATCAACGACGAGCTCGAACCAGTGACCGTTCGATACCAAAAATATCGTTCGTTCCTTCAATAGATTCAAAGTACGACGATTATACACACGCAAAAAATAGTCCTTCCATAATTCCAATACAGTTGCATAATTTTAAAGATCGTCCAATCTGAGAATTCGTGATTGAAACGCTCGAGGGCAGTGTGAATGGAGGATGGGCGGGTATAGCGAACGGACCGTTTGTTCGCTCGGGGCTCACAAGCCGGGCGTGTATCAACGATCGAATATCACCGGACGCAAGATTATCCAGAAGGTGCCAGAGGCCGGGGATGAAAGCTCCGCACGGCGAGAGCTGCCGGGTAGGCGGAGAGAAAATGGAGATTATTATTGGATATACACTCGACCAATATACCGCATCACACGAACGATGATACGCCAGAACCGTCCTATATCGTTCTCCGCCAGTCTGCCGAATTCGCGCACCGCTCTGCCGCAGTTAGCGCCAGAATTTTCAACCGTCTGTCGACTCTCTTTCTCGACCCCTGGAAAGAGACGATCGAACGAGATTTGCTCAAAATATCCCAACCGATTCCGTGCATCTACTGTGCTGCGCACACTACGTTAGATCCTTCCGTTTGGCATCAAAAGCGGAAATGAAAAAATAGAACGGTCGTTAACCATCGAAACCTGCATTAATGGGCGTTTCAACTATAGCTCTGTCATCCGATCGAACCATCGTCGACAGACGAAAGAGTCGATAGAGCAAGAGATCTAAAAACGGAATTTCTATGAGGGGTAACCGGTGGTAAAGATTCCTGATCAATCCGACGTTGTTCCGAGTGTAGAATAAAAAAAGAAAGAAAAAACTATCCGAAACGGATCACAGGTTCGTCGATATAGGTGCAAACGATCCGGCGCTCTTGTGGCAGTGGCGATCGGCGTTGGGTAATTTCGCCGCTCGTAGCGTTACGTAGAAGGATAGCGCATGGCCACGGTACGGCCTGTACGCGGAAGCTGCGAGCTACGAGTGCCCATAAACCAGAATAAATATGACCGTGTTCATGACTATGCGCCGACCATGTATTGTAAGCTGTTTGGCCATACGGGGATTTCGTCGAACCGGCAGCTTTTTCCCCCTCGCTCTCCCCCTACCAGCCATTCAATCCTGAAGGGATCTTTCGCCTAGCTAACGATCTCGTTGCTGTCTATGCCTCGTTCCAATAAATCCAAATATCATTGGCGAACACACACGCACTATTCTCATTTGCGTCCGCTCACCACCGACGCATCACAACCATCGTATTGCACGTGATCCTTAATAAGAGCGCCACGCGGGGCTAGTGTTCACCCGACGTCGGCCAGTATTCGCCCGACCTCGGCCATTGCCGGTCCGGTGTCTCATTACCGCTAGGGTTACCGAGCCACGCGAATACGCCAATGAAGCGAGTCTAATTGATCGGGAGAGTTTTATAATTATCTGCATAATTCGCACAAAAAACGAAACGGTAATATCACGTCCGGAATCGGAAACGGAGCGGACTGTTCTTTTGGCTTAACTTCGTAAAGTGCACAGTTCTCGAATTACGAGCAGTTGAACCTTCCGGTCAATGAGGTCAAGCTATAGACGCTCGTTCGTCCAAGCCGTCCGAGCGACCTCACTCGCTGCAAACGTAATCCGCTCGTAACACGAAAATCAAGCACGTTAGAACTGCAAATGGAAAATTTCGCAAGGCGTTAAACGCTTAATAAAATATCACAATTTTTTGGTACTCGTGTGCTTGTTTTCGCCGTTTTTTAGATTTTTCGTTCCTTTCAGGGGATTTCGCATACAAAAAATACATTTTTTTTTTCAATCGTCCAACGTTACTTTTGCTCGTCCTTCGAAGTCCTTCTCCGCAAAATTGATCTCGGTCGACGTCGCGCAATATCCAGACGCTCGGCGGCCCGGTGCGGAAAATTTTATTAGAATATTCGGTGGGCAAAAGAAGCTACGAGGGGAATGGGACGATTCGGCGTTCCGCCGGCATTTAATATTCGCTGTAAACGAAAATTAATGAGAGGTCGTTACTCGTGGGTGGGTACGGTGGGTTGTGTGTGCGTCCGCCATCTGCGTACGTGGGGCCGGCGGTCAACGTACACGCATCAACTGCTTGCTCATCATACGTGACCTAATGCACGGCCACACGTGCATTCAGTGTCAGCCATACCCCGCGCTCGAAATTCCGTACCATGTATGCGCATACGCTTCGCATTATCGTTAATGCTTTGGAGGGGTGCGATTGCCCCGAAACTTTACACCCCCGAAAGAGGACCAAACAAAACGGTATTTATATTAGCGCCATCGAAAACAAATGGCCCGATGAAAGTCCCAAACATTCGAGCCGAACAATTCGATTCCCATGTCGCGTAAAACACGCGTACACCGATGAGAGTCGATAAACAAGGGGCCGAAGAGCACGGCAAATAACTGGTTAATTAACATCATGGCTACGGTTTAATTTCCAATTTTTTTTTTTTCGGCACTGTTGTTACATCACCGATGTCAACGGTGGGCGATTTATGCAATTTTGAATTTCGCGAACGAGAGAGGGAGAAATTCGTCATGCGAACTTCATAATGTCAATATTTCTCGTATCCGATCGCCTCGTTTCGTATCGAATCGATCCCAGAGGCGCGATACATGGGAAAGAAGAAGCTGCGAACTGAAACGTTGAAGGGGAGAGGCGGCGGTGGCAGCTCCCAACTGACCAAGTCGGGCTCGTGGATTGCTACCGGCGCTGCTCGTGGCCTTGATTTATGCCAAAACTGGCGTCGTTTATTATCGGTAGCGTTGCTGGATGTTTGCATGCGTGAAATTGGAAGCGCAGACAAGCGTCCATGCAAATTTAACCCGTCCGTTCGTCGGGCCGGCCCGACGCTCACGCTATCCACCCTTACCGCCGACCGGCCTCCGCTGCACCAACTGCCCCGGCGTAGCTCGCGCCCGCTTCTCTGCGCCCGACTCCTCTTTCGACAAAGAAGAAACTTTGCCATTTAGCGGCACCGGTAATTTTCAGCTACCGTGTATACTTCACATGCACGATACTGCATGCCGGCAGCGTACCGTCAACCCTGAAACCACGGGAACGTTCCTCCGCCTGCTCATTCTCATCCGCGATACCCGTCCCTGTTCCGGTTAAATTCTACACAGCCTCCTGTCGGCCACTCCATCGCATAGAGCCGGATCAGTGCGTGATCGACGCGCATCTCCCAATCCTGCACCCCTCGGCCGACGTAGATCGATATCGGAGCCACCTGCAGAACAGAATCGTGTACCGGCCCTATTCCTCTTGTCCTATCGCCCACATAGACCTTTTATCCACTCTCTCACCCTCCATCGGACGCTTTTACTCGAACGTACGACCTCTGCTCTTCTCCCCGTCCCTCCCTATCCGCCTTCCATTATATTCCTCAAAAGGGATTTTTTGTTTTGCTATTTATGCGCATATGCATTTTAACTGCCTCGTAGCACATCGGGATCATTTTTTAAATTTTTTACGGATATTCGAACATGCTTGCTCACAGACGCATGTCCAAAATACTATCTGATGAAAATTGGTAGTCATCGACGAGTTACGGGCGCATAAGGAAGATACAAGCAATCTGGTTCGCTATAACTTGTTCCGTCAAAGGATCACTGTGAGCGCGACCTCGTTTCTTCCGTCTGCGGGGTGAGCGGGAGGGGGGGGGGGGGGGGGGGGGCAAGGTACACCGACTTGCATGCCACAGGCATCCGATATGATCGATCAAGGTTTTCCCCATTCCCGGTTGAGATACGGATATTGATAATGAGATACAGCAGTTAAGATGATTGTGGGACGATTGTGGTATCGATATGGTTTGATACGTTGACGAACGCATGAGGACGACGCAAGTAATCTGTTTCGCTATAACTTGTTCCGTCAAAGGATTACGAGTACGCAATCCGGATGTCTGATCACTGTGAGCGCGACTGCGTTTCTTCCGTCTGCGGGGTGAGGCTGGTAGTTCATCTCTGACCCGGTACGACGGAACATAAGCATATCATGTGTATAAAGCTGGCAGAGGAGAAGTGCGTCGCCCTGTGGGGTTGCTCTCATGAAAGTTGGTTGCCATCAACAAGCTATAGGTCTGCAGATTTGGTGATGACGCAATATAATGCACCGACTTGCATGCCACAGGTATCCGGTATGATCGATCAAGGTTTTCCCCATTCCCGGTTGAGATACGGATATCGACAATGAGATACAGCAGTTAAGGTGATTGTGGGACGATTGTGGTATCGATATGGTTTCATACGTTGACGAACACATGAGGACGAAGCAAGTAATCTGTTTCGCTATAACTTGTGCCGTCAAAGGATTTCGAATATGCAATCCGGGTGTCTAATCACTGCGACTGGGTTTCTTCCGTCTGCGGGGTGAGTGTGGTAGTTCATCTTTTGACCCGGTACGATGGAACGTAAGCATATCATGTGTATAAAGCTGGCAGAGGAGGAGTGCGTCGCTGCTGGCGGCCTGTCGAGTTGGCTCTCTGTACACGTGCCGTTTGCCCACCGCCACGTTTGTGATGCACTCCGAAAAGCACCGGTCGTGTGATATTGCTCTTGGCTCGGTTACTCCTCCACCGTACACCCCTTTCCCGATCCTCCGCACCGGTGTCACTCGGTCCTGCTTCCCGTCGCCCCTTTCCACCCTCACCGGCACTCTGTAACAATGTTTGCGCGTTACCGTCGCGCCCCGATTATTCCCCCGTTGCCGATTTAACCATCCGCTTTCTATCTTCGTGCCCCGACTGCGGCACTTGCATCCGCCCTTTATCGCCAGAAGGAACAAATTTTCAAGTGTCCAACCGGCTTAGCTATTGTTCAACGGACGACAGATTAACGTTAGATAACAACCAAGTACCTTTGTCGGGGACCTTTTTTTTGTTGTCCCCCGGGACGCGCTGGAGCGGAATTATTGCAAGGACGACTTGAAGGGAGGGGTATCGAGCAAACGGAAATTTTTTACGGAAATTTTTCTGTAATTATGCTTTTTTCGTAATTTTATAACGTACGATTGCTCGTTACAGCTATCGGTACAGGCTTTCACGCCAAATTGATAAATCGGGGCTTCGAGTGACGGTTAAAAAAAAAAAAAATTGGCGGAGTTTTAATGAATGTCTATATATGGGTAAAGTGGCTTTGCCTGTGCGTGTTCGCAGGCGCGAGAGGCGTTGGTCGGTCGCGCAGTGGCATGTTACCGGGCGACATTCAACCCTCACAAGTATAAATTCCGATCGGGCTCTGTATATGCATAAAGCTCGGATGGGCACAGAAGAGAAAATCGATAGCATCCCACGCGGATAACGTAACACGATTCGATACCAATCAATCTCTGCAGGATTTAATGATTCGGCCGGCGCTCACCTAGGTATTACGAGCCGCTTAGCATACAATGTCTACGTTTTACGATCGCACTAATGAAAATTAACGTGAAGCGTGTATTTGTCATAATTAATATTGCTCTACGCTGCGAGAGGATTATCGTTAACTCGCGTTATGCCCCACTATACACCATACAAATTTTCCTGTACAGTATTCGCGTGTAAGCTGATACTGAACGAAATCACGATCTCCGTCGCTCAAGGTTTTCCTATTTTAATCCATTATTCCATTCTGTTACGAACAATGGCGTTGCTCATTATACTCAACGAATCGGAAACCTACCTCTTGGTATCGTCGTATGAAGCGCTTAAAATCCCATTTTTTTTATTACTATTTTCAACATCACGGAAAAAAAACTATTTTATCTTGTGTTAAAAAATAGATAAAAATTATGGAAATATATACATGTATGAATGAATATAGTAATGTTTCTGGTGGCTCGCGCACTCGCGTGAAGAGTCCAAAAGACTTAAAATAATCAAAGGTTGGGCAGGAACCCAAGGGGACTTAGAATAATCTGCCCCTACTCGATCCAACCCCTTCCCTTCTCAAACTCCGCCACCATAAGGGAATTTACACATTTCGGACTTAGAGGCTGTCCAAGGGGGACTTAGAATATTTCAGCCTTGTGTGGCGTGGGGTCGTGGGCTCCGTGGTTTCATGAAGCTGACCCATTTCCCCCTTACCATAAAGTGGAAAAGGGTCACCTCCATAAAAAGGAAGCTCCCTCCCCGTATGGTGAAGCTGACCCCCTCCCAATTCTTGACATGGTAGCGGCGCCGAGACATATATACATATGTTGACATATACAGATTTATCAGCGCCCAGGCGGAAACCGTACGATTATATTTAATTCCCACCCGACATACAATTTTAGTGGGTTCAATTTTTTCACTTTTTTTACCGACATAATTCCATTGATATTTGAAATAAATCTTTCTATGAAAAGATCCTCTCCATTGTTTTTTTTAATGATCCACAAAAAGCGCTTTTCATCGAAAAATTTATTGTACAGGTTACTTTCAGTGTACACGTAGTTTTGCTCACTTTTTTTTACCAACACAATTTCGTAGACATTCGGGATAAATCTTTCTATGAAAAGGTCTTATGCATTGTTTTTTTAACTATCCACGAAAAGAGCTTTTCATCATGAAATTTATGGTACAAATTACTTTCAATGCTGCCTACAATGGAGTATCTTCGAGTGGATACGGCAACCGTACACTTGACGCTCCTTTCAAATATAAATATGCCCTCTCGCGAAGCTGATATTATTCTCGAATCTTACAAGACTGAGTACAATCGAGGAAAGCCACTTCATTCCCCGCGGAAGAACATCTTTCACGTTTCTCTACGTCTCGGCGAGTCAAGGATTTTAATTATTAGGTACACCACCCCATTCACTCCCCGTGTATAAAGGACTGCACAATACCGTCGAGTCATTCTTCCTCTTCTAATTGCGCAAACAAACGAACGGTCTATTGAAATTTAACTTGGCAAGGCATCCGACTCGGCTCGGCTTGGTCTCTGCTCGATTGTTTCCCGGACTCGGTGGGCAAAGACACTTCAGCAGGCTCCTTTCGCCGAAACGAAAATAAGTCGAATATAAAACACGCGCCGCCGTCGCGACAAATCGATGATTCACGTCAGAAACCACATGTGCGGATGCCATTCGCCACATTCATCAACATCGCTTCCGCTGTCAAGAATTCATGCCTGATCCAAAATATCAGGTTCGTACTCAAGGTAGTTCTGTCGCTCGGTATTCATTTCGCATAAGTTCGAGAAAAATGAGACAAAATTGCAAATACTTCGCGATAGTATAAAAATCTGAAAAAATGCATCCGGTGAATTAAACGTCATACGAATTTTTGTTACAGTATGAACGAAAAGAAGCAACTTAGCACTCAAGCAAAACAAGTCTGCACGCGGAAATTGCCAACGAAGCATGTCGCAGTTCGGAAACTCGAATCCCCAATCGCGATCGCTAATTCGGCGCTCGCAGTTAATAAAAAGCCTCGAACGGAATTCCAAGCGACGATCGATCGACGAATTTCGGAAATTTGTATGCTCGGGAATGGTTTGTAAACGAGTATCAATGTGGGTTATTGGAGTGAGCCAGCAGAAGGCACGGAGACCGAACGAGGGTGCGTGAAGGAGGGAAGGACACAGGCCGGAAATCATTGAGGCACGACGATGTCGATACAGAGTCGGCCAGAAGTGGCACCGCTGGACCCTCCACGAACCTTCCGGTGCGATTAAATCATCCAGCAGCGATGGACACAGCACGAACGCTCTCCGGTCGCAAAACGCCGGCCTCGCCGAAGATTCGAACAGCCGGCCCGTTCGCATTAGCCCGTGTAACGTTTCTGTGCCGGTGAGCGCGTATGTCCGTCATTCGAAACGCAAACTTTGAAACACAATTCCGCAACGACGCATCGCGTGAGCCGGCGAGTCGATCCTCGCCGCCGCGGAAAGTCCTTTCCCATCCCTTTCGCCGAGCCGGTGGTTCACTCTCAATCGTGTCCAAAATCCAAAATATCAGGTTCGTACTCAAGGTAGTTCCGTCGCTCGGTATTCATTTCGCATAAGTTCGAGAAAAATGAGATAAAATTGCAAATACTTCACGATAGTATAAAAATCTGAAAAAAATGCATCCGGTAAATTAAACGTCGTACGAATTTTTGTTACAGTGTGAACAAAAAAGAAGCGACTTAGCACTCAAGCAAAACAAGTCTGCACGCGGAAATTGCCAACGAAGCATATCGCAGTTCGGAAACTCGAATCCCCAATCGCGATCGCTAATTCGGCGCTCGCAGTTAATAAATACCTTCTTTCGGTAATTAGGAAGAGCAGGCCAGAAGTGGCACCGCTGGACCCTCCACGAACCTTCCGGTGCGATTAGATCATCCAGCAGCGATGGACACAGCACGAACGCTCTCCGGTCGCAAAACGCCGGCCTCGCCGAAGATTCGAACAGCCGGCCCGTTCGCATTAGCCCGTGTAACGTTTCTGTGCCGGTGAGCGCGTATGTCCGTCATTCGAAACGCAAACTTTGAAACACAATTCCGCAACGACGCATCGCGTGAGCCGGCGAGTCGATCCTCGCCGCCGCGGAAAGTCCTTTCCCATCCCTTTCGCCGAGCCGGTGTTTCACTCTCAATCGTGTCTGCGAGCCATCTGAATTTCGCCGAGCGCGTAACTAAAATCGTGTATGGATATAGTTTAGAGTCCCTTCGTGCGCGTTCGCCGAGAATTGTGGCTCTGGCAAGACGTGCGGAAACAGAAACTCGTTAGTTATATTTGCATGCGAGTACATACCGCCCGGCTCTCCGCCCACCCATCCCACCCTGCGCGAAACGTGTCTCTACTCTCGTCCTTATCATACCCGTCTCGCTACCTCTGCCTTATATACTCCGCACGTATTTTTACGTGTAACGTCGTTAAGATTTATCAAATGAAAAACACCACCCGCCGGCTCCGGTTTTCTTTATTCTCTTTTTTTTTTTCGTCTTTCATCCTCCGCGTCCCTCCGGACTCCCTCACGCCTCATCGGCCTGTAATGAGCGGCTCGGATGTCACAAAGCATCGAGCCCCGATAAAGACGTTTCTCGTATCCGCGACGATTCCGACGTGATCGACAAATTTGTAAAATTCAACACTCCGAGTACCCTCGTGTATTTTTCGGTGGTATATTTTAGGCGAAATACGTACCGGTGTTTCGCTCAGCGACAACCTACAATTTGCCAAAACGCAACCTTCGACCGATACGAGTGGCAAGTTAACGTGTTACAGAAAATCTGGAAAAATTCACGGATGTACCCGCCCTATACACTCTGCATGTATTTTTACGTGTAACGTAGGTAAGATTTACTAAATGAAAGCACTGCCGAGAGCTCCGGCTTTCATTGTTTCCGCTCATATATTATCGTACATATTATCGTAATGAGCGGCTCGAATGTCATAAAGCGCCGATCTGCAGACGTTTCTGGTATCCGGGCCAATTCTGACGGGATTAACAATTTTTAAACAATGCACCGCTCCGAGGTTTCGAGGATTTACGACGAGGATGCATTAACTTAGTATATTTTCGGCATCAAATATTCAGCACGTATCTTTGCGTGTAACGTCGTTAAGATTTATTATATGAAAAACCCCACGCCTCATCGATCTATAATGAGTGGCTTGGATCTCATGGAGCATCGAGCCGCGGACGCTCCTCGTGTCCTGGACAATTCTGACGGGTCGGCAAAATTTTAAAAATTCAACACTCCGAGGTTTCGAGAAGGTATATTTTTAATTCGTGCTTTCCGACATATACCTACCCGACCATACCCATCGAGCAATTTTTCAATATAAATACTCGACCGACGTTCACCTGAATTTTTCTCGATATTAGACTCAAATAATCGATGCTTTATTGGAATACCGGATACACTCAAACAGCCGCCCCACGAAACAAGCCAGGCGACTTCAACATCCTTCGCTCGGTGTACACGTAACTGTTGCAAAACGGATTACATCGAAGATCGCTGGTATGACCTTTTACCCTTAAATCCCATTTCCCCTTAGAAAGCACGTTTTGCAAGGAATTTAGTGTTGGTGAACGTTTTTGAATTGTCGTGGAACGTTTTTAGATGGTGGAAAAGTTTTTAAATGGCTGCTGTTTCTACCCAAGGCGCCGATTTCCCAAATATTAAAATTGATGAGTTAATGCAACAGACCCGAAGTGCCGATTGTCCGGTGCACTGCTGAATTTTTGAATAATTTATTTTTTAAAAATATATTTTTGCCGGAAGCGGTGGAGGCGCAGTTTGCGCACGGCTCTGGCAATCCCTCAAGTCCAGTCCAGTTTTCAGAAATTTCTGTAATCCTTGAAAATTGCGATTTTTTCACAGCTCGAACATAGAAAACACGCGATTTTCAAAGATCACTGAAAATTCTGAAAATTCTGAAAAAATTCATGCGTATTCAGAGAAACAAACGAATTATTTTTACAAGGACAAGTAGTTAAGTTGCCGGGTAATTTGTTGAACAATAGTTTTTATCTTCAACTTTTTAATGACAAATTGAAATTATTATTTCGGAAAAAACCAATCTTTACAGCACCTCCCATAAACTTGATTCTTTCTCAGATTTTTATCCCATCGAAAAGTGTCCGAAATTTTCTCTGAAACTCACGTCTGGCGAGACTGTACAGCAAGTAAAACCTTAAAGCTTTCGGACAGCACAGCCGCGCCGAGGACGCGACCGCATCGGCTCAACAGCTCGTATCCGAAAAACCATGCCCTTCGGGTAAAAAAAAAAAAAACGATCCAAAGGGAATGTGTGTTCAATTTTGTGCCCCGAGTGCGATCGAAAACCTATCGAGAGGCAATTTTTCGGCGTCCTCTGTGTACTCGGCGACCGACGCTCGTTTCCTCTTCAACAAGTCCGAACGAATTCGCCGGTAACTCCGGGGATTCGCACTGCGCAAGTGGAAAGTGAGAAGAAAAGGGGGCAGTTTGTTCCCGCATAGTGCGGCGAAAGGAAGGAAGGGAGCGGCTCTGTTTGCTCGGCGTCTCGTTTCCCGTGCCAGCGTTTTGCTTTACGCACGAAGATAAGAGGAGCTTGCCATCGGGATTAACCATATTCATACGTGTAACCACCGAGCCTCAAAGTTTAAGCACTTGGCAAGGTGCAACGCGCGAACCAGCTCGTTATTCAGGGGGCCATTTCGCCACCTAAAGCAAAATGAGATCGGGCGCGAGTACACACCTCGCGATCTCCAGGTTCACCCTCCTCACCGAAACTGGCCGGGAGCTTCCACCCTGTACTCGTTACCGCCCTCCGACTGTCGTCCCTGTAAGGAGCAAAAATTTCTAGCTTTCGCTCCGACTTCAAACAACACTCTGGCCTTAATTTTTCCACATATCGGTCAAGCGATCAACGACGCCTCCGAAACTTTTCAACTACTGTGATCATACGAACGAAAACAAAACCTGATTTGTTTTCGTTCCTAACGTCAACTGGCTCGAAGAAAGCTGGGAAGTCGGTAAGTTACCGACCGAACTCGGGATTGGTGGGGCGTTTTCCATCGCCTCTAAGAAAACAAAAATAGTAAGTTCTTCGCTAATCAAAGAAAGTATTCTTGGGCTTGTTATTTAATACCGAGGGGAGACCGGGGCAAAATGGCACAGCAAAACTCGATTTTCCAATAATTTTTGGATGCCATATTTTGTCCCGACGATACATCCGAGTTTTCGAACCCGTTTGTCCCTACGTAACACCATCGCCATCATCCAAAAGTTATTGGACAATTCCGTCTTGCCCCGCTATGCCATTTTGCCCCGCTCTCTATTATGAGTATGCTTCGCGTATCGCAAATTTCGTTCCGTATTCCCATGCGAAATTTCAAGAGAACAAACAAAGTATCGAGAGATCGCGAGCGCAGTACTAATTAATTTCAACTAAACGCTAATTGAAGTCGGTAGGGAAGCTTCGGGGGTGGACGGAAAGGATGTGCATGGTCGTCGAGCCACGAGAATATCGGGCGAGCGGGGTTGGGGTGTCAGGTGCGGAGTTCAATCGAGCGAACGAATTGTGTCGTCGCCGTGTATTTCATCGCGGACCCGGAAGACAATTTAAAATCAACATCGAAGATACGAATCCCGCGAGCGCGTCTGTCAAGCAAATACCATTCAACTCTCCTGGCTCTCGTTCCCCGTCGCGTATTTCGTTACCGCCAATTTTCGTCTCCCTTCTCGCTCGCCCATAAATCACGCGAGTAATTTTTCCGGATGAAACCGTCACCCCAATTTTTGAACCGAGCCGTTGCCACAACCGAATCGTCGAAGGGACGAATCGGTATTCGAACTCTCGCGCGAATATCTACTCTTGAAAAGTCGACGAAGCCATCGACTCTTCCATTCCCGGCGGCGAACATGTTACGGACATCGTCTCCATGGCTCTTGGCCTCTCTTCCCGCATCGCTCGAGGAAACGTGTGTGCACATTTTGAACAACCCCGAGCACTAAAGTTCGGCAAAATTCAGTAACAATATTCTTTAAATTTAAGTCCACTTTCGTCGAAAGTTTCATCCCGATAACGCCAAATTATGGAAAGCTGGAGCGCGAAAAGACTTAAAAAAAAAAAAAAAAAAATCGAAATCTGACGAAATCCGAACGAGTGTTTAAACTAGTGCGCAAGTGTAAACAGGCGTCTAATTTAGTCTCTCTTTTCGCATCGCTCGAGGAAACGTGTACGGAAATGTTGACCTCGACAACTAAAAATCCGAGAAAATTTGATATCAAAATTCTTTAAATTTAAGTCCACTTCCGTCGAAAGTTTCATCCCAATAACGCTGAATTACGGAAAACTGGAGCGCGAAAATACTTTTTAAAAAAATTTACATTTTTAATGGGTTGAAAACCGGACTTTTTTTAACTACTGCGCACAATTTAGCAGAGGCGCCCAACTAACGAAGAGACCTAGCCGGTATAGTTTTACATGCGTAACAAGAAATAAATATAATGATGGACGAAGTCATCGTACGTCAAGTAGGAAAAGCTTGAAGAGAGAGGGAGTTGAAGGTAGAATCGGGCCTCGGCACGTGCAGTTTTAATTGGTTTTTTAATGTCTATGCAAATGATATTCGTAACGTTAACGTTGCGAGGGGAGCCTATGGGTCGGTCGCGTGAAAGATTTACCATGCAATAAAACATTTTACATACTATTTCGTCTTCAGCGGAGCTGGCGGCGGTTGTTATAGCGACTGTGGCAGCCTGCGCGGAATAACACAGCAGCCATCAAAAGGCCACGAACTGCATCCTCGATGCGGAACTTGGTCAACGAGAAAGGCGTGTTAATAATTATCCGAAGGAAAAAAAAAATGCGAAACATTTAAATTCGCTGGGGCAAAAAACGAGTTTGAACAAAAGTTTGTTTGTTAACGAGTTGCGGAGTTGCCGGAAAATTTGGTCCGATGAAAGGTGGACGCGGAAAGGCAAATAGCTCACGAACGTTGAAAATTCAATTACGCCATTCGTATCGGCGAATGATCGCGAGCCATGACGAATCGAATGGACGGCCGGGGCGAATCAACGCGGAAACGCGGTCAAATATTATCCTGCATATAATGTAAACCACATTTACAGTTTCCGCTAAACGGGCGAAGAAAATTATGCGAGATTCCTATCGTCCGTACGGTTCGGCGTGTTCCGCGGCATTTGAATTACAATCTGTCGTCACGATTCGACAATACAGAGCGATCGTTTCAAGCGAGAAATATTCCGCGACCGTGCAATACTCAGCCGTGCCGCGTTGACCTTTCTGTCCGTTGGATGTCCGATAAAAATTTTAAAAAAGTTAGACTCGGACCATTCCTCCGAAAACGCACCCTTGATGAATTAGCAATTGAGGTCAAATTTCGGTCCTACTTATTCGACGATCAAAATACTTTGTCGATATTTATCCAATTATATTTGAGAATAAAGATCATATGTTAAAGTTTGGCTAAAATAAAAATAAAAAAATGCCTCGTTTCACTAGTCAAATATTGTCGCATGTGCTTAACGATAATTCAACGTGTGACCGATCGGACCTTCGTGAGCGCGCGGCTGCTGGGCTAATTTGAACTCGTTGAAATAATGTCCACTTTTGCAAACCCCGGAATCCTAATCGTGTAATTCTTATCATCATAATAATCACAATTATTATATTCTTTGCGAATTGAATCAAATGTCACATTCAATTTAGAGCGTGGACGACAGCGTCATTATTAAAACGACAAATATTCGAGCGCACCCTTGACGAATCCAGTATTCGAGGTAAAATCCGCTCGTACTTGTTTGACGCTTAAAATACAGTATCGATGTAAGTTCATTAAAAAAAGAGGTCGTATGCTAAAATTTTGATAAAATAAGAAAACTCCTCGTCTCGCCCGTCAAACATTGTCACATGTGCCCATCGGTAATTCGACGTGGAAGGGACCTTCGTAACCGCACGGCTGTCGGGCTAATTTGAACTTGTTAAAATGACGTGCACTTCTGCAAAGCCCGGAATTCTAACCGTTTAATTCTCATCATCGTAATTAACACAATTATTATGGTTTTTATTGCAACGATGATAACGTCCTCACGCTATAAATTAAATAATATATTGTGTTTGTCGTTGCGGTAATGATAATATCTCATACTTTAAATTAAATTAAACGGGTATTGAGTGAGGAGAAAAATACGGGAGATTGGAACGGATTCTTTGCTCGGACGATAAGTGAGAACAACTAAGTCAGAATTACCTAGTTAAGGCGTGGTCCCCCCCCCCCCCCCCCCTACAATGTGCTGTGCGTGCGTGCACGTTACAGAGGCATTAAGTGATTTGTATCTGACGTGGCGGGCACACCTTCGACAGTCACGCCAGCGCCGACTCCGGAGCACCCTGCTTTTATCCACCTTCCCGTTCGACCCCACGCCGAAGCGAACCGATCGCCGCACACACCCTCCGTACGCCGCACGCTTCAACACACTACTATATAATCCTCAAGCCCATCAACTATCGACACGATTTCTCTGTTAGCTACACAGTCCTCGTTGAAGCTTTACGAGCCGGAAAGAAAATTTTACAATCAAATGCGTTAAAACAAAAGGGAGAAACCACATTCGTGTCTCGTAAATTTTTTTTTGGAACGCACTGTTTACCGATTGATCGGGGGGAAACTTATTTTTCTTTTTCAACGGCGCAGTTTCACGCTCGAACGAAAGAAACGAAATACTTGCGCTCAAAGAATGGAAGTTCGCAAAGTTCGTTCACGTCCTGAAAACTAACCAGCAGGTATTTTTTCAAATTTTGGTGTAGCCGATATGAGCTTTGTATCGAATTTAAAATATCGGAACTCGCGACCTCCCTAACGAAATTCAAGCAAATGGAATTATTTTTCTGAAAAAAAGCTTTGAAGTCTTCGCGTTATATTTCGGAAGGCCCGAAGCGGTGCGGTTATCGATCGTGTTGTCAAAAAAGGTTTACGGATAGCTCATTGGCCGTTTCGGCAACTTTTTTTGTTGTTTCCCCCAAAACTTGTTCGAAAGCGAGAACACGGAGAGTTCTTATCGAAATTGTGTATAAGGCACCGAGCAGCAACAATGCCGGTGTGTTAACGGAAAATGTGGTCGGCGAGAATAAGAGTTCGTAGATCGGGGAGAGCTGCCTAAGGGAAACCGCTCATCTCTCCCCCGACGCCACCCCCCAAGAATCTTCAACGAAAAGTAGGTACGGCAGACTCGGCGAGTAAGTTCGGCAACTGTTTCACCCCCCCCCCCCCCCCCCCCCCCCGCCCTTCTACCGCCACCCCCACCCCCAAAAGTGTCTGGCAAACTACCAAGTTCCAAATAAATCCGGTGAGGATCCCACTTTCGTAACCTCTTGCCATGAGATCTGGTCATTTCCGTTACCACTGTACCTTAACACTTGCCAGCACCGAGATAGCCACCAGATTACACACACCATTTTACAAAATCCGCTTTACTATCCGCTAGGCGAATTCGTGTTGAAAAAATTGTTGAATAAAAAAAAAACACAAATAATCCTACGAAATAATGCGATAGGTACCTGATTACGTGACTGGAGAACGCGACAGCGACTGGAGAACGCGACAGTTAGCATCGTACAGCGGATGACGATTTTTTTTTTTTTTTGTATCGTAAAGCAAACTACCGTGTTCCAAATAAATCCGGTGAGGATCCCACTTTCGTAACCTCTCGCCATGAGATCTGGTCATTTCCGTTACCACCGTACCTTAACACTTGCCAGCACCGAGATAGCCACCAGATTACACACACCATTTTACAAAATCCGCTTTACTATCCGCTAGGCGAATTCGTGTTGGAAAAATTGTTAAATAAAAAAAAACACAAATAATCCTACGAAATAACGCGATAGGTACCTGATTACGTGACTGGAGAACGCGACAGTGGGAACGGGTGCGATATGGCTCCGAAATTAGCAGCGGATTTCGAAATGCGGATGACGATTGAAATAAAAAATATTTTTATTGCGTTAGGTTTGGAGTACGGAGTTCAGTTATGAGACGAATGAGATAATTGACGAATCGCGAGTTCTAATAAAAACTTTTATTAAACGCAAACTCGATGTGGCAGCCCGTAAGCGAATTTTTTTCAGTGCACACTCTCAGCCACCACGTTACACGCACGATGGTGGAAAATCCGCTTTACTCTCCGCTCCGCGGAATTCACGTTAAAACAATTATGAAATAAAAATTGTTAGATAAAAATACAAATGATCCTACGAAATAGTGCGATAATCTCGCGACGGTGGCAACGTATGTTATATGGCTCCGAATTCAGCAGCTATATAAAACAGTTTGAGGATTATTTTTTTAAGCCTAAGAGAAACATCCTTTGCAACGAGAAATGCAAAATTGCACTTAGTTCTCGGGAATACCTCATAAATAATTAATATGGATTCACCGGGTTGTGAATCCGTTTCCCCGTTTACTCGAATCAATCTTCGCGGCACTGAGGTTGCGTTACAACGGTAATAGCCCGCGGGTCTCTCTAAATACTCGGTCAGATGCAGCAGGAAAATAAATCTATCCAACGCCTCCCGGCCGAATAGTGAAAAATTCATTTAAATCTTCTTTTAGCCCGACCCGATGAACCTTGGCCTACATCAACACGCCTCGTCCGGACGTGTCAAGGTAGCCGTCCCTAGCTCCAATCATTTGCACACTAAACCTTATAATTTTTTTTCTTTTTTCTTTCCAATTTCACCTCGACACCTGAGGCGACGCGTTAGCTTTCTGTTACAAATTTCATTCCTGGCGCTTAAAAGCATGTCTTTGACGCTACAGAGAAAAAAAAAGAGTACCTCAAATTCGCACCTTACCCGCTGAAACTTTTAGCGGCGTTCTGCCAATGAGACAGAGAGCGGTTTATGCGCTCGCTGTCGAGGGAAGAATGTTAAAGTTGAAAAATAGATAAAAGTCTCCCGGGTTCGGGTACTTGGCTCAAAGCATCGAGAAGACGACAAAAAGCAGTAAACTGTGTACTGGGTGGAGTTGAATAAACTCCCTCCGACTTTTGCCTCAACCTTTGCCTTCCCCTCGCGCTGTCCCACCCGACAAATACTCTTTTATACGTCTCCGCTGCACCGCTCCGCTCGTTCTATACTGCATGACCAGAATCTCCGGCGGAGGAACGTGTGGTCATATTTTGCGAGTACATTGAGACTGAAAGCGAAGTTTGGCTTGCATTGTGCGAATACACACTGTCGCGAGAACTACGATGAACCCCCTCGCCGTCCCCCGACTTCCGAACATTCGACGGGGGTTCCCCGTTCCAATCTCAGTCTATGCCGAGACTTAGAGGCCCCAACGCGCATGCGCACTCCCCTCGGCACTGGCGTCCTCTAACTCAGCCACGAGGAATTTATAGACACTCGCAAGCTGTGCTACGAAATTATTAACTTCGCCGCTCTCGCATAGCGGCGGTGCAGCATGAGGGAAACAAAAAAAATCACCGAGTACTCCACTCTGCAACAGCATAAATATCGGCTTATTATGTTCGCAACGTACGTTGCAACTATTTTGCCTGGACACCGGAAATTGCGAAATGTTGCTCGATTCATTGGCATTCTTATTGCCGTAGCACGTATTGTAAAAACGTAATTTCGTAAAATCGGAATGCTAAATTGCGTAAAAATAATTTTGTTAAAATAAGTGACAAACGATTTTGTCAAATCACTTGAATATGCGAACCTGTCCTTTTGTTTCACGTGTCATTTTTGGTTTGTACTTTTGTTTTTGAAACTGGAAAATTAACAAGTAAAGAATTGTAGACGTTCGCTGACAATAAGTTGCTGTAAAAAGTACAAACTTTTTTTTTTTTTACTCTGTATGACTGTGTACTGTGTGTTCCGATCAATCGTTCCCGCGATCGATTGATGGCCCGACAATCCACAGGCTCAGATAATTCAACATTGAGAGAGAGATATTTATTGCGTAAAGCTGGAGCCGAAGCTCCCTAAGAGTACCGTGCCGAAGAGAGGGGGGGGGGGGGGGAGGTTGGAATTGAGAGGGAGGGGCGGGGGGAGGGGGATGTTGAGATATGTGTCTATGGGAAATATCGATTATCTCTCAAGTATTTCGTAATCATAATAGAACACGACACATTACCCAAGTTGAAGATAACAATATTGAACCACTTCGATTTTTCCAATTCGGCAGAAAAAAGAATTGCATCGAAATTGAGACAACATTTTGTCTTCGAAATTCGAAACACGCAGGTGAATGAAGTTGATTTTTGGGTACTCAACTACGGAAACGATGAGCTGCTCATTCTAATTATCGGTTAAAAAACGCAGCGTGTTATTCGGACGAGGAGTTTAAGCAGAAAAAATAAAACGCGTCGTTCCGCATAGCCGACATTGGTCTTAGTTAATTTTCACGATGGAAGAAAAAAATGTGGCTGGCAATCGTGATCATACGTTGTTAAAAAATATTGCGGACTTTGAAAAAAAAAAAAAAAAAATTTGCGGGTAAATGAAATAATTAAAGAATACAAGTTGAAGCTGCTATTGTAAAACAACCGGCGCGAATGTGGAAGCTTATTGTCGGCAGGAAACACCGAGGGTATTTAGATTGGCGAAGCGTGAGCGTGAAAAGGGAATATCCTGGCTGGGAACGCAGTCTTTGCGGTACCGCTGAATGCAGACAAGCAGCGGACGGAATATCCATGGCAACGAGTATACCGCGGCGTTCGCGGGGATGCCTGTAGTGTTGTCGCTCGTCGCCCGCGCCGTACTTGTAAGTTCATATAACCGCACGAGCAGCATCGGACTGCACCCAGCGAGCGTTATGCTCGCTTGCGAGTACTCATTCGTAAACTCTCTCCTTTCCAATGTCAAAGCCAACGATCTCGAAAATTCTCGAGCTTCCAGCGCATTTCGGTGCGGCAATGTTACGACCGGGAACGTACGCGTAGCGCGTTTACTCTGCGGAACCAATACTTTTCAGGTTTTCACATTTTTGCAAATAAACAATTTTCTACCTCCTAAATGCAGGGATGAATAACGTTAAATTCGCCTCAATATTTATGCTATTTCATTTTTCCGATTATTCTTTAAGACCGTTAGGTTAAATTCTTGTTTTTACATAAACTGTGAAGCCCGAATTTATGAGAACGAAATCGAGTATCTAAACAATGGGACGAAAAATTGGTTGGATCAACCAAAAGACGCGGTGACATACGTTCAGAGTTGTTATTTGTTCGGTACAAATAAATAATTGTTTTGTTAAATGTTTAAACAAACATTTTTGTTGCATCGACAGAATACACCTTTGAACGTAATGTCACCTCGCATTTGCTTAATTCAACAATTTATTTTTCTCAGTGAAACGAACCTCACTTTCCCGAATACATAGTACAAAGTAAAACATAGTAAAACATGGTAAAAAAAAAATCTTCGTACTTGTTGCAGCAACTTCATTCCACCTGCTTTTCGTCATTATTCCTGAAGTTGGTTTAGTGAAAGTTTTAATGATTACACAGTCTATAAGGTATACGAGGACCAGAGCATGCAAGCGTCTGAGATAGATGTCGAAGGGATCAGAAACATCTTGGAACTTGTTGAAAGAAGTTTGTTCTGGTTTTCCAGACCAGGTTTGGGAACCTGTTTTTCTTCGTCCGCCGAAAAAAAAGAATGCTTCAATCGAGCGTAACATTTCAGTTATTGGTATACCATATTCCATTCAGGCATGTACGTCTTTGCGATAAATCATATTGATTCTGCGATGATGAATTTTTTTTTTTGGTAGTTATTCCGCGACCCGGTTATTATTGATAAGTCCAAATTCATCCAAGCCGCAAAGTTGAAATTTAAAGCGGCTGAGGCGGACACCAGAAAGATCATAAACATCTTAGAACTGGTGGCGGAAAGTTTCTTCCACTTGGTTTTCTTCTTCCGCCGAAAAAAAGAATGTTTCAATCGAGCGTAACACTTCAGTTATTGGTATACCATATTTCATTCAGGCATGTACGTCTTTGCGATAAATCATATTGATTCCGCGATAATGAATTATTATTTTTTGGTTGTTATTCCTCGACCCGCCTATTAGAAAGTTCAGATTCATCCGAGCCGCAAAGTTCTGATCCAAAGAGTGTCGGACCCCGAAATATGTTTCACGAGTATATTCGGCGACGCCGGTCGGCAATGCGAAACTTTCAAAGCATGAAAGACTCAAAAACAATTTCCCGGTTAAAACTTCGAAAGCCGCTCGTTCGAATTTGACGTCACTCCGTCTGGGAAAATGATTCGCGCGCTACCCGTGAAATATCAACGGGCTCCTCTCCGGAGGCAAATCCGACCGCCCGGCGCCCACCCGGAGTGATCCGAACGGATGTTGACAAATCAATCGACGTGCGCGAACCGTGGGACCTTTGCTCGTTTTACGAACCGGCGATTGAACAAGACACTCTTTGTTTCCTGCACAGGCTACACGCGAGTTCCGCCGGTACCGGGACATACGTGTCAAACAAACCAACCTGTTGGACCTCCGTCGACCTATTGATCCTCGTGCCTGGAACGAGCAATAAACGGACGAGCGAAAGAACGCAGGCAGCCTGATTGGAAACCTCAACGAGAAAACTGACACAAGCGGTTTCGGGCAAATTTCAAATTTCGGCGATATCGCTCCTTTGCTCGCAGTTCCGGTGTTGCTCTTGAGCGCTTTCGGAGCTTGGTGTAATCGTAATTGAGAGCCTCGGGACATTGAGCCTGGGACGCTGAGATCACAAGTAAAACAATGTGCCAGCTCCGCCGGCTTCCCGAGCGAAGCCTTTGACCAGCATTGTTAAACCATCGCGATCTGCCGCGACTTCAATTGAATTTCCGGCTCAGAGGAATTTCGCCCTCTCGCCTTCCACGTTGCGAAGTTTGCATCTGCCGGGCAAACATCCGAGGAGATCTATCGGTCGGAAGTTTAAACGATGCAGCGAAGAAGTATTACTTAGAAATTGCGAAATGTTGCGAGGGGCTATTCATCGTCCGTGGATAAACTTGTGGACGAGGCAGCGGCGAGATGCTCGAACTGCGATAACTCATCCGCACCGGACGGAAATGGCGATATCGGCGATAGCGGTAAAAGAACGATCTTCAAACTAGAGAAAGAATTATGATATTCAGTGGCGTTTGTCTGGAATTAATCGATCCTCGAGTTTTTGATTCGTTAAAGCGGCGATAATACAACAGTTTGTCTATTTACGTACTTCGTATGTGGTGAGAAATAGAAAATAGGCGCGATCCGCTGTTTGAGACTCCGAATTTATTACAAGTGGGAAACTTTGGGAAACGAATCGATGAAAGCGAAAATGGTGGCTGAAGCGAAGCGGGTGATTCTTGTGAAAAAAAAATCTGGTGAAAAAGAAGATGCTTTTCTAAGTGCTGAAATATGGTTTGAGAGTGTGCAAATTTTATACCCAACAATTTTTTGTTTTCGCTGTGCATAGTTTTCGAGTTAGGACCGCTCAAAGTTTTTAGCCAAGTGGCGCAAGAGCGTACGTGTATCCGACCGCCCTCATTGGCTGATAACTCGAGCCGCTTGTAACTTGAGAGCCGTACATAGTTTAGAAGAAAGTGGAATGGAATAGTTTGCTCAGTTTCGAACCTGGAATACGATCGTTCATGTTGTTTGCGCCAATCTCGGGAAACTCCGCATAAACTGACGGATTCGAAACTACGGATTGTGAACTCTCCGATAAAATGAAACGCAACTTTGCAGTCATTCCGTTACAGTGCGGCAAGCCCGAAGCTTCAAAGCGGTAATAATCTTATCAATTTTTTAAATAGGAACCTATACGAAAAATCAAAGTTTTTAAATCAGATTGATTTTAAAAATCAGATTTTTGTCGCTTCGCCGATATTTATCGAATATTTTTTATAACAATATGGTTACGAAAAAAAAGGCATTTTTCAGACTCGAACGCGAAACGCAACAAAGCTTTTGTTGCCGTGAGCGTCCGAGCAGAAACGGCAATAGGATCGGTACATTGGACAAGCGGGGGGAGAGGGAGCAATGGCGAAACTGTGATTCGCTTCGTACTATAGATTCGTTGTGAATGGTGAGTGTGAATGAAACTGTCGGAGGTTCGGGAGATCGCCCTCCTCACTGCTATCGATCCGGTCCGTCGGCTTTGCTTCCCTCGCGCCTACCTGTTCCGTGATTTCCGACGTTACGGGCCCTTCCCTCTTCTCTTTCTTCCAGCAACTATACATATGTATGCTGCATGGATGTACATATATTGTAGTCGAGTCTGCTTGAATCCCCGACTGGCTGGCACAAACGCTCTGAATACAAGCCCCGTTTCCACAGCGCCATCCCCCCATCACTCCTCCCCCCTCCCATTTCAGCATTATAAACTTTTCACCCTGCACTGCGATTAGTATCCGCAAATCGTAACAACGGTAATAAAACTATTCCGCGCGTCGAGAGAAAAAAAGTCCATATGGTTATCTTTCACATCGAATTAAGTTATCAACACGAATGCATTTGCGCACAGAAACTTTTTATTACAACCTTCTAAATATTCCATTTAATAGATACAGTGAATGTGTAATTCGATCATTTTAATATATAAAAACGATAATTAATACACGATTCGCGCTGAATAGTTTTTATTACATTTTCTAATAAAATAGTTTGGGGTATTTCTCAAAAAGGACATTTTTTAAATTATTTTTTTTCCCACCAGTTTAAAGTATAGATTTTGATGGCAAATTGAACCTCACGAAAGGCGGTAACTAGCACAAAAATTCTAAGAGGTTCCGCATTCGACGTTTGTACCCGAAATTTCGAGATCGAAATCTGTAATTCATATGTAATTCATATGTAATTCAAACCAGATGATTTTTTCCAGGTTTTTCGTGCAATAGAACTGGTAATGCATTGTACTCACATTCAGTTCCGTTGATTTTGCGTAAAATGCATGAATCCCTCCATCCAAACGAATACAATAAACGATTAAGATATCGGGCATGGACGACAGGGCGTCAACAATGATGATTCGATGACGTTTAGGGGTAACTTAGTATGAGACATATTTGGCTTCGTGGGTAGAAGGGTCGCGAGGGCGTAACTGGGTATCACACAGAAACAACCGCCCCGGCCCTTGTTGGCTCCTATACCGCCGATACATTCCAGATGAAACCGCAACGTGGCTTCAACGACCACGTGCCTGCAATATCCTGGGAGACGTGTACATAGCCGTAGTAGGCCCCCCCTAAGCCTAGACAGGCCAACTCGGTCATTTAGCTGCACCGGCTCAATGGTACACCGAAGCGTACCTAAAGCTGCACCTCCAAACGGCAGAGTTATAGGCGATGGCTCACGATCGTCCCCGTCATTCGGTCTGCATATCTCTCGAATATGTTCTATCGAATTCACTCGAGCGAAGCAATAAAAGTATCGCAAAACCATAGGGTCGTTTCACCGATGAAATATTATTCCATTTCTTTTTACAACAGCGGGAGAGACCCGGAATCGCCCGAACTCGATGGGTTTCAAAGTTGGATTCAATAGGCCTTAAACTTCGACCGCTTTTGAGACAAAGTTCAAACTCCTGAATGACTTGCAACGCAAAGTTTGACCGTCCAAACAGCTTGAAACACAAAAATTTAAGTCCGAAGTGACTTAAAAACGCGAATTTCGAGCTCCCAAAAAGTAGCCCAATACGAAGCTCTGTCTGTGAAACCAATCGGCAAAAATGGCGAATAGAGAGGTTCCTCATCAGCGGGTGCGTGTTGCCTTGCATCGCGTTTTGATAATTGTTCGGCCGTCGAAGAATGGTATTTATTCGGGAACTGGGTGCGTTATCCAGCAGGCAAACATATGGACGGTTTGCGTGTCTTGCGTAGTATGAGGACGTCGGAGAAGCCTCTAGACTCTTAGTAAGAGGAGGGGAGATGCCACGGCGGTATCAGGGTAGGATCTATAGATCGTGACCGCGAGGTCCTCCATGAATCACACCCCTATCTACTGGAATACGGGCTCTGTATTTACAACAGCACGCTAACCCTTCCTTACTGTATACTGCTTGTTCCTACAACCACCCTCCCCCACTTTCCTCGATGAAACCTCGTTCAACCAGCCGGGCTCTTGCGCCGAACCCCAACACAGACTATGCAGGCGCGTATATCTTTCGAATCAACATGTTTGTCTAATGCCTATGTAAATATCCTATGTTAATTACCGTTACTTGATAGTAACGTGTGTTCTGACTATTAATCTTACAAAGGCAGACTTACCATTCTACGGTTCTTTTTAACGATAAACATTCCGCATTACAGATTCTAATTCAGATTCTGCATCACAGATTCCGATTTAGATTCGGTATTTAGATTCCGTATTCGCATTTAATTTATGCAATGAGAAATCAGAAGCATGCGATGCTCTTCGATCAACACCGTTGATCGAAGAACTCTTGCATGAATGGACGAATAATACAAAAGATCGAAGGACAAGGATTTGTTTCCGATTGATAGAATGCCTGAATCGAAAGTCCTATGTTCGGGCTTCGTTTAAGTATTCCATAGATTTGCAAAAATAAAGCCCCACGCGTACCTACCCTACTTCACGATTCTTCGGCGTTGCGAACGGTCGATCAAAGATCCTTACGCACACACACGGAAATTCCAGACTTTCGGCATTCGCTGTAACTGCCCCTTAACGACCCGAACGTGCCATCAACAAAAGTGGGCAAGAACCGTCGGCCCCATCCGGGGCATTAACGTTCCCACTAGGAAGATAATTGTCCACGGAAAAGAGGAGAGTAGGCCAATGAGTTAGGGGAATCATTTGAGATGGACCGCGGCATCGCGGCTACGTGATGCGGAAGAGTGCACAGCGGTGGTCCGGTGTCCTTTCACAGTGGCGATGCTTCTGGTACGGACAGTTAAAAGAATCGAAGCTAAGGTTCACGTATCTTGGATACCTATGTAGGTACGGAAGGATAGTCGAAGAAACAACGGTTCATAATGCTAATCACGTTGCGGGGTAATTGACAGATTTATTGTCGGGTACGTGGAAGGGTAGGGGGGGGGGGGGGGGGGGGGGTCGGCTCGGAGCTCGGCAGCAAGAGTCCCAAGCTTTTTGCCGACGAGCCTCGACTCGGTTGCCTCTCCTCTCGTTTCTCTTCTCTTTCCTCCTCCGGAGAAGACCATTGGACGGTCGGCGGAAGCGACCGAGCGAGCCACCACGTTCCGCGCACAACCATGAGCCACCGGGATTCCTCTACCTCTCTCCGGTCCAATAATCGAATTCGTAGGTTCCGCCGTCCTCGGGTCCGGCGCATCACCCGTGTGTGCTTGCCTGACTGGCTGCCCAACCGACCCGCTTGACTCACCGTACGCGTTTGTGTGTTTTTCCCGCAAGACCACAGCCATCGGGGGCGACCCCCCGATGGCCAGACTGTATTTCTTCTCTAACCCAATAATTTTCTCCGGCTCTTTTTACCGTCCGAAGACATTTCGCCCCCTCTGCCCCCTTTCCGCCGATGCGATGGATGCCGCTCCTCGAACCCCGTTACATTCGCTCCTCGACGAAGTCGGTGTGTCCCGGAGCACGGAGAACCCCCCTGCAGCACACCGTGGCGGTGCACACTCGACGAAACCCCTTTCGCTAAACTGCCTTGGATCTCCGTCCCTCTCCCTGCCCGGCTCACTTCGTCTCTATTTTTCTCTCGCTATTCAAAGACGTCTTTGATTGTGGTCCATGGTTCTCCGAGCCCCGGCCGGCTCTCCCCTTGCACGCTCTCCACTTCAAAGACATTCGGAGCCTTCTGAAGGTATGACAACTAGGGGACAGGCATCGACGACAATTCGGCTCTTGGGAATGAACAATAGAACATCCAGAAAGCACATCGCGCTATAAACCCACATTGACAAAGTTGCTGAGAATTTATGCAATATATATATATATATATGTACATATATATTTGCATACATATGTATATATCTGTGTGTGCATATGTATAGTTTATTTGAAAAATGGGAGACGAGGTGCGATTCTTTATCCTGGCGATATTGGCAACGAATGCGATTGTTCTTGCACGACGGTAGAATTGAAAGCAAAATGTTTGCGTGTCGCAGACAAGCCGGGGGTGGCTTTATACGAAACGAATCGTACTCAATACGACGTAAAATTGCAGCTCTAAATGAATTATCGGAGACCAAGCGAATACGGTCTGCCTCCGGAGCCAATATAATTACTGGCCGGTGTAGGGCAAGACAGTAGATTGCGCAGACAGGATCGAAACCGACTCTCACCCGAGGGTCTGCTGCGAATCAATGGAAAAATAAAATTACCCCGACGAATGAGGACAAAATGTTATTTTCGCCGGTAAACAACTAATCACATTATGCGCCACTTGTCATATGTCATTTATTCGTTGGATCATGAAAAGAACGAAAAATTAGCGGAGAAACCGGCACACTAAAAAAAAAGATCGATTGAGTCAACAAAAATGGGCGCTTGCGGGTGGCGAAACAAACTTTTGGTTGATCGGGCGATACAATTGTCGCAGTGTGTTCCTTTCGATCGGCCAAAAGCATTTGGTTCGCCATCCGCAAGCTAACATTTCGGTGACTCAATCGATTTTGTTTTTCTCTGTGCATCATTTACGGTTCCACGTAATCTCGTCATCATCTTGTTCTAAGTTCAATCTCGGCCGAGCTGAATTTCAAACATAAAATACGATTTTCATTGGAACCCGAAAGTTTGACCGGATAAATGAACGCGTCATTGAAAACGTTGCGGAAAAATGGAACACACGGTCAAAAAGTACAAATTTATTGACACAAGTAAGAGAAAAATAAATAAAAAAAATCTGTCGTTTGTTGAGCCCAATGTTTCCGCAAATAGCTCGAACAGAACAGTGACTCGTGCGTGACAGTGCTGCACCGTGAACCCGTCGGTACCACAATCCGATCGTTACGAGTTGGAGGGCGACGCATCCGCGAGCTCGGTCACGCCGCACCCCTCCGCACCCTCTCTAAAATCAGTCCCCCATATAATACATGGCGTTTCTCCCTACCGGAGTGCGCGGGAGAGACCGGGGGGAGGGGCAGAGGGAGGGAGATTCACAGCGGCGAATAATTATTCGCGATTATCAGTTTCGAGAGGGGGATTTTTTTCGGCAAATATTATTTCGATGCTCTCCGTGCCCATGAGCTGTTTTCCGATTCGCTACATTCGACCTCTCATTTCATCCCCTGAGCGCGGATCTCCGAACGGGCGTTCGGTTTTTAATCGTCATTATCGTGTACGGTGAAATTGGCGAACATAGGCCACTGAAACGGGCCGGATCTCCTACTCGCAGAGGCAAATAGGAACCGGTAAACCAGTATTGGCTCCCCCAATAGGAAGCAGAAAACACCCTTTGCAAAGTCCTGTCAATTAAATATTTTATGATTTTCTTTTTTTTTTTTTTTTTTACAGACTGCATTCGGTAGTCCATCTTACCCTCTTTTTATCATCCTTCTTAATATGGATCATGGTGGCTAATGCAATGTATATCGAAGGTGTAACGCCAGAAGGGCATACAGGCTATTATATTTTTGGAGTAACTGTTTTGAATTTTATTTTCGGAGTTACCCTTTCGGAGTTAAACGATCGATATGCATGTAGCTGATAACCGTTTGCAAGAGAGGAGAAGATTTCCGGATCGGGACGGAGAGAGCATGCCGGCTTAGTCCGCAGGGTGTAATTCGCGTGCAAATTGGGCTGGAGAGGTCGGTTATTCTGGTGTTTGCTTTCCGCAACAGCTACGATTACTCGCTCCGCAGCACCGGGCTGAAATAAAAATAGCGTTCGGTATCCGCAGCGAGATCCAATCCGGCGAAGGTGGCTCTCCGGAAAAAGAACGCATTCTCGCGCTATGAATTATCCTTTACGAAGTTGCAGCGCGCGGGGCACACGAGGGGGCCTTGTGGTTTACAGGTGTACCGGTAAGAGGTGTGGCGTGCAGCCCGGGTGCAGCGCAGCGTGCAGCGTGCATCCCCGACAGCTGTGCTGCTTACGTATTTCCCTCGGTTTTCCTGCCTCGCGGCAACTCGTCGCCTCACTTCGTTTTCCCGCGATGTTTCGCAAGGAAACAATGATGTCGCCGCTTAAAAATACCAAAAATCGCAACTTCGAGAAATTCTTCTTACTGAAATAAGTTCGGCCGTTTCAATCCTACGTCCGGTGCATATTTTTTTTTACCGTCACATTAGTCGATTATTTGATCATCGTTAATGTCTGATACGGAACTTTGCGCCAGAAGCAGAAAAAAAAAATATTTGTAGCGAAACAATTTTTTTTTCTGTTTTGCTTGGAAAAAATTGCCTAAAAATCAATGTAGGGAAAACGCAGCGCGTTTTCTCGATGTTCCTTAAGGAAACAATGATGTCGCCGATTATAAATGCCAGAAATCGCAATTTGGAAAAATTTCGAGAACGCAGAGAAGTCAATTACTATAATTAATATTTGATGCGGAACTTTGCCCGAGAAGCAAGAAAAACATTGCTTCTCGCGAAACCATTGTTATTTCATGCTGGGGCGGGAAGAAAAAATGGCGTGAAAATCAATTATGGGGAGGTCGTCAAAAGAGCCCGGGGAACGCGAAGACAAAGTTTTTCCGACTAGCAGAGCGAGTGTCGAGTCATTCGTTGCCAGTGATCGTTAAAGCTTTCGCACGGTCGAATCCCGATTGCGAGTAACCGGCACTCCACTACCGCCGACACTTAATCTCCCCTCCACAGTCGAAGAATCAATGAAACGAGACTTCTGTCATCCCCTTAAATGTCACTTGAGCATGATAAAAAGTTCTCGACACTCGGAGCTCTACAGCGTGAAAAAAACCGATTTGAGTACGTTTTATACTTCCAACAAGTTTTCCCTCTTGTAATTGTTGAATGTTTTGTGCACAAACGAAAAAGTATTGACATTCTTGGGAGAAACCCCTATACGAAACTTATATTTGCTTGAAAATTCTTCGCTCCGAGGAGGAAAAAGTAAGTTGCCAGACCTCGAAATGTTTTGCTGAAGAAAGGAGGAAGAAGCCACCTGTCCTTAAGGGGGCTGCGAGGGGAAGTGCAAGAAGAAGGGTAAGCATCTCGGGTCACTTCGCTAGAAGGATGAGGGGACTTGCCCCCTCGTTGCGCTGTAGCTGTTTCTCCGCACCGGCAGCTATTACCTTGCGCTCTTCGGGGCTACCTCCTAATTATGTAAATATTTGAAGTTGCAACGGTGCGAGGAAAAATAGTGACGTGTCTGCATCAATCCTGGATGAAAGATGTTTACGAATACATGTCCTTCCGTCGTTTCCGACACTTATCTCATTTAAGCATCGCGCATGCCGGCGACTTTTTATTCGTTTCCCTAATGGCATGTTCGTTTCCATGGCGTTATCGTTCCTCGATTCAAGAACGATTCAGGTAAAATGTAAAATGCAATTGATTATCATAATCGTTAAAGACTCACCCCGAACTGATGTGAAAGTCCTCCAATAAAAAACCGGATACCTGCAACAGCAACAAAAAAAACACTAAATTATACATCTCCGAGTTGGGCATTTGAGATCAACTTAGAATAGTTTAACCACGAACTTCGTGAATTAATTCTGACATAATTATTGGTATCATATTTCGCAAACATTCGTCGAAGACTTTAGTGATTTTTATAAGATGATGATTTTTTCGAATCTTAAGAAAATCTCAAATCTATACGTTTTTGAAATCCAATTTTTTTTTATATCCTTACTTTATTTTTTATAGACACCATTCTTTTATATCAAAAAAATCGGCTGCATGTATGCGATTCTAAATATTGAGATGGATACTGAAAATATAATGGTTGATAAATCGACAAATTCGTTCAACCCTTCCAGAACCGTAGGCTTGACGTACTTCCGTCTGTAAAAACGATAAAACAAAACATCAAGCCACGATCTACTTTGTCACTGTACTTTGCTCGCTCAGTTGGTGGTCCGACTGAGCCGCCGAGGGAGATTTTATCGTCCTAATGCCCTTTTATCTGTCGAAACTATTTCGCAGTCCCGCGAAACACATTCGAATTACAAATTGCACCAATTAATATTCCAACCGTGCCACGAACTGTGTATCGAGAATTTTTTTCTTCTATTTTTTACTTTTAATTTTTGAATACCTATTGTACCCATCGAAATTCGGTGGTTAAACAACTGTGCACACTCGATTGATAAACCGTAAATAACTGTTTGCGGCACCGGTGCATCACTTTGTGAGTGATCATTGCGGTCACACAACCCGCAGGCAGTGTCCCGCCAGTGTCGAGTTCACCGATGCGTTTACAAGCTCATTAAAGGCTAAGGTTTATGTGGTAGTAATAATTAGTTCAAGCCTGACATCGGAGGCAAACTTCGAAAAGCCCGTAAAATCGAAGCTCGAAGGTAAATTTAGGCGACCCTTTTCTGTCCGTGGGCTAATTTTTATTTTTGTTGTATCAATTGTTGAACGGAGCGACTCATCGGTGGCAATTGGGCGAACGAGCGGTGCATGAATGTTCCGCCGAATGCAATTGTTCTTGACGACGATGTGCAAGTTTCATAATTAGTCGTCATTACGTCCGAGTATCTTGTCTAATAAAGTCACGTTCTTTATATTATCTATACAGATATTCCGCCCTTCGTCTCACGGGGCATTCATACGCTTTTGTCAATGTTAGCCAAGCGCGAAAAAAATATTTGGCCATTTTGAAAGTGGAAAAATGAGAAGGGGTAACACTTACAATTTTTCGACAAAAATGGTATTTTTTCAAAAAAATTTTTTAGAATTTTTTCTTTACTGCAATCGGTTGGTAAATATGCCACTTGAAAAGAATGGCGAAGGTTTTAATTCGATATCTCGAAATTTTTTGAAAAAAAGTGCCGTTTCGCAAAATTTAACATAGGATTCCCTATGCTGGAAATGGTGAATTTTTCAAATTTCGAAAAAAACACAAGTTGCATGTGTTTTGAGCCGGAATGGGCCACTTAAAGCCAATGGAGGTGGTAAAAAATCGATAACTCGATCGAAAACCACGACGAACGGTGTTTTGTGAAGAAAGAGATATCAGAGACAATTATGTATATGGATTATAAGTTGGAATGTGATGGAATATTGTGTTTGAAATACCTGGAAATGGTTATATGTTCTTTACATGTGTATTATTTTCTGGGATTTTTGGAATGGATTTATTATGAGGGTTGGGGTATGTAAAAACCCGACAGGGTATACATGGAAATAAAACTACTACTAGATATTGTTATAAATTTATCTTTATATATGTTCCGAAGCCAGAAGAGGATGCGCGCGACTGTACGCTAATTAGAAAAATAATTAAAATTGACTATTTTTTTTCGAGGTGTAAAAAGGAGCGATCCGTGAATAAAATATCAATGTCAAATATCAAAATATCAATATACGTATCGTCCTCAATATTTTATTTAATGGTCGAATACTGCGTCAATATAAATTGATATGTTTTTTTTATTTTTTATTTTTTTATTATTTTCTCGAAAGTAAAGGTAGCCTAACGCGTGCAGAGTGTGACATTAATGTCACGCACGCAGGGTGAAATAATTATTCGCCGAGAGATAACAATGACTGGGGGATAACTTGGAAGTGCTACTTAGTCGGGGTCCCTCGGCGACGAAGACGAAGCGGCGGTAACCGTGTGTATACTATCTCGACGTCTCGTAATGTCAAATGCACTTGGGCGACGTGCAACATTTAATCTATCGTCCAGGGGCCTGTCCCGTTGTATCCGAATTACCCGCGAAGGCTGTCAATCAATTTGTGATTTCATACCATCTTCGTGTATCGGCCCAAAGCTCGAATACGGTTAGTGAAATTCGCTCGGGGATAAACGGAGCTCGAGTATTACGGAATTGCACCGGCGTGAAACTTTTCATCTTTTTTTTTTTTTTAATCCAATTAAATCTTTTTCATGCTCATTCTTAATTTTTTCTTCCGGGAGAATTTTTCTTTTCCCTCCCTCTTTCAATTTTCTCAAAGGCTCAAGCGACGGGGCTCAAGCCTTTGGGAAAATCGAGCTCGGGCGGAAACCGAAGTTCGAACTTTGACGGAAATTAAAAGTTAAAAAACATTCGGCACGCACTTGTTCGTCGAGGAGAGAAGTTGACTATTCGAGCGATGTCGAGATGCCCCGATATCGGGTATTAAAAAAATCGTCTCCGCAAAGACAATCCGGAGGCGAATACCGATCGCGGAATCTCGGTTTATCGAAATCGATATCCGTGCCTTGCCGGTATCTCGAGCGAGATAGCCAGAGTACAGAAAGCGAGGTTCCCGCATTGCTTAACGTTTCTCCCGCGGGCATCCACGACCCGTTGAATGTAACTGGAATGCCAGTATCCACGAATGACGTTGATCATTTCGACGAGACGGTCAACTCAATCGATCGAAACTGTAACTCTCCGCGATGCAAAAACGAGAAACTCAACGGTTCTCCCGCTTTCTACTCGTACGATATGAATTCATAATTCCCGGACTAGGCGTAGTCATGACGACGTTCCAGGCAAACAAAAAAAAAAAATCGGTCGATCTCGCAACTTTTTACAAAAAAAATTGAATAAATTTTAGATCGAGGGCGCGTTGAAAACGTAATCATAGCGACACGGGAATTATTACGCAATGAACACCTCCTGGCCTTCCAATCGTGAAAGTCGTTGTCATTTTAAGACGGCTTCGGCTGGACATGAACCGAATATGGCACTACGTTCTCACTACATTTTTAATGAAAGTCGTCGTTAATTCTCTAAATAGAAATTCTTTATTAATATAGATGAAACTTGATCGGACAATATTACGACGATATTATATTTAATACGGACGAAAATTTATCGACGATGATTTTACTAAATGGCAGATTAATTGCTAATGGGATCGTACAAGATATTATGCATATTCATATGCACGTATATCGTATAATTATATATAGAATCGTTATACGATACAGGACTATATATATGAAATGCTATATGTATGATTATTAGATACCATTCTATCCCGTTTCGAACGGTCGAAAATCGGTCACTCCCAAAAAAAATTGTAATTTTACCACAATTCATCATTGTTTCAAAGAAATTTGTGCGATTATTTCACAATGTTTGGATCTTTCTTTTCAATATGCCGAACTCAAATTTTATTTTAAACCCCTGTATCTTTGAAACTGTAGTGAACTGTAGTTTTATTAGACATACCGAGCAATTTAATAGGAATAAAAGATGACATTTTAAATAAAGTTTCAGAATTTTGAAAAAGTTTTTTCACCCTCGTATCGAAATGTCCTATTAAAATAATTATGAATTGTGGTAAAATTATGATTTTTTTTTTTAAGTGTCCGAATTTTTCGTCCTCTCGAAACGGCATGAAATACTCCATACACATATCACTTAATCCAAGCTCATTTTCATCAATATCGTTCTCCCTACAGACACGATCTCAATTCACCTACGAGACAACAATGAATAAAAATAAATAAACCAAAAACTCCATGCATAAGCAAAATGATATTAAACATGCAAGATTCGCAGAAAGTTCACTTTAAATTTGTCAGTACGTCAATGGATATCTTGCGAATAACGAAATAGGAGACAAGCAGAGAATGCGGAGGTAGGATGTAAAGCGTATCGGGTACGTTAGAGGAAGGAAGGGTGTTTTACAGAGTGTGCAGTCTGGTGGATATGGCTGGATAAGGCTTTCGATCCGGCGCCGGCCGAGGGTTGGGTAACGGGGTTGTAGGTGACAGAGTCTCTGCCGACAATCGAACCCGGGAACGGCAGACGCCAGGATACATTGTCCTTTGCCGGCCGTGGCTCTTCCGTGCTGTCGGCGCTGTCGGCGCTGCCGTTGCTGTTCGTCAAATTACAGTTGATCCATATCGAAAGACTCGGCGACACTTGGAGTAAGAACGAGTCAGTCGGACACGGCGCGGTGGTTCGTCTCGACTTTTCCTCGCTAACACGTGTCCTCGAATGACCCGAGGATTATTCGGTCGGATTGGGAGGCAAGAAAGAGAAATCGCTCGCGCCGCCATTCTTATCTTCCGCCTCGCGCCGACCGGCTGTCTCATTGCTTACAGTCAAACGAAAGCGACAACTCGATGAAACACCATCAAAGGCAACAGCTCTTTTTAGACCAGACGCAATATTCCCGTTCTCTGGATTGACACCCGGAACGGAACGATTGGTATGAAGAAAAAGAAACGCCGAATAACGAAGAATCAATCACCTGGATGAGCGTCGATCAGTTTTGGAATTTGAACTCGACTAACGTAAGTCTAACGAGTTGAATTAGGGATCGAAATTGCCGAGGAACACTGCAAAGTGCTCATGAAGCAACGGTACAACTGGACGCGAGCATTAAATATTCCATGACGAAGTTTTAATTCAGGAGTTAGAGTTTTTATTATTCAGAAGCGGTGACTCTCATCTGCCGTTCTCCGCCATCTATTTCCGAGAAGTTTGTAACTTTCCGTGAGTCTTTTTTTAGCATGCGATAATGAAACGTAGGAGGACAAAAGTGGTTGAAAATTGCCGGCAGTTTTTCTTGAAATAGGATCGTTTAGGTAAATGCGGGTTATTCGATTAAGACGGAATATTCCGTAGGGCTGATTGTTTCGTACAATTTAAACTTGACCTTGACTGGGTAAACTTGTGCTCAAACTTCAGTTGAGTTTGATCCAATAATTATATACTTTTCGGACATGGCCAACTTGACTGATGAAACTTCGACGGGAAGTTCACACTTTACTCCACGCTTGACACTTCGAAATGTTAGGTTGCAGTTTGAAGCCACAAACGGTCGAGGAAAAAGAAAATTCTCTTCCGATGGAGGAAACAGCGGACGTAGGGAAAGACAATTTTCTTTTTCCTCGGCATTCCGTGGTCTCGAAGCGGCATTCATCACAGTTTTTGTTACCCGTTTCAACCAGGATTCACTCCACTTCAAGGTGAAGTGAATCGTCCGTGATTGCGAACGGGATATCCGCAATTTTCCAATAAGCCATCTTCAAAGCTGTTAATTTTTTTGATCACAAAAAAAAAGCAAATTCGCTTCGTATTTCCTATTTTCCTCGGAAAAATGCACAGCATTGAAAAACAGGATTAATCACAGTTTCCGATACCGACCGTATCGCTTCGCCGTAAGGTCGAAATACAAGCGGCGGGTACCTCGATAGTTTGCCAGTTACGTTAACGGGTATTCAATAAATATCGGAAACTTGGGACGATGCATATGTAGAAACAGTGAAACGCGGGACATCCAAACGGGCGAACACAGTCGGCCGTCTCACAGTGGAATCATTAACGGGGTTGTACCACTTCGCTCTGAATATGCATGCATTGGGCGGGGGGGGGGGGGGGGGGGGGACGTGGCAGCGAGGGGGTTGGAGAGTCCCTCCGTGATGGACACAAATCCTCGTGCGCTCCGAACTTGGCACCGAGTGACAAGTTATATCCCTAAGTTTCATGCCATCGCTGTTGTCGTCGTCGCGGCGTCGTCGGCGTCGCTGAAGCCGTAGCCGCCGTCGTGTCATGCCGCGTTCGCTTCGCTGATACCAGTCAGTTCTGTGCGCCATTTACGACTTGCCTTCCATACTTCCAGCGAGTCAGCCAGCCAGTCAGCCAGGCAACCAACCCTTCGTCTCTCCGCGTACTTCCATGTTAAATTGACTCTCGAAATTCTTCGAGTGGTTCTCTTCCCCCCTCTCACGGTTTCGTCTCGCCGGCTTCGCGGATGCTTCCCGTTCCTTCCGACATCGCCGGAACGAACTGCGACACTTCGCGCATGTATGTACATGTGTATGGCTTCGTTCGGAAACAGGCGACACCGGGTATCGCGGAGCTGAAGCGCGAAGTTGAGTGTGTTACGGTGCTGCGAAAGAGAAAACCGGAAGTGGGAGTTTTCCCCGCAGTTTCGATCCCCGCCGTAGCGGCACGCTCGAGCGTTGTTTGCAACGGCATGTCCGAGTCCTTAATTTCCGAACTATACCGAGCGGTGAATTACAGATAACCGCCGCGCAGACGGAACGGCCGTGATTCGTGCGGACGCACGAATCAGCAAGTGGATCGTCACTTCCGGCGGATAGAATTCCCCCCCCCTCTGTCGAACGGATTTTATTTGCCGGGCAATATTTTCATTTTTCGCGCGCACTGAAAAAATAAATAAATGGCCGGATTAACCGAGTAGCGGTGACGTGCGTTCAAAGGTGTTATTTCGTTGGCGCAACAAAAATGTCTCTCTGAATTTACACATTTTTTAATAGATCGAAGCCATTGATCGTTAAACAAAACAATGCATTATTCGTGCCGAACAAATAACAGCTTTGAACCTGTGTCATCGCGACTTTCGGTTGATCCAACTTTTTTTTTTCTCAGTGAACATCCTCCTGCAGCTGCGACGGTCCGTCTGTCCGTCCGTTCGCGTCCACCGCCCGCCGCGCCTGCGCGCTGGTTCATCTGTGTGTGCGTGGGCGGAGGACGAAATCGCAGGGCAAGTTTCGTTGTAGGACTTGGTAACTCTATCAACCGGTAGAACTGTCGGAGCAGTTGAGGTGCGAATTACGGGGACTTCGACTGGATCAGATCAGCAGGGGGAAAAAAAAAGGACGAGAAGCGCGGTATTCTTCTTTCCCCACTTTCTATCGTTCCAAGACACTTGGCGATACCGAGCATCGAAGTTTCTTTTTTTTTTTACCTCCCGCAACACTGGATACGATTGTCTACTGGGTGTGCAGAAGCCTTGTTCCGTATTCACGGCGGTGCGCTATCAAAGATACATATTCCCAAACGTGGGGCGAGGGGGGGGCGGGAGGGGAGGGGGGGGGGGGAGTCTCTCTCACGTCTCGCCCGAAGTGCATATTTCTCGCGTGTCTCCTCTCGCCGAGTTCCCAGCCCCAGACTCAACTCGGCGACGTGTCGATACGGAAATCTCCCGGTATGCCTCGCGATACGCGACTGACGAAAGAACTTTGCGACATTCCTCTTTTCATTACCGCTACATTTTTGGCACCACAAAACGCACATGGAACAACTCTGCTTGATACATTTACATCGTAAGCTCACATCCATTTATGAACTTTTTTTTCGACCACCCAATCGTGGAATGTAGACTCGTTGTGAGGGAACATTGGACACACCGATTCACGATTTCTGTCCTACACGGAGAAAAAAAAATTGTTGGTACAAGATTTTTGTTACCGTAACAAATTTTGTTCTGTTGGTATCGGGACAATAAAACCAGCTTGTAGGTATAGCAAAAATGTTCGCTTGGAGCGATTTGCTGCCGCAACAAAACAGCGTTTGTTACTGTAACAAAAAAAATTTGTTGTATGACTGAGCGGGGCGCGTATATGTGCCAATAACTACCGCGAGCTCGAGACGCAAGACAGAGAGACGCGAGGAAACGGTTCCTTTGTATTCGAGTAAATATTTTTTCTAAATAGAGTGGAATTGCGAACTCTTGAAATTTGCTGTATATAGATGTATGAACTGCGAAAGGCCTTTCGAAATTTAATAAATGAAGATACAGCAAATGTCAAGAATTCGATATTGAAAATACAGACATTATTTTCAATATAATAAAATGACATTCGCGCAGGGAGTGCTTGGTTGTATTCGCAGGTCAAAAATCGATATACTTTTCCGTTTTAAGCTTCAATCTCACTCCTTGAAACACAGCGACGCTGAAAAGCCTAGAAGCGGAAAATCGAAGTAGAAATTAGGAACTTGAGGCTGATGGCCGGTCGGCTAATGGCGAATCGGGGGAAGGCGATGCGTCTGCCGATGGCATCCAATTATCGGGACAATAGAATCGAACACCGCTAAAGATCACAACGGGACACTTTGGACACTAACTGGCGTTCGAGTGTCAACGTACGAACGTCGAAGATCCAATCGAGCACCCGCCGTCAAGTGCAAAGACTCGACGAACCATCACCTCGTCGAAACTTCCGCTCAGATAAAAAACGAGAATGAGGCTGCCGAGCGATAAATACACAATAGGCCTGCTCACCGTCGTAAAAGTTACTTTTTATCGGCGTCTTTCGAGCTTATACTTAATTCAATAATTCGTACGTATGAATAATGTATTAATTCATGAATGACTTTTTATAATAATTTCCAATAATAACCATAAGTCCGCCAGAGTACAAAATCGCAACAAGCAAAACTAACAAGGCTGGGACGAAGAAGTATCTCAACAAAAGTCGATGATTTTAATTACAAGACGCGAAACTTTTAAATGGCGAATCAGTCCAACCCCCTTGGCTGGTGCTATTTAAAAAAAAATCGATGAGGAAAAAGAAATGAAAGTATATTAGAAAACGTCAGCTAGGTTTAATTGCTACGCTCTACGAACATAAAAATTTGTAGTTATCGGGAGTTTTTATTGGCGTCTTTCGAGCTTATACTTAATTCAATAATCTATATATATGAATAATGCATGAATTCGTGTGTGACTTTTTATTATAGTTCCCAATAATAAAAAAAAGTCCTACAGATTGCAAAATCCTAATAAGCAAATGTAACAATGCCGGAAAGAAGGAATACCTCAACAAAAGTCGATGGTTTTGATTACAGGAGCCAAAACCTTAAAATTGAAAATTAGTCCAATCCCCCTGGCCGGTGCTAATAAAAATAAAAATAAAAAACCAACAAGGAAAAAGAAACGAAAGTATATTAGAAAAGGCCAGCTATGTTCCATTGCTACTCTCGACAAACATAGAAAAGCATAGTTATCGGAAGTACGGGAAAGAAAACAATGGACGAAGAGGGGGGGAGGGTGGTAGACAAAAACGGCTCCGCATGAGGTTGGCGCGACGGTGCTTTCGTGAAATAGTGAAATCGTTGAAGAGAAGAGCGGGAGAGGTGTGGAGTGGCAACCCCGAGGGACACGAAACGAACGGGGTGTGGGTACCATCGTAGATTTCTCGTTATCGGAGGAGCCAATACCATACTTTAACGGCTCGGAATCGCCGAGCGAAAACCCCCACCTTCCTCGCCTAGTAAATATCGAATATGATAAGCAAAAGAGACTCTTTGCCTTCTATCGTGAGCGTCGAGGCCCTAAGGTGTATTTATCACCCGAGACGTTATTGCGTCAACTGCCAGGAGGCCATCGAATTTTTCATAAAATCGTAACAGCCGTGAATTATCGCGTCTACGAGACGAATAAATTTTTTCAGTGCCCTTTGGTATTATATATTTTAAATATGTTAGATTCTGTTTTTTCCTCTTCAAAAAATCAGTGGCCTAAGGAACTCGATATGTATGCATTTTCGATGTGTATTGTCGCTTAAGAAATGCTCCCCTGATTGGCTGCCGTGCGAGCCCGAAGTGCAAACGCCGATGCTACCTTCTAATGCAAACGCCAAGAATTACGACGTTTTCTTGGAAATATCAATGTAAAATATTGCGAGCCAACAAGGAAAAAAAATTGATAAATGAAACAAGCGATACCTCATTTGCGCAATTGCACTTTCCATTTTTTGGTTCGATAAAGAAACCCCCTCCAAACAGCAGTATGTATTCTATACTTTATACACTAAATCGCTTCAAATTGGTAATCAAACGAGCGTGGTATCGGGCTGTGTATAGCGACAACAGGTTGTACCTGACCCGTGTGCAGCATATTGTCCACATTGCAACGGGATCCGGAGGTCGTCAATTGTTCGTTGGGCCAATACTCTCGCGCGCCGCTGCCCGCCCATTCCTTCCGATCGGATGAGCGTTAATCGAAAGGCGTTTAGCTGATCCAACGGTTAGTTACCGAAAACCGGAACCATGTCCGAACGATAACAAACACCAACGGACACGATCAATTTAGCGTTTAAATTAAACGCTTCGATGTTATTCGATCGTCACCGGATTCGTTGAATAAACATCGCGTTTGCAGTTATAATCGAGCTGCCGCGAACGGGCGAAACTTTTTTCAAAGTGCAAAAACTCCGTCTTCTCCTGCGTTATCGCCGTTGCATATTAATGGGCATTCGCTTCGAGGCAAATGATTTACGGGGAGATCACCGTGAACCGTGTCACCGAGGAAAACAATAAGTGCATCGAGTCAACTTTGGACGTGTTTATTCATAGCTGCTTAAAGTACTCGTCGATGGTGGAACAACGTATAGCCGACCACATTGTGATTATTGTATGAGAAATTCCGATGCAAGTTTGGGTGGCTTCGCCAACAACTACCGCCGGCACCCCGAGCGCAGCGATACAGCAGCAACAGAAGCAGTACAGACTACACGGAGCAACAGCCGTTCGACTCCGTCGCCCGGTGACTCTATGAATAGTTCATAAAGTCGTTGCTGCGTGACGGTGTGCCATTCCCCCGGTTACGCGTTCACCAAACCGGCGAAAGCTCACTGTCCTCCTATTTGTGTCTTTATAAAGAGACGGATTGGCCGATGGATCAAGTGCGATACTGTAGCCGAAGCAAGCGGACCAAAGAGCTCTCCAAATGAGCGGGCTAAGTGGTTATAAGGAAAATCGACCGAACGAGTCGAAGTTTATAGCACAGTTCTGCTGAAAGGCCTCGAATGAGCGAGCAGGAAAAGATTTTAACGAAAAATGTTGAGTTTTTTCTTTTGTTTGTAAGTATGAGAAACGACTGACTTGAAGACATCTTTAGACACGCCGTCCCTCTTGTTTGCTAAGGCGTTGTATTGTGAAACTGAAAAAGTCTCCTTTAACGGGTGCATCGAGGCCTTCTGAATAAGATTCACCCGTTCTAAGGGTCGAATTTTAAGACATTAGTTTGAACTTGAGATCGTACTTAAAATCAAACTTATGTTCGAACTTCAGATTAGACTTAGGTCCGAACTTACGATCAAACTTAGGTCCGAAGTCACGATCAAACTCAAGTCCGAACTTAAGATCCAACTTAAGCACGCAATGAAGTTCAGGCCAAACTCTGATCTTAAGTTTAAACGAGGGTCTTAAAATTCGACTCTTGAAATTGAGTCATTAAGAAATAGTAATTAAACTATTGTTTTATTATTATTGAATTATGGTCGTCTATTACCGGGGTAATATTGACGCCGTTAAATGATCCATGTCGCAGTTTCTGACATCAGTGAGGACCCAATTTCTGACGCTTCGCCATTCAGTATCAGAAATTGCAACACAACGTAAGTAAAGTGTCTCTCGCTATTAAATTTCAATATGACATATTTCACAAAAACAGGCGTGCCTCTTAATGCGATTTGAATTAAAAATGTAGAATTCATTGTCCTCAATGCCTTGTTTTCAAAATTGAACTTGAGGCCCAATGGGTCAACCAATTATATTTTTTTGTCAACGAAACACCTGATGTATTCATGAATAATATTCCCATCGATGGGTTCGACCAGTTACGTGTTCTCCGAAACTCTACAATAAATTTCCAAACACTATGTGGGAAGGTGAGCCGCAGAGGATAAACTCCATTATTACATCATTGCTCGCTCGTTGAATATAAACGAGCGTATAAATATTTATGACAAAATTAGACGCATTAAAAGACTTTTAATATTTATCGATTCCACAAACTACAAAATGTATTCGCGACAAACACGAAAGTGGATACCGGAGGGTTGTCGGACACGAAGGTAGTTTGAAACTTTGTAATAAATATATGTACTCGGCGGGAAGACAAAAGTGCGAACAACAGCGTTAAACGAGCACGTTATACTCATGAATTCGATGAATTAACTGCGCTGAATAACACCGCATTTTGTCGGTTAACAAATATGTTCCGACGATTTTCTTTTGAAGTCAAGCGTGTAATTATCGATTTGCAGTCGACTTAGGACGTTGGGATGAACCAAATAAAGCCTCCGAAAACCTTTCTCATCCCCTTCAACGTTTACCCAAACCATTGTTCCTCTAAAACCAACCGAAAACGCGGTATTCCCGAAAAACCTCGATTTCGGTATCGCCCGAAAAATCGTCAAGTATCCCGGTGCTATGTGTCATCGCTGCAGCGACCTCTGCCGTCATCCATCATTCAACAGAATTAGCCCCCGGCTGATTTTCTCCCGCCATATTTGTGTTCGATGCTCTTTCCTGCCTGCCGAAAAGAAAAAAAAAAAAAAACATCACCCGAGATAAGAATAGCCGGACCAGCACGGCGTGTGCTATCGACCCATTGTTCTCATCCGACGCCCCGCACGGCGGTCGAAAAATACCGAACCGAAAATATGTACGAGATAAAAAATTCCCTGTCGCTTCGACGAGTTGCGAAAGCGGGAATGAACGATGAATTGAAAGTCCAAGGGGTGACTCGTTCGATCGGCCTCCGGGTCGCCGACGGTGGCGAACTTCGACCCGTCGTCGAATCGACGAGAATCATTCGGATACCAACACCCGAATCACCGAGAACTCCCGTCCGATTTACGCGGCCGTCGAAATAACGCCCCGAAAGTTGCACCGGAGATGCTGACGCGATTGTGTGACGCGAACCTCGGCTACAATTAGTGCCGCTGGCTAGGTATGCTAACACAAGCCTACGGAAACCTACAAGCCTCGCCGCCGATATAGATATTCGCAAACTTGTATGTGACATTCCTCCGGCCAAGCTCCGAGGCCACCGAAAGCTCCACCGTTTTCTCGCCGCCGCTCCTCCGTCGCTCCCTCTGCAGCCGCAACGCGTATACGACTATTGCCCGAACGCTCATTTTGTGCATGCTGAGTTAGCCAAGAATGTTAATAGAAAATACTCTCAGTGCATGCCGGTAGGTGTCGAGCGGGACTTTAATTATGAGACTCGGGCGGGTCGGGGAGGGTTGGAACTCCTGAGGTGTCGACTGGATGCTCCGGCGGTGCGGTTCGCCTGAAAGATAGGGCTGGACTGGATGCTCCCGGCGGCCCCGGCGGATGGAGGATTCCAAGAGGGACCGCGGAGGAAAGAGACGAAAATTCGAGTGAATCGAATGTGTGAAAGTACGCCCGGAGATTGGGGGAGTGGAGGGGGCGGGGGGGGGGGGGGGGGGGGGGGGGGGGGGTTAGGGCAGTTACCCGCAAGCACCACCAACGAGTCCCAATTTTCTCCAATGAATCTGGCTCTAATCGTTCGTGGCCGATTAAAATTCACCACACCGGTCCGGAATATCCCCCGTCGCATCCGCTTAAAGGTGGCCGAACTTGCTTCAACGTCTCCTGCGGGGCCGAGCGAAAGGGGGTCGAGTTTTCTCCTCCCCAACGCCCCCCCGCGAGACCTCAACCATTTATAGTTAACTCGTGTGCTCCTCCAGCTCGGGCTCGTGATCTTCGAGAGGGGGATAATTTCGCTTTATATTCTATCTCGGATTTAATTCGGTTGGCACAGTCAAGCGTGAAGGCATCTCCAGTTTCTCTCGGTCTTCCTTTCCTCGGGCTCCGTACGAGGCCGAGAAACGGGAAGAAAGGGGGGAGGAGGGGGCGCGAGACGGAGGGTCGAGGGGAGACGAGGGCTTTCTTCGATTTACATTTCCCGCAACGAAGAATAATTAACGCGCTCCCCCAAAATTTAATCCTTCAACCTTATTACCTACTCCCCTCACCGGCTCATGCCTTATCCCGGTCGGGATGTACGGGGAATGTGGGCCATAATACAATATTCAACGGAGATGAAGAAGCCCCGCACAGGGACGAAATTGTGTTCGATCATAGTCGGGCCTCGACGGAGAGACCGGAAGGATCGATCCGCGTTTCCGTCTCCGCGGACGAGTCCTCGTTGTCCTCTCGCCACGGGACGAGGAAGGTTTCTCATCTTCCACCGTTACCCCCGCAGCTAGTTTCCTCATTTTTATTCGTTTCTTTTCATCTAGCGCGAAGTATATATACGGCCCTCCGTGCCCTCCGTCCCGGCTCATCCGGCTCTACGTTGGTTCTATTTACGAGACTTCGCTTCTCATTTCTCTTCGCCGTGAAACAACCCATGAAATTCGTCATTTTGCTCTTTCATTTGGTAATTCGTAATTCGGAAGATTCATCGCTTCGGGGGATGCTCCTAACGCGGAAATAATCGTCCCGACAACGCTGTATCGGGATTAAAAATTCTTGCTCCACGTCCGATGATGAAGAAAATAGTGAATACGGTTGCGCGATTTTTTCACCGATTTTTTTGGACAACGGGATGTCTTCACGCTCGCAACTTTCATGTTTGAGACTCAACTTTTTTCGCGCTTTTGTATCGTCAAATCCATCGGCTTATTGATACGCAAACAAATTCAATTAAATATTTAAAAAATTACGCTAAAAAACCGATCGAAGGATTGTAAGTTTTTTTCAAAAATCTTTCGTCTCCAATTTCATGTTCTTATGTACCTCGGGTCTTTATTGCTTTATTCGCAATATAATAAAGAGGCTTGGTTTATATCGTTTACCGGGCAGCAGAAGAAAAAAAAAAAAAAACAATCTTTTTATTCGTGGTTGGACACAGGTTCAGTTCTGCACTAAACGATCCTCAACTTTGATACAACGAAAACCTTTCCCAAACGGCTTGTAAGAAATTCGTAACCGTATCGATAGATCAAAGGAATAAAAAACAAAATGATTACGCAAAAAACCGATCGAAGGATTGTAACTTTTTTTTTCAAACCTTCCATCTTCAATTTCGCGTTCTTGTGTACCTCAATTATTTATTACTTTATTGGCAACACAATAAATAGGCTTAGTTTCTATTATTTACCGGGCAGCATAAGAAATAATAAATAAAAAAAGTTAATCTTTTTATTCGAGGTCAGACACAGGTTCAGTTCTGCACTAAACGATCCTCAACTTTTCTAAAAGGAAAACCTTTCCCAAGCGACTTGTAAGAGTCACATGCTTCTTTTAACCGTCCCCCCGAGTGAGGAAAAGAATATTGCCCGGAATAGCGGTATTGCTGTTTCCAGCATCGATACAAAAACGGTTTAGGTGCTGGGGTTCCGTTGTCGACGAACCGGCGTTCCACAACTGCACGGTCCAATATAGTATATTGACGATAAATTCATCGGGAACGCTCTACGGATTTCAGCGAGCGTTGCAGCTGATGCTTATCCTCTGATTTGTCGTTCTGCCCAACCAACGCTATCGTTTAACATGAAATTTGACAATCCTTGTGTTACTCAATCGGCTTTCGATATCAATAATAATAAAATTATTTATATCCCAAATTAAAATGCGATGGAAAAAAGGGTGTACTCAAAACTTGCCAACCATTCATTGTAAGCAAGGTAAACAAAAAAAAAAAACTGTCAAATTCATGAAAATGTATCGTAGCCGAATCGGAGTCGAAATTATTTATTAATTTACGGACCCAGTTAAAGTCGTTCTCGAGTTGACACAATATACACATTTTTTTTACCTTTTCCCCAAATATACGAATAAAGTATCGAGGACAATACGGCATTCACAACCGAAACAATAATAAAACGAAAGAAAATCAATTCACAGAATATAAAGTTGGCTCGCTAGTGTGAAGCAAAGAATCGTAACTTTAATGAAAAATAATTGTGACGCAAGCGAAACAACAGTTTGGAAAACCGTTTCGGTTACTCGCAACCGAAACAACAATAAAACGAAAAAAAAAAAAACGATTCGCAGAATATAAAGTTGGCTCGTTAGTGTGAATACGAGAGAGAAAAAAAAAGAATCGTAACTTTTATGAAAAATAATTGTGGCAATGATTAGGGTAAGTTTCGTTTCGCCAGAGATAAAAGAAGTTGGAGATTCGGGATAAATGGAGGTATGCGGGAGATGGAGGGGGGGCGTTGTGGATGAGAAGCGGAGAGTTGGATGGTCTGGTGGCGCGCGGTATGCCTGCAGATGCAGAGACACGCGGAGTGCAGTGAGACTGGAAAAGCTTCGCAGGGTACACTGAAAAATGTATCCTGCGGCGTTGCATCTCTCGCATCTCTCGCCTCAGCCCCCCGTTTCGCCCCTCGCCCCTCTTTCTCTCGTCGTTCCGCACACAGCTCGAAACTTTTGCGCTCTCTCGCATGATACGGGGAAGCACCGGAGCAGAGAAGCAGACTGCTTAGCTTGCGCGTACGGAAGACACCCCACTCACTCAGGCTCGTGACATGCCCTAATCCTTCTATAGTCGCGCTTCCCTGAATCCTCTTATGCGCATCTCTTTATGCCTTTCTCACCCCGTTCCTTTCCTCCCCTTCATCCCTCGGGGCCACTCCTTCTTCCTCTATTTCTTTTTAACCCTTCTGTTCTGCGGTTTTTATTTTCACTCTTCCCGTCGCCCCGCGAGACGTCCGCGGTACGATACGAAACAACCGTCCGCGTATGGTTTTCCCTTCTCCGGGCCGAATTTACAGTCGCGGGCTTTCTTGATTCTCAAACGCGACGTTTAAATTTCGACACCCGTGACAATTATTTTTTAGGATCGGTAAATCGACATTGAATGCGCTCACTGTGCTAATCTCCGACTTGCTAGCAACCAAGCTCTTCAATAAAAAATAAATAAAAAAATAAAACAGCGACGTTTTTTTTTTGGATATCGAGAAAGCCTTTGACAGCGTATGGCGCAAAGGATTGCTATTTAAACTACATCAACTGCGCTCCCCCAACATTTGATACGTACACTAAAAAGCTTTCTGCAGTCGCGCACACTAATAGTTGGAATTGCAACAGCGAACTCAGGTTCTTTCACACCACAGCAGGGGGTTCCACAGGGTGCACAACTTTCACCATTATTATATAATGTATACGCAACGATATGTGCAACTTCAATCGAATCAACAAAGAATCCATCAATCTCAGTAAATACACACTGCAATTCGCTGACGATACCGAGCTAATTTCTCAAAAAACGACTCTACGAAAAAATACTGATTCGCTTCTAATACTGAGTCGCCAGTTCAATGAGTGGCGACTTAAACCAAATCCAAGGAAATCGCAATTTCTCATTTTTAATCACCGAATAACCAGTCACCGATAATACGGTTATGCAATGTTGAAATACCAGCTGTACGATATGCAAAATACTTTGGGATAATTTTAGACCACAAACAGCAATGTAGAAACAAAACTACACGCAGGCCTTACACTTTAGAAAAATTACCTTCAAACACCGTGATATACACATAAAACACTTGTCCAAGATGTACAAAGCCATGTGCAGACCCATTGTAGGATACGAACATCCGGTTTTTATTAGATGCAAAGAAGCAGCAATCAATAAAAAAAAAACTGCTGAAACCTGCGCCATCCGGCACTTGACACGCATCCGACACCCGGCAAATTCACATACACAATTCAAGAAATACTATCCTCCACGAACTTCCGTGCATTACTCCTATATGAACTAGAACTCGGGAAATATCGCGAAGATTCGCTGAGATGCAAATAGAGAATATAAAACCGCTTTGTATACAACTCCAACAAAATGTAACACGTAGATTTAAATATCACATATATACAACATGCCAACAATTAGAAATAATGAACAATGAAATAGACAACTCAACATTTACTCTTACAAATCAGTAAGAGTTTCATTCACGCAAGCTGTGAAACGCTGAAAAAGCTTGTAGTAATCGTGGCTAAAAGACTATGGTAAAAATCCAATGTAGTTGAGCAGAGATAAGTTTGTTGGGTATCAAAAACTGTTACATGTTATATATTGTCAATAATCTCACTACTACTACTACGACTTCTATTTTTAAAAATTGGAACGAATAGTGCTGGAGACAATAACTGGGACGAAATTATAAAAACATTCATACAGCAATATTTTTCGTCGCAACGAGAAATATTGACGAGGGAGAGTTTATCGACCTTTGTTTCGCACCGAGCCATCTTACCCTTGCAAGGCGACGATTTCCGAGGACAAGGGTTCGGAATATTTCGTCTCCCAACCGAGAAGGTGGGAGGACCCTAAGAAGGAACCTCAACTTCGCCAGTTTCCTCAACTTTTCCGAGCTTAACTTTACTCGTCAACTGTACCGTGAACCCTCGTCAAATATGAGATATTAACGCGATCGACAAATTAAATATTGTATTAACAGTGAATGAAAGAACAGGCTTAACCCAAGTGAAAATACTTTTCTAAAAATGGCCCCTCCCTCCCGGAACTTTAGATGTTTGATGAACAGGTACGATAACACAACACATTAATCTATCGCGTGAACATAATTTCGAAGGTAAGCAGAACGTTATATATGTATCAATATATAAATAACGTTTAGATATATTGCATATAAAAATATTAATATATCATAAATAAATACATATTTACATATTGTGTATAAAAAATAAGAAGGCACCTCAACTTTATCGGTTTTCTCCACTTCTCCAATCTTAACTTTACTCGTTAATTGTACCGTGGACTCTCGTCAATTATGAGATATTAATGTGATCAGTAATTGCAATATTGTATTGACAGGGAATGAAAAACCAAGTTTATTCCAAGTGAAATGACTTTTCAAAAAAAATGTCCTCACTCTCGGAACTTTGCATTTTTGATGAACGAGGTACGATAATACGATACCTTAATGTGACGCACGAATACGATTTCGATGGAAGCATCCGAATTCGATTATCCGGAAAATATAATTTTCTTATTAACGGATATTCCGAACAGCGACAACGCTCATAACTGAATCGAATTAAACGGAATATTCGAGATGACAGAAAATTTGACGACGATGAGAAGGGACAAGCAGTGGATTTTACTTACGCATTCGCTGTATCAATGCGACGGAAGAGAAGAAATATAGATGGACGGCAAGAAAGGCAGGCAGGGATTTGTCGATCATCTCAGATATATATTTCTGTTCGCCGTTCCCTCCGGCAAAAAAAAGAATAAGTTGCCCTCATTTGTTTCCCGCTATACAATTATCGGCTTTTCCAACGACTCGTCCGCGGCATTGCGAAATGGATCATTAAACCTTGAGAATTCATTGTTTTCTTTTTCCCCGGCATAATAATGGAATTCGATGTAACTGCGATCGCGACGTAAAAAAAAATAAAACTCGGAACGGACGATCAGGCCGCGTATCGGGTTGATGGATTCGAATTTATTTTTATATTCGTACAAACGATTGCTGAAGAGTTTGCGGTAATTGCGAAATATTTCCGTATCACCGTGAGCCATTTTTTCGAGATCAAACATCTCAACGTCGTTGCTTTGTTTAAGTAACATTATTTTAATTGGCTCTATAACGACGGCACCGTATTCAACTTTTATAAATGAAATAAATATTGCCTCTGAAAATTTTTTCTGCAGCGTGTATTTTTCGCGTTACGATCGTCTAAGGTTTTCGGTGCACATTGAGAGCTGCGCAAAAAGTGCGGGTTTCAGAGCATTATCGTCGACTGCCGATTTATCCGCCTCTAAATCGAAAACTGTTACGGTAGTCCTTGCGTCGTGTCTAACGCCACCTAACTTTGAGAGAGGAATGAGAGAGATTACAAACACTTCTCGATGGATCTGAAAAAATCGATCATATCGAACGTGCTGAAAAGATTGTTTTTGCATAATTATGATTCCAAAATGTTATTGACAAATTACTGAAAAATGAAAATCGTACAACAAACTACCCGCCAACCTAATTTTTTTTGTTACGAAAATGATTCGTCAATTTTTCTGAATAACCATGCATTTTTTTAGAATTTTATGTAATGCTTAAAAATTGCGATTTTAAACAAATTTTAACACAAAGAAAACCCAGTTTTCAAACATTACATGAAATTCTGAAAACATTTATACGTATTGAATACGTATGAATTTTTTCAGAATTTTATCATTTTATCCTATCGGGAAGTGTTTGCAATTCTCTCTTATTCCTCTCTCAAGCTTAGGCGGCATCGGACATAACGCGAGGACTACCTTAATAGCCCACTATGTTTCCGAAAGAAATGTCAAACTTTTGACCGCAAAGATGACGCTGCACAATTTTGAAAAATAATTTTCGAACGCCCTGTATAAATTAAATCGCAGGTAGCAACAGCACAGCAGGAGCAAAGGTCGTTCGTGATTATTGGCAAAGCGTGATTACAGTATCCAGATTCTTGTAGTTTCGGCTCGTGATATAAGCGAGCGGCGGAGCCTTTGGCTGGCACTCAGCCAAACCGCCCGGTACTACAGACACTACCGACGGTTTTTTTTCGCTGATTCTTAAATGGAGCAAAAAGAGGAAGAAGAAAAAACACGAGTCTCACCTTCAGTTTTTTTCCCTCATCTCTCAACAAATTATTCACCGAGTTGACTCCACTGCGAATCCGACTCATCGCCGAGACTTTTATCTTCGCCAGCAATCAAGGAGTTTCCTCATTTAAACACGAACGGTCTATCGGCCTCTGCAGCGAGATAATCAACGACATCTTCATTTTTTAAACTGCAGCGAAAGTATGATTTTTTAAAAATTATAGATAAGTAGTTATTCTTAAACAACTTCGAATTTAGATCGATGCGACCTAAAAATAGCTTGTGTATCATTCGGGAGTATTTTTTCAGTTCGCACCAATCCGCGTCTAAAAAACACGAGTGCAGCTCGGATGAATATAAAAAAAGGTTTCGAGGAGACTGAGGAGTTAATCGATCTCTAGTCCCCTGCACATTTTTATTAATCGACGCCTATCTCGATGCACAAACGATTTTCCGCGGCAATGAATCTACACTGAGAAAAAATTACATGGTGAAAGCAACAATACTGACTTTTCACCATAAAGAATAATTCCCAATGGGAACATCTACATTTTATAGTTGCGACAATGACAAAAAATCATGGTTGCAACCACACTTATAGTTTAACCAATTGAATATATGCTATCTGAAACTATCTATATAGACGTTCCACCTAGGAACTATTCGTTACAGTAGGAAATTCTATCCTTTTTCTCAGTGTACCCCAACGCTGTCTCGTCGATTAAATACCGTCGATGTAATATTTTGTGAAAATTATGCGAAAAATCTGAGAAACGTGTAAACAATTACAGAGTAGCATTTGCGTTAAAGAACCTAAAAAAAATGGTAACTTCTTTCCTTTGAAAGATTTTCTCAGGTGCAGACGCTTCGAGTTTGAAACAACCAAAGTTGAGCCAATAAGAGCGCTCGACAGATGGCGTGCGATCCCATTGGCAGAACTTTCACTTCTCGCAATTCTGTGGACCAGAAACTTAAAAAAAAAATCGTCCGACGGTATAATTCGCTTTGAACATTTTTTTTCACATAACGCTTTAGAAAAGCCGGGATATCGTCCGATAATGATATTTTCAATGTTTTAAATACGCAACACGGATTCATAAATTTGAAAATATGCTCTCTTATCGTTGAAAGCTCATTGATGGAGCGACGAGAATTTTATCAAGATTTGAAGAAAAAAAAGTAAACTAACTCGTCCGGTAAAACAATTATTGATAGTTTAATGTATATTCGATCCCGTTGTTTCCCAAGGGACGGAATATCCGATGAGTATCTCGGCCGTTATCGTGCTTTCTCGTTCGCCGATAGTTGGCACGCGGAACATCGCAACTCTATGGGGTTTTCACGCTTTTCGATCACTCGACGATATAGCTGGGGCGGCAACAGCAACAGAGGGCTATGAAAATACATAATTACCGGTACCACAGGGGTGTCGTTTCCGACTGTTCTTTTAATCCACGCTCCACCGTGCACACAGCCCGACAAAGCTGTATAATAATAACTGTAGCGGTCGGCAACTAGTGCACAGTCGAATAACGAGGCTCTATGAAATTTAAATATCCGTACCGCCAGTACTGCATCACGAATATCGTTTAATAACACGAAATGCACACGTGCCAACCGACTCCGCTGTTTAGCATTCGCGGTTTTCGTACCGGCAGCGTACCGCAAGTACACGGCTTTCTTTTTCCTCTTTCGGCTAATGTATACATACACGCGCACGGTACATACCGAATGTATTATACCAAAACACTCTGGCTCATTAAAATTTAATTATTATGAATTTAAAAAATGTACTCGTCTCTTTGATGCCCGGCACGTATAGGTGTGCACCGGTGTGAGAATCCACAACAATTTACGAATCGAACCCCCTCAACTGTTCACGCGTGTAAAAAAAAAACCTCATGATCGGATGAAAACAGTGAATGATATTAATTTCCAGTTGCACTTTATTGTATTTTTAAGTTCGCTTAATCAAAAAGAACTGCCCAACTAGAAAAATGCACCTCTACTTGCAACCGAACCAGCCCTCGCTGTTTGAAATGCGCACCCGCCACATACCCAGGTGGAGTTCGGGTCTGGCTGGGATGTAACAGCCAGCCACACCGACCCCGCCTGGGTAGCGACGGCAATAAGTAAACGGAACGCTCAGAAACCATTCTCGAGCTGTCGGCACAAACAAAAACGACCCGGGTGAGCTCCAGAGGTTTCTGCTAGGACATGTTGGTTTATAACTGGTATTACTTATTGACCCCCCAGAAATCGTTTTCGAGGAGAAAAAAATCTTAAATTTGTTATGTTTTTTTTTTCATCTTCAACCCCTGCAATGTAATCAAATTATAAAATTTATTTCATTATGTTTATTATTCATTGAATTTCATTGAATAAGCAATCATTGAGCAATCCGTTTAGAAATAAATCAATAAATCAATTAAAGGATTAACGAAAATTGATTAATCGTGAATTAAAATGATTTTTTACTGAAGAATTTCACTTCGATGCGCCTTGTCCGTTTTGAAGCGTGCAGAAAGTGAGGATATTCGGGCGGCTCCGAGAAATCGCGGCGTACGATTATTTTTACTGGAATTTCGTAGTATCGGAAGGCGAATGGGTGACATTAGATCGGATTATGTAGGTAAAATCAATAATTTCGTGCGTGCGTCTGTCTAAACGAATGAGCGGCGTGGTGTAAACAATAATAGAGGCGTACCAAAAGTGGCCTGGTGAATCGTGCTACTCCGCTATGATTTATACAGCGGAAGCATCCCCGTAGCTCCCGCGGCTCCGGGTTCCCGGCGAAATCTGCAGCCTCGAGAATTTCGGCCAAACACATTTTGTACTAACAGCTCGCGAACCGTGCGCCTCGCGAACGTGTGTACGTACGTACGATACGTACATACTCGGAAATACTCGCTCACCGTGAACTGGCATTTTGGCAAAAAATAAAAAAAAATAGTGCGAGGGCCGAGCTGCTACTTGTCTCTCATCCCGCGAAAATCTTAAACACGTACACGGGACAGCACAGATTCTATTTTCGTTTCGCTACTACGAGTAGAGACAGATTTGTAACTTTCTCGTTTATTTGGGATGAGTACCGGGGCTGAATGTATTCTTGACAAGTTCGCGTACGTTTTCGCTTGCTTCACCGCGCGCCCGGGCTCTCAATGAATTCGTTAAAATGCATTTTTCCACCGTTCCGATGACTTATGTAGCCCGCAGCTGCACGGTTATTCGCGCGATGCAGTCGGCACTTGTTTTTACGACCTTTTTCGTTGGGCAAATGTTTTGTACAGACCGTGTCGAAATTCGCGCCGAGTAATTTTCAGAACCACGGTGGTCGCGGTCAGGGAAAACCGCGAAAACCGGTTAAAGTCGGGGAATATCAAAATTTGTCAGGGAAAAAGTACGCGAATCGTGCGCAAAAACCGCCATTTTCCCACCGAGTGAAATAAAAGCTTATTTCGGTACTGATCCATCAATACGGTAATCGCGATGAAGCGATTACTATTTATTAAAAAAAAATATCGAAAATATTGAGCAGGTGAAGCTTTCGCCCCTTTCACCTCTCATTGGTTAAACAATTTTACTCCAGAACGCGTACGTTTTTTTTCTTGCTTCACCGTCCGCCCGGGCTCTCGATGGATCGGTTAAAATGCATTTTTCCACCACTTCGATGACGTATGTACGCCACAGCTGCGCGGTTACTCGTGCGAAATAGTCGGGACGTGTTTTCACCGCGTTTTTCGTTGGGAAACTGTTTTGTACAGACCGTGTCGAAATTCGCACCAAGGAATGTTCGCGGAACATAGACCTCCGAAAGAAAAAGCTTATTTCGCAACCGATCCATTAACACGGTAATCACATTAACGAGCTAACCGTTTGATTGAAAAAATATCGAGCAGGTAGGCGAAGCTTTCGCCCCTCGCGCCTCTCATTGGCTAAACAATTTTATTGCTGAACGCGCACGTTTTCTCTTGCTTCACCGTGTGCCCGGACTCTCAATGAATTCGTTAAAATGCATTTTTCCACCGCTTCGATGATTTATGTAGCCCGCAGCTGCACGGTTACTCGTGCGAAATAGTCGGGACTTGTTTTTACGACGTTCTTCGTTCGGAAAATGTTTTGTACGGACCGCGTCGGAATTCGCGTCGAAGAATGTTCGGAAAATAGGCCTTCAAAGGCAAAAGCTCGTTTCGGTATACTCATCCGTTTAACAACGAATGAGTACTGAATTACCGTAATCGTATTGACCCAGTTACTATTTAATCAAGAAAACGTATTGAAAATATCGAACAGGTCAAGCTTTCACATAACGAGGTTGCCCTTTTGTGTGCATGAATTGCGAGACATAGCGTGAATCCTTAGAAACGGATTAATTGATTCGCGGATAAGGCCGTAATAATTTTAGACGCTGCTGAATATAACCGATCATTCTAAGACTTCGATTATGGATACACTATTTTAGGGAACGTAATTCCGAAACTCGCTCAATTGGTAGGCTTCGCTTCAACTTCCAGTTTGGCAAACTGCCGAGGATGTCTTGACGATTTTTAATTTTTTTTATCGAAAGGTTATATTAGGCGTTCGAGGGTCCGTGTACTCGTGACGGGCCCTTTGCTCCTGACAAATCTCAGACAAATTTGTATCAACTATCGAGGAAGTTCTCTCGTAGCTGCTTTGGTTGCTTCCGCCTACTTACACGTTGGATCGTGTCGCTATATGTATCGTGTACGCTGGTCGGGTAACCCCGATGTTCGCGAAACTGTGCAACACCGAGGAATCCTTATCGGTGTACCGCTGTGCCGGTTATAATCCCGGCGTCACGGCGCATCACGTGTCAAGTTGGTTATTAATGCCGGATCGCGCTACCTACTCCGCACACCGTCCGAGAGTTTACATTGATTAGGTACATACACTGATCGAGGATCGTGATCGGAAAGACTCAATTTCCCAGCGTATATCCATGTATCGTCGAAGCTTTACGTTTAATATCGCCCATACCGTATCACAATGTCTCGTATATTCAATGGTTTATATTCCCTATTCGTATTATTTTATTTCATATTCGTGTGGATATTTTCATATTATTTTTAATTTTTTTATTCGGAATCTTGTGTTTCAATATTTATCATCAAGGATGGCCTAAATTTCCTGGCTTGTATCGTCGAAGCTTCACATTCAATATCGCCCATACCGCGTTACAATGTCTTGTATATTTAATGGTTCATATTCCCACATGGAATTTCATACTCATGTGGGTATTTTCATGTTGTTAAATTTTTAAAAAATTCAGAATCTCGTGTGTCAATATTCACTATCAAAATCATTAAAATTTTGCTCGCGGTCAGTTGTAACTTTCGGAAACATGTGGTGTTTATATTATCACGCTACGCATTTGATGCCGAACCAAAAAAATTCATTCAAAACTGGCCTGCGAAGAAAATTCTCGTCGCAATTACAAACGAAAGAAACGACGACACCGAGACGACAATGACCGCCGATATTTAGAAAATCGACAATCGACGTTACAATACAAAAAAAAGGTCTCCGAAACTCTGATTACAGATGAAAAAGAACGTCTCGTTTTTTTTTTTCTCCAGATTACAACGTCCTCTCTCGATCTTTCTCACGTTGTCGTATTCTTCGTTTTTTTTTTCATTTTTTCTTTGCTTCATCTCTTCCCATTTGAGTATACGTGTAGGTACGATGGGAGAAACGGCCGCGTCAGAGGAAAAGCCCCTATCTGTTGGTGCGGTTCGCGTTTCTCGCTATTTTAGTTTTTCGCCATTGTTCGGTAAATGGTATTTCTGAACGTTATAGAATAGCGTCTGCTGGGAACAGCACAAACACGATCGTAGACTTGTTCCGTTCTTCGCAGCGATTACGCGCGTGAAGCCACCATTTACCCCGTTCCACCGGCCCTCGCCTCCGCGGCCCGGTTTCGTATAAGTAGTCGGTATGAAATTAAGTTCGCCCGGGAAAACGGTGTGGGACGAGGCGGAGCGGGGAAACCAAGGGAAACCGAGCAAAAGCATCACCCATCCATTCAGCAATTATAGAAATCGGGCTTCGAGCGCAGATGCTCCATTTTATACTGGAAGCTTTCACTCTTCAACCCCCCCCCCTCCCCCTTCCTCCCCGCGCCACTCACTTCTTCTGTTCGCCAACTGTTTTTAGCAGTCTTGCTTCATTTTTCCCATTTCCCGTCGACTTTTGTCTTTCTCGTGTTTTTTAAAGATACCCACCTTCCCCGACGTCGCGAATACCCAACGATCGATACAACACAATGCACTTATCTTCCATCAGAATATTCGTGAAATTCATAGCGCCGAATTCATTTCGGCTTTCAGCTCGCGACCGTTTTGATTCCGAATGCGCGGACGCAAATTGAGTGTAAAACGGCTTTCGGCAACAATGAAAAAATATCCGTGATGCTCCGCTGCTCATACTTTTTTCGTCACATTTTTTTTTAAGTTAAAGACGAAGCTTGTCGTATGGATGGGAGAGTCGGCAACTCGACGCACGAGGAGCCTCGATGTTACAAGTGCTTGAAAGCATTTTTACAGTTCCGGATAGAAACGGGGCGATAAATTTTGAAAAATTTAAGGAACAACAAAAATTCCACCCGGAGATATAAACCAATTGGGTACGAGTGCGCGGACGCAAACTGGGTGTCGGAGAGCTTTTGGCCTCGATAAAAAAAAAACGTCCGTGATGCGTCGCTGGTAATTCGTTTTTCGTTAAAAACAAATCTGGACGAATAGATGGGAACTTCGGCTGCTCGAAGTACGAGGAGCCTTAATATTCCAAGTGCTCAAAAGCATTGTCATGGGACCGAGTAAAATCGGGGTAACAAATTTTTTATAAATGTTGACGATAAAAAAAACATTACGCCTGGAGACATAAACCAGCCGAGGACGAGTGCGAATTTCGTAATGTTCTATAAAGTTGGCCGTACTGCAACGAGATAGCGGAGATATAATACTTCAGAGGGGGAGGGGGAGGGGGGGGGGGAGTAATAAGAACATATCGACTGTTAAATAAAAACACGTCACATCGCCCATGCGAAAAGCACGCGAGTTACGCTTTTATGCCCTTTGTTTGTATCAAGCAGTCGAAGTAGCGTCCGTTTAAGCCTCTGTTCGCTCTCTCCCGTTGGCTGTTGTCGCCCGTTTCGATGCATATCGATTATCCATATCGAAATCCCGGGTTAATCTACGAGCGCGGGAGTTCGAACGCATTCGGCTACGTCAAAGGGCTTATTGGCGAAAAAAATAACGGACAAAAAAATGATTCGGGAAAGGAAGAAAAAAAAACACGCTACGGACGCATCCCCTTGACAATCCGGCGCTAAAAAGAACGTGTCGACGTTACCGATCCGGGAGCTGCACGCGATGTAACAGATGATAAAGGGGCCGGAGGTCGTCGCGTTGCCGGTGGCTGGAATTGAGACGATGTTCCCGGCATACTGGATGCGCGGTATGCCGCGAAGAGAGGAGGCAATCTTTGTCGCGCGATGCAAATGACGTACGCATACGAAATCCGAATGAGCCGGGCAACGCGGCGACGTAGTTTGATTAATTACCCGAGCGCGAGAGAGGCATACGCACGAATGGCAACGTGAATGCGCGGGGTTCGAGGAGAAAAGGGGAGGGGGGGAGGAGTGGGGGGTGGAGGAGAAGAGGGAGGGTGTTTCGCGTTAATCTTGCTACACAGGAGAGTCCACGGGGGAAAGTGTACCTCCGGCGAAATATATGGATGTTTTCCCGATTGTTTCACCAATCACTCGCTGACGAAGATGAACGATCGTGAGCACCGCTCCCTTTCGCCTGTACACCCGCTATTATCCTCCGCCTATACCTATATCGATACCCACCGTACCGGATACAGCGAAACCCCACGGTACATAACACCCGGTGTCTGTACTTATGTGCTCGACGTTTCGAATACCGTGAGAGAGAGCCGGTCTCCCAAGTTTTTAGCGAATTGAATGGAAACCATGAAGAATGGAAGAGTGACGATGAGGAAGAGCCTGAGAGCGTCTCGCGCGGAGGGAAGAGCGACGAGCGAGACCGGACGAGAAGTCGCGGCGAGAGAAGGAGAAACAAAGTTAGCCCAGCCGCCTGGAAGACGGAAGAGGCTGCCGGATCCCACACCGGCCCACCCTCTCGCCTCTCTCCCGTAACTACTTATGCCCCTCCGTCTCCCGACGCTTTTCTCGTCTTCGACTTCGTCTTCTTCTTCTTCTTCTTCGACTTCTTCTTTTACCTTCTTCTTCATCTTTTATCTCGCAGCATTCCCACCTATCGAGAGGCCAACGACATACGTATATTTCAGGAATGTCTTTCTCCCGGTAACACGTCATCCTGGCCGACGTCATATTTTACGCCATCTTTGAGACTCTGGAAACGGATCGGTTTGACGCCTTCTACTTTGAGGACCGTAAATCTCGATGTGCGTTCACTTTGAAACCGGCTCTTCATACGTTTTCGAGGCGACGTCGCGGGATTGACGGTTTTAAGTTTAACGCGCCAATCAACGGGGCGTTTGAGATTAGGGTTATCAGGCATTTGGTACGGACGCGGATCGAAGTGACTTCGACTTTAATGTTATCGAGTTCTGTCTGTCTTAACTTTGTTCCGAATGGAGGACTAGCATTAACACTCGCGCGTTTGATACGAGCGGCGCAGTCTGAGCGTGTTCTGCACGTCGATAATTCAACCTCATCCGGACCATTCGAAACACTGTTCGAGTCGATGATTTCCACGTGACATTCGAGTGTGCAATAGAATCGGAGTTTCATAAAAGGGGACTGTGAATCCGGATGTGTGTTCAATTCGAAAGGCCTTTCATACGTTTTCGAGGTATCGACATGTGATTGACGGTTTTAAATTTAAGGCGCCAATGAACACGACGCTCGGATTAGTCGTATCAGGGATATTGTTCCATGTCGAGGACGAAGTGACTTCGACTTTGATGTTCTCAAGTTCGGTCTGTCTTGTCTCTTTACTAAAAAAAAAAAAAGAGGACCAGCATTGAGACTCGCGCATTCAACGCGAGTGGTGAAATCTGAGCGTATTTTGCTCTTCTATGATTCAACCTTATCCGGACCATTGAATACACCGTTCGAGTCGATTATTTCCACGTGACATTCAGGTGTACAAAGGAATTGTAGTTTCATAAAAGCGTGAACGGGCAGGGGTCTTAACGACGACGATTCTGCGAGTAAAAGTAAAAGGTAAGGAGGGACAGTGCGTGGCGAAGACGCTCGACGGTGAAGCGGCGGGAGGGCGAGGACGGGGCGGTGGAAAAGTTACTCGGTAGTCACGGTCGCGCGTCTGAGGTTCGATAACAACGTTTCCAAACGAGCTCGCGACAAGGACGAGGTGAACGCGGAGGAAGAAGACTCGTCGGAGGACAACGAGGGTGAGGAAAGTTTCAAACGACGCAGGATCGACGCGGCTCGAGCCCGACAAGATGCAAAGTTTCCCCGAGGGCGCAGTCTATGTACAGACTGCTAGCTGTTTCGATGTTGTAACTGCGGGATCGTGTTCCGCGCCGCACGAAACGGGCGAACACAAGTTCACGTTGATTCACGAAAAATTACCGTTGTAATCGTCGAGTAAACATTACGGATTACAAAACATGATTAACGAACAGGAGATTAGAAAAATTTTAATCTCTGATAAGTTTGGAACATCCGCCATTGAACAGGGGATGCGCATTGACGTCAATGTGTGCCCCCCCCCCCCGTAACAGGATGATGACGGCTTGATCCCAAATTGCGAAGTTGCGAAGGAGAGGAAGAAAGTTCGAAACAACCTAACGTAGACAGCCAAGCGTCGATGGCTATTGAAGTTTCGAACAGGGTAGACTATCCTGTTGCATCGACTGATAGAAAAAGCATACACGGTATCGAGCGAATAGTGCATATAGAGTGCATCGGATATATATCGAATATACCTGATTCTACACATCCTATATACATAATTCTTTGAATCGCTTCTATGACTCTAAGGGCATATTATGTGAGTATGCGCACTCTTGTATGTGAGAATCTGTATAAATATATGTATGTATAAATATGAACAGATAAATAAATAATTAGCACATCGCGAATGTGAGAGTTTTTCAGCGCCCCGGCCAAGTTTCTCCTATCCTCGTTTCATTTTGAGGCAAAGACACAATTTCGACATATACAGTGACTCGTGTCACCGTGTAATATTCACAGCTAAGCGTCGATGACTATCGAAGTTTCCAACGGGGCAGGCTATCCTGTTGCATCCGCTGACAGAAAAAGCTACCCACGGTAACGAACAAACTAGTGCTTGTAGAATGTACCAGATAAATGTCAAGTGCATCTGGTCATGTACATCCTATATACGTATTTCGTACAACGCGAATATGAGACTTTTTCAACCCCTCAGCAAAATCCCTCCAACTCCCCTTTCATTTTGAGCCACAGACGCAATCTTGACATACACAGTGACTCGTGTCACAGTGTAAGGTAGAAAGGTAAGCATCGATGCTATTGAATTTCCCAACAGGGCAGATTATCCTGTTGCGTCCTCTGATAGAAAAAGCCATGGATGGTAACTAACAAACACTGCTTACAGAATGTACCAAATAAACATCGAATATATCTAGTCCTACATATCCTATATATGTAATTTGCACATCGGGAATTTGCGTGTTTTTAACCCCACCCCCCAACAGAGTCTCCTCCATTCCCGTTTACTTTTGAGTCAAAGACGCATTTTCGACATGCACAGATACTCGTGTTATTGGGTAATGTACACAGCGAAGCGTGGATGGCTTTTGAGGTTTCCAACAGGATCGACTATCCTGTTCCATCGACTGATAGAAAAAGGGATACACGGTAACGAACAAACAGTGCTTATAGAGGGTACCGGATAAATATCAAACATGTCTGATCCTGTAGATCCTATTTACGTAATTTGTGCATCGCGAATGTGAGTTTTCCAACTCCCCCCCTCCCCCCAGCAAAGCCTCTTCCATTCCCGTTTCATTTTAAGCCAGACACGCAATTTGGATACATTCAGTAACTCGTCTTTCTTTACATATACGGAACAAAGACCTAGAAAAGTGAAAAGAAAATCGGGTATCGTTGCTAAAAGAGGCAACGCTGTGTCACGCGACATTATCGTTCTACATTAATACAACGACATGCACATGAAGGTGATTGAACGTTGAGGTTTACTCACCGGAGTGATGATCAGAACACTTGGGATGCTCCGTTCAGGTAGATTTCGTTGATTCGACTCCCGATAACGGGTCGAATTGGAAAGTCTTTGAAAATCGGGGGAAAAAACAACAATGCACTGGCGTTATTGAGACGAAAAAGGAACTTTCAATGAACCCAAGGATAGATCGTAAGATTGATTCTTTACCAGGACGAGGCAATTTCGAAAAACTGCAGCCACAAGCTTCGATGCGAATAGCCCACCAAGATATTAGTAGGGCAGCGGTCGGGCAGCAAATCCCCTAAATTATCGAAGGTCACCGACGCAAGGACCAAGTATCGATGTCGCGAATGGTAGCCCAGAAAGCCCTGACCGTGACCGATACGGTGTGCAATATTTGACGCACGTTGTCTCCCAGGATGTGCAACAATCACCAAAGCCAACCAAACGTATCGTTGCTCGATTGCGAATCAAGTGCCCGATCGTTTCGATGAAGACGAAAAGAGGGTGAAAAAAATACTTCGACCCGAAGTCCGATCCTAGCCCGAAGTTTCTGAAATATCGTGACGAATCCTCAGGGGACACCGCGTTATCGTGCGCAACGTTCGACAGGTGATACGAGAAACGTTCAACGAACGTTGTGATCGAGAGTGTGAAAACGCTCCGCTCTGTACCGGCGTCGCGACGACTGGCGGACGCAGACTGACTACGGCAGCGTTTGTTGCCGCGACGCTCACCTCTCTCACTCGATGGCCCGACGCATAACCGTCGTCTCCGACGTTACACCGGGAGGGCGCGCGTTCGCCTTTTCTCGCGATTCTTCGGGCATTGCGTCGCTCGGCCCGCGCATATCATCCCCCTGATATCCACATGGCGTCCTCAGTCAGCACGCTAGACGCCACCCCCGCGCCATCCCACCCGTCCATTCCTCCTCGACCCGTCGGACACCCTCACCCCCGTTCACAATTTGCGCCCTTCTTTCGGGGACGAACGAACCGCCGAAGGGAGCGCGGGATGATACACGACTGCGCCGCCGTCCCTGAGACGTCAGAAGAGGAGGAAGAGCAAAGAGAAACGGAATCGAGAGACGAAAGGGAGTTTTCCAGTGCGGAAGAGTTCGAAGTCGGGAACGTAGGGTAGGTTCAGGAAGGGCGGTGGGGAGGCGACTGTACGCGGCGCGGAACGTCCGTGGACCGAGCGGCGGTGCAGGACGAGTATCAGGTGCAGTGTCGGAGGGTCGGTGTGTAGCAAAGGATGCAACAGTTGCTCATCCGACGTCTCCTAGGGTCGCGGAGGCGCGCGTCGTCACGTGCACGGTCGCACACATAGGCGCACCATCGTCGGATGTGCATTCGGCCGACTCTGGAAGCCGGTGGAAAACAGCGGCACGACGAGGGACACCGCTGCCACTCTGTTTCTGCTTCTGTTTACTGCACCGACACTCCTGCCGAGGCGAACGTACCGCAGTGCAACCGTGACAACAACCGCTGCGCCTCGTCCGCAGCTTTATGATAATGTCCCCGAGGTATGCGCGACCATCCACCTTTTCTTATACCTCATTCGCACGGCTATCCTTCGCCCGGATGGTGTGTACTTCTGCGTACCGTTTTCCATGACTGGGTTTATAGTGATCGGTAATGAAGTTTGCAGTTCCGCGTGGGCGCAGTTTATCCGCACTGGGAACGGCGCATGCGCGGCTTTTCGATTAAGTTTTGGACGGGGTTCGTCGGAAATAGTCATGCGAAACAACCGTGATGTTTTTTCGATACGTCAAATGACCAAAAGAAGACCGTCTTTTGACGTCGTTTTTTTAATCCGTTTTTCTGTGGGAAAATGACGGTCATTTCGTCTGGCGTCATTTGAAGGTCCCACGTGACGATCAAATGACCAAAACGCCTATCTAGTTGTAAAATGGCAGTCTTTTCTTTGCCACAAATTGGTCACAAGTTTGTTCGCATTGCATGCGTTTGGATCTATTCGAGATCGATAAATATACACTACAAAGGAAAAGTTAACAGGTGACGTTTCCGACTGGAATAAGGATGCCGAAAGGATGGGATTCCCAATTTGTTATAAAAATGCGCTCACCTGAATATACTGAATGTGAAACGAAACGTCGTTTATCTCTATTTTTCTCACTAGAAACTTTTTATCAAATTTTCTTGAATTTGTATTCTTCGTCTTTAGAATCTTCAACGCAAACATCTCTTCTTAATGAATTACGAAGTTCGATATCGATAGTTCGAACTCAAAACAGCTCACGAATCGTCGGCAAATTCGAACAGTCTGTCACGAATAACTCGGTCAATTTTTTACAGGTCAACTAACGGTCACGGGGCCATCGAACGACCCGTTTCTGCGACGATCTCGCGTCACCAGTCGGAAGTGACCCGGTCGTTCGCGGTGGGATTCGCATAGCGTGCGCGATTCGCTACGAACTAGGGAATCCCAATTCGCATATTTGGATTTCGAGATCGGAGTTATTCGATTCGTGATTGACCTTGAGATAGAATCGACGATCGGAAATTCGGACGTGAGCTCGCTCGCCTTTTTTTGTTAGGGTTTCGGGTCAACACGCGCTTGTTTCACGAAGGAGCCGGCGACGAACGATTTATCAAAGGCACACAAGCACGTAACACCTATGCAAGAAAAATCGACAATGTTACAGGTCTCGAGTGGAAGGGGGCTTGGCGTGCGAGTGACGCGGGAGATAGATGTACGGGGACCCTCACCTCGGCGTCCTTGCTGCGCCCTCCATAACGTTCTAGGCGGCAACAACATTATGTACATTGCCGTTCTCGCCGCTCTCACCCTCCTTCCCAGCGCCCGGCCTCCCGCAGGGCTCTCTCACTGCCGGTGCAGATGCTAACGGACTCTTGATCGTCTGCATGTGTTTACAACGTCGTTGCAGCACCGACGAGCCCGCTACATCTCCGATCGAGCTTCGGCGTTTCTTACCAACTTCGTCAGTAAAGAAACATAAACTTTCGAAGACGCTCTTGCGCGATTTTTTACGATAAGGGCCGGTCGATGTATCTCGACGGCGTTACGCTGGCAAGGTTGACAGGCATGGCGAGCACAAAACGGGAAGCGTGTGGGTCGCTTCGGAATTTCATTTTTTTTAACGGGTATCACTGTTGATGGCTTGAGTTATGTTTCAGGCTTTGGTCGATGATCAGGGATGCTCTTCCGTTCTGGGAATTGCACCCGATGGGTTTTCGTGCCGAGTATTAAGTACAAATTTGCCTTTCGTATCATTTCGATATAATAACGCAGAGAAGACTCAAAATCGACGGATTATATTTTCGGCTACAAATGGTAAAACGTTAAAAGATTACGCCAAGTAATTCAATTCGAATCCCAATAAAAAAAAACGTCCTTGAAAAAAAAAAAATCTCGAGCGAAAAAATTGTTTAATAAAAATGGTAGGCTGACGAAAGTTGGACTGATAATAATCGATTGCTGTTCCTGGAACGATGATTTCTAAATGACTTGCTCAAATTCGACCAGTCACATTCGCACTCACAACCAAAGAAAAGGAAAAGTTATTTGAAGATGGATACCGATCGATGGCACACCGAAATATCCGACAAATTAATACAAATTGATAAGGACCGTAGAAAGGAATCGCGTGCTGAGAAAAACTGCCGAGCAAAGTCTTTCTAGAGGGGAGGTAATTCTTACGTCGTGGTTCGGAGTCCCTGTAGGCTGGTGCGTTACCCGCCGTGTGTGCTGACTACAATACAGCTCTCATCGGGTTCTATCGCGAAGTCAGTTGGGCGCAAAATGCTTGATCAATAATTACCGATCGTTCGCAGCGGCTACGTGTAGGGGAGTACCGAACGCGCTACGGCTTATTACGTTGTAGCTCCGTTCCCTCATTCATGTTCACATTATTGGACCCAATCGTATTATCACTCAGACATCGAACAGGGAGAAGGTACGTTATGTTATCGGGCCGTCGTTCCGTCGCCAAACTATTGACTAAACGTAAGCGGTGTACCGGAATTGGCACAAAATAATCGTTGGATATTAATTTATTGGACTCTCATCTAATTTAGTAGAATTTAAATCAATCAATACGAATCGAGAAATCAATTTTCAATGCAGCCGTTGAAAAATGCATTCTGATAACTAAAAGCAGTAATTACAGCGAGTTCGGAATTAAATGCGTGGAAACTGTGAGTCATGACGACCGTATCGGTATCGAAGATATATTTGTACGTTGCGATGCACGCGGCATGGCGACGATACGGATCTTAGCGAAGTCGTGCACGTCGCACCGGAACAAGCTGCTTGTCCCGGAGTTTGATGAGTTTTACACCCTTGAAATAGCTTCGGAAGCTACTTCGGGCTTTGCCGGAAGAAGACGCGCAACTATGCACTAGCTTTGAGGTGTGTAATTTATGCAAAGATCTTTTCTACCGTAAGTAATTGCCAGTTGTTCCTCGAGGTTTACATAGTCGAGCCATTGAGGCCGTTATGACTTAGAGGCTTTCCATGGAGTAGGGTGTCCCGGACAGATTTTAAAAAAATATGTAATTTCTCTTTAACCACATAGAAAATACGGCCCACCGAAATAACAATTAATGCAAAAGGATCAGACACGAAACCTTCATCTTATGCTTGACCGAAGTCCCGAAACCCGGTTGGTAACAGAAACGGTACTGAATGTCGTTTTGAGACCGCAGACTGCCGAGAAAAAGGAAAATTGTCTTTCCCTGCGTCTGACAATTCCCCACGGAAAGACAATTTTGTTTTTCGTCGGCGAACTGCGGTCTCAAAACGGAATTCAGTACAGTTTTTGTAACTGGCTGCGGTTTTTCACATCACCTTAAGAACATACGCAACGAATCCTACATATTCCCTTTCATATTCGACACCTTGTGCCGCACAGTGTATATACTCTGTTCCTTGGAAATTTGCCAGATTGACCTATTCCCATCTCGAGTGATATCGACGTAGTCGACCGAGGCAATCACCGATCCCTGTGCACCCGTAATCCTGTGAAAAGTCTCACGAGTTGGAGTGAAAAGTCTCCCGAGCTGGTTCAACACCCGAGGTAAGCCAAAGCAAAGACCGAAAGTGCATCATTACATTCATGCATCCATACGTTCGGAAAATAATCGAAACCGACTGGTGCATTGCTGCATTTAACACTTTATGTGTCACGTCGCCCGAAACCCTACCGAATCGGGAGTAACGGACGCGGCGTGGGGGGCCACTCGTTGCTACGGTAGCGCCTAAGAGTGGGGATAGAGTTGAGCCTTACAAAGGGTTCAAAGAGTCGCTTCAACCGTCGACGAGTACGAGACGAAGGAACACGGTAGGAAAGTATGAAGATAAAAAAGTTGAATTCGAAAAGAAGGAGAGGGTCATTGATCGTCGTTATCGAGGGCGCGGGTCCCTTTGGCCTCTCGTAGTTATTATAAGTTATAGAACCGAGGGCGGAAGTTGGTCAGATTTCGGTATCGCAATTATATCGAAGCTGCTGGCGGCGTCGGTGGCGGGCTCGCGTTAGCTGGCCCACCGAGCGGAGATTGAGTTGAGGCTCATAACTCTCGGTGCTCGTAACGTTCAACTGCAGACTGCTCGAGCCTGCATTTCATAGGCCGCCAGATGTTACGTACCAACATATCAGTAGGTACCACTTCACGTGGCACGTCCCTGTATTCATTACTAAATTACACCAGCACCACTGCACTCTACCTTCACCCGACTCGTTCGCTCCACCGAATACCCTGGTGCGAATCGCCAATAACGTGCGCAAAACTGCTATCGTTCATGCCCTTCTCATCCTCTGCTTTGCCGGCTACCGGCCTGGCTGAACACGCGCCCAACAACAACGACGGAGTACCGAGGTTCGTTAGTTTGTTGGCGGCAACGAACTCTCCGTCCGTTCTTACCTGTGCGATGTGCTACTACACGAACAACGAGCGCGTCCAACTTCCCTCGTAACACTACGCCCATCCGCACTCTACCCATACAAAAATAAGAGGTTGTTACCCGGAGGCAAGTGTATAACAGAATATAGCCGTAATATTCGCCTATCTGCTTAAAACGTTTAAAAGGGCGAACATCCTTTGCATTTATACGACTAACTTTTTCGAGACACTCCCCACGGCACATACACGCTATCCTGGACGCGCGATTTATGACGAGAGTTTCGTACAGTTTTTAGGGCCCGATTTGTACGCGTTGTCTAAGGTATTTTAAGATATTTTTACATGTTTTTATGTGTATGTACGAACACCGGGTTTCGGCCGTTGGAATACCGTCTCGAGGCTTAAAGACAACTATCGTCACAGTACACTTTTTCACGGAAAATATTTTTTCCTGGAAATTATTTACTTTTAAAATTTCACTGGTTCCACCGGGTGGACGTTTTCACTGGTTCCACCGGGTGGACGTAGCAACATTTCCTAGCATGTCTTGCATCAATTGCTGTCCGATAACCGACATCGCAATAACGAAATTGACTGTCAGTTTCAGTAAAAAAAAGACATAAAAAATTAGCTACGTCCAAAGTCGGTAAATCGCACCAACAGATTGTAGGCTCCGAAAATGTTAGAATCGTAAGCATCTAAAACTGGTAATATCCTTGCAATATTCCTGGAATTTCCGCAAGCTGCGCTGGGTGCGCGCGTCAACAATTTCCTAGAATGTCACGCATCGATTGCTTGTCGATAACCGATATTGTAACAACGTAATTAACTGCTCGAGTTTCAGTGACAAAAACGACAAAAGCTAAGCACTGTCCAAACGAGGTGAATCGCACGAATAGATATTAGGCTCGGGAAACGTTGGGATCGTCGTAATCAAGTAAGAGTGGTAATATCTCAGAATTGAATGTTCGCAATTCGAACCGAGTGAGGTGAGAGTTCCTCGACTGCTCGAACATCAATATCGGACAAGATCAGAACCTAAGGCAATTGCGCACTGATACAACAAAGGGTATCGTATAACGCGTTTATACCGAGTCCAGAGCGAAACTCCGTTGGATATCCCATCTCCCGAGACTATATCGCCAAGGCGCCTACCACTCCTATGGAACACAACTCACTACACTACATCCCGCAACCCTCACCTCGCTCTCTTCCGTGCGATTCTACTCCCTATCACCCCCCCCCCCCTCCCCCCTCCCCCGCCTCGTACCACCTCCCCCACTGCTCCCTAATCTACTTTAACAGCAAATATAGTGTGTTCACCCTCCCAGACGACGGTTCTCTATTCTCTCCCGCCTATCTAATGGAATCTGATTTCTGCACTACGATGATACACTCTTTGGCCTTAAACGACCTCGGTGCAATTGTTGTGCCGCACCTTTTGTCATGTCGCAATAAATAATAGCTCTGTGCAAACGCGTTTTAACACATTTGTACCTCCGCTCCCGTGCCCGCTACCCACGGAGAGACGTTATCACCGCGAATAATCCAGCTAACACAGGGGGTTTCGAGCAGTTTTCTCTGCTCGAAAAAATAAAAATAATTTCCTGTGGGAAATTCAAACTATCGAATCGAATCGTATTTTTCGATTCGCAAATATTCGGATGCGTTGCGTTGTTTGGCCGGAGACGGCGAAAAAATATTTTTTATTACGGGTCGAATTTGAGGTGAAGTGAAACACGCTCTCTCTCTCTCTTTCTCTCTCTCGCTCCACCGTAAGACCAACGACGCTGTCTCTCTCTCACACTCTTTGAAAACTTTAATGAACTTTTCTCAAGGGGGCTAATTTTTTTGATGAAAAAACAAATTCGAGCCGGATGCACACAGTAATTTCGCATCCGGCCCGAATCCATCTTTTTCTCAAGAAAATTAGCACCGTTGAATAAAGTTTATTTGAAAATTGCAACTATCGCTATCACACTCACGAACCCGTCACGTGACTTTCATTTCACCTTGAGCGCGAGTGAAAGTCACGTGACTGCGCCACGAGAGCGAGAGAGATACCGTTATTGGCTCTCGCGGTGGAGGGAGAGAGACACCCCTAAAGCGTGTTGCACATGGCGTCGAGGGAAAGTGAAACAGCTGTTCGTGCGAAATAGATAGTTGTAATTTTTTAATTAATTTTATTCAATGGTGCTAATTATCGTTTTCCTCAAAAAAATTTGAGAAACGTTCATTACAGTTTCAATTACCGACCGCGATATTTCACTTCCCCTTGAGCCTCTGCCACAGAGCTCACCGAGAATTCTTCGGTCGAAAACACTTGAGAGAACAAAAATAACAAAAGTCATGGAACCTCAGCGAAATTGCATAATCCGTCTTTTGCCGTAACTGGCAGTCGGGAGTTAAATAACGGCTAATTAATCTTTGTCGAATGTTCTTTCTAGAACTTTTGAAAATGTTCGCAATTTACTTACGGAAAACTGAAATTATAATGCAAAAACACGAAAATATTTCGTAGCGGAAATTGTCGTATGTCCGACTCGCTTACCGTTTGAGGGACGGCGAATTTTCCCTTGAAAAGTCGACTCGCTGGCTTCTCCGCAGCCAGTAAGCTTCGTGAACGACTAGCTTGCCGAACGTCGGTATCGTCCGTTCACAATTCCTCTCAACCCACAGTAACATTTGAGCCGCTAACACTTGCTTCATTCGATCGCACCGTTACACATTTTTTCGACACTCATTCAACTCATCGGTGAATGATTGAATATATTAGATGCTTGAAAAAATTATGGTCGCCTTTCATAAACGAACATGGCCGCAGATGGACCACGACCGACGCTCCGACCCGCCAAGTGCTACCGTTTGGCGCAGGGGCCATCGATAATTCGCCTCTTAAAAATAAATAAACATCTCAATTTACCTGCACCAAAACCTCGTTCGAGCCTCGCTTCCCTCCGGCGCCGACACGTCCGTTGAAGCTCATCGATTCTTCCTTCTCAATAACAAGTGGATTTGGTGGAATGCGAAGGGGCGGAAAAATTATAAGTCGAAATAAAGGTTAGGGACAAACAGGGAGCAGGTCGACGCGTGTCGCATCTCGCGAGGGGCTGCAGCCGAGAGCGCGACGCCCAAGCTGGCAGCGTCCCGCCGGCTCTCGCATCGAATGAACGAAGTGGGAAACAAAAACTGTCGAGCGTCGAGCGAGTGCAGCGTGTTGGGGTGAAGCGAACAGGCAAAAGTCCTCGAACACCGGAACAGCCGCGAGCACGAGGGATTAGATCGAGAATAAAAGTAACTGGACGCAAAGGATATGAGACGCGAGGATGCGCGAGGGAGTTCATCCACGAGAGTGAACGGTCGTAGTCGAGGAGGAACGAAGTACGACGAATAAGGTGCGCGGCTGCAGGGGGGGTTCGCGGTCGCGGCTCGGCCAATAGTGTGAGTTAACGCAGCAGCGGGGTGGGGGGGAAGCCAAGTTTGTGCGAGGCCGAGGAGCGGCGAGTACGCGACGACAGCAGCCGAAATGGAGGAGAATCAAACATCGGAAAGTGTCGCTGTGTTACCGGACATGTCCGAAGGGTTGACGAGCGAGACCGAGGAGGCGGATGGTATGACGACGAACGAACACGAACACGAGCACAAGCACGAGGTGACCGGGAGCGTCGCATCGGTCACCGGAGTCACTGCCGGCGTTCAGGGAGTCGGTGTACCAGTTTCACTACCCGTTGGCTCCATCATCGGAGTCGCCAACTCCACCAATGGCACCACCTTCAACGTCATCACGTCGGATCAATTGCAGGTCTCGGCATTTTTTTTCTCTTTATCACTTCTACTTGTTCCCTCCCGCCCTCCTCGCCGACCCTCCCCCCACGACTCTTTCCGATGCTCCGTTTTGTTTTTTAAATTATTTATTCGATTCATTTTTTTTATTCATCAACTGGAGATAAACTTTTTTTAAATAAATACTGTATATAGCCTATACGATTAAACATAATATAATGCGTAAAGTATAAAGTTTTGTGTGTTGAGTAACTTTTTTGCGGTGGTGTTTATTCATTTATTTGGTTCATAGGGTATTATTATTATTTACAGAATGTTAGTTTTCACTTTACAAAGCTGCTTCTATGTAAATGCTCTTCAAGCTAAAATTTGTAAATCGATGTGATTTTAAATGCATTTATTGACTCTGCTTCGATTGCGTCCACCGGTAACACATTCCACGCGTCCACCATCCTATTCCATAGAGAGTTTTTCCAGGGATTTTTGTTGATGGGCCTTTTCGCCAGTTTGTGTCAATGGCCGCAGATTTGGATTTCTCGACTGGTTGAATATTGCGTTTCCATTGATTGCCTAGTCCATCCGATAGTTTGTAAGTTTCCATGAGGTCACCTCTTTTCTGCCTGTTCTCTAGGGTTTCTAGGTGCAATCTCTCATATAATATGCTTGAAAAAAAATATAAATCTAAAATCACATAGACATACAAGGATCGAGTCTGTTTTCAAACCTGTTAGCTGTTTCAGCGTCAATAACCGTTGGATGGTAACGCATTCCATTCGTCGACTGCCCTGATATTAAACAAGGCCTGTTCCCACAGGTTCTTCATAAACTGACTCTTCGCTAGTTTAATTCTCGATCCTCACCATTGTGGATTTTTCACCATTCAAAAGATATCGAGACGATCGATTGCGTAGTGCCAATTGAATGGTTTATATGTTTCAATGAAGCTGCTCCCCCTGTCTGTCCGCAAGAGTGGGGAGATTTTGCCTTTTCAGCCACTCTTCGTACAGGCTCTTCATAGGGATTTTAATTTAATTTTTTTTTTTGAGAAATCAGATTTTGGCAACTTCTTTTTTGCAAATATAGTTGTAAAATATGATCATATATATGATTGTAAATACATTTACGGTAAAAAAAACAAGACAAAAATACTGTGTATTTATTGATAAATTTCTTTGATTACAGCTCTCTGGATCGGGTCAGTTTAAGCAGATGCTGTGCGTCGACAATGGTTTCATATGCGAGCCCCGTCATGACAAAGATGCCGATCCTCTTCGCTGGAACGGCGAGCTCAAAGCTACGCACATCGTTATACAGAACACGACGGACGACGTCGAGACCGAGCAGATACACGTGTCGGGGGGAAATCAGCAGATTTGCAGTTGGGCGGAGTCGGCGAATTTGGCGGTACTGCCAGTTCGATGCAAAAACACAAATGCCGAGCTGCACAAGAGTAGATTCGGCTCGGGAGGCAGAGGAAGATGCATCAAGCTCGGACAAGACTGGTACACGCCGAGCGAATTCGAGGCGCTGTGCGGCAGAGCGTCCAGCAAGGATTGGAAGAGAAGCATAAGATTCGGAGGGAGAAGTCTGCAGACCCTGATTGAGGAGTTCATACTTAAGCCACACGCGACTTCGTGTACCTGTGCCGCCTGCTGCGATGATGAGAGCGCAGTGAGATTATTCTTTTTTTAACTCACTTACATTTATTAATTTTTTTTTTTATTTCTGCCTATCTTCTTACTTCAGGCATGCTTGTCGAAGCTTCCGTTAAGGTAGCACTTGTGGGCAGTTCAACCTCATATGAGTTAAAAGAGAATAAAGAGAGAATTGCGAAAACTTCTCCATGGGACGAAAATCTGAAAAAATCAAGTATACAGAAGTTACTGAAAATATTGATTATTATGCAAAATCAACGTTTTCCGCACTTTCCGTATACTTCTTTCCAGATTTTTATCCCATCGAGAAGTGTTCGCAATTCCTTTCGCAATTCTGTTTGAACTCACGGGGCGTCAGACTATCCACAAGTACTACCTTGAGAACATTGCGTTCTTTTATCAATATCTTCGGTGTAAGAGAAACAACATCGTTTCTCCTTTTCTCAGTGATGGGCCCTGCTCCATTAATTCTCGTCTATTAAATCAAAATCGTTTCATGTATATTTTACAATGCACATTTCAAGTATACTCTCGAAGTTCGAAAGAAATAATTTGAGAAGCCTCATATGAAAAAAAATAGCTTACGCGTACCGAAAATATATTTCGGTACTCGTAAGCGATTTTATTTATTTTTACAATTTTCCTTTGAAAACTTGAACTAAGATCGCGTTTGTAATTTACAGACTGGACCAGTTCGCCTGTTCACTCCGTACAAGCGACGAAGAAGAACCCGCGAGCCATCGGAAGGTGAGACCCCGTCGCGCAAACACAAGAGCGACAATTCGCGAGACGGTAGCAATAACGAGGAGAGCGACGCGGACGTCGGAGTAGTTGAGAAAGAAGTCTGGCCGCAGTACGTGTCGGCCGACGGAATAGTGGTTCATCAAGCTCCCGATCAGGACACCGTCATACAGAGCGTTCATCACACGGAGAATGGCCAGTCTGTCGACGACATGTTCAAGAAACTCGACGAAGTGTCGAGCAAGATGTTGAAACTCGCTTACGAGTTCAGAAAAACGTTGGAGGAGACCAAAGAAGCGAGTAGACAGCAGCGACGAGAACAAGCGCTCGTCGCGCAACTCGGAACGAGGGGAGAAGTTATAGAGACTGTTGGACTGCAACCATCCTCGGGAACTCACAATAAAAAGGTATCATAACATTTTATTTTTTTTCGTGATTTTTTTATTTCCAAAATTTTGATAGAACGCAGTTAGCCGGAAGTTCGTTCATTGAGTTAATCCCGTTTTGGCTAATGTTTCAGTGTGCGAACTGCAATCGCGAGGCGTTTGCCGAGTGTTCGTTGTGCAGACGTACGCCTTACTGCTCGACGTTCTGCCAGCGAAAAGACTGGGCGGGCCATCAAGTGGAGTGCGTTCGCGGAGCGGCGGAAACGGTGATGCTCATCGTCGAGAGCAGCGGTGATGCGAACACCCTGCCTACGGCGACCGGGGACCAATAGCTAGCTTTTCTCACTCCGATTAATCAGAAGAGTGAGTGAGCTCGAGCGAGCCGTACGAATGATTCCTGCGATCAAACATTTTTTTTTGTTTTAAGAAGAAAAACAAAGTGAGTTCAAAATGAAGACATTCACGAAGCACAGTGTAAATAAGGTGTAGCAAGTATTTTTCACGTGAGTATTTGTTATATTCACAAAAAAAAACTCAATTTCTGACCATTGTAAAATATTAAGTAAGCACAAATGAGAAAAAAAAAGTGAAACTAGGATTAAGTTTGTAGAGGGTGTACGTGAATATCGAACTGTTGTACAGAACATTGTGACATATGCATGCCTGATAATGAATTTGCATAGAAAATAAAGATCAGTGAGACTAAAAGCGACCACTTTTTTACGACAGGGGTGTTATTAGGATCGTGGTGAAGGCCTCTTTTTAAAAAGACTGTTAGATTTTTTGGAAAGACATCGAAACTCGAAACTATTTTTTGAAAACCATCGAATTCGATACTATACGAATTTATATTGACCAGTATTGATACTGACAAGTATTGTCTGTCAAAACCTCAACGCACTGAACTACAAAACTGTTGTTTAATCACAAATAATTTTTTACATGCACGAATATAAATATCTCTGCGCGTAGCCAAGAACTAATGAAAGCTGCGCGAAAAATCAACGTGCGAGCGGTGTAACGTATAGCCACGGTACGCAAGCTTGATCTAGCGTGCAAAAAAAAGTAGCGCTCGACGATAAAATGCCATCGAAATTTTGCACCATTCTTTGGATAAAGCAATTGGCAGGTTGTGTAATGGAAGGTTCGGATAACGAAAGGTCGAATAATCGAGTTTCTACTGTAATGGTACATACCGATAGATGTAACGTCGAATTACAAAAATATGTATTTGCGTATTCGAGAGATACATTTCTTAATTCATATCAATAATTGCCGTAGTGTTTCAACCTGTACAAAAATGCGTAAGATTTGTTGTTCGATAGTCCGAGATAACCGCTGCTCGGCGAAAAATCGATATCCAATGGATTGTTGATTTTCGTTTGAAACGTCGGAAAATTTGCGAAAACCGTGAACGACGGTATGTGTACCATTTTAAAGGCGTTCACTTGCAAGCTCGAGGACATCGCTAATATTTCCGATGTGGGATTGAATTTTAAATTGGTTATCGATGTCACGAGGTTCATTATTATCTTCAGAGGTTGAGGAGTGCGCGTTTTCAGAACGCTTTCCGAATCGTAGATATTGACGACTCCTTGCTTGCTGCCCGTAGCGACGAATTGGCCGCTCGGGGAAAACGCTACCGCCGAACTCGCGATGCAACCATCGTCGATTGCCTTGTGCATGCAGCTTCGGCTCTTCAGATCCCATATGTACATCTCTTCGGTATCTGCACAATTTTTTTTTTAAACAAAAGAAAATATGTAGATTAACGTTTGCCTATGGCTTATCCCGCTGTAACCCTATTGAGCACAGTAGTGTGCTACGCAACATCAAAATAAAAATGATTCAACGATGTCAAAATAATTTCTCAAAGTAGGCCAACATGCAATTCTTCGACGAGGACCAGCCTAGGCGTTTTTTTGTTCTTTTTTTTCTGACGATGTTGAAAGGAATAACATAAAAAATGGAAGTACGAAGTTCATTGTAAAACATACCTCCGTGACTAATGAGCTTTCCGCTGTCTGGACTGAACGCCAACGCGAGACACCTCTTGTTCATCTTAAAGGTAACTACGAGCTCTTTTGTCGCCCCGGACAACAAATGTATCTCACCCTTTCTTCCGACAATCGCGATCCATTTACCGTCAGGTGAAACTTCGAATTTCTGCGGGTTCAAGAAAAAAAATTAAACCAATTGAAATTATAAACAACGATCGATGCATTTTTTGTCTTTTTCATGTACCTGCATGTTCGTGACACCGTGTGGCAACGGTATTTTGTAGGTTTTACCGCTCATAAGATCGTAAGCTTGGCTGTACGACCTGTGTCGAGAGCCCATGATCACTTCGCTTCCTTCCTTTAAGAATTTCGCGCAATTTATGTGAAATTTTTCGAAACGGATGCTGTGCAGTTTGTTGTTTTCCTTGCCGTCGACCTAAAAGTTTCATCAAAAAGTACAGCTCGGTTGGTCATTAACATACAGTTAATGTACGTAAAATTTTGCACCACCAAATTCAGCAGTTACAATTGAGAGAAAGTTCTAGACAAAAACAGTCTTCGCCTTGGATATGAAAAAATATAAACATCGATATATCGACGTTAATGATTACCTGGAACAGGGACAAAATGCCAGATTCGCCGGCGACGAAAGCGACGGTCGAAGTAGGATGAAACTGCAAACTCGAAACTAAAGGACCCTCATTGTGTGTTGACTTGTTTATGTCTGTCAATGCCTTGATGTCGATTATACCCTTGCGCAGCTTTTTCCCCTTTGGCGCTTCCAAATGGGTACTGTGCTGAAATGTTAAGTTGCATACATTTGTAAATGTACTATATCGTTTTTATCTGTAAGAGAAACCATCAGTCATAGCAATTTACGATACTAGTGCGATAAAAACATTTCTCACGCGCTTTATGCACGCGAAACGTGCGTCAAAGTATCTTTTTCGCACTAAGTGAAGTAAATAAATTTTCAGTCAATTAATTACTCGCTATGGAGTAATAGGGCTCTTTACTCCTTTTGGAAACCCTATTACTCCTGGGGAGTAATAATCATTGGCGAATACGACAATTTTGCGACGTAAGAAAAATGGTTATTTTAACGACGTCGGAAAGAAAGTATCGTATGCTACACTGGATGGAGTGTATTTTCACCTCATGGGATTTCTGCTTTTGCTTCGCTCGGACAGCAAAATTCACCCTCTTCGAAAATCGCGCAGTCCCTTCCCATGTAGCATAATATACAATTTCTTCTTCTAAGTAAATATTATCATCCGTTCGGAAATTCGGCCAAAATTTTGGGGATTAAAAAAAGTTACATTGGTACATCAATAATTATTTTTTCACCTTCAAAACTTCATTATCGGAATCTTCATCCTCGTCCTCAAGTTTCGGATCCAGGGATGCCCACTTTGGAGTTCCCACGAGTTGCGTGAATTTCTTCTCCAACAATTCTGTGTAAGATTTTTCGGTTCTTCCCCTTGGCAATTTACGGTTCTGCTCCTCCAGTGCATCGTCGATGCTGCAAGTCGTATTAATCGTCAGTGTTCGAGGCTACATTACGTATATCAGTGTTTACAGCATGTACAAGAGTCTTGTTCGGAGTACAATATTTTCGATAATACGAATTTTTTTATGAATTATTTTTTGAATTTAATAAATTCAAGTCAATTAAATAAATAAATTATGAAAAAACAGCCGACAAATACTTACGAGTATTTAATATCATCCTCGTCAACCCACGCTGCTTTGCTGTCACCGTCATTAGACTCATCATTTCCTGCCTCGATATTAATTTCAATGTCGGTATCTTTACTGTCGTCAGAGTCGTCCGCCACTTCGGGTAAATCGTCATCAGAGCCGTCCCGCACCTCGGGTGAATCTTCATCAGACCCATCCTGCACCTCAGGCAAATTGTCATCGGAGCCATCCTGGACCTCAGGCATTTCATTGTCGAAGTCGTCCAGCACCTCTGAAAACTTTGTAATCCTATCCGCATCGTCTCTGATCTTCGATTCCTCGACCTTCAGCAGATTGTCTATAACATCCTTCGGGTCCCCGAATACCAATCGCTCCAATCTACGATCCAACGAAAAATGTTTAATTCACCTAAATAAATGGTATCAAATTACATTGAGTTTTCGTTACAGCATTATGTTTTTTTTTCAAATTTTACCGCGCTTCCTCTACGGCGTTGTATTTTCTTATCTTTCTTGTCCCTCGCTTTCTCCTTCGCTTTACGACTTTCGTCTTTACTTCCTCCTCGTCGCTGTCGTTCATAATTTCGTCTTCGTCGTCTGTTTCGCTCTTGATTTCCTCGTCACTCGGATCTTCGTCCTCGTTCGCGCTTTCGCTGACGACACTCCCGACCTCGTTCGCGCTTTCGCTGGCGACACTCCCTTCCTCGTCCTCGCTCTCGTCGACGGCCACATCCTCAACCTCTTCCGCTACCTCTTCGACGAGTTTAATCTTTTTCCTACGGCTACGGTTTCTACGGTTCGCTGCCGGTTTCGCGATGTTACTGACGACACTCCCGACCTCGTTCGCGCTTTCGCTGACGACATTCCCAACCTCGTCCTCGCTCTCGTCGACAGCCTCATCCTTAACCTCTTCTTTCACCTCTTCGACGAGTTTAATCTTTTTCCTACGGCTACGGTTTCTACTGTTCGCTGCCGGTTTCGTGCGCGTAATAATCTTTTTCGTCTTTACACTTTTGTTCATTATCGTTACTCTGTAACTTCCGTTTGTTTTTAGTTTTTGCTTCTGTTTTTTTGTTAAAAGTCGTTCGATCTAGTTTGTGCGGTATCTTCAAAAATTGAAATGCCCGAAGAACACGTGTGCCACAAACCGACCGAACGTCGTCGAGTTTGATTGCGGCTTCGGTGATGCCAATTTGCTCCGTTGTTGCCACTACCACATGGTCATGGTGGACATGGTCGCGTTCAGAAATCATACCCGCGCATCTAGCTTCTCTCTGTCTGACATTCGCATCACCGCGGCATTCTTCTTCTCCTTCCCGTGGTTTTGTGCCTCTAGGCCAAGTGCCAGTGGACGCTGCATTCTCTCTCGTTCTATTTTGTCCGAAGTAAAATTGTGAACGGGCCCCACAGCCGCGTTCAGGAACTGATCTTGGCCGCGTTCAGAAATCATACGCGGGTAACTTTCTTCTCTCTCGGACATTCGCATTACCGCAGCATTCTCTCTCGTTCTACGTTATCCCATTTTATCCGAGACAAGTTTCCGAACGAGCCGCAAGTGGTTCGTAATGTTTGTATTTTTTACCGGTTTATTTTGTGGTTATTATTTACATTTAGAAAAACGAAAAAATACATGAAACTGAACATTTTGACAATATAAAAAAACTGTAACGAGCAAACAATAATTGAAAAATAGAATATGTTAATTGTATTTGCGAATATTTCCTGAAAGTTACGTAGCTTACAAACGCGATAAAACTTCGAGTAATATTTTTTGAGAATTCTTAAAGTGGCAGAGATCTTCGTGTAATATTTATTTTTTAATTGATGTCTTTTTACATGTATAAATAGTTCTTCAAACATTACATGAATACCCAATAGAAATATACATTAAAATCAACACATCCGTGTAATAGTTGAAAAATTTTAAAGTTCGAAATTTTTTTTACTAGGCGTAGCGTAGGCTCCCGACTGCCGCTACCTCCTTGAAAATCGCCAGGGACCCTTCAATATTCGTATCGACACATTTTTTTAAAAATGATTTATCAGTTTTAAAAACTTTTTGTTTTCAGAGCAACCGAATTATGGAGACTCCGTTCAGGGATGCAAGAGATGCGTCGAGAGCGCGTGCAGTGCGTACACCAGCGATGCCAGAATGCAGGCAGAGTTTCAGTCTGGGGCCAAGACATCCTCTTCTACCAGATGAAATGGCTGAGCAGCTCGAAGCCCTAGAAGGTTCGATATTTACTGTTTATGATGACGGGTAAAAGAGTTTTTACTTTTGCAATTTTCGTTAATGTGCGAATTTCAATTTACATAGATTTTTTATATTGATGCACGCAGGACTTGTGAAACAAACTTGGAACGTCTGGGGTGTCTCGACGCTGTTTGGATTTAAGCCCGACAGCGAATTGCAGCTGAAGCTGTATGCGAAGAGACTAAGGGAAGAAGTCGCTGGTATTCTACCTCACGAAGATGTGACCTACGACGCTCAGTTCAGTATTATGGAGAGTATAAACTCCAGGCCAGATCCAGCGGATCCACCGGCAATCAAAGTATATCCATGACAATCCATTGTTTTCGTTAGATTACATTCTAATCCAAATACGAACACCGTTTCGACCTGCATCTCCCTAGAAACTCTGAAACTCAGTCTATGTACTTAAGTTATCTTGTTAATTTTGCAGCTACAAATATTTTCTCTCTGAAAATTCGTCTACGTGCTTAAGTTATCTTGTTCATTTTACAGGTAGAAATATTTTCTAAACCCAGCGACAAAGATCAGATCGAGAAGACGATATACACGGGAATTTTTCTATCGTGGCGAACAGTCCTGACAGACGTCGGTTGCGACAATTCCATGAAGTTACCATTGCTCTTGTGTCGAGGAACGAAAAGCGCGATGAACGCTGTTCACACGATAATCGGCCACATGTTCGATTGCATCGTAGTTTCGCTTCCCGCTACGGAGGACGAACTAATGTGGCTCATGCCAATCATACTCAATCCAACGACCAATCAAGAGGCGTCCGAGAAGGGTGAAGTTCGATTGGAATATCGAATACCTGGACTACCAGCTTCAGACACGATTATCATCAAATTCGAGCTTACTGCTTTAGTCAAAATGTGGAAGGCGTATGTTGAATTTTTTTTTTTAAACATTTTGCCAAAAATGTCACCATTTTTGTAATCAATCATTACCAAACGTTCTTTATAGGATCATTGATAACGACGAAGATGAGGCAGAGAGTGATATGTACATTAAACCTGAGCGCGTTGCCAAATTTCATCAAGTTATCAAAACACAGATGTTAGAAGTGGCTGGTCTACAACTTGGATTGTGCATACTGAACAAGATCAGCCTGCCGTCGTTTACCATGACGGATAATCGGGTGGGTATCTTCTTCTTTTTCGCGATATTAATTTGAAACTGGAGTTTCGCGTGTAGAATGTATACTTTTATTTTACGTTGTCCGATGTTAATCTCACTGCAATAAAATAACTCATGTTTGTTTCAGATGAAAGCGACCACTACCGTAGCGATGAATCGTTTCCTCTTATTTTTTAACGACAGAGCTCTGACTGTTCTTCACACCTTGGATTACGATTCAACGCAAACAATAACATCGGAAACAATCGCTTCGCATTAAAAGCCCTCTCTGTGACAATAAAATACGTTACGTTTATTTTTCTACTCAAAGTTCTGAGTCTGCCTTCAATTATAAAATGCATACTCGTTCAAAAAATGTAACGGTCGGCTACATTTTTTTTTGTCGTCCATTGACATGCATTGCACTTTTATGTACAGGTATGAAATATCCTCACTGACGATTCGTCCGTTTTTTTCATTTCGTTCTTCAAGGCTCACTATTGACCACGTCCATCTGTAATTATTTTTCATTAAGTCGCGTAGACGAATAATTTTCATTCAGTATTATAAATAAATACCTGGACAGTCAATTTTTTATTCTTCGACTTCTGAGCTTCGATATAGTGCTGATAATCGATGTATCCGTCGGGTTTCTCGTCGAGACTCGCGGAAACTGAGATCCCTAATACTTCGTCCATCATGAATGGCTTTAGCCACGTAACGAGTGGTGTACGACCATTCGTGTACTGTCCTTCGCGATGAAAGAATAAAAAACCATCGAGAGGCTCGAGGGCTGAGGCTTTTTCCACAATTTCGCTAATATTTCCGTTGCAGGGTTCGCTCGGTAGAGGCAAGATGGGAAAAGTATTTCGAGGCGTGCCTCGAGATTCCAATTCCTTTGTGTCGTCCAATTGAGATTTGAGCCAAAAGAGCCTGAACTCCGCCTGTAAGAAAATCTCGATTATTTAATTGATCCAATAATAATTATTTTCTACCAAATTGATACTTTACATCGCAATTTAACAGCGGCTGATTCGACCACGCTAGTACGTCGAGAGCGTAGTAAGTTTTTTGTTTTTTCAGCCAAATGCAATCTAAAATTGTGCAGCTATTGTTGTGCTCGCGTGAATTTCCTCCCGGAAGAGCGGAGTTGAATTTTCCGAGTCTCTCGCCGTGTCTGCTGTAGGCTTTCGTTTTACCCTGGGTAATGAAAAAACATTGATTACTCGAGTATTCTATCAAACAATAAATTTAATCCGAAATGAACAGTACGAATAAATAACGAATGGCAACAAACTTTGCAGGCGACAACGAGGGATCTTCGACCTTCGGGACACGGCACCAATATCCACTTCTCCATATAATCTTCGGGTATTTCGAGCATCCATTCGGACATCATCAATTTGTTCGCGTACTGCCGATACCTTCTGGCTGAGCGATGAAAGCTTTTGTCCACCTCCATCTCCTGAAGATTCTCCTCGTCCGAATCTAAAGCCTCTTCCAAAATTGCTCTCCCGGCATTGAACGCGGCGTCTCTGCTTCTGTAATAAATAAATATTTATTTATTTATTTCGACGGGAAAAACCCTTTTACAAAAGAGAGAAATATGTTATAATCAGTTAGATTCGATTTTGCATCGAATCTATTATACGATAGTATACTTAGTATAATCAGGGGAATAAATCGGGATCTGTTATTTACTTAATATTTTCCATTATATTTATACAGTAGAAGCCCGTCCGACCCCGTTTGTATCGGATAAGTGAAATCTCGAATAACATACTCAATTCAAACTTGTACTACTTTCATATATTTTTTAAAATAACACACCACTTTATATAAAAATTAACTTTATTAGTTAATTTAGTTATTTTTTTAATACAATTATAATTTAGTTTATTAACATTAATTTCATATAAATATAATGAGAGCCTGACGAATACTTATTAATCTTTACAAATGTGTATTACTGGCTTTACGAAGTCAGTAATGTAGGAATGCTTTAGTTTGCTCGTTTGTTTGTAGCTGCAATATCTCGCCATCGTTTTATCAATAACAGGTCACTTGCAGTGGCTTCCGGTTGTTCCTCGACATATTTAAGAGCAAGTTCGAGAGCATTTACTCCGTCTTCGTGGCTGATTCGTTGGTTTACTTCCGTTTCGTCGTCTTCAATTCCATCCACGATTTCTTCCCCGGAGTTGACGAGTTCGCAAATTTCATCATCGGTAAGTTGATGTTCACAATCATAGCCATTAGCCCATTCATCAGTATCGTTCTTCTTCAGGTTTGCAAAACCAGGGATTTGCAGCATCATGCTGTGCAAATCTATATCGTCTTCAATTTCATCGCTTTCGTTGTTACAATGCAGAACTTTTGCCCATGATTTTTCTAGTGTGGAGCTTTGGATAGCATCCCAAGCTTGAGCTGACCAGTAAATTACACTCCTCATGTTAATCGTAAGCAAACACTCCTTAGTTGTATTGCCGTCACTGATGTTCTCTAGAACCGATTGAAGAAGGAAACGGCGGTAATGACGCTTGAATGTTTCCAGTACTCCTTGATCCATTGGTTGTGCGATGGAAGACACGTTTGGTGGAAAAAATTTTACAACAATGTTCTCACTCTTAAGAGTTGACTCATTAGGATGAGATGGGCCGTTGTCGAGTAACAAAATCGCTTTCCTAGGAAGACCATTTTTCTTCAAAAATTGTTCGACCGAAGGAACGAATTTATCGAAAAACCATTTTTGAAAAAGATCGCGACTCATCCATGCACTCTTCTGATGCGTATAATACACCGGCAAAGCTTCAGGTTTTATGTGTTCGATCGCTCGGGGTTTAGCAGATTTTCCTATGCACATCAGTGGAAGTTTGTGTGTTCCCGACGCATTGGAACACGCTAAAATAGTAACTCTTTCTTTATTCATCTTGTATCCGTCAGTCTTGGAAGGCATCATCTTGTAATTCAAGCCGGTCTCATCACAATTGTATATTTGATGTCTTGTGTATCGTCCTTCTACTACGAGCTTGATAAATTCTTCATCGAACTGATTAATTCCACCTTCATCAGCCGACAATTCTTCGCCACAGACGTTCAACTGACGAATGTCGTGTCTTTTCTTCCATCTATCTAGCCATCCGCAGCTCGCCGTAAACGACTCGTTTTCGTCCGGAAACTGTTTCGCAAGCGATATGGCCTTTTCTTGCAGAATTGGGCCTGAAGACGAGAAAAGAGAAGATAGGTCATTTTTGAAAATACCAATTTGTGTTAAAGATGAATCTGTGAGCTCTGTCAGATCCAATGACTATTCATTCGAAGACGCAAAGCCTAACATACATACCTGATATAGGCAGTCCTTTTTCTCTCATTTGAGTAAACCATAAGAACAAAGCCCTGTCAACTTTATCGTACTCTGCAGGTTTCATAGTTTTACGATTTTTCATAGCACCGCATGATTTAGTCGCATAGTGTTCCAAGCTAGCTCTATTCCGACGCCAATCACCAACAGTCGTTGCTCCAACTCCGTAATCCGCCGCTATATTCCTAATCATTTCGCCCCTATCCAATCTTCTGATTGCATCCAATTTTTTCTCAACACTCACTACAACTTTTTTCCTTTTCTGAGACATCATGATGTTCTACCATCGACTCTAGAATCGGAACTCTTGTATTTGCGGCTTGCAATATAAAAATGCAGTAAGCTTGTAGAAGTTTAAGCATGTACGCAAAAAGTAGCTGTTACAGACTACTCTGCGCAGGGTCATTGGTGCTTTATTCGATTTATCCGAGCCTACACCGTGGTTAATACAGAGGGCTCGGATGAGTTGGATATCTTGGATAATGCCAAGACTCGGATGGTCGAAGGTCGGATGAGCGAGGTTCTACCGTGGTGCACTTTCAATGATAATTCAACACTCTTTCGCTCGTCGCTCGTTGGAACTCCCCCAGGGACTTTTGGAAGTTCAGACCTTCTATGCTACTCGCAAAGTTTGTGAGTCGGCTAATATCTTTGCATTTTTCATTCTTGAAATTGTAATATTCCCCCGACGGTAAAACAGTTACCGCAATGTTTTTTGGTCAAAGATAAAACTGTAAGTCAAACGGATCGCTTACTTTTTCTGGAAAGCCAACAGTTGTTGACGTCGTGCTTCTTGCGGACATTCCTCGTCCTCTATATCTAGTTTATAATTATCTCGACTGATGGGCTTTTTGTAAAATGCCATTCTAGAATTTTCATTCTTATTCCCGATAGCGTCGTTCGTCGGGTCCACTTTGTGTTCTGCCATTGCTCTCGTAACAAATTTGTCAGGACATCTAAAAATTACACTGCAACAAGAAAGAACAAAACATTAATATCGGCAACAAACGAATTACATTTTCTCCCTACTTTTCTCGCCATCGGCGTAAGAACGTTATTTTCATAACTTGTCATTCATGTTTCATCATTTTAATTCTGTCGACTTTACAAAAAAATTGTGAAACAATTTTGACCGGCGATGTATACATGTATTTTGTTGTTGTTGTGCTTACACGAAAATGTATGGCGATTTAATTCTTCAGGTCCGATTCGTTGGTAAACTGCTCTTTATGATAATATGTCTTATCAATGCGAAAATTATTTGTAAGCATTTTTCTTGATATACGATGGTAATTTTATTGATCAATTATATAAATAACACGATACTTTATTATATTCATTTCGCAGAAGACGATAACATTTTTCCAGACACGGGGCACTGCGCACCGATATATTTCATTAATCGCTTGCGTAGAAATGACAACCGGCTGTGAGCTCTTGTAGCTTACATGGAAACTCACCCTGAGAAGCGCTTTTTTTCTATCCTTTTATGTCAGTGCGCCCGTTCGTGGTTCGGTCAATTGAACCGTAAGGAAAGGACCATACTGTTATAACAGCGACTCTATAAAATTTGCGTTGGGCGAGGGTTGTCAGAATAGAGGTTTCCCCTCCGGCTACCTATGTGTTACCCATTGAGCTGCAGCATTGCAGCGATTCGATACCTCATCAATCGTTTTCGTAGAAACCACAAGCGGCTTCAAGCTCTCGCAGCTGATATCGAAACTCACCCTCAGACGCGCATTCTTTCATTCGCCGTCTCGTTCGATTATCTAGTCCACAATGGCCGTTCCGATCTGATAATCGCGGAGCGTATTTGACGCGATCTGTTACATAGTCGTCACCTATGTAAAAATCCCTTTCAACATTAAACGATCGTAAAAAATGTCCCGATCGAGGGTATAAACGAGCGTAGCAATATTAACGATACACTTAAAGTGACAAACGCTTGCGAACCCGTGTTGATTGTCATTGATGCACGGTAGGCGTTATCGAAAACAATCCATTGAAACATATTTGACATAGATAAAATGACGAAACGACTTTTATAAAAATACGTTCGCAAAAATTAATATTTTATAAGAAAGAAAACAAAAAATCTACTCCCAACATGAAAGTTTGTTAGTTCCATTGTTGAGAAACAAGTAAAAAAAAAAAAAAAAAAATGAACGAGCAACTCGACAGTCTGATAAAATGGCTGGACACTTTCGAGCTCGAGTCCAAGCACTCGTCCGTCGAGGACATAAGCGACGGAGCTGCTATAGCAGAAGCGCTCGCCCAGATAGCTCCGGAATGGTTCACCGCAGCCTGGCAATCGAAGATAAAGCTCTCGGTCGGCTCCAACTGGCGTCTCAAGATCAGCAACCTGCGGAAGATAGTCGAAGCCGTTATGGAGTATTACGTCGAGTGTCTCAACCAGCCGCTCTCCGGCTATGTGAAGCCGGACGCGTCGAAGATAGGCGAGCACTGCGACAGCGACGAGCTGCGGAGGCTCCTGCAGCTCGTTCTGGGCTGCGCTGTGAATTGCAATCAGAAGCAGCAGTATATAACGAGAATAATGAGGATGGAGGAGTCGGTTCAGCAGGCGATAATGCAGAGCATACAGGAATTGGAGGGGAGCATGCATGGCCCGAGATTGAGCCTCGGCACAAGCTTGAACTTCGAGGCGTTGGACGTAGCGGACGGTTCGCAGCAAAGGCTGTTGGTGGAGCTTCAGCTCGCGGTCGATCTGAAGGACCAGCTGGGCCAGCGTTGTCACGAGCTGGACCAGCAGCTCTCCATCCTGCAGGAGGAGAAAGCTGCGCTACTCGCGGAGAACAGAAAATTGCAGCAACGTCTGGAGGAATTCGACAACACCGAAGAGTCCGGCTCGACTATGATGTATTCGGGGCTGCGGAAGCAAGTCGAAGACTTGAAGGACGAGATATTCAAGATAGAAACATCGCGCGACGACTACAGGCTCAAAGTGGAGCTTCTGGAGAAGGAGGTCTTCGAGCTGCAGTCGAAGCAGGAAGAACTCCAGAAAGCTGCAGACGAAGCTAACAACTTGAAGGACGAGATCGACGCCCTGCGGGAAACGGCCGACAAAGCGGCGAAGTACGAGCAGACTATAGAATCGTACAAGAAGAAGATGGAGGACCTCAGCGATCTGCGGCGTCAGGTGAAGATACTGGAGGACAAGAACATGGAGTATATGGAGACGAAGATAACGTACGAGGAAGAGACTAAGAGAGCCGGTCTGGTGAGAAATCATTTGGAGCTCTGCAAACAGCAATTGGCGGAGTTTCATCACAAATTGGACGAGCAGAGCAACAAATGCGACAGATTGGAGTTCGAGGCTAAGAAAATGGAGGCTAAACTGAGTTCCCTTCAGCGGGAGAGAGATCGCTTGATAATGGAGCGGGACGCCTTGAAGGAGACGAACGAAGAATTGAAATGCACGCAGGTTCAGGGTCTCGAGAAAATGACGATAGCCGGCTCGGTGGACGATCCGAGCGGCGCGGAGCACGTGCCTCACGAGATGAAGGAGAGAATGTTGCTTCTTCAGCACGAGATAAAGATGCTGAAGTTGAATCAAACTGGCAACGACGAAAAATTGCCCACGGTTCAGGCTCTCCTCGACGATTCCGAGGAGCGCCTAAACACGTTGAGAGGACAAAATCGCAAGGCCAATCAGCGAATAATCGAGCTTGAGAACAAACTGGAGGAGGCTACGGAGAATCGGGCGAGCACCGAGGCCAAGGGTGACTCGCAACGAATAAATCATCTTCAGGAGGAACTCAAGAAGGCGAACGCGGAGAGAGAGCATTTGATCGTTCAGACGGAGGAACGAGAGTCGGCCCTGCAGACCCAGAAGCAAAAGGTCTTTGCGCTTCAGGAGAGCTTGGCGAGGAAAGAGATCGAGTGCAACGCTCTGGACGAACGCTACAGAAAGTACATCGAGAAAGCTAAGAGCGTCATTCGAAGCTTGGATCCTAAGCAGGGCAACTCTTCACCCTCGGAACTGGTTATGCTGCGCAACCAGCTGATGGAAAAACGCAAAAAAATCGAAGACATGGAGCGATCGCTCAAAGAAGCTAAGCTACTGAGAGAAATGGAAGAGAAGATGATGACAACGGCATTTTACCAGCTGGGCTTCGCGTGCAAACGCGAAGCCGTCGACCAACATCTGTCCGCCTTGAGCTCCAGTCAGGGACATTCTTTTCTGGCTAGACAACGGCAACCAGCCGCGAGAAGAGCCATTCATCCTTCGTACAATTTGGAATACGTGCAATGACAATATTAGACTTTAACGACAATCTTCCGAATCATTGTTTTGTTTGTAAACGTTTTGTGGTTATTTTCCGGAGATTTTTATCATGCTTGTATCGTTTTTAATATTTTATCGATTTAGGCGAGGTGAAGCAACCATTTTTTATAGTATTGAGGGAAATACGAAGGATGGTTCATATTGGTAGAAAATGAGAGAGATATGCAATATTTGAATATTAATATATATATATATACATATATATATTATGGACGTATACTGAGGTATTTATTGAAGATTTAGAAAAATGTAAATAGCGTATGTTATATCGAAATAAATGACTCATGTACAAGCACAGGGTGGAACATTTACCCGATCAATTCGTCGATTTATGACTACAGACAGATTTAATCCTTTGAAGCACGGTGTATCACAGGCGATACATCTCTTTGAATTCAGAAAACATGTATCAATAACCAATCGATGTATTTGACACTTTATACTTGTAAAAAAAAAAACAAAAAAAAATTCTATGCTTCAAAGGGTTAACGGCCCTAGTATACAGTGTGTACGTTGGCACGCTGTTGCTCGGGAAAAACATTTTCCTCATCGGCAATTAAACCCGTAATAGAATCAAACACGCTACACCACTGAAAAAATCGTCCAACAATGAATATCAACGCAAATGTACGGAATAATATTTTAATATACGATTTTCCCCGATAAAATATGCGAAAGTTGTCAATTAATTATTCGTAATAAATAAATTATTAAAAGGCATTTCTCTACGTAACGAACTATCTAAACCCTTTATAAACAAAACAAAAAATCTGTTCGCGGAACCGAACAGATATTTTTTGCCAAAGGACTTTCTTACTGCTCGATAATCTTAGCAGCAACTTGGCGAATCAACATACGATCATGTTGGAAGAATACGAAGTACACACAGCTTTTCGCTACTGACACGAAACATACCCGTTTGCCCATGAACGATATTTGCTAATTTGTTGCTCCTTTGTTTTTTTTAAATTATTTAGTTAAAGGATCACTACGATTGTACCCTGGTCGAGCATATACTGCGACACATATCTTGTCTCTCCCTGTGCAATCTATTAACGTACGTGGATACGCGATTGCTGTATATCGCGTGCTTGGAACGATTGTCATTGGCAATAGCCTGCAACGCGTCAAAATTCCTTTGAAAATGAAATATCGCTGCGAGCAAATCCCATATACTAAATTCCGGCCACAGGGCTTCCGCGAAATAGACACATGTGTAACTTATCTGTAACAGAAAAACAATGTATTTGATAGGTAATTTAGATTTTTAAAGTCGTCTTCGTCCCCGCGTAAGCGGTTAATTTCTCATCCCCGACTTACTTGCCACAGAAGAAAGTCGCTGAATCTGATTTCGCCAGAGCTACGGATCAGAAGATCCGGCTCTGGTGAATTGTGTGTGTAAAGACTCTTCGAAATCAGCTCTTCGCTAATATCATCTGGCGTTATTTCGTTATTCATTACTCCGTCTACAGCCGCTTTCACGGCTTCGGTAACTTCGTCCGTAGCTAAATTTGAAAAAATATTCAGATTAGCTAATATTTTTAAAATCTACAATATTTTAACTTGTATAAATTAATGTACACATTGAATTATACAAGTCGGACTTAAATCAAGTTTATGGCGAAGAGTCTGCCACACGCAGAGGGTCGATAAAAGTAACTTACATGTATATGCAAAAGCTATGTTCAGCAGCGCTTTGTCATTGTCCTTTGTTATGGTCATTGCCTCGACCATGGGTTTTCTAACGTCTTCCGGAATCATCGACATGTTACCGATTATACGAATCCGTACACCGTGCTCCATCAGCTTGTCCCTGTAAATTCACGGCTGTTCAGTAAATTCAAACCGCTCGATACGTTCGCATTTCGTCGATTAAAAACTGACCTCTCGTCCAGAAGCCTCTCAAATTTTTCCCTCGCCAGACTCATAAGGCCATCGACCTCGTCCTTGCTGCGCTTAAAATTTTCGATGCTGAACGCGTACACCGTTACTTCTTTGATACCCAGATCCAGACACCATTGCAAGGTCTCAGCTAGTTTGTCAAATCTGAAAGGATAAATTTATTAACACATTTGTCAACAATAAAACAAAACTCTCAACAATATTCAATATTCGACACCAACACTGCAAGGAACTCAGTGTGCTCGCGTATGGTGGGACTCCGGAACGAATATTCACGCATGAACTTCACAGGCATTTCAAACAAATTCAATCATCCAGAGCTACGAATAACTCGAGCTCAGTAATTTCGGCAAAACATATATATTTTTCTACCCATATAAATTTATAATTACCATATAATAAAATTATATCATTATAATATTATAAAATTATAACTGTATGAACTTAAAAGAATATAATTATAACTATATTCTTAAAAATGTATAGTTTTTTCTAATTCGTTGAATTGTATTTTTATTTTTATTATATTCTAAACTTCTGTTCGCTAGTTCTCGATTATCTTTTGCAATATACACATGATCTGTCACCACTGTTGTCTGTACAGTATTCGTGTCATTATGTAAAAGGAGAAATCTGTTATATAAATTGAAATTAAATTTAAAAAATTTAAATTAAATATAGACCCTTTGCTGTGACCCTCGATGCACACGGCGTTCTTCTTGTTGGCGTAACGTCTGTTTCCATCCATGATAAATGCAATGTGCTTTGGAATGCGTCCAGTCTTGATAATCTTCACTGCTACCAGCTGGAAGAAGCCCAGCGTATTTTCCCTTATCCAAGACATCCTTCTGTACCCTATTCAACGAATTATATGTTTGCTGTAAAAAAGAAAAAATTCTGCTCGTATACAAAATTCTTTTACAAACGTGCATCATTTCATGACAGCGCCGTTATCTCGTCTTTGTGTATTCCGGAATGCTGGTGTTATCACAAGTTTGCGCCTGTAAGTGCATGGATAATTTTTGCCTTAAATTTGCGAATATTAAAGATACGAAAGGTCGGCGACAATCCACAAATAAAAAAAAAAATGAACGAAACAAAAATTTGGTCTGTCAAAGTTTCTGTGATCCGTCGAATTAATAAAACATAGCCGACTCTATTGACAAACAAACGCGGATCTACAAAAATGTTTAATACAAATTATCATCGAAGGCTCACATCGGCGAGTCTCTTCAATTTTTGTTCTTTCCCGATCGTAAAATCTTCGTCACCCGAGAGATAAATAAATAATCCAGATGCGACGAAACATATGGAAAAATCGTATGCAATTTTATGTTTCAGAAATGGTTAGCAAAGCTGATGTAATATGTGTGTAATCAGCCATCTTGAAATTGTTCTCGGTATTCAAACAAATTTTTCTCGACTCTCATTGTCCGCCGAAAAAATTCGTAATATCCCGTGTGTCAATTAACAATCGCACGTGCCACGGAATCCGCAAAGAGTCCCGACGATCGGCCGAAAGAACAACGAGAAGAAAGGTCGCGAAAGAAAACGATACAAAAAATAAACGCGAGAACGGGAGCATTGTTTTATTTTTTACGACACTCGTACGTACGGTCGGAATCGTGGGTTATCACTGATTCATTGTTTCGTGCCCGATGGCAAGTCCGCCCGATCCTTCGCCTTGGAATTGACGTATTTCGCCGTTAGCATAAAACATCGACGTGCCGTTACGAAAGCTCAATCATCTCTTATCGCACGGCGAATTTGCACGCTTATCTTCGAAGGAAAAAAAAAAAAATTATAACCTCAAAGAAAAATGCCTCGAAAGCACGACATCGAAAGCGTCTCGGGCGATCGAGTTACGAGGATTAAATTTTCTTAAGGACGAAGAAAAAAAAATAACGAATGGCAGTGGGAAAGAAAATTTTTATAAGCGTTAAAATAAGTGACCGGGGTTCCCTAGGTTAAAAATTCGTCCCTGAATATTTGTGGGAGAAAGCGCTAATGGTGGGGGGGGGACACAAGAGTTGGGAACTACTTTTCGTTCGTAGGTTACGACGAGCATGCGTGTGCGTCTCGCGGTCCGTGGTCGCTCCACTACTGAGCGAGAACCCAAATGATAACTGAAAACGTTAACGCCGCGCAATGAGGCGAGAAAAAAAATGTTATAATTTCCATGAGTTGGTCGCGTTAATGTAACAGTGTATGCGGTGATAGATGAAAAAAATGGAGGCCGGATCGTCGAGAAACGAGAGGGTGATCGAGCCAGGTAAGACGAAAAACGACGACGCGGACCGAGGGCCGAGAGAGTTCCGACGGGTGATGTGCCGTGCGCGCGAGCGTGTGTGCGGAGAAAACGTAACATAACCAGCCCGCTGTTGTTTCTTTATTTGCAGAGCTTTACTTTCTCATCGCTAAGTTTCTCGAAACTGGACCGTGTCGTGAAGCCGCCGATGTGAGTAAATTCACGAAAAAATTTAAAGTAATCGTTCTCATAATTAACACATCGTCGATCGTATTTTCAGGTACTGAAGCGCGAATTGGAACGAGCCAAGGTAAGATCATTATACCTTCGCGGTTGACGTTTTGCCGGGGCTCTCGGTGTATATAGTGGCTCCACATGGCTTGCACGTGGTTTCTGTCAAAACATTACATTTTCGAGGTCGACGAACTTCTTTGCATATAAGGATGAAGAAAAAAAAAAAAATCATGATCGATTTTTTTTTCTGTTTTTTGCGCAGATTTTGCCGCAGAGATTAGATTGGGAGGCAAATTCGCATAATCAGAGTTTCGACGAATTGGTGAGTATTTTTGGATTTCATGTTCGTTCGCGAGTGGACATTTTTAAAAAATGGTTACAAGAATTTTTAGATTTTTTTTTTTTTGAGCCCGTGGGATAAAAAAAGAAAGGTGGAGATTGTTGGGTATTGTTGCTCGTAGGATCGAGAGGGGCTTGAACAACATCGAAAATACCCCTTCGCCCTCTCTGCGCCACCCCTATCCGATGCTTCTCGGGATTTACCCCTTCTACCTTGCTATTGCACAAGAATACATCTCCCACTCCACTCGACTTCTACCAATGGGCGTCAACGCCCGGCCATTTTACTCGAGCCTGATCAATGAATATATATACTCGGAGCTTATTTATAGAATCGCGTCGACTGCGCGACGAGTGGGGACGCGCCATTGGTCCGTTCACCTCCGGAGCTTCGTGATTCGTTGAACGAAGGAAACTACTTTCGGAGACGTTTGAATCGGGGCGGCAAATTATATTTTATCGAGTTAAGAAAGTGTTGAGAAACTTCGTCGAAAAATCGTGATCTAAAGATTTCACTGAATCACGCAATGCGCTAATAACGCCATATAAGGGGCATTTTCAGAAAATCGGACTCTGCAAATTTTACGCGGTGGAACGCGGTTACTGGAATTGTACAGTTTTCACCCGATTTGTGATCCGATTTTGCATTCATCTCGCCTGCACAGATTTTACTCACATATGTGTATTCCCTCGTCTTCAACAATTACCGGACTATTTTATTTTTTATTTTATTGTATTTCAAAAAAATCATTTATTGTCTTTTTAAATAATTCATTTTATTTTCTCACTTAAAGATTAAAGTCTATCAATCTTACAGACTTTGAATCGATAAGTGGAAAAAAAATGTAATTGCAATATTGAATGCCGATTTATTTTTAACAGGAAAAGAAGTATCCTCACATCGGTCCAAAGCACCTATTACAAATATGCGCGAAGATTGGACCAATTTTGGAGAAGGAAGTGCCTCCATGCATTCCCGGGGCTGTATCCCTCTTGGGAGCTGGCAGGCAGTCGATGCTGCGTACAAAAGAAGGTTTGAACAAAAAGATTATATATTGGTCGCGGAAATGCTATGGATAAATTTACCGAAATTTTTTTTACGGATGTTGTCCAACGGGATAAAAAATTGAAATTTCGTGCCGTTTCATTCAATTCGGCAAAAAAAAAAACCTTAAAGCCTGGCTCGTCACGTTTTACGATTTTAATTAGTACAAGCTCACGATTTTTTAATTCTTTTTTAAACAATCATTGAAACTATTTTTCGCTACAGATATTCTACGACAATTTCGAGGTATCGTCGCTTATTCCGGAAGACTAGGCGGAAAGCCTTTCCTCGAGCAACCCTTCGAATTATTGACGCACAATATTGGTAAGTAATCAATAAAATCTACTAAATGCATTAAACATTCAAATATCGAATAAAAATTATAACAAAAAAATAACGTCTGAATAAAAAAAAAAAAAAAAATATTACCATTGCAGTTCGAGCTCTCCAAGGACGTGAGAATGCCGGACCGCTGTGCCGTCGGGAAGTCGTCCCGACGAAGTTCTATTCGAAACTGCAGATGTATCGGCACACGCTCGGCCACTTGTCCGCCGTGTATTGCGTGCTGTACGATCGAACGGGAAAATACGTTATAACCGGAGCCGACGACTTGCTCGTGAAAGTCTGGAGCACGTTGGACGGCCGTTTGTTGGCAACGTTTCGAGGAGCGTCCGCCGAAATAATGGACATCGCTGTCAACTTCGATAATTCGTTGCTCGCAGCTGGAAGCTTGGATCGGCTATTGAGAGTTTGGTGTTTCAAGACTATGTCGCCGGTCAGTAGCCAAGAAAGAAAAGCGTGCCGAAGCAATGCTGATGTGTGTTTCCACAAGTGAAGATATTGTGACGGCACGGTGTTTTGATACCGAAAGCTGCTTGGACAGGTTCAGCTGTGGAGCTTCACATCGAGATTGTGGAGCTTCAGAGCCGGTGCTGGAACAGTACAGGCAGTTTCTGGATGTAACATGCCGTGCTGTGAGAATATCGTCATCTGCGGACATTTTCCCGGCACGGTGTGTGTTCCTGTGCTGGTGCAGAGTAGAGCTCGTGCCGTTAGTTTTCTGTCTGGGTAGTAAGAGAACTATACCGGCTGGTTTCGGAACCCGAATGGTCCGGCCGGCACAGGGTCGATGCCAAAGAACTCCGGTTCATACTTTCCGTTACGATTAATTTTAACTCTCGGCTTTTCTGTCCTCTACAGGTTGCCGTTCTGTCCGGACACTCGGGTATGATAACTTCGGTGAATTTTTGCCCGATATTGTGCAACGGTGTGAGCTACTTGGTGTCCACGAGTACGGACGGATCCGTGGCCTTTTGGTCGCACACGAAAAAAGACAACGACCGTGCAGTATTTCAGTGAGAACTTTTACCTTTTACACGTTTCATTCTACCAGATATTTAATACATTGTTATCGGAACTGAAAGTCGTTGAAACGTTTTATCCTTAGATCGAAGCCGATTCAGTACCACGAGAAAATGCGACCGGGACAAGCTCAGATGATCTGTGCGTCGTTCAGCCCCGGTGGAGCATTTATGGCAGCGGGCTCGGCCGATCATCACGTTCGCGTTTACGCTATGCTAGGTGACGAGGGTCCGCGCCGAGTACTCGAAGTCGAGGCTCACACCGACACCGTCGACAGCATTCAATGGGCGCACAGTGGTCTTAAATTCATCTCGGGCTCGAAGGACGGCACTGCGAATGTCTGGCACTTCGAGCAGCAACAGTGGATACACAAACGGCTTCTCATGACCACCAAACTGCCAGGGTAAGTTATCCGAAATTCAAGATAACTTTTAAGGAGGTCGGAGCGTTTCGCACTAGTCAAATGAATGCTACATTTTTTTAAGTGGTTTATATAAACTTTTTAAAGCAGGCACGAATTAGCACTTCTCCTGCATTCGTCACAAAATTAAGAATTTAAAGTTTGCTTTAACACTCTCGTATCGCAAATTGCCATGACGCATCTATCGATTATAGTTGATGGTTATTTCTGTTACAAATGTTCCTCAATAGAGTAAATGTCCTCAACAGAGAAAAACATTAACTGCGATGATTCCCAAAAATATTACTTTGTGCTCATTTTCTAAAAGGTACACATTCGTTCAGTTTAAAAAAAGAATAATCCGTAATTTTTGCTCGCTTTGTATCTATTACGGCTCATTCTCTTCCTTGAACGATGCTCTACGAATTCACCGCCTAGATATTCGATAGTATTCTCCGTTGAAAAATGTCAGACTTTTCCAGTTAAAAATGACAGCCTTCCCCGTTTGTCTGTAATTTTTAAATGGAAAATACTATCGAATATCTAACCGACGGCAATAGATGCACGGTTGGTGTGCTGCTCTGGCGGTTCCCAAAGTTAAGCGGGACTGCTCGGGGTCGGTACTTGGATGGGACCGCCTAGCCGCAGGCTGGCTGGCGCATCGAATCGTGGAGCGGGAGGCAATTTTCTCGGAGATTGGTGATTATCAAGTAGGACCACCATTCTCTGAGGACAGGGCCGTCCGTGCATGGCCAGGTTTTCCGCAGTTTCCCTGTGCCCGTGTGTGAATGCGAATGCCGTCTGTGAAGCGCTCCAACCTCAATCGAATTTTCGTTTCAATCGTATTTTACGTAAAATGAAATGTTTTCAACAGGGAACCGGCGCCGGACGACGACACGGCCAAAAAGCATAAAGTAACGATGGTGAGCTGGGACGTGAGCGACCAGTGGGTGATAACGGCCGTTAGCGACAGTTCGTTGAAAGTGTGGAACGCGAGAAACGGCGAATTGGTAAAAGTTCTACGAGGACACAAGGACGAGGTGTTTGTGCTGGAATCGCATCCGAGCGATCCGCGAGTGATACTGAGTGCCGGACACGATGGTCAACTCATGGTCTGGGACGTATTGAATACCGACCCGATAGCTTGTTTTCAAAATTTCATCGAGGGCCAAGGTAACGGCGCGGTTTTCGATGCCAAGTGGTCGCCCGACGGTACCATGCTTGCGGCGACCGATTCTCACGGACACTTGTTGATGTATGGATTTGGATGTGGGCCCGAAAGATTAAAAATCGTGAGTATATTGTTTATTCCCGAAGGTTCACAAAACGCTCGCCGATGTGATGATTGTGTGTTAACATTATGTATTTATTTATTTATTTATTCACGGGATAAGCTTTTTTACAAAAAAGAAAACATACAGGTAGGGTAAATCGGCCAATGAATGGACAGTTGAGCAGACGAAAAAGCCAATGAATACACTTTTTTATGCACGCACGAATTTATTTACTTATAAATCGAAACTAATTTACTGATCCAACGACAATTGACGAGTTTAATAAACATTTGATAATGCGACGAAAATTTTACAGGTCCCCAAGGAATTATTCTTCCACACGGACTATCGGCCGTTGATACGCGATGCCAATAATTATGTTCTGGATGAACAAACACAAACGGCGCCGCATCTGATGCCACCGCCGTTTCTCGTTGACGTCGACGGCAATCCTTATCCTCCGGCGTTGCAGCGTCTCGTTCCCGGTCGGGAAAATTGTCGCGGGGAACAGCTCGTTCCAAATATTGCCGTGGGTGCTGGAGGTAAGCTGGAAATACATCAAACAACTCGACAGTAGAACACAATCTGAATTTGCGCTGTTCTTTCGTTAGTACGTAATTACATTTCCGCAGATATATTAGTCTCTAATCGTTCGTACTTACATTTCAGCGGATTTGTTAGGCTCTCAAAGAAATGAATCGAAAAATGCAATCACTTCTCAGACTGGCGCATTTAAACGTGTGTATTGATATTTTTTTTTTTTCCTAGGAATGCAAGAGGTTATAGAAGGACTTCCTATCCACGAGCCCCGTTCGCATATCGACAGGCTGATAGAAGCCCTTGCCCAGCGTCGAAACATCGTCCACGCCGATGGCGAGATGGCAGACGAGCGAGACGAGAACGGCGGCGAAGCTCAAGTCCGTCAAATCGCGAGTCCACGGGGCAACAGGCCGGGCTTGCGTCGGGCCGGTGACGTCGAGGGAGTTCGGCAGAGTAGCGGGAATTGGCAACGAGACAATACAACACCTTGGAACAAGCCGATTCTCGCGCGACCGATGAATCCTGCCATTCGCGAGACACAATCACAATTGCTGTACGTATGACTATAAAGATTATCCCTGGAAGGACGCCTCGGAACGGCCTGACGAATATTGTATATGTTTTTTTTTATGTTAGAAACGGAATGGCGGAGATGGAATTGGAAAATTGGAGACGCGAGATGAAAAGGAGACCGCAACCAGCAGCAACGACCTCGGCGACTCAAGGAACCATTGGCAATCGTTTGGCCAATCAAAAACGTAACAGAGGCATAAGACACGGTTACAGGACACGAGCGGCGCGAGGCGAGGAACAAGAGGAGGATGACGTTGACGTAAGAGATTGTTTTACTTACTTTACAAATTATTACAACAGAACAAATATGACACACATTTTTCGAAGCTAAATGAATGTCAATAATAGTGGCGAATATTCACACACGTTTTATCCCCCCGTTTAGAACATCGACGTTGTCGGAAATGGAAGTTCGGCGAGCAGCAACAGCAACGATTCAACAGCCGAGGAGATGAGTTCGGACAGTACGTCGTCGGAGTCCAGCAGCGAATATTCCGACTGGATAGCCGATCACGGATTGAATCTCGAACCTCCAAAACGAAGTAAACGAAAACCCGTGGAGACCAGACCGTCCGTTACACCGCCAAGCGCTACGAATCGGAGAAGAAGCGAGCGTCCAAAAAAGAAGGTACGAATCAATGAATTTATCACCCATAAATTTAAGTAATTATTTATCGTTGATCATAATCCGTTCTCTTTAAATTTTTTTTTAGTTACCCGTTGTACCGACCGGAGTCGCCGAAGTTCCTGACCTATACCGTCCATCGGAATGGCTGACGGAAGTAATACCTCGCAAAGCGCCTTATTATCCGCAAATGGGCGACGAAATAGTATATTTCCGACAAGGCCATCAATTGTACATCGACGCCGTTAGAAACAAGAAAGTTTACGAGCTCGGACCGCGAAGCGAGCCATGGACGAAAGTCAATCTTAGGGTGAGGAAAAAATTATGTGTTTCAAGCCTTGAAGCATGGATCTATTGAGGAGTTAAGGAGGTTCGAGCGCTTCACACTAGTCAAATGATTGCGAAATTTTTTAAGTAATTTATACAAACTTTTATGCATCTATTGATTATAGTAGAAGGTTATTTCTAGTACAACAGGTGTCCTTAATTTAGAAAAACATTGATTGCAATGGACTTGCTACAACTTTTTGCTCGATTTTCATGTATTACGGCTCATTTGTCTTCCTTGAAAGTTGCTATACGAATTCACCACCTAGATGTTCGATAATATTTTCACAAAAACAAAAGGCTATCATTTTTTTACGGAAAATCCTATCGAATATTTAGATGGTGAATTCGTACATCTTTAAATGAAGCGAAATGAGCCGTAATAGATCGAAATCGAGCAAAAATTACGGATTATTTTTTTAAAAACTGACTTTAAAAACTCATTTGACGTAGAAGTCAATGGACTAGTGTAAAGAGCATCCAACCTCCGTAAACAATTTTTATAGTGACTTTTTCTTCAGTATTTGTACAACTTCTTCGGAGTCGTGGAATTTTCTAAAATTATTTCCAATCTTGTTTCGCCCAGCGATATTTCGTTTTTTCAGTTTGATAATGAAACTTTTATGCTTCGTGTTACATATATTTTTCTTCGCTCTTCAACAGGCACAAGAATTCGTGAAAGTAGTCGGCATAAAGTACGAAATTCGTCCTCCCCGTCTATGCTGTCTGAAGTTGGCTCTGATGGACGACGACGGACGGTTGACGGGCGAAAATTTTACCATCAAGTATCACGACATGGCAGACGTATTGGATTTCTTGGTTCTGCGACAAAGTTTCGACACGGCGCTGGCTCGCAGCTGGTCCGAGGGCGATCGTTTTCGTTGCACGATCGACGACGGCTGGTGGATGGGACAAATCGAGTCGATGGAACCGCTCGATGACGATTTTCCAGAATCATTTTTCATGTGCTTTCGCGTCAAGTGGGACAACGACGAGTACGAGAAAATGAGCCCCTGGGATCTCGAACCCATCGACAATGACAGTAAGAGTTTATTTTCGTGAAATTATCCAAATAAAACGATTGAAACAATTAGCGATTGAAACAAGAATAATCCAATTACGGTCACAGTTGAAAATACATTTTTATAACTATGATTTTAAAGTCTGTTTATTAGCAGCATTAAAGGGCCGTGAAAAATATGGTCGACGTAAAAAAAAAAGAAAAAAATGAAGGGAAAATATTCAGAGAATAAAAAAAAAATTTCATCGTGTTTAGTCTTATATTTTGGGAGATGAAATAGTGACGGCATGTTTCATACAGGGCTTCCTTCAGTAATCGGTGGTGCCGTTCCCGTTTTACCAGAGGAAATTCAAGCGATGTTGTACCAGCCGCAACCGGAGGAATGGCCGATGGGTGATCGCGAGGCTACGTGTCGCAGAATCGCGCGTGGCTTCGATAACGTCATGAGCTTGGCGATAGCCGAACCGTTCATGGCACCGGTCGATCTCAACGTGTATCCGTTCTATGCCTTCGTCGTCGAATATCCGATCGATTTGACGACCATAAAATCGAGACTGGAAAATCATTTTTATCGAAGAATCACCGCGGCGCAATTCGACGTCAGATATCTGGCCACGAATGCCGAACAGTTCAACGAGCCTCACAGTCAAATAATTAAACGTGCCAGAATCATCACCGATTTATGTCTTCGTATAATCAAGTAAGATTTCCTTTCTCAATTCAATTTGTTCCGTCTTTAACGATACAAATATTTCATTAGGCCTTCATTGGCCAAAAGAGACAATTATTATTTTCATACGATTAAATTTACCGAATTTTCTCACAGAGGAAATACCGAGATGGATATAACGGCGTTATATCACCAGCTAGCCGACACGTACGACTCGACGGATTCGGAAGTCGAAGTCGAAGCCCGTAGGGAAAGGCCCTCGACAAGTCGCCAAAGACCTACGTCGAGCCGAAGTTTACGGTCCCAAGAAATTTCCCCCGATTGGAGACTCGCTTGTCGACAGTTGTTGGAAAGTTTGTGGCAGTGCGAGGATTCCATTCCTTTCAGGTTTGTAGCGATCGATAATTTTTATTATTTCACTATCTCTCTGATCTCATGATTATCATTTTTTTTCGTTGCTGTATACAGAGAACCCGTAGATCGACTTGAACATCCTGACTATCATCAAATTGTCGACACGCCTATGGACCTTAGAACCATAAAAGAAGATTTGCTGGGCGGCAACTACGAGACTCCTGCCGAATTTGCCAAAGATATGAAAATGATATTTTCGAATAGCAGAAATTATAACACGAACAAGCGATCGAGGGTCAGTAACAATTTTTTCTTATTTTTCACGAACCCTGAAGTTCATTTTACAATATTATCATTTTGTTTGTGATATTTTTATAGATATACACGATGACTATAAGATTATCAGCGATGTTCGAGGAGCATATGCGAAGAATATTAGCGACCTGGAAGTCAGCGCGACGACGCACTGCCATGGCAAAAGTTAACGTAAAAGCGAAGAGTCCAGTAAGGAGCGTTAAAACTCGATTAACCAACGGAGCCGGTAAGTTCGAAATAATTTTTCTTCGCAAAGTTATTAATATTTTTCATAAATAAATAACAAAATTTATGATTATTCAGGTCCGTCGCGAGCTAAGAGTTCCGATAGTTCCGACGAAGATGACAACGTCAACATCGAGAATGATGACGAAGAGATAGAAGAGCCAGAGGAGGAAGAAGAAGAGGAGGCGTCGACGAGACAGAGAAGAAGGCCGGCAACTATCGATACCCCGGGTAAGCATATTATTAAAACAAAAATTTAAGCTATTAGGCACGCGTAGCTTCTTCGTAGAGGAAGCCTTCGTGGAAAGTTTCCTTCAGATAGAGCTGGGCAGTATTTTAAGTACACGATACTCGTGTCGTACTTGAAGTCGGTATTTCAATTATATGTGTATTTGGAATACGGGCAGTACTTCAAGCACTTCAAAAACTTCAAGTGCAATGTACTTGAAGTATATTTTACGGCAAGATGTACATAGTACTTAAGGTACCAAGTCCTTGTTATCGAATCGAGCACGTGGTGCTTGAGGTAGTCTTTGTGAATAGTGTTCACCTCGCATAAGTTTCAGGGAAATGAGAGGGAATCGCAAACACTTCTGGACGGTATAAAAATCTGAAAAATCAAGCATATTAAAGGTGCTGAAAAAAATTCACTTTTTTTTTTATATGCGAAAAATGTGCAGAAAATCACAAAATTGAAAGTAAATTAAAAAACTTGAAAAAATACATTCGTCCTCAGAAAAATGAACGAATCATTTTCATTAAAAAAAGTTAGGTTCCCGGGACATTTGTTGAACAATTTTATTTTTCATCAATTTGTTAATCATTTTGGAATTATTATTATGCAAAAATTAATCTTTTCAGCGCCTTCAATATGCTTGATTGTTTTCAGATTTTTATACTATCCAGAAGTGTTTTCAATTTCCTCTCATTACTGTGAAACTTATGCGAAGTGAACACCATTCGCAAGGACTACTTTAAGTAGTCGCTACTTCAACCACTTCGCCAAGCTCTACTTTAAGAAAACAGAATGCTTGTCTAGGGTTAACTCCAAAAAAATGGAACAATTTTACCAAATGAATACTTGACCTACGCGCTGAATTAAGAGGCGCGGTGGCGTTTCGATGCCTGGTGTTTTTGAAAAACTATTCTTATTTATAAAACGCTATTAAACTCCTCAGGACCTTCGACCTCCCGCATGACGAATGGCCATAGCAAGTCTTCAGGAGCATCGTCTCGTCGCCTTCGAAATCCACGCAACGCCTCTACAATGAAAAAGCCACCGAACAACACTGAGAGCGACGCGACTCACTCGAGCGCTCCCTCGCCTCAAAGCTTCGTTAGTGACAATGGCCCGGTCTGGCAAACTAGAACTCGAAAACCAGCGAGCAGTGGAGCAGAGGACAGTGATTCGGGCGACAGTTACAAGCCCGGTGCCCGTGGCAAGCAGACTCGTAGAAATCGCGCGAAAAATAGTAAAAATAGTCGCCCAAAGCCAAAGCCACGAAGACTAGTAATTCAAGAAGACGAAGAGGAGGACGAGGAGGAGGAACCCGACGAAGAGAACGAAGATAACGATCGTGAAAATTCCGACGACGAGTCTGAAGAGGAAGTGCCCGAAGTTGTCACTAGAAACTCGACGAGATCGCGCACCGCGGCCGTGGCTCAGAAACGCGTTCCCGAGACGAACAACTCTAGAGACGGTGACGGCAGCGAAGTCGCGGATTCGTCTAGCGACGACGAGGAGGACGCCCGCAGCTCGCGTAACGAGGATGCCGCTGCGAGCTCGGACAGCAAGGACTCGGACGGTAACGCCGAGCTGCCGAGGACCCAAAGAAAAGCTCGTTCCTCGAGGGACACCGATAACGAAGACGGCGGAGCGGTGACGCGGCGCGGTGGCAAAAGACCTCGTTACAATGTAGATAGCGACGAGGACGACGAGGACGACAGTGAATCGACACCGGTGCGCAATCGACGGAGCGTAAAGCGACGATATTACGCGGAGGAGAGCGACGAGAGCGTGCCTGATCAGGCGATAAGCATAAGCAGCAGGGGGCGCGTGAGGAAAATGACTGCCAAGGCGCGAGCCTATCTATTGGAGTCACCCTAACGGCCTTCCCGATGTTACTAGAATTAATCTGTAAATACTTTAATCCGATTACATTGTACGATTTCGTGTACGAATTTCGGCGAACCTAACTTTCCTCCGTCGGTAAAACGGTAAAGTACCGAAACATTTGCGACTCTGAGGCATCGCTGTCGGAAAGTGATTTATACCTCGGCTTCGAAGAGACGATTGTACATCCTATGCGCGGCTTCGAGTTACGATTTCGTGAAGACATAATCGAAAAAAGAAAACTGGCGGATAAACGGAGAAACGAATAGTTACCGACAATTACTCTTAATACAGCTTTTTTTCGGGGATGCTTTTTTGTCGGATCGAAAAATTGCGACGAGCACAGGCTTCATTTTTGCTTCGTCTGCAACGTGACTATTCTGTTTCAAACGATACATTTACGTATTGATGATACGAATTGAATATGATAAGTTTTTTCGATAACAAATACATACTGTATCTACGAACGGTAAAACAGTCACCGTATGTTTGGCTTCTCCTCGAAGTGCGGGTTTCTATTTAAAAAAAGGAAATTGTTGTAGAATAGAAGACACAACAAGACACATTCTATTCGTGATGTTTCGATAGAATGGAGTTACCGACGCAAAAAAAATCTTGGTTACCGACACTATTGTTCAAAGCACTTTTCTCAATGGTGTTCTGGATGAAAGGCACAGTCACGTATAGTGTGTGCATATATCTAATCGATTACCTACTACGCTTGTCGACAGAAATGCAATCGATTCGTCGAAAAAAAAAAACACTAAAAGTCTGTCAATAGATTCCTGTTTTAACGACGGAGGACTGTCGCATTGCATCAGATATTAATTCGCTGACCGTAGCATTACGATACGCGTATTGAAAAATTTTGTCGACTATTTCGATCGTGCCCGTACGCTTGGTATTTTTTACGAACGAATTTGATAGACGACGCATTATCGAGATAATTATCGCTTTATTGCCGTTCGATGCGGAAAACGCAGAAATTCACGAAAAAAAAAATCTTATCCAAATGATCTTCGCTCGGCAAACTTTAAATCCTCGATTTATCCAATTTTGATGTTTAGAGTGTGGAAACGAACGAACTTTGTACGTGTTGTTAGTCCGATGGGAAAAACATTGTCACAATACGTAAACTTACGGGTTTCTACGTACGGTTTTCGCTGTTATAGACGTAAATCACTGCCATTACCAGCGTAAATTTCTAATGTTCGGAGCTATGTTAGTTGTTAGTCGATGCATGTCGGAGTATCGAACCGATAGTTGAATGTATATATTAGAGTACCTGGAGGAGTACCGATGACTTATGTCTTCTCACAATATTTACAATGACGCGACACAGAATCTGCCGAAAAAAATCTTGAAGAAAACCCTCTCGCGGTGATGTTAAAGCCCTCCGTCGGTACGACAGTTTCCTTCAACAAGAAATCGGCATTATTTTCACCCTTACGAGATTTGTTTTTCGAAAAGAACATTTTTTACTTTTCCCATTTTCAAAAATTGTCGATCTTGATGTCGACAATTTTTTTTTTTGTTTTCTCGTGACCCAATTGGAAATTATTGGTGCGTAACCCCGCTGTATTTTTATCTCCTCTTCGTTGAAATTTTTTTTTGTTCTTCCATTTGTACCTCCGGAGGAATTTCACACAGTCTCGGAAGATCGTGTCAAATTTCTCCGGGAAGATATCGAAACCGATATCGAATTTTTAACACGTTTCACAATCGAATCTCTCGCTGTAAAGTTAAGTTATTGGTTCAGTTAAAAAAGAAACCGAATTTTCACAACATTCTACTATCGTCAAATCAGTATGTGATTCACGAAAAAATATGTGTAAGATCGTACTTATATTTGTGTAGAAAATCAATCGGGAGTAATGAAAAAACAAAAAAAAGAAACGAGGCGGTACCTTTCAGATCTTTGTTTTTTCTCTTTTTATTTATCGAATCTGACACTAGATTGCAACGAGTACCACATAATGTCTTCTTCTTTCAACGCGTATAATGCTTCATAGAGAATTCACGATCAGCAGAGTAATATTTACTGTCCCGATGAATTAATTTCTTTGATTGCGTTTAAGCGATAATTACGGCGCGACGTCGAACGCACGATTAATCACACAATCGTCTCGTCGACCGGAAGATCATTTGTCATAAGCACGGAATTATGATAAAGGAAAAGAAAAAAAAAAACCCGTTAGCTTTAGCGCAACAATGATTTGTCTACAACAATTCAAAGTCTTGACTGTCTCAAGCCATTGTGATACTAGCTTAAGAATATTCAGATATACGCTAATCGATGATATAATTGTTAGGTAATCGATAATTATTTTTTTAACGATTGGGATCATATCATGTGGGGGCTAGGTCGTTGTTTCCTTCTTTATTTATCGTCTGGGTACGTGAAATCGAAAGATAACGAACACTACCGTCTTCTTCTCCACGATGATTTGAAAGGGATATTTAGTTCTGTTTTTTTTTTCCTATGATATAAGAAATACTTTCCTTCGAATTAGTGTAGAATCGGATTTTTATAGGCCGTTAATGATTAATCGATAAGCAAGTTTGATCTATGATTTAAAATAATTATAAGTTTATACCTGTGTAAATGTTTCGAAACAAAAACTCGTTTCTCCCTTCCCCCTTTGTGTCATCCAACGTGACCTGTTTTGTAGCGTAGCAATTTTGGCGACACACCATCACAATAAACATCTATGAGCCCGTTTGAAAACACGCATTTTTTATTTGTGTCAACATTACTTTCTTTTCATCACCTGATATCTTTAGTTTTTGTGAATTGGACGAGAGATAAGACTGGAAATAAATGTTTGAACCCGAGCCGAAACGTTGATTTAATTCTTACCTGTAGTGCGGAATCGTAATCGTTCGGATATTCGATGTCCTCGCTTCTTCTCATTCTTCTCATCTTCTCTTTTGTTTAGAAACAACAACAAAAATCCAAAGGGAACATTTTCTCGACTACAAACCTTGAATTCGACCCAACTATTTGTTTTTCAAATTTTTATGCCTCTGAACAATCTACAATAAATATCAACGAATTTATCATTGTGACATATTTTCTAGACAATTTTATTACATGATATGAGAATACAGCCTACAGTTTGTAAGTTAGGGGGTGTCAATATATCTTTAAATATACATAACATTGGGGCAGGCTCAAGGGCTCGTCACAGTGTGATCGATCGTGGATCTCGACGTCGATACATACATAGATATATCGCAATAAACAAAAATCCTATACAGAACTCACAAGCATGAACGTTCAACAGTCTCAAAAAAAAAAATCACATGATGCCTATCCCTCGGAACTTTACATAATAAACAGGATGTTTTCCGTCGCACTGTATCGAGCCCTTGGACAATTAAAAATCATTAACTCTACATCAAGTTTATAAAAAAATACGAAATATGGTTATTTTTTTTTTCTTCGATCGGATGAAAATTATTATCCGGAAAATCGCGTCACAACTGTTTCAATAATCATACAAAAATGTCGTCTCATCGTCTCATCGCCTACGTGACAAAATTGATCGCAGAAATAACAAAGCGGATGGCTCTGAGTGAGAGATATGAATGCATATTCATCCGTGTATCTGTGACAGAACTGTGAAAATTCGCAGCCTAAGTTCTTTTTTTTTCTCTCGGTGCGCGGATTCTTGGTTATTCTTTTTTTTTCGTTCGTTACGTCAAGGAAGCGCCAGCGGCAGTGAACATAATGGGTTTATGTAAACGTAGTATAGTCTATATGCTCTATGGATTATGCAATTTGATACATTGCTGCGCATGCATTGTTTAATATTATCTCGTTTTTTTTTTCGTTACTTTTTTAAACTTTAGTGTTTTTTTTGCATCATATATATATTTATAATCGATATATCTTTTGTATGGTAATAGCTAGCAAGCATAACAATCGAATTTATTTTTTCGTTACAATTAGTTTCGTGATATGACGAGTCAATATGTAGTAAAGTTACACTCAGGGAACCGCCGAAGCCAAAATCATAAATTGTCTTATCATTATTTGTTGGTTGTTGCTTGGATTGTTATTTTCTTTGTTTTTTTTTGTTTCTTCTTCTTTTGCTTCTTTCATTGAATATCATTTTTTCAGCTATACAACGGCGAATATCAAATCTTATAAAATACCCAAAACCACCGTGCATGGTAGGTTCCCTGACCCTGCATTTTGCGCGGTAGATAATATTTACCATGTACTTGTCGCTGATATGCGTTAGAGCCAGACTTGTTCTTGGTCATCGATTACTAATAGGTTTACGTTGTAATTATCGATTGGATTATTACTTCTTCTTGGTTATTTTTTTTTAACTTCGTTTGTCGAAGAGATATTTTTTTCGTGATATGCGTCAGTTGAACGCTGGTGGTGGCGCCCGCTGCCCGTTTGTCCTGGTTGCATCCTCGGTCATTACAGTCACCAGTTCGCCGACAGCTTTTCCTAAGTCATCTGCAAGGGAATAAATTATTAGCCATAAAAGAAGTTGATAAATAATGACCCTATCTGCATGACATTCATCGTTGGCAAGTCTTTGACAAATCTCTGTCAAAGTACCACTTCAGCATGAAAAGAATCGTTCGCTTGTAGAATTTTATTCTCTAGGTCAATTTTCCCGAGCGAAGTTTGTGCGATGCAAACTGTGCGATACACAGCTGTAATAACTTGTTGAAATTTTGTTTCATGCAGATATCTTCTGGGTAACAATAAATATGGGTTTTTACGGTTATCGTACAAAATGGTTAATCCGATATGAAAGTATCAACGCTGTTAATAAATTTTTTTCACAAGTCCGAGACCGTACTCTCAAGTGCAGTCTCTCACCCTATCCAGCCCGCATTCTTCGTTCGTCATAACTGACGAACAAAGAACACGATTCAATTTACAACGGGTATAACGTTTCTTGAATAAACATTTTCGAGGCCGCCTCGAACTGCAGAAATGCGCAGATATTATTCTCATTACCGAAATGGTATTCCATTTCGGTGGTAGGAAAAAATATCTTCCATTTCGACCTTGGAGATTCGTTCAATTTATCGGAGTTGGTGGAGCTTTTTTCTTACCTTTTACATCCATCCTATTGCGTGCACAAGCAGATAAGCAAAATTACAAGAGAGTTATGAGAGAAGCGCTTTTAAGTTATTAAAAAGAGATATATAGTTGTTGGACGAGGTAAATGAGTCCAGGGAAAAAGAATAGGATCAAAAAGAGCCGGAGAATTAATAACTAATGGACGAACCTGCCATATGTAAAAGATTGCCCACGTTATGGGTTACGCTGTGAGAATGCGGCGGGGGTGGCGGTCTTTCTAGACTTCCAACTCTGCCTTCACCCGAACTTCCTCCACCTAAGTACCCAGATATCCAATTTATACTTTAAATAGTAAAAAAAAAAAAAACCCTCGAAGAAAGCAATATGAAGATGACAAAAGTTGCTCATTTTATACCGCACAACTTTTTTCCAGCATCGGGAAGTATATATTACATGTATAAAAAGTAATCTATAAGATGCAGTGACCGTAAAGTCTTTTCTATTTCGTGTCTATTTTTTATTTTTATGTTTACGCTAACCGTATTCGAAAAGTTCTGGAGTTTATACAAAAATATGAAAATATGAAGGCTCAGTTTGATTTATCGAAAATAAATGCGGCATATTAAGCATTACGGTGCCGTCTTAGCTGGAAAAAAGTTGGTTTGATACTGCAGTGTGTTAATCGTTATTTGAACCGCTGATGATTGATCGAGTGGTGTGAATGCCCCGGGTTATATTTCACTGTGCATTTGACATTTTTTTCCCATAGTAAACGGATTATACGATGTCGGTGTACCTGGTGCATCGTGATAATGACCGTTCATCTTAGCCGGCGAGTCCGTGGCCAATTGCGAGGCTGTTACACTCCGCGTCTGCAGAGTTCCAGTCTTCGACGGCGAAGACGCGTTCGGCTGTATTAAATCCAAAAAAAATATTTTCGTTAGAGCATGTGCGATTTTTGCCATGCTCTTAAGGTGATACGAAAAACGAAAAGGAACAGACAAAACGGTATTCCGTACAGCTTTTGTTCCCGGCGCCGATATTTCACATAATCTTGACAAAATCGGCAGAAAACTGTTTTACCCTCGGAGTACGTTTGCACGATCCCCGAAGAGTTCTAGCGACGAGACCGTACAGAGAACACGATAACAGTTAGTTTAAAGCCGCGACGCTTACCTCATCCAACAGTTGTCTGAGTCTCTGCAGCTGAGCCTCCAATTGACGATTATGATCTTCAAGAATTTGCATTCGCGCTTCCAATCGTCCCTTGTGCTGCCTCAAGAGTTTAGCTTCCGCGATCATATCGCAGTCGGGCTGTCTCCCACCGTGACCGTCCTCGGGAGTTGAACCCGGTGTTTGCTTCGATCGCAATCTCTCATATTCGGCCTGTAACGTGGCGTTCTCTTCCTCGAGCTCGCGTATCATAGCCTCGAGTTCTTCTCTCTGCTCGGCGTCGATGGCCGCCATTACCTGCACCGGACTTCTCGGTACATTCATGTTCTCCCCGCCGTTCAAGCTCTGACAGTAATGGGCGATCAATTGATGCTCGTCGTCGCTGTCCGGAGTCGAGTTACTTCTCGTACGCGACAGCTCGACCTCGGCGAGCCTCGAGGCGTACATTTCCAATCTCGAGTGCATGTCCTGACTGAGGGAACTGTGCTGCGGCGAAGGCGCGGGACTCTCCAGTGCATCGCCCTCGAGCACCGTCTGCACCGGCAGATAACCAACGCGCGGATGCTTCTTGAAGTAACGTTTTGATTTGAATTTGTTTCGCAGTGCCCGAGTGAAGTCTCGGACGTCCTCGCCCGACGTTGTCGCCGTGCAGTATTCCTGCATCGGATGCGTCAGCTTGTGATTCTTAGCTTTACGACCCGAGAAGAAGCAGTTCTGACACATGTCAAAGTTAAAACACTTTAGACAGCGGTATCTGTGAAGAGAACAATGTTTTTTTTAGTTAAGACTTTTAATACTTACATTTTTTATCCTCCCTATACCCTCACCGAAAAGAACTACTGAAACCCACTGAAAAATAGTAATGGGAATATCCAGTTGTTAACTACTATTAAACTACTGAACTACCAGTGTTAAATTGGCGGACTACTGAAAAATACTGGATATTTCAAGTAGTTAACTACTGAATATTACTGGGTATTTTGAGTAGTAAAGTACTGAACATTACTGGCTATTTTGGGTAGTTAACTACTGAACATTATTGAGTATTTTGAGTAGTTAACTACCCGGAACTACTATAAATCTCCGGTAGTTAAATACTCGACACTACTATGAATGTCCCGTAGTTAACTACCGGGAATTGCTTGTAGTTTTCAATAGTTCCACTCACAAGTACTAATAACTGATGCAGAAACCACCACGTCCTCAGTAATAACAACTGACTGTTGAGGAGCAATTACTAAGAATAAGTAACTACATGTATAGTAACTACTGCTGAACCTCCGGTAGTTACTGCTGGAACCCACGAGTTCTTTTCGGTGGGGATATATTCGCATGATCATCGATTTTCGGGAACAAATATATTTACCTAAAGCCGACAATGGGATATTCTTTGCATATGTTACATTTAGCCTGGTGCTTGGCACTCTCGGCAGCGGACAATCTGTGAAGCACGGGCAGCCACACCATACTCTGTGGCTCTTGTTGCAGCCAGCTCAGGAAGTGCACAGCCTCGATCTCGTTCTTGTCCTTGCCGGCTTTCTCGAAGCAGCTGCGCACACTCGGCTCGATGTTCGAGCCTCCGAAAGCCGCGACCTCGCCCAACTGTCTCGGCACTTGGATACAATCGTGTAGCAGCAATCCGAGCTTCCGTTGATCCACCAGTCTGTTCGGATCGGCGATCAGTCTGAACAAGTCTGAAACGTACCAAAAAATTGTGAGTTTAATGTACCGGAGTGGAAGTTTTTAGGCAAAAACTGATCCGTTCTATTTAATGTAGAGTTGTGACGAAAAATCAATATAGCTTTCCATTGATATTGCAGCAAATGATTAAAATTAAAGTAATTTTATAGTCAAATTTAAAGTAAATTGTTACAAACAAAGTATTTCCAATGTTTAAACTGAAAATTAATTTTTATCACAATTGTACATGAAATTTAATACATAACTATTCGCAGAAAAACTTCCAGTTCGTTACATTACATTTCATACGATTTTTTTTTTCAGGGCAAAAGAAGAAATAGTAAGTCTTAAATAAGAACGAATTTAAAAAAAAAATTAAATGCTACGTTCGAAGAATTGTCAACTCACATCTGTACTTCTCTTCGAGATGACCCTTGCAGAGCAGTACCAGGCCGACTTTGAAGGACAAAACGCGAATCTGTCCTGTGCGTTGACTGAAAGAAGCGACAAAAAAGGAAAATTAACGAAAAAACGTTTTTCACGAATTCCCACTTTACGCTAGCACATAGTCAGCCAATTACTAAAACTATACAGTTTCATGCGTGCGTGCGATTATTAATAGTCGATACCAAAAAAACGAACGCAACGACTCGGTAAAAGGCGCTGATAGTACGTCAAGCACACCGACATAGGTATATCGTAAAATATATTCACCTAGCGTACCTATCATATACATTAAGTAGCCAGTTGATAGCTAGATCTATGCACAGCGGCACGGACACCTGTGTTGGATTGTCAGCTGCTATTACTTCGTAAAGGGATGTAAGTACCGTCACCATATCGGGTATGTCGATCAGCTTGTCGTTCTGCGCTCTCAGACCGTGCGAATCAAACTGCTCCAGTGCAGAAGACAGGCTTAAGAGATCCACTGTTTCAAACAGAAAACAAAATTACAGTTATAACAACGTTGTTTACATAATTGCGCCCCGCAAAGTAGTCGACCGTGTACCGTGGTCGGGACTGATCAAACTTTCCCTTTGAGAAAACTTTCTATCGTGCATCGTTTTCGAATTACACGAGTCTGAAGTTGTTAGCCAATGAGAGCAGCGCGAGCGGTGCACTTTTACGAACGCTCTCATTGGCTCAAGCTCTAACTCTGAGTATTTCGACGTCCATGCACTTTGGAAACAATGTTCAAAGGGACGGTTTGTCCAGCTTTCAATCCGAAATATGACCAATGTTTTCTTAAATTAGAATCTCGAATTAAAATCTTAAGTTTTTTTTTTACAATTTATTTGTAATTTATTATCCCTTCGCGTACGAGTTCCTCGCTGAGCGAGGACTTCGATTCCCGACCATTGGGCCAGGATCCTTTCTCAGCGAGCATTCAATGTGCGCGGTATAAAAATCACTATATGTCAAAAATATTGATGCTATCGAAATTCGGAAAAATACTCTTTGAAGAGAAAAGTTCACGATATTACATTTGTGTAGAATAATATTTTTCTCGTCAATATATAGCGTGCTATTGTTATTCGCATTTTTTATTGCGAATAGAAGGTTGACAAGGTCGTGAAGCCCCTGTAGTTACGTTCGGGTCTCGTATAGGAAGAGTTCACAAGTTTGGAGATACTTTACAGCATAATCGTTTCTGCACGGTCCGCAGTTTCATAGCGGTCCTGTAAGCGGAGAAACGGACTTCGTTGAGGTCGGCCAACGAGGACATTAAGTCGATCATCTTCGGGTGATCCCAATGCGTTGTTTCCAATTGATGACTGAAATGAATTAAGAGAAATAACGATTAGGTCATATTGACTTTGATGCGAATAGTTCGACTACCCATGCAGCTATAGTTAATTATCGTTTGGGTTTACTTGATGTAGTAAGGCACTTTGGCAGGTGTGAGTGCCCTTTCCCATGGCGGTTCGACACTGCCAGCGAGAAAAGCCTGACTACCCGGAGTGCTGCCGTCCTTTCCGAATCCACTTAGAAGCTTGTAACGCTCGTCGACCGCGACCTGCAGTACCTTCCATCTGAGAAATTGGAAAAACAATCGTAACCTCGATTCGTCGCTGTAAATTGTGTCTCGCAATTAGGCGGAACACTTCAGATTCGTATTCGGGGTTAAAAACTGAGTGAGTATTCCCTTTGGAACTTTTCTCTAGAGTGCGTGGTTCTCGAGATACGGAGAGTTGAAAACGTTCAGCCAATCAGATCGCTCGAGAGCATGCATGTATTGCGCTCTTCTCATTGGCTGTGAACTTCAACCGCTCGTAACTCAGAAACTAGACATCGTACGAGATTTTACCAAGGGGGAAGTTTTGTCAGTTTTTAGTCTACAATTATCTTCTGACATATTTCAATACGAATTTTTGAAGATTGTTTACAGCAGAAGGCATAAATGGATCGCTGGATAGGCATAAGTGGATCGCTGGATAAAAAATATCAGTAAAAATTGAGTTGAATGCATGTTGAACGCACAGGTCCATTCCTAACGGGTCTGAACGAGTTTCGCAGTGCGTCGTACCTTGTGTTCAGGTCCTCGAGCTTGGCGAGCAACGCGTGAGAAACGATGACGCTGCTGTTGGCGAACAAGCTCGCCTGGTCGTTCGCCTCCTCGATGTTTCTCTGAATGGGACCAAGTCTGTCGCCGAACTTTTGTAACTGTTCCAGCATCTCCGTTGCCTCAGGTGCATCGTTAGGGTTTTGCCAGCCGCTCTGAATCGCCTCCGCACCGGCCATCCGCGAAGACAAATCTTCGAGTGCCTTTTGGAAAACGCACATTTTCTGCAACAAATAATGAGAATGAGAATACAACAAAGTCCTTCGATAATTTAATTCTACCAAAAAGGAGAAAAATAATCATTGTGTTTTATTTTCCGACGTCATCCCAGATACGTAGGATAAAGCCGTATAGTGCGGTATCGGGACGTCGTAATCTTCTCATCTTACGATTGAATTAATGATAAAGCTTGTTTCAACAAATTTACTCCGTCCTCTCGGATCGCGAATGAATCATCAAGATGCGAGAACCCTTCCGCTATTCCGCACGTTCTCCGACTCCCACGCGCACACGAGCGAAACGCCCCCGCACGCACAAGCACGCGTAATTAGTTTGCAGGATATCCGTACTTTAAGCACTGATTTAAATGTCTTATCTCGACATTCGAGGTTGTGATCTCGGCCAACGATCTTAATCCCTCCTGGCGAACGCTTCAGCACGCGATCGTTGTCCTCTCCATGACCTCGTAATGAAACTCCCGTCACGGATAATAATTATTCTTAATTGACTTGTTGCGCACAGAACTCGTTTCGCGGGTAAAACGATAATTTGTAAAAGTCAATGGTTTTTATAAAAAAATCATTCCATTCATAATTTTAGTCAACCTGAAAATCGAACCGTGCCCGATCAGATAAAAAGATCGGATAATTGAAACGATGAAGTTCATACTAATTGGAGCGAAAAAAAATGCTCGGTAAACGATAAAATTATCATTATTAGGTAAAATTATCTTTGAAAAGAAAAAAAAAATTCTTTCGTTTTGATGATAATTTTACGCTGTACGGAAATCCGAGCGGCCGATCGGATACAAAAAATAGGTAATTGTGCTTTTATTCAATAGCAAATATTTTCAACTTTCTGTTTCTTTTTTCACAAGCGCAGGGAATCAAGTGAAAAATAACAATGAGTATCGCATTTTGGTACTTTTCGTGGGATTTAGATGGCACGTATTTGAGAATTCAAATAAAGCGCAAAGGCGATTAATTATTAAAGTCTGGCGTGGTACGTAGTGGGAAAAGAGGTTTTTTTACTTCTGGGTTTGCAGCGTCTGCAATGTCATTTATGAGCGTGGCAGAGGCGACCAATTAAAGTTGACTCGGACTGGACCCTTGGCACAGCAAGCAACGGATCTGGCGCACTCCTTCGTGGAATTTACTAACGATAAGTTAATTGTCTGGCGCCAACCGATACCGCTCCCTGCACAGCTCGCCACACCGAGTTCTCCGTCCATTCGGCAATTAGAGACTTTGAACTTTGGAGTGCTATTTCTCGAAACAAGTTGCCGAGCTAATCGATCGCTTGTATTTCACGAATTAAACTTCGCCGAGCCAAAGGTGCCATTGAAACCTATTGAAAGCAATGAAACTCGCTGAAACCGCACGACAATTTGCGAACCTTATAAATTCAATCAATAATTAACGAGGATTACCATCGATAAAATTCCTTTGTATAATCATTTGTTCTTATTCCATAACATTCATAACTGATCACCTTTAAAATAGAGATTTCTAGTAATAATTAAAACACAAAATACTTTTTTTCAAAAAAGTAAAAATGGTACGCCAGGTACTTAAAACGTTCAGAAAATATGTTTATGAAAAAAAACCTCTTAAAAATTAAAAAATCTACCAAAACAGATGTTTATCCGGACAATAAAAAAAATATATGTGTATCAAAATGTAAAAAAGTTGAAGATTGAAATTTTCACGTCGCTTTCTCATAAAGTTCCTTTATTCGCGAAGCTTCTTTCATGAGGAAGCATTGTCTGTATTTTTGCCAGGAAAGGTTGGAACGTTCTGATTGGTATTTAAAACTTTGTTTTGGATATAAAATATACTCGAAATTTCAGCGTTCATAGCGTATAGGAGTGAATTTCGAAAAATCCAAATCCCATGGCACAGGGGAGAAGATTTCGAAAATCATAAATAATTCCTATATGCTATATGCCCGAAATTTTAGCGTTCATAGCGGATGGGAGTGAAATCCGAAAATAATAAATCAGTCCCATATACTATATTCTCGAGATTTCGGCGTTCATAGCGCATGGGAGTGAAATAAGAAAAATCCTGATCCAAATTCACTCATGGGAGTGCATTTCGAAAAACCCGAATCTCATATAGCACGCGGGAGTAAAGATCTAGGGGCTCTAGGAGACCCGGACACATGTACCTGTTTCCCCTACATAAGTATACGCCTGGTTCCCGTGGGTTATGCCTTCGGTACTTATCTAGGGGAAACGGGGACACATGTCCCCGTTTCCCCTAGATCGAAATACTCGAGATACATCGTCGATCCTCGCGAGTATGCCTTCGGTACATATCTAGGGGAAACGGGGACATGTGTCCCCGTTTCCCCTAGATCGAAATACTCGAGGTACACCTTCGGTCCTCGCGAGTATACCTTCGGTGCATATCTAGGGGAAACGAGGACACATGTCCCCGTTTCCCCTAGATCGAAATACTCGAGGTACACCTTCGAATGTAATTCAACAGTGTTCGAAAAAAATTAGGTGAACATTTTTCGGTGGTTCGATCGGTGGTTTAGCGTCCCCTTAAGGACATGTTCCTCGAAGACCTGTCGCTCGACGGGGGGAGAGGGGGGGGGGGGGGGGGGGGGAGACGGTGCGATCCGGTAAAGAATTTGGTGGCTCGCGACGCACGAAACCGACTAAAAATAGCTCGCACGGATGGGACGTGTCCCGTGTAACGTTCCTTCTCTCAATATCGCCAAAGTATCAAGCGTTAGAGCCTCGACGTAAAATTTTTTTTTTTTTTTTTAAGCGTGAAGTACATGAATATATAATAAGCCGAGAGAAATAAAGAATTTATTTACTCGCTAAAAATTTGATATCTTTAATATGTATATAAAATATATCTTTCGCATATATTTCTTTTCCGTGCGGGTACGGCAACGAGTTTCGGCTAAAAAGCATTTGGCTTAAATGATATCTTACCAAATGTGTAAAAGATCTGCAAGTATAAGAATAGAGAAAAGTTTTTGTAGTCATAACAAAGCTTCACATTTAAAGTGGCATAACGGTGCTGAGACGTTTGTGTACATCCTTCGTAGTTGAGAATTAAAAAAAAAATGAAGGGGACTTGTTTACTGGGCGCGATGAGGAGCTAAGAAATAAGATATACCTTTCGCCCGCTTCAGATCCTCTTCTCGCATTATACGTGGGTGTAAACTCTGCACATCTGAGAGGTTTGTTTTCCCCTTCTCGGATAACCGACCCAAGAAGTGCTTCCGCAGAAGGTGTCTATCGAGGACGCTGAACTCACGTTTTGCGGCTTTCGGAAACATAGCGAGAACCCAACGAATGAACGAGCGAAAGTGACTTTTATAATTTGACAGCCGCATCCATCGTCATGTCGATGGTCTAACACCGTAAGGACCTGAGATGGTATTTCAAACGTTCGGCGGGAGTTGGAACGATGATTTTTTAACCCAGTGTACACCACATTTCGAAATCTGCCCTAAAAACTATGAGACCTTATTCGGTGTTCAAACCCGAACAAACTTTGTTTGTTCGGGTTTGAAAAAGTTTGTTCATTTTTTAACCGTGATTACGCTCTGACAGTTTTCTCTGATTTTTTTTCAACTGCGAATCATTAACGTTCCTACATCACTCAGCATCTGCACACTAAAGTTCAGTCATGAAAAAACCCCGAAGTACCTCACGTAAAATTTCAAAATTGAACAGACCCGAGTCTTAAAACCGTCGAATTTCGAGCTCTACAATCATCGAGCAGCCAAAGGCCTAAAGAGTTTAACGCAGACTCGTTATCTACTGTGCAAAGGAACCGGATAACTCCCGTGACGAGTCTTCGAGAATAAAGTGCACTTCGGGCTTTTCTCGACGAGAGCTAAATTCGCTCGACAGTGATAGGTGTCGTTTTTGGGGTCGACGGAAGTAAGTACAGAGCGGGAGAGACGAAGAGATATGCAAAGACTTCGTCCGAGCACTTTCTATCAGCGCCTCAGATAATGCGCTTTTTTCCTCGGCGACAACGACGTCAACCCCCAAACGAGATCCTTTTTATTCTAGTCGTCCCTTGGGAACCGAATAAAAAAAAATCCTTCATACTCCGCAGACATCCGCGCGATGTAAAAAAAAAAATGCTCCCGCTATCGAGGATAATCTTCGGGCGTTCGATAAAAATCAAAGTTGGTCGTCGGAACTGGTTTTGTTCGTCTGCGAAAAGTTGTCCGGCGCACGAATCGTGCCGAGCAAAAATCTTTGCATTTCGTAGAGCGTTTAATAAAAATTCCTTAAGGCGAGTGAGAGGTCGCGTTATCCCTAGCGCCTTGCGTTCTCAGGGGAAATTTGACCTTTGTTTGCGCTATCTTGAGAGATGGAAGGTGGATAGTTCTTAAACTTTAACATGCTCATTCTGACAACATCTCCTGTCGGAGATGTTGTTTTTTTTTGTCCACGTATCTTAATCCAATTTTTTGTAAAGACGCTTCTGTATATGCTGCAAAGTAGTGGTCCTTCGATCGGCTGATGCTGAAAAACCCAACTTCGACCATGATTATCTCCAGAGGTAAACGGTTGATATGTTTACGGTTTATATGTACCAGTTTTTGCATAAAAATCTCCCGTCCGCAGCATACAATTTTTACCATTTTTTTTTAAAACTGTGTGGCGAGATCGAATTTAATCACGAGAAGCTATTCGACCGTAAACGCATGAATACAAAAAAAAATATTTCATCACATAAAAATGTACACCTGTAAATTGCATTGTAAAAGTATCGCTGTGAGAGAAATATTGGAGTTTTTTTCTTTTTCATGCGAAAAAAATAGGAAAAAAAAAATGCCTGCGGTTTAGTACGTTGCGGATTGCAGCGATTGAAGGGGATCGCTGTTGCCGCGGGAGAACGCGGGTCCAGAGGCCAGAGGGAAGAGGATCGTCCGCGTTTCGACGGGATTTTCATGTCCGGACACCCTGTTATTTTGTTTAAGGGAACAAAGAGCGAAACGGAATTCCTCCTCTACGTGCTACGTTCCGGGCTATTCTCGCGTTTCGGTTATTGCGAACGGGCGGGAAACGTTGGGCAGCGCGAATGATTTTTCATTGTGCGAATTCTGTACGCGGAGCAAGTGTGAGGTGCGTAGTTAAAGGGCACGTTAAAGTTGCACACGACAGCGGTGTGCCGACTTGTCATTTCGCCACGCACCGCACGCCCGTGGGTCAGAGTTGACCGCACCGGTCAGCGTTGACCCACAATGACGCGCATGCGCACAGAGCGCAAGGATGATCGAACCTCCGGTTAAACCGGGAAAGTGCAAAGAAAACTCGATTCCCCACGAATCATTGCGAATCATTGCGAATCATTGCGAATCATTGCGCCCTTCGCCAACTAGAACAGTTGTCTTACATCGCCAGGAACTCGATCCATTCCGACTCTATCAGCTACAGATTACGACTATGGTCATCAGCGACAAGGATCTCGAGAACCGTTGGGCGAGCCGGTCCAGTAACGAATTCCATCTGCCTCATTCGAAGATCAGAAATCGCCCCTCCATACCAGCGCACAAAGACCCAATACTCCTCCCAACAAGCCTGAAACATAAGTCCTTCCGTCTTCGATCCGTCTCCATCCTCAAGCGTATCCGCCCCGGGTGTCTCGTCCCAGCGTTGCTGCGCAGTTTCACCGGCTCCAAAGTCGGCCCGACTGTTCCCCGCTGTTACGTTAGCTGTAACAGCAGTCGTACCGCCGCAGCAGCGGCCACCTATCACACGTCGCGGCTCGCTGGAAATTAGATTAGGAGACGCAGAAACCGCGAGGCCAATTTCCGCAATGCTATCGGTGACCGGTGGCGAGACGGAGAGTCGGGATCTCCGGTCCGATCCCGCTGGAGGCTGCAGGGTCGTCGGGGCTCCGAGACGAGAGACCGATAACGTCATCGTCGCTGCGACCGGCAGAACCCAGCTGGGAGCCCCGGAGTTGCTCCTGCCGGCAGCAACTCACGCTCGAACGACTCTCTGCGTTAATCGTGCCCAATTATCCCTGGAGATCATTGTGCCGCTGCGTCTCCGTGCGACCATTGGCACGGAGGGCGAGACATAGTCGTCAACGAATGGGTGGGGGGGGGGGGAGGGGAGGGGGCAACAACGGGGGCACGTGGTTGCGAGAATTATCACACGGGCGTTAATCCACTGTCGCGATTAGAGGGGGAGAGAGTACGGAGAGGATGTTAACGGGCGACTGTGATACGCAGTTCGGTGGGGAGTGCGTGGTGTCTTGAATGCGGTAGGCCGAGTCGTACGATCTGGTGCGATTTATATGGATCCGGAGTCGGATCGGCGAGAGATCATACGGTAAGCCGGGTGGTTTGAATTTGTTGATTAGAGAACGGATTAGCCAGGTCAGCGAGGCTTAAATGGCGATTCGGAGGAACGGAGACGGATAGGGAAGATCGAAGTGGGCCGAACGGGTATCGAGCTGGAGCTTGAAAATAGAGCATTGTAAATGAGATTGACGAGGCTCGGGTGTGGTCGGGGGTCTCAATGGGAGAGTGTGAAAGCGTGAGATATATCTCGCGTTTCACTGCTATGGAGGTGCGTGCGGAGGTGGGCGTCGGCGTTGAATTGTTGACTTTGTGCAGCAATGGCGTTTTTGGCGAATCAGTGGAATTGAAATTCTGTACGGGGTGTCCCGGAATTCGAATGAAAAGATTTTTGAGATTAGCGTTGAATTCATTTTAACAGTAATTCGAACTACGCTTCGATGATTAGAGGGAAACTGTTTGAAGTGGATACTACGTGGCAGGCTAGTCAAATGAGTGCAATATCTTTACAATTGTTTGTTCAAAATTGTATGCATCTGTTGATTTGTATTAGTGCGTGTGTCCTCAAGCAAGAAAATTATTCGCAAGAAATTCTCAGTTTTCATCCAGCAAATTCTTAGTTTTTTCCCAAAATTCTGAGCCAGATACGCAAAATTTTGCCAACCTGCCGTCTGGAAAAAAATCATCACATGGTAAAAATTTCTGGCCCATGTAAAATTTTCACGTATCTCTAGCGATGGCGCTAGCGTACCATGTTGCCTGGTCGAAATTTACCATTGGTACCTTTTGCGAGACCGCACCCTCAGCTTATTCGCAAAAACATCGATATCAATAGTTTCCCCGATCGAGGACCCACGCAATAATACAACTGGACTTTCGCTACTGTTAATAAATGCGCAACATTTTGGATAAAAAAAATGGTAAAAACGTATCACTCGTTTGACTACAGTCTTCCGTTCAGTAGCCACCTTAACGAGGCACGATAATCTCCCGGTATGCCGTGCAGTAGTTCGCGATACGATGTACGAACTAGCTCATGCGGCCAGACTCGTAGCTCTCGAGTGCCATCGGGGCAAACGGGCAAAAGCAGAGAGTAATCTCTTCTTCCTGTCTACGAGGCGGCGCGTTACTCGACGCTACGTACTTGCCGAGGGACGCACGCACTTCGTGTGTCTGTCTGTCCCGTTGTTCCCCGTCCACCCCATCCGTAATTCGCTACGAATACCTACATACTCCGTACAGTAGTTTGAGCGGGTCACATGTGCAGATGCACACACACCCACACATACACAAACTCACACCCCTCGGTTTTCATCTCGACGTTATTAGTAATGAGTCGAGCGAGTGTGCATGCATTTATCACACAGGAGTGTCACACACCTCACTCTCGGACTGAACCCGGCACTTGGCGTTCCTGCTGCAAGCGCAAACTGCTCTCCTCGGCCGCTGAGATTGCTCCGGCTCTTAATGGGCCTTTAACCCCCGTTTCGTGAGGGACCGAGCACCAAGGTTCTTATATACCGTTTCTATACTCTCTTTCTCGCTCTCTCCCCCGGCTCAGACTTCCGGTACAATTTTCCCATTGGGGAACCCTTACCCGCTCGTCCGCCTCTAGCCGCTGCCACGCTCCATTAAAACTACCCCGTGGTACACACGTATATGCATACGCGGCGGTGCAGCGCGGTGCAGACCCTCGGGGCCTGCGCCCCAATGGCACGGGCTTCCACATACGCAAACGCTCCGAGATAACTGTTTTATAAAAAGGCTGATTATCGGAGGGTAAGCAAAAAAATAAAGGAAACGGTGAAACATTTTTATCAGAGTTTCCATCACAAACCGCGGTATTTTTTACTCCCGACTGCCCCCCAGGTAAAAAGATGGGTGTCATTGCGTTTCAAGGCGATCACGTGACGTTGCGTGTTTTCTCAGTGCTCGGTATTTGCCGAATTGACAAAAAAATTTCTCGTTAAAATTTGCCGAGCAGTTTTTCACGTATACTCTGAAGCTGTGCAATTTCCATTTTCGTCTTCATGTCTATGCAGTTAAATCCGTTCGAAAGTCGGGAAGTTTCGCACACGTGCGAATGAGAGAACGGCGATCGCATCGTCTCTTTCCAACGGGAGCCTTCCGGCGATTAACTCTCACGTTTCGGCAGTCTACTCGGAACGGTCGTAACTACGGACGGATTCGAAACTACCCGGAACGATTGTTAATAAAGTTGTAAGGAACGATTGGGATGTAAGTGTCGCGCGGAGGATAATGGCATTGGGATAATCGTACGCGTATAAATCTTTTTGCTTTATTGCTCACTAGGTACGTGCGGTACTAGCGCGAATGGATCTAGTTGGCGCGAGCACGTTTTCACTCTTTATTGCCCGCCGTTCACTACGATTCCCGATTATTAAAAGTTTTTATCGACTCTGCTTTCTTCTCGACGTGTTCGATGTATTTTTACTAACATGACGATTAAGAGCGTTCGAAATTACCACGGTCGGTAATAAAAACTGTCGTCCACTTTTCCACGTTTCTTGCACGAACAGTTCAATTTCAGTGTGAAATGGAATTTTTATTCAAGCGCGAACGTAAATTGAATCGCGAGTTCGAGGGTCTGTGACCGAAAATTTATTGTCTGCAGTGAAGACGAATTTCTTTAGCGCAGCACGTTTGGGCTTTTTACATCTGATGCTTTTGTTTAATATGAGTTTTGAGGCCTTCGAACAAGCCCAATTTGGCAGAACGTGAGCTGGCTCGAGAGTTATAATATTCACGACTCTCCCGCATTCTCGAATACCGAGACGAGTTTTAGAGGCCGCACGTGAAATCCGAGATAGCCCGGACAGCTGTGGCCCCTCGTACTTAGCGGGGTGGCTGAGAAACGCGACGACGATCGCGTCCTTCCATCCGAGCCGGAGACTATTAAGCGAAATCAACCGAGTATAGAGAAATACAAGAAACCGCGGTGGTTAGAGACGCCCTTGACAATTTCAATAGAACACTCCGTTTATTCACCGAGCTGAACCCGTTTTTTTCAGCATTTCAATGTCTCGAAAACGGGGTCGGTTTAACCCTTTCATACCTTTATCTATAGTTCTGGATATTAGCACGAGTACCGCACGAATTTCGAGACGGTCACTTGAATTAATTTAACAAATTATCTTAACTTCCATCGAAATGAGAAGAAAAAAAAATGCATTCTTGATTTATTTTCCCGTTTGCAAAATGAATACAATTTAATTCAATGCTATTTTTTATTATGTAGACTGCGACCGATCCCCTAATTTTCAGCTCGAATTTAACAAACCATTTCGATTACGATAACTTGAATGAATTTCAAGAATTATCTTTATTTCCATGAAAGGCAAAAAAATTAAATATTGTATTCTTGATTGTGTTTTTCTGTTCGGAAATTGGTACCATTTAATTCGATACTTTTTTTATGTATGCGGCATCCGAACCTCCAATTTTCAGCTTCAAATTCAACAACCCTCTCTACTTTATTTATTTTCTTTATTAAAAAATATTTCTCATCGCCGCGAGGAATGTGGAAGCTGCGCAATTGTCCGGTGATTGATATATTGCCGTGTTGTATAAACGGGATTAACTGCGAATGCAGTTTGCACAAATCTTCGCGGTTGTCTGTCACCCGGGAGTATTATACGCCCGCCGTGAATTTCCGTGGCGCTCCCTGTCTCTCTTTCTCTCCCTCGTTTCGTTATAAGTACCGCGAGACTGCGGGCCGGTTGAAATTCCTGCTCTCCTTTTATCGCGTCTCGAGAGTCCAGACGGGTCGCAATTTATCATCGTCAAACGAATTTCTGGGAAACGGTCCAGAAAGCGTAGCCGGTGCACTCAGCACAGAATAAGACGAATCGCGCCATTGGATTTGCATCGGCGCCGAAATATTTTCTCCTATCCCCGTCGAAGCCTCCCGACGCCAGCTGTACACATACACTCGGTCGGAGAACTCTCGTTTTACAGCCGACCGATGACTAATCGCGCCGCTACGACGGGGATGAAAACCCGCGGAAGCCGCGATAACAGATATAGATATTTTGGCAACTCGGCGCACGCGACATTAGTCTCGTGTACCCGTAACAGATTATAAGTTCTCAGTAGTGTTTTCATTAATCGGATGAGTCATCTCGCCCCTCGAATCAGTCGCCCTGACTAATAGCTGACTTTCATACGCCAACAAACGGCACTCGATCCACTTCAAGTACCGGCAAATTTTACAGTTTCGCTCCACTAATGTGTATTAAAAAAATTATTATTTTCTGAAAAGGCTATGAGTCAGGAAATTTCATTGAAGGCATTTACTCGGCTTGAGGGCCACGCGTTGTTACGCCAGCCCCTAAGAGTGGGGACAGAGGTGACTTATAAAGGGTTAAAATATGCATTCACTGGCTTAGCGAAATTCGAACTGTTTGCTTTGAAAAATTGGAAAATGAGATTTTTCACACTATTTGCTAATTGAAAACAATTCAAGCTTAGTGAATAGGCAACAATATTACGAAATTCGATTCTGCAAGCCCTAAACGCGAGGATCAAACTCATACCGGTAATCTCCGGGACGTATAAATTATTGATCTATCGATTGGGCTGCACCGAGCTCCGTGTATGGAAAGAAAACAAATATATGTGCCTATATCGTTTCGATAAGCCGGCGCATGTAGCCACGAATTCTTATTAAATATGCATCCGCCGGCTTAGTCAACGGCATATTCACGTCGGTTCACAGTCATCAGGCTTCGCAGCAACAATGTTTCGTATGCATGGGCTCATCCAGGGACGTCGCGAACCACAGCACTGCGAACACGTCAGATCTACCAACAGAGAGCCCCGAGGAAACAGTATCCGTGTGGACGATTGTGTGCAAATGTGCGAGGAGGGAACGGTGCATGAACGCCCGTAGTATGTGCCCCGGCACCAGACAACAGATTCCCTGCGGCATTCCCCACGGGCCCCTCTCGCGCGCTCGCCTGCGGTCGGGAATGTAATTTACCGTCACAATTGCCCCTGTATAATTGTTATAATTAGGGTTCGTCACGAAGGGTCTCCCCGGTTTTCGCACTACTCAACAGAGCTACGGTGTGCTACTTTGCACCGCAGTTTCAATGTCTCGAGACTTACTCATACCGTTTGTCCTACTTTCATTTTTCACCGGACCAACGAGATTTGTTTTCCTTTTATCAACGTCTCCGCGCTCCGGAGACGTTGAAGTGTCGATTCGCCCCTTTGAATTGCGATGTTGCGTGCGCGATATTTTTTCGGAATTAAGAACCACGTTTTGTCGTAGATAAAAAATAAAAAATTAAAAAATAAAAATTCCGGATCTTAACTGTGGATGCTCTGCAAGTGGTGAAAAAAATTCGTGAAGATTCATCGAACCATTCAAAAGACACGAGGATCGAGAAAACCCAAATTTACAACCATTAACATTTTAATAAAAATCTGTATCAAAATATAATAAAAAAAGAACACAAAAAACAAAAGATGAGCATCGGGTGAGTTCGTCGAGAATCTTTTAAGAAACGAAAATAAGCTGACCCGCTTCGTAATCGCATCTACACTACGGACTGCACGTCGGGGGCGACTGGAACGCCATATATTAGGGATTTGACTGATATCCGGCCCGAATTCTTCGGGCCCAACGATTTTTCGTGCCGTTGCATCAACGGATTGGAGCATCCGAGGATGCTGAGCGAGGACCGACCGTCAGGGTTATTTATTACCATCGGGAGCTCTCGCGTTCCAGCGCTCTCATTATCGCCTCCGATAAGAAATAATGACCACCGCGCTGTTACACACGAGACTCCTCATCGTTGCACGCTTTGCATAGCGTACGCGAGATCATACGAGCGACGTTTCCGACCGACTCACTCGATCAACCGAACCAAACGGGAGTATATTTCAAGACGATTGCGTTCCTCTGCAGTTCGTTGCTATCGTTTCTTGGACCGCTGCCTCGTGTTTCGCGATAGCGAATGCCGGCGCGACCGTTCGCAAGAGCTCGGAGACAACGAGTTAAGAACTGTATGTCCAATTAATTAGCCGAAGCGGCCACTAATTACCGTTTATCCATGGAGTTTCCGCCTGAGGATGCCGAGTACTTTTATTCGCGTTTAATGCCAACTCCGACGGTTAATTACCATCGCTGTTAGCAAATGATAACCAAGCATTTTCCATCGCGAATGGTTATATTAAACGAATTATTGATTGTCCTATCGACCGATGGCGAAGGCAAAGTCGTTAAGAAGTTCTCGGATTATTTTTCATCGGGTTCCCCGAGATCGAGACGTTCCCGATGACTGTACATTTTCATTCGGATTCAACCATTTTTCATTGATGATAAATGAATTCCCGTTGGGACTGATACATTTACATTGAAGATATAATACATAATGGAATACATTTTATATGATTTTTCACTTATCATCATTTTTTCATTTATCTTAAAATATTTCTCCATAAGAAGGCCGATAAATTAGAGAAGTGTGCATGAAAGCAAATTATAACGAATCAATGTGAAAATTTATATTTTTCAACGATTTTCTTCAATGTATTTTAAATACATAAATTTGCACGCCGGCAATGTACAAATAGTTTACCGTGAGAAATATGGTGATATACGATGAATACAGTATCTCGCTAACAGAACAATGCGTGTCACGGTGCGTTGGCGGGCACCAAACCGCGGGAAAATCCCGCTGGATTAAACATCCGACACCGAATAAAGAGAAAGGAATACAGGTAATCAAGTGTCGCGACGGGACGACCACAACTGGAACAGTTACATAGAAACGGGCAGCTCCAATGTTAATTGATTTTTTTTTTGTCGTTGAACACTGTGTCGAAATACATCGATGAGGATTAAGGTCGTACTTGCGCGTTAGCTAGTCAAATGAGAGTTGTGTGACGAACATTTTGAAGTATAAAAATAAATAAAAATATGTTGAAGTAATATTTTGCATGTGTATGACATTTACTTGATAGCATTCTGTGGAAACTGTTAAATATTAAGACTGTTCGAATTTGAACTCATACAGTTTGACGCGAGGAAAATTTGACTTCTGAACATAATTTACGAGACATTCATTTAAACAGAAAGTTTATCAATACAATTTCACGGTCTATAATAAAATGGCAAATCATTGATTATTACACAAATTTGTCGTATTAATTATACATGCTCGAGGGCTACTGGTTTAATTTAATGGTTTGGCACAGCCAATAAACCCGAATTCATAGTATCACCATATTGGTATAGAGTAAGACCACCGCTGGCAGACAAATAGCCGATATTAAATTAATAATTATCACTGAAACATTCAGTAAGCTCAATATTTTCCAACATCAGTTCAATACTCGAAATCGCGGGATCACATTAACGTTATTGTTCCTATATGGATAAAATCACGAATTACAAATAAAAACAAACAAAAACGCGATCGTGACCCTTTTCCGGTAAGCGACCATGCTAAATCTGTCCAATTTGGATTTATTTATTTAATGTAAATAGCCGGTAACTTTTCTTGAATTTTTGCAAACGTGATCCTTTATGCATTGTTTGCAACATACACAAAAAATTGCATTGTATCTATTAATCAAGTTCCTGCTTATACTACCTTAAGTAAATATCGGATCATATCGTTATTGAAATAAAATAATCGTAAGGCAATTGTTATTTCATCAATTCAACGTCAAAATACCTCCTCCTGCTCGAAAGATGAGATGATCTCGTAGTAAAATTGTTCGCCCATGGATAAATCCATTTTTAGCGATACCCGATCGCTGTCATTGTCATTTTCCTCGTCGTCGACGTTGTAGTCCTTAATGGCGATACTGCGACGAGAAAGCATCTCGATAGGCGCACTTTTAACCATCTCCATGTCGAGTTCAGTTTTGTCGATCTTGAGTTCGAATAAATCCTCTGTCGGATGATCCACGCACACACACTCGGATCAATGAACGAAACACTTTATACTCCAAGTGGCCGAGATGCGAGCCCGTTATCGGGCTATTACGTATATCGCATTACCGGCGTGACACCTCGAGCCGACAGTTCACTCACTCGATGATACAATCTCCTCGACAGATATTATTAAATGCGAGAGCGAACAAAAAAAATCTTAGGTTTTTTTCGAGGTATTTTGGAGATTTTTAAAAATAATTAAGATCGTATGATAATAAATTACTGTAACGATCATTTCGTATATATTATGAAGATAAATCTATTAGGAATTTAATTTATCACAGCCGGTTGACTTTTGGTTGACTTTCACTCGCGACCTCACGCGCGGGCTCATTGCCTCGTACGATGTCGATTTGTTGCTTGTGTATGCAGAGTTCACTGTTTCTTTTTCGCCCACTTTGTCGTTCGAGCTATAACAGCGATATTAAAGTGGTAGAAACTGTTCGCGGTCACGCACTTTCGTTAAAAGGCGGTCAAACCTAGCGGCGAGAAGCAAGGAGAAAAGTTTTTTAATCGCTCGTAGAAACTTCGATATTTCATCTGGAAAACGAGACTTTCGTCGCTCCGGATACCCCTTTTTCTCTTTCAGTACCAACTATCTTCGTCGTTTATAGAGGCAAGGGTTTCACCATCCCGGGCTGTGCGACGATATTCACGGTTAAAATCGCAACAATTTTCGTCTTTGGAATTTTCTTGTCCGGCGCATAGTTTTCGAGTTACGAGTAATCGAAGCTCGCGGCCAATGAGGCACTCGGACGACGGCCGCACCATCTACGGAGCGTCCTCGTAAGCTAGTATCCTCAACTGCGTGTAACTCGAAAAATACAGACCGTACGAAGTTGCACCAAAGGAAAAGTTTGCTCAGTTTTTAACCGTAAAAATGATCGCACACTCTTTCACGCAATTTTATTTTCTTACTTATTGAATTAAAATGTTTCGAGGTGAAAATTTGCACAATTTGCCGATGCTCGTAAAATGAAGTAAAAGATCTAAGGAAAAAAAGTTTCTCTCAAGTTTAAACTCGATATAACATTACAGAGTTACCGGACATATAATAATTAAATTGGTATTTCTTTAACGACTTCGTCCGACGGAGTTTATTTTCTCCTCTCTCGATAAGGCGATAATATCTATATTAGTCGCTGTCGTCCGCAAGATTATACCGGCTAGCACTGTAGTCGCGCACCGAGCCACTCGTGAGGCAACGAACGCGTGAAACTCGTACAAATTCTGCACGCATCCCGCGACGGGGTGCACGCACGCTGACAAGCGGCGAGGAACTGAGAGCGTGTCCGAGGTGCTTTTCAGTTTACGCAAGACTGCTACCGGCTCTCGCTGCACTTTGTGTGTTGCGTTCTACTCGACGAACACGAGACCGCTGCTTAGAGTGTCAACCAACTATATAAGCCTTGCTTTTATGTGTGTCAGATAAGCCCTTCTGTAAAGCGTCACGGCTACGGCGCATAAAAAAAAATAAAAAAAACATTAAAAGAAAAACACAAGATTTTCTACACACGGTGTATGTCGCGCGAGTTGCGATAACGTGGGGTTGGAGGAAAAAGAGGAAAAAGATGTTGAAAAAGAAGCACGGTGAAATTCGATGCCGCCTGACACAGACGAGAAGTCACCGATGATTTTTTTCTTTTTTTATCAACGACGAGTCTGTGATTGCCAATTAACTTAGATTTCAGCGATAAAAATATTGAGGTTTTGATATTCCGTAGCGCGTGAAATTGTAATAAATCTTTTTATCATCCACGGTTCTGCTGTTATTCGTTGATACAGTATACGATATTTGTATAGATAGTGAGGTTCTGTTAGAGGTACATGTACGAGAATCGACTTTTCGCCCAATTGCTTCGAGATCCCCGACACAGAGCGGGCCGTTATCCCGGATTTACGCGGATCTCGTCCACACACTCGTTACCGCGCGTTCCCTATTCTCATCGTTGTCGCTTCGAAAAGACCTTACCGCCCTATCGATCCTCCTACTATAGAAGTTACTGCGACACTTTATCAAAGAATGAAACAAAATAAAAACTTTACAATGTAAAATACAATAAAAACCTTACGATGTAGAACAAAACAAAAATTTCAATCGTTAAGCTTGCGGTATCGAGCCATACAGCAACCCGTACGGAAAGCGAAAGAAATGGTTATTTTCAATAACGTTCTGGAGTTAAATTTATTGTAAATGGAAAACCTTGTGTTTTTCTAAAAGGAAGGTAAACGAGCAAAAAATGTTTTTACTGGTTACTATAATTAAGATGGAAAATTGTTATTTTCAATAAAAATTCGGGACTTCAATTCCGTCTAAATAGAAAGTCTCGTATTCATGCGAAGGGAAGGAAAATGAGTGAAAAATGTCTCTACTATTTGCTACAATTGTTACAATCTCCGACAGGAATCGGAAACTTCGTGATGTAATTTCATGTTTCACAATGCATCGGAGCCGAAAGATATCTTCACCCACCGCTATTGTTCGAATTCCCTATTGACGACTAGAGCACGAACTTCGTAGTTGAAACGTAGATAGAGGGATAGGGGAAGAGTTGATCAGATACAACGACAACGGCGCATGAGCTGCGACATGAGCAGGCTTTGATGTAATTAAGATTCCGGTAGATGCAACGTTAGTGTTGCGTGGGTGTTTGGATCTTTCATCGGGCTTCCCCTTTGGCTCGGTTTTCTCGACTTGTCTATCAATGTGCGTTTCAATGAATCTACGTGTGCATGTGTGCGCATCATTCTTGTCATCGACTATACAGACCACTTCTTTGTCTCACTTCCTCGCATACTTTTTCTTTTTTTTTTTAACTTTTTTTCGTATGGTTTCATCATACGCTCTCTCGTCAGCGGTTCCCGGCTACAGAGCGCTCTTCGGTCTTCGTTCTCTCAGGGAATATCCACAATAGAAATATTTCTATCTAAGGAACTCGACGCAAGATTCTTCTAAAATTAGAAGCCCCGAATGTAGAATCTTTAACATGATCTCCAGTTGAAATTCTCCAGTTTGCAGTTAAGTTTGAACCTAAAATTAAATATCGAATAAGGAGTTTAATAAAAAAATAAAAAAAAACATAATTTGACTGTAAAAATGAAAAAGTAAAAGATGTAAGTTTGAACTGAAAAAAATTAAGTGAAACTTGCGTCTGAAATCAATTTCGAACTGATTTTTTTGAAAGCAAAAATGCACGCTTCAACTAAATTATTTTCGCAATGAAAATTCGGGTCCAACAAACTGTCTTGAGGCTGAGGAATTGTGATTATTATACGTCTCTCAATTCGATGTTGTTTCGGGGCTCCTTGTGTGTGCGAAACGTGCGATGAAAATCGTCTCTGAAATTTTGCACGGGTTTGAGAGGGATCCAAGCGGCGGGGTGGTGGCCGTGCGATTTTAGTAGACAGTCTGGGCTTGGCTCGCCGAGCGACGAATGGGACAAAGAGAAAATCGAGAAACGTAAAATAAGAGCCCGCGAGATGGTAGAGAAAGAGCCCTTGCCGAGAAGATCCACCGTCTCGTCGCGGGTGTGAACCGAGAACTTGCTGCAGTATTAGTGGCAGTGAAGCTTTTTTTTTCATTTATTTTTACCATACGCCGACAGTTATTTCGGTCCGGACACCCGCGCGGTAGCTCGTGAACGAGTGCGTGCAATCCGTGTGCCGTATACATACGCGTATCGGGGGACTCGACCTTTCTCTAGTTCTTCCTCTTTCGTCTGCACATTATGGCACACGTTCGGTTCTTCGGGTAGGCAAGAGACATCAAAGAAGTTGCTCCAGGCTACGTCCACAATAATAAATAATTGAATGTGGTAAAGACTGAGTTTCGGGTCGAATCGAACGCTGAACGGAAGTTTGATCTTGACTTTGAACTTGAGTGAATTTCGACTTTGAAGATGAGTCAATTTTGTCTTTGAACTCGAGTCAAGTTTCACTTCGAACTTGAATCAATTTTTATCTTGAACTCGAGTGGATTTGTACTTTGAACTGGAGTCAATTTTTATTATGAACTTGAGTCAATTTTTACTTTGAACTTGAGTCGATTTTTACCTTGAACTTGAATCAATTTTTACCTTGAACTTCAGTTTATTAGGCAAACAATTTTCAATGTTGATGAAATAAAAAACGAAGCTTCCTCTATGAGGAAGCAAAATATGGTTTTTTTTTTACTCATGATTTTAATAATCGACTCTGAATGGGTCAACCTCGCCCAGCGTCTACCGACTCTGCACGGGACTGCAGAGAAAGGCTTTTTTCCCCTCAGTCGAAAGTTCACGAGAGTTTGAGCTCACTCTCGAATTGTCGAGCAGCGGAGCTCGGGTTATAGTAGTATGACCGCACTGAAATAATAATCACGCGAGAGAAGTCCCCGCTGGGATGCGGCAGACGACTGGAGTGTCCCGGGTCACGCACCCCAGGCAAAACTCTTTCATTACGTCGTTTTTTTCCGCTCTCTTTTTTTTTTCCACCTGGAATCTCCACACGAACGAAACCGCACATGAGAAGCTTTTGCGACTTCGGCGTTTTCATTTTGTACGGATTCTTCGGCGGGATAGACAGAAGCGTGCATTGATGTACCAACACGCTCGCGAGCGTTGCACGACGGCGCGGTTACGAAATTGATCGGTTGATTAACATTGTGCGGAATTGAGTAATGAGACCGGCCTGGAATTGCGAACTATGCGCTGACGAAGATTACGAAAATTGGGAACGCTGATTCGACAGAGTCATTCAATGTTTGTCGCTTTGAATAGTGCGAGTACGATTGTCTCGGAGGTACAAAGGCGCGGAGTGGTGGTAATTGCGAAAATGTTCGTTCGGGACAATGAAATTTTGAGAATGAAGAAATATCGTCGGGAGATTCCAATTATTAAGAGAGTCGTCGGCGCGCGGAAGGTGTTCGAGGTGTTTTCACCTTCAGTTCGAAAATCCCATTTTTCGACCCAAAGTGACGTCATACCGAAAAAAACGTCACTTTCGGTTTGAAAATTTTGTTTCTGGACCCGAAGTGACGTCGTCCCAGAAAAACGTCGCTTCCGGTTTGAAAATCTTATTTTTCGACCGGAAGTGATGTTACTGCGATGTAATATTATGCTGGATATAAAAGTTACTTCCGGATTAAAAATCCCCCTTCTGTACCGGAAGCGACTTCATACTGAAGACACGTCACTGACGGTTCGTAAGTCTCGCTTTTCGACCGAAAGTGACGCGTTTCCGGTACGCCCAGATTCTCTGCGGAATAAAAATGAGAGGGTTGCTCAACCTACTCGAGGCTCGAACGCTCCGTGTTATTTATCAACGTCTAGAGTTGCGCCGATTCGTCCGAAGAACCGAACGTTCTACGTGTATGGCTTTAATTGTCCCGTCCCATTTGCTCTCCGGGAATTGAGAACGCGCGAATGCATAATGCACCGTCCTACACCACCGCCAAGCCGTCGGACACTTCGTTCTATTCAACATCAGCCCGTTCGCGTTCGAGTTTCTGGCTTCTCCCCTTTGGCTCTTGACACACTTCTCCGTCGTTTTCACGCACGGATTAATATATTCTACGCTTGTAATACATATCCTGGGTGAATGCGAAAAGAAGGGATTCGAATATGAATAATGTATCCAGCCAGCTTTTTCACGGTACATGGCGGCTCGGAGAGCAGTGTACAACCGGCATAAGCCAGAAGCGCCGGGCGAAACTTCGTCGTTCCGGGAGACGAGATCCGAGGATCTCTCTCGCGCCGCGGCGAACGCAGCGCAGTGTTTATTCATAACGGAGTGCTCGGTGCGCTGTACTACGTTTCTCCGTGTAGACGAGGACGGAAGAAGTTTCAGTGAATGCGTGACCGGGGAGGGAGAGTCGTTGTGTGGGTCTAACAGGCGACGCGGGATCGTCGAACCTGAAGAACGCGCCGAATCATTTGCCGCGATGGTTTGTCGATCAAGGGCTTTAAATATAGATTTTTTTTTTTCATGACTGGCGTTGCGGCTGCTGGGAAAAAGATTACGGGATTGAATTACTCGTTATCGCGTCTGTGATTATTATCGCGTAATCGTCACAATTTTTTTCGGAGGGAGATACGAAGAAGCGTTTTTTAGAAGTTTGAGATGTTTAGTGGGGAAGATGTGGTTTTGTGCATCCAGAAAAATCATTTATTCGACGGCCACCGTTTATTTGGTTCAAGTAAAATATTTATTTGGATTTAAATGGTTATTTATTTAAATTAAATAAATATTTTACTTAAACCAAATAGACGGTGGCCGTGCAATAAATTCGTTTTCTGGGTGCGAGGGTGAACGTTCGGACCATTTTTGTACAATCTATAAATATGCTCTAATATATGTTTTTTTTAATGGTTAATTATAATCCGTCGTCAGTGGCCTAACCGATAGGGGAGGTATGTCAGTCAGCGTGGTAATTAGCCGTTTGAATCGTCGAGGATTTAATTGCGGTTCCGGGCCGCGCGTCGTTCTGTATGTCGCTCGACAACATATTTAGTGGAAACGAGAATCCTCTGCGAGAACCGGTACAGACAGGATGTAGTACCGAGTTATGATACGAGCGCCAACAAAAAGTTCTAAAAATGTACCTCGCTTCAATGCGTATGAATTCGACTTTCGATTTAAAGAAATTCAGCCCGAAGTTCTATTCGCGTTCGCTCAATACGTCGATAAATAAGTAGATAAAAAAATGACCATAAATAAATTTCTGAATTTTTCAACTGTGGTTTCTACTGACATAATATCGATATTCGATATTGAATACTATTTTGTTAAAGTACCAAGAAAAAATGTGGCAATAAATTATTAATCGTTAAAGCTATTTTTATGTGTGTGTGTGTGTGTTTTTTTTAACTATCATGCTTAGTGAGGAAACGATGCAAACGATTCGATGCGAAATTTCTGCAACGAATATTGAGTTCGGGGGCTACAAATTCCAGAGCGACCGACTTCGGTTTTTTCTTTTTAACATTTCTTTTTAATAAAATTTTTTAAAAGTACCGAAAAAAAGGTGTCAAAAAATTAGAAATCGCTAAAGTCATTTTTTTTTTACTATCGTGTTTTAGGAGTAAACGATGCTCGTTGCGAAACATCGGCAACGGATATATAGTTCGGGGCTAAAAATTCCAGGGCCACCGACATTCGTTTTTCTTTATACCATAAAAAATAAAAAAAATAAAAATAAAAAATGTAAAAATTATCGAAAAAATGTGACAACAGATGATTATTTGTTGAAGCCATTTTTGGGTTATTTTTCTTTAACTATCGTGCTCAGTGAGGCAACGGTGCTCGATGCGAAACATCGGCAACGAATATCAAGTTGGGGGGGCTAAAAATTCCAGAGCGACCGAGTCTCGTTGTTTTATTTCCCCCTTTTTTGCTTTTAATCCTTTCTAGAATGAAAAAAATAACTACAATATTTTCAATTCCACTCCGTCAACCGACGAGTATAGCGAGCGCTTTTGTATAGACTCGGGTCGACGGGAGGCCTCGGTCCCGTGCGAGTTCGAGCGGAACCGTGTCATGGCGCATGCGCGCGCGCCTCCCGAGCTGTCACATTTTCCGATTTCCCGACCGACACATTTCCAATCGGTCCCTCGAACGAATCTTCTCCACTCGCGCACTGTACGGACTGTCACGCGAAACTTCGAGCGACCCGGTTGGAAGCGACGATTCGAAACTTTCGGTTAATTTTTTAACCTCGGGAATTTTATTCGCGAGACACGAACCGATGACTCCGAAACTGACCGAAATAATCGAGGAGTAAACTACAGAGTAGTTCTAGCTCGCGTGGAGCGAGACCCGGCTTTGGTGGAGCGGCGCGATTCCCGCATGTCGTTTACCGGCTCGCAGGCTCGACCGATCTCGGCTGTTTTCGTGAGCCTTCGGGTATCCACAGCGTGGACTTACCCGACGCCTCTGCAACGACGACGGGAATGGCAACGCGTCGCGAGGAGATCTCTCCGTTACCCTCAGCAGCGAACGAGTCGCTGCCGAGGGAGACGCCAGAGAATTGCGAAAGAATTTTAACCCACGAGCCGGCCGTGTCGCACCGTACGGGATTGCCATAGATCGATTATTGCGAGATCCTATTACCGGATGCGGATTTCTTTACTGGGTGGATTCTGGAAGCGCAGCTTCGTAGACAAGATAATGAGGATAATTTTTTATATATATATATAAACATTTTTAGAGTTTACTATGTACGGATTTAAAAAAAATAATAATAATAATTAAAGAAAATGTATTTTGGGTTCACTCCAAAGAATGACCAAAAAGTTAATCTCTCACCCTGTAGAATATTTCAATCTAAAAAATCATCTCGGGAAAGGCGGTTGTTGACTATTACGTTTAAAAGGTGCCGCATTTTTGGGGTACAAACTCTTAGGATTTTTTGCTTGGGCCTTTGCACTGCCTTTCGTGAGGTTTAATTTAAGATCGAAATGTATACTTTAACAAGGTGGGAAGAAAATATTTGAAAGATGTTCTTTTTTTCGAAACACCTTAATATATATATATATACAGCAGAACCCCCATTAACCGGGATGCTCGGGACCGAAGAGTCCCCGGATAATCGAAATCCCGGTTGATCCGAACTAGACAGCTAAAGTATATAAGTCAATAATGGCTAATGTTACAACTTTATTTCGACTAGTTCCAATGGCATTTGGCGCGACTTGCACTCAATTGTTAAATGGTGTGAACTAGAATGTAAAGCTTTGGATATTTTTTTCATTAATAGTACGTAAGCTAGTCTTTTTGTTTAAGTACTCAAAAAAATTTGGTTCGCCCCGCGCATAAAAAAAAAATGTGGCCTATTAGTTTTCGAGGACCAATCGAAGCACGGATATATCGAGGCACTTCGGCCGTGAGGATCTCATCGTGAGCCACGAATTATTTTGAATAATTGACCGCCGCAGCTTCGAATTTTTCGTTCCATTAATATTCCACGAGCCGAACGGGAGTGTTGTCGATAATGCGACGAGGTATAACAAAAACTGGTTATTCTCGATCCTATCGCTATTAACACTGCGATAGACATCGGGCAATATAAATAGGTGTGTGTTTATCGACGATGTTGGATGGTGGGTTTGTTAAATAAATACACGAGTGGTGGAGCACGTCGAAGTCATCCCGATCGTACAAAACGCACACAGAGCGTGGTCGATGATCCCGATAAGTCGACGAGTCTCGGACCGTCCCACGACATGACACAGCTGAGAGCTACGAAGCCGCCTGCTCCGTGATTCTCGGAACTGGATCGGTGTCACGTTTCCTCCTGAGTTTCCTTCGAAGTCGCTCGTGACAACGGCGAATAGCCCGGCCGGAAATGTCTGTGGTTCGTCTAGAGCTGCAATCCGAAGCGTCTGTGCGAACGCAAAGGACTAACGAGTCCTGGTGAGGAATAAATTCATTTAATGCTCTTTTATCCTTCCGAACAGCGGCGAAAAAAAATCCGATAGGCCTCGCAGCGATGGAAAACTTCCTCTCCTATCCACCGAACCGTGCTCGGTCGGTAACAAAAACTGCATCTGATTTTTCTTTCAGGGATCCTGAGTTTTTTTTCGATGAAAACTAAATTTTAAGCTCTCACCCAATTTTTGTCCCAAAATGTTTAAGAACCTAAAAAAATGGATTACAGTTTTTCTTACCGACCGAGCATGTTTTAAATTTGCGAGAGATATTATATCTATAGACAAAACGATCGCCACTCGAAATAATCGTCCCCTATGGAAGTAGCGCCGTTAGGGAAAAGCTCGTAAATTAACATAGAAAAGAAGCTATTACATGTTTTTTTTGTGTAAAAATAAGTTTTTATGCTTTACGTTTCAATTGCATGGTACGCGGCTTTTTCTCGAAGAGTATTCATAGACCGGGCTCCAGCAACGACCACGGGCGTAGCGCCGGAGAGGAATGTCTCCTTTTTTATTTTCACTTTACAGTGCGAACGAAAAAGGTGCAGCGAGACTTTCAGTCTGGCTCGCGGGCGCGCGACCCTGGCGCGTCCTCTTCAATTACTCGTATGCATACATATGAGCATAATGTTAATTCAGTCCTCTGCGCTTCTAAATATAGATGAGGAGGGCTTCTGCCTCGTTGGCGAACTTTTTAGCGCATAAATACATCTTCCGGCGCTTCTGCACTCACTACGGTTCTTTATCATAGTTCCGTATCTGCCATCGTCGTTCCATCGCCCAACCGATTGAGTTCTGGCCAGAATCGAAATTTCGTTCTCAAGATCAACAAGTACACTAACGAAAAAATTCGCTTGCGATCCGTCGAAAAATAAAAAAAATTGACTTGACTTCTACTTTAAATTCTTACAATTCATTGGGATATAGAAATGACGATGGCAACATTTTCGATGTGACATCTTACCGTATCAATCACGTATGGAATTGTAACGATTGAAAAGGATTGAGATAACCATTTATTGTTTACACCCCACAAGCGAATTTTAATCGAGCCATTGATATTTTTTTTTAAGTGCATAATTTCCCGGGCTTATCAATGAAACTCTGTCAGTACGAGATTCAAGCTCGAAAATAAATGCACGAGATGTCTTTTCGATTGTGTCCGACCCTTCGACCCGCTATCGGGGACTCGGAAGAGAGAGCAAGGAATATTCCTCTTATCAACGAGAAATACGACGAAGCTCAACGGCACGAACACACGGAAGAACGGCGGGACGAATCTTGGATCGCGAAGGTAAGCAGGAAGCTATCGGGAGGCTGAAGTGGGGCATGCAGCACTCGGCTCATTGGCTCGAGGGCAATAAAAGCAGGGGGCTGTTATTCCCCCGGAGGTAATCGTGGAATGCGGCTCTTGTGGTTATCAGCACCCCGCGTCAATATATACGGCACTTTATGGCAACGTTGATCCCGGGCCCGACCATTCCACGCGAATACCCTCCGGGAATATATGTTTCACCCGAGATTGTGGCGAGACACACTGCATATGCACTCATCATCTGCCCCCCCCCCCCCCCCCATCCTCCCCCTCCCCCTTTTGTCATGGCATGTATCGAATTCATACCTAACACTCGGGGGCTCGCAACACAGAAAAATCATTTATTTAACGGGCGTTCTGCACATAAATATTTATTCGGTTTAAATAATTATTCCATTGATTTAAATGGATATTTAAACCAAATAAATATTCATTTGCGAGCGTCCACCAAATAAATTTTTTTTCGTACTGTGTGCGTAGATAATTGGGTTGTGTGCGTAGATTGATTCGCCAATAACTGTCCAGCTTGTCGAAGTCTCAATTGACACTGTCACAAGTTCTCGGTACATTAAATACCGGTTTTTAACTCGGAAAAATATTTCCACATATCGAGGGAGATGATATTTTTCATTTCGATCAAAAATGTCTCAAACTCTTTTTTTTATTTTTTATTAACAGGTTTCTGTTGGTCGTCGCAATACTACCTGTCGCTCAATTCAATTGATAACAACCTAATTGCGACAGAAGCGAGGCGGTTGGTCGTTTTAACGTGAAAGTTGGATCGAACTTGAAACCTGGGAACGAACGAAATTTAATGGGTCGATGACCGATGCGAACAGGAATGGGTGCGGAGACGAGTCTGCCACGGTAAGTGGTCGCTTCCGGTGCTCGCGGCTGTCCTTGGTGGGTTTAATTTATATTGATAGAATTTCGCACGGTGGAGGGACGGATTCGGTGAGCTTAATTTCGAGAGGAATTCGATATATAGCGGCGGTTACGTAACGTAAAATTCGAGCCCAATGAAAACGATGAGAAATATTGGGGTATAACAGACGTATCGGAATCGTAATCATCCTTAATAGCTCTTAATACGGCCCGTCTGAATGTATCGTCCGATGTCCGCCTTGCAAACGTGACTTATTATTATTGAGTTTGGCGTCCTAATAAGACAATTAGGTGCGCGACCGCTGATTGACCGATTGCAATGAATAGGCCATTCGCCCCAATGTAAATTGACCGACTGGCCCTGAGTATTCTCAAACCGCGCTGTAATCTACGCCAATTAATATGTTGGGATGGCAAATGTTCTACACATTAATTATCATGTCGACCAAGCGGCAAAGACGTTCGGGTCGACTAGCTCGACTGGACTATTTCAGACATTTTCAAAAGTGCGAATCTCTTCCGGATAACATGCAACGATTTTTTTTTCAATTGGGACGAAAATAGTGCCGAAACTTACTTCGGGGTGGAACTGGGTGAACTTTTCGTTTCGCGAAACTTTGCATGGTGGATGGTTTTTGAGTTCGGGCTGTTGAAAATTTCAAAAAATGGGCGCAACAGGTGCATTCTCACCGAGCGGCCTCATTGGCCGGAAGTGTTCAATGACCAAACACAAAGATTACCTAAAAAAAAAAACGTAAAAAAAATCGATGGCAAAATTTGTTCAACTTCGGTAATTATGAGCCTATACATTTTCGCACGAAGTTCCTGCCAGTTTGTATGGTTTTTGTACACGACTAAAATTTGCATACGAGACTCTGAAATAATTGGTAAGATAAGCTCGAACCCGCCCGTCGTTATTTCGAAAGACGATATTTGAGTTTCCGTAGTGCGGAATCAAGTTGTTCCTACCGAAGATATACTATATACGTATATATTTATTCATTCGGGTTCTGCGGATTCGCAGGTAGAGCGCGATACGTGTGTATACGTGTGTAGTACGAACGGTACGAGCCGGAATCGCAGAGGAAGAAGAGGTTGGCGAATGAACTAAAGTGGGATAAACGGGTGGTGGGAGCGCGAATCCATCTATAGAGAAAGGGTGTAGAAGCGACGAGCATTCTCTGATTGAGCTAGCCCGGGGCTCCCTGGCTTCCCGTTTTGCATACCTAACTACACACTCCCGCCTGTCCCATGCTAGCTGGCTTCGGTTAAACGTCGAATCCACGACGAATCCACGATTCGATCGTTGAGTCTTAGGCCTCGAACCACCACCGACGCTCTCATGACCGACGAGATGTGTATCGGCGTGGATTATCGCGAGAGCGTCGACTGGACCGAGTCACCGACCGACTCTGTCCCGTCGGTAAGGTAGATTTTAATAGGTAATACGTCATTTTTTTTTGTAGAGAAAAATGTGCAATTTGCATTGCGGATTTATTATTTTAATATCTTTGCTTCCTCATAGATGGATCTGCCATCTGAAAAGCTACTAATATCCACTAATAATTCGACTGTACTGAGCCACCGACCAATTCTGTCCCGTCGGTAAGGTAGATTTTAATCGATATTATGTTTTTAATTTAACGAAAAATGAACACTTTGCAGTGCGTACTTATTATATTTATATTTTTGCTTCTTCATACAGGAAACCCCGTTTTCATGAAAGAAGAATTATTGCGAATAAATTGAAAAGTTTCGTGATCATATTAGCATCGGAGAAGTTTATGTATCTTGGAAAACGGAATTTTTTTAAATCCTGTAGGATACTGAAAAATCAATATGGACGGGAAAGAGAGATTTATCGTCGACGATGTTGTGATGTATTTGTGTGTGATTGAGTGATTCGAGACAGCGAGAGAGATGGGCACAAGTGCCATCTGAAAAGCTACTAATATCACGAGGCCGCGATATACATTTCAATATTCAAAATAGGAAAAGGTGTCGCCTGTAATTACGGGGTCCGGCAATAATTAAAAGCGTGACGTGTATGCGGAAGCATTTGAAAGTTAAATTGCACTCTACTCTCATGCATAATGCAGTGGTTGAAACTCCAACTATCACCGAATTACACACGCGTTTCACGAAACTCCACAGAGAGGGCGTGCGTCGGGTTTTTATAACGAGTAGTTTATAACGACTATTCGTATTTCGGGTGCGAGGATTGATTAAATAAATTTGTCAAGCTCGATCGTGTCACGGACCGATTAAATCCACTCTTTCGAGCTACCGATAATACAATCTGCGATTAGTTCGAGTAAAATTTAAATATAAAAAAAATTTAAACTATTGTTAAAAATACCGACATTGGCGTTATGAGTGAAAAAGTTTTCGGTGCGCTGAGGATTGAATTTCGTATCGAATCTTGGTCCAATTTTTTTTTCCAGGTCGTACGAATTAATACCATTCGCGGAGAAATGTTAATTCACCTCGCGGCAATAACGCAGTCTCGTTAGTGTACAGGTAAAATTTATAATAAGTTGACAATACCCCGCTGAGAGACATGGTCAAGCTGACAGTTGTTTTAATTTAAAAAAATAGTAATTGTTAAAAACCCTGAAATTGGCGTTGCGAGTGAAAAAGTTTTCAGCGCGCTAAGGATTGAATTTCGTATCGAATCTTGGTCCAATTTTTTTTCCAGGTCGTACGAATTAATACCATTCGCGGAGAAAGGTGAACTCACCTCGCAGCAAAGACAAAGTCTCGTTAGTGTGCCGGGAGGATTTATAATAAGTTAATAATACCCCGCTGATAGAGAAGGTCGAGCTGACGGGTCGACGGGTATCGTCCGCTGTTCAGCAACGTCGTCGGAAAAGCGTCCGATCTCTTCGCTTTAATTAAGATAAAATCCCATCGGTACAAGGGAAGGAAGATGAGTGGTGACGAGATGAGAGCTCCGAGGTATATTACAAAGCCTAATGAAGATTCGCGTTAATCGAGGAAGAAAGCGAACGTACAGAGACTCTCCGCTCTGTTATATAAGAAAGACACATCGGAAGGAAGTACGGAAGGATTTGAATTTAAAGTGGACCATCCTCATTGCCTCTCACTCTCGTCAAGATGGTAATACAAATTTTCGCGGTATTTCACGAAGCCGAGAAGAGTCGCATAAATTTATTCCATCAGCGAAGGATCAAGGGACGGCTTTATATTAAAAATTATTAAAAATTATTAAAAATTATTAAAAATTATTAAAAATTATTAAAAATTATTAAAAATTATTAAAAATTATTAAAAATTATTAAAAATTATTAAAAATTTATTTTACGGTCACCGTTTATTTGATTTAAGTATAATATTTATTTGATTCAAATAAATATTTATTTCATTTAAGTAACTATTTACTTAATTTGAATAAATATTTGTTTAAATCAAATAAATCTTTTACTCAAACCAAATAAACGGTTGCCGTCAAATTAATTTTTTTTTCGGGTGTAGGATTTCGTCAGCGGCTTAGATCAATTTCAGTCCGTTCTCACTCACGGTGGAATCTCAGTATATGTTACGAAAGTATTCCTCAAAGACGTTAAGAGCGAGCACAGTGTTGGGAAAAAATGTCTTCGAAAAGTTCGGTTATCAACCGATCACTCTCACTTACGCGATGTAAGATTTACTGTTGTTCGATAATATTCAATTGAATGACTGATAATCTGACGGAGATATATATATATATATATATATATTCGCTGTTTCTTCACCGCTCAACGAAGCTCGGCCGACTCGCAGGAGCCTGCCAGCGCGCAGGTGGAAATATTTTTCGTATTAAATATCCGTGATACGATTGCGGGGGTTATCACGATACACACTCGGGGTTAATGTTGCGACGTGGTCGGAATGCAACGGTCACGTGGCTCGTATCTACGTTCCCCTCTTATTCCCCCCATACCGATGCACCCAGGAAGTCCCTGTACGTGTAAGCGAATTTACGATTCAATCTTGGTCACCTCGGAGATGCGTTGTTCCGTGGTCAACACGCAACACGTCACGCTCCTCATGCATACTACGGATAAGGGGCTTCGAAGCGCACAATTCACATGAGACAAACCGAAATGTCATGAAACCCGAGCTTCCGTGCGCTATCAAATCCAGAACACGAACCCCGTTCCTTCAGGCGAGACATCTCAGGATCTCAAAAATCCTCAGTTCGATGATTCGATGAAGTAAATTTTACCACCTTATCGACATGTCTCTATACGTGACTCAGTGTGGAGAGCGTTATTTAAAAATCTTTTCGCTTTGAGTTTCAAGACGCCCAGGAAAAAAAAATGTAACGGGCGCCCCGCAAATAAATATCTATTTGGTTTAAATGAATATTTATTTAAAACAAATATTTATATGCCGGGCGCCCGTTAAATGAATTATTCTTCTGGGTGTATGGGCAATTCCGGTTCACTGTATATAAAGGCATAACCTCCCGTCCACCTGCCCAGTGGCCAGATAGTAACAAAAACTGTTTTGATTCCGCAGACCGGCGAGGAAAAAGAAAATTCTCTTTCTCTGCGTCTGCCGATTCCCCAGGGAAAAACAATTTTCTTTTTCCCCAACGGACTGCTATTTCAAAAGTGCATTCAGTACAGTTTCTGTTACCAGCGTCGGTATTTCACATCTTAAGTTTATTAATCACTCTTCACTATTCACTATTCATCCCGTCCTCTGCTCCATTCTACCTTACCGACTCATTGTACCTCGCTCGTCTATTTCGACCTGCGGTTAAAATTTTACTTACCGGTTCCCTCCGGCCAGCAACGTAGGAACGTTTCCGAGTACAGAATACCGCACTACGATGTCGAGCCTATTAGCTGCGAAGCCCCTCGAATGGGAGAACGGCTTTTTCATTGTCACTAAAGGTCTATTTACGAAATTGCATGGACTAGATGTATCTATTATATATATATATATAAATAGATATATATAAAAATAAAGAAAGAAATTGACGCGAAGCTGTACGGCATGTCCACCCCAGCTATCTTTTTTATTGACTCGACGCAGTGGTGACCCCGTCCCGAAGACTCACCAATAGCACTTTGGCCGTTATAGTAGCTTTTCAGAGTCCCATCCCGACCGTTCAAATTCCCCGCTTTTGAGATATCATTGCTTCCGCCCAGCGCGATGGCAAAGCCCGATGCAGGGGGATCGCGGTCTCGCGGTCCTGTGCCCTCGGGCAAATAAGTCGTTTCGACGAATGGAATGTCCACGCGATAGAGAAAATGGGACGAACACGATAATGGAACGTCGGGAAAGACATCAAACCCGGTAACCTTTCCCAACTATCTCTATGGCACACTCACTCGTTCCCTCTCGATATATAACAAAATATCATATCCGCTGCGAGATCGCTCGCCAAATCTGAGGTACAACGAAATCCTCACGGGCTGAGCGCGATGGCATCGACTCAAAATTCTTTTTCCGGATAGAGATTGTGACTTCTGGGTTTTTACGCTCCTGCAATTGACTCTTTCCGTTCGAGACGTCTACACGAAAACTATATTTTGTTTTATAAAAAAATTGAACTTCTTCCATTTTTCGCCTCCTCATAGAGCCTTGTTTTGGTGACTTTTTTTTCGAGACTTTGATATTTGGAACCGGCTTGTTTTTAAAATGATTGGACACACCGTTACGAACGATCAATCGTAGGGAATTCTCCATGCGATAATTTTATCGGCGAAAAGCTCGATAAAATTAAATAAGGAAATTCGATTCGGACTTTTCGATTCTTACGCTTTTGAAATGACTTTTTCTGTACGACTATATTTTCAAAAAATGTATCTCTTAACTTTTGAAATATTTGGCAATTTTTAAAAAAGTAATTTGAACACCGTTAAGAACGATCAATCGTTCGAAATTTTTCATGCGATCATTTTATCGACAAAAAGTCCGACGATATTAGTTAACCCTTTCCGTAACGTCAGACCCACGGAAAGGGAAACTGATCTTCTCAAATATAAAGGTTTGCTGGTTAGGTATGAAGTAATAGGTTTACCCGCGCAATTTGCCCCACAATTCTTTGCAGGGTCTCGGCAATTGAGAAAAGCTCGCTCCTGTAGCGAGTCTGCGACCCAGTAGGTATTATACCGACGTATTTCTGTTGGTACTTACCGTGGCTGTGTCGTCGAGTTTTCGCTTCCACGCATCGCTGCGTTCGATCAGCGCGTTCCACTGTTCCGAAAGTTTGTTCACCTCCCTGCGGATGCTTCGCGTTAATTCCCTCGCTTGTTCCTCGGCACTTCGGTAACCCCTCGAATCCCCGTCGACTTCTCTTCCGGCTGGAAGCATATCATCAACCCTTCGTGTTACAAACTTTCCTCAGACCACCCTTAATATTAACGCTAATATTAAACGATTAATATTCATAAGCTGCTACAACGAGCTATCCCGAAGGAAAATCGTTTTTTTTTTTTGCTTATTATTATTATTATTTTATTTTCAGTAAAATTAACAATTTTAGCACCATCACGACAATACCGATTTGTGTTAAAGCTACGCGAAGTAGACTCAGTCGGTAACAGAAACAGTGAAGTACCAAAAAGGATAAATGATTTTTTACTGTCCCGGCGGCCTGAAATCAGCCGGAGCTAGGGACATGGAAGCAGGTCATTGACCCTTCGTGTTTCAAACTTTTCTCCGACCACCCTTAATACTGATGATAATATTAAACGATTAGTCTTCATAAGCTGCTGGAACGAGCTATCCCCACGGAAAATAGTTCTTTCGTTATTCGTTTTACCTTGTCCGTGATTTTCCAATTTTTTTATTTTTGAATTAATCAATTAATCAATTTTTTTCGGGGCAAAGTACTAAAAAGGATGGATGATTTTTTACTGACCAGACGCGGGAGAGCAGGCGGAGCTAGGAACAATATCATCATTACGTTGAGCGAGGAATCGAAATGAGGTCGAGGACCATCAGCGAGGCCTTCAGATTGTTGTGGTGCACGGGACCCGTGGGTTATAAACATAAATCAACATAACGGGAAACAGATAGCCGAGTTAGGGTGGGAGGGATCGTAGGCGTTATCAATGCTAAACATGCGCATAAAAACCGGCCGGTATGATACGATGCGTGATTAATAGGACAATTAAATTTCCCGTGATAGGCGCGCTCTACCGGTCCGCTCGCATCCCGACCGTAACTCGCAGGCTCTTGGACGTTAAACTCTCTCGCGAACGCGCGCGACCTACCCTTTTTCGTTTTTCCGATAATCGTAAATATAGGTCAGGGGAAAAACAAAATTGTACGCGAAATTTCGTCGATACAGAGGGTCGATAAAAATATTACCACATTTTGCGTTAATAAATTGTTACGAACATTTTTTCGTGGTTCCGTTGTAAATGGTTAGATGAAAATGAAATGTGCATGGCGGGGAGATGAAATCAGTGCATGATTAGTTTTTCCTCGCACCTATTAACATAATAGACGATCGGCTGATTTGAATAGTCCGGATGAAGAAATTCAAATGATTTAGATTGAATCGAATTAGACAGTCGTGCTCCTCGTCTGTAAGCCATTCATTGAACAGTGGCTGTTTAACACGCCGAGCACGTTCGCGTCGAGTTCGCTGCGGCAAACGTTTTCGTCCGCGAGCAAGGTGGCCGCGCTCGCAACCCTCGAATAATTCTGGTCGTCCTCTCGGCTCTATAGCCGAAATGTCATAGAATGCCAGAATTATAGCGACGATGTTGAACCCTGCTCGAGGTAGTGATACGCTGCCTTGGAAGACTCGATCAGCACGATAAATTCTCTTCATATCGGAGCAATTACACTTCTGTAAAAAAAAAAAAAAAAAATGCCTTGGCACGAAATGCAGCGTAACGATTCAAAGGATATTGTTATCGTTGTGTTGTTGATGCGTTTGGATCGTGAAAGGGTTAATCTTGCAGGGGAATCAATCATGTACGGTGTAGTGTTATTAAAAATAATTACAGTTTTCGTTACCGACTGAGCCCGGCTCGGGCGAGGAGGAAAAGGTTCCGCATCGTCTTAAACATTACAACACCTTGCAAAGTTGAGAATCACGGGGGAGAGCGGGGCGAAAGGGGACGGTGAGGGCAAAACTCAATTTTCCGATAATTTTTTGAATGGATCATTTCGTCCCAACGACACATCCGGATCTCCAATCCCGTTATGCACGGACCACCATCGCTTCCATCCAAAAGTTGTTGGAAAATTGCGTTTTGTCTCATTATCCCGTTTTGCCCCGCTCTCCCCTATGTCGCACGGTATTAAAAGCCTCTTGTCAACCAAAAGAAATAACGATATTAAGAATCGAAGAAGTGGTGGAAGGTTGATCAATCGCATAGTCGAGGAATTAAGTCCAGTTCATGGATTAATTTAATGGCGTTATAATTAATTTAATACCGTTCCAGTTCCGAATTCGCGCAACTTGAAACGTTTTTCGCGATCAGTTTTATCGTTCATAGTGTAACGTCGGAAAATGCGCGGATAAAGATATCTGGCCTACTTGTTGAAACCCGGAACCTGGCAGGGAGCGAGGAAGGGGGCGGGGGGTTTGGGAGGATGTGAGGATATAATTCGATGACTGGCTAAGTGGCGATGGGGTTGGCGGCGCTTGGGGAAACATCGCCGCACAGACCCAAGGGAGTCTACGAAGTCTCGGGTTGAAGTTGTGTTGACACATTCTCCCGGGACGATGCGTCTAACGAGGGAAGCTCGAGCGAGTCTCCAGCCCTCCCTCCAGTGTGGTAATTTGATTGATCATCCATCCATTGAAGCACGGTAAATTATAACGATACCGAAAGTCCTCCCCAGTTTACCAAACATAGTGTCTCGTGTACGCTGTAACTTTCCTAACTGTTCTCGACAACCCTTTCTAAACAGCAGGCAGCATCTTGCTGTCTCTTGTGAACAATTAAAAATGATTTATAGCCATTCGACGACTTGGCCCAGGAACGGGACAAGTTTCCACTCTATTTCGTCCTATATTTTGCAGTCGACTTCGTACTCGAATTGAGACTTGCTGTTACACTCGGAGCCCGGATTAGACTTCACGCTTAATTAAGCTGGGAATCGACTTCGTACTTCAGTTCGAACTTGATATCGTACATGCACCCATTAGATCGATCTCTCTTGCCTCTCGTGTCTCGCCCCCAATTACAAAGTCTGAAGACGGAAAACAGACGAATTTTTCGCATTTCGTCTTTGGTGCTCAATTAAAAGATTTATTTTATTTGATGCGCTGCGGATCTGGAACGGTATTTTTTTTGTATTCTCTTCTTCAGTTTTTCATCGAAGAGACGGAGTCTCTTCGACGCAAAACGGAGTTTTGCGTTTCGACCCTGGTCGGGACCCTCTTCAGAATAGTAATTTATATCCATTCGACCCATTGGTTCAGGAACAGGACAAATTTGCATTCCACTTCGTACTATATTTCACAGTCGACTTTGTACTCGAATTTAGAGGTGCCGTTACACTCGAAGCCCATTGTGCACATCCACCCATTGGACTCGTGTCTCACTACGTCATTTACAAAGCCCGGAGTCTGAGAACAGTCGTATTTTCCTCATATTTCGCAGAGGCGGGAGAGAGACGAGGTTCGAAGCTTTGGGTTCATTTGTGACTAATGGAGGAGCCAAAGCCAAGCTCTTATCTCATTACCGACATCGACGGAGCGCTATCGCTCGCCTGGACCTTTCTCGGCGTCTCTCGTACTCCGTTGTCGGAGCTGAAAAGTCGGAGGGCTCTTGCCTGGGAATTTGATTTTCAAGACGCCTCATAAATAAATATAACCAATCGATAGTATTGAGAATAAATTCCATCGCGAGATGGAGCGCGGCTGTTATGTTACTTCATTAAAGTGGTTCGAGGTGGAGCAGAGATCGGGAGAGATGCTCGGTGGATGCTCGGATCGTTTGCCGAGTCCGACGGGCCACGTCTTATTCAATCATGCTTCGTTAAATGAGAATAGATCGTGTAATCGGATTTGGAACGGAGTCGGCAACCGTGGGTCTGAAGATTGTTCGTGGAACAAGGCGGAACAGGCCCGAACTAGCCGCGAGCTGGCAATAATATTAATACTCCGTAGTATTTCACCGAACGGTCTAAGTTATCGCTGTCATCATTCATTCGTTCACCAGGTGAAAGCTTTTTTTTTTTATAATTAAGCTATTCGTACCTTCGGAGTCCGATGTGTCGGACAGCGGCGGCTCATTCGCGATGTACTGTCGACCGCTCAACAAATTGTTCTCGACGACGGGTCGTTTGTCTTCCAGCTGCCTTCTGAAGCCCCGATGGTCGTCCTGAAAAATTGCAGACGTCGTAAGCTACTTTGTATTATACGTCGCTGGATTTCTTCACTATAATGACAAATGACATTGATTTTTATGAAAATAATAATAGTAGTAATAAATATACTGCGTTCTCTTTTGCATGAACAATGATGCATTGTAAAGTATTTTCGATGATACACTGATAAAGAAAATACGGTTTAATGAACTAAGATTCGGGCAGGAACGTTCAACTGAATATTTTGTTGGTACAGCTAAAAAAAAATTTGTTAGTTCAACAATTTTTTGGTTGATGACACAAAAATATTTTTGCGTCATTAAAATATTTTGTTCGGCCTACTTAATATTTATTTGAACGTCCCTGCCCGAATCTTAGTTGATTCAACTGTACTTTTTTATAAGTGTAGGATACTTAAAAAGAAAAAATCGTCACTTTTGAAGTGCCACGACTTTCTACGATAGAACAACGTTTATTGCGCATTTTGGGGCGTCAAAAATTAAACAATTGCCGCATTAATGAAGCGCCGAAGAGCTTTCTACTTTTTTTTCTTTCTGGCAATATGTTTTACATATTTTCATGAAAGACGGTTTCCACGAGGGATACGCGCGCGAGATGCGCACTGAAGAGTCTAATGCAAAGCAGCGGCGGTGTCATGAGCGTAGGGAGGGAAGTATTGCGTAGCAACGTCGGCCTCGACGGCGGAAGGAAACTCGCCGAGCCGTAGGACCCGAAGCTAATGGCCGTGTGCACGTGTAATTAAATTCGAAGAATCAACCGAGCGTGGTTCCGCGCAGGCGAAACGTAAAAGTCAAGTGGCCATGAACACTTTTCGGTATGCATCGACGTCGTGTTCTCACCCCGAGATTGCACCGCGTCTTCGTTTATCACGAGAATCGCGGTCGTTGTAAACTTGATTTTAGGCGGAGTTTCGTATTTGATTTTTGGACGTAAGATTGAAATTGATTTCATGCGCAAGTTTGAAATTGATTTCAAGTGCGAGTCTGTTCTTGATTTAATTTGACTTACTACTCGAGTCCATCAAATGATTATTCGCAGTCGCAATAAATAATCGATATGAGAAACGGTTTTAGCCAGCTTTGTCAATTGCTTCGTGTCTTAGCAAATCCTTATCGGGGATTCCTCAACACCTCTTCTCACTTTACCGAAACGTGGCGGCACTTGGCATTCTTCGTTCTGAATGCGAGGGAGTGTCAGCGCGTAAATGCAAAGACAGACGAAAACGTAATGGTAGAGAGAACAATCGCGAGCGAGGGAAGATTGAGAGGAGAAGGGCGCCGGACTCGAGCGTCGGATTGATTTTGCTGCAGCTCAGAAAAGGTCAACGACGAGGTCTACGGAGGGTGCTCGAGCGAAGGGCTTGCCCTTTGTGGAATGCGCACTATAATGGCTCGAAAACGTTGAGCTTTCGCTGATGCAGCGGTCTTAATGAACTCCAAGTAACTTGGCCTTTTGCTGGAAACAAGCTGAGATCGAATTGGTACGATAAATTCTTTGCTTTTTCGGTACAGCGCGTTTCGCGAATGCCCTCGAGGTACAAAGTGCACTGTAAAAATAAACTGTAAATTTAATGTACCGGAACTTGAAAATTGTTAATATTACTCATGTTAATTAAACTTTAATGTACTTTGCTTGTAAAATAAAAATACCAGATATTAAAATTACAAATCTTTTGCTTGAAATTTACAAAAGTCTTCATGAAAAATACAAATTTTCCTGTCAAATTGCAACGCACATGTGTTTGAAATTTCAGGAACGGTTTATGTAAAAAAAGCTTCCAATACTGTTCGTTAATTTGCAAACAAAATTTTTTTACAGTGTGAGTCAATAGGATGGAACGATCGGACAATCGTTCAGAAACTCGTTCTCTCGAGTGGACTAAAATTCAGCTTGATCAGATGAAAAATCACATTTACAAAAATATCCGACTACGTATTACAGATGATCGCGTCGAAACAAAATAATTTAATTTTTTTTTATCATCCGAAAGGATAAATATCGAAGACTCAGTGCGAAGAATGTTGCACTTGTCACGCGTGACGCCTGCCCACCCGTTGACTCGTACTACTGATTCCCATTGTAATAAACAGCGCCAGCTTCGTCGAAAAACATTTGATGATATATATGTATGTAAAAAAGTCTGCTGAAACAAAACTTTATCAGGGTATATTCTCGTTTATTTGCCGTAAAGTTCGGTCTTCCGTTTCCGTCGCAATTTCGTTGAAACACGCTCGGGTGTTTTACGCCCGAGTACGTGACACCGGCGTCGACCCGACACTGCTATTTTTCTCACTGACCTGTTGTTTTTGAAGGGCTCCGATGTCGCCGCAGACCGGTCCCAGACCCGTCAGCTCCGTGTCTTTCCTTATCACCCACTCGATGAGTTCTCGCAGAGACAGCAGCAGCGCGTTCCAGTGCTCCGCGTTGCTTTCCAGTCGATTTCTGTCGAAAGAAAAATATATATATTTTTTTATTTCCCGCGTCTCGACTGTAGCGCATTTTTCATTTATTTACGATTCCTAACACAGCGTTAAAAAAAAGGATTCCTATTTCTGTCCAGAAATTTTATCATATTTTTTATCGCCCAACTTTCCAAATTATGTACCATTTCTCACCGTGAAACGAGTGTTCTCTGGAAGTCGGAGCGGTAATTACAAACTGTCACTGTAACTCCATCGCATTATTCATTTATTTACGATTCCTAACAAAGTGTGAAAAAAGAGGATTCCTATTTCTGTCCAGAAATTTTATCACATCTGTTATCACCCAACTTTTCAAATAATCTACCATTTCCCACCGTGAAACGAGTGTTCAATGGAAATCGATTGCATGGAACCTCGGAGCGGTGATTAAAAATACTCAGACAAAGTCGCCAAAAAAATATTAGAAACAGAAAAGGACAAAAAAAAAATTCATTTACAACGTTATGACTTATGACTGAGAGTAAACGGAGCCGTGATATGCACACTGGGATGAGGCAAAACGCGCTCACGGCGAAGCAGCTGCGAAGGTTGGGATTTAGATTTATATTTCGCCATTATCGTGGCACTCCACCGGGCGCGCAACCTCGCGTGGGAACGGGATTCTCCGCCGCTTGCCGTGTGCCCGCCCTATCGCCGAGGAACAGCCTCGGCATCACCGGATATATTGCAGTTATTGTAACGTCGATGAAAGTCTCGGAGAATTCAGGCTGAAGTAGTATTTCCGCGTCTCCTCGGCCACCTGCCTCGATTCCTCTTCGCCAACGGGATAAAGGGGAATACATGTACCGACAGCAGCTTCCTACATCGAGCTACGGCTGTACCAATCTTATACGAGCTTCCAACACTCGTGACAGCGCGAGTGAGTGAAAAACGTATGAGATAAGAAGAAAACGGCAAGAGCGAAAGACGACCAGCTCCTACTAACCGCGCCCCCCCCCCCCCCCTGCCCCCCATACTGCCAAAAGATTACTTTTTCTTTCTACATCGCTTTCTCTATATCTTCGTAACTTAAATTCCACCATTCGTCGAAGAATAATAGATAAAATGATCTTCTATTTTCTGTAGTCGCTTCGGGGTTATTGTCTCCTTTCACGATGCTCCGAAAACGAGAGAAAACATCGTTGCAAAACTGATGAAACTGTATTTCTACAAAGAAAATAAAAATAAAAACCTTACATTGTTTTAACGTGAAAGTTTTAACGCGATAAAATTTTTTTTTTTTAAATCGTGTCACGTGGTTGTGTTCTGTAAACGCGACAGTGTCTGCGAGGTGGTGGGTTTTAAAGTAGTCGCGATGCGAGCTGAAAGAGGGGTGGGGGGGGGGGGGGGGGGGGGAGAAGGGAAAGCTTCGAATTAAGTAGGGCCTGGTAATTGTAAGCTCTCTTCTCAATAAACCGTTAAGCTTATACACAGCGGGGCTTACCGCGATTGGGACGTGAGCCGAGTTACGCTATAGCACTTTACCTTGGCTCTGGAGGTTTATAGACTTTGGTGGTGTAGAGTCTGCCGACGACGGTTTTATCATCAGCATGAGATCAGGTGTTACCTTGGTGCGTGCATATATTTGTGTATACATAATGGGTGGCGAATTCAAATTGTAGGGGTGTATTTCGGAGAATCGGGAAATGCTTGAGCTGTAGAAGCGGTTTTCGGTCGAGCAAGAAGACACTTGGCGAGATGAAATTTTAAGTCGATCGTTCGACGCGCGTTTGCGTCTAGTCAACCGGTCGTCAAAGGGAATATGCGTTGCTATATAATATCCTTTGATCTTGCGGCCCGAGCTTTCGCCCGTTACGCGGGCTTTCGATGTTCCGTGGATGCACCGCGGAGCGAAGGCTACGCCCGGTAAATCCGATAAAGCCTGCGGATGTAATTGTCACGGTCGGCAAAGTATGGAGTTGGCCGGGAGTCCTGCAGCGGTGGAGAACGGGTGGGGGGCGAGGACGAAGTGAGGCGAAGTACTGTTATAATTCAACTTAGAGAATCAATTTACTCCCCGCATCCGCTGGAAGCCGTCGCTGCATGAAAACAAACAAGCGTCGTCGCCTCGTGGGAGTGCCCGGTGTTGCAGCAAAACCGTTCGGACTGCGCGCTCATAAATAACGTGTGCTGACTATCGAGGATGCTGGTCGCAGGAATTCCGTGTCGTTTCTGTCTGTCCGTTTTACCCCGGCCGAGTCAGCGCGATCGCGCAGCAATCGATAAACCCTTTTCCCCGAACAATCTCCTTCGCACCTCCGTAACACTGTCGCTCATTCGTTTTTCTCGATTCCATACGTGAGGCTGGAATTTCGAATAATTATATGGAAACATTATAATTGGCATGGTTACTCGCGATTTTTTTTTGTTTCCAGCCTATTTTTAATCGGCCGTTAGTGAAATGAAAATTAAATAGTACGAAGTATTATTTTTCCCCCTCTTCGGTAGTGAATATATCAGAGCCGGGCAGTACTCGAAGTCCCGGGTACGTGTTCGGTACTTCAAGCACGTGCCCGAAGAACACAAGCACTTTTTAATACTTTAATAACATTTCGATGAACGAAGTTTCTCATAGGGAAAGCTATGCGCAGAATTGTAAAAAGTTGAAAATTGAAATTTTTATATCGCTTCTTCGTAAAAGTTGAAAATTGCAACTATAATATCGCCTCTTCATAAAAGTTGAAATTTGAAATTTTGATATTGTTTTCTCGAAATTTTCCTTGCAAATACATTTAAAGAGTCAGCTTTCGGGAAAACTCTTCGGTACTGCATAGTATCTAGGAATTATTTCAGAATTTTCTCGGCATGCTACCGGCCGGCCCGGATCTCTATGCGAGCGAACAAACAAAGTACAAAAAGTAAAAAAAGTATTTTTTTGATACTTTGCCTAGCTCCGGAATATATCAATGAGCTATAGAACCAGAGCGGCGAATATGGCCTATCCCGATTAGCACGTGAATCACCAATAATATGTGGACCGGTCCATATTCCCCGCTTTCACTCTACACGGAGCTTAGCCGCCGTAACACGAGCTTTTTCCCGTAAACCTGCATCGCTTGTCGATAATTTACCAGCTGATAACAATGCAGTCCCTATCGGTATCGCGTGTGGATATTGCGGCGGTGTTCGACCAGCGCGCCGCCAGAAATCGGTCGACGAAAGACTGAATTTAAATAACCCGCGAGATACACTGATAGCTACAGTTGCCAAACGGTCGAGGCTCAAGAGACGCATATAAATACGTATATATGCATACGTACACATATATATACATAGATACCGCAGTGAGTGCAACGTCAGCGCTGCGTTAACCCAAATAGGTTTCACCGATCGGTCTTCATTAATTAGCCGAATCAGAGTAGGATGCGTCGCGACCGCGGGAGCGTGGCCGCTCGAACCCTCCGGGTCGGATTGCGGGGCCGTCGTCGTCCACAGAGGATAGACGGAAAGACAGGCAATGGACAAGAGCTGCGGGACAAAGCGCGGGGAATTAGCGTCCGCGCGAGTGAGGCCACTTCGAATTTCTCGAGCGATCCGGACGGAGACAGAAATTCGCCCATATTTGTTATCCGTTCGAGCCCTTATCGGGCGCAACGGGGCCGGTTCGTCGCACAGCCAGTCGCCAGACCGGGATCTCCAGAATCGTCAAAAGCATCGATTCCGATTATACGGCCGAGCGACGGGAACGTCGGTTGCCATTCCACGATCGTTTCTGGCACGGAATCCGTCCCAACGTATTTTTCGTCTCCGCAACCTGGAAAACCCCCGAACATGTCAGACCGCGAAACTGGTGTATCCTCTGGCAACGACAGGCGCGACCTCCCCCCCCCCCCCCCCACCGCCCCCTCTACCAACCTCTTGCTTACCCTTTCCAGGATTACGTAACTACAGCGAGCCCTTATCTTTCGCCCATCAACGGCAGAGTCTAGTTTGCTTCCTTGTATTTTATTTTTCTCTTTCCTACGGCGGACGAGGGCGAGTCCTCGGTATACGTATCTGTGTGCGCGACGAGGGGGGCCGCGTTTGCTGAAATTCGAGACTGATACGCGTGGCCCTGAGCCAGAGACGATAATTACTTTTTGACAAGCGACGGCAATAAGCCAGCTATGTACATAGATGCTCGTGTTTCCGTTGCGTATTTATTTACGCTGTTGAAGGGGTCGGGTCGAGCATTGAAATGACAAGTAACGAGTTTGAACGGTCGGAAGCTTTTTTATGACAATAAAGTGCTTCACCATTTTTTTTTTTTTTTGAAAACGTCACTTCCAGTTTGAAAATCCGAATTTTCTACCGGCCGTGACGTTGCAGAGGAGAAAGTCACTTCCAGTTTGAAGTCCCAGTATTTGACCGGAAGTGACGTCACGCCGGAAATACGTCACATCCGGTTTCGAAATCTCATTTTTCGACCGGAAGTGACGTCATAGGGGAAAAGGTCATTTTAAGTTTCAACATCTCAGTTTTTAACTGGAAGTGACGTCACAGGAGAAAACGTTACTTCCGGTCGATTTTCGGGTACATTCCAACATCCCAGGAAAACATCCCAACATCCCAACATCCCGTAGGTTCGACCGAACTTGAAGGTGTCAGGCATTCCCTTTATTTCATATGCGTTAACGAATATTGTATCGACACAGCGATAATCTAATCTGAACGCAGAGGAATGGGATATATAAAGTAGATAAAGGAACGCTCGGGGGGAAGGAGGGTTGGGAGGTTGGAACAGGGGTTGGCGAGAGTTTCCCTTTCACGTGTAAAAGGTATACGGTTGGGTTGCAACTTCCGGAAGCCGGCTCAACTATTCGAACCACGCAAACGGGGTATGTGCCCTGGGCACGTCGCAAGTACACGCGACTGATTAACTATGGGCAACGGAATTTCGTCCCAGTGTGCGCCATGACCCCCCCCCGCGCAGCCCTCGTCGCGTCTCTTCCTCGTGGGGCCTTTGACGTTGCTTCATTTACGTACTCCCGCACGGTAGAACGCGAATCTGCATAGCATCGGGACCGGTTGGCAGGACCTCAGAAGGAAACTGCTCAGTGGGGAAGCCGTTTCATCGTTCTCGTTCGCACCATTCAGTGTTGACGATATACTTTTATCTTCCGTTTCGGGTGCATGAAGGAAATTTAATTCGCTCCGTAAATGTCTCCTTTTCCCAGCGGTAGAAACGTTTATTAGTTTTTTTTTTTTTAAGATGGAGCGATAGAACTGTAAGGTCGTAATGTTAAATGCACTTTAAGCGATTGTAGTGTGCAAATTTCAATTTGCAAGGTATTCATGGGGTGGAACGTTACGTCCTGCCCGTCAACGATGCCTGGTTTTCGTCGATATCTTGCTCGATGCCTTAAGGTCGTCTCTGCGAATAGTGTTCACTTAGCATAAGTTTCAGAGAAATGAGGGGGAATTGCAAACACTTCTCGATGGTATAAAAATCTGAAAAAAATCAACCATATTAAAGGTGCTTGATTTTTTGCTAATAATAATAATTTTTTGATCTAAGTTGTTGTAAAACATCTCTGTATTTGAACTCCGGTCAAGGAAAAATCCGTTAATAAACAAATTATCAAATTTCAACGCGTGAAGATAAAAAAAAACTGCCAATAACCAATTGCAGAATGACAAAAAAGCAATCAACTGGCCCAACATCAACCTAGCTCTAAAACCGCACCTCGGATGTCTTAGTGGGTATCTCACTTGATATCTTCGATTCCGTGCAGACATCGAGCAAGATATCCAGCAACATAGAAAAACCAGGTATCGATGACGGACAGCGTACAGTGAAGCCCGATTTTCTTGTATCTCGCTTATTTTCCCGTCCCCGACACGCCTGTCCCTAATCGTTCGACCCGCGAGCCGGGAATTAAGTGCACCGGTGCAACCTTCAATGCCCACACGAACAACCGCACCGACGTTCCGTCCGAGTGCGAGCTGCTTTTATCAGCCGAGCGCCGTTTCCTTTCCAGTGATCTCAAAGAGTTGAAGAAAATGCTCGCCCCGTTGTAACAATAATTCTGTTTCTGTACCTTATGGCCATGCTCTTGGCTTTGAGATGATGCCATCGTTGGTTCATCTCGTCGAGGCGACGCTGGAGCATGACCGCATCATCTTGACTCGCCAGGGAGCCCAACAACTTGCGCCCGGTTCCGTTCAACGAGGCATACACGTCCCTGTGGGTTTCGATTTCCGACTGGAGATCCTGCAACAGTCGATAAAAAAAAAGCAACCTTTATTCACTGAAAATTTAGAGGTGGATCGTGACATCATTTTTGTTGGAATTAACGATCCAAGGGGAACGGGCACTTCCGGTTGTCACTCGCAAAAAAGCCCGTTACAAAATTGCCTTCGTGATAAAATATGATGTTTCGGTGAAATACATGTTGGGGCTCGTGTGACGTTTTTATCCAAGCATTTGCGGCAGATTGGCCGTGTGATCGGAGCCACCGACCTGCGAGATATAAACGTATCGGCACTCTGTCGTTAAACCTTCGCTCGCACGGGTAATACGGAGGCAGGCCGATCGATTCGTCGAGATATGTATGATCGAGCTCGTTTCTGTCGCAGACATGTCGCTCAACTATTTCGCAATGGCGTACAGCGAAATTCGACCGACGACGCTTGCCGGTCTTTGAAATCGCGCGAATCGCGCGAATCAGCGGCCTGCACGTTACAACGAGCGCGTAAGATTGATTGTTCGTGTAAAAGCCGTTTCTATAACTGAGCGTGTGAGCAAGCAAACGGCAACTGTTATCAGCAGCCTCATCTCGCGTGTGTCACGCATTATGCGCGTTGGTTTTTTTCTCTGCACCCAGAAAAAAAGCTTATCGAAACCAATTGAAATTTATTTGGAACAAATGTTACTTATTTGGATATGGGCTCAATAGAGTTTTATTGAAATTCAATGAATCAGTTTATCTAATCGTACGTTCATTTTTGTTAAATTTTATTTCATTGAAAGAAATAAATAAATTTATCGGGTTAAGGCATTTTTTACTTTATTGAATATTATGTACGATTATAGCGATCGATTTTTATTTATTGATAATTTAGGTATTTGATCAATATCACATTTTGCTAAAAATATCTTAATTTAACGTGAGCACGTTTTTTTTAGCGCTCACAACACTTTCATGGACCGTCACCGAAGTCGCCAGTACAGGTTGTTATCGGAGAATTTTGTTTTTTGTTTTGTTTTTAACACGATTATAAACCTAAAATGGATTGTGTGGTGTGAGTCTACGTTGTTTGTCGCTTGACATAGTAAACGTAACTGGCGAGCATTTATCATCCGAATAGAATTTATCGATGTGTGGTAGCTATATATTTAGAAGCTAGACATGATTGCGATGTTGCACAGTGCAAAGTTTGTAACAACCCGCGCAGACGAAACGGTATTCGCAGAGCGAAATTATGCACACACGACTGTGTACACAACGGGGGAATCGCGTTCATCAAGGGATCACGACTTTTGTACATACGGTCATTCAACATATGCACAAATATAAATAAGCCCTGTTTTGCAATTTCACTTTCGCGACAAATAATTGATTTTCCTCGGTCCGATGAGGCGAGTTGATACCGTTGTGATTTATTGCACGTCATAAGTGAGGAAACGCATTCATATTTGTAAGCTTTTTTTATCCCATCAGGCAGCACCAGCGTGGATCGCGAATTTTTTATATTACGTTTCGATTATTATCGTCAACAACAATTTTTATTGCGCTTCCGCGTCGAAAATTAAGCCGAGAATAAAATAATTTGGCGATCCGCGATCAGTAAGGAAAACAATGCATTGGATACAGCCTCGAAATGGTGAGTAAAAAAAAATATATGTTTATTTCACTCGGTGTGAAAATGGCAATTTAGCGCACGCTTCGCCTGCGTAAAATCCCCATTTTCATACAGCGTGAAAAAAATTTGTCTACGATACTAGTGCGATAAAACGTTTCCTCAACTCGGGCGATATCAAAACTCGCCTTCGGCTCGTGCGGTAAACCCACACGTCAAAAAAAAGTTTTATCGCACTAGTATCGTAATGTACTGTTGTCTGATCATAACCACTGAGACTTACATGTTCGAAGCTGCGAAGTTCGGCCAGCAGCGTGTAGGAAACGTAGATGTACCGCGCGTCGTGAAGACTTCGGGAACGCAAGCCCCAGGGGCGATACCCCCGTAGGGTGGTGCGACCCCCGGGCCAGGTGCCGCCCCCACGAGCCTCAATTTCACGATAATCCACTGTAATTTACGCCGTTCCCATGTTCCGACATCGCACCATCACACGAATGATAACCCTACGAATAATTTACCACCTCCTCGACCGAATGTCACGATAGCGAGTCTCTCCGATAGCATAACGAATTCATTTGTATATTTTCGAGAATATCGACAGGGTCGAGCGTAATCAAGCAATCGAGTTCGACCTACGTAAGAAATCAAGCCTATAATCATTATATGAATTTTGAAATAAAATTCGAAGTGAACTTAAAAATAAAATTCAAACTAAATTTTGAAATAAAATTCAGACTAAATTTCGAAATAAAATTCAGACTGCATTTTGAAATAAAATTCAGACTGCATTTTGAAATGAAATTTCGACTGAATTTTGAAATTAAATTGAATGTTGCGATCGATCTCCAAAGTATTGCGGTCGCGTACGCCCTTACCGTTGATTCTACTGCCAACAGGATTAGCGTCTAAAGATCGAATTTCCGGAGTTGGGAGTGTCGGTTGAAGAATAATACATATTCGAAGGTGGTGTTCCCGGAGAGGCGGGACGAAGAAACTGTAGGTACTTATAGGCAGGCGAAACGTGAATTGTCTTGAATAATGTATATTTTCCAACCCCGTCCTTCCCTTCGTCTCGTCCAACCGACAAGGACAAAAACGCATACTAAAATCGCAAGAAGCACCGGAGGCTGAGCTATAACCGTATATTACACTGAATAGTATATACATGTACGATCGATTCTCGGAGCTTTCCGATGGAGTTACTCAACCGGTCCACGGACCGTTTACATCCTTCGCTGAAAGTTTGCACTACTGATTTACCGATTCGTCGCCCCTCGTTCCCGACAAATTAGATGATAATCGTTAGGGTTATTCCTGGTGGGTCGCAGCACTTTAAATAGCAATCGATCTCAAATTAAAAAAAAATGTTCCCCGATCATATTTAAGAAATATTTATTATTAAAGGAAGAAAATAGTGATTTCGATTTCGAACCACGAGCAATTTTCTTTTCATTCTTGAAATTGCGACAAATTTTTTTTACGAACGCTTCATGAGACCGGGTGCACCTGTGAGCAGCGCAGTTTCTTCGGTTCATTTCGCAACAAGCGCGGCCAAACGCGGCGATGGAAGCGAGAAAAAAGTCGGAGGTAAAAAGTAAGAGGGGGGGGGGGGGGGGGAAGCGGGCTTCGCAGCAGCGCAAGTACTCGTCAGTCGGTGGAGCCATTAACGCTTCCACCGACACCCTACACCTCGGCTTCTACCTCTTTCAATGCCTTTACTTGAGAGCGGCTCGCAGCTTCGGGCAAAAAAATTCAACGTCAATCTCACGAGAGTAGATTCGAATCCAGATTCTTTTGCCATTTGAAGCCGATGATTAAGGAAAAGTGCTGAGAGGCCACGCGAGAAAATACTTCATGGACAAGTAATCGGCTAGAAACGACAATACAAAGGCGATCGCTGATGCGGACCGAATACGATACGTCTTCGTCGATCAATCGCTGTGCTTAAAGTGTCCAAAAACTCGCGAAAAAGACAACATGGCTTCGGGACATTTTTCCGGGGCGCGCAGATACGAGCTTGCAAAGTTTTCTGCCAAAGACAGTGCTTGGTTACGACCCTGAAGATATCGGCGTGATATCAAGTTTCATCATTGGCAAGTCTCTATCGGTGCACGGCTCAAGGAAGAATGAACAATTGTTCACTTGTAGAATTTTATTCTCCAAGTGAACTTCCTCGAGCAAAGTTTGTGCGTCGCAAAATACAGCCATTGTAACTCGATAAAATTTTGTCTCATGCAGATGTCTTCAGGGTCACGCTTGGTTTGAGCATGAATTCCGCCTGCAGATCAGTTTGAGCGATATCGACCTAAAATCAAAAACGACGAGTCCGAGCGGTGAGGCGAAACGAAGGGCGGTTCGTACTCGAAGGTTTTAATTTTCTGTATCGTGGAAGCGCAGTCGCCGCTGCGGCGAGTTAACGAGCGAACGGTTAGATGGAAGCCGGCTTCGGCGGTGGTTTTACCGAAGCCGTTGGCGGTGAGAACGATGATGTGCCGCTGCGGCGACGGCGATCAGCGGCGAAGCTTTCGGGGAACCGGCGGTGGGTGATAGCGAGGTCAGAGGTGAGACCAGGAAGTGGGGTCGGAGCCGGAGCATCCTGGTTATCCAAAGTGGTCTCCCGCTGAAATGTCGGCCGCTATTCAACCCCGCCGATGGAGCTTCAACGGTTGGAGTGCCGGAGCAGCGTCACGGATCGGGCTACTCCCGTTAGAGGCTGCGACTAAGCGGCTTGCGGGTGATTAGCGATGGCCGTTCCTGATTCAGCTTCCCATACCTGTCAGTCCTGCTCCTTCGATCCGTCATCGATCAGGCCCCGATCGGAGCCGCACTTCAGCTAGCCGCACATCCAACGAAAAATTGGCCAAAGACTCTACGATGGAAACTGCGCCACATTTTTTTCTGGTAATAATCTAACATTCCCAGGCTTTCTACATCGCCGATGGATGCCGGTTACAGCGCGCGAATATCTTGACCGTCACGGTCAGCAGAATCCGAAATTCCTGGGATCTTTTCCGAATGGTTTTCAGGTAGGAGATCAATAAAAAAAACCATCGGCGGAACGGCTTTGGAAGAGGTTTGCATCGAAAACTGAGCGGATGCCATTGGGCAAAGTGGTTGGAAGAGAGCGTTCGCCAAATAAAAGGTGGACAACCGGAACATCACCCATTGACAATGAATGGGGACACCGTTGGCAAAGAGGAACTTGGAAGAGCTTCCATCCAAAGTGGATGAAGGTTGTTCACACCCTTAGGAGATTGTTTCTATTGAAAAGCGAGAAGTTACTGGTAAAGCATGAAACCATCGGCTAAAGGGGTTGGTTAGCGATACATTTTTTCCGAGGATGGTGGTCAGGCTGAACCAGGTGTCGCAATTGTAGTCGCAAATCCAACGTTTTAAAGTTCAGACAACAGCCTCATCAAGTATGCGTTTCCTACACCCGATGTGCACTTGCATTTTTTATGTTCCATTGGAAATACGATATGCAACAATAGTTTGTCGTGTTTCCGTCAAGACATGTAACGTGTTTCCCGAAAATTCGATGTTTTATTTATCCCCAATGGACGCTGGTTACAGTGCGCGGATATCTTGACCGTCAGCAGAATCCGAAATTCCTAAGCTCCTTTCCAAATGGTCTTCACAGAGAAAATCCATGAAAACCCATCGGCGAAATAGCTTGGGAAGACGTTTCCATGGAAAACGAAAAGGAAGCCATTGGCCAAAGTGGTTGGAAGAGAGTTTTCGTCAAATAAAAACTGGACAAGCGGGAGAGTACCCATTCGTAATGGATGGGAAACTGGTGGCAAAGAAGAACTTGGGAGGGCTTTCATTCAAAACGAATGAAGATTGTCCACAACCTTAGGAGATTGTTTTTGTTGCGAAGAGAGAAGTTACTGGCCAAACGTGAAACCATTGGCTAAAGGGATTGGTACCAATAAATTTTTTTCCAGGATGGTGGTCAGGCTGCACCAGTGGACGCAATTGTAGTCGCAAACCCAACATTGAAAAGTTCACGCAACGACCCCATCAAGTATGCCTTCCCTAAATCCGATCCGCACTTGCATTATTTATATTCCATTAGAGATACGACATGCAGCAATAGTTTGTCGCGCTTCCGCCCAGACACGTAACGTGTTTCCCGAAAATTCGACTGGCTGCACTGATCATCCGTTCACCTGCTCTCTCCACTGTATATTCCATCAGACATTAGCCCAGTTAGCGCAAACCCGATACGGTTCGTTCAACTTGCGGTCCAATAACAATTGAGGTTGCTGTCATCGGCCATCCTGCTGCGGTGGAACATCCATGTATATGTAACTATAAATACTACATAGAGCCCCTATATGTACATTTACATATTAGACACATACCCCGTCGTAGAGAGAATATTTGATGCACATTAACGGAATGCACTCGCGCGCGGCCTCTCTCACGCTGAAAGCCGTACGCATCAGCAGCAATCTCGCGTTCGTACGAACTCACATTCCACATATCTCGCTGCCGTGGTATGTGCAAAACTCAATAACACAAGAGGCTTCGCACACACACGTAATCGGACTTTTGCAATACTGATACCTTTTTCACATATGCAATATTCGCCAATCGGATTTCCCATAGTCCCCGAATATTGTGACCGAATATATGCAAACTATCGTATATATATATATATATATATATGTATATATATATATGTGTGTATACTTGAGTAAATGCGCGATACCGGCGTGGGTAATCGTCGGAGCTCAAAGCGGATTACACAACAGATTTTCATTAGGCCTGGAATCTCTCTGCTGATGGCGTAACGAGTAATATGGGATAGCAAACTCAAACGGACGAATTTCGGTCGGCACGTTCGCCAGAATTTTTAAATCCTCTTCATTCCCGGGCACGCGTAGACAGTTTTGGTACAATTTTATGGAACACTGTGGAACGCTCGTTGTACATGCCTCGAGTCGAAATTTAAAACCGCTGTTGACACTGCAATTCCGTTCGACTCTCCACACCGACAGATTTCACCCCTTTTCATTTCAAAAGCCGGGAAACGATACCATAATGTCCTGAGTGTCCGCTGTTGCATAAAAATGTGTAAAAAATCAAATGAAAAGCTAAATTTAATTTCGGTAGAAAAAATCATTACTAAAAAAGTATCGACCTACAGTAATGATAAAATAATTTAACAGAGTGGTCAACGAGATGTTCCGTCTCTGACGTCTTTCCCAGTCTCTATGATTATTTTATAATTGCTGTGGATCGATAATTTTTCGGTAGGAATTTTTTTTTTTTTTTCTATCAAATTTTAATTTCTTTCCGCTAGTTTTGAGGTATGCATGTATATTCGGTATCAAACTCGTGGTAGCTATAATCTATGTAAATCCTGTATTAAATCATTATATTATTGCCTTTGTTAAATCATATTCTAATGGCAGGGCAGAAAAATGTTTCTCGGCGGTACGTAACGTGGGGGTATTTCCGATCAATACCGTCGTCTATTCTATTGATAACAACTATGCATTCGTAGCTGTATGAGTGTCTATTGTATACGCAGGATGGATCAATGATCCGTCCTCGGTATTGGTATTCCACGGCGGACTCATTGTCTCGTGTAAAATTGAGATGAACGGGCGCGGGTACACTCAATACGAGCACAAAAGGGCATCGACTGGAATATCACCCATATTTCAACCCTACACGCTCGCGTTATTGCCAAGATATATTCGTCCTAGCCGTCCGGGCCTCATTAATTACGAATAAAATCTTAGTCGATCCGGGCCCGTTTCGCCAGCTCCATAGATTCATGGTGGGATTCTGCGGAGTTGACTGAAAACAATTCGGCTGGGTCGTATTCGATATTCAGAGCTAAACAAATGTTCGTCTTCGACATATGTGCTTACACCGCCGAAGTTTTTGAGATACAAGCAAGATTTAATGAACGAATAAACTTCATTTGTTAGCATCTCGGAAACGAAGTGTTTCGTCGATTTTGAAGCGCCAATGAAAATATTTTTCACCCGACAATTTTTAACCATCCTTGTACCCTATCGTCGAAAGGTATGCAGTGAGCAACGACGGGTCCAACGCGTGATTGACATCAGTTTCATGAATATGTATCCCTCGCTCGGAGGAAACCTACTTGTGTAGGCCGAAGATGAGCATGCACGCTTCGTTGTCAACCGAGAACACTTCGAAGTCGCGAGGGCATTGAAGCTCGGCAAGATGTGTGCCTTCACAGAAACAAAGTGCACCGCCGCATGAGAGCTTCAATGACGAAGTCTCAGCTAGTACGGGTCATCGACCCCTCAGCGACGAAAATATTGTCGTCGCACGGCTGCCAAATAATACAGCAAATTTTTTTCGCAGCCTCTTCGACGCCTCCCAGCGAGGAAAGTTTCGATGAGGACTTGATTATTCGATCGATACACTGATAAAAAAAAATACGGTCGAATCAATTGAGATCGGGCAGGGCCGTTCAACTAAATATTTCATATTTATATTGAGTTACGAAGTGTTCACCAAGAGGAAAGACATCGATTTAAAAAATGAATGTGACAGTTGGTACGTCCATTACAGCTGAATTGATTTTATTGTCTAATTAATTTATTTCTTATCGCGTGTGTCAGTCAGAATTTTAATCATTCCAAATCCTATCCTCGGAAAAAATATTCCCGGCTCCCAAAAAATTAAATACTTTACAACCATGCACCTTAAAAGGTCCAATCTTACGAGGGACCAATATGAAGTGTCAAAAATATTGCATTTTCGAAATAATTTGGGTCAATTTCCGATCACCAATGATTTCTTACCCAGTAACGTTTCGTAATCTAAATATTCGACACTCTGCACAAAAATATCTCTTCATAATACGTCTGGGTGAGCGTACAGGGGGTACATGAACTTTTAATTAATTACCGAGCTAGTTGATGAAACTGAGTGAGAGAAGGAGGAGGGCGAGGGGAGGGGGGGGGGGGGGATTTAACCCTTCTCACCGAATAACCTCCCGGCACAACAGGACCTCACCATCGCGATTAACACGCGTCGAGGTATTTTTTTCTCCTCATTCGGTGTGGCGCAGCGTCGCTTAAAAAAGCACTTCAGGCGTCAGCCTTCATCCTTCCCACCGTTCTCACGTCGGTGAGCTCGTTGTTTTTGCGGAAAATGCTTCCCCCTCGCCAGCGGGTCCGCGGAGAGGGACGATGACGGCAAACGTTTCTCGTAATGCACCACGTGAAGATTGTGCTCGAAATAACATGGGAACGTGTACCGGTGGCAAATGGATTTTTCTTTTTTTTTTTTTCCTCTTTAGTTTTTTGTTTTCCCAAAGTTTCTTTCGTCGACTTCACTCCGCACTTTCTCTGAGTGAAATAGCTTTATTTTCGTTAGAAACTGTTATCCCATTACGTTGAATTTTAGCTCGAATCTCGTTTATACGACAGACAATTTTTGGGAAATCGTTGGGCTAAGCGATGGAAAAATCGTCGAAACGAATCACGTAATCCATGCCGGGTGTAGCGAGTGCTGAATACACCGGAATCGATATTCCTGCATATGCTGCCTTATACCGTTTACGAGTACCAACTTCGAGCTTGCACATACCGGTGGGAGAGATGTATTAACGTGCGCGATATTATACTGAAAGTCAGAGAATGCCAGATATAGAAATCCACGAAAATCGACAGCAGTTCGCACGTGCGCGCTGAGAGCCATATTTTTTTTTGTATAAAACGTACAGCGTACGCCCGATCGTAAGAGGGGTCGTGACAGAATTGGTTTGCTTTACCAATTGGAAAAATATGTCGTATTTGCGAATCTGCGCGAGATGCGAATCGTGTATTGAAAACAAACTATTCAGAAATTAAGTTCAAACTTAATTTCGAATTTCAAAAATTGTTCGTACGTAATTAATGAAAGTTATTTACGAACTAAGTATTGAATAATAGTAAAATTTTCGAGCAGAGTGATATAAAAAAATTTACGGTATTTTACGGTAGTTCCATATACGTATGAATTCATAATGCCGAAGTACGCCACGTGTGCCGACGTGTAAAATGCACATACCGGTGGGAGAGATGCATTAACCTGCGCGATATTACACTGAAAGTCAGAGAATACCAGATATAGAAATCCACGAAAATCCATGGCAGTTCGCACGTGCGCGGTCGGGAGCCATATTTTTTTTTTTTTTTGGAGCCGTCGTGACAGAATCGGTTTTATTTATCAATTGGAAACATGTTGTATTTGCGACTCGGCGCGAGAAACGGATCGTGCATTAAAAACAAAACCAAGCACAAATTAAATTCAAACTTACAACCAGAAAAAAAATGTATTGACAGCCATCGTTTATTTGGTTTAAGTAAAATATTTATTTAAATTTAGTAAATAGTTACTTAAATGAAATAAATATTTATTTTAATCAAGTAAATATTTTACTTAAACCAAATAAACGGCGGCCGTCAAATAAATTATCTTTCTGGATGTAAGTTCAAATCATAAGTAATTAATAAAAATTATTTACGTTTTACGTATAAAACAAACAAAAAATTACGGTAGTTCCATACAGGTATGAATTCATAATGCCGAAGTAAGTCACGTGCATTGACGTGTAAAATGTGGATTGTCTATGCATTCGCCGCTAATGTTGAAGCTAAAGATAAATATTCCAGTAAAAGCAAGCAACCGCTATTGTCGCGTTTCGCTGATTGCATCATTGATGCGGATCTCGATCGCTTAATGGGGACATACACTGTGTTAATTGCCGTGCGGGATACCGTGACGTGCGTCACGTATACGTGATACGGCGAATCCCGTCACGGTCACGCGACGATCGAGGAATCACTCGCGGTCATCGGTATTGTAGTTGATACCGAACAAAATGATCGACGCGCGGAAACGTTCGACACCTTGTGTTTCCGAGGCAACGGCGAATTTTCGATACTATACGATTTTACTCGACCGTTAAAATTGGACTAACATTCCCGTTAAAAAAAAAGTTCCTGACGGGAAGGCAAGCAAAAAGCCGCGCGAAGCAAAGGCTTATTAAAGACACCGACAGTCGACATTTTTCACAGAATGGGTGAAACTAAGAATCTATGAACTTTTTCGATTCTCCAAAGTTTGCGAGAAAGCGATGCGCAATTTTCAACTATCAACAATTTTTTTCTGTTTACTCGATCCTCTTATCTATTGAGCATGAAACGGCAAAGAACCTGCAGGCGGCGTTTTTTTTCCAAAAATATTCGCAAAATTGGTAGAACTAAAGATCTTTCAACTTTGGCGATTCTTCAAAGTTAGCGAGGAAGCAATGTGGAAATTTCAGCTTGCATGCATGTTTTTTTGTTTACTCAATTCTTTTTTTTTTAATTTTTATTGAGCATGAACCGGCAATGAACCGGCTGTCGGCATTGGCTGTCGTGGTTGGTCGGTGTGCCAGTGAGAATGTGGGTTTTTCAACGATACCGTTGGTCGGGTAAAATGTAATTAAAGGTGCATGCGTGGCGAGTGTGGGACAGGGACCGCGAGTCGCGATGCGGGAATCGTATAGCCGGGGCCGGTGCAATGTACGCGCGGGCTTGGCGGATAGCCAAATACCGCGATGGTTCACGAACGGCCGAAGCTTGTTCGTCCGTTGCGCCGCTACCTGCCCGGGTGACCATCGATTTGAGCGTTGAATTTCCGAACGCCGGGCAAGGCAGTCCCGCGGTTCTGTCACCACCTCCCATCCCCCTATCCGAACCCCCTCGCGCGTTCCGCCCGCCCATCCTCGTTTCAATAAAGTCGTTAGGTAACGTCATCAAAAGGTTTCCTCTCGTTTATCGCTACTTCGCAACCGAAGCGTGTGCCAACCATTACGAATTGGGACAACAGAACGCGACACCGTCCGTGACGATACTTCAGCGACGAGTCTGTCGGCCCGTTCCGAAATTTGAGTACGAAAATTGTTGATTCGTATTTTCCCTTTGGAACTTTTTCATTCAGCGAAACCATTTTCGATATACGAGCCGTCGAGGGATTCGGTCCATCAAAACTGAAAGCCCGAAGTTCCATCGGGGATCTCCATTGGGTCTTTGACGTGCCCTGGTGTGCCAATTTTTTTAACATCCAAGATTCTTTCCATCCCAACACAGTCAGCAGGAAACGCGCGACAGCTGATGGCTCAATTAACCATGGCCGGATAATCTGGCTCGCTATTTGGGGATGCAGATTATAGCAGCCGAAGGTGTTTGCCGTGTGTATAATGGATTATCCATTAAGCCGAGCTCGTCAAGTGCGCGTCGTACACACGGCCGAGTCGCGCCGGTAGGTGTGACCTACCGTGTGTGACAAGGATCATACGATCCCCCATCGTGGAGCGAGCACCGGACGTATCGGCTACTTTAAGTGGACTGGAGAATCCCCCTCGGAAAAGCCGAGAGCGACTGAACGACGAGGAAGCGGCGAGGGACCCGAAGTGAGACGGACGGTCCGGTGGCCGACAGTGAGTATGCGAGACGCGGGAGAAGCGGAGAATCCATCGCCCCGATTCCCAACGGTGCTACACCGCAAATGATTACATTGCGGCCGTCCGCTAACTGGCCAACGAGCCAACAACCCGTCCGCCTGGCACGGAACGATGTGCCGCGATCGACAGGTGACGTCGTGCCTACGGCGTTCATCTGGCTGTCGACACTATATACATGGAACCTGGCCGAACGGCAAAATTCCATGAAAAAGAAGAAAAAGAACACTACAAACCTACTGTGATTTTTGTTGTTGCTGTTGTTGTTATTTTTATTTTACATTATCGGTGTTTAGTGCGTGATCAGTGTGACGTTAATTTTTTTTTTCTTATGCATTTATCCTATTCCATTTCCAGCGGAGACACTTTTATTTTAAGATTAAAAAAAAATAATGTAGAGGCGTGGTCTTTCTGGATCGAGATGTTCAAAGAAATTACCTTCAGAGTTGGCAAAGCGGTGGAGAGGACGAGCGGGAGTGTGGATGACGGCCCTGCGATTTATAAGACCTTCCCCATCGCCAACCCCTCACATGAAAGTTTTCAGTCTTGTCTGCCTTTTACGATACCTGGACTTTTTAAAAATCCTTTATAAGTCGAAGGCAATTTGGCTTTCTCCGTGGTACGGTATTATCTCCACGTTGCTCGTTCGGTACCGAGCCGGGAGAGTCGTGACTATAAACTTAAGTTCGTACTCGATCTCCGATCCGGTCCGAAGCAAGAAATCAGGCTTACGCTTCGGTTCGATCTCGTGATCTTAGCGTTATCATCCACTAATCACACGTACGAGGGAAGTGATGGCGATATTCATGGCAAGGCGAGTCAACAGTGAAATCCGGATCGTGTGACGTTCGTCAAATGTCAATAGGCGTGTCGCTTCTCGACACACTGCCGGTGCATCTCAGGGGGTGTCGCGCGCTGCTCAGGTGACGTCCCGGAGTGCCGCGTCTTCCCTCTGGCGTTCAGCCAATGTCGCGCCCAGTCCCCCCCTCCCCACACCTGGTAGCAATCAGGAAATCACGAGGGACATGTGGAACTGGAAGGCTCGTGCGTGTACTCCGAATAACAATGTTGCTAAGTATGGAGAGCTTGTGCACTGCCGCGTACTCCGGATACCATTAGTGCATATGCACAGTGAAACCCTTCGACAGTCCCGAACCTTTAACGGCACCGGTTCATTCACTTTGCCTCCCAATACTCCGTTTTTCCATTATCCCGTTGACCGTTAAAATCAGCTTTTCCCACGCCGCTTCGATGCATCAACCGGCAAGTAGATTGGTAAGTTCCGATTATAACCAAGTTCCGATAATTAACCTCAAGTTTGAAGTAATGTCCAAACTCGGGTTTCAAGTTGGGTTCGTGATAGGCGGCTGAGACCACTCTTAGGTTCGAACTGGATTATGTGCCCTGTTCGAACCAGCTCTACCGTAACGGTATACTGCCGGATAGAACCGTGTGGGTTATAGTGCTGCCGTAGTGCGCTGCCTGCTGTCGACTCCGAATCTACGAGCGAGGGAAAGTGTTATTTAAACGTAGCAGTGCGGAGGTTCGGCGATCGCGAACTCGTAAATTCGCGAGGGTCCAAGGGTGGAACGTAAACGGCAGCGACAGGTGCGGAACCTCGTCGATCTCGTCCGTGAACGCCATGCACCCAAGCTCGAGGGCTGCGAGCTTCATTCACGGGCTCATTCTATAACCCGAGACGAATTGTCGCCTCGCCCACTGCGTTGAAGGCACATTCAGCGAATCCGGAAACGTTGGCAGTCCGAAATTTAGTAACGAAGCGGCTGGCGGGTTCTTCGTTTGAGACGTTAATGCCGAATGGACAATTTTAAAGCCTCTAAAGCACGGAATGTTCAATACATATTCCGGGTGTTAGAGAAGTGGCTGACGAACGGTACGGACAAAAGTGAGAAAATCTTGCTTGGTTTTGAATCGTGAGTACGGATCTATCAAATTACAGTTCAAACGTAAGTCCGAACTTGATTTCTGGCTCGAGTTCGAACCTACGCCTTGCGTCGAGTTAGAACTCAAGTTCGAACTGACTAGAGATTAAATAAAAATCGATTTCGTTGAAGTAATTCAATTCCTTTACCCTTTGAGGGAACCCGAAAGCGGGAATATAATGTTGCGCACAGCGAGAGCTACTTTTCAAACTGGATCTCGGGGGTCGAGCGAATGTTTCATCTCTACCGGTCTTAAAGGCCTTGGCGAGCGTTGTTGAAATTGTAATGTTGGAATTCCGTATAACTGCGGACAACGGTGTACTCCTTTGGCTTTGGGTTGGCCGGCGTTTGGTCCGCTGGAAGCCTCCGACTATACAGAGGGGCATCGTATGCCCGCCGTTGTATGTACACGCTGGCCACACGGGCGCGTCAAAGGACTTCCTGTAATTGGTTTCACGGAAATAATTTGCTTCCTCGCAATCGATCGACGGAAATTGCCCGTTCTGTAAAATCTGATGGTACCGGAGATCTGTGGGGTAAAAGGATGCCCACGCAGACAGGGAGAAGACACGCTCGACAATTTTCAAAGCCGGATTACCGTTTGATCTTTGTTCGTCGAAGGCTGGGACACCGGGTTCAGAAATTGGCGAGGAAACGGTTTGATCGTGTTCAGCGTCAAAAAATGATCAAACGATCACTCCCGTAAAAATAATCTAAAGTGGGTAATTTGCGAGTTACGAGCCCTTCAAGTTTTCAGCGAATGTGGAGGCCGACATGGGCACCACGATTTTGACCTCCATCTCGTGGTGCAGCGGATCGATGTTTGATCGGCTGGTAATTCGAAAACTGTGCACCCTACATTGAGAACGGTGATCACGAATCTGCACTATTCTCAAGTGGGATTAAAATTCAGGCTCGTATTCACTGTTCGGTAAAGATTCACGACCCGAACACCCAATGTAGCGATTTCAGATGCTGTTTTGTGGCCGGAATAACGAAACGGGACGAAGCGTTCGACACTTTTATCGAGACAGACATAATTGAAGGCAGCTGCGACCCCCAAGAGCCGAGGAGGCGAGATCGAAAGCTAGTGAAATATACAGAGAGCGCCGACTGGAAAAGCAATCTTGACTACGGCTGAGAATGCAGCGCTCCTGCAACATAGATGTGTTCCCACAGTGCAGCAAAGTGCTCTACCCAGACGGCAAGCCAATGGTCGCTCTACAAACATTTTCGTTCAATGCAAATGTGCGAACTGCGGGTGTAGAAAGGGGGGGATGGGGAGGGGGAGCGCTTATAATCGAGGAAGATTACGCAGCATGTGGCCAGAACAGATAACGAAGCTTCTGGTAGTAGCGGCAGCCAGAGGTTGCCTGTTCAACAGTCAGTAACCAGCGAACCAGGTGCTGACTCTACGAGAGGTGTGTACTACATAGCATAACCGGCATGAACCCTCTGATACTCCGATAACTTTGTGAATTATCATATTCACTGGCGCAGTGTTCATCACCAAAGCCTGGCAACCGTTCCATTTGGTCGTGCGGAATCTTCGACGAACCAAGTAGGCCCGTGAGGGCATTTCGGTTCGCCGTTTCCTGGCAATCCTCATTGCGGTTCTCCAGTTCTTACCCGTTAAATCGATTCGATTTATCGACTGGATAGATTTGCGATTCATTATTAGAGTTTCAGGCTCGAATCGATTGCCACATGCACGTCAGATCTTCCGGGACTCAACATGATTGCCTGAGCTGTGACGTATTTCCTGGGTTACGTACGACATCTTCTTGGACATGATGGACATCCTGCGTTGTGGCGTCTCGTCTGGATCATGTGTGACAGATCGGCACGGACATGTATCTGATATCGCCCGGGATACGATGGATTCGAGACCTCTCAGATCAATGTTCCGCGTCTTTCTGAACCGGGACGAAACTCTGAATCTGCCGCGAAAGTTAAGAACGAACCTGAATCCATCGGGTCGGATAATCGTTGATGAAAACTCGTCCGCGAAACAATGAACGACAACTCCCGTGTTTTCCACATGGCGGAATACATTGGCGACGATCCAAGCGAGGGCCAACGGGCAGGAAGAAAATGATAGAATGGCTTTTATCTCGAGCATGGCGGTAGCGAAACGGGCACGGCGAGGCGGATAAAACGGGACGATATTGTTACGTCGAGGAGGATCAGTTTCTTTCCCCAATTGGACGGAATAGCTGGCGGCAAGGTCGGGGCAACGTTATCCGTCTCAATGAGACGTCGGGGCCAAGTCAGACGGGATCCAGTCTGAAAGGCAACTTAGTCTCCAGTCGAGGATCCCGAACGGAATCCTATTTGCGACCGTTGCATTTGACCATTGGATTCTGACCGGGTACCTGATTAGATCCCGAACTCGAAGTGGAGAGCTTGCAGTTGGGCCCCTAAAAAAATTCCTTTGTAGGTTCGAATACGATACGTAAAAAAATATATATACAAATAAAAGAAAACAAGAAAAAAACGAGTAATAGCGACGCGTTAAACCGAGTTGCTCGGGCGTAGTCGATCGAATCAACGTCGGACGTCGGAGTGCGGGCTCGCTCGTTCGTAAATTAAATTCCCCGAAGGGTAGCTCTTGGATGTGTGTGAGTGTGTGCGTGTGTGTGTGCATGTGTGTGTACGGATAGAAGCAAATAGTTCTTGATTCGGTAACGGTGCACGCGGCGTATCGTGTGCTGGCTGAACGTCGACCGAATCGAGTTGGCACGCTCGCGTTGTTGCTGCTTTGTACGTGTGGCCAATTCGAGTACTATTCGTGTACCATCGAAAGAGCTATGGACTATTGGACATTCTGTCCCTATATTTCTACGCTTCACCCCTCTCCCTCCCACTCCCGATCGCCCACCCACCCAACTGCCAAAATGTTTCTTTTTGCTTTTTTCACCGTTTCGGCAACGGCCACAAGCCAACAAATTTTTCAATGCCTCCTACATCGTGTTCATGCGAACCTCGGTACACAGGGTATCGACGTTACTTTATCAGGTTTGACGCATAGCTGTGTATTGATGAATCGTGGCGGCTTATTGGCACTACAGGCGATCCTTTCGCAAGTTAATGTTCACGCCTCGCGCGTTCCGAAACGTTTCGAAAATAGTAGTTGCTGAAGTGATTTTTCTTTTCTTTTTTTTATTTCTCGTGCGGGTTTCGATGTCAAGTATTCTTTTGAGGAATAAAATGCGTGGCAGGTTTTTTTCAGCCTAGACGCCAACCTATACACCGAATATTGGTAGAAATGCGTCTGACTAAATTTAAAAAAATCGATAATCAATTTAGTTTGTCTTGCGGTTTGATCCGCTGGTTTTTCCCGAATTGTCAACTTGTTTTTTTTTTTTTTCGACCCGTTGATTTAAATTCAACTAGAATTTTTCAAAAGTTAAATAAATTCAACTAGAAACAACTAGTTTCCTATACACCCAATATTGGTACAGAAATGCGGCTGACGAAATTTAAAAAAAATCGATAATCAATTTAGGTTGTCGTGGGGTTTGATCCGCAAGTTTTTTCCCGAATTGTAACATTGTTTTGTTTTTTTTTTCATTTTCGACCCGTTGATTTAGATTTAACCGCTAGAAAGCCTCTTATCGCTCCTCTGCGCATAAAAATCCGTTACTGTGTCATTTCGTGCGCGAACGTGAAACAACGAACTCACGTAGTTTACATTCGAGTCGTAAAGCGCGTGACATTTTCAAGTGGATCGAATGGTGTTTGGACCAACGGGCGTTGGTCGTGCGGAGGATAAAATCCCGGCAAACTGTTGCATTTCTCGGTTGCATGTTACCGCGAGCCCTTTGCCAAGTCTATCCCCTTGCCTCACTCTGATTCTTTCGCACCGTTGCGCAGTCAAATTGAACAGCAGCGGAGTCTTATCGAGTTTCCGATGGACACGTCGCCGCGTCCGTGACTGGAATTCCGTCGTCGAACGACACCCTGGCTTCCTTGTATTTTACTGCACCTTCGTTTTTCTCTTTTCGCTGTGGGACACTCGATAAAAACAGCTCTCGTCGCCTCGGGATTGTTCGTAAGAAAAAGGCGATAAACAGCAAGGAAGCTTCGCTCCGACGATTATTGACTTCTACTCCGGTGAGGAGGAGCTGAATGATGAACGAATGAAAGTTTTACCTGTGCCACGTTCACGCTGAGCTTTATGCTTGCGTTACGTTCGAATTCAAGTTCGCAATTGTCCTGAAACCTTGTTTTTTTTTATATAAATTTAATAATAATAATAAATTTAAACACGGCAACCAGTTGGCGTGTGTCGACGCATGGGATTCCCCGAACGCCTTCCGACCTCCAAATCCGGAAAATTTTACAACCATGCGAATAATTTTCGTCCGCGTACGCAAAATTCTATTTGCACTCTATTTAATCAACCGACTGTTAAACATTATTACGATGCGCGGAGAGATCAAAATTAATTTTGCCGAGGGACGAAACTCCCTGTATTCCGTGAATCTGATTCCGCATTTAATTATACAACATGACGTTGGGCATAAAATTGAATACGATCGTTTAGCTTTGACGGAAATTTCAGGGATGTCGAGTGACGTAAATAATCGTAACATTGATGGGAAAAATAAAATTGCAACGTATCTTTATCTAAAAAAAATTATTACCAGTGGCGAACGAAAATTTGATTGTTTTCCTTCGCATTCGAAGTTTGAGTTCAATGTGGGATAGATTGGGTTGGTAAGAATCGAGTTTATCGAGTTACATCGGTTATAGCGGTCACTAAATTCAGCAGTTGGTCGACGGTTAGAGGCAGCGGTAGTGAACGCGGGTATTAGGTATATGCACGGCGGAGCATATTGGCCCGTTCATCTTACTTGGCCGAAGTTTAAGCCGGGATCCATTCAATATTTCATCGCTATGCGCAGGCCATATTAGATGGAGAGCGCATGGGAACGTCGCCCGAATGATATTCCATCGATCGTCCTGCTAAGTACACAATAACTCGGGGCGGGGATTAATTCGTCCTCGACGGCTTGACGTTAATCTTACTCTCGTTATTCATTGGCATCCGCAAGGGTTCGATCCCGGAGTGATTTAAGACTCAGCCTTCAAAATTCTCGCGGCCAATAACCTGATTATATTCCCGATTGACTGAGAATCCAAAACTGTGCGTCACGAGCACTGCACTGAAACAAATTCCCACCACAAAGCGACGTTGTTTAATCGGTAAAAAAAAAGAATAAAAATGGATATTAATTCTCCAAATTTTACCATTTTTTTTTTTTTTTTTACGAAAAATTCAAATGTGTATTTATACTTGAGCTAAATAAAAAAAGTAAAAAAACATTGTAAGGAAATTTAAAGCTCTAACCGAATTCTCGTGCTCGGTGCTTTCGTTCGGCACCGAATATTGAAAAAAAAAAAAAAAAAAAAATGATGAAACGTCTCATATGATTTCCTACACGCAAAATGGGATTTGCGGGCCCGCTCGGTTGAGGCCGAGACGTACATACCCATGATAAAGGATTCTCGAATATAGTAGATGGATCACGCCGCAACGCGGAGCGTATTTCCTTCGATGCAAGAGCGCAATCAATTTCGATTACGGTAGGCGAATATACACTGGGATACATATATCGTACATTATTGCAGCCTTACATGTTCGCCGCAGACAGAAACGTCCGGTAATACGCAGATGTATTACAAACTCGCAGGCGTACTTGCGGAATGCATACACGTATCAGGTACGTAGTTACTTGTAGGGTAGGATGCAGAAACCCATAGATATAGTACGCCATCGGAACTATATGGCGCCGAGGAGATTTATATATAGGACAACGTGGCAGCGGTTCATATCGCGAGCGACGGCTCGCACGATTCCACTGTTCGCGAAATAATTAATGAGCTTCGCCGTGCCCGCCCCAGCCGCCGAGAGATGAATCTGTATGAATACCTACCGACGTTGCATCCCGAATGGAATATTATACAGCAGTTTAAGGGGTTAGACCGCCTTTGGTGGCTAAAAAATAAACCGGCTTGTTAATCCTCGTGTATCGAATTTAATTGCTCGCTGCAAAAATTGCGACACTCTAAGTTCTCTACGGTCGAGCTTGATCCTAATTTTACGCGCTTATTTCTAGCGTCGAATCGAGATGATAAATAACGAAGACCCGGGGCGATCGAACAAGCTAATTAAATTGGGAATATCCGGGAGGCGAGTTTCGTCGGATGTGTATGCCGGAAATCTGGAAATTCTCAGGAGATTGTTATACCTTTTGGAACTCGTAACTCAACGGCTAATTCTGTGTCTACTCTCCAGTGCGGTGTTGGATGAACTTTTGCACCCCAGACACTTCCTGCACTTGCCGTTGGACTTTTCAATCTGACGATGAATCGAACGTCCGCGTTCGGTTCTTCACTTAAACTCGTTATTCTTGGAGCGTCTTCCGGGCGCCAGCTTCAACGGTTCGATAATATAGATTAAGGCGCGTGCTCGGACGGAATTTTTTACGCAGATCGGAGGATGAGCGGTGAGTGAAGGAATTAGAGTCCGTTTCAGGGGCAAACGTTTCGATCGGGTACTTTTTTTTTTGTTTTTGCGAAGGGTAATTAATCGCTTTACGATGGAAATGGAACGATTTATCACTGCGCAATGCCAACTTTTTTGTTGATCCGCTGTGCGGGAGACTTTTTGCCGAGAGTAAACGAGATGGATGTTTGTTAACAATATAACTTTCTCCACTGAGAAAAAGAAGTGAGATACGTTCCAAGGTGTTACTTGGTTGGTGCAACGAAAATGTTTGAGTCGACAAATTTTGAAATCAATAATTTATATCCAACAATCTGGAGCTTTGAAAGTGCGTCACCGCGACTTTTGGTTAATCCAACCATATTATTTTCTGAGTGTCTAGAGGAAATTTTGTTCTAACGAAACATTTATCATTTTTAGGATTTTTTTTTTCGCACCTTCAAAACGAGACCGTTTGAACGTACGTTTTAATTTTTTAATTTTTTGGATTCGTCGAAGTTCGTGCCATTGACACTCGAAATAATACCCGCATTTCCGGGAATGCTCAGTGTTTCGGAGGCTTATAAACTTGTTTCCCAGGATTATAAATATTCCATTGACGCATCCATCGCAGAGCGAATGAAATAACGCAATTTTCTCTTAAATCCTTGTCGCATCGCGTTACCAGATGTATTTGTCTCAACGAATCGCTCTCGCCGGCTATGCTGGCTATGCATTCCACCGAGATGCCCGAATCCTTTTTCTACCGCACAGGCGCATAAGTACAGAGCGTAAATCCCTCCGGGAATGCCGAGGCGAACCCCCGAAAAGCGTGCATTCTCGAGCTCGGAGTGAAAGCACATCAGTCGAGCGGCGAGGCGTTCAAGTGAATTTTCATTGGCCCAACGGTCGGATTCAACGGGAATTCTCCGCATCGCGAAATCCAGAAATATGACTGCATCCATTCGCGAGAACGAGAAAAATTTGTGGAGAGAGAGAAATAATAAAAAAAAGAACGGGTCAAAGTGAAAGAAAGAGTAAAAGGAAGTGCGATCACGTTTCTACGGAGGTTTGTTGAACGCGATAAATATTCCGAGCGCGTTCGAAACCGTCGGCTGAGAAGGTATGTGAGAGCCTGCTCGTGCACCCGAGCTGCATCACACACAACACTCGGTGGTCGAATGACGGGCACACGACCGGATACGTTCTACTCGAGCAACGAATGGCACTTATCAGATAATTTATTTATACCTGTAGCGCTAGCGTGGACGCGTTCTCCGGACCTGACATCCACCATTTATTTCTTCGATGATGGGATTTGTGTCTGGAGAACGCACCGTCTATTCTCTCACCGAAATGGCACCTTCAACGTTCCACCGTAGGTTACATTTTTCATATTTTTCCAATAAAAATTATGTGACTGTAACATTAATTTGGATTTTGTGGTTCGTTGAAAAAAAGCACTTATCAGCTAATTTATTTATATCTGTATTTACCATTTATTATGTTCCCTCATAAGAAAGGCATCATCCACATTTCACGCAGATAACGTTGGTTGTATTTATTCCAATAATAACTGTATGATTGTAAAATGAATTTTTTTTTTTATTTTGGGCAAAAACTCACAATGCGACAGTCATCGATGAATTTCCAGTCGCCCGCGCTCGCCGAATCTCGCGACCCAAGATCGCGATGGTTATTAATTAGGAAAGGGTCTGGTGTGGTTCGTAGGGCAATGTTAAGAGCGAATCGGCGAGGATTCGTGGCACACAATGGATATAATGAAACGCCGATGGCTGTGCGTTACCCAACAGTGCGTTAACGCTCGAGCGACAATCTGATAACGAAGCAGCACATCGGGCGTGAGACTTTTGTCATCCGTCGAGGCGATTTTTATTTCGATCCGCCAATCGAAAAATCGATATCGATACTCTAGTATTCCGCGGTTGAACGAATTCACAACCGACAAACCGAGCTCCATCTCTCCCCCTCTCTATAGTGTTGCGGTATTGCCAGTTATAGTTCCGGACATACTCGAACTTCCGTTCGTCTGTAACAATTTTCTCTCTATTATTTTACTCACACCCGGGGGACTCCGTGAAGCTCTCAAAACGTTTCGTTATTGATTCTTGCCCGCTTTGTACCGATTTTTCGATATTTTTTATTTTTTAATATTCCGAGGGTTTGCTCTCATTGGTATACAACAGCAGTCGATGTCAACAGTGTGGTGTTTTTGTTTGAGGGTAAAGAACATTTTTAAAAAATCAATTTTCTCAATTAATTCAAGTGAGGCCATTGTAAGCGCCCGGTCTTACAACGTTGAGGGCTTCCGATAAGGTAAATTGGAATCGTTCAAGTATCGCATTTTTTTAATTCTCAGAATAAAGACAATCTCCGGACGAGTGTCAAAGGGCAGATTGATTCGTCGTACGGCAACACAAATAAAAATCATAATAAAAAAAAATTGCGAAATCCCTCAAGTTCTCCCAGTCCGCCGTGCTGTCGCTGCAGAACTTCTGATGAGGTATATTGGAATCGTTCAAGTATCGAATTTTTTTCTACTCAAAATAAAGACAATCTCTGGACAAGTGTCAAAGGGCAGATTGATTCGTCATACGGCAACAGAAATAAAAATTACAATAAAAAAAATGGCAAACTCCCTCAAGTTCACCGAGTCTGTCGCGCTGTCGCTGCCGAACTTTTCGTTCGATACATTCGTTAGCGATGCTGGACTTTTCTATTTGGACACCGACACGCATAACACGGATGGACAGTATGGACAGTCTCGGTGCCGATGACCGTTGTACAACTAATCGAGTTACGCTGTATATAGCATCTGCGCTCACCGCATCGGACATGGCACTCGACGCAGTGCCAAAGCACATAGAGCGCCACATCAAGGTACGTGGAAACGGACCGCGCTATCCTGCGTGTCTTACAACGACATTTGACGTGTATACCTCTGGCTCTCCGTTATACGTACACGGAACTCTGCGACACTCTCTCGCTGTTCTATGTACGGGCGATCGCGGGAACATTACATCTATCCAGTCGGATGTCACCGTATGTGTAACGTCCAATTGTGTGTTATCCTCTGGGACGGATAAGGATACTCGCTCGTTCTGCCCGCACACGAAACCACACACGGAACACAGAGAAGCCATGCAGTGTCCACACACGGCCGTGATTGGCCGATGCTCGCGTGTCGGTGTCCGACCGACTCGTCTGTGTGACAGCAAACTGCACACTCTGTTTCATGTGCGAGGACCCTTAGACTCCCTTAGGCAGTCCCAGCCACCGCGCGAGCGAATGATACATCGCTGGATTGAGCCTATTTATTTTAAATATTTATTTGATTTAAATAAATGTTTATTTCATTTAAATAAATATTTATTTCATTTAAATAAATATTTATTTCATTTAAGTGACTATTTACTTAATGTAAATAAAATTTATTTTTATATATTTTTTTAATCCTTTTACCCTTTGCCTCTCCGTTATACATGCACGGAACCCTGCCATGCTCTCTCGCTGTTCTATGTACGACCGATCGCCAGTACATAACATCTATCCGGTCGGATGTCACAGTATGTGTAACCCAATTGTGCGTTATCCTCGGGGACGGATAAGGATGCTCGCTTAGACTCCCTCAGACAGTCTCAGCCACCGCGCGAGCGAACCATACATCGCGGGATTGAGCCACTCTGGCGATAATCAACCTCATTCGTCTGCGTGATAAGTGGGTATCGATACCCACTCGACACAATCGTCACCCGTAGCTGGCCAGTCCGCAAAGGGTTTGCCGTACGAGCGTCCCTACGTACCGTCCGAGTATATTGGAAATTTACGTCCAGGCAGACAAAACGTGACCACTAAATGTTCATGCAGGAGAGGCGGCATCCGTTATTCGGCTTTTAAGGAAATTGAATTCGCAGCAGCCCGGGCAGCTCTGTCTTTGTCATATGTGTAAGTGCGCGAATGTAAATGCGGATACGAAAATTGACACGGGCAGGTGGACGCTGAACTATCGGAGATCAATAGTCCTGCACGATGGTAGAAAGTTCCTTTGAATTGGCACGGGAAGCTCACCATCCGAGTGGCGGCATAATCTCAATATTTGGATCATACAGAAATCGTGTCTGTGGTACGACCGAAATTTGCACGGTTGGCCGAAATTTTAACTGCCGGTTACGCGAAAACCGTCGATTGATCCAAAAAATTTTCGAAGTTAAACTTTTATCAGTTTACCTATCCACAGTTGACCGATGTCTCAATTCTTAAAACAACAGATCAAGATTTACAGGATCAATCTGTCGTCTTGCGAGTGCCCCAGAAATAAGCATCTTTCAGCTTGGGACACTTAACCAAGAATTTATAATCCGCAATTGGCTAAAACGTAATTGCATGCAATCGTCTTTTGGGCCAAGAAGATATAGATGTCTCATTACTCTCCACGACCAGCGTATACACAAGAGGTATCCCCCAAGTAGTTCTGAGGCTCCGTTTGGACTTGTTGTGAGCTCGGTGGCAAGCCCCGCAGGCAAACGATGCCTTCCACTCTTGGCACCGGTCCGAGTCGGCTGTTGCTGGCCCGCATGTCTACGCTCGTAGAAACTGCATACAGATATACAATTTATACGGAGCACGTATAGGATCTACACAAGCCACCTCGTACGGTCCATTGTCTGTGGCCCAGTTTCGTCCATTCACTCGGCGGGGCTCTTCGAGGCAAAGGTCTCAGGTTCAGACGGTGATGGGCGCTGAATTTAGTTCGCCAACGTTTCGCCACATCGAGGCGCTCGAACTTTCCTCATAATAAGCTTTTCCTGTAGTGCCCCGGGTTGCGCGACCCCATCCATAAAATTGGCGCTCCGTGTTGATTTTTTAATCATCCGAAAACCACCATGCTGTATCTATTATCCATGAAATCATTGCAATTGATTTATAGTGTATCGGTGCCATTGTAAAAATTTCAGAACGTTTTACCCAGATTATGTTCCTTCTTACAGTGTTGAGAAACAACAGTTTCTCAGTAAATCAAATAAATATTTATTTAAATCAAATAAATATTTACTTAAATCAAATAAATATTTATTTAAATCAAATAAATATTTACTTAAATCAAATAAATATTTATTTAAATCAAATAAATATTTACTTAAATCAAATAAATATTTATTTAAATCAAATAAATATTTACTTAAATCAAATAAATATTTATTTAAATCAAATAAATATGTTACTTCGACCACATAAATGATGGCCGTCGAATACATTTTTTTCTGGGTGCATCGTCGTGGTCACTGTCACGCAATGATTGACATTTTGGCATCGAGGAGGGCACGAATGAGCATTCAGCCCTTTTGCACCGTTATTGTCGTTGAAAGGTCCACTAATACGGGAAGATAGAACAACGCTGATGCTGCACATACCGTCGAGTGGACTCGATCACGGCGGAGGCTTGTGATAACGCGTTCCTGAACGCGTACTCGCCATGTTACTCTGCCCCGTCCTCCGAGCCTGTTTACCCGTGTCCCTGTATCTGTGCTTGTGGTCGCTCATGTTGGCCCGAACGGGACAAGTTCGTACCGATCCTCTGCTGTGTACACCCGGCATCCGGTATCGTGCGGAGACCAAAGGGTTTGGGGCATTGCACGGCGGCATCTCGTTCGCATCGACATGACCTCGATCAACGGCATGACAGAATAGTCGTGTTCTCCGATCGTGTACCGATCAAAGACTTCAAAATTTCTGTATAGGCATCGCAAACATTATCGTCGCAAACACGAGAGAGCCTCGCATGTGGGTTCGGGTATTTTGGTAAATATGCGGGCAATACAACTCGCAACCTGGCAGGTAACATAATTATTGCGCCTCGATCGAAAATGTTTAATTTCAATCGATAAGAATTTTAACGAAGACCGTCAAAGTGGAGCAATGTCGGCTTCGTCGCACTTGCGCTAAATAATTCGTGGCTATTTTTTTAATGGCTCGGAAAAAAGTGGTAAAAATCGATCCCGTTGTCGGTGAGAACGGAAGCCAAAAGGGAGAGCGGGGGTAGGTTTGAGGTCGACGTGGGTTAATTAAAGAGCCGAGAATGTAATCAGCTCCGCACCCCCAATCGGTGGATTGACGTACCTATATATTACATGTATATGTATACAGATATATAGGATATTCATGTAGACCCGATGAACGTATGCGCAGACGAATGACCGGAGTGGAGTCATACGAGATCAGTGAGAAGGGATTGGTACTCGTTCATTCGTTCGCTCGCTCGTTCATTTGCCAAGGCTTATTAGCGTCCGCACACCAAGAGAGCCACACGGAATCCGTACACAAAGGGACGGACCCACTGGCGCAGGTGGAAAGCACACGTTTGCATTAACATCACGTGGGTTGAATCTATCAGGCAGGTCAGGTCGACCCGAATGAGATTTTATCTAGAATATGCTATGCAGCGATAGATAGAACTTAGTCGTCTACTCGTTCGCCAATTCAGGCCCACCACTACGACATGTGTGTGGCCTATTCACACGCTCGATATAGTCAGAGATATTTTTTTTTTGACCTCGACTGTCTACGCGCGACTTGGCTCCGTTGGGGCTCGTCGCAAATGGAACGCAGAGAGGAGAGTTGCACTCGCCCGAAAGGTGAATGCACCATTTACCAAATCGGTATCATCGGCTTACGTTCCACGCATCAATCTGATGGTTGAAAAAAAAAAAAAAACGAGTTCAAAACATAGCATTTGAGCTAAATGCATTCAGTTTTTATATTTTTTAGATATTTTCTTGGGTTTAATATTGGACAAGGCTGCAATGAAATAGACCGGGAAGACAGCGCGGACGATGATTAGGACAAGTCTGCGGCGAACCGAGCGAAAGAATGAAACAAGCTGCACGCTCGATTTGTCAGGGGTCCTCGTAACGCGATAATTCCGGGCTGTTACGGTCCTCGGAACGGTTATTGATCTCGGTGAAACCGGCGGGTTAAGGGGTTACGGCAGTACCGTATAGCAGCGGGAACAAGAACAGTCGCACGAGAACAGAAGCAGTGAGAGTTAACGAGACTGCGGCGGTGAAGCCCGCGTACCTATGGTACTATGTCGTGTTGGGGGTACACACCGAGAACCCGCTGTGTGATTTCTCAGGAGAGTTCGAGCTTAGCGGTTACCGCTCTACCGAAAGCTTATCTCCGCTTCGAAACCGAACATCCCCTACCATCGCGCGCTCGCCGGAGTGACAACGCGCGATCAACTTGACATGTTAAATGATTTGGCAATTTGACGATGTTGAAAATTGCCGCGTTGAAAAGCCTGTTTCTCCTTGCGCGCTTAGTCCGATCCGTCCATTCAGGTGAAACTGGGTGAGAGAAATCCAAGCAGTCGCAATGAAGATGCACCGAAAATGTCGCATTATAGAAAAAGGTCTTACGGAAAAGTTTGTCCGATTTTCAAATACATGGGAATATATTTGCATTTTTTTTTTCTCGCAAATGGCAATACGATGAGCCTCCATATCAGTATTCGTTTTCCGATTTCATCGAACGGGTCCGGCGTGAGTTCCTTAGGTTCGCGTCATGTAGTCTAGGCCCTTCAATGATCTGTCTCGAACATGGTCCGCGGTCCCATTATGGATTATATAGATCTTAACCCTTCACAGAAAAAAAAATCGCTTGCGGGCTGCCGAAGAAAAAAAAAAAATTTGTTTCAATTCTACTTTCAATTCTTACAATTCCATATGATATTGAAACAACGACGGCAAGACTGTCAAGGTGACATGTTATCGTTTCAATCCGGTATGGAATTGTACGAATTCAGAGTAGAATTGAAACAAGTTTTTTATTTCTTTGGCAGCCCGCAAGCAAATTTTACTTGAATCGATGATATGTTTTTTTTCTTCACTTTTTGCATTACGGTGGACACGACGTGTACTATCATCTTTCGCCCAGACATCAATTTTTTAAACTGATTTTTTGATGTGAAATACTGAAGTTTTGTTTTTATAGTGTCAAAATATATGGCTTAAAGCGTTAATTGACTTGTAACTTTAAGGACGAGGGCGGATATTTTGTTTCATAAGTTGGTCTGATTTTCGAATACGTTGTAATATATTCGTAATTTTTTTCCTTAAGATGGCATTACATCCCTTGTACGTATGAATTGCTCTTCCATATACACGGGGCATACCGAATCATTACGATCCGTTGCGTACGCCGTCTAGACGCATCAGGCGCACTACGACGTCAATATCCGGTGATGAATAATTTATACCAACCGATAGGACGCGTGTCTTTGGGCGCGTTCCCCCTTACGGGTCTCCACTTCAAACCTGCCTGCAGGAGCGTGGCGAAACCAGAGATTCTCATGACATATAAACTGCATGGTATTTCATCCTTCTACACTGCTTCACGTAGTTCGTCCTCTTTTCGATATTCGGTTTCAAACGCAGAACGAGAAACTCCGCGAAACCGGCTTGACTCTACGAGACACTGAAGAACGCTCGGCAGAATCTTTTTGCGACATGTGACAAAAAAGACCCCCCCGTAAACAACTCTACCCTGTTCATTAAGGCGCGGGCAAGCTTACTCCTTTTCACTTCACCGAAACGAAGAACGGGGAACACTGTAAAAAAATCGTATGGAATTTAATGTACTGCTACTGAAAGTTCTTATGCATAAACTGGTGTGTTAAATTTCATGTACGATTGTGATGAAAAGTTAACGTACAATACATCGATACTTTAATTGCACAATGTAACAGTCTATTAATTTTTCATCGCCATTGTTCATTGAATTTAATGTACCAGTTTTTGCGTAAAAACTTTCAGTCCGGTGCACTCAATTTACGATTTTCTTTTTTACAATGCAAATTTGCATCGATATATAGAATATAGATAATTGAATATTTTCTGTGTTACCTGTGAAACCAGCACAAAAAATTGACATCACGGATAACGGCGGTTTACTTGAAACGGAATGCCCTGTACGTCTGGTTGGTTCGGACGAAACATCGATCGTGTAGTTTCGGGCGCCGCGAGGAGTTTTCTGCGATAATCAAATACTTTGTCTGATACGTGCGGAGGCAGCACAAAAATGTGCATCGCGGATAACGGCGGTTCGCTTGAAACGGAATGCCCTGTATGTCTGGTTGGTTCGGGCAAAACATCGATCGAGTTGTTTCGGACACCGTGAGGAGTTTTCTCCGCTGCGAAGGGTTTTTTTCTCTCGGTCCTCGGGCTCTGTGCCCTATTTGCGTCTTTCTCGATGTCTGTCTTTTCTACGTGCGCCATTGTAAAAGTGTGAGTGTATTCTATTGCGTGTACGCGCCCCAAGAGAGAGACGGTGGGAACAGAAGTTTCGCTCTCGCGTGTGGGGCGCTCGCCCGAGCTACATCAAAGGACGAAGCCTGGTCTGGGGTTCTCTAACGAGGCATAATTATCGTATTCGCGCGGAGTTGGACGATCCGGCGAGAGAGCTTCGTACATCCAGACGAAACGTCCAAAACGGTGCGGTTTAAGCCTGGAAGGATTATACGTGGGTCCGGCGAACCGGGAGTTTTGAAACACGACGAAATGCTTTATTATTCTTAGGGGCTGTCATTGTTGTGTTAATTATTTCGCGAGCTTTACATCTCCGCGAGCATGTGGCTTAAGTTCTGCCGTATCGATTTCACTACGAGCAAGTTGCAGAATATTAATTGCAAGCAACGTTGCATGACTATGAACACATCCTGCATTTCTACACCCACAAATACCGAGGCAGAGGGTCGATGACCCCGTGAAAATTGTTTCCCACATGAAAATTAAGATTTCCACACCACAACCGAGTCCATATGTTTCGTCAAAAATAAGCTTATTGATGTACAAGCAGAAAAAAAATTTCTTTGACGGCCACCGTTTATTTGGTTTAAGTGAAATATTTATTTGATTTAAATAAATATTCATTTAAATCAAGTAAATAGTTACTTAAATGATATAAATATTTATTTGAAGCGAATAAATATTTTACTCAAACCAAGTAAAAGGTGGCCGTCAAATAATTTTTTTTCTGGGTGTATATATGACCTCGAGGTGCTTATAGATAGGTCGTGACAGTTTGGGTGTCCCGATTACGGGATACACAAATTGGTCACCCACAAATGCCTGAGTTTCTCAGACAAAGGGTCGATGACCCCGCGAAAATTGATTCCCACATGAAAATTAAGATTTCCATCCCACGTGTCCCGATAAAAATAAGCTTACTATTTACCACCCCGAAATGCTTACAGATAGGTCGGGATAGTTTGCTCATCCCGATTACGGGACACACAAATTAGTCAATCAGAGTCCGGCGACCGGATAATAACGAGACCACGTCTCACTGATAGCGCCGCTGATTATCGCCCGGTAATGGCATTAATACGTCATCGAGAGCTGGCACGCTCCGTTGCCCGCTGATTGCCGCTGGTTGGTCATGCTCTCGTCCTCGGTGCTGATGCTGCTGTCCTCTCTCGCGATCGAGATGCCCTGAGCCCGAACAGCAACAGCGGCGAACCGGGGGGGAAAGGTTCCTCCGCCAATCTGTCGCTTTTCGCACCCTCAAACTAACAGCCGACGGACCAGTATAAACAGTTATATCACTATGGATGAATATACATAATGGCATGCGCGGACAATTATAACACTGGCCCATCTCCACCGCGCGCAAGATTCTACCTTCCGGGTTGCAATTGAATGGGGCTGCATGTTGAGTACGATTATTAGTTTGGTAATTTGATTTTCATAGCCACAACTGGGTCTGACCGTGCAATTATGGAGATTGAAATCGTCGGGAATAATTTTGCGATAACGCTGTGACGAATTGCGAGCTTGATTTTCGGGCCACCTGAAATCCTGAGCTCGAGCTTGAGCTCAAAGTTAAACGCACTTTTAAGTTCGGATATTGAGTTTGAACTGTGAACTTCTGACAGTGAAGCTTCAATGCTACATTAAAGGTCGAAGCGAAGTAACTTTAAACTTCGAGTCGATGTCGCTTTAAACTTCGAGCCGAAGTAACTTTAAACTTCGTACCGAAGTAACTTTAATCTTCTAACTGTAGTACCTAACTTTAAACTTCGAATTAAAGTTCCTAATTTTAAACTTCGAATTAAATTACCTAACTTTAAACTTCGAATGAAAATAATTTTCTAGCTTGAACGTCCTGAAAAACCACAAAACATTTATGTTTAACATGATCCCGATAAACCTGTGCCTACATCTCAACAGAAACATCGACCGAATCTGCAGAAATTTCTTTGGGTCCACTTAAGCACGAGGGACACGAGCACAACGCCTGGCCCGGACGGATCCCCATCGGATTTTCAACCAAAACGAGATATACTATTCTGCCAACAATGCCCGGAATGATTTCAGCACCTTCGGGGATATATATGGAGGGGAAAATGTTGAATAGAGGGTTGCTGGTCGGATGCAGCGAGAAAAGCGGAAAGAGCTCCGGCGGAAGGAAGGAAAGTAAATATCGGAGGGCTCTGGTGCGGCAGTGGCTCGGACCAGATTCTTCCTTCGCCGGAGGCAGCTATCCAGTTCCCTTGAGACTTTACGAGCTTGCGGATTGCTGCCTCTGGGAAGTAGCTGAACGCACGGTCTACCGAGTGTCCGACAAACTGGAAGCATGCGGTTTTAGCCGCTCGTATATCGATGGCTCAATGCCACAGGACCATATGGGCTGTTTATAAGCATGATATATATCTATATGCCCTAATGGTGTAGGACCATCGATACGTAGTATACACATGTGTTGTGTACAGGATGCTGTAGGAAAGGGCCAGGAAGTAATACGATCGAAGAAAGTACGGGACAGCTGTAAGGATTGACAGCGCGTGAGGTCCGAAGACGAGTACGAAATCCAGATTTTACCCGGTCGAAAATCAAGATTTTCAAACCGGAAGTGACATTATCCCGTGTAAGGTCACTTCCGGTCGAAAATCAAGAATTTCAAACCGGAAGTGACATTATCCAGTGTAAGATCACTTCCGGTCGAAAATTGAGAATTCCAAACCGGAAGTGACGTTATGCCGTGTGAGGTCCCTTCCGGTCGGAAACTGAGATTTTCAAGTCGGAAGTGACGTCGGTGAACAGTTCTGTTACTCGGAACGACACCTCGTCACATTTCCAATTAATGAAAATCAGTATTGTCCTACTTTCGTGCCTATAGCTGATGCCTGGAGTGAATGCGGATTGCTGCACCCCGCGACCAGGGGATGTATGTTTGTTGCTACGCGTATGAGATGGTGGCGTCATTTATTGACGAGCCAGCCGAGAAATCCGAGCGTTCCGTTATAGGGGCTTCGGTCGAATTTCCATCCTATCGGACAGCATACGCTGCGTTTCGAATTGCTACGGTCCGCGTGGACCCTCAACAACAAAGTTTGGCCTAGTGGTAGCCCTAGGGAAAGACCGTGATTGCATGGGCGATGGCTTCATTACTGCTAGCTTCGGCGGAGCAGACGCCGGACAATCGATCAATTGATTCAAACGGACTTTGATTAAGACGTCCCTTACCGGACGATTGGGTAAACTCGGCTGTATGACACTTGCTCATTAGCATCGTCGTCAATCGGGTTCATTCCACTAATAGATTTTTCTATTCAAGAAAACTTGAATGGAACTTAAAGCTCGATCTTATGATCGAAATTTTTGTTCAACCGTGAAGCTTGTTTGAGCTTTCATAATTCAACAATATCCCCCCGAATATTGAAAAAAAAAACGAATTGTGCAATAAAGTTAATTCTCACTATCAAATTCCCCGTACGAGAGGAACTTTGATATTCGAAACCAGAGTTTGCTATTTACATAGAACACCTATAACGATTTCCAGAGCAGCTCGCCATGAATTTCTGCAAATCCTACTTCACGTTGTTGTAAACTTTGAAACCCGTATTTCAACGTGACGGTCGGGCTAAATGGCTAATTATTATGACTTCCAATAACGACCCAGATATTTAACAAGTGGGTTACCAGGCGTTCCACATTACGTAATAATAACAATAACAATAATGCATGTCGCCCTATAGAAATCTACCCAGTCGTTACAACAGTTGATTACTGCCAGTGAAGACCCAGTTGACAATAGTCGGAGCCTGGTCGGAGATTTGTTTTTTTTTTTCCTGCAATTGCAGACACAAATGGATGAATGGAACAGTCGCGCACTTCCGGCGAATCTCGCGCGCTGTCTGAAAATCCTTGACATAGCAAAAGCTCGCATGGTCGTGGCTGAACGGATTGAGCATTGGCCATGTGTATTCATTCCTGAGTGTATACGTACGCTCGTATTATTCTCCCGAGGGTACCGGCCCGATTCGTGTCAGTCTATCCGCGTTTATACTCCCAGTCGAGTAGGTTTACGCGAAGCCGCTAATAAAATCGAGCAGTGAAAGGAGAATGGTTTGTCCCTCAACGCCGATGGCTTACGGCGATGATGAGCGGCTAGATGGAATTCTCATCGATTCCATCTACATACGTTCGACACATTTAATGTACAATCGTCATGAAAAGTTAATGGACTTTTATAGTAAAATTAAAACAAATTATTAAACGTGAAGTAGTTCTAATTTTTTAAATAAACTGTATGTTCCTTTTTCATCGAAACTTTACACGAAAAAATTAATGCACCACTTTATGCATAAAAAATGCCAGTACCAGTGCATTAAATTTCATACGATTTTTGTTTAGAGGTGAATGCAGCGTCGTTACACGATACATACCTTGTACTTCGCACATAACTACATATCGTCACCCGATCACCCCTCTGATTTTATTCGCTCACCTACACCCTCCTTTCAATAAATCGAAATAGCGTTTTCACCAAAGTTCGAGCTCCGGATTGAACCTACGATGAAAATTCGGAACTTGCACGCGGGCTAGAATTCGCATTGCCGTTTTCTCGTCTCGGCGGTGTTCGCTCGCCTTGCAATTACTCCGGCCGCTTGCGGCGCTGAAGAAACGTCTCGACCTCGTCCTTCCTTCCAACCCTCCCACCCCCTTAGTCCACCCGCGGGTCGCGAGAGATACCGCCGTGTAACGATTCAACTGGCGCGTCTTAATGAATGCTACGATACTCGAGAACTAAAAGAATAACCAAACAAAGCGAGTTGATGAAAATTGCGACTCGGAATAAATATTCCATCCGACCGCATTTTCTTCTTCAATTTTTTTTCCCCTTTTTCTTACTCACAGCATCACTACACTTTTTTAAAAAAAATTATTTGTTAAAACAGCCACAGAATCACTGCTGAACTTTTAAGTATCCGTGCTGCAGTCATTTCGTCGGTCATGTTTAATTCGCGGTAGGCGACGACTGTCGAAGCGTCAGCAACGCACTCACGCCACTTGCCGCGGTCCGTTGCCAATCGACACCTGCGAGGACTGACTCGCCGTGCGACCGACACGCGAATCGACTTTTGCCCACGTGATTCCGAGGGGCTCGATAAATACGCGGTATGCGCTCACACAGCTTCTGCGCTCATCTCGATGGTTCATAGTACGATGCGGCTATACTTTGTACTGGACCAGTTTAAATGTATGTTACGTAACATGTAGCGGCTTTGTTATTCCGTGGACTCGCGGCGTCGGACGGAACTTCTCGAAGCGTGTCTTTCGTCAACTTTTCTCGGATAAGCAAAAATTTGTATTTCTTTTCGGAATTGACATTGTCAAAAAATATCCGTGAAAATTTATGCTTTAGCTGCGCCTCGCAGATAATTCAAAAATATAACGTTATCGAAAAGTTATTTTGTACCGAATGTGTATGTACCGAACGCGATCGCGGATGCCACCGCAAAAAATAGTAATAACAATTTTGACATAAAATTTCAAAAGCGCGCGCAGCTTGATCGTCCGATCGCACGAGTGAGTCGAGGGTTCGTGTCCAGCGGGGTAAGCGCGCGCGTGCAAATCGTACACGCGAAATCCGGTATGAATGCGAAGCGTTGTAATGTTTACGCGGGACTGTCGCGCTCGTGGCCACGAGTCTCTGTCTGGCTGACAGAAAGGGGGGATGCCTACTCTGCATCCGCACTCGAGTCTGCCGGACGGCGGCACGCCGTGGATTCCGTGTGTGCGTCTCGAGCACGTTTCGGTATCCTGTATGTGGATACGGACAATGCACACCCTTTTCCGAAGAATTTAGCCTGTGTGAGTCTCGGGACGAGTGTGAGAGGTCGTCGGGCGTGTGGAGGTGAAGAAGGGAAAGGAACCGGCGAGGGAAGGAGCGGCGACGGGCGAACGATTGCGTCGACCATTTCGAGGGAAAGCGAAAGGGAGTGGATGGATGGATGCACGAGAGGAAGCGAACCGGCGAACCGGGCGATAAGACGATGTGCGCGTGGGCCAATGAAAAATTGAGACACTCGACGGAGTCGAGGGAGATGGTGTGACTATTACGTATATGCGTCTATACCGGTCGTTTCACAATTTTTAATGGATAATGTTAATCGTTGAGAGCTGTCCTTAACCATTACAACAAACTAACAAACAAAATTTTTTGCGATGTTGACTAGAAAAATTCTCAATAAACTTTTTTCGTTAGGCGTCGGTCCAGGTCTATGTCCAATGTACTTTTATTTCACTCGGTGGGAAAATGGCGATTTCTGCGATTTCGAAAACCCCCATTTTGTGAAATAAAACTCCCTCAGGAAATAAAATTTTGTTCGATACTCGTGCGAAAAACGTCAACTCGTGTGATTGCAAAACTCGCGTTCGGCTTGTGCTGCAAACTTACACTCGTCAGAAAAAGTTTTTCCGCGCGCGTATCGAAATGTACTATCTTTACACTCGTCATGAATATACCACCTATTTTATTTGTAGATGAATATTTTCGTACGGAAACTTGCGCCAAATGTGAATTTTCCATAAAATTCAAAAAATTAAAAATGACATAAAATTTAGACAGTTCGATTGATTCTCCCCAAATTTAATAGGAATCATCCGGCTATCATGTTCCATCTTTGTACACGTTTTTGAATGAAATTTTAAAGAAACATTGACTATTGACCGTCCATACAGTGTGTAAAAAACTCCAGCTGGATCGTCGAATGGACATGTTTTAATCCAGATTGATTTTTTTTGGTGAACGACGTTTCTTTTAAAAAACCTTGTGTGAATGATTGTTCGAATTTGAATACCCGTTTGAATCGACGCCTCGGCTGAACGTCTTGAAACAGAAAAAAAAAAATAGTAAAAATAAAATTGCCGATGGACTTATTTGTACTATTTTTTTTTGCGCGTCGGTCATCTTTAGAAATCGTCAAAGCCATTATTCCCGAGAACATTGCCAAACTAATGATTACACCGAAGAGTCTACAAGGATGATAAAAAAAAGCGTGGTCCCTTTTGCGCGGACAACGATCTTTGTATAACGTTGCTAAAATAAGAAGAAAAAAAAAGGGTAGCGGTAACGGGAGATTCTCGTGAAGGTGGGAGGGAGGGACGATGGTTCATTGTTCGGAAGAATTCTTTAGAGGTTCCCGACTGGTTTCTCGAGGATTTATTCGGGACCGGAACCGCGAAGCGCACGGAGCGCCCTCCTGCCGTCCGTCGCGGCCGATGCTTATGTCAGGGGAGGCCCTTTGTACCGAGCGATTGTTATTATACTCGTCGTTACTGCTGTGATTTTAATGGCAATTGTTCGCCTTCTTTAGTTTCCCTCCTCTGTAGCTGCAATTAACGCACCGAGGATGAACTCACTCGAGCCCGACGCTTCGTTAGAATATAGACTCGAAAAAGTATATAGAAATACGTACTGTATAATAACGAATAACGAATACAATAATCAATGGCAGAACGGGAGTAGACACGAGGGTGAGAGCGAGCTCGTTGGAAACTTTGTTGCTTCTTATTTTTTTTTTTTTTTGCCACTCCGTCAAGTTCCGGTTTTCATTCGCGTGCCGTGAATACTGAAAGAGGCTTAAATGCGAAGTGCAGTAGGTAGGGGGAGGTTGCAATGTATTCATCAGTAGTCCAGCTGGTACTGCAACTTTCCATATTTGGACACTGACAGAACCGATATGAGCTGCCTTCAGCTAGATAAAATCATCAATCGGAGCATTAATTTGCTCCAATTCATGTATCTATATAGCATTTTTTTAAATGGAAACATCATCCTTATTAATGATATAAAAATTCTTTGCACCTACATATTCTATCAGGCTTGAGATGTAAATTAATTTGCATATTATTGCTGGAGCTGTACTATTAGTCGGGCGATTCGTACCACGCACGGCGAGCTACGTGGCGTTTAATCCTTTGAGATATATTATAACACCCGTGAGGTTAATTATTCGTATTTTTTTTTTGTTCACAATAAATTTGCGGGAATTCGAGCGGTACAAAGATTTTTAGGCTCGGAGGGTTAATTGCTATGTCTGGACGGATTTAATTATTACGCTTGTTCGTTTAATGAGAATTCTTTTAATTTAAGAGAATTAAGGACGAATTTATGAATATTATCAATTTCATTTATGTCGCTTGTCGTTAAAACTTTAATAAAATTTTTATTATACGCTTTCTTTCATAAAAAATGTTGTACGAGACACGGACGATGAAATTTTTCGACATCCCGTATATCTATCGTCGACCAATAACGCGCGGCGCGAAAACGACCTAGATCCGTGTTGCCATAGAATAGATTCGATTATCCCTTCATCGATAATCAATATCGACCTTGCGTCGTGTCTCGTGTACGACCGCAAAACTCATATGTAGAACATTCTGCCGCTTATCTCAAAGTCGTTAATGATCGAACTATCGATAATTCGCGTTAAACCTTCGGAGTTGATAATTGAAAATTGAAAATTGAAAATTGGTAAGACCAGCATTTTTTATTTTTTTATCGTTCAAGCCATTTGAAGTATTAAATTGAACGATCAATCGCATGGCATTTTTTGTAGGATTTTTATAACGGTAAAAATGAATATGAAACATTCTTTACGTCTGAAATCGAGTGGAGAAGAGCATCGTGAGTCTGCTTAAAATCTCAGCGCAATAGAAGAATAAGAATGCGAAAGACCCGCAATCTCTGTACTGTTTCTACTCAGGAATGCAAGAACCGAATGTTATCGTTCCGGCTTATTACCACTCGGGCTTGTCGTTCGCGCGCGTTTTCGTGTCTGAGAGTTTGCTCGGCTACTATCTTTCTAGGGTCCTGCATAAAAGCTACGCTCGCCAGACCATTCAATGCGATGCATTTCCGTTTTCCCGAATATCTCTTACGGCTATCACCATCACATTATTGCAGTCACCGTTACCAAGTCTACATATGTGTGAACGGAAGTTCTCATGCTTCTGCAACGAATAATCCAGACCATCCGACCGTCGGCGAATCGATGCTTAAGCTAATCCGCTTTGAAAGCTTTAACTCTGAAGTATCACATGCTCGAACTGTTTTCAAATATTTATCGTTTTTTTGAATAACACCCAGAAAAAAAATTTATTTGACGGCCACCGTTTATTTGGTTGAAGTAAAATATTTATTTGATTGAAATAAATATTTATTTAAATTTAGTACATATTTACTTAGATGGAATAATTATTTGTTTAAATCAAACAAATATTTTACTTAAATCACCAAATAAACGGTGGCCGTCAAATAAATCATTTTTCTGGGTGAAGAAAAATGCACGCTTCGACGATAAGTTCGGAGCGTGCATGCAGTGATTACTTAAGGCCGAACTTGAGCTATACGGTTTGACTAAGTTGTGTTCATTCGAGTGATTGCTCTTTCACCTAAACTCAATTTTTTTTTAATTCGATACGATGTGAACTGCAACGAGACGTGCGCTAAAACGGAATGTCATTAAAAAAAAATTGTAAAAATTAAATGTCTATGTGGCACACAAACAAAAATGCGGGCTTGAATAGCAGCCTGTGAATCGGAGCCGGAGTTATTTTAACAAAAGTGACCTTTCGATGCGATCGTCATCGGAGAACCTGAATTCGACCCTAAATATATTTAATCGATGTTTTAACAGGTCCGAAAGAATAACTTTGATCGTCCACAACTTTGCCATTCGCCGGTGACCGCGCACAGGAAAATACATTGGTTTGGTTCGATCGATCGATGAAACAGGGTCAATCGCACATTCGGCATGGGAAAACACGCTGAAAGGAGCGTAATCATCGCGTTACATAACCACCGGGATTTTCATTCAAAGTTCGTTAAGCTGTATCTGTTGGGTCGGTACGTGGCAACGTTGGATTCCATTGATACATCGCAAATGGATAATAATATCGGGACTGAATCGAATAATCTACGGGAACGTCACGGAAATTGCGATTTTCATCAAGTTTTCAATAAGTAACTCGAATTACCGATATTTCACGGCAATACGTGACAGAAATTGAGGGAAAATTGACGGTAGCTGAGGAGGGAAATAAATGAAAAAATAAATTTGAAAAAATATGTACCGGAGATAAATTTTCATAGAGTAAAGTTTCGTTGCGCTTTACGCGGCGCTTGGTCGGAATAAAAATACGATTACTCTCCCCTGCGTGGTGGGGTACGAGAAGTGTTTAGATTTACAATAAGATGCGAAACTTTTCTCATCTTCGTACTTCCTGCGTCGTTAACGCCACTGAATATCCGATTTGTAGAGTTTCGTAAGAGAAATTCTAAAGTTTCGCGAAAGCTTCGTGCAGTATTCGGCCTATTTATGAATATTTTCGGGGGACATACGCGAACAGAAGATACGAACAATTCGGATAGAAAAAAATCTAGTTTAGTTTTCGCTTGCTCCGTGTTTGTGCGCGATTCGACAGTCAAATTGTCATTTCCGTCCGTCGCTCCAGCGGAGCCAGCGTAAATTTTGAAAAACGGCGGGCAGAAATAGTGGGATTCAGGATTTTCGGAAGCGTCGGGCTTTCGGTTAATCCCACCGGATCAACCGGATTTAATAGTTACGTTCGATTTTAGAGTGACCGAAATTCTCGGCAGAATGAAAAAATATCACTTTCGTGCGACTCACGAAAACCAACACTTTTAAATTTTACCCAAATTTAAAAAAAAGTTTATACTGAAAGAATGCAAGCTTTAAGATTAAGTTTCCGTCCCTGTAGTGTGAAAACATTATTTCCGTCCAGTTATTCGTCAGACTGTTTGTTTCCCTTAGGAAAGCAATGTTCGTCTGCCAACCATTTTTTTTTTTTTTTTTTTTTTTTTTTTTCTATCTCGACGATGCCATTTTCTTGCCCTCGCCTCGAGAGCCTCGAGTGCGGAAGGTCGGTAAGCCAAAAAAAGAGGTAGATCGATACGTCCGAGCGAAGCTCTCCGTAAGGCAGAAGGAGAGTCAGGAACGAGTGGGTCGAAAGGAGTATAAAGGTTGCCGTGATTGTACGATTCGAGGTAGGGTGGAACTGGCTAATTGAAGTGACACAGAGACCTCCTTAAGATCGCTTATCGCAGTCACTCCATTCTCTATCCCACGTTACTTTTCCTTCTTTCTCGCCCGGCCACGAGTCTACTTATCTGTATTCCTTTCCATTTCCTTTCCATCTCCGCTAACCGTTCCCTTTTATTTTTCGACGTTTGAATTTCTACCGTTTCTCGCGGGACGATCCGCTGTAATGACTGTGGAAAAATGCAATGCCAGCGTCGCCCTGTTCACTCAAGATTAGTGCAGTTTTTGCAAATGGAATCGGACATAAAAGCGAACTACCAAGCGGTTCAACGTGTAGTGAAAATATTTTTAACCATTAAGACTTTATTGCCGCCCCGCAGCACCGATTGTGCACCCACTGTCGCGGTATTGGCACAAAAAAAATGGCGGAGGCGTTCTCTACATTCTCGATGGGACGAACTTTGCCTCTGGTAATTTCCGTTACATTCTGTTCCAACGATTATCTTTCTTTCGTGTAGCTTAAGGCTGTCCTTGCGAATGGTGTTCACTTCGCATAAGTTTCAGAGCAATAAGAGAGAATTCTAAACATTTCGTGATACTATTAAAATCTGTAAAAATGAAGCGTATTAAAGTTGCTGAAAAGGTTAATTTTGCATAATAATAATTCCAAAATGTTATTAACAAATTGACAAACTATTTTAAAAAATGATAATGATTTGCTCATTTTTCTGAATACGTATGTATTTTTTTCAGAATTGTGAATTCACTTTGAATTTTGTGACTTTCTACACATTTTTTCCATATAAAAAGAAAAAAATTCAAAGTGAATTTAAAAATCTGAAAAAATGCATGTGTGTTCAGAAAAATGAACGAATCATTTACATGAAAAAAAAATTAGGTTTCCGGGAGATTTGTCGAACTATTTTATTTTTCGTCAATTTGTTGATAACATTTTGGAATTATTATTATGCAAAATTAATCTATTCTGCGCCTTTAATATGCTTGGTTTTTTTAAAGATTTTTATACCATCTAGAAGTGTTTGCAACGCCCTCTCATTTCTCCGAAACTGTGCAGACTTGGAAAATCTTTAGAGCTTGACGAAAAATGGATAGATCAATTTTTTGCCAAGTTATCTTCTTTTCTTTCTCTTAAGGTCGCGTGTACAATATTAGTCAAAGACTCTCGACAGCTCTGAGTTATAATAATAGCGGGTCGTTATATTTCAAGACAATGCTGGGCGAAAAAGAAATCTCAAGAACCTTACGGAAGAGTGGACAAGTGTTTCGCCTGCAACAGCGAAAGAGAAACTACATGACGAAGGTGCTGCTTGCTTGAGGTGCAGGAGCCCCGGCTAACACGAGACTGGGTCAACGATGAAGAATCCCTGATTAAAAGAGAGTCGGTGGATGGGTAGTCGTATGGAAAAGGTCACGTGTCATAAATTCGTTGAAGAGCGTCAAGAGCTTGTTTCTCGTCTATGAAGTACGATTTTTTTTTTCGAATGAATTATCTCCGCAACATTTTTTTTTCTCTTTTTGCTTCCTCTACGAGGTCGTTTCGTCTTCGATTTTTGTTAAAAAACCCTAAAAATGAAAAATGGTCACATTCACTCGTGATATTTTTATTTTGTATTAAAATTTAGCAACGGTTTTTATGCGAAACATTTTATTTTGCAAAGCATTTTCTGTGACTTTAAAAAAAACTTTTTTACGGAAAGTCTTGTCGGGGTGCACTCGAACTACCCCGAAATACGATAAATTTGTAACCGGTGCCTCACTCCGATCGGCAAGAACGTAAACTTTACATACCGAGCAAATGTGAGCACATACCCGAGCTTAACGCCGAGCGCAACGGAATGATATCGTTTCCAGATACTCGTGCAGGATCTCATATATTCGTGAAAATACACGCGTGGTTGTGTTATAATTTACTATCCACTCTTGCCTACCAACAGACTCTCTTTCGACTCGGGAGCGTACCTGCCTTGCTCCGTACGAAATTCAAGCTTACGGTAGCTCAATGTACGTATATTAACCAAGGCGGACGAGGGGGGGGGGGGCAAAGTGCAGTTCGAATCAAAAGAGTAAGCAGCAGCAACGCGGTACAGAATGCGCCTGGTACATACAACTATGTTAAAAAAAAAAAAAAAAAAAACACAAAAATGCCTGTGCCCTCAACACGGAACGGAATGGAAGGACCATCATGGCGGGCTCACGCTCCTGAGAATCGTAAGTGGTAGCTTCGTTACGTCGGCACTTAACCTACCTAACAGAGAGAAATAATTTTCAGTTTCTCGAGCTTCCCTCTGGCGCGGTGTTTTTATTTTTTAATTTTTTTATTTCCCTAACCACGTTCGCCCACAGCATCGTATTTGTATTTGTATGTATCGCTGTATACCGAGGCTCCGGGCCACGGAAAACAAACTTGAATACTACTTGGGGCCGACTCTGAGTCGGTTGGCTCGGATTCGCTTGGTCCAACGATTTCTTCAAGCGGCGCTGGAATACAGATTCAAGTGGGCTGTGGATATCGGCTCGTTATTATACCACGAGCACACAGCGTATCCTATCGCTACCCTCGATTGTCCGTTTTTCTTACATTTTCGTTTTGTTCGACAAATCGCTACGACGGTTGTTTCGTATACGCTGATGTGCTGCTTGCATTATTAATTATTGACAACCTAAATACTTTTTTTCGCAATCATTCAACGGGCTCTTGGGTGAGATTATCTCTATAAAAAACTTTCCTGAATAAGTCCACAAGAAAACTATCCTAATTCCTAAGAGAAACCATAAAACACGATTTCGAAAAGATGAGCAAGGCTGCAGGGGACGAAAAATGACCCCGAGCTACGAGGCGGTAAAAAAAAGTTTGTGTGCTTAAACCCGTGGCTATGCTTTTCAGAGAACAGTTACAGAGATAATTTAAAAAAATTTATATCTCGCCTCAACCGCAATTAAGAAGTTTCGTTACGTCGGACTGCCAAATTTAATTTTGTACAATAGAAAAATAATCTCGATAGGTTTCGCACATACTCGAAACGTCTCGCATCCGGTCACATCTGTGAGCTGCGATCAATAAAAATTTCAGTATCTGCACCCACGCATATATATACACATATATATGTATGTAACGTCGCTAGTCGCGAACCCCTCTTGGGCGTACTTTCATGACTCGTTCCCTCTTGGCGGCTCTTCCGCATCGCGGCACTTAGCTCACAGCTGGCTGCACGAAACGTGGCCGCACACCGGCTACCGGGATGTGCTTTCTCGCCGGCGCTCGGACAGTGTGACCGAAAGCTATAGCAAATATCGAAGTGGGCAAAACTCTTTCGGAAGGAGGTTGACCGCGGGAGTTTCGCGATACCGGGTCCGAGCTTCGCGTTTCTCCACAGCGAGTCTGGGATCCCTGGTTTCCGCGCCGCCCTACTCCCGGGGGCTTGATTACAATATATGAATATTCAGTGACGCGAGTACCCGCGCCACTTCTCCTCTTTCGTCTCTCCATTCCTCTTCTCTATTTTCTTCCTCCTCTTCTTCGTTTCTTTTTTTTTTTTTTTTTTTTTTTTGTCCTCCGGCATTATACACCGGAGAAACGCAAGGATGGTAAAGCCCTCGCCGGGCTGCGGCGCCCACAGCCTGTCAAACCACCGGGGTACACCGGCAAACTTTGCGGAATCTACTTAATTAATTCGCCGCAGAAGTAAAATCTTCGTTAACGCCGGTTTACCCTAATTAAGACAAATTAAGAGTTATATTCCCCGGGATATTACTATTTTCACGCATTGCTACGGACAGTTCACCGACGATTCGGATTTGTCGCAGATCATTTTTGAATCGTGTACCCTTCGACCCGGAACCTCAAGTTTTGTCTACAATGCAGGAAAGTTTGTCAAAGGTTTTTATATAAAAATTTTTTTTTAATAGAAAATCTATCGTCTATGCATTTTTCGATGACGCAAATATGGGTCGAGCCTCGAATGTTTTGTTTCTTATCAATGCGATAGTCGTGGCATAAAATTCGTTTGCGTTGCTAATGTTTATTTATTTTATTTTTTTTCTTAAAATCGACTGTTTTCGGTTGAGTTTATACCATTTATATTTCAGCGACTATTCGGAGAGATAAGAAAGTGATAAGCACCAAAAGGCTTCATTTGGATGACTAATGAACGTCAAAGTATCACCCGGGAAAGTTGTTAATTGAATCGGCATGTCGGAGGCGGAACCGTTGCTTCAAAGTAACTGGTTATAAATTGCGTTCTCCACGGGAATATTGGCCCAATATCGTGAGTACACAGTGCAACGATGCCGCAGTTAGCATGACTAATATGAACGGTTACGGAACTGCCGTACCCACATGATGCTGGAAACTAATGTGACATGCAACTGAGCACGAACGCTTCGCCACAATGAACACGGTTCTATCGTGTACTGGATTCCCATTCGTTTGTTAATGATCGAGTAACATAGATATTTACGATGCGACGACACCGCGACGCAACAACGGTTACTCAAAGTTGCGGTCACGAATGGCATCGCGATAACAGTAAAAAAAAATTGCACATGGCTTCCTGTTTCATTACAATGTTGCGCATAGCTTTCCCTATGAGAAAGTTCGCCGATCGATTTTCATTTCTTCGTAGAGGAAGCTATGTGCAAAAGTGTAATAAATAAGAAAGCCATGTTCAGGTTACTTTGCACCTTTATCGTAACATAAAAATATGTCTGCATCTCAAAAAATTGTTATGAGATATTTTGGTACTCGCACTTTTACTTTTGACTTTAAATGGTGAGGGAAAATTTATCGCAATGTTTATTGTAGAAAATGGCTATTTATAATTTGGGTAATTCGTCATTATAAGGGAAGGATAAGACTGCTGCTGAGACTATTCGCTGCAGGCTTCTCGGCAAAACTTAGTGTACATTTTTATACCAAGGTAGAAAAAATTAAAGTAAAAAAAAATAAAATAAAAATAGTATAGAAAAGTTGAAGATGTAATGATATTCAGGCCAAAGGGGTTTTCGAACTGGGAAAGGACTCTTTAACCTCATAAAAAATGCGGCACAATTACCGCGCGGCTTACGAGTTATTCATTATTCCATTAATTATTCGTAGCATAAATAGAGTTTCGAAACAAGAGTTTTCACTCGACTTCGGGAATTGTCGCCGCTTGAATAACCAATGAGAGAGATAAAAATAATAATTTAAAAAAAAACACACATTTTTGTTACAAGCACCTGGCGTGACGAGCGATATCCTAAAAGCAGTTGCAGCACGCAATAAAGCCTGCTAAACATCAATCATCTAGGACAAAGTCTACAAAAATATTCTTCTATTTTTGCAAAAAAAAAAAAATTCCCCTAATCAACAATCTAGATTCCTTTCTTCGGATTGGATTTAAAAATTGATTGGAAAAACCTCAGAATGTGCAAAGTAACGAAAAGGAATGAAGAGAAAAGAAGTTCGACGGACGAAGTGAATTGACAAGGCTCGGAATTGCGGTGAGCGGGTGTCGCACGTAAAACAGTGAGAACCTTTGATAACGTGCAGTCGGAGCTCGGGCAAGGAAAGGTGTACATCGTCTGTCGCAACTCCGAGGGGATAAAGGATGGCGCGTGTGTCACAGAGATTGTGCTGAAGGGTTCTAGAAGCTGTGGATGATTCGGAGTTCAAGTGGTGTCGCCTTTGATCGATGAAACCGAAGCAGGTGGGATTGGTTTGTTCCCCAGGCTGCTCAAAAGTCACTTGATCTTCGAATGCCGATAGCGAACGCGTCAAAGAGCTTCGGAGTACGTACAGTCCGGCAAAACCTCGTCCGGTAAAACTAACTCGATCTCGGGTTGCAGAGCTTCGTTGTAAGTTGAACTGTTTCCAACGCTAAGACCTGTAAAACCAGCCGCTATTTCCAAGTGGCTAAATGGCTATCGTTTTTAACGTTTGCAAGAAAATTTTCCGAATTTTTCACACTCGGCGCTTCACACATCAGCTTCCTTCTTTCGATCTAACATCGGCTAAATGTTATCAAGATCGTGTAAGGTAAACGGGCCAGTTTGTGACCCCGACGGCTAATTTTTGTCTGATGCAGATTCAGTTTTCGTAAAAAATTAACTAGATTACTGGCAAAAAGAAAAGTGTTAACTATTTTTTATTTTAACGGCACACATTAGGTGTTGAATTAAATGTGTAGTAATAAAATTTGTCCGACCATTGCTGGACGGAGCTCACCAGGCTTCGGGAGTTGTGGAACAGTGCATTTTCAATCTAAAGTAAATATTCAACCGCATGAAACTTATATCACAATGTGCAGCAATAATCACTTTGTTGATGTGAAGAAAAAAAAATCCTACTTTTGTTCAGTTGTTTCGTTAAATTCGGCGGGTCAATAAGTCCGTCACATAGTTAAGGTTATGGAGACCGGAAGTGATGTTTTCTCGTGTAACATGACTGCCTGTCGAAAAATAAAATTTTCAACCGGGAAATGACATTTCCGATCGAAAATTGAGGTTTTCAAATCGGATGTGACGTTTACCTTTTGGCGGATGCCTAAAGGATATACATTTTTACGCACTAGGGAACTCGAATAAGGACTTTTATCATGTACCTATAGAGAGTTGATTACTCCACGTTTCCGCTATTATATCTTTCACGTCCAGGAAAGGGTATAACTTATGATATAGCCGGTTAAAAAAAATAATGGCCCTATCGTAAAAGCCAAACATATATATTTATGTGTGTGTATATATATAGGATCGTAATAATGGCAGGTTACGGGGTATATGGTAGGTGGAAATAGAACGAGAAGGACAGTCCGGCCCCGACGGAACTGCATGTCTCTTATACGACGCGCGATCCCGACGAAGGAAGTGTCGTATCGCGTGAGGGAGTCTGGCGGCGCGAACTATATGCGAATAATATCGATAAGTCGTAATATTTCAACGACCTCTTAATTCAATTACAACGGGCAAAATGTCCCACCGAGAAGGACTAGCGGAACCCTATCTTGTACCCATAGCTACGGCGACTGATAACTAATCCTACTGACGAAAAAAATAATCCGATGGAAAAACAAAAAAATCGTAATCCCTAAATTGGGACGATAGAGTTGCACTCACAATACGATTGGATTAATACGAATGTGGAAGAAATTTAGCATGACAACAGTTTTATCCTTTTCTTTTTTTTTTTTTTTTTTTCGTTTGTCACGGAGATAATGGGTTTTTACGTCCGCTGGTCCGTAGATGCTGAGCCTGCGCCGCCGACTGAATTTATCGAGCTAGATGAACATAGCTATAGACATGTGTATGGTATATGTACGTATAAAAAACGGTTCGAGGCATGTAATCACGTAATAGAGTGAGCTCAATTCATAAAGTCCACTGTTAGCCAGCATTGAATATATTTGACGTTCGCACGCAGGTGCAAGCTGAAACGTTCGACGGGAAATGTATACACAATGAAATTGCTTCCGGGGCGCATATTTATCCGTCGTTGCGTGCACGGGCAACACACATTTCAAAACAAAACAGCTTTACGGAAAAAAAAAAAAAAAAGAAAAAACCAAGAAAATCAAACTACTTTTCGCCCCAAATATTGTAATCGTTAAATTGTATTTTAGTTATCAATCCTCGACGGATTATTCCTCGTAAGAAAATCTTCGTAATAAAACGGCAATGATGAGTAAGCGATCGACAAATCAAAATTTTTACGGTATTTCAATTAAAAAAAAAATATATAGTTTCATACGCATGCGTCACTCTTCACCAAACGCGATCGTAGCAATCCTTTCGCGTTCACAAACATTTGGCCAAAAATCCAACACCTCCCTACCTCATCATTAATTAATTATACTTCAACAGTAAAAAAAATATATTCAATTTCACTCCAAATCACCGTCTTTCAAAATATTCAAAATGTCTCCGTCAACCCTTCCAAAGTTGCCACTGCACAGCGCGAGAATTTCGTAATATGCGTATGGTTGTTTGTATTAACGATTTCCATCTCGTGATATACCGCGGTCGTAAATCATGCTCGGCCTGCCGATGGTATTGTAAAAACGTCAGTAAATTAATTTCAATTCAGCATTGAAAGTCGCAAAAGAGGGATGGGTGGGTGAGGGCGGGCGGGCGGGGGGGGGGGGGGGGGGGGGGGGGGTCGCAGTTGGGAGACCCGTTCGCGGTGGGTTGACTGTCGCTGGAGACAGAGATCGAATGGGCAGTCGGGTATGCGGGTGGCGTACCCGTGATACAATTTCAGTATCCCGGCAGCGAGAGTAAAACCGTGAACACGTTCGCGTCCCTCGCGGTCCCCAGGTCGCCTGATCGGTCGTTTCAACCTCGGCTCCAGGCCATACATGCGGCTTACCATACGTTTCCAGATGTAATAAGGTGTGAGCGCACGAGTACGCACACATTCGGAACTGCACGGGTGTACATGAAGCATGTTGGAAACTCGATATGGGTACCTGCTGAGCTCACATACCCGTCGAGCACATACCCATCCACCGGAACCTCCTCCAACACCGATATTAATTATCTCCGCGAGGATATTGAAACGAAGATTTATGTTTACAATATATATGCGCAAGGCTGACTTTAGCACCGTTGGGATATCCTGTACGAAATTCCGTGGAGGCCATTGCACTTTTTTTTATTTTTTATTTCCGACAATTTCTCGCGACTTTTTTTTTTTTTGTAAAATGGGACCGCGCAACGTTTATTTCAATCAGCTCTGCTTGTTACGGTAAAAGGTTCATCGGGTGAGCGCAGTTCGAATTGTTTGCACCGGAAAAAAGGCCTTTTTGTTTCCGATACGAAAGACCAGCATGTCGTATTGCAATCAATACCTTTGAACCTTTTGTGGGCTGTCGACCATTTTACTTTCGGCAGGTTTTCGGGGGGACATCGTTTTTTTTTTTTTTTAACTTCTTGAATGACATAAAAAAGAACGAAAAAACGAAATTACATAGATGCGAAGCAGTAAGTGTTCGGGGAAGGAGACCCAAGTCAAGCGATGTAAAAAAAAACGAAATTTCTCCGTAAAATCGGCTTTTGAATGGCACTTCACCCTCCAATCGTAATCCATTCGGATCGAGTATTTCCCCTCTCTATTGAATACCGTTTTTTGAAGTTTTAACCTAAAAAAAAAAAAAAAAAAAAGCATCAGTCATCTATTCCAATCAGTGAATCTACGAATACGAGCTTTAACGGTTGAGCTTGCATTGAATCGTTCGTGAAACTTGATGGAGACAAAAAAACCTTTTAAATCAGCCAGTGGGATGAACCTTTGGACCATTCGGAGTGTCCGGATTTGACTTTTTGTCCATCGGTGCCTATGTGGGGCTACAATATATGCTGCAGTACTTACTGTCTGCCCAAAGCACTCCGTTTATCCAGCACGCGTGTGGCCTGATCCTGGTGACAAGGGGTGGGAAGGGGGGACGCAATTAGGAGGGGATGGGGCACGTTCGAGTCCGTGGCTCTACAGTCTGTTGAACGATTGTCGTTCTCAACGTTGGCGTACGCCCCGTATTCCCGGTATTGCGTTTGCGCCCGATCCGCGGATACCGCGTTAAGCTGCGGGTAGGGTTAGCGAGTTCACAATTTGACGACGATGCGCTGCCTCATGCCAGTAGTCAATCGTCCGTTCATCCTGTTTGCAATCCGGTGATCATTCAACTTGCTCTGCCTCCGATTCCCCCCCAAAGTTCTATGTCATCCGGATAAAACAAAGGGAACCTCACCAATCCGTAGGTAACCATTCACTTGCAGATATTCGAAACGACAAGGAAAATCTGGCAATCTCTCGCGAACATCGTTGGATCCTATTCACCAATTCAATGATTACCAGTCGTTCGATCTTCTTGACTATTCGTCGGTAATGGAATACTGAATTCAATACCGAAACGCCCGACGAAATACACCAGTCAAACATGCAGAAGTATGCCAATGTCTGATTGGTTCTTCTATCCCCAACTGCCGATCACATAAATTGCCGAACATCGTTGGTTTCTACTCGGCAATTCAATGGTCACCAATGGTTCGATTTTCGTGTGGTTTGACTACTGAACGGTGATTGAATACTCAAAATGCCCGACGAAGTGCACCAGTCAGAGATGCGAAAGTATGCCAATGACTGATTACCGCTTCCATCCGAAACTGCCAACGACCGCACCCTCTCACGTGACGATAGTTACCTGGTATTGTACGGCAGAAACGGGAACATGCGGGACATATAAAGCCAGAGCTTTCCCAGCCATGTAAGAACGCTCGGGAAATTGACATCGACCCAACCAACAACGGCAGCGGCGGCCCCCTATTGACGAGAGCCTTCTTTCTTTACACTTCTCGTATTCGTTTTCCCATTTCCAAGGTTTTATTTTTCGTCTCCATTCCCTTGCTCCGGCGAACACCTCGACTACCCGACAATCCCCCCATTCCGTCTGTTCGTTTCAGCATCGCGCGAGCTTTCTTCGGCCCGGAATCGACCGCGATCCAACGGACGGAACGAGAAAACGAGCGCAGCTTCTGATGCTATTGGTCCTGTACCGCTGCTCTACAGGGTTCACATTCCGCTCTGATTCGAACCGATAATGGCTCGGCATTCCTTCGACGGATGTCTCTATATCCCCAAAAGCATCTCGACGGAATTCTCCTTCTTCCAGACTTTACTACCCTCCAGACGATCTTCCCCCGAAGGCCGGGCGCAACAATTCCGGAAACACGAACGGACCAGCAATAATCGTCCATCCATCCGGATTGGGAAATTAATCGAGAATCCGACAACGAATAGACGGACCCGACCCGGTGTGTCGGCAAAATATAGCACCCTTGTTCTCCGTTACATTGTTCTCAGACAAGATTTTTTTTTTTCCAGTTAGAGCAGCAAAAAATGTTTTCCGGTTGTTATGTAATTGTGAGAATTTACAACGTTTGGTCACAACCTCATTTCCCGGTCGTCATTACGACGAAAAAAAAATGGTTCAATTACGGATTTAACAGCCGCACGGCTGCGCGGGTTCTTCGGTCTCTCGACGAGCATCGCGAGCTATAGCACGTTGCCCTAAATACCACGGCGCGCAGTGTACGGCGAGGATGGGCAGCGATGCAGGGAGGAAACTGTCCGACAATATCCCGTGGGCCAATATAGCCGAAGACGTGGGTAGTCTGAGCTACCGTGGGGGGAGAGAGACTGTGTTAAGTAGCGGTGGGTTGGGCGAGGCATTGTCGTCAAGTGACCACGAGTTCCCCAAGGTGTTCTCGTGGATAGATAGGACGAAGTGCGGAAGGGTGTGGACGGAGAAGCATAAAAAGCTGCTCGTGTTACATGGAAGCGCGTTGTTTGGCTTTACCCCTGCAGGAAGGTCCCCGTCGTTTGAAGGGTCCCCACCGCGATATCGCGAGCGAGAATCGAGTGCCATCGAGCGGGCACCCCGGCTGCATCGATGATACGACACGGACTTGTGTGCTTGGAGATCGAGGAGTCTCCTCTTGCAGTTACATCTAAGCCTATTTCCGGGCGAATAAGACGATTGAATAAACGCGTGCCCAACGCGATCGGAACTCGGTGACGCGCGTCCTGCGAAGGATAATTTGTGATGGGGTTTACCTATTGGTTGCTATATCGTAGTCTAGAGTGACGATACGGGTTCACGATTGACACGGTTCGATGATCTCTTCTCTGTACATACCTGTAACACACAAAATACAGATGCGTTTTAATTGGATGGTTGATTTTTAGATATTTGTACAAATATGGCGGGGTCGTCGTACAACGCGTTTTGCCGTTCCGAGGCTGTATAGGGGAGATGGGGGCATATTTATTTGATTTAAATAAATGTTTTGTTCAATCAAGCGAATAGTGACATAAATGGAATAAATGTTTATTTAAATTAAATAAATATTTTACTTGAACCGAATAAACGGTGCCCGTAAAATAAATTATTTTTCGGGGTGTGCGTCGCGGTGGATGGCAAAAATACTTGAATTTTTACTCTGGAATTTGCCCTTGAGATTGCGGAACCTACGATCGATGTCAACCGTTCTCGTCGGCCGCGGTGCGCTGACGACGTGAGAATGGCCCTGGTTGAGAGACTTTAATCTACCCGGGAAAAATGGACGACCAAAGGATAGATAAAGAACAGTGCAGCACAGTCGGCGAACGGGAAGTGAAATATGCAGCGGTCCGCGAGACACGCAAACGCATATATCTCACTCCTCGTGTGTACTGTATGGACTCGAATATCTGCTCCGCTATATACTTTTTGTCTCTGCCGGCCCGAGAGGCGGAGGTCACGCCCCGGCTGCAGTCTCTGATGCCGTACTATGCTCGGCCATCCTCTCGCTCTCGACGTGCACTCTGCACATACTCCAAGCAGTGCACTCGCGGGAGCTACACTGGCAACGTTTGTAAAAAAAATAAAAAAAAAAATGATTTGAACGGCGTAACGGGGAGAAGAAAATAAAAAATGATGACGCGCAGGCGAGCGTATCACCGCATCGTATTTAACGTACGGTCGCCGATAAACCGACACTTTCATTGCACAATGATCATGAATGTGCATTCATCAATGCCGGTTGTGTTCAACTTGGTTGCACATCTTACTGTAATTGGAGTACATCGGTTTTTTTTATCTTTGATCGTTGAGCGTTCTGCCGTAACGTTGGAACTTTACGCCGTTTGCAAACTGCTCGTCTGTTCCATCGGTCCCAATATGGCAATTTTGTTGGTCAAGGAAAAGTTGCAATCTGGACAGTGTTCGAAATGTAAAAAAATCGGTTAACCGAACCGAGACGTTTGTACCATAAATTGTATACGGTATATAATGCCTCTCTATAAATAAATAGTGGGAAATATCGTACTACGGTACGTACGGCGTACAGAGAAAACCACTTTCGTCGTATAATGAAATGCCATCTAGAGAAGTCTGGGGTCTGTGTGTGCGCACTTTCAGCGCGGGATCGTAAAAACTGTGGGGTACTTCGTCGACTCTTAAAACCATAAATATAGATGCTATATTACATAACCGATGGATCCCGGATCGAATAAGGTGTATAAAGTGTGGAGCTCGTTGAAAGAGCGGGAGACATTCGACGCGCCATCCGAGACAAGTGGAAAAGCGAGTAGTGCGCCGTTGAAAGTACGACTCGAGCAGCAAAGAACGTCTTCATCCATCATCGTTCGGTGAAGTCGACGACGAGAAATTTGATTGAGCGAGTTGGAGAGCTGGTTGGAAGTTACGGCGAACGGGAAGATCGCTAGCCCGGGGCTATGGAAGTCGGATAACGGTAACAGGAACCGGCAGTGGAAGCGAAGTTGAGCCAACAGAAGAAAATTATAAGAGCAGCGCACGTTCGGAGAAATATCAACAGAAACAGCAGACTGGCAGCTCAGCACGAAAAGATAGAACTTCATCTTGTAGGAAACAATCGTGTATAATTAAAATTCAGTTTTTAATTAAACGCAGCAGGGATTTAAACGGAGTGATGAATATGGCCCATGTATCACTGATTTTCGGGCTAATCGGGGTGGACCATAATCACCATTTTTACTCCACTTACAAATTTTTGAAAATCCTTTTTTTAGTACTCGCCGTCAAGACGCTGACGCGTCTCTTGATCGTTGTATAAAAAAAAAATTATAGAACCATCTTTTTATAAATGATGTTATTGATTTTCAATTCGTGCAAACTGTTATTTGCTGTGGGAAAAAGACGCTTCCGGTTTCGGTGTCCGAAAATTGGCACGGTAATTCGGAGAAAATGTTCAAAGAGGCAAGCACGATTGTACATTTTTTTGACCGATGAAAATACGAGCCCGCAAGCTTTTTTTCCCCGCGAGATTCGGAACACTGTGTAGAATGTGTTGTTTAAACTGTTCGCGAGTCGTCGAGCGATTAACGAAATACGTGTTTGCACGGTAAAGAACCGCGTTGAACGGGTGGAAGGTAAAAATAATATCCAGTTAACGGACTTCCGGCATCGTGTCGTTGCCGCGGTCACATATTACATGCATGACGTGATTCCTAGCTGGCTGATGCGCTTCCCCAGACGCGAGCCCGCAAACACTCCGTGTATAATTGAAAGGTGAGGGAACTACGTGTACACGCTCGGTGGGAATGCACGGAAACGGGATAGACGCGATGGTGGGCGAGTACACCCGTGAATCCACCGCGTCCTACCGCGGGTTGAAACTGGGTCGAGCGGGAAATCGTTAGTATCTACTCGACGGTCTTTAAAGTGCGCGCGTGCTGGCTCAGGCGGCAGGTACACCGGTGGAGCTAAGTAACATGGTACTTTTTGAGCCATCCTCGCGCACAGTCACCGCGGATAAGACGTGCACTTAAATTTTATTCGCCCTTCAGTAATTTTTCTCAATCGCACTGTCATCGATGTATCCAATTAAACGCGCGATGCCGGATCGGAGACACAACGCAAATAGACCGGAATGAAACCCACCCTGGGGAAATCAGCGCGATCTTCAACGCGGGCGATTCGGCGTTTCCATCGAGACGCGGATATCTCTACGACGAAAAAAGGGAAAACAAATTTACGTAGAATTTATCCAAAGTACCAAAGAAAAAAAGCTCGAATGGCAATGTTCGCTCAGCGTTGACTGGTCGATACGCGGTAAAGAGGCAAAAATTCATCAGATATATTACAATCGTCCGAAGTCCGTTGCGCCAATATTGCATATAGCGTTGAAAAATGGAAAAAGAAAAGAAAACGTTAAAAGTGATTGCCTAAAAGCCGATGTTTTCTTCTAGCGTTTCTGCGTACCCAACATCCTTTCTACGTCATGAATACGTTATTTGATTTCATGTTTCGCTCTACCTCTCGAGAAAACCTGTCATCCAAAGTGTAACAAAAAAAATGATAGTACGGGTTTCCATTCTACCGTATATTTCAATCTCGCAAATTATTATGTCGTCGTTTTTTTTTCCATGCTTTTTTATTTTCATTGTTTTTGGTGTGTGTGTGTTTTTTTTCTGTTCTCATCCCGTCACTCTTCCTCATTTCAAGGCTCGATTGTCGTCGCGGTGGATGGCAAAGCCAACGGCGTTTCTCATTTCGTCACCGCGCGAAGAGTGAATCGATGCGGGACGCGGGCCGTACCCTACAAACCCGCAAGGCTCATCCCGCTTGTTCGTCATCCTTGTCACACCGCGTCGCTGTACAATGTTGTGCGCTCCATAGAGTAAACTGTACGGACATTGTAGTTTTAAGGCACAACCAATAATTGGTTATTGGAAAACTTCCATTTCTTTCCCTTCGATGTCTTCTGGAGGGCCACCGACCGTAGGGTGGCCAAGTGACCGGTAAGTTACCGACGACTGAACCGCTTCAGGTTCGTTTCGCGTTGTCGGAAATCACGGCCGGCATGGGTGAAGCAGGCGGTAGCAGAAACCCGAATGACTCCGGCTCCGAAGCGCGACGTCGTACGCCTCGGCAATATTGCACGCACTTGTGTATTATACGTGTGCGCACAGAATGTTCTCTCGTACATCGACTACCCATCCTCCCCCGTTCAACGCTACAACGGATGATATACGCCGCATGAATACACAATTTAACCAGCACCTAGCGTTTCTCATTCGGCTCCGCGTATTCCACCTCCTTCCGCTGTTCTGCAACCATTGCAGTTCGGGACGCTACCGCTATCGGGCGCGCGTATCGCCCGCTTCCCCCACTACCTGCCATCCGTTCAGATTGAAACTCTACTGCTCGGCGCGTATTTTGAGCGACGGCAAACTTGATTAGCGCCGAACTCGGGGAAACCCTCGTGCTCGCGATTCCGACACCGTGAGAGCCCCTTGGTTCATGACTCCCGCTACTCTGGCTTGCGATCCTACTGATTCTATCAGTGTTTGCCTGATGCTCTAACCGTTTCCTGAGTACCACTATCGTTCCGAGAATTCGCTAGTGGCATCTTATTGCTACCTGTCAGTACGATCCGGCTGAGTTTGCGACCGTACTGCGATCCGATGCGGCCCTGTTGATCGTAAGATGTGGATATCGCTTGCGGAATTATATAGGGATCCTAAAATTTGGTGAACAAGTGGATCGTCGTACTCACGCTTGATAAATGAACAAGCGTGCTCGCGATTCCGACACCGTGAGAGCCCCTTGGTTCATGACTCCCGCTACTCTGGCTCGCGATCCTACTGATTCTATCAGTGTTTGCCTGATGCTCTAACCGTTTCCTGAGTACCACTATCGTTCCGAGAATTCGCTAGTGGCATCTTATTGCTACCTATCAGTACGATCCGGCTGAGTTTTCGACTGTACTGCGATCCGATGCGACCCTGTTGATCGTAAGATGTGGATATCGCTTGCGGAATTACATAGGGATCCTAAAATTTGGTGAACAAGTGGATCATCGTATTCACGCTTGATAAATGAACAAGCTGTTCGAGTGGAATCTCTTTCCCCCTATCGTTATCGTTAACAGAAGCTTCGCTCCTCCTAAAATTCAATGACAATCAAGATAGAATGGAAGGGAATTGTCACTCGTTGATAGATCGACCAATAGCCGCGATTCTTAAGAGCATGTGAAACGCGTTCTCAGCGTGTCTCTCTCGATCCGCCGAGAGCGCCACTGATGCTATCTCTCGCACTCCGTAGTGTTTCACATGCTCTTAATGCTCGTATTCGTTGTGCACATTCGCGCGGATTCTCGCAGCAGTCAGTGGAGCATTTAATGCCACCGCTGACCTAGCTATTCTACGAGAAAAAAAGCTCACTTTACAGGGTATCAGTTCGCACGCAGCCGTTCTCCTCATCCCTTCTTTCCCTCCGGTCCCGCATTCGTAAAACTCATACGACTGATACGTGTCTTACGTTCTCGTAAAGCGCGTACCATCCCGTCGTAAAGAATTTAGAAGGAACGGTATAAAAACGATCGTTATACCGTTCCGCCGTTGCGTTTACGCCGACCCGTTAGACGGACGCGACGACATCGGCGACCGCATCGAGTCTCTGAAAGTTTCGGAAGCCAAGGAAGAGCGATGACGAGGATTCGACTTCTGGTAAAAGCTGCGCAAGGAAAATAGGACGAAGATTTCTGTTGTTGCTTCGGTGACGGGTAGAACGAAACGGGCGGTGGGGGGGCGAAAAGTGAAGCTCTTGGGTCGAAAGTTCTTTTCCACATTGAGGAAACTTTTACTTAAGGTAGTCTGAAAGTTACAGTATATACGATGCCCTCTCGCTTTTGAGAAAGTAGTCGTAGCTACTGACTCCCTGAAGTTTATCCTTGCGCGTACCTGTTTGTATAGCGTACCGCCAAGAATCCGGAGTTTCCAGACTGTATCGGGTGTTTTGTGTTGCCCAATTAAATGGAGGCCATAATCATGCACCAAGTTTTTACGACAATCTACCGAGGTGAAGTTGGTCCTGTTCGACGAAGGTGTATAACGCCGGGTACAAAGATCTATACACGATCGCAAGTTTCTGTTTGAACGCTAGTTCGCGTGGTCCGATGCTTGGCGTCGAAACCTCGGAAAATTTGAGACTCCTTTCAAGCTGTGTGAGAAATCGTGTTTGGGTGGCTACTCTTTTGGAATTTTGAACCTGACTGTGAGCAAATTTAAGCTTCCGTTTGAGCATGGAGGAAGAGTGCGAGCAAATTCGACTGAGTGTGTGAGGATTGTATTTGACAATTCGATCGATGCAAAATGATTTGTTGAGAGTGTGAATTGCAGAGTTGAAAAGATCGAATCCCCGAGTGCCAAGTCCGATTTGATCGGTCGATTCGTTAGCCTGGAAGTAAAGCGCGTTGATTACCCGCGACGTAACTCGACTATAATACGTGTCATATCACATTCCGGCAAAGTACGTCGGCGCTCTCCGGGAATGCGCAATCATCGTAAATGTGCCGGTACGTGCGTGGAGCCCGAAACCTTCGTCGACCGTGAGTTTACACGACGCCGAAAACCCTAACCAGACAGGGGTTATCTACAATCTCAATGTCCATACGCGGCTTTTCAGCTAAAAACAGCGTTTAAAAAATGTTCGCCCAGTTTGAGCTCCGTGAAAACCCGGTTGCTGTCCTCTGTGCGCTATCTCGTCCGAGCCGTTTACAGCTGGGATTAAATCCCATCAGTCCAAACTTGGAACTTCGGTGAAAAATTTCATACACATTACTATAAAAACTTTACGCCAAATTAAAATAAAAACTTTTACATGAACTTCAGTTAAAATTCAGTTAAAATTCAGCTTGAACTTGGGATCAAGTGTGAGTGGATGCACAAGTTTGAATTTAATTTTCCCGCATAAGGGATTGAGTATTAATTTTCCTGAGCACAGTCGGTGCATTTTTTACGTCAGCCGCGACAAGTCGAATCAGAGAACCCGACTCTCGGGGTGTTCGTGTAATTCTGAAATAAAAATATAAATTTTCAATATATCCTCGAGAAAGAGTGAAGGGGCGAGAGCGAGATGCCGAGTTCCGGTATTCAAAAGCCGACGTCTCGTCGCTTTCGTCTCGGCCGTCCTCGACTCTACTTGTCGGAGCCCGACCTTTCCCCACTCGCCCCGCCGCCATTCATATTTTTCAATGTGGAAATGCCAAATTAGCGCCCTTTTCACGATTACTTAACTTCCTGGCCTGTACGTACCTATTATACGACCATGTGGAATAAAACGCCGCGAGGCCGGCGAAGTGAGTTCGCGGTCTCCGGATTTGCCGATTCGCTCTCTTCCAGTTCCGACGGAAGGCAATTGTTCACGAGCGAGCCTCGCGCTATGAATCTACAAGCTCGCTCCCACGACACTGAAACTGCATTCTTATTCGTGGAAAAAAACGCTGTTCACCCCGAGCCTTTAAACCTCGAGCTTTCCTCCATCACCGCCCCCACCCCTCCGCTATTTTTATGCAGTCGCCACGCCGGTCCTTTAATTTTTTTTATTTTTATTTAACTAGAAATTCACAAGATTACACATATAAGTCTATACGCACTGTATACGCACTGTGCGTAAATTGCGGCTCATAGACCTCCGCCAACTTTACTAATTTCTTTTCTTCGCGGCATTTCGTTTTTTTTTTCTTCTCTTTCTCTAGTCGCTTCTTACGCGCGAGCTCCACATAAATTGGTTAAGTTTCGCCGCTCAACTTCCCAAGGTATATAAGAAGAAAGTAATTATATATAATAATAACGTAAGGGTCAAACTTGCTTCGTAATAAACGATGAAGAATGTCTTTTTATTCAGAAATCATCCCGTAATGTTGGGATATCGTGTTGATGCTTTTCCAGCATTAACTCCGATTATCTGCTCGATTTGCGACGAAAAAAATGTCTGAATAAACACAAAGATTAAAACTAATTGAAAAATCTGAAAAAATGCATACGTGTTCAGAAAAATAAACGAATCATTTTCATAGAAAAAAAAGGTTGTTTTGCCGGGCAATTTGTTAAAGAATTAATTTTTTGATTAATTTGTTAATAACATTTTGGAATTATTGTTGCGCAAAATTAATCTCTTCAATACCTTTAATCTGCATGAATTTTTTCAGATTTTTATATCATCGAGAAGTACTTGCAATATTCGCTTACTTTTCGATAACTTGTGCGAGATGAGCGGGAAGCGACATAGCTACCTTGAAGCCAAAGGCACTTTGGAAAGAAAAAAAACCGAGAAAGGCTATGTTTTAAAAATTTTCAAAATGGAATTCCTATATCGAAACATCGGTACTGCCCGAATGTCGGAATTAGACGAACGCATGACAAATAGCACCGAGTACGCTCGAGTTGTAGATATTGATTTCCCCAAAGATCCGGGTACCGTCACTACTCGCGAGTACGGTCCAATCGAAGAGCCACCGAGTCTGCGGAGCAAGCGTGGATATCCGCTATCCACCACCACGGCAGCCGAAACTGCTTTTCCACCTCTCAACAGGGTGCCCATCGACCGACGTAAAACACTTCCGTCTGTATTCCGGCAACGAGTGCTCACTGTTTTGCTTTCATCCGTCCTGCGGGCTCCGCCGGCACGCTAACGACGCTTCATCTCGGATGGTGTACGGCTCGCTTCGTTTTGCCCCGCGGCACCGCCGGCTCTGCGAGAGAGACGGGGGAGAGAACGGTGGAACCGAGGAAACAACCAGGCGGAAGCGAGAACGGTAGAACCGATGAAAAGTTTCTTAATATCGGAACTCGCGATCGTGCGCACAAAAGTTATCCAAAGCCTCGTTCCCACCTACTGCCTCTGCGCTCAGTCCATTCGTCATCTCTCCGTTCTTCCTTCCCTATCTGTTCCACCCTCTCGACCCGATTTTTCCCCACTGTCTTGTTTTTCTTTTTTTTTTCCGCCCTCGTCGGCCACCATCGTTTGTCCTCATCTTTCGTACCGATCAAAGCTCGAATCACGTCTCACGCAAATCACCCAGAGAGCGTTCCTCTGATTTTCCACGAGCTATATGTATACGCGAAACGTTTTGAAGAAATCACGAGGCGAGCGACCCGAAGAAAGGGAGTTTCTTAAAAGTTGTCGGAAACTCGACGATGATTCGTAAAGAGAAACTAACTTCTGGAGAATTTTTCGAGATGTTAGTGGCCGCTTCATGAATATATATATGTGTAAGGGGATTGTGAAGTGAGGTGGCGAGCGAGAGGGCGGCGGCGCGTACCGACGTTTCTACGGATTGATGGGAACAGCGTCTCTACGTGTCGAATTACTTGAGACAAACTTGACAACGCGGGCGTGATGGGCCGTCTGTTGAAGTCTGTTGAAGATGTTGCTTTCCCTGAGCTATTTCTATGCACCGTTTTCGGTGCCCCCGGGCATGTCGACGGGGCTGACCTTACTTCGGACCGGATGCGAAGCCTGCCCGATTGCACGTCCATTAGCGCCCTGTTATCGATACTTTGTTACCGGGCGCAACTTATCGGCTTGAACTGTAACGCGGACACGCTGCCTTGTGTCGCATGTAGGATAAAGGCTACGGACGACGATTGGAACGACAAGTGCCCGAGGTGACGTTGGCACAGTGGTTAGCAGTTTCGCTCGGGTGGGCGACTTTGGAAGGCACTCGGACGCATCAGTCCGCTGCAAGAGACCGGAAGGGCTGAGAGTGGGCGAACAGCGAGGCTCTCGCTTGTTGCGCGTTGCGTGATTCTCTGAGCCGATGCAGATTATATCGATGGCCCAACGCCGGAAGATCGCACAGGCCGTGCTCGCGGGCAGCCGATACGCCCAAATGAAATCGAGGCATCGATATATGTGACTACCCGCGATGTTACCGCGCCGCAGCTGCGACCTAACGTGTAAGCGGGTAACGTGCAAAGACCACGAGTCTTCGGAAGCCCTCAGCCGGACGTGCATGCCTACACGCTACCTTGACGTCGAAGTTATGAAAGTCCTAATAAGCGGGAACTCGAGAGCTTATCTTCAACTACACGGACCGGTTATCCGATGGACCCGATATACTCCACATCGTCTGGATGGGTGTTTACAGCTACGCTGTTACGTGGCTGATTTTCGAGAACTACGATTATGGTATCGATGTTCGATGGAGCTTTCTCTGGGTTCCCAAACTTTGGGCGTGTATAGCGTCAGAGGATCGCGGTAATATTCTGTTATACGCTAATATTAGGTACCCCTTGTACCTAATATTCGCGATTCGATAGGTGAGGCTGTTTCAGTAATGAGATGTCGAGTATTTCCCGCGAGGACGTTCTTGACATCCCAGCTAGTACATTGATCTGACACATCTTGAAATGTGTCACAGGAAAAGAGAACAAAGTTTTTCTCTTCTTTTTGTTGTTGGATTTTTAACTTAAATATAAAAAGAAAGAAAAAGGTTTTAATATTTTTCTTCATTTTTTGACTGCGAAACTACTATACTAAATATATAGAGATATGTGTAAATCTGTACAAGGTGAAAGTACCAGTGGCCGCACACCTAAGGGCGAAGTCCCAGTTCGCGTACGTGCATGATAAAATTGTATTTGTGTCTCTCTTGCACGCATGCTTTGCGCGGACACTGGGACGTTTACCTTACCACACGTTAGCTCGTGTGATTTAATATATTTTCGTTTTTTTTTTTTTTAAAGATTGATTCGATATATATATTTTTTGGAATGGATAAGACAAATGTAAGTACATGGCGTGCCATTTTTATAAAATATATACAACGGAAAGCACTCGCGACAGACGTCACATTACTTTTATAAATTGACGTTTCGGGGTTTCCTCTTTTCGGAAGATATGCGTTTCGGGCGTTACTCTTTTCGGAGGGCATTCATCGGGGGATAACCGTTCGGGGACTATCCCACCGAACTAGCTCGCGCACACACTCAGGCACTCTGGGAAATTGGATGGTTCCCAAACGTGTCCGTCGGGTATGATCGTCAACTGCCAAAGTGACAACTGTTCGCACACTGGGTTGCAGACGGACCCTTGACTTACGGCCACTCCTCGAATCAATGAGTTCACCAATCCCCGTTAGAAATCCGAAGTTTGCACATGCTGCACCGGCGCTTCCACTTACAGCAGTGCACCCGTTGCTAACCACTGCTGCCGGAGTGCCTTATCGCAGGAACGGCTCGGATCCCGCCGACCGACCGAATATATGATTTACAGGCAGCCGTGGATGCTGGATGTTTGCCCAACTATCGCGAGGACGTTAAACGAGATAAGAATAATAAATAGTTTTTTCAACCACCACTATAACGTAGAGTTTGCGCTTACTAATTTTAGGAAAACGAATACTGATTTTTTATTCTGGACGATATTTGCCCCAATGAAATTACAATCCGTCCTGAAATTTATCCAGTTCTATGAGGGTGATTTTGTTTTTTTAACCCTACCGATAGTACGGTAAGAAGAGGCACTCTCCGTTGAGTAGACTATTTTTCTCGTTAAAGGTACGAAAGTACGTGACCTAACATGCTTTTGAACATCGCGGAAGTTCATGGATTGCCGTTCGGGTAAAAGTCGAGTTGTACAAGGAAAGAGGATCTCTGTCAGTTTCTGTTAAGAAACTCTTTGCCCCCTTAGTCGTGGGTACGTACAGAGCGATGGCTGTCTTGCCACAGCAGCTCTCTCTCGGGCGAGATGTAGGTCAGTTTTCTCAGCTACTCGCTCGGGTTGCTTATAGATACGTCACTGGCTGAAATAATTCAACGGCGATCGATGCTGGGCCCCGCTGGAAATAGCGTCGCTATTCTCTGCTTTTTAGCGTTTCGCGGAGTCTGTTCACGGATCTTGCTTCCAACTGCGAAACACCCTTCGATCATCTAGGAAATCGTTCGAGTGGAAGACCTTTCTCTGGTGCAACAAAAAGAAATTTAATTCCATTCGGACTTGACGACGATTTTTCTCAAGACCCGAGCCGAAAGCCGAGATATTACTCGGACCTCGTTATAACCCTTTTACAACTGCATTACGACGGCGGCGCAATGGAAAATTAGTTCTTAAGCTTCTCTCTCGTCTCGAGTCGTTGCAGTCGCTGCAATTGTACACCGGTCGGAAAGAAGTCGTTCCCGGATTCGCCGTTACAACAGCGATAGCCTCTAAAGCCCCAGCGAACACTTTGCCATCGTGAAGAGCGATATAAGTAACTGTTCTTGTATCGTGGTGTTACTTCGCGAAAACGTGACACACCCCAGTATTGCCATTTCGCTGTTACGACACAAAGTATTAGTACCGTCTGTCTTTATATAATTTCGAAACCTTTTTTTTTTTTTGTATCGCATTTGACGAATAAAATAAACGTACGGTAAGACCTCTGAATTGGAAAATTATTAAGAAAACTCAAGCGCAAGCTTTCAGATCATTGTCACTTTCATACTTTCTCTGGCCAATTGAATTTTCTTTTTACTCCTCTGACACCCGAGTATTGCAATTTCGCTGTTACGACACAAAGTATAAGTATCGTCTGTCTTTATATAATTTCGAAACCTTTTTTTTTTTACATTGCATTTAACGAATAAAATAAACGTACGGTAAGACCTCTGAATTGGAAAATTATTAAGAAAACTCAAGCGCAGGCTTGGAGATCATTGTCACTTTCATTCTTTCTCTGGCCAATTGAATTTTTTTTTACTTCCCAGACACCCGAGTATTGCCATTTCGCTGTTACGACACAAAGTATAAGTATCGTCTGTCTTTATATAATTTCGAAACCTTTTTTTATGTCGCATTTAACAAATAAAATAAACATACGGTTACCACTGTATTAGAAAATTATTTAAAAAACTCAAGCTCCAGCTTTAAGATCATTGTAACTTTCGTCCTTTCTCTGGTTAATCCCGTTTTTTTTTTTTTTTTTAATATTTCCCTGAAACTCACCCGAGCGTGAAAAATTTAGTTTGATCACAAACGAAGGAAGGCAGTCGGAGGACAGTCGCGGATTCGATAGACCGTTGATTACTGTGCCTTCTTCCGTCTTGAACTCCGGCCAGTTCAGTGATTCCCAGTCCCAACGATTTCGCGGATATTTTCGCACCCGGAGTCATCTTCGACCGACGACTGCGACACGCTTTCCTCGACTGATTGCGAGCGCGAGACCTCCATTGTTCCGCGATTTTTTTTTTTTTTCTTTCGTCACCATTCGAGTACCGACGCGCGATCTATCATCGTGAAGTGTCAAACGGGTTTCGCGACTATGAAATACGGATCAGCTGCTCGTATATCCATCGGCCTGTCTCCGATTTGATATCGATTTGTATTCGAGAAAAAGGAAAACACAAAAAGCTCACTATAAGCCCATTGAAATGCCGTCCATGCTATATGCTTAATGGTAATGCGATCGGGACGGATTCTGTCAGTCCAGCGCGAGGTAGACTCTACGAGCTTCGAGAATATTAATTATGGTCCCTGTATAGGAATATAAAATCGAATTTAACCCAGACAGATCAGCTCTCTCTCTGCGCATCCGTCCGCAAGGACGTTGCTACAAGGACGTTAATCACGGGGCTCAAAATGTAGAGAAATCCGAGTCCTCTGAATTTCAACGTATCGAAGAATTTCAACGGCGCTGTCCGTGAATGTTCCCCCGTCATAGTATATGTGGCCCCGAACTGGCAGCCCGGGCACGGTTAATAAATGAATAACGGCGTGACGGCGCTCGCCCGCTGGCTTCTCTATCGGAAATCGGAGGGAACGAACGCGCTTTTTTCATCACTATATAGGATTTTTACTTTTTTTTTCGTTCTTTTTAATTTTATAACTGTACGTTTCTCCAATATCTCGGAGGTGTCAGTGTGCGCTGGGGAATGCCGTCATAATTTACCGATCCGCCCCATTTCGCTTGTCAAATCTCTTATTTTTTTATTATTATTATTATCATGCGTGGTCGAAAAATTGTATTTTAGGGATAGTGGAATTTTTATAATCGCTCAGTCAACGCACCCAGAAAAATAATTTATTCTACGGCCACCGTTTAATTGATTTAAATAAATATTTATTTCATTCGAGTAACTCTTTATCTAATTTCAATAAATATTTATTAAAATCAAATAAATTTTTTTTCTGGGTGCGTCTTCACGCTCATCGGCTTCTGAAGGGACATCGAAGAGTTTTCGGCGAGCCGGAAGACGGATTCCGGGTATACCACACGCGAGTGGATTATCGAAGCATAGTATAATGGTACCGCGTGCATATATATATGTATGTACGACAGCACGCTTCCGAGTATACTGGTAGATATATACGGAGTCACAATTCTCCCCAACTTCCGAAGACGGAAATGCAGATTTACTGGCTGGCCCGATGTCCAAGTTCGCGGGCGGGGGGCGGGGGAGGGGGTAGTAATGGTATACAGGAATGCTCGGCACCGCTAGGGGAACCCGAGCGAGCTAATCTACCGTTAATTAAGCCGGGAATGCGCCTCGGCTTTAGAGAGTGCGCGACGGCACGGGCGAACGGTACTTTAAATCGGAAAATCGGCGAATCGCACCAGGTCGGTAGAATGAGTAGAGGGGAAGGGGGAGAGGGGGGGGGGGGGGGGGGGCTGCAGTTTGTGCAACCACCCCATTGCAACGGAACAATAATTCCTCGGTGGAACTGAGAACCGATCGATTTCTCTTTCTTACGGAAGAAGATCGCGGAAACTGAAACTACGCTTGGGAAATTAACTCCCTGGCTTCGAGGGTCGCGCGGGTCCGGGCGGTAATGCTTCTCTACAGTGCTACAGTGCAACGCTTAACGCCAGACTCGAGGTCGAAAACTTACTTTGCGAAGTGTGCGATCCTTTTTTTTTCTATAACTTTTATTAACAAGTTAGAAGGAATCAAGTTAGAAACCAGCGCTATCGTTATCGGAAAAAAGGGTTTTCTCCGCTTCGGTGGTTTTCAATTTATCGTTGTTCGCTAAATAATCGTTAGCGAATTTCGGGGTGAGGCGATAACGGGGAAGGGGTAACGGCGGTCGAGCGTCCCAACCTATTAGCTGTCGAACCGGCCGGAGGGTGGTCGAACCGAAGTGGAATGGCCCGTGTATGGGCGACGTTTTCTGGCTTCCCGCTACTTTCGTTATCAAACCCACTGTGTGCGCGGAACTCTCTCCCTGCTCGTTGGACTGTACGCACGTCGGACAAATAATGGCGGCATAAATCGCCCCATAGAATATCTCCGGTTCTCTCCCAGGCTCTCCCGTCCCCCCGAGGAGCAACCTTCCGACCCCGCGACGGGCTTGGATGTGTGCCAGGAAACCAAAAGCTCCTGGGGTCGCAGGTTTTTCCGAAACACCAGGGGTAAATCTGTTGCCCCTACAGTCGGCCGTGCGCGGCGCCTCCGACACCCTCATTATTTCGAGGCGCAATTCAATTCGTTGAGAAATAACTAGCCAACTCCGCTGCCAACGAAAGCTGTCGGCTAATGGTTAAAAACTCACATTTTCGTAGCTATGCATTCAGAGGGTATATTTCGCTCGTTATTTCCCGGCCCGAGACTTCCCGGTCCCCGACACACTTTTTGTCCTTTCCGACCGGTTCGCTCTCCGGTGTTTCGCCTTTACCGCGGTATTTTGCTCTTGTCTGCGCGGCAAATAAATCGTTGAAACGTGTTGTTCAAAGCGCGCCAGTGAAATGCTCGAGAATCGCGATACGGAAATGCGAGATTGTCGTCGAAGTTCCAAATCCTACCTTGAGCAAAAAAATGCGGAACTGCGACCTGCCTTTACGGTAAATGGACCATTTCCTGTCACTGTCCCAGTCACCGTCATCGAACGCAATTTATAGTAATTACAAATACAGCTTTCGTTTAATAAAACAACAAAAATTACGGCGTGTTGAAGTCCGAATTTTACTCTGGATCATCAGCACGATACGTATATTTCTTATTAAATTTTGCATTTTAGCAGCCCAGAGATCCAAGTTTTCAAACCTAATTTCACTCTGCCCTACAATCTAACGTCGAATAATGCACATATTTTTCTGCATATTGAGACGACTCAAGCCCTCTCAATGTTTATCGTGGGATTATTTGTAATGCTGCAAGGAATAAGCAGAAAGTTGGTAATCCGAGGAACTGAATATTTTCGCTTGGACGGAATTTTTTTTGTTTTTCACCGAGTTTTCTACCTCGGGAGAAACGCTTGGCGCTTACGGATTACAACAGTGCGCCTGGGTCAGTATACGCAAGTAGTAACGTAGCGTGGCGGAAGGGGAGTTGGTTTCGCCCTGCAGGGAAATCCAGAACTCGCGTGAGTACACGAATTAATGCGCCCCGGTGATAATATCGCAGAGTTTTCAGTATTTTCCTTTTGTGTGGCCGACGCGCCGGAGGTCCGGAGTTTCTTCCTCTGTTCTCTTTTTTCTTCTGTTTTTTTTCCTTCCTCTATCCCGTAATTCATATCTTTTTCTCCAGTGACGCGTCGCGAGACGAGAATTTCCAGCATCCGGCTTGTTTTCTCTCGCAAGTTTCGTCGGATTTGAGAAGCTCGTCCGGATCGTTCGACGAACCGTCCAACCATCGCCCCGTCTCGACACGAACTTGGAAATATTTCATTCGACGTCCCGACGTTTGGTCCGGCGTCTCGCTCGTCTAGGTCGACGGCCCGATGTCGTTAACCTGAACGTATCATCGATGTCACTGGAGCGACGAGATCTCGGACTCGATGGGTATCGAAGCCTCTCCGATCGACGGGTCCGAAAGTTTCCGGTGTGTAACTCTTCCCGTTATCCTCGAGGAGCCGTCTCTCGACGAACACGAAGAGGAGATCTTGGGAGGAAACGAACGGACACGGAAGTTTGCGACGGTAATCAATTGGTTTGCCACAGGGCGGTTTGCAAGGCGCGGTCCACGGCAGCGCCGGTTCCTTTCCGGTGTGTCTGTTCCTCGTCGGTAAGTAGGTAGTGCCAGTAGCGTGCGCGCGGTCTCGAGTTCCTCGCCGCCCAACAGGGAATTCTGATTAGTGATTTACGAGCCTTCCGGTTCGGGGAAACGATCTCCCGCGTAAGATAGAGCCACCCCGTTGGGTTGCTCGTCTCCGCACCGGTGCTTCTCCGACCCCGAGGCAGATGCCGGCTCCTGCCGTTCGGCTCTTCGTGTGCATCCTCGCGTCGGAGTAAATCCTGTCAGGAGTACTTGGAGTTCGGTCCGGGCTACTCGTCCCCGTCTCGCTCGAACCACCCTCCAGATTCCGTGTATTCCTTCCCGTTCCCTCGCTCGTACACCGACGTCCGTGTAACTGAAACGCAACGCGTGTCTCACTTCGTCATCTTTCGACCGTTCTTCCTGCCTCTTCGCTTTCTCGCGGCCTGACTTACGGCTGCACTTCTCCGTTCGGCCAATCCGCCGCGTTCGGCTTCGTCGGGAAACTATTCGTCATTTGCCGTCATTCCTTCGATATTTACTATTCAGACCGACTTTGTGACCGGTAATTTTGTTGTCTGTTGACTGTCACGTGACCGCCAATTGACCGGTCTGGAAATTAACGCACTGCGACGACAGTGACATCAACTCTAAAAATCAACTCTAAAAATCCTCCTAACTATAAAATTAACAAAGTGCCGATCTTGTTGAAGGGATAAAAAGAAAATGTTGTATTCATTTTGTGATATTGTTTCATTAATTAATTACACTGAGAAGAAATAATTGGTTGGATAAAGCAAATGCGCGGTGACATGCGTTTAAAGCTGTTATGTTGTTTGGTACGAATAAAGCATTGTTTCGTTAAACGATTATTTGCTCAAATTTATTCAAAAATGTTCGATTGAAACAGACATTTTTGTTGAACCAACTAAATACACCTTTGAACGTGTGTCACCGAGCTTTTCCTTAATCCAACCATTTATTTTTCTCAGTGTAATAATTAGTGAAAATACGAATGATTGCGATGTCAATGAGAGAGAAAAATGCGCTTGAAATCAACCTAGTTCTGCTAAAAAGTTGACCAAATTTGGTCGCCAAAAAAAAAAAAAAGATGCCGGTCAAATCCCAGCTGTATAAATGTTTTTCGCTGTTTCGACCATATTTATGACCGGGAACAAAAATGACGGTCATGAGGTAACAAACATTTTAATAAATAAAATAAATAAAAAAAAGGTCATGTTTTGGTCGATCGACGCTCACGAAATAAAATGACCGTTACGACACATCTCTACGCATGTTAAGTGGATGCGAAGACGGGGCAGGTTTCGGATCGAGCGTAACCGATGCGGTAACCAATCGAGCGATGACCGGGCAAGTTGTGCGTCAACGACGCACCGCGCGAAGGCATCGTTCCGAACGAAAGTTTTCCGGTAAATTTATTCATCCGGCGCGTGGGACACGAGAGGACAGTTTTTCCGCTGTTCAATCGCGAACACTTCGGTTGCGTTCAATTTAGCGAGATAGATTGGAAATTCGGTTGCGCCCTCGCCGTGTAGAGAGGAGCGGTCGGGAGCGGCGTCCTGCGCTTTCCGGAATCGAGTTGAAAGCCTCACAAAGTGAAAGAAAAATTGACTGTGCGACAAGTGAGCGTCTTCGAGTTTTCCCGCGAAGTACGTGGCACTTATATTTTCAGCCGGAAGAAATGACTTTGCGGTAGGTAGGACCGGGCGGAGAGACCGTTACGTGCTCGTGCCGAACCGTGGAGGGAGGAGAACGCCACCGGTGCCCGGGGTCTTATACGGTCTGCCGGGGAGATCCCGCATCAGTCCGCGTCATGACGGGAGGGACGAGAGTGGTGCAGCCCGTCACTTAACCAGGAAGCCGGGATTTGTAAGAGTTATGACCGCTGTCGCTCTGGGATCTTGGCCACTCCCAACGGTACCGCGTATGCCGGCCCGCCGTACCGAAACCTTCGTCGGTCGCGAGACACCAGCGGAGGGAAACAAAAAATTGCGGTTCGCTACAAACATTCGCGCAGCCTGCTAACGAGGAGCAAAGAAATTGCGGGCCTCGGTGTAACGGAGACATTACTCAACGGTGTTTAGTCGAGTATTAAGTTCGTTTCAAGGTACAAGTTTGAACCCAAGTTCGAACGCTCGTACGCGTTTAAGGAGGAGTCTGAACCCAGCCGGTGGTTCGCGATTGCGTGTGAGAGGGACAGCGCCGTGGGGATTCGGTGAGAGCGAGCGAGAGGAGCTTAGACTCCCATTGAGGTAGAACTAGCCGACAGCCTGAGCCTACGTCAGTTCAGAGAGAATTGAGGGGCAATTGCGAACACTTCTCGACGGGATAAAAAAAGATTGATTATGCATAATGATAATGGCAAAATGTTATTAATAAATTAATGAGAAAAAAATTTCAACAAGAACCCGGCAGCTTAACTTATTGTTTGTATAAAAACAATTTGTTAATCTTTTTGAATGCGTATGCATTTTTTCGGAATTTTGGGTAATTTTTGAAAATGACGTTTTTTTATTGACTAATTGAAGCAAGGTTACCGGCTATTTACCTTGAATAAATGAATCCAAAGTCGACGGATTATAGCATGGTTGTTTGTCGGAACAGGATCACAATCGAGCTTTTGTTTCGTTTTATTTGTATTTCGCGATTAGATGCATGTAGGCACGATAACCGTAACGCGAAGCCGAGATTCAAAGGATTAAAATGATATTGGAAAATATTGGGCTTACCGATATCCACTCCATACCGATATGGCGACACTATGAAATCGGAAACACTGGTTTATTAGCTATGCCAAGCGATTAAGTTAAGTCGGTCGCTCTCAAACATATATAAATACACGGTAAAACTATGCGAGCCAAAATTCGATCTGTTTTATTATTTAACAGTTCCCAAAGAACGCTGTCGGGTAGTGTCATAAAGATGCAAAAAAAAATTATTTATTTATAGTAATACTATTTTTTCAAAACTTAAATAGTAGTACTTCAAAATGATAATAAAACGTTCATTTGAATAGCTAACACGCAAATTACTACCTTAAGCGGCAATGCAGCGGTCATCGATGTGTAAAACGGTATCGAAAATATAGCTTCGATAATTTCGAATCAATCGGCGAATGAACCGTTCTCATAACTCGCTATGTTTGCCCGGCGGGCTGTTGGATGTTGTGAAATATTCGATTAAAAATTATCATCCGGTGCTGAAATTGCGGTCCTAGATTCGTCACTCCGGCTCACCGAGTCGAAAACCCGAAACTCGTTGAATGATTCAATCCACGTGGGTATGTACAGCTGGTTCATTTTATGCGTATGTTGTGAAACACCTCACTCCTGATTTCCCTCGGGTCTTTTTACCCCCCCGAATTTCGCAACGTTTGGACGAACGTATAAATTAGTTACAAAAGAAGCCGCATTATAGAGATCTGCACGCAGTCTCGCTCGGTTTCACGAATGGGCGTTTCAGGCAAAGTGCTCGCGCTACGTTCCATAATGAAACTGAATTCTTCAACGACCAGCAATGTACCATGAAAATTAATTTCGTTCTCGTAATTTTCCTTTATCCTCCATTTATATTCGAAAGAAGAATAATAAAAACGCTGTGAATAAAAAAAATACATGGACTTCACCCTGTTTTTTTTTTTTTTTTCATACCAAAGTTCAAATGTGGACGGTGATTATGAATTCGTTCCAATATTACGAAAACTCTTAATGATCCAATTTCGGTGCTCCCGAATACGCATCGAGTCCCCTCTATGCCTCTATCGTTTCGTTGCTTCCATTCGATCGATGATCATTGTCTGGTTAATTAAAAATATTTTGTTTAAAACTGTGCCATGCGGTAATGGGCAAATGATTGAATAAACCCGCTGTTTCAATGAATTCAATAAACCAAAGCGCGGGCACGAAATTCTTTCATGTATTTCCGGCAAAAAAAAAAAGTAGCCTTTGGCGAGGGACTAATTGTACCGGCGTTAGAGGAATAAACTCTGCAATTTTATCCGCACGGATTTTATATCACTTTAATCGGGGAGAAATTTAATAATCTCCATAATAATAATAATCGTAAAATTATTTCCGAAGTTACGGTAACGGTCGGCGAAGAGCGGTTGGGATTTTTTTTTCTCGTGTTATGTCGTCGCAAAAGTGTGGGTGTCAGTCGCAATGTATAATGTGATCCCTTTGGTGGGGTCGCACGCGCCTTTGGGCACGATAACTCGCGGGCGAGGTTAAACCGAAAGGAAGCGAGAGAGGCGAACCAATTGCCGGTGGGTTGCAATTTGCCAATTTGCCAGTGTGATGCACCTAACATGCGCGGCACAGGTGCGGCACACCACAACAGCGGCTGGAATTAATCACCCTGATAAATAATAATAACTGACGACGCGTAGTCTCGCGCCTAGTTAGTCCGTTATTAATACGCAATTCATATTAAACCGACCCCTTTCGCCCTGCGGCTCTACGACGTTTCAACTTCGAGTTGAATTTTCAAGCGGCAAGCTATCCGCACAGGAATTCACCATCGCACCCTCGCGAGCTAAATACTCGATTCAATCGGGTAAAATTATTTAAAAAATTAATTTAGGCTTTGAATATCGTAGAACGGTGGTCATTATTTTGTAACATCCTATCTCGGCGGTCCGTTCACAAGGGAATGGGAATAATTTGACTGTGGCAAGAAAAATTTGACCGCGGCTAGTAAAATTTGACAGTGGCAAGTAAAATTTGATGTGGCAAGTAAAATTTGACTGGGGCAAGTAAAATGTGGCAGTAACAAGTAAAATTCGATTGTTACAGGTAAAATTTGACCGTGGCGAGTAAAATTTGACCGTGTTAAGTCAAAGTTGACTGTGGCAAGTCAAATTTAACCGCGACAAGCCAAATTTCATCGTGGCAGGTCAAATTCGACCCCGACACGCCAAATTGGATCGTGGCAAGTCAAATTTGACCGGCGACGACCAATGAATATCGTTTCAGTTCTCCGGGCAAGAACGAGAGCTTGCCTTCTCAATTATCAACGGTAAAGGTTTCCAGGACTACGATCGCCGAATCCTCGGATGCAAACACGGTGCAAGGCGCGACGAAGAATACGGTTGACGACGGCAGCGAAACAATGGGCGAATCAGCGTGCTAACAATTACCACCTTTCGGGCAGCAGTAAGCTCCGTTTGCAGGCCTGGAGAGGGAGTGAGTTCAGAACCCGGTGCCTTATTGATATTAATTCCTCTTGTAGACAATGCCCACGGCACGGAGAACCGAGCGTGGTTGGTCCCGCCGCTCCCGGCACGGCCGGTTACAGCTTCCGGCTCACAGCGATAAGCTTTTAATTTTCGCTCGAGTCCCGTTGACAATGCCGCCAAATTAAAGCGCTCTCGCGTCCCTGGCCCGGCCGCGTCGTTCAAGCTCGCGCGAGCGGCCGGGCGGCTTCGCTCTTTCGCTTTGCATAATCATTTTACGAGGCGCCGTCGAAATCTGGAAGGCCGGCGTTGCTCGCTGCCATTCTCGGTACGACAGACTCTCACCGAAACTGACGGAGGAGCGGAACGTCTCGCCTCGCGATCGGCGAGAAAAGATTAACGAGACATAGTGGCGGAGGCTCTTTATTTCATTTTATTTTTTTCCCCACTTTCAGCCCACTCAATCTTCCCCATCCCGCGAATCGTTGATTCGATCGATGAACGACGCCGCCATCGCCCCGAGGAATTTCGTTGTCGGGCCGATAGAATTTCATCGGCGAAAGATAATTCACTGGACGCGAGCGGAGATGAAGGGATGACAACGAAGCATCGGTGGATCGAAGTATCTTGTTTCCGTCAGAAATGCCGGATAATATTTCCGTTGCCGGTTCTCGAAGTGGATTGGGAGGAATTGTTTTACCGGTGGACGGCGCGGTCGGGACGAAGTTGGGTGCGTCTGAGGCATCTCGTAGGATTATCGTGTCGTGCGAACGCGCCGGTTGGCCACTTTGGGCAACGACGCGCGTTATTCGATCGCGTGACATTTTTTTCTGCGCAAGGATTCTTTTATTCGCGCGTCGACGTGAACGTGTGAATAAAAAGGGAAGATGAAAGGCGCGGGGTCGCGAGTCTTAATTTATTTAGCGCTCCCCTCTTCCATGACGATACAGCTCGTGCGGACAACGCAGAGTTTTCGTTGAGGGGAAGCCGGGGTAAAATGTGTTCGAAGTTCGGACACCTGGGACGAGGAGGTTGTGCAACGGCGAGATGCGTCCTGCAGGAGCTTGTCTCGTCTTCCGGCGGTAGCCCGCTGACGCCTCACCCTCCGCAGCCCCGAAGCTACTCAAATGAAATTCATTGTGCTCGCGAGGGTGAGCCGTAAGTTTTTGTGCGGAAGCGCATTTTGCTACGAGTCCGCCAACCTCCCCGAGCTTATATCATCCAGTCACCGTCCATCCTACGACTACGACGAGGCGTCTGGCCGAAATGGATAAAACGCGTTGTTCCATTCCCCGAACGGACCGGGGATGGCGCAAGTGTTTCAATAGAACTTTAGTGAAACTTGCACACTCTCATCCGTTAAAGAAATTCTGGAACGACTGATAATCGTAGGGATATTTATGGAATTACAGTGAACACAAGATCTTACAATGGATCTCGAATTCATCTGGATGTGAAGTTCAAACTGCTAGACCTCAACGTATAGTGTTAATTTTTTATATTTTTTTGTTGGGCGATTTTTTTTTTTTTTTTTTTTTGCAGACAGACTTGTAGGATAGAGCGGGGCAAAATGGGAGAGTGAGAGAAACGCAAGTTTCCAATCATTTTTGGATGTCCCATTTTGCACTGTTGATACATCCGTTAAAATAAACTGAAAATTTATTGTACTGGAACTTGAAATTTGCTAACGTTACTCACATTAATTGAATATTTATGCGCTTCGCTTGTAAAATAAAAATACACGATATTAAAATTGCAAATCTTTTGCTTGAAATTTACAAAAATGTTCATGATAAATACAAATTTAACTGTAACATTTTTTTACATTGTAGTAGTTGTAGTTTTTCTGCCAAAACGCATTTTGCTACAAGACCTCACCCTTCCCGAGCTTATAACATCCAATCATCGTCCAACCTGCGACTACAACGGGGCGTCTGGCCGAATTAATGAAACGCGTTGTTCCATCTCATTACTGTAGCGTAACTTACACATTCTTATCCGTTGAAGAAATTCCAGATATTAATTGAATTATAGTGAACACAAGATTTTATAATGGACCCCGAGTTCATCGGATCGTACAGTTCAAACTGGGAGAGCTCAACGTGTAATGTTAAAACAAAAAAAAAATGTATGCAGCAAATTTATTTTTTGCAAACGGCTATAGTTTGTTAGAAAAAAAGAAGCACGATAAAATGTGATTTAAAGCGAAGGGAATGATGGACCTGGAAGCAGAGGAAACTTTGTCACAGGCACATATCCGGTATGATTTATTGGACACGTCCTTTAAATCCGGACCCTACCACACACCGTGCTCGACGTAACGATGATTCTTCCGGGTTGTATCTTCACCGGATCCCGGGGATCACGAGCAATACGAGCCCGTCTCCGATACCCGAGGGTATGATTTCCGTTTCGAAAGTCTTCGGGGACGTAGAAACAAGAGATCGAACGCTCATAAATATAATTTATACGAAATCTCAGTGACTGCGTCGCTTTCGATTTCGTTCGAACCACGTGGAATTGCATGTGGAATGAAAAATCATGAAAGGTACGCGAGACTGACATCGTAAAAAAAAAAAATGCTACGGTGTAAAAAAAGGTATATGTTAAAGATACGCTGCCCGATGATAAGCAATCTTTATGAGGGATTTGTGATCTCACCCTTTACTTCCCTGCGGCAGAGTTGGATTCGCGAAACTCTCAAACACAACGAATCCACTACGGTGCTACAAAGATACGAGCATACACATATATGCTTATATGTATGGTATCATAAATGCCGGAATATTCGACTCATGGTAAGCTATAAGGGACTGTAAGAGCTTCAATTCCAGTCGCAGCGGTTGGACTACACTGCAGCGCAAGTCGTACTTGCCGGTGTCCTCTGTGGTCATCCGATAGACTGCAACGACGTACGTATAATACGCGCAGTGGTGCTTACAGCATGTACAAATTATATTCCGCGACCACGGGACGGCATACTGTTTCCCACAGCTCGGTATACACTCGCTACGGCTACGGCTGGAAACTAGTAGTTATAGCTCGGCGGTCCGCCTAGGCGGATACCGCGGGATTACACCGTGCTTTCCGAGCTCGAGCTTTGCTATTTGTGTTCTTGCTGCCGTGGAAGCTTTCTTTTACTCCCTGATCGACGGTTTAGCTTTCAGGCGCAATATCAGGGTCTCGATTAAGCTGGGGAAGCTTGATAAGTATCAAACGCGCGGTAACATTTGAACTTTCATCTCTCATCGTCGTTCTCGGAACGCCCGGAAAATGGAGCGAAGATGATGCGCGCCTGTACGTTCCAATCATACGTAAATTCAAAAGCAGACTTCGACCAAACTTACGAAACGCTGACAGGCAGAGCGCACGACAGGTAAATCCTTTGCCCAACTTATTTTACAGTTCACCAACGTCGCTCCAGTTTCGCGACCCCGGTCTCTCCGGGTTTCCCTATCGTTACTAATTGACAAGTTATTAGTCATGCTCTTTACGAGACGGGAGACTTTGGATAACGTCACGATAGTTTTCATTTCGAGAGGACTGAAGGTCCTTCGGGTTGATCGCAGCGGAACTTCAAGCGGATTTGGAGATTACAAAAAAAAGATGGAAAAAATTACTTTGGGTGAATTTAATTATTTTTCTGATAAGGTCAGTTATATGAAGATCGTTTGGGGATGAGAGTTCACGGAGGGGATCGTTTCAGTACGTGGGAAATAGGGTTTACGACACAAACTGACAATACCGATTCGATGCGAAATAAAAGAGCATTTCGTTCACTGAGAGAAGGGTCTGATAGACATTACTATAAATCAGGTAAAAGTGACAACTTTCAGGTAAATGGAAACTACAGCGACATCCTGGCAAACATTCGTATTAAACTTATCACGTTCTGATAGAAAATTTTGTGATTTTCGCTGCCGCAGATATTACCCGAATGTCCCATAATTTTAGCTAGAACCCAAGTTTTCTTCGTACTAGAGAGTACTAATCGGTGACGTCCCGTTTGCTGACCGTTTGTTTTTGTAGGTTACACCGGAATATTGTGTCAATCAAATTTTATTAATGCACACAGACGTACGAAAAAAATTTGATCGAAGAAATTGCCAGTTTTCATCAACGAAATTCTTAGCCAGATCCTTAAAATTTTGCCAACCTGCCTTCTGGAAAAATAATACCACATGGGTTGGGTAAAATGTAGCACCTGTTAAAGTTTCACATATCGCTAGTGGTGATGTAGGATGCTGCCTAGTTGAAATTTAGCACATGATTTGGTAGCTTTTTCGCAGATCCTTCTCTCAGTGCACAGATTAGAAAACACCATATCTAATGAGATCAAGATGGGATCCAAGTAAAAGAGCATTTCGCATAGGTTAGAAAAACCCTATCCAATGAGATGGAGACGGGTTCGATTCTTTTTTATTCGACCTAAAAACAAGCTTTCCATTTCGCAATTGCCCATGCGAAAAAAGTAACATACAGTCCGCGAGATCGACACTGCGATTCGGAACGTCGATTTCTCAATTCGGTTCTGACACGACGAGAAGTCGAGGGTTTGAGAAGGCTTAGCGCAAGAAATAGAGAGAAGCAAATCAGATTCGAGACACTTCGTCTATCCGGTCGCCCGGACGAGTCTTTCCACGTTTGCATATAAATAATATGGCAAGACGTCAAAGTCAGATCCCAAAGTTGTACCGGCGCGAGGGGCGGTCGGGGAGCAAAGCCGGATTGCTCTCGTTCCAATCTACCCCCGGGTAACTCTCGGGCGGCAGCGTAGGCAAGCGCAGCCTTTCATCGATCTTCGTCACCCGCCAACCGAGCCCGTCGTCCTACTCTGATTTCTCGATACATTCGGATTAATTTATGTATAGACTACACAAGCTAGGCAACCAAGAAGGGCGGCGAACTTGCTGCGGGCGACGATATTTTTTTTTTTTTTTTTAACCACGGATCATCGAGGGAGAAACAAAGTCGTTTAAACTACAAATTACATTTGCCGGAGGCAAATAGTTTTTTCATGTTTACGAGCTCGGCTTATAGAAACTCCAGGATCGAAGCCATTTATCACAGGCCACGTGATTGCTAAACTGCAGTAACAACGGTGTTTCATAGAGAATATAAAAAAAATATAAATGCGGTGATAACAATTTGCTTGGTAAAATTGATTCACTGTAATATTTACGAGGGGAATATATGCACGGGTTGTCTCGTTATATGAGAATGCATGCATGTTTAAAGCACATAGTGTGTAGTAGAATTTGTTGGCGAAGTTTAGTCCTCTCATGATATCTCTCGTTTCGGTGTTCGCTCTTGGCAATACATGCTCAGCGAAATTCATTCGATTTTACCCGGTTCGTTTCCTTTTTCGAATCGCGATAAGGCGATGCGAAAGCTCTTCGAGGATGAAACGATCGGGTGTGATCTGAGATTCGAATTGTTCACGATCACAGGGCATTGCTGTTGAAAAATAAATTCCCTCGACCTCGAGGAAATCAAAACCGTACAAAGCGAATTTTTCGTCGCAATTTTACAAAGCCAACGCATGAAAAACTGGGTAAAGACGGAACACTTGGTTTTTCTCATGACCGACGATTTCTCGCGGCCCAGTAATTTCAATGGTAACTTCGTCGAATCGATTGCCGAAAGTTCCGCGCGGTCCGTGTTTTTATCCGGTCAAGAGCAAGAAATTCATTGCTCAGCAGCGACGCCATGTAATCGCAAACAATTCGAATTTCCTGCGGTAGACAATCGTTTTACCCTCGAAATACCTTCGCATCATCTTAAGCCACATACTACGAAAATAGTATATGTACGATCGTTCGTTTTTATTTTTCATCTTTTATCTCGATCAACTCAATCCGGACGAGTCGGATTGAGCGAGTTTACACGTACTGAGCCATGGGCGGACTGACCTTGGCAAATCTCTCCTGGGTGTCGAGGATCTCGATGAAGAGCGATACCTTGTCATCGACGATCTTGAAGCCGTTTCTCGGCTGCGCCAGAAGCTGCTGTATGGCTTGGGAGGTGGTGAGTGCGTGTGCGGGGCTCGTCGCCGGGGTGGAGACTCTGGTGGAGCCGTTCCCGTTTCCGTTGCCGCCTCCGACACCGCCGTTCCCGTTCACGCCGCCCGCGTTCCCGTGAAGATGCGTGCAGCCGAGAAAAATTGGATTTCCGTTCGGTGACACGCCGCAGCTGAACGGTCTGAATGGAAGACCGTGGAACGTCGGGCTGGGCCTGGGTCCGGTCGCGCGCAGTATGTTCTGGGCCGACGACGGAAGCGAGAGACGACGCACGGCACTTCGATTGTTTTGCTTCTGATGTTGCTGAGACTGCGACGGCGATTTGAGGAGTTGATAGTCGCTCGACGACGAGGGCAGAGAGCGATAGCCCGAGTCCGACGGGGATGCGGGCGGCATCGGCAGACAAGCGCCGTTAGCGCCGTTGCCGTTGTTACCGACGATCGTCGTGGAACCTTGGGGCGTCGTGGCGACGCTGTGCGGTCTGTGCCGAAGAGCGGCTCCGGCCGTCCACGTGTTGGAATTTCCCGGATTGGTGAGCGCGCTCAGAGTTGGCCCTTGTGACGTTGGCGTTGGTGGCTGAGGATGGGGAAGGGTCGTTGGATATGGACGACGGGGAATGGGCTGGTGCAGGACCATCCCCGAGGCGCCCCACTGTATTGGCTCGACGGACGGAGTCCTCGAGCCGCAGCCACCCCCGGCGGATAAAGACGAGCCGGTGGAGGAGACGGAACCCCCGCTGCCGGACAAGCCAGGAGTACCAACGGCGTTGACCGGTGTCGAGGCGATGCTGTGAGGCCGACGTGGTAACGGCTGCTGAAGCTGACCGTTCCACAGTGACTGAGGTGGCACGGCGCTTCTCGTCGCTGCTGGTACCACGCTCCCGCTTGACAATTGAAATTGTTCGTGCTGCTGCAGTTGTTGCTGTTGCACGGTACCGGGTACCGTTGATACTGGGGTGCTGGCGACCGAATGCGCACGCCTTGGTACACCGTAGGCGGGACTGCCCGGTCCGTTGCTACTCGCACCGGTGACCGATGTTGCACCAGGCTCAACACAATTTCCCCACGATGAAGGACCCGATGGTACGCTTGATCTCGGGGTGTATTGACCGAGGCCGTATGGCGGTGCGGCAATGCTATGAGGGCGTCGCATCGCTGGCGATTGGGATAGACCGTTCGGTGTTGATCGAATTTTATTTGCACCGGATGCTGGTATAGGAGCCGGTGGGGTGTACAGTGAGAAGCTACCGGGTGCACCGCCGGCTCCGTGCCCGTTGTGACTCGGACTGCAGCCTGGTAAGATCGGTGAAGATTGAACATTGCTTCGTTGCGACGACTGTAGCTGGGACTGTTGTTGCAGTTGTTGCTGCTGCTGATGGTGGAGCTGTTGCTGTTGCTCGGCGATGTTCGATCGGTGACCGGCTGGACCGCTTGATGGCGCGGGAGGGGGCGGCGGCATTGACTCCAAAAGACCTTCCCGTTCCTCTGACAAGCTCCAGCCAGGTATTGCTGATAACAATGAAGGTACTGAAGGTAACGCTGGTAGTTGTGATAGATTGACGGATTCGTTGAAAGCAGGGCTTGACGATAGTGAGATTGACTTTGAGACTCCTCCGTTCCCGTTGTTGTTGTTGTTGCCGTTGTTGTTGTTGTTGTTCGCGTGGTTGTGATTCCATAGGGCGATGAGGCCGCGTCCGCCGGCACCGGTGCCGAGGGAACCGGTGGCGTTGCCGGCATGTTGCAAGTTACGATCGTTCAGATTCACGCGTCCGTTGACGTTTCGATAAAAACAAGCTGAACCCGGCGCGAGGTTCAGGCTCGTTGGTTTCTGCTTCACACCGCCGTTGGACTGCGGACTCGCGGCAGGCTTAGGCTCGCCCATTTGCAACAATGTTCTGTTATCGCCCTCTTGGTTGTCTAGATTACCGGATTGTCGGCCATTGTTTCCGGCCTCCTCGCCTCGGGCGTCTCGGCGACGATGTCTAACTTATCAGAGCTTGCATATGTATATCGCAGTCCCTCGGAGCACCCAAGTTCACGTTCGAGTATACGACGATCACCCGAAGTGGTTTAATGCCGACCCGCGGATTCTGAAGTTTCGATCCGATAACAAGTAGGTTTGGGGCTGTGATCCAATTTCCGAATATAATACCTTGATGAAATTGATCCTAGGATGATACAGCGTATAGTTTCGACGCGACTATACCACAAGTGTTTTCGTTGTCCGGGAAATAGCTGGTCATGGCTTTTCTTCTTATCGTTGCTTTTCGTTCGTTCTCAAAGGCCCTCGAAGATTCTTTCTCGTTCCTCGCCACCTCGGCTCGTTCTCTGGACGCGGATCGCGCGGCCTCGTGGCTCCGCTCCCCTCTTCGCGGGTCGTCTCGGTATTCTTCGGCACTCGGATACACACTCGCGTGCCGCTCAGCCCTCGACCGACTTCCCGCCAGCACCGATGCCTTCTTCCACTATCGCTCGCGTACCGCCACTATTAGTTTCTTTTCGCTCGTTCCACCGAAAGCTCGCCTCGTCCCTCGCACAGGCCAGACCTCTCTTTGAGCACCGAGATAACGAGAAATAAAAATACCCGGTATGCGGCGGCTCCACACGCCAGTTCCCTCTGATCGTTTCGATTCGCCAGAAGCCCGTTGCTGCCTCTTCCGATGCCTCTAACAACGTTTGCTCGAGTCCGCCAGACACCGAAGTGCCATATGGGTCTCTTTCGGAGGCTCCGGCTTCGCTTTGCCAATTTATCTATGCCTCGAACTTTTTTTTTTTTTTTTTTTGCACCGATAGAGCTTTCTTACCGTGCCTCTTTGGTTCACACTCGGCAGACCTTCCTCAGAACCGAAGTCGGTACGTGCTCCGATATGTCTTCGAGGTCGCGATTTTTCAAAGATAATAATCAACCATTAGGATCAACGATTTTATATAATTTTCTTTCGTATAATTATCTACCAAGATTCAAACTTTTTAGTATATTTGTTTTTTTTTTCTTCTTTCTTTCTTTACATTTAATAATTACGATATAGATTCTTGTTAAAGTTTAGTAACTTGTTAGAGTTTAACGAACGCTATTTTAACGCCTCTTTCATATAGTTTCGCAGAAAATTTAAATGCCGTTCGATTTCGAGAGAGGACTCGTCTCGTTGAGGTGAATTCGCGCTCGACGACGATTGTCTTTCGAAAGCGACTCCGGCATCGTGAACGGGCACGTGTCACGCCTGAAGTTCGGGACTTCACTCCGGAGTGTCCGCCACTCCGTTCGGACGCGCACCCACGAAGACGCACTTTTCACCCCTCATCGCGAAATTGCAACAACAAAAATGTATACTCATGAATTCTAACGACAATGAAACGCCTCGGAGAATTCACTTCTTTTTTTCTGCGAAAGGTCGAGGGTCGAACGGACGAGTGTCCGGGTAAACCCGAGGACCGCGGAATGACCTCAGGAACTTCGGTGACTCTTCCGTGCGGGTGGGTTGCCGGCCCCGCGGTCAGGAATTCGAAGCTCGCGGAGCGCCGATCTTGCCCGGCAAAGGCAATTCCGTGTACCGAGTTACTCCAGTGCTTTCGGCGTATCCCGACAATCCCGGAAACAAGAAGAGCAAAAAAAAAAAAAAAAAAAATCAACCCTCCCCTCAAAATTTCCTTCGCTCAAATATTACTTAACGCTCGACGATATTCAATGCCAGCCGCGAGTTCGGTTTCGAACGGAGAGAAAAAAAAAGGAACGAAAAAAAAAAAACGAACAAAAATCACACAAAATCGTGGGCCGAGTCCCGGGTACGGTTGGGGGACCCGGGACGGTCAGCACTTCCGAGAACACGGGATGCGTGCGGATATCACGGCGATAACCTCGCGCGAGTTTTCAGCACCGCTCCGGACCGCTGTTACGCGTCGCGTGGCTGCGCGGTGCCGGGGGCGGAGTGACCGTCGCGCGCTCTCGTTCCTCTTCTTCGCCGGTGCGGCGGGACTCTCGAGTACGACGCGGGGGTGCACGCCTGCGCCGGGCGGTCGGTATCATCCTCCCGGCCTGCACCCTGCACCACCACCGGCGGCCCTCTGGCATCGGTACACCGCCACCGTTCGAATCCCGTTTCGACGCCGAGGTTATACTCCTCCCCCCTCCCCCCCTCGCCGCCCCCTCGCAGCCCCCACCAGGACGGCCGGCTCTCGCTCCGCTCCCGTTTTCGCCTCTCTCCGCGGTCCGCGCAACGGAGTCTTCAGCCTCCGGCCTCCACTTCCCCTTTCCACATCTTTGTGCGAAACGGCCGTTCGTTCACTCCGCGCGCCGAGCCCAACTTTCCACGACTAACCGGCACGGAGAAGAACAAGGAAACTCGTTCACCACCGGTCTCTGGTCCGCGTGTACTCCACGTAGGACGTAGGTGCGAGTTGAGTCGCTGCGTCGCTTTTCGCGGAGGCGATGTTACAGCGTACACCGTGCTGCGTGTTCCACGGTCGAGGAACGCCGACGCATGACTATCGGGTGGACGGAGAGCTCGTTTGGATGAACGCATGCGGATGCAGCGACTCGTGCCTCCTACGTCGTCGCTGGCCGGCCGGCGCTACGTGCTCTTCGCGGACGCGGAAACCCCTCCCCGCTCGGAAGCGCCGACGAAACGCCGGCGCGGAATACCGGAAGCGACGCTTCGTTGAGCCTTCGTTCGTGATTCGGTGCGAGATGGGACCGAGCATCGTCGGTACCCGAATCGCTCTCTCATTTTTAGCTGTCGGTCACCAAGTCACCCCTTTCGTGAAGTTCCGTCGACCGATCGCGCTGCTTATTTTCATTTTAAGGAAAGTTTCTTGAGGGAATACCGTTTCTTAGGTAAAGATTGTTTTTTAACTAAAGATTGTTTTTTAACTAAAGATTGTTTTTTAACTGAAGATTGTTTTTTAACTAAAGATTGTTTTTTAACTGAAGATTGTTTTTTAACTAAAGATTGTTTCTTAACTGAAGACCGTTTCTTAACTAAAGACCGTTTCTCAACTGAAGACCGTTTCTCAACTAAAGACCGAAATCCCTTCGACGACCGGCAATAAGTGCCGAATCGAAAGGTTTCAAAATCGGGTCCAACATTCAATAGGAACTTCAATTTTCGTATCTGGACGTAATCGACTTATTTCGGGAATGCGGAATGATCGGGAACAAAAATTTCGATATTCGATCATAGTCACGAGCCCAACTGCCTGCATATCCGTTCGGCCGTCTTTGGTTTGGGGAGAGTTACTTATAAAAAAAAACGATTATCGGACATTGCATGAACGTGGCCGTCGGTATCCACCGTAGCGGATTTTATTCATACCAAAAGTTGGCTGAACGTTACAGGCGGCCAGGGTTTGGGGAGGGGGGAGAGGGGGGAGAGATCGACGGCCGAGTTGGTTCCCGAACGGGGAAAAATATTCGCGCGGCATGTGCCGCTGTGGGGAACGCTTTGCATGCGTGCACGTTGTTGCGGACGTGTTCTATCTGCGGAGCGAGGGGGATCAAAGTCATGACGGTACCCAGGCTAAATAATGTTCAACCGCGAATAACCAAGCAGGAATCTCTCGATAATCGAGCAGCGACGATGCATCGCGTTACCGCAACCTCGCCGTTTCCCGATGTAACATTCTGTTTTCGCATCGTTACAATTCCGACCGTTCCGAAACCAGAATCGTTCGTACCGCCCATAATAAAATTACGCCTTCCTCTCACAGTCTTTCTAACGAATTAATCTAAAAAATTCATCTCGAGATTTAATAATTTTACATAGCCCCGCCGCGAGCTCGTCGTTCTCCTCGATGTAACATTCCCTTCGCGCATCGTTGCAATTCCGACCGCTGCGAAATCAGAACCGCCCGCAACGACCGTAACCAAAAAATTACGCTTGCCTCTTAAATTCCTCCGAACGAATAAAAATTCATCTCAATTCTTGTTCAGTCTGACAATTTTCGTCCGTCCGCTCGTCTGTGCGGAAGCGAAGTGGTCGCGAGTTGAGCGTCGTCGGGGCCAATTAACGGTGGTGAAAAAACTGGCTAACTCGACGAGCGTGAACGTCGAACGTTCGCGCCGGTCGGAGTACGTAGGTGAACGTTGAGGGATTACCGCGGGCGCGGGAGCGAGTGCGAAACACATCCGAGTAATCACTAATTACGTTTGACACGCGGTACAGTGCGGTGCCGTATTCCGAGAGACGGAAACTCCGGGCTTTTATGCCGCGAGCGAGTTCTCGCCATTCGGGACGGTTGCAGTGGCTCAAACTTTGCCGCTTGCGAGTTAAGCAAATTCTATCGAGCAAGAAGGCGCAAGGTGTAGGAGCAGCACAATTGTTTTCTGGCCTCTCGTCGCGGCGCGCGGTGACGATAAATGTTTAATGTAAATGAATGGGAAATGCGGCGATGAGAAAACGGTCGGAGGTGGCGAACGGAAAGGAGTTTCTCGGTTCGAGCTGACGAGCGGGGGACGCGGCGACCCGTCCGAGGCTGTTTCGTCCTGTTTCAGGGGTCGCCGTGACGGAGGAAACGGTCAAGTTGCGAATAACATTGTCGGATTAGCCGGGCAAATGTTGGCCGAGCCTGCCACGGTAGGTTCGTTAATGGGTGCGCGGTAACCGCGGCGGACGGAAACCTGCATCGCTGTCGAGAGGGAACTACACACGCACATATGCGCGTAGCCGCGGTGCGACCCGTGAACCGTCCGGGACTCGGAGACGATTCCCAACCCCTCCGCAAACACGTACAAGCTTCGCGCTTCGCCGCTCTGTGTCGCTCGCGAACTCCGACGGCGAATGAGAACTTTACGGATCCTCACATTCCAACGGGTTTTACTCATTCAAACTTCGTGCCGCCAGGGAAGACCGCTTGCCTGTTTACTCGCATTCAATTTATTTGGCCGGCGGTCTTGATGCGCGGCCGGATGGAAGAGCGTCAAATTTTCCGGTTAATCCTTTCGCTCACTCGCGGAGGCAGACGCGATTCCGGGCACAAAATCTACTTTACAAATTTGGATCAAGTTGGATCAAGTAAATGCGCGGTGACATTCGTTCAAACGTGTATTTTGTCGGCACAGCAAACAATTTTGTTTTAATCGACAAATTTTGTATAAATTGAAGCAAACAATCGTTTAACAAAGCAATGCTCTATTTGTACCAGACGAATAACGGCTTTGATCGTACGTCACCGCGACTTTTGGTTAATCCAGCAAATTTTTTTTCTCTGCGCAATTCTTCGACTTTTATCGACAATTCTTCGACGTTTGTCGATGATCGCCGAACATGATTGTATGTATAAAAAATTATTAAATTATGATCGCGAGTAAATAATTTCATAAGATGAAGTTAATAACTCTCAAGCTCCGAGGGGATGAGAACTTTACGGATCGTCAGATTCCAACGGGCTTTACTCATTTAAACTTCATACCTCCAGGGAGAACCTCTTCCCTACTTACGCGCATTCAATTCGTTTTCCCGGCAGTCTTGATGCGCCGGCGAATGAAAAACGCTCAAATTTTCCAGTGAATCCTTTCGCTCACTCGCGGAGGAAGCTGCGATTCGAGAAACAAAATCTGTTCTCAGTCCTGCTGCTTTCGATGAAAATTATAATCACCGAAAATATAAGAACTCTGTTTTGTGTAGTTGACATGGAATTGGTCACCACTTGGTACGAATCCGGAAGGGAATTCTTTGGAACTTCTGAATCCGGTTTCACCCTCGCCGAGTTATTCGTTTTTTGCTCGGTATGGCCGAAGGACTTTGGCTCAGTCGCGAGACGATTTTATTGCGGCAACGGAGTAGCATTGTGAGGTGAAGAATAGAGGACGCGAGTTCTAAGGTGAAATATGGGTCACCGAGTTAAAGGCGTACACTTTAATGATAGATCCGGCGCAAGCTCGGCGGAGATATCCGTCGAGATATCTCAATTACGACCTCCACACACCGGAGCAACGATCTCTGACGCTCCACGCAATTTATATGTATACTGTTCGTGTCGCGGATATCGATCCGCGGGACTTTTAACGAGATAGTCCAATTGCTATATAATAGAATCGCGTCGCATTCTCACGGGAATCAATTGAACCGACCTGGCTCGACACCGACTTATATAAATATGTCATTAAATTTTTGCTCCCTCGTCGAACAAGCTTTATCAGCTATGGAAAGGATGGCGGAAGCGATGTGCACGTTTCATTCATGCAAAAAAAAAGAAAAAAAATCGCCCTTAGGTAGAAGAAAATTAAATACAAAAAAAAGAAAATCCTGATTTGTGAAGTTCGCCAATGAAATCGTATTATTTTAAGAGCGACGTGATATAGAACAAGCTCAAGTGAACTCCGGTGCTCCGTGAAAGGACACTCGAATGAATGGGAATACCGTGGAATAATTACCACTTTCTTCATCACGTCAAAAGCTTTACGACGTTTCGAAGACTCTCGGGTCGCTCCGATGGATCGTCGAGAATACAGAAGCGACTATAAAATCCATTAAACAGGGCAAGAAGTAGAGACGGAAAGAAAAAAAAAATTAGCTACTCAGACTGTACGATTTTTACATTTTTTAAATATCATTTTGAAAATTTACCCATAAAATAGTGAAACAAAGTCTTCGTAGGGGAAAGTTTGACGCCCGCTAAATCTATTTGCCAAGTTTGGACTGTAATTTTCTTACTTGCATTTTTTTTTTTTTTTCAACCAAATTCTCGCGCATTTCATACCGCAACACTATCCTATGACTTTTGGTCCCAATTCTGTGGACGCCATTTGAACTGAATATACGTTGCAAGAGAATTTTCGGAAAACTTTGTAATATCAAATTTCCGTTCGTTGGTGCAATATATTTTTATAATCCATTTCATAAATCAAACTTCACATGTGTACATTCGTTTACGTCCGACGTATGACTGTACATATTCGCTGTGCGATATGAATGTTTATCGGTATGCGCCGTGCCATCCGCCTGCTCGCACTAAGAAGGAAATGAAAAATTCCGCCGGCCGCGATTTGTGACGTGCAGCATGCCTGCGCTCGGCTACCTCACAACCGGCGACGCTCGTTGCTCTGTTATCCGAAAAGTATGTCCATGCGAAAAATGTATTTCGAGTGAAAAACGAACGGTGGAAACCAACGGTGGAAATTCACTCTTGGTTATGGCTTTGGTAAGGTATGTATAGCCGAGACTCGGATGGCACTGATATAATCTCGGTAATGTAATCGGCGAGAGGGGATTCCAGCGAAAGCTGGAAGCGCCAGTAAGACTCGGGCAAACAGGAAAGCGGCCCAACTTCGTTCCTCTCAAAAACACCACTCACGTTTCCTTTTTTTTTTTTTTTTTGCTGGTGCAGTAAAACCTACAACCGAGTGCACAACAAAGTTTGCCTCGGAATTTCATCCCCCAGTTTCGAATTCGTATCGAACAATATTTTCGTAACGGCATAACTTTGCCGGGACCGGAATTTGTAATAACATGATGTACTCGCTTGTTGAATATATTCGTTTTAATATCGAATCCTCGATCGATTCTGTACGGCTCGGGCGTAGTTCCAGGCTTTCCCAAGATTCGGAGAAAATGTAATTGCTGGCAAATTTCCGTGCTTTAAATAAATCTCGAAAAGAATCGTTTTTATGTTTAATTATTAATCGTAAAATCATGAAAAATTGTGATACTGAAATATAATGTAATTAATATTATGAATGATACGATATTAATTAGTTGTAATTTTTTTTTCAAATTAAAGAAAAAAAAACTATATGTTTTACGTACAGAATATTGAAGAGGTTTTTTTTCACTTCTAATTGCATAAACTACCGATGAAAATTAATGTCGCAACATTTGAATGCTGCATCGACGCATTCTTTGTCAATATTGTCGTAATTATTCGCAGGCTTTAACACCGGATATTCCGAGCTTTTACCGTCTGAAGTCCGGAAATTACGATCGCTCTGGAGAGGAAGATAGTTGGGTATGAGGTAAATTTCACGCGGTCCTGATTTTGTTGAAACGCGCCCTTTGTATGTTTATCATCAAAGGGTCATTTCACTGCTCGTGCGCCGGACTCACGACTCCTCGTCTCTCATGTGGCGCATATACACGATTACGTTCCCGCGCACTGCTGCTCAGTATATCGAGTCTCTAGACACACTCGCATTCGAGCACTCTCAATCGGGTGACAATATCGACGCGAGCGGACAACCTCGCGAAAATAGTGGACGCCGTTCGATACATCGCAGAGACGGGTCCGTCTTTAAAAATAATGAATACACCAAAATATAACGAAAGAACAAACTCTACCGACGACATGCAAATTCGATTAAATTGCCGGCTTACACAGTAAAAAATAATTTCGTAAAATCGTAATTCGAAATTTAGCAACAATACTTTTGTTATCAAAATAAAAATATTGAATCAATATTAAAAGAGGGCTGAAGAACTCCGGTCGATCACCCATTGACGATGTTTATATGAATATTGTAATTACTAAACAGAGAGATTTCAGACAAAAAAAAAAAAGAAATCCGATAGTTAGAATCTACGAATAAAGTCGATGTCAGAAATATCTTCTGGAAGATCGATCACGCGGAAGCCCGTCTGGTGCCGCGGACGTTTCCGACCGGCGTGCGACCGTGCACGGAAAATCCGAGAGCCGAGAGACGAGATCCGAGCTGAGAAAACAAGAGAGAAAAGTTTCGTGGAGCACGTGAGTGACGGGGACGAAACGAAGCGAGGGCGTACGAGAACTATTGAACTTGGTTCCATTGTCCAGGAGGAGCCGTCGGTACGGAGACAGCGCAGCCTCGCGCCACCGGTGGTCAGTCGAGATTGTGTTTATAGGGAAAACGGATGGGAAAATTGATGGGAGCGATGCTCGGAGCGTTCGGCTTCGCTCTTAACGCGAGCGAGCGACGAAAGATGCTGGACGACGACGAGAAAAGAACGGGATGAAAATACGGCGGGCCGAGACAGGGAAGGGTCGTTAACCGGCCCTAAAATAAATCGTTCCGGATACGTCGACGCGCGACCGGCACGGAGACCGCAGAAATTGATTTTGAAATCGAGCCGGTCGAGTAACATCAGCGATAGCGGTGATAGATCGATTCTCGCGTTCGTCGTTAAGGTGGGGCTGAGGATCAACGTAAACTCAAAATATTTTCAATCCATGCTTTCCGCAACGGTTTTTTATGTTATAGAATCGTTTCGGAGGAAAATGGATTAAAAATTTCTTTACTCTGTCTCTCTCTCGTACTCATACGTGTTTTGCCATTCCTTAAGATCGTGCGCTGGAGACGCAGTCGGTAAGAAATCGGTTTCTCTATTTTCTCTGTGAATATTGAGGAGGATCGACAGTTTCTTTGGAGTCAAAAATGTGATTGAAAACAAAAATCATCACATGTTTAAAAAATGAGGTCTTAAGTTGGATTTCATCTGATAGTCGATGCTCATTAATGTTTCGGACAAATAGATATTAGGTTTTCGTTCGCTGTATATAGATGCATGAAAACTGAATTACCTTTTTTCCGAAATATTAATAGTCGCGGAGAAAACGCCGGTCCACCTCGGCTCAATTTTTTTTTTTTTTTTTAATATATATACGATACGAGATTTTGCAGATTCTTAAGTTGTGGCGATCAATAAGTTCATTTCTTTGATCATCAATAATTATAACTAATTTCTATAAGTCTCAAAAAATATCGGAGTACTTTTGAGAGGTAGTTCAGTGATATAAAAAATGCCCCATATGTATTCGATGTGTCTAACAAGTGCGAATTTAATGTTGAGTCAGGATCGTCCAAAGAGACGTAATCGACAAGTGAACAAGAGGTGGAGAAAGCAGAAGATGAAAGGCGAAGCGACGAAAACTAGCCCTTTATACGATCTAAACGGGGGGGGGGGCTGTAGACAGACGGAAAGAGAAAAAGAAAATAAACCGGTGACGACTACGACGGCTCGAAAAGTTGCACACAATGACGAAGAACGAGCTCAGAAACGGCAGCTTTGATGTTGAAATAATCAAGTTTGTTCTTCACAGGCGGAGCGACTCCTGCGCAATAGTGCTCGGCTGCTTGTCGAAAACGGCAAGACCTCTTGTTGTGCACTTTTCGCTCAATCGGCCAAAAATCAGCGGGACTCGACGGGATGATCGACGGGTCTTGGGTAAAAATAATTATTTTATCAGGAAAAAAAAATCTCAAAAATGTTAATAATTTCTACGATAACAATTTCGTGACGACTCCGGAAAAATGTGATGAGGAAGTGGCGAGTTGCGGTTCGACCAGCAGCAACGGCTACTCGTCCGATTTTGCGAACCTTTTGTCGTTCGATCGGCCGAATAATCGACGGAACTTGGATAAAAAGTGATTATACGGAAGAGAAAAAAAGAAAACTTCCCGACAATGCTCATACTTTCGACCGCAATAATTTCTCGACAACTTTGCGTCTGAATAATGTGACGAGAAAGCGGCGAGTTGCGGTTGGACCAGAAGCAACCGATGCTTGTCCGATTTCGTCGAACTTTTTTTTCTTATGGCGCTTTTTCAATACCGAATGTATCGATTCTTCGACGAATGCGAACAGCGAGCCGAGAAAGATTCGAGTGTTTACCCGGAACTCGAGTCATCGAGTACCGTGTACATCGTGTGAACCTCCCGTCGGTCCACATTCGACTGCACCCAGGAGCCTCTATTTCGACAATGGCCTCCCTAATACGAAAATTCCACAGAGAAATTTAAATAAAGCTTCGCGAGTTTTGCCCCGATGGCGGTACGCCGGTTGTATAGCGCTGCCAGCACTCGCGTACAGTTCCTGCGGCGGGTCTCCCCGCTTTGGGGAAATAGCTAAGGGGTGTTGGCATTCCCGAGGCTCTACCGCGTACACCCAACTGCACTCCACTCGCCACTGTCGCCGCCCGGTCGCACACGACGACGACGACGACGACGACGACGACGACGGGACCAAGTGCGCCCCGAGTATTTGCATATTAATTCACCGCAGCTCGAGTCTCACCGCGTGTTGGAGCCGAAGAGCACGGGAGACGAGTACGTATAGCCGGTTCCTGACAGGAAGACACACTACGGTCCTAACTCCCGCCTCGAATTTTCTACCGCTCGCTGCTGCGACCAATAATCTTTCTCGTTCAACTAGAACAAGTACGAATAGAGGAATGTACATCGTCCGTTTCGATGCTCAAGTTTGACCTGTATTTTTTTTTTTTTTTTGCTCAACTTTTATCTTGATATGTAACTTGAGTTTGAATTTGAATCTGAATTTAGACGTGAACTCGAATATGAATTGAAACTTGAACTCGAATCTGAATTGAAACTTGAAATCGATTCTGAATCGAAGTTTGAACTTGAATTCGAATTGAAGTTTGAACTTGAATATGAATTGAAGTTTAAACTTGAATCTGAATTAAAGTGTAATCGTGAATCTGAATTTAAGTTTGAACTTGAATCTGAATCGAAGTGTAAATTGGAATCTGATTCGAAGCTTACACTTAAGTTCTAATTCGAGCATAGAAGAGAATTGAATTCTATTCTTATCGACCAAGACATGTTTTTTTTGCACAGTGCCTCGGTAGTTTTATTCTTCGCGTCAAGATTCGACCGCACAAAAATCGAAAATAAAGATAGTGAAGGACGAGGGATCTACCGTTCCGTTCGTCGGCTCGCTCTCTCCATCGTTCCATCGTTCTTGTAGATAAGTCCGAAAAGCGTTGCGAGTCCGGTGGCGGATTCCCGTGGGAACAAGACACCCCCCTCCCACTTCGTATATCGAGAGCCTCCAACGAGCTCACCGGGATTTTTCCACAATTTCGTCTTTTTACCATGGTCTTGCCCCCCCGCTACGGGAATTCTTAATGTTCATAGTCGTACGCCATAGCGTTCGTGTTTTCCGATATCGAGGAGAACGAAAATTGTCCCGAGGGATCGATACAGATTTTAAGTTGGTGCAAAAATTGCGCCTTGAAACTTATATTAAGCCCTAAAAAATTGGTGAGTTATTTAATCAATTTGTGAATCATTTCATCACTTTCAAACCTATCAATTTTCCAATTATGTAGTCGTGAAAATGGACCGTGAAGTCGTGAGATTGATGAAAAATAAAATTGTTCAACAAATCCCCCGGAAACCTAAGTTTTTAAAAAATGAAAATGATTCGTTCACCTTTCTGAATACGTAGGAATTTTTTCAGATTTTTAAATTCACTTTGAATTTTTTTTTTTTTTTTACGGGGGACAATGTCTAGACTGTCACAAAATTCGAAGTAAATAAAAAATTCTGCAAAAATTCATACCTATTCAGAAAAATGAACGAATCATTTTTATAAAAAAAAAAATTATGTTTCCGGAAGATGTGTTGAACAATTTTATTTTTCATCAATTCGTTAATAACATTTCATAACAATTTTGTTAACAACTATCGGCAACGACTACGTCAAGTGACGATCTAGTCTGAAAAAATTTCGAACCGAAAAATCAATGATAAAATTAAATTTGCAACCACTCTCAGGCTGATTCGCTGGTCCATCAATTATTCACAGTGTTTCTCCCACAATCCGACAATCCTCGCCACATTTAGTCGCCAAAAGTGCAGCCATTTTTAAATTTATTTTCTAATCCCCCAGCAAAGGACGGTAACGCGATGTCACGGGGCAAAAAAAAAAAAGATGGGGTCGAATTTATTTCATTACAACTTTGTGGAACAGCTCGAGTCGGGCGGTCCCTGCCATCCGCGAATTTTCCGGATTATATGAAAAATGCATAGTAACTTATCCTCCGCGGGAACAGACGGCCCGCTCACAGGGTATATTCGTACTCCGCCTTCGGAACGTGCGGAGCATAAAGGGCTTCCCTGTCCGAGACACACTCGTGAGCTAATACTAACTGCGGAGCTGGCGTTGCACCGTGCGAAACTGCACATATAAAACGTATATACGTATACACGTCCGAATACAGCGAGAGCGTGCGGTACGAGTACGATTGCACAGTGGATGTGTACGGTATTGTAAAGTTTGTCGTGGCCCCCGTTCGCTGTGCCACCAGGCGGCGACATCTGCTCGCTACGTTATCAGAGCTTTTGGCTCTGGTCGCCGTCGCGCCCCTCCGCGGGAGGACGACGGAGAAGGAGGGTTTCATCCTCCCGCGACTCAAGCCACCAGGTTCAAACTACAAACTATCGGATTTGACGGAGAGGACGGAGAAACGAGGAGAGTTCCTCACCGCATGCAAGAGCTCGTCATTCCTTTATGCATCCTTGCAGAAACGATTGCGCCACAGTCGCCTGACATAACAGATTAAAGTTGTTAAATTTCCTTCACAATAACCCCCCCCCCCCCCCCCCCCTCGGGGGAGGGGGAAGATTGTACACTTGGTCGCGTAGTTCAGAGACACGGAAATTCAAAGCCTGCCTCGTCAGTCACGAGGGACGAGTCGGATCGGCGGGTCGACGATGCGATGCAGTCGAAGCTACGAGCAGTGCCCAAAAATTATTGGAAAATTGAGTTTTGCCCTCACGGGTCCGGTTTTGTCGCACTGTCCCATTTTACCCCACTCTCCCCTGTTATTTCATACGCTAGAAATTTGCTTGAAATATTACCGACCCTAATATTTCATCTGCTCGTAACGGCGAGTTCAATGAAAAAAAGTCAAGTTCAAAGACCGGAAATGACGTGACCGAACGGTCTGTCAAACAATAAACTATCAATTTCCTCGACGCTATCCGCAAACATTGAAAGTTCGGTTTTCCGGTTGGCGAACATCTAAGAGACTTTGCAAGGCAGTCGAGCAAGCGCGTCCATGCCTGACCGAAAGACCTTTGAGAGGGACGCGGCGGCCCCGAAGTTGTCCACTTTGCCGATATGGCTACTGGAACCAACACATTCACACCAACCTGCAACTAACACCAGACAACGACGACCAACGTACGTAGTCAACTCCGGGCCGCTAACAAACGCCAAGTAGACGCAGCTCGCTTCCGCCACCGGTCGAACAACCGCAAACTCCATAATCTCTGCCGGACCCTTTCCCACTCTCTTAAACTTCATCGGTTTCGACCGAAGTTTCTATCGCTAACTCCATCATCCGACTGGCGAAATATTGAGTGACAAGTGTTTCGCCATTGTGTTGGCGTTGCAGAGAATCTACGGAGAATGCAAAATGGGCTTTCGATGATTTTTGTGGTTAATGAATTTTGCAGATTTTGCTATTAAATTCAAGTGCCCAACGGCAAATAAAATTTAAGTGGGGTAAAAGTGGCGAACGTGAACCGCCTCGATTGGCCCGTAAATCAATGATACACACCGAGAAAAACAAATAGTTCGAATGACCGAAAGTCGCGGTGGTGTTCAAAGCTGTTATTTGTTTGGCACAAATAAAGCAATGTTTTTTTAAGCGATTATTTGCTCCAGTCAATAAAAGATTTGTTAACTCGACCAAACATTTTTTTTTTCCAACCATATAACACCTTTGACCGTGTGTCACCGCGCCTTGGTTAATCCAACCACTTCTTTTTCCCAGTGTGTATGAACTGGTCCGTATTTACCACATTCACTATATTCACTGTAAAAATAAATTGTACTTGAAATTTGCTTACATTACTTACATCAATTGAGCATTACTGTACTGTTTCTAAAAATAAAAATACCAGACATGAAAATTACTCAATCTTTTGCCTGAAATTTACAAAAAAAAAGTCTATTAAAAACAACGATTTAACACATGTGTTTGAAGTTTCAGAAATAGTTCATGTAAAAAAAAGCTTCCAGGACCGTTCATTAATTTTCAAACTAAATTCTTTTGCAGTTCACTATGCATTATCGACAACAGTAAAATACGTGGTCTTTTCTGCCAATCTAGTCCACCGAAGTTGCGGAGTTGCTCGCTAGTTCCAAGTTCCTCCAAAGGCAACGGAAGAACACAACGGTTCCGAAAGACCCTGAGTCGGTATTCCCGAACCCCACAGACAGCACAGGATGACGAGGGTCGAGTGTTATCTCTCGTTGATAAGTTGGCGATCGAGTTCCGACGCTTCCGCCTTATCGGCAAAGTTGCAGAATCGACTGACGATTCTAGCAGGGGCCGTTACTGCCTTATCGACGCGCGCACAGTTACCGGCGCTTCCCCACCGAGGGAAACATCCCCCAGAAGGAAACACATCCCCTTGCGATAAAAATGGCAGCAACGATATCAACCGGCGATTCCGTCCTGCATTGCCGACCGAGCGACAAGCAAATCGCAGCGTCCTCTGGACGGGCGGAGTGCGCATGCGCGTAACTCAACCATCGAAAACAGCCTAACGGTATCGACCTTCCGCCACTTCGCGGGGGGTTCGACCCTGCTATATCGGCGAGAAACTAATATGCCCGGGATAAAACGTGTTGACCGAGAAGCGGCATTAAGTAGACAATTTATGGCACGGTGGAAAAACTTTGCAGATCATTCGCGACTGACGGGATGAACGGATTTGGAGGCGTGCAGGGGAGGGGGGGGGGGGGGGGGGGGGCAGATGCATCTGCGTCGGAGATATAGTTGCCCTTCGCAACACCCCTTGATAGGGTGAAGAGACTCGAAGGGAGTGCCACGTGGACCCTTTTAGGCACCGGCATATTTGTGGACCACCCACCCAGTGCGATTTACGTTCCTGGCTAACGAGTCTTTATTTTCTGACACCCGAAAAAACAGTCCAACAGCTACTCGCATTGCCTCCAAAATAAATCCGGAATTCATACGTCCATTCAAAAGTCTCCTGTCCGAGCGATTGAAAAATCCGGACCGAGAGAGATTTTTCATGCGATCGTAACGACGTTGTTTATCGTCGCGACCTAAGATTTCTGACGTGAAGGTTGAAGCAATCGAGCAACGGACGATCTCGAAAAAGGCAACACAGCCCAGTGTAACCGACTAACGATCGCCCGAGGGGCAAATAACGTGCCGCATGGCATGGCCACCATGGAAATCAATACGGACCGGAAGAATGGATGGAATTTGATGTTTACAATATTGATGATAGCCATAAAAAAACTTAATAAACGATTAATTGACCGATGAACGTAATTGTGTGTCGAACCGTTCCATCCGTACGGAGTGTTGACTGAACGTGTCGGATGGACGCGAAAATATTCACCAATCGAATTTCCGATATCAGGAAAACTTAAAAAAATAAAATAAAAATAAAATCAGTGGTCGATAAAAAGTCTACCAGGATGCCATAAAAACTAGCAAAATCTTTTCCATGAAACGTCGACGCTGCGGCACGACGGTCGATTGTCCAGTTCCCAAGAGAGTCTTCACCAAACGGCCACCAGACTACTGGCGACGTATAAAAATAAATACTGTATAAAGACGTATTTCCACTGGAAGTAACGGTGGTGTGCACGTGTTTCTCGGAATGACTTCGTGCCATTTCCGCGGAAGACTGTGCACCGTAACACGTGTAGAAATGGCGTTTCGAACGTGGAAGTAATCACAATTACCGGGGTGGTATGGTGTTTGTATTTCGTGCGTTATATCCTGGCGCCGGAGTACGAGCTTCTCGAGAAGAGTGCTTTATCGATCTCACGGCAGCGTTTGGCGCGATGAAGCGAGAAAGGGAAAGTGCCTGGTCGGGTGGGTGGTTGGTTCGTTCGCTCCGCCGGCCTCGATGGCTCTGCCTTCAGCCCATTCTACTTGCCGCGACTATCAATACAGCGCGCGGCCTATGCCAACCCCTGCGTCCCTATCGGGATTGCCGTCCTTTCAGCGTTGACCTAACCAGGCCAGTAGCGATCTTCGCACCTACGTGAGAAGATAGCTGGCTCCGTTACTGGACCATTATTCCGCATGTTTACCGAAGACTTGCGGGGGATCGTGGGAGGACACGAGATTTTGTTAATAAATGGCGAATTGATACAGAAATAATAGAAAAAAAAGAAGCCCTAAAATGAGTTCCGAAACTCAGTTATTTCGTTAGGTCTGTTTGATAAGCGGCTCCTATGTAGGTTTCCTGCTAAGTCAATTTATGGTTTTGTGAAGATGAGAGCGATCTTTGCACCTACGTGGGAAAATAGCTGGCTCTGTTACTGAAACGTTACTCCACATGTATACAGAAGACTTGCGGAGGATCGCGGGAGAACATGACGTTTAGTTAATGCATTGCGAATTGGAACAGGAATAACAAAGAGAAATAAAGAAACCCTAAAATAAGTTCCGAAACTCAGTTATGTCGTTGCGTCTATCGGATAAACGTTTTTCTGACGAGACAGCGAACTTTCTCATCGGTTGAGCAATCTGGCGTGTTTCCCAAGTTTCCATTCATTTTCAATTCTTCCAACAACACCGAAGAACTTTTGTGTGAAACCTTCAAGTACCGCATTTTAATTACGTACATTCTACGAGGACTGGCGAGCATTGAAAGCAAGCACTAAAACTGGCTGTCTATTTAGAGAATCAAATAAAGTCTACCGGAGCTTTTCAACAATAATAGCCTCTCTTCGTTTATTATTATAGTGTAGGTAGCGGAGAAAATGGACACGCTCTGTTCCGGCTTTGTTGGTACGTCGAGTGACTCGAATAAAGGGAAAAGTGCCCTAGACAATGAGGCTTCATTTTGCGAGCGAACGAGATTCCTGCTGAGCTCTCGTGCCTGCGTACACCTCCGAACAACGACCTGTTTTGCGGCCCCATTGACCAACGCCGAACTGAATTTTAACGAATATTCTCACGCGTCGTTATTCTTTATCACATTTGTTACCAATTCATATCGCGCCCCGTGACTTGTCCGTCGCAGGCTCGCAACTCATTTTTGAAAATTCGTAAATAACAAAAAAAAATCCTCCCGACCTATTTTTTATTTTTACGTCTGAACCGGCCAACCAGTTATTCAGTTTAGCACGCGAATGATTCAACTCACCCGGCAGTCCCTCCGGCTAATTAAAAAGGCTCGCGCATTCAAATGGCCGGCGCTTTTTTACGAGTAAACCACGGATCGTTAAAGAAAATTGAAAACAAGCCGTGATGGGAATTGAGGATTGGATGTCACGAGCGTGACTGGTGTAATCCGATCCGCAGTGAAATTTACGACTAACCGAGCGTCGGCGGAACATATCTACGGTCCACAATACCCGATTTCACGTGTTACCCGCGGGCATTGCGAATTTATCGCGGTACTCGATTAAACGACAAAAACGCTCTCGGCGACTCTTCCGCGTCGTTGAATTTATAAACTCGGTACTCAAACAATAAAATCCAATGTGAACCCTGCGAAACCCGTCCCGGGTTTTTTTTTATCCATCGTTAACGGCCAAAAAGAAGCTCTGAGCGATACGACGTGACTTTTTGCAAATCCTTTCCATTGACGGCTCGGTTGAGGGGCGAATTCGTATCGGTATAGAAAATCGGTCGATGCCGTTAATCCTACCTTGAGCTGATGCTGCGGTCGTCTGAGAGCTCCCTGGTCACGTCGTCCACCGAGCCGGTCGGCTTCCGCTTCCAGTCCCTCCATCGAGGATTCAGCCTCGCTCAGCCATGCCAAGAACTTGTCCAACGACCGGTCGAAGTTGTGGAGCGAGTTCATCGCCGAGTGCAACAGCTTGCCACGGTTGATGATACTGAAAATTTATTACACCCGTTTACCAAATTTCCCGTTGCAGCACATTCGTGAAAATTTAGGGGTAACATTTCCGGAGGAAAGAAACGTTGTAAATTTTCCTAAAAATGCTTGGAATTGCTTCATTTTCCGGTACTCACCTTGTGTTGAGATTGTTGTAACGCTGATTTATCATCTCGGTCATTCTTTTGACGCGTGTTGTGTCGTCCTGCAGATACACCGCAATGAGCTTCTGGGTCAGTTGATTGAACAATTCGATCTGGTGCTTGTATTGATGCAGCTCGGCGTGGAAGGACTGGAATCGACGAGGAAACGAGTTCAAGATGGAATTTTCCAGCAAGGAGATAGTCGATTAATGGAAGGGAAGAAAAAAAAACGTATTTACCTTCTGCTCCCGCAATTGAGCCTCGAGTACGTCGGCGGTGTGGCCGACAGACCGCATCCTGCCCAGTCGTGTTTCCATTCGATCCAGCCAGATCTCCACCTCGGTCCTCTTCGCTTCGTATCGCTGACTGTCGCCGAGCATCGCGTCCAACTGCGTCTTTCTCTGCATCACTTTCGAGTTCGTTTCGTCCCAATGCTCTCGCAGCTTCGTTACTGTAAAGCAAAGATATTCGTTCGGTCAGCGAGATCGGCGCACTATACACATTCCGCCGCTCAACGGGAACGAAGAAAAGCCGAAGCAGAACGGACGCTGTACGGCTGTCGCATCGCATTCACGGTTCATTAATAAAAAAAATTCACTTTTTTGCAACCTTCGCGAATTTCGTTATCATTCGGAGCATCTTCGAAAGGTTAGTTATTTTGTTCCGGGACGGTGGAAAAAGACACGCGAACAGACATTATTATGAAAATTATTTTTTTCTTCGAAGACCTCGGTGTAAAAAAAAAAATCGAATGTCATTTAAGGTAGTCGGCGCGATACCGTCCAGCCGAACGTGAGTTTCAGGAAGAAATTCAAACATTTCTCAATGGAAAACCGGTCAATGAACGGAAAGTTAAGCAGAGGAAAAAGCCAATGAATAAACGGTTTTATGCACGTGCTCTTATGGAAATTGTCCATTCATTGGCCCTGTCCATTCACAGGCGGTTTACCCTATTCTTTCTATTCTTGCATACTTCATATTTAATAAGAAAGTATAAGAAATAATGGGAGCCGAACACCGAGGTGGTGCAATAAAAAAAATTAATATAATAATAAATTAAATTGCTATAGTAATATATAATACATTAAATTGCTGCAGTGATGCGTGTTCTGCAGTGCGACTGGATCTGCTCAAAGAGGCAAATTTTCAGTTTTTTTTTCTAGGACCTGCAAAACATGTATTGAGACTATATTCTGAGTAGATTTTTTTTTTATACACTTTCTACCCTTGCATATTTCATATTTGATAAGAAAGGAGAAAAAAAAAATAATCGGATTCGATCGACGGGCTGGTGCGAAAAAAAATTAATAGCGTCTGCTGCAGTGATGCGTGTTCCGCAGAGCGACTGAATCTGCTCAAAGAGGCTACCGTTAAATAAATTTATCTCGCAGAAATCCGAATGGTCTGGGTAAAAAAAAAAGAAAAAAAAATATCATGGAATTGATAGGAAGCAGTAAGAGCGAGCAGACTCGGCTACGATGACTATCGATCTCGTCTGCCTTTGAAAAGTCTGTTAACGCGGTTGGAATCTCGATGTTCCCTCCTCCATTCGTTACATCCAAACTTTTCTTCCCTTACAAACTCTGCTCGTAGCACGGAACCCCTCCGATTCTTCTTCTTATTTTCTCGTTGTTTCGCCGCACAGGTACGTCGCACGTGACGTGAAACTTGGAAAACGTTAGACCAAGCACCACCAGCCATAGACACACGAAAGGATTTTCTGTGGCAATGCTCGACTCGCGTTTCTTTCACTGTACCGCACATAAAGAAAATGATTTTGACGTAGAGATAGATATCGTACCGTAGTTGGCTTAACGAGCCCGAAGATTCTGTGAAAGGTGAAATTCTATAAAGTGCTACTGCAGTTGTTTTTTTTTAGCTTTGCTTGGTAGAAAAACGCGACAAAAGTCGATAGCGAATCGTATTTTTTTATGGTAAGTTTTTTTTGCGTCGCTGGGGGAAAAACAACACAGAAGTCGATTTCAAATCGTATTTTTTTATGCTAACGTCTTTGCGGTAAGTGTTTTCTGTATTTTTTAAAAAATTTTTAGCGTTGTTGGTGAAAAACGGCACAGAAGTCGATTCCGAATATAAATTTCCATTTTTTAAATTTTTTCATTTTTTTTTACGTATTTATGGTAATTATTTTTTTGGCATTGCTTGGGAGAAAAACGGGAGACAAGTCGATACAGAATTGCATTTTTTTTTTTTTTTTTTTTTTTTTGGTACCGTATTTATGGTAAGCGACTTTGATTCTGTACTGGGGTCTTCGAACTGCAAAGATGAACGGCTCACGAAATTCTTTCCTACTCTCGCGTTTCGCTCGATGAACTGCGCAGGGCAGAGAAAAAGGGTCCACGTTAGATTGTACCTATGTATGGGACTATGTTGGTTGCGAAAAGTCACTACTCTCGTATAATATAACGCGCCCTGCGGCATACCACCCACAAAGTTCGCAGCACCAAAGGAACGACTCTTTATCCTTCGTCGAAGCTCAAAGAAAGTTCCCATTCGCAGTTTACGATTCTGTGCACACAATGGTCAAGTACGGACTTCAAATTAACGGTCCATTCCAAAGACCGGACACGATACCGAAAATAACAAATAACACGATACTCACATATTTTTGAAATATATTTAAAAAAAAATTATAATATTAATGTTCATGGTTTCATATCGCATTTTTTGGGCCTCAATTTTTTTTTTTTTTTTTATGGTGCAACTCGTAACGAGGAAACAAATGACAATGTTTTGTTCATCACAAGTGCAGACATGTTTCGTGCGTGCGATAAATTGATTTTTGCCGGAGACGAATATTTTGCTGTGCGTATGAAAGCGGAAGTTGGGGATAAACGTACTCTGATGAGGTCCATGGTCGGGTCGACGTCGACCGCGTTGTTCGGGCGAATCAGTCGAACGTGCTTCGGACAATACGGGCGAAGCGTCGTTGCTATATCTGTCGGACATGCTGCCGAGAATTGGCGAGCTATTATCGGAGTCTCTCCGAAGTCTTACGGCGTGCAGTAGGAGATCTTGCTGCATCGCAGGACCGATCCGAAGAGGCGACCTCAGCGACGCTTCGCGACCTCCGTACAACGAATCTTGAAGTATCCTCTCGGGAGCTTTGCGTGCAATATATATATACCAGAGGCTTAAAGTAAATTCCACCAGATCAGTTTTCTCCCGCTACCGAGATTCACGCTTAGCCCGTGGCGCACGTTGCAAATCGACAGACAACAACCTTTTCGCAACAGCTTTCAGAGCAAATTACAATGTAAGGTGAGTTTATTTTTTTTTTGAGGTGAGCGTTACCGGCTTACCAAAACAAGTCATGCACTATACGATGTTTCGTCGGAGAGGAAATTCGCTCAATATTGAGCCTTCATTGCGAGAATTTTGTATCACAGAAGCGTCTTCCAAAAAATTTAACTTTTCTAATGATCGTATCGCTTTTGATCGCAATTCGTTGAAAGTTCCCTCGTCACTCAGATCTCAAGTTTCGACGAATATCAGCAAAAGGAAAAAATCTGAAATATCCTCTCAGGAGCTTTTCGCGCAATACATATGTACATATGTATTTTAATAAATTCCACAAAACCAATTTCCTCCCGTTACCGAGATTCACGTTTCACCGAGGCACACGTTGCAAATCGACAGCCAAGAACGTGTTCGCAACAGTTTTGAAAACAAATTACCAAACGCGGCGAGCTTAACCAGCTCAAGCACAAAAAAATAATTTATTTGACGAGTACTCCGCAAATAACTGTTTATTCGATGGAGATAAATATGTATTCAAAGTGAACAAATATTTATTTTTATTAAATAAACATTTATTCGCGGGGCGACCGTCAAATAAATTATTTTTGTAGGTGCACGAAAAAAATCATGCACTACGCGACATTTCGTCAGACGGAAAATTCGCTCAGTTTTGAGTCTCTATTCGAGAACTTTATATCAGAGAGGCGTCTTCAAAAAAAAATATATAACTCTTCTAGTTACATTCCAGTTATCGGATCGATATTGATCGCAATTCGTCGAAAGTTCCCTCACGGCAGGATTTCGAGTTTCAACGAATATCGGCAAACGGCAGTGGGCAGATTATTTACGGTCAATACGCGGTATTCTAGTTGATTGGAGTGGTGCAGCTACGCTATCCTGCAGTCGCTAAGCTCTTACCTAGACGCGCCCTTCCGTAAGGACTCGGAACACCGGTGTTGTCGGTCGTACTTCCGGGAAAGGTAACCAACTTCGGTCTTCAGCTGAGTAAGGCCGGAAGCCTCGTTATCTTCGAAACTGGGACGCTCGTAACCTCGAGACTATACTCCGATAGTTACATACCCGTACGGATAGTTTTACATGACCGGTAAAGGATATTATGTAAAATAAGTGAAACTGAGACGTTCCGAAACACCCGTACGATTGCCTCGGCCTCCAGTTCTTCCATGTTTCAAAGCGCCTTCCGCGCGATAGCTGCATAATATTGCGAAAAGATAAAAGGCGCAGGAGGTCCGCGAGGAACGAACATCAGTGGGGAAGATCCGCGCGTACCGGTACGGCGTGCCTCGAGAGCGAGCAAGCCGTGTTTCGTTAAACTTTTCCCGTAAAAGAAAATTGAATCCACTCGCGAGTGCCAAAGGATAGACACCGCACATTCTCGTGACTCGACTAACGAAAAATCGATGTCGAGGAGGCGGATCATGTAAAATTGTCAAACACCTCCGTTTATCATAATTGCGAAAATGTCAAAGAGTGAAAGAATGGAAATAGCAAGCTTCACATAACGCTGTGCGGAAAACCATAAGGAATGTATCTTTGTTCACGGTAACATCAGAAACACTCTCGAGCAATCTTTCTTATGAACTTTTGATTTGAGATTTCGAGTTGTGAACAGCCAAGGTTATCAAACGAGACGCGCGTGCAATCTGTCGCGTGCCCTCGTTGGATACGAACTTTAACAGCTCGTTACTCGAAAACTGAATCGAATTGAATAAAAAATGTGTCAAAGGTAAAGTTTCCTCGGGGCCAAAGATGCAATTAAGCTCCTAGCGGCACTCGACCAACCCTTTCATTGCTCGAACCGCCGATTCATCGTTCCCCAAACTCGGTCGATCTGATTTATTACCGATATTACATCAACAACCGGCGAGGTTGTTTCGAAATAGAGAAATTTAATAGAAAATTCCATGAATATGGAGCGATCGTAAGCGTCGAGGAGCTCTTGACTCGGAATTCGATATTGCATTCACAGATGTCCGGCCGATATCTATGCCTCAAGCTGTGAATCTATTCGCATACGTGACGTTATCTCCATAACCCTTTCACCTATCGATCACGTCTGTCGATTTGCCTCGTGTGCGAATCACATTTAACACTCGGACATTGTCCTCGCCGGCTCGGAATGGTCCGTGGAATACCCGACTATGTGTATACGTATGTACGGTACGTGCTGGTCGTGTATTCCGCATCGAAGTGATAGTATGCGTGCAAAAGTAGCGTAGCCAATACCTTGATGGAGAACCGCGGGACGAATTGGCATTCCGGTAGTCGCGAGGGCCGAACGGGTCAACCCTGGTGAACCGGCATGCGAGCCACCACCGGTACTACCACCAATACTCGAAGCAACCTGTGCCAGACCAGTCGGACCGAGAGGATTGACGAATCCGTGGCTTGGGTTGGAGTGCTGAATCGAACGGCTCGGCTGGACCATTCCTGGTAGCGGAATACCTCGGGGTATTTGGCCCTCGTGAGCACCGATGGATGTACCCGAGACGACGACTTGATGCTGCTGACCACCTGATAGGGTTGGACTACCACTCCCGTGAATCGAACTCCGCCGGCTTTGCGACATTATACCAATGTCCGATGTCTCTTGTGCACCGGAATCGTCTTACCGTTCGGTCGAATCAAAGGTGGCCACAACTCAGATTCACCCGATACCAAATTCCCGTACCGTTGTAAGACTCCCGGTATTCAATTGTGTGGCTTGTGAATCGTGGAAATGGAGATCCAGCCTTGACTCCAATTTGATCTGGATGTCAACGTGATTATCAGATTTCCGGCTCGATTGGACCAAAGATGATCAGAATTAAGATTTACTTGAAACCGCGGTGGTTCAACACTTCAATGTACGGGGAAGCCGATTCGATGATTTAATGAAACGGTGATCGTTTCCTGATCCTTAAGCTCTGCCGGACCTGATTTGGCCAAGTCTTCTTCTCGATTTGGATTTCCAAACCGTTTGCTCGTTTGAATCGATTCTATATCAATCGAATCAAAGTTGGACCCAATACAAACTTTCCCGAGGTCGGATTCGTTGGAACCGGAATCTGTTGGTGTGGAGATTTCTTCTTGATTTAGTCGTGCGTGTCGATGGGATGGATGAAAGATTATCAAAGTCCAGATCTATCGGACAAGGATCTTGTCGATGGTTCTGAGATTTCTAGTATCAAATGTTGGAACCTGGTGATTTATGGGGTCGAATACCTTTGCTCGATGCTGTTAATATATTCCCGATTTGAATACCGTCAGCTCTCAACCGGTATTCATAGGCATTGAATTTGAAGTAGCCGGGCGTTGCACACAAGTGTGTTAACACGAACCCTTCAGGTCCCTCTAATGTGATTCAGGAAGCCTTGATTCTCGCGACAATTTGCGCTACTCTTAAACCTCGGGAATCAAAGTCCCTCGTAACCCTGCGAATCTCTGTACCCGACAAGCCCCATCGACACTTCGAAGCACTCCGTGAAGCCGTTGCTCTCGAGACTCTCGCAGGTTCCACCGACGCCGGTAGACGAAGATCAAATTGATTCAGGAATTCATAAATCACGAGGAGATCCGGAGGCTGTCGAAGATTACGGCAGTCGTTACTTTTGATCCTTAGGTCCCCTACCGATTCTGCACGTCCCGCATTGGATTTTTACCGATCGCGTGTCACGAGTCGTCGCTGTCTGCCGATAAAAGTCAGAAGCACGTGTGCGGTTTGAACGAGTACAGTGAACTCAGGCCGCAAGAGGATGACCGGAGCGCGTCAACGTTGTCGGGGTTGCGCAGATGGCTGGCGATAGTCTCGTAACTCTGCCGGCTTTGGGCTCGGACTTCATAGCCACTGGGATGAAGTGCCAGGGGATCTCACCGTTGCAATAACAAGGTTATCCCTTTGCCGGTGGAAGAGGCGAACGTGTGGTCGTTCGTTGACCGCGCGTACAAAAATCGCAGCCCGATCAACCGGCCTTGTCACTCGAAAGCTCCGGTGCGTTGCGACATCATCATCCTCACAGTATATAAAAATAAAAAAAAACTTCGAACACTCTCGATCCCTAGATTGAATTTCCTCCAACAAAAAATGTTTCCAAAACCGTTGCAAGTCCGATATGCTTTTGTTACTTAGTTCTTAGCCTTGATCAAGATATGTAAGATTTCACAGCGATGCTTCGTTATTTTCTCTTCGTGTATTCGAAAAAAAGATGTTGTTTGATCTCGGAGATAACGGGGCTTTCGTGTGTTATTGTGCGTTGCAGACGTGAGGGGGTAGAAGACGAGCGGAGTCGCGAGATCCGTACTGGGAACCACGTTGTGCGACAGGGAGCGGCCGCGCGAACACTGAAACTCACGCCGGCACCTCCGACGCCAGGGGTTGTTGGTAGTGCCGCCGCCGCCACTATCGCCGCACCCTCCCGAATACCACCTTCCGCAGCGCGCACCGTTCACGACCCTCGGCCACTATCTCCACCACCGACCCGCTGCCTGAGACGCCAATAGCCAACCCTAGAGCGTTCGGCTGTGTAACGTTCAACAACCCTCCCGCAACCTCCGCCGGCACCTTCGCGTATGTGCGCGCCGTGTGTGTTCCGTTACAACCTCGCCAGTCGTCGGTGGTGCGCCAGGTAGCGGATACCTATTCCCCTCGGCTCCCGACTTCGTTACCGTTACCGTCGCCGGCACTTTATATTTCGATGATGCGAGCGCATCGAGCGAGGGGTCATGCGTCTCGACGCGGTCACGTGACCGCCTCTTTGAACCGCTGTGGAGGTTCTCGAGAGCTTAACATCTCTCGTGGGACTGCCGTGCGAGTTACTGCGCTGTTGTTCCGGGCGTGCGGTACATAATCATTGATTGCCGGGAACATTTGAGGCGACGTGTAAATCCTTCCTCCCGCTCAACCCGGTAACGAAAACTGTAATGATTTTTCTTTTCTGCTTCGACTCTGCTAACGGTTTTCTATTAAGATCACATTCTCACGTGAAACGGACATGTCACTGCAGCTTCGTGTGAGAATTTGCTTCGAACGTGGAAGGCGTTTTGACAGAGAAACTAATTAAAGCTTTGAATACCGACAGCGGTGTTTTAATCTGGACCTTCTCGTTAAACCTTAATTTTCGACGTTGATATAAATCACAATTAATTTCACATAGAAGTTACTCCGGTCAGCGCTTCGGGCAACTATTTTCATGACATGTCTTTCGACAGTGCTTCGCTTTCTTTTATAAATAAACTCTTCATCAATGGACCGCTCTGTACTTTCGATGTACGTCAATAGGTCGCTTGCAGAGGTGTAATCGTATGGTACAAGCGGAATAATTAATATGACACATAAAATTCACATGAAAATGTGAATAATTAATTTCACATAGACGCTTCTCCGTTTAGCGCTTCGGGTGGTCCTGTTTTCATGACATGTCTTTCGACAGTGCTTCGCTTTCTTTTATAAATATATTCTGCATCAATGGACCGCTCTGTACTTTCGATGTACGTCGATAGGTCGCTTGCAGAGGTATAATCGTACAGTACAATCGGAATCGATTTCCGGATTTATCGGAGCGTATATTCATGGTTTATCGATACTTTAATCCCTATCGTGATTCGTGTATGGAATAAAAATACGGTGAAATGTCGGCGGTGATGCATGCACGACACGCCCGTAATATCTTACGGGTATCGCCAGGAAATATTTCGAAGATCCGTACACGAGTATACGAACACACTAACGTACTTTCCTTGCGGCAGGTTTCGCGTGTGTGTTCGAACGTGCGGGTCTAGCGGTGGCGGAGACTCCAGCGGGGAAACACGTTTTCATTAATGAAGTGACCGCTACAGGAACACTAGATCCCGTTGCTGCGGCCGAACCGGTGCATTCGACGCAACACTCCGAACGGTTCGGCTATTTCGAGAGCGAATTTGGAAGGTCCGACCGGTTCATTCTATTTCCCCGTTCTCTTACTCTCCACGGGCTTTCGATGTACAATAGACCCCTAAATAGATATACGTTCGATTATATAAACGCGTACTATAGAATATCGCTGTGTTATCGTCGGTGCTATAGTTATCCGACCGTTCGAATTCAATACCCAAGCTCCTACACATTGTTTCACGCATTTTATTCTGACGTTTACCTTTTTTTTATATAGTACGATAATGTTTTACTTTTGCCACGAATAAAAACCGGCGTTTCTTCATCTCCGTCTCTATCGTCAATGACGCAGTTTCCGAAATGGAAGTTTCACTGTACGAACAACCTGCCAATAACAACCTCCGAATAGTCGCCACTAAATTGAAATACGTTCGATTAGAAAAAGGCGTACTTCCGAAAATGGCAGTGTTATCGCTAGAGGCGCACCGTCCGTTGGTTCTCATTCAATAGCCAAGCTCCGAGACGTTTTTTTACACATTTTATTATCATACTTCTTTTTTTATTACATATCACGATAATATTTTATTATTGCAAAGAATAAAAACCGGATCGTCTGGATTTTCTGGCTCTGATATCAATGACGTAGTTTCCGCGATGCAAGTTCCGCTGCACGAACAATCTCGTAGCAACAACGTCCGTATGGTCTATTTTTGAGGTTCGAGTAACGAGCCCTTTGATAATTAAGTAACTCGACCAAAGTCTCTCCGTCTTCCGTCGTAAAAACGAAATCTCGTTTGACAAGAGGGACAAACAGAGCGGAGGACATCACAGGGAGTCTCCATAAAAGTGTAATCGCTGTTGAAATTTTCTGTCGAGGCTCCCACTGGCTCTCCACGAAATAGGGGTGAGCGGGGCAAAATGGGACAGTGGGGCTAAACGGGACAGCGGGCGCAGAACTCAGTTTCCAATTTGGATGCCCCATTTTGTCCCAACGATACATCCGAATTTTCAACATCGCTTTGCCCCACTTACCATCAAAATTGGTCCGCCACCATCCAAAAGTTATTGGAAAATTGCGTTTTGTTCCATTGTCCCGTTTTGCCCCACCGTCCCATTATGCCCCGCTCTTCCCAACCCACGAGGGACGATAGCGTGCGGAACACTTGGTCCCGAAACCCTTACCTACCCGCTAGCCGCAAGTCCCATTAGGTAATACAAAATAAGCAATTACGTCCGGTGACTTGATGAATCGTTCGGCACGTACAGCCTCGCCTTCTTCCGTCCAACTTGTGCGTTAAATACGTACAATTTGGATGATATGTCTGGTGGCCGACGCTCATTCTCTCACCGTACTCCCGGCCATAGATTTAACGTAATTGCGAAGAGCCTTCCACTACTTCACTCGTACATCGGTCTATGGCGAGCCGACAAAGTTTTGTCCGTCCGATAGCGTCGAGTGCCGAGTATACGTGTGTTATATCGGAGCGCAGGCTACCGGGGGGTGCACCGGCTCGTCTGTTTGCCGACTCGTGTTCTACCTGAACATTTATTTCCGACCGAGGAAAACGCGAGGAAGCTACGCCAGACTCATTGTCGTGACGCGCTCGCGAGTTGAACAAACTTTCGGCATCGACTCGCCTCCGGAAGCTCGTCGTAATGGTACAATTATTATCCTCGAGCAGAGTAGGAGAGACGGGGAAAAAGAGGGGACGGGGCTGACGTTTTTGCAGCTCGACGAGGCGGACCCAGTTCCGCTGAGATTGGCAACAAGCGGCGGACAAAAATTTTCTTGTTATCAGTCACAAAAACGGCGTGTGCATCCACTCCGTGCCGAATTGGGTAACAGAGTTCCCGGAATAGTGCCGATTGATAGCGGACCGTTTTAGGTAAACCGCGGAGTCCATGAGCGCGGTACGGAATTATGAATTTAAGTTTGAACTGTGTTTCATACTTGCAAAAGGGGAATTGAAGTTACAGTAGAAACTTTCAGTTCCAGCTTAGACCCAGAAGACTGGGCACTTCCGGTTCGATATTACTTGAATCCGAAATTCTGTTTTCAAAATTTATCCGACAGTTAGATCGTCAATCCCGCCCAAAACACGAAATCAATTAAACTAAACTCAAGTCTATCGAATGAAGAAAAAAAAACCATATGGAGTGACGAATGGAAATTATCAGACACAGAAACGCGTGCGAACCGACTTCGCGCCGCTGGATTAACAGCGATAAAAAAAAATTATCGATTTGAACAAACATTTCGTTTTACCAACCAAACAACACCTCTGAACGTATTTATAACCGCGCGTTGTTTAATTCAACCATTTCTTTTTTCTCAGTGCAGAGTTCCCAGATCAGTGTCGATTAACAGCGGACCATATTAGATAGGACCGAAGAGTCGCGAGCGTGGCACAGAATTATGAATTTAAGCTTGACCTTTATTCCATACTCGCAAAAGCATTTCCGGTTTAACCGTGAGAGACTCGGGATTGAAGTTACAGTAAAAACCTTCAGTTCCAACCAAGATCGTACCAGTGTATAAATCGGAGCTTCGTAATCAGAAGTATTAATAATCATAATTCATTATCGAAAGAACGGGCACTTCCGGGTTAAACTGTAATCGACTGTACCCTCGAATCCGAAACGCCGTTTAAAAAATCGATGCGTAAATTTGATCGCCGATCCGAACCTAAACACGACATCAATGACACCGAACTCAGGTCCATCGAATAAAAAAACCGTACGGACTGTCGAACGGGAATTGGCAACTTATTTCCGGAGTGTTCGTGCAGAATATCGATTCGAATTTGTCGTGAATTATTGGCCGCGAGCAAACTCCGCCAGCCTACCGAAGAGAGACGGTAGCGCGTCGCGAGTCTCTGAGAAATTTGTCGCCGCTCGGTTATGTCGCACGACACAGAGAGAGGTTTATACGGCGGAAGATATTTGCCCGAAGAGACACTGGCGATACATACGCGCGAATCGGCCGCCTCCGTGCAAATAATCCCCTTGGAGATTCGAACTGTGAGCAACCTCTATCGAAGTACGAATATGGACGTCCGGAGTGCAGTCGAGGTCGGGAGGTGGCTTCTGTATCCGTATCGACGTTGAGGCAGGATAAAAAGGACGAAAGAAACGTGACGGTAAGCTGCGATGCTCGGGAGGTCGACGTTCCACGGAGATTTCGGGTAGCCGTTCGTGGCATTCCACTTTTTTCCGCTGCAACCTCTTTTTATTTTTCGATCACATCGACTTTCATAACTTTATGTAAATCCGTGAGTCGTGTGTGTTCCGTGTTTTTTACTCGGGTATCGGACCGCCCAATACCGACGTCACTGTATCGAGTCTCGTTGTGCGAAGCAATCGGGAAACAACCCGAGGGACGCCGGGCACGAACGACTTTTCCTGTGGCCGGTGAGCGCGACCGAGACAATGAAAACTTGTTCGGAGTCGTTCTATCGTGAAAACCGTAGATTACGAACAAAGGATCGAGATGAAAGGCAATCGCGATAAGTAATTAATCGAGCATTGCGCGAGTTTCTCTTTGCTGGTCCACTCCGGCGAGCGGAGGAAATATAGCGGTCCCGTGTAGCGCGAACGTCGATGGGGGATATAAAGGATGAGTCGGTGTCCCGTTAAGGACGAGGCGTTATCCGGTTTCTCGTTGTTTGCACCGGCTCGGTTGTGTTCGTGTGCGCCTGTCCTTCCCGTTCCTCGCCGGAATACCGGAATACTAATGCATTTACCGTGAAGATACTCCACGGTTCGTTCCATTCCCTGGAGTGCCATCGAGTTGCGAATCGAATCGGTCTTCCACGGTACGCGGAAGTGCGAGGAACTCCGCGTGGGGCTTTCGATGGATCCGGATAGCTGAGATACACCGATCGGCGGCGAATCGCTGCTTGGACATTGCGGAACGCGATAAGGGACCTCGCGAGGCACATGATTGAAGTATTAACGGGTCAATGAGCGCGATAATTCAAACGATCAATAATAATGCTGGTCGACGGATAACTCTGAGCATTCGGAGGAAAAAGTCTCTACTTTACTTAAAAAAAAAAAAAAAAAATGTTCCCCTTTTCTCTTCAATTCACCCATGTTATACGGGAAAAGAAGAACCACAGAGGTACGGATCTCGGTGGTACGAACCTCCGAGGTACGAACCTCCGAGGTACGAACCTCCGAGGTACGAACTTCCGAGGTACGAACCTCAGTGGCACGAACCTCACTGGTACGAACCTCAGTGGTACGATCCTTCGAGGTATGCACCTCAGTAGTATGGCAATGTTCGTATCTGACGACACGATTGAAGTATTAGCGAGTCAATAGTGCGACAATTTACACGATCAGTAACGCTGGTCGACAGATAATTCGGAGCAGTGATGCATAGTTTATGACGATTCAGGGGCAAACGTCCTTACTCCACTTTCTTCTTCTTTTTTTTTCAAAATAAATTCGTTTTCCCTGTTCAGTTAATCCAGGCATTTTACACGGGAATAGATGAACCACAGTCTCAGTGCTATGAAGTCTCGAGTGTGTTGGCAATTTTCGTACCCAACGACGAATTAGAATCAGAGCTTGGGAGGGGGTGGGGCTGAGTTCGGAAACAAGTGCGAGTCGGTTTGCACGGCACATGAGCCTGTAAGCAGTCTCCGCGGAGGTAAGGGAATACACTCTCAACCGCACGGAAGTTACGAGTGTCAGCGCCGTTCTCTCTCTCTCTCTCGGGGCTAGACTCCTCCGGTCTTGACCTAGCAATTATAAAGCTGTGCTTGGGCACGACTCCCTCGTACGTTTCGCCGTCTCAACGAGCTCATGGCTGCGCAACGGTTCGGTGGACTATTTTTTTTGTTCACAGAGGTCGCCGCAACTAAGTGTACCATTGCATGAAACGGAAACTCTGCAGATTTGTGAATTGTAGTTTGGCGATGAAAAAAACAGAAACATAAAAAATCAGTTTAATTGAGAAATTGGGGAAAAAATGTCGAGAATGATCTGCGGTATCGATTAACCATTTGAAGAACGGGGTATCACAGGTGACATCTCTTTAAATTCAGAAAATCGTAATTTTCGATACAAGTGCGGTAAAGTCAACTTTATACGCACACTGTGAAAATTCATAAGTAATTGTAAGAAAAAAAAATGGTACGCTTCAAAGGGTTAAAGAATCGTACGTAAAGAGATGGGCCTTTTTTTTTAATGCCTATCCAACGACCGTCCATTTTTCTTTTCGTTATAATACTTCCGCTCTTCACATACTTACGTACGTGTTGGGATAACAATAAGTCGGGAAATCTAAGAGTTTGCAGATTCGAACGGAGAGAAAAACGTACCGGACCTGCCGGGCTATTAGATGGTAGAGAATTGCCTGGACCAATCTTTTTCGAGGCCAGGCTCCGGGGTGCTCGAGAAAAATCGATGGAGCACGCGAGTGCGAACCCAGCAAAAATGCTGACTCTGCGAATATTTAGGAAACAGTGGAGAAGAGCACTCCGTTATCCACTCCATGTCTCGTTATTTCGGAAAACGAGCGGCGACGACCGGTGAGAATACATCTCAATTTGGTCGTGGACGGTATTGAGAAGGGTCGGACTTTTATCCGAGGGCGGTTGAGCTTGTTCAATCGATTCCTTTCTGGACATCAATCTTGTATCCTAATCCGTCCGCAATCGCAGGTACACTCGAGTACACAGAATGCCATTATTCACCATTGCGAATCTATAATCGTCGGGGCGAAAAAAGTGCGGTTCATTTTTCTCAACTGAAGAAAAATGGCACTTACTCTAAAATGTAAGTTTATCCTTTATACCGCCCGAAGAATGCATTATTATTATTAGGGTACGCAGAATGCCATTATTCACTATTGCGAATCTATAATCGTCAGGGGGAAAAAAGTGTGGTTCATTATTCTCACCTGAAGAAAAATGGCACTTACTCTAAAGCGTAAGTTTATCCTTCATACCGCCCTAAGAATGCATTATTATTATTAGGGTACGCAAAATGCCATTATTCATCATTGCGAATTTATAATCGTCGGGGGAAAAAAAGTGAGTTTCATTTTCCCCAGCTGAAGAAAAACGGCAATTACTCTTAAAGGTAACTTAATCCTTCAGACCGCTCTAAGAATGCAAAGTAGAATTGATCAATGACGATCTTGCGGTCGATCCATTTTCCGGTACGAGTATTTTTTTTGTGTTAAATTTTGCGTGAAATATTTGCCCGAGGATTTAATATCGAATGAGGTGCGTCACTGACGAACGGTAGAAATGATTCTGACGTTGTCTCGAGTCCCAGTCGTGTAACATCGGACTCGACGGACAATAGAAGTAGCGCGCAGCTATGTTGAAAAGAGTGATCTCGATGTTACACGGAAAGCTTGAGGTATATTCAGGAAACTCGGTGATACCGAAACGTTGGATACAATGAGCGCCGTGCCTCGTTTTCCGATGGATATTCGTGCATTATTTCGAAAAATGTCCCCGTCTAGAAAACACGGGAAATATATGTTTCGATGAATAAACTCTTCTCGGTGTGCGTCCCGACAATGCGAATGAGAGTTGCGAAGAGGATTCAAGGATAATCCGTCGTCGTCGTTGGGCCTCTATCGATCCCCGGCTACCCCGAGGGGACACTGGTAAATGCTCATCGTCCCACCCCGGCACGAAATTTTTCCCTTATTTTTCCGATGATTAAAACTGTTCCCGACATTTTTTTCTGATTATAATTTCGAAATCCGTGACTAGTCAAAACCTACCTGCAGCCCGACTGAATTCTATCTAAAGCCATTCCGAACAGTCACTCTCAGGTTTCGGGGAAAATTTCCAAATTGTTTTTTTTTTTTTTTCACCTCTCCAGTAAGTTCGGATCAAGTTTTGTGAGGACCGAAGAGTTGAATAATTAAACGCGCGAGAAAATCAGAATTTTAAGAATGTTATTCCCATTTTCCTCGGCGACATTGGTAAGCTAAGAATAGCGCGAGGGCGCTATGTGCGGCGCCTGCATTCTTATCACCTTGCTGACTTGAATATAAAACTCGCGCGATTGTTAAAATTGGTTTCCCCACGGAATCTCACCCTCTGTAAAGTGTGCGAAAGCGTCGAGCCGATAACACGGCGTCATTGAGTACTAAAATAATTGAGTATTAATACTAATTCGTTGACTCACCTTTTCCATGCAGTTGTTGTCGATTAGTGTCAGCCCTGAGGTTCTCGGCAGTGTGAACCAGCTCGTCCAATTGCGGTTTCTTTTGCTCCAATTCCCGCAAAACATTCTACAACAAGATAAACGATCGATGTCATTGAAGAGACAGAAACGAACTACATTGGCACGCCAAATTAACACGGATATTCCCTACAACCTATTGTTTAAATTTTCCGTAAATAATCGATTGTTTACAGGGAAATTTGAACAATAGGATGTTATAGGATGTTTATCACAGAAACGCGACGATGAAAATTGCCGTGGAGATGTAAGAGAATTAGGGACGAAGTTTAAAATGATTTTAAACAGTTTATAGCCGTGAATAATAAATCTTCGGGAATGAACCCAAGAATCTGTCGATGGTATCGAAACACCGACGGCACGTTATGCGGACTCAGTATAATTCCTCTCGAGACAATCCTAGCGTAATACCAGAAAAGCTGTTCATTCCCATGCCGAACTTTCGCCATGAGGATTAACGGCGCGCAGCTTATCATTCCCCGGTGTCTACGGGGCAAAACTTAATCCTCGGTATCTATCTCGTGCTCTTCGAATGAAGACAATTATTCCCATCTCACAGTCGGCAGCAACAAATTAGCTGCTGTTCGACCGGAAGATATTAAGCTTAAACGTGTAAAACATCAATCATAAATTCATATATCTAGATTTATATCCGAAGACTTTGATGTGTCTGAGAATGCGTACTTATCACGCACCGGTGTCTACGGGGCAAAACTTAATCCTCGGTATTTATCTCGTGCTCTTCGAATAAAGATAATTATTCCGACCTCACAGTCGGCAGCAACAAATGAGCTGCTGCCAGTCCGGAAGATGTTAAGCTTGAACGTGCAAAACATCTAGACGAATATAGTTTCGTAAAGCGCAATAATAAATTCATATATATAGACTTATGCTCGAAAACTTGGATATGTCTGAGCATTGCTAAAGTTGAGGTAGTTAAACTATGTTCTGTTTTGAGAATAACGCGACTGATATTAAGTTTAAACTGGATTCAGCTTGTAGAAGCATTTCAGCTTAAACTCGAGCGTACAGCAAACGCGAGTTTGAATTTTCTTACACTTGTTTGAACTGCTTACAAAAGTTTGGACACGGTCGATCACGTTCGAAACTCAAGTTTGAATTTACATTGCTCGCGTCGACTTCGTCAAAATGTTGATTATGAAACTTATTAATTGGCAATACTTATTAATTGGCAATACTTATTAATTTTCAATACTTATTAATTGACTTAATCAATAATTAATAAATGATTACCGAATACGGACAGATGAATTATTTTTAAATACGATTCGATGAATTATTTCTAAATATCAAACAATGTAATACTCAATGGCTGACAGCCCGTTCGGGATGACCTTTTGTTCGGTCAAATTGAATGGTTTTTCCCCCGCAGACGACTCCGATCGAATTCGTTACGAGCGATTTGTATCGTTTTCCGTCTCTACCTCTTTACTTTCCATACATCAATTCGATCTAAATTTCCATAGTATAATTGTCCATTAATTTTAAATATCGAGTTTCCGCTCGGTGCATCAGTTTTCTCAATCGAAACAGTCGGTAGGTAAAATAAGAAAAATGCGAACCCCAAGTTTATTTCTGAAATCGGAACTGGGTGAAGCCGGCGTTCTTCGTTTTATTTATTTTATTTTATTTTCATTCGGGCACAAGCTTCGTAAGAACTCTCGAGTCTCAGCATGTTTTCGATCTAATTAAAAACGCCGAGTAATTGAAAATAAAACGAGAAGATACGGAGTGGTCTGGTTGAAGTGAAAAACGAGTGACGTGGACGAGGAAGAGAGCCCACTGGTCGGCTACTTTCATGATAAATCGTCGAGAGGTGAATTCCCGTCTGTCGGTCCGGGGCAACTTTTCCAACTCGGAAATATCCTTTCATAAGAGAAGGCATGTGATGCGTCTTACCGCCAAGTAATATCGTTCATTATCCGACGGACCGGGGGGGGGGGGGGGGGAGAGAGAAGACGTGGAGAGCTGCGCGCGCAGACTCCTTGAACACTGAACGGAGGACGACAGACCCCGCAGTCGTATACTCGATCGACACTCATGTTTTATTCTATGGTGAGACGCGCGTTGCCATGGGATATTGTCCCACCTAATGCGACCCCCAACTTAGATCGCATCTATTTTTTCCGCACAGTTGTACTATTTGCAAATATTTTTGCGGTCACATGGGGATATTGAGGATGCGCAAGCCTCTTCTTGTGTTTGTGGTTGGCTCCGGTGCCTCCACCTAGCGGCCGATTTTTATCATACAGGTTCCGCGAGTGCAAACTCCTTGAAAACTGAACGAAGTACGAAAGGGTCCGCAGTCGCAGAGCTGGGCAAATACCCTAAGTACTTGAAGTACGCATTCAGATATCGAGTACTCGAAGTACTGAGCGCTGGGTATCTGCAAATATCTTTGTCGTAGCGTGGTGCATCGAGGATGCGCAAGTTCTTGTGGGTTCCGCGCGCCCCCGTGCGCCACAAAGATAATGTAATGGCCGATGGCCTTTTTCGTCCACTTACGTCGAAGCGGAGCTGCAGGGTCCCCGTGTACTGCGGCGTCGGCGTCGCGGAACTTCCCGCTCTGGGCTCTTTCTTCGGTTCCATCTTTCGGTATCGGAAATTTGAAAGTCACTAAAAATTTACCACTCGCTTATCGGACGCACACGAGGACACTGTCGCTATCGGGCGAACTATCGCACCGGGAATTCGGTTAACCTTCGACTACCGTAAACGCTTTATATTTTTTGCCAGTCCGACGCGATCGGGTGGAAAGGAAAGTGCAGGGTTGCGTCTGGGGTGAAAACATTAACGAAATTTCGTTTCGTAAATCTTTCATTTAGCCATCTCAAGATCCATCGAACGCAGTGTTTCCGCCGATGGTTGATCTTTGAATAGCTAAAAGCGCTTAGAACTTCGTAATAATGATTCATCGCCAATTTTAATACCAGCCGCGTAGCTGTAGCTGGATAGCTGCAAATTAGAAACCTGTGCACTGCAATTTTCGACAACCTCAACATGATTGTGAACGCGAACCGGAATCTAATGAAGCTGCCATTTATTGATAGCCTGTTCAATCGCCAGCCACAAGAGGCGCGGCGCGCACCCAAGGACATCGGCGGGAGCTCCAAAAAAATTTTAGCGAAGAACGAAGCTACCCCCTATAATTTTACGACAATAACTTCAATCCCACAAGAAATGTATTGACGAAGTGACGACTTACTATTACGTTAGCACCTTTCTTTTTTTCAGACAATATTCAGTCCATCTAGAATTGCAAAACACTACTTTTAGCCTAAAAGCGCGTTTCCGTGCGGCTTCGGGTGCCCCATCTGGCAAATGGCCAAGGAAACTAAGATTTCATATTCACTTGCATCAACCCTTTAAAAGTCACACCTTTATTGCCACTATGTTAGGCGCTAGCGTAGCTAGCGCCTAGTTAAAGGGTTGAAATTTGATATTTAACTCTTATCGATATTTGATAGCCTGTTGCTGACGCCCGTGAAAGCAGCCCTGAGTCGATATTCACTCGTCAGTCACAGGAGAAGCGGCGCGCGCCCATGGACATCCAGCGCCGGAAGCTCGCCACGCCACCTGTGGCGGCATATTCAAAAATTCTAGCAAAGAACGATGCTAGACCCGACAATTTCATGACAATAACTTCAATCCTACAAGAAATGTAACGAGAAAGTTACGACGTACGATTACGTTGGTACCTTTTTTTGTTCCAACGAAACGTTCGGTTGATTCGGAATCGAGAATAAATCTACTTTCAGCCTAAAATCTCGCTTCCGTACGGCTTCGAATGTTCTGACGAGCAAATGGCAACAGAAAATTGAATTTCATATTTACTTTTATTCAAGGGGTGAATTTTGAATTTTTACTCTCATTGAGAATTTTAGTTATTCATTTCGCAATCGAAAGTGACTGCTTATTCGCCAATGTAATTTTATCTATGCGTCCAAAAGGGTTCTTTTCGAAAAAAAGTAATGTATTTTCGCTCACTGTACGGTCTTCGTGTTGTTTTACAAACCCCACTCCCGGACAGAATTAGTTTTGTTAAAAATATTTTTCATACATCAATATTTGACTAAAAATAAACGTATTCCGTTGGAACGGACGTTCGAAACGAGAGAAAATAACCGAAGAGCTATTCTCGAGTGTCTCGGCTCCGACAGTCGTGCGCCTCGTGGATTCGTTGGAATCCTTCGATGAGTACTACAAGTGGCGTACTATTGCACGCTGCTCTCGCGGTCGCTGGTTATCGATTTTCCTTTCCTCTCTACGGTATTTCGTGTCTACCGTCCGCGTATACTACAGTGTCTATACTACAGTATCATATAGTAGCGTCTCGATTTCGGGTGATGCTCGAAATCGAGCCTTTGATACGCGTTGCAACACTAATGATCGCGCTCTTTATAATTGATGCATGTGATCGGCATAATTACCACCGCACCCGAAACTGTTCCCAAAACGTCAAAAATTCAATTAATCGTCACAAAAATCGGTAAAATTTTTCATTTTTTTTTTGTGTCTACTGTAAAAGAAAACCAACAAAATTTTATCGACAATTCCTGAACCAGTACTAGAAGTCTATGCAAAAATTGTCTCAAATTTCACTGACGAAAAAATATACAAACTGTTTTTATCTAGCAACCCTCAAATTTTAATACACACTATATTATTTATTTTTTTCATTAATAATTTGTTATATTTATCAGAATCCGAAGTCCGGCAGAGACTTGGGGGTAGCACGTGGGAGACGAAACGAGACTCGAGTACGTGACCCGCCGGCAGCCGGAGATATTTGCACACCCGGCCTTAATTTGCGACTGCGAATATTCCCAGCGAGATTTGTCCCATCGACGGCGCATACCGTATCAATCGTGTGTCGTCGTGCAGAATAAAAAAAAATCAAAAACAAAGACGACCAAACGCGCGAACGGGTGCGAGCGGCGGGCGCGGGCACGCTCAGTTTCGGAAAGCGTGCATTTCGACTGAGGCACGTTGTGAAACTGGTAGCCGGGAACTGTGGGAAATGGTTCCGAAGTTAGGGAGAGCTGCCGGGAGCATCTCTCACTCTCCCTGAACCGCCCTCGCTCTTTCGATGTACAACGGGGGTAGATAAGCCATGGGGTTGCGCGAAATTCGAATGGCGGAAGCGAAGGGTGTCGGCTGACGCGAACCATACTAAACAAAGAACGAGTGCGAAAACTCCTTCATTCTCTACGGTCTACGGTATTTGCGAGTGATCCTTCAAGTAATAACTCTCACACGCTCGCTTTACGCGGATTTATAGAGATGAAAAAAAAAAAAAAAAAAAACGTTTATCGAGCGGCAATGTTGAGTTGTTTTGCGATTGCAATTAGACTCCGGAGTGTGAAGGGAAATTTAAGGGAGGAAAAACGAAATCCCTCCTTATCGTTCTATCTTGATAAATAAGTAAGTAAAACTAATCTTAATAAAAAAAATAAAAACTAAATTAATTTTTATAAAACCGAAAATTTACCCTAGCGCCGCGATAGACTATTCGACAACAATTTTTTTTTAGTCTCACTGTCAACCGTAAAATTTGTAAAAGCCGCATTATTCCGGTTTCGTGGCAGCGGGAACAATTAAAATGCGTTATTAGTACTTGTGCATGTACGTTTACACGGCGTATCGCAGTATACGTGAGGTAAAACGAAGAGAATTCTACCCGCATGTGGAATGATTCGCTCGCGTGCTTCGACCTCGTTATGCTTTCCCCGTACTTTCGCAGCCATGAAACGATTTGAGTACGATGTATTCGCAGCTGTATTTACCGGTGGATTCTAGCCCGGGTTTTCAGCTCTACTCCAAACTATAACGAGAAATAAAAAAAAAAAATCCGAACTGCGCTGCTGTATTTGCTTAAAAATTTGCCCCTGATGTACGACCGATTCGGAATCGTTTGGACATGCAAGCCAATCTTTGCTTCCAGGATCCGGCGTTTTCTCGAGCTGAACGAAACGTCCCATTAAAGTTCGATCAAAATTCGCATCGAAGAAAAAAAACCCGCGAATTAGGGAGGTGTCGAAGAGTAGCGATGAACTGCGACACCCAGGTGTAGAGTTATTGATTTTCGATTTGCAATGGACGTAGCGCCGTGTAACAGAGTATATGGGAAGCATGAAATACCCCGCTGAGCATCCTCACCTTCCGAATCCCCGGCTACAACCTCCGCAGAAGAGCAGAGCCTTGCGACTTGATACATGCTTGCAATTTCTCGAGTAGCCGTGAATACCCATGGAATTCATCTAGGAGAGAACTGGACGGCTCGATCGTTCACTTCACGGCAAGTGTCGGGGTTATTTATTGCCGATTATCGAACACTTTATAATTTACACACTGAGCGAAGGATCTGATCGAGCGCGAGCCAGACAGAGCAAAACGTTATCAAAACATTTTCCTCGAAGACGGCTTGACAGCAACTCAACCACAGTCGATTGAACAAGCAGCAAATTTAGTCCGCGCTTCGATTCAAGCGAAACGTCTTAAGGTGAAGTGAAACACGTTCCCTGTCGTTCTCTCTCGCTCCACCGTAAGATCAATGCCGCTATCACTCTCACACTCCGGACTTCATCACGTGACTTTCACTTCACCTTAACGCGATGCAAAATACCGCGGTCGGTGACCAAAACAAACAGTCATACATTTTTATTTTAACCTTCTTGACGATTCAGGTGTAAAATAAATTTTTTAGATGGATCTGCATTGATCCATCCATGTCATGAGAGAATTAGCTTTCGATCGGAAACGGTTAACATGGGTGGGAAAATTTAGTTACAATTTCGGTCACCAACCAGGTCCGGGTCGAGCGGGGCGGAGCGGGTGTCATATCGCCTTGAGAGGAGGCTGAACTCCAGTCCCGCACACCTGGGCGCTCCCTGTGGTCCCATTCCTTCCCGTACAAAGCAGCCACACACCCTCATCCTGCTGTGTGACCCGACATCACAGCCTCGACATTGATCCCCTCAAGAACAGTGCCGATCGAACATGTTCGATCGGCACGTGAATGAAATTGAGTTTGAAAAAAGATCCGACGTGAGCGGTAAGAAAACCGCGGATGCGGTCATTGGCCTCTTAATTCCAATGTCAATGTCAGGGTTCTTCCGGCTACCGACCCTCGCCAGCGTAACCCGGAGGATTACGATGGCGCCACTAAACTTGTCTCTGTTATCAGTAAAAAAAAAAGAAAAATATTCTCGAGGGTGATCTTCACGACCACTTGCCGATACGACGCCACAACGCGAGGGACCGCATGTCGGGCACTTACCAGCGGATCGAACATAGCGGTGGACAGTGGTACGAGTCGACGCTGTGGTCGGCCAGTCTGAAAGTGGTTTTACCGACCCACTCCGCAGAGGGAAGGGGCGGGGGAAGCGGACTGTAAATCTGGGGTCGCAGTGGTGGATTCGAAGATTATTGGAAAAAAGGTAATCGAAGGTAAAACAGTGACCGAAAATTGCAGTATTTGCATTGTTTACGATTTTGAGAGATTTTATCGGAAGTCAGTAGTCAGCGGAGTCCCTGTGCAGGGAATTCCTCTATGTTTGGGCACTAAAGCTGCAGCGTTTGAAAATTGTTAAACCAATACTGACCCTCTGTTTGTCGAGTAGCTGAAGTATCTCATCGACATCGCCGACGACGACGGCCTGTTGTCGCAACATCTCTTCCTCGACGGTGAGCCAATCACGTATCTGCAAACGAGAAAAAAAAATCATTAATCCCATTTGGATGGATGAGAGAGCTGCAGAAAAGGACATCGTCTTGCCTAAGAAATCCAATATCCGGATGGCCTACTCTATAATACGGGCACCAAGGAGGCTGGCAGGGGTAAACCGTATTTTATCCGACCAGCCTTTTGATTAATTTTGATTAATTAGGAATATCCGGCCTTCTCCGTTTTTAATTAATTACAACGTTTTGAAGGAGCTTCTTAAATTATTCAAATAGAGAAGCAGATTTCGATTCGCGGACTTTTTAATTTTTACTTGTAGAAATAATAAAAAGACACAATGCGGAGAAAACGTACATTCTCATCTCTACCATTCACAATCTGCCAGAAAACATCTCTCCCCAAAAAAACTCTACCGTATCAGAACTCTACCAAAATCTCTACCAGAAAGTAACAAAACTCTACTGGAATGCAAGGCTAGGTAGTCTTGTATTCTGGTAGTTTCATTTCAATTCCGGTAGAATTTTGTTTCAAGTCCGGTAGATTTTTTTTACTTTCTGGTAGAGATTTCGGTAGAGTTGAGAGTGGTGGAGATATAAATGTGCGGAGAAAATAAATCTTTATTCTCATTGGATGGATGAGAAAGGTGCAGAAAAATTGGAATATCATCTTGCTTTCGAAATTCAATACCTGGTTGCCCGACTCTATACTATGGCGGGCACGACAGAGTCTCGCAGGAATTCATCCCAACTTTATCCAACCATGATTTTGATGAATTTATATTAAGGACACATGGACCTTCCTCACGTTTAATGCATCACAACGTTTGAAGAGACCTTGTTGAATGGCTCAAACAGGGAAACACGTTTCGGTTCGCGCAGTTTGTTGAATTTTGCATATAGCGTAAAAGAGGTCGCGTTGATATTGACCAGGGAGAAATAGCGATGTAAGCAGGAGGAGGAGGATAAAGAGGCGGCGAAAGTGGCAGCGGGTGAGGATCAGACAGCAAGCATCGGGCTGTTTGCGACAGGAAATTGGACGGGAGTGCTGGTCGTATAAGTGGCTGGTTTCAAATCAGTTCGCCCAACGCTGACAAGCTCACTCACGGCATGATGGGACACGAAAGCGTACATCGAAAGGGCGAAAGAAAATGAAGCCTATTACCCTCGATCTTCGACGACAATTTCCGAGATAAACGAGACTCGGAGGAGATAACTCCGTGAGCTATTCGCAGGATTCGTTGGCTGGGGAATGGTGGACGTTAAAAAATGCAGGTGCTTTTTCAGCGTTTCTGTTTCCCTCAGAAGGGAGTCAAGGAGTCAGGGAGCTGGTACAGTGAGAAAAGTATGTGACAGAAATTACCATAAATCTGGTAAAAACTGACAGAACTTTCACACGTATGGGAACTATAGTGACATCCTGGCAAACATTCGTATTAACCTGAACACATTCTAATAGAAAATATTTTAATTTTCGGTATCGCAGATTTTAATGAAAACGTGTTCAAAATGTTCCAGAACATCAAAAAACCATAATTAGGAAAAATGTCTGGATGCATGTGTGTGGGTGTGTGTCAATAAGAAGCGAAAAACTCAAACCGCTGTAACTCGAAAATGCCCGATATTGTAATAATGAGTGATTTTGCGTGTGTTCAAACAGCGATTTCTTTGCTTCCCGATAGCATTGCCGGAAAGCCCAGGCGCTTATCATGTTCTGCGGAATACACAAGATGATGGCTATGACAGCGTTGAAAAAGCCAGATAAAGCATAATTCCATGGATCCGACTAAAAATTACAAACGGACACCGATTTTTTTCAAACTGTATCCTGCCATTCGAAACACACACCGAAAAAAAAGTTTGTCAATATCAAACAAAGCTGCGGTTGCGGGTGGCGAAAGAAATATTTGGTCGAGTGAACAAAATGTTTGTTAGATCCAAGTAACTATTTGTTGAAGCAACCAAATATTCGGTCAAACAGCTAAATATTCGTTCAATCAACTAAATATTTCTTTCAATCGACCAAATATTCGTTTCGCCACCCGCAACTGCAGCTTAGTTCGATATTACCAAACCTTTTTTTCCGTGCATCTCGCCCAACATGACAACGACGCAACAAGCGATTTGCGATGTCGGCTTCACGGCTTTCATTATTACTCCGGTGGCCGTTAATCATTGGACATTTTCCTCTTTCGATTAGGAGCCATTAACCTCAGCTGTGCTCGTGCGACCGCTGTGCTCGCAAACTTTCCATCGCCGAGCACAGCCTGTAATTAGGCCTCTACCCATTGCGGTATTATCTCGCCAGACGCGACACACAACGTATCGCTCCGGGATTTCTCGTGCCGCTAACGCCGGATTAAGGAAAGTTTCAGCTCGTCCGTGACGATCAGGATCCCCTGCTGCTGTGAGCTATGTTTGCACAGCGCATCAAAGTCAACTAGGCGAATTTCGTTAAAGTGACGAGGGAAAAATAAACAAAAACGATCGATCGATCGTCGGTTTTGTTTATTTTCCAGCGGATCGTACCGCATCGTGACTCTCGAAATCTATGATTGTCCGAAACATTGGGACATACAGTGTCCGAATATTGAATTACATTTGAACTCTCTGGTTGGTTGTTTCCATAAATAAATAAAAAATGTATCTTTTTGTAATTCATCGACGTGTTTTGGAAACCAGAAACTAGCTTGACATTGGTTCCATTTATTCTCACAAAAAATTCATTCTTGACCAATTAATGACTGCTGGAACCCGGTGATGCTCTTAACCGTCCGAGGAATTGTACCCTTTTCCTTAATGGCCCGAATGAAGCAACGAAATAAAATCTGAGATGTAACAGATACGCTGCCGCGATGTACGTCGGGGTAAAAAGGTATTCGTCGGCTGGCTGCGGATCGATGCCCTGCTCGTGTCGTCCGACAGCTCTATTACGTTACAGAGATGTTACACTAAAGGTCATCACGGCGAAGCGTAAATAGATTTTTTTTGCTCGATGTTCATTGCGCCGTCGAGACTTTTGCGAAAGCTGCGATCACGAAAATCCGATGTTCAACTTGTTTCAATGAAATTCTGTTAAGATTTTATATATATATACACCCCGTTGATTACCCCGTTGATTGAAGACAAATGTTCGATAGCCGGTCGCTTTATGAAATATCGTTGAACCTATATAGATCGGTAAATCTGTAGACAACCAATTGGACAATTAATTTGAGTCACGATCGCGCAGACAGAGTTATTCGATGTAACACGCTTCGGAAGTTTCAACGCGCGTACCGAAAGCAGAGTACCGCTCTCGAAATGTCCAATGGAGAACTAATCTGCGCGAGACATCGGTAATCGAGTTAGCAACGCCCTTTCTAGAGAAGAGGGTCTGACGCATTGGTTACTGTCAGTACCCTGCGGTTACCCGTCGTCGACCGATTCACCACTGTTACATTGCTACGTCCATAGAATTCAGCGTAACACGAATTATGTGGTGCAATTCCGTTCCTTTCAAATATCTTATATGTACCGATTTCCTATGTTTTGTGTATTTTGTATATTTTTCCAGTTTCTTGGCCTTCACTTTTTTTGTAGCCATCCCCCAAAGCAGATTGACAAGAGACTTGCACTAAACTGACTGTTTTCCAGTTACAAGCGGACATGAATATCGGCTATTGAGGCGTCGTCAACCGATTCACCACTGTTACATTGCTACGTTCATAGAATTAAGCGTAACACAAATTACACCCAGAAAAAAAAGATTATTTAACGGCCACCGTTTATTTGGTTTAAGTAAAATATTTATTTAAATTACGTAAATAGTTACATAAATGAAAAAAATATTTATTTAAATCAAATAAATATTTTACTTGAACCAAATAAACGGTGGCTGACAAATAATTTTTTTTTTCTGGTCGTACGTGGTGCAATTCCGTTCCTTTAAAATACCTTATATTTACCGATTTTCTATCATTCCATTCATACTTTAAAACTGAAGAAATGTATCGTGTACCGTAACCGTAAAAGTGGAAACTATTCTTTCAGTTTCTTGTTCTTCCACGTTTTTGCAACCTTCTCGCCAGGTTGACAACAGATTTGCACTAAACTGGCTAAGTTTTAGAGTTACAATCGGATATAAGTCAGCTAATGAGGCGAACTGGACGGTAGAAGAAACGGTAGAAGTCGCCATCTATCGAGCGACTTCTATCCATTGAACTTTAACTGCTTCCGTCTCGAAACCTACACAACTTACGAAAATCTGCCCACAGGAAAGATTGCTCAGGGTTGATTCCAGAATATGATTCCGTCTCGGGTTAATCGATAGTGTTTCGCGGATCTGATTAATTTGGGAACTCACCTGAAGAACAGTTTTGTCGAGGCCCGCGACGAGAGCAACAGGCGATGATGCCAGCGACGGTGATGACGACGAGGCCGAAGAAGCGGCGGGGCTGGAGGCAAAGACGTTAGATTCCGAGGTTGTCGAGGGTGCTGATGGAGCGGAAGAGGTCGCCAGCACCCGAGGACCCCCCGCTGTTACAGCCACCCTCGACGACGCTTCGCCGGCGACAGTCTTCTCCACTTCTGCAAGCAACAAAACGAAACACGGTTAAGATCGGGTAACAGCTTGCTACCTCGAAGCTTTGCGCTCTTTCTTGCTCTCTATGCCGCAATTCCGTGTGAACGAAGACATAGCTACAGCCTGCTCCAGATTTAAAAAATGTATACAAGCTGAATAAAAAATGGCGCAAAAAGTAACGCAATATTTGCTATTTTGCGAAACTGGAGAAAAATATTATCTTCGGAGGTACATTGACTGTATCGATAACGTTACAACCGGTGTCAGTTGTTCTTCGTCCGTCGTATCGTTAAACTCTCGAACAAAAGTTTCCTTACCCGCACCGTCTCTCAATTCCCTTCCGCGATGCTGCACCACGAACTGCGAGGAAACTTTGTCGGGCAGCTCAACTTCCCGTCCTGTTCATTCTTTTACGCTCGTAGGACTCCGTAATAAGGAAATTACAGTCGGGGAAGGATATTCGAGACATAATTATTAAATTTGTAGAGGAACGTTAAGACGTGGATTCTCGAGGAAACTCGAGTGTTGAGATTGCGATCTGCTATCGCGAATTCTCAAAGGTGCTCGTAGGACGTAAAAACACTCGTGTCACATCTCGCGCCAAAAATCCGGTGACATGAAATCTTGCATCAAAAACGGTCAAAGCGTAAGAGTCGGTGAGGGATTTTTGAATCGCACTAATGGTATAATTATGTAAGTGTGTAATTATGAAACATGGAAATTAGTGTAAAGTACGTTCAGATCAAAATTTGAGATGGGATAAGATTGCAACGTGTGATTATCGAATCCATCCAGCAACGTAAAGAGGTAACAGATTCCCGAAGAAACTTCAGTGTTAAGATTGCAATCGAATTCTCCAAGGAATTCCTAAAACTCAAAAAAAACGTTATAGCAGAGCATCGCACGCCAAAAACGTAGCGACATGAAATTATGTACCAAAATGGCGAAAAAGGAAACGGCCGGGCAGTGATGTTCGAATGGTAATTATGACATCTAAAAATGAATGTAAACCACGTTCAGATCCCAGAGGAAATTTGAGATGAGATAAGATTGCAATGTGTGATCACATACGCCCATAGGGGACATGTCGGTAGCAGTGGGTGGAGTGTTTTCACAAATCTGGCTTCAATCTTGATGTATCTCCGGTCAGAGATGTGCGTCCAAACGTGGTGCACGTGTCTGCGCTTTCCCGTGGAATGAACCGTAACGAAGAGGTTCCTACCGGATCGTAGTGGTGCACAGTAGTACCGAGCGGAGCGAAAACAGGCCGGGAACGCCCGGGGTTCCTATAATCCTGCAGATACACGATGTTCGAGGATGTGTACCCAGTAACGGTACCATGGGATGGTATGGCTTGTATATGAAGGTAAAATGGCTATAGTAACGGGAAACGCCGCTCACGTCAGACTGCCGGAAATTACTCCGTATATTAGCGGGGAGGCGGAATGAAATTTCAAGTACAGGGAATATAGCCTGGCATCGTTCCGGCGTGGCTGTAGGAAAGTGCACTGCGACGACTAAGGGGCTTGTTTCCGAAGAAGAAACGCCTCTCAGCGTCCCTATTTATCATTGTTTTATTATCAGGGTAGAAGTTGTGAATCTGGACCGGTCTACATATCATTGTTTTACGCGATAACAGAAGTGGTCCATATTTGCACTTCTCACCCCGCAGCCACTTTGCATTCGACATGAGCAAACCTGGCGATTCTCGGGAAACTAAGAAGAATAGCTCTGAATCGTGCATCCGCCAGCTCGAGGGTGCAACCAGACGGAACAAGCCTGGCGAGGATCAAGCGGAGATGAGACGAACGAAAACCCGACGTGACTATCTCGTTCGAAGAACTGTAACGACGGCAGTTTGGTAAATTTACGAGCGGTTTAGGAGCGGTTTAATAAGAGTCCAAGTAATTCAAGACTCGCTTGCCCGGATAAGTGAGTCCACGCGGCGGGGACTCCGAGAAACTGAGTGCGCGGCCAAAACTCCCCTCTCGGAGTAAGCGAAATTATTTTTACGGCTTTCAACCCCCACCCCACATACATTTGGATATACATATTTATGTGTCTTATGCAGATGCAGAAGCGAACCTACGGTCACTACGTCATGCTGGATAAAGAGTTAATAACATGAGCTTCTTGACGGTCCACTGTCGAGCCGACTTTATCCACTCTCGGAGGCAGGACCTCGGAAAAACAACCAAGTCATACGGTAAATTTCGACCCGGCAACATGATGCACTAGCACTAGCGACATTTGAAATTTTCACAGGAGATCCAACAATTTTTTTCCAGAAGGCGATTTTTGGCAATATTTTGTGGGTAAAAGGAAAATTGTCGTGGATTAAAACTGAGAATTTTTTGGGTAAAACGAAAATTGTCGTGGATTAAAACTGAGAATTTTGTGGATAAAAGTTGAGAATTTCGTCAATCAACTGTTGTGATGTATGTATATTTTCTAGCAGAATGGATTAAGTTTAATGCGAATGTTTGCTAGAATGTCGTTGTGGTTCCCATATACCTGAAAGTTCATTTGCATTGTGTCCAATATTTAAGTTCGTTCTCGCATTACCTCAACGCCACGCTAAGCCGCGCCATCAGAAATTTCGATTGTTGCAACGATTGATATCAGGCTTAGACATCATAGCGTTAGGACATCATCGATATCCGACTTCTGGCCAAACTGGCGACAACGAGCTTTCGGCAATTTCGCCACGGTGCGAAGATGGAATAACGAAAGTGGAAGAGATCGTTAGGTGCGATCGTGGTCGGCCATGCCACTCGACATACCGATCTTTGTCTACTAAAGTTAACGAAGTGTACCGCCGAGCCTCGCCGCTTCTACGCTGCGGTAGTGCAGGCCAACGCAGCGCCGTTGAGGCGCTTGCGGAGGTACACAATCACCGGGACTTGCATTAACGGTAGATAAGAGCCGCAACGTATAAACCGCGGGTTTGAAGGGAAACCGGCAAGGCGAGGACAGGATAGCGAGAGAATGCAAAGATATGGGACAGCGTTTGCGGTGACGAGACGAGAAAGTCCATTAACCTCTCTCATATTAGGACTGGTTTTATTATCCTCTCGTCGAACGAGGTGATCCGTTTATCAGCAGGAGACACTCCCTTGTCCCCGGCATGGTGGCAACGAGCTGATTTCGGGACATGGATGACGAAGTAGGCGGGACTGGTGGGTCGAGAAATTGGGCGATAAAAGAGAAAATAAGTTTCCCGGCCTGCATGAGGATTCCTCTCACCCATTCCATATTCCAGACCAATCAATTCCCCGGCGGATTACCCGTAAACATCCTCTCTTTCCAACTGTTATTACTTATTGTGTAGTTATCACCTGTTGTGTAGTACCGTCAATCCCAAGAGAAGAAACGTCGCTGGGACGTGCAGACTGCTGAGAAACGGAAGGGTGTATCTCACATCGTTTTACGTATTAAATTATGCACAATACGCCCTTCTGATTATCAGCAGTTCGTACATGTCCCGCCAGGCGCTCCAGGGCTTCTTGAGCTACATTACCCCTGGACCAGGGGTAATGTAGCCCAAGTTCGGCCGAGCACCGTCAATAATTCGTCAAGCCTGAAATACGTCTCAGACGCTAAAGGATAACAGGGTAGACGTAAAGCTCTACGTGCATCCGCTGTGGCGTATGGATCCGAGTCGGGATGACGACACGCATTGGTAACGTGCCACGAGGATCAGAGAAACGTGCCTCAGATGTTGCCCAGACGTGGAAATAGGCAGCGACCCGATGCCGCTGTACCATTGTAGAACAAATATACGTTGCAGGCTGGTGCTCTCGGTAGACGCGACCCATGCATTATTCAGCAGCGCTATGCAACCCTCGATACAGCCGAGGGGTGGCAAGACGCGCACCGGAACACAAACGAGAAGAATCAGACTGGAAGATATGTGTGTCTCCGTGTCCGAATGACCGAATGAGAAAAAAAAAATTGATTATTTATGCAGAAACGATATGGGACGTTGACGTCTTGGAAATGGTACGAGGTAGCTTCGAAGTTGATGCATGAACCAAAATTGGACGAAAATTTTACGGTCGTATTCAGCGTTCCGGTCCGGAGAAACAAGTAGATTACTTCATTCAATGTAGCGATGAAGTGGCCCATCGACCCGACCGCCGGGTTCAGGTAGACTTGCACCAGCTACTCGTCGCGCGCGGGCTCGAACTTGAGAGAATTTTGCGATTCCCGGGGTGCTCTCCGCGTACGTACATGCACGTCGACGGGTGAGATCTACTTGACGACGCCCTCATATATGCCCCCCTTCAACAAGCACCCGCGAGCGGTGCAGCCCCGCCGTTTCCTATATGTACCTATAGCCTATAGTAATATCGCGAGTATACCTTTTCACACGCGTATTCACGCTCGTCCGAGAATCCTCGGTGAGGAGAACCATGAAGGGATGCTAAAAAAAAAATCCTTCCGACCCTCGCGAGGCGTCGCTCTGAAGCACCGGAGTCTAGCGCGACCCGCGTAGACGTAGACGACGAGCTCACGTGGCCGTATTAAAAAAAACTATCTCGTATCATACAATTAAGGTAAAAAGTACCATAATTTGCCCGCGAATATGCAGGAAAGTTAAGCACAAACTTAAGTCACGACGCAAGGATACGTCAAAGTTATTGGCAGTTGACTTTGGACGGCTGAAGATTTGCTCAAAGATTTTTCACTCGAGTTCAATTTGACTCTGAACTTAAAATCTTTTTTGCACTAGGCGTGAGTTTGAACTCACTTTTCAATCCAAAAACTAAACCAAGATTAGATTTTCGTTAAAAATATATCTGAAGTGTTTCACTTCCACTCGTGGAAGTGTATTTTGCACCAGCACGTCGGGAGTTGTGTCGAAAACGATGATTGCCCGTTCGCTTTTAAAAATTGTATGCACTGGTCATTAAAAATATATCCGAAGAGGTCAGTAGTTCGTCAGGTTGATGTAATCCTATTCACGTACAACATTGGACCCAACTTCGGGAAAAAAAAATCCGGCGTTTTAATAAATTTAATCTTAATTTAATATTTGTTATTGTTATACAATTTATTATACTGACTTCTAAATTAGGATTTCCTCTAGACTGGTTATAAAAGGAAATATCAATATCAGTACAGTTCGTTGAAAATATATCTGATAAGGTCAGTAGTTCGTCGGGTCGATGTGATTGCAGCTATTGACGTGCAACATTCGATGCAGCTTTGGTATAATCTTGAAGCCAGAGTCGAAACTGATGCCAATACTGTGCGGGGCCGCAACTATCGTCGACAAGCAACTGTCGTATATTTTTCCACTTTTTTTCCCACCTATGGAACTGTATTCTGCACCACCGCTTCGACTCACCGACTGACTATTGTTCGGGAATTTACACCAGCGGCCGGGGTGGTAATTAAGCCCCGAGCACAGCCACGCTCCAGACGCAGCCCCACAATCCTTTTCTTATCGCGAGCGCACCCCGTTTGCTAAACTACTACGTTATTCGAACTGCGAAAAGCTGCCGGGGCTCGTGGCGGCGGAGGCTGTTAACGGCGAACTCTCACCGCGTCTGAATGGAACTATCGCGCGGTTGGTCGAGTCGATAGTTAAAGAGTCTTCGCAATTTTCCTACCGGAAAGGAAACCCAGATGGGATTTCCACAATCGGAACCTCATACTCATCTGGTCGACCAGTGCCTAGCCGGAGTAAAAAAAAGGTTGTACACAATGATTCTACACCGATAAAAAAATACCGTTGACTCAACTAACATTCGGGCAGGGACGTTTAACACTGTAAAATTCGATACACTTTTTCTTCTTCAATACACAAAAATGTAATACTTGATTTAGGATTTTTACATTTTTGTCCGTTCTTTAATGTTTCATATTTACCTACATAAGCATTATTTATGGCTTTAAGTTTTAGTTTTGTTATTTTTTTGTTTTGAGGTTCTTCCTGTAAGGGCCACGTTCAATAAAATGATTACGTGGGGAATAGAGTTGTGGATCCCGTGAATGAGACATCGGCACTGCATTGTTTCATCGATAATTTCAATTTGTTTATGATTCTCATCGAGTCCCTGAATTTTGAAATTTATATGGAATGATGCTTTCGTCCGGATGTCAGTGCCAAGCGCGTCATTAATATTCCCGATAGCATGTGCTCTTACACATCCCTGGCCCGGCGGCATCTGCACAACCACCCGGGTAATACCTTCTATATATAAAACGCCTCGTCTAAGTGCTTCCGGATCCGAGCCTCGGAAAACGTTCAACCTCCATGATCTCCGGAGATATTTGCTCCAGATATCGACCGTCGCTTCACTGAACACACGACTCCTGGATATTCTTGTTTTCCCGACAGGAAATTGATACACTCGGAAGTTTTATTTCAATTTCTTCCTCGAATCGACGTACAAGCATCGAACTTTATTGGATAATATAAATACAGAATATGCACTTGAAAATTCCCAAAGACACGCGGAAAATAGAGTCCATAAATAATCGCCACAATTCTCGGTACAGTTTTAATAAACATCTTTTACTCGTCTGACCGTCTCGGTTAAAAGTGGAACTGTAAGCTACGAATGAGAATTTTAAAAAAAAGTAATAAAAAATATAATAAACTTCACTTTGGAGAAGTTTCCAACCGTTGAGAAATAGTTGAATATTCTTGTTTTCCCGAAAGCAACTTGAAAGTCTCCGAAGTTTTATTTCAATTTCTTCCTCCAATCGACGTATAAGCGTCATACTTTCGGAGTCCATAAATAATCGTCACAATTCTCGGTACGATTTTGATGAAAACTTTAACTCGTCTAACCGTTTAGGTCGAAAGTCGAAATGCAACCTACGAATGACAATACTTGAAGAATAAAAAAAGAAATAAATAACGTAAACTTCACTTTGGAGTAGTTTCCTTCGTTTAGAAATGGCATACTTAGGTACCCTCTAACGGTCTCGAAGAAGCGATGGCTGCTCGTTTACGGGACTCTAGTTGCATTGCAACGACGAACTTTCCCGACTTCAGCCCCGTTCCGCATCTACTGTGCAAACTTTGCCGTGCGCGACGTCGGTGTCTGTTTTGATTTTCATTTACTTCGAGCATCGTATAATATGAAACAGCCTCGTGTCGACGTTCGCATTAACGAGCGTCGACGAGCTGTACCCGGTTATACAATTTACGCGCTTTATCAAAATGTCCTCGTAACTTATTGGAAAGTCAAGACAGAATTCGCGCCGACAGGGCGTCGACAAGTTAACTTCTAAATATTTGAATATTCATGGTATAACAAAAATGTTAAATGCGGCCCGGTCCATAATTAATTGATTTGCGTGTTAATCGGGGTGGTCCGTATTGACCACTTTCACCCTAACCCTATGACGAACTCGAATACTTCAGAATTTTCTGTTCAAAAAATAATCGTACGTTGTTTCGCGGAAATTTTAAACGACATTTTTTTAAATCAACCTGGTTATTTGAGATTCCTTTGCACACAGAAAAAAAGGCTTTCAACTGCCGCGAGCCAATGAGACTTCGATCGGACGGCGTCGAGTATGTGTCGCTCGGTCATAAAAGGAAGGCTGGGAACAAACGCGCCGATTCATCAACTAAAAGCAAGTAAGTAGAGCAAAAAAAGAGACCGTACACCCCGTCGCCGTGTGTGAATTATAATAGGAAACAAATGCGGAGCGAAACGATGCGGAAAACAGCGGCGAATCGTGGACAAAACATTGCCGGTACGAGTATAAGCGGCGTACGCGGAGTTCCGAATATTGAAACGGGAGGAGAGTCTCGCGTGGAAAGCTTTGGGTTTCTTTTTTCGCAGGCGAGCCCATTTTCCGACGGAGGAGGAGGAAAAACAACAAACACAAAAAAAAGCCGAGGAATTTCTCGTTCCCAAAGAGAAACAACGATCACTCGTTTTCTTCCTGTAAAAGTGAAAACTCCCTGCTCAAGAATCTCAGATACGTTTCCGCAATGTTCAGCACGAAGATTTCTCGTCCCTGTGTATCACGATCTCAATGAGTTTGATAGTAGTTATTTTAAGAGAAGTATTATTTTTAAATAATTCAGTACTATTTGAAATTAATGACGAATTAAAAATATGCTACTAGAAACGAAAAAAAAAATCTGTTTTCACAGCCTCGACTTCGTCTCATTATTTTTGCAATTATTAATAGCTCCAAAGAACCTACCGAAGATAATCCCCAAAACGAGTTAGGGAAGCCGAAATTACGTCCCGTCAACTACCGAATTAATAACGAAGGGTATTCGCACTGGAATTTGGACTATACTAGAATTTGGAAAAATTGCATTGACGATGAATGCTCGGCAAGCGGAACTGCAGAATCGAGTTGTTAAAGCGATACCGTGTTGATATTCAATATCAACAGTCAATAGTCAATATCAACTGTTGGAGTGATTTAACGTTAGGCAACGTTGCTCCTGTGTACATCTCGTGACGCCATGGGTATGTAGCACGATTTCCATTTGCGGTATCGCGATGGTGCAGTTATGGCACTGGGCTATTACAGACACGATACGTTCACCCTGTCGTCTAGCATGAGTGACGACATCAGCAAATAATTGTGTTAACCCTTTGGAGCACGGCGCATCACACGTGATACACCTCTACGAATTCATACCGAATGGGCTAATAACCGATCGTGTTTGAAACTTCATGTTATTTGTAAAAAAAAAATGTATGCTTCAAAGGTTTAAGAAATGACACCCAATTGAAATAACAAAGTGATGTCCATCTCAAGACGAGCTTGATATTTGAACCTATTTATGAATGTTCCATCAGATAAAAAAAAAATTAACTCTGCCTAAAACTTACGATTCAATTGATAAGAAACTTGAGGTAACATTTGACTACTGTCCTACAACTCAATTGTTGACGAAATCATCCCTCGATGTGCGAAATGATTTTCGGCACGATTTAGTCGGACGGCGACCGAATGAAATTGAAACGTATCGGTGAAATGTGGAAAAAATACCAGTGGATTTCGGAGTTTACTGAAGCCAGAACGAGACAGCGGAGGGGCAAGAAAAATACTGGATAGTCAATGTCATTTGATATTGACTATCCAGTACTTTTCGAGCTCAGGTGCGCGAGTGTTGGAGTGATTGAGCGTTAGGCAAGTAACTCGTGTGAACATCCCGTGACGCCAAGGGTTATATAACACGAGTTCCGCTTGCGGTATCGCGGTGGTGCAGTTATGGGACTGGGCTATTACAGTACGTAATACGACGAACCGATGGACACGATACGTTCACCCTCTCGTCTATCTCGAGTTGGGATATAAACAAGCAATTGTGCTAAGGAGACTCGACGGGTCATACACAGTTAAAAAGATTTGTACTTTCAACGGATTCGTTTTGCCCACAAACGTCCACAATTCTTTTCGTTTTTTTTAATGCAATTTTAGAAGAAAAAAAGTATTGTAAAATGAACAAACACTTTTATCAAATGAGTTTTTTTTTATAAAATGCGTTTAAAAAAAATATTTTTTTGGTAAAATTAACAAGAAAAGAATTGTGAACGTTGATCGACAAAAAAACGTTGGTACCACTTTTACTGTATACATGACGACAATTTATGACATCCAATGACTTCCAAATAAAATATGAAATTGACGGCAATATTAAAACGAATTCGATATTTGTACCTATTTACGAATTTTACACCAAATAAAAAAATGACCTCTGCATAAAACTTGCGGTTAAATTCACAAGAAACTCAGGGTAAAAGATGAACCCGGCTGCAACTCAAGTGCAGACGAGATTATTCCTTGATGTCACGAAATAACTTTCAGCGCGATTTAGTCAGACGACGAAGTTTTCAAGAGTCGAATGAAATTGAAATGTATGGGTGAAATGTAAAGAAAAAAAATACTATGGGACTCTAGAGTTACCCAAGTATAAACGAGAAAGTCGAAGAGCAAGAAAAGTACTGGACGAACTTTAGGGAAGTCGTGGTGAGAAGTCGGGGAAATGCACGTGAGTGCTCCAGCACTCCGTCCCAGTACCGTCCGAAAATGTTTCGCCGCATCATACATTTGAATAATTTAGAAGCGTCAACAGGTTGCTTTGCGCGTTTGCAGAACCGATGGAAATTGATCACGAAACACTCAACCTCTAGCGAGCTAATTTTGACAATGAAATTTTTCTCTCGCCATACTTTTAGTAATTTTTTTTTTAATCACGATCACACCAATTTCGTTACTTCGTTTTTTACGCTAAAAAAAGCAATACATTTGATAAATCTATAGTTTTATATATAATGTATCAAATTGATATCGCCAAAATCAAAATCAAATCGCTTTAATCTAAATCTAAACCCGTATGAAGAAAAAAAAAAGACCTTTAAAGAATATGAACTCACATGGACTGACGCATGACAACAGCATGTACTCCAAAATATCCTCGTCGATTATCTCACTGCAAGATCCTCCGTTCTCACTGGCACTGTACCGCGAATTTCAATCCCAAACCCAACGAATCAACAAATTTCTTCCCGCGGTAACGCAACAAATAACAAATAACAAAAAAAACACAAGAATTTCACCCTTCAGGACGTCTTCTCCTCGAGTGTATCAGCGTGTCTATAAAAAAACCAGTGCTGCTCCAAATACGCGTTCCAACATCAAACTGGGTTTTATACTCCAAAACTGCATCAAACGACTGCGAGCACTTTAGTACTCGACCGGTAAACACTTCCTGCATACGCATAAGTACAATTAATAAATTCCGTTCTCGCGGCTAAAACAATTCTACGGATAATATTTTCTCGCGAATAATTCAATGCAAAGATTCTTTACACGCACACGCACACGCACAAGCACGCGCACATGCACAAACACACATACGCACGCATCCACACACACGCACACACACACGTACGCACACACACACTTACATACGCATACGCACACACACACAGGTCAGAAGTCGAAAGAAAAATCCGTGCATTCGTTCGCCTGTTTTTCTCGGACTGTTATAAAAAAAAAAAAAAAAAATGCTGTAGCTCGCAGACCATACCCCATGCTCGTCTGCGGGTGCACTAGAACCTAGCATCGTCCCCTTGCTGCTGGAGCCTCTTGGAAAACCCGGCCCGGTACCACGGGGCGCGAGTATAGCCGCCCGTGTCATACGCATGCGCTAATCTTACACCAGCATGCGCTGCACAGTGCCATACAGCAGGAAAAATATACCGTACAGATAGCGCCGCACCACCCCTCGGAGCCCTTTCTGGCTTAGTGAACGAAACAAAAACCCTCTCCCACCACGGCATCGTTCATCCCCACGGCGATCTCTCCACAGCGGACGAGACCCGCGAGCGTGGTCCGCGGTCAATGTCACCGGAATCCCTAACTACCCCGCGACAGTGGCACTGTGCTCGTGTGCCCTCTCTCCACATTCCCCCTCGCCTGTTCATCCCTTCGACTCTTGTTTCGCTCTTTCTCCCGAATACCGCGAACTCCCCCTCGAAACGCGCACGCAAGGTCTGCTAACCACCGGCGGCGACCGCCGCCACGCACAACGCACGGTCATTCGAAACGGCGTATGCGCCAATGAGCCCCTGAAACCCATCCGCGCTAATGTTTTCCCGATTTTTGACGAACTTCAGTCCAATCGGGTTCCGGCACGAGATATTTACTGCCAGCGGTGGGAGAATTTATACTCGCGACCGTCGATCTATGACCATGTATCGGAACCTGCCAGGCTCGAGCACCTGGAACTACTTCGAAGTTCGTAGCTACTTAGACGGAGAGTACAGGGCTACACTACCAGAAAAATTATTTATTTGACGTCCACCGTTTAATTGGTTTAAGTAAAATATTTATTTGATTTCAATAATTATTTATTTGATTTTAATGAATATTTATTTGATTTTAATAAATATTTATTTATATTAAGTAACTATTTACTTAATTCGAATGAATATTTATTTAAATCAAATAAATATTCTACTTAAACCAAATAAGCGGTGGACGTCAAATAGATTTTAGTACTCTGCCCAGCTCTGCGGGAGACAATACCTAGGATGTTTGGCGTAGAGTTTCGACGAATCGAATGCGGTCGAACCGCATTCGATTATGAATTTTGTTTTTTCGGCATACGGATAAAATATTTTCAAAAATAAATAAATAAATAAAGAGCTTTACTCCAGTCGGGTTCCGGCACGAAAGATGTTTATTACCAGGGGTTGAAGAAATAATAATCGCGACCACCAATCTACGTCTTTATATCGGAGCCTGCTAGAGTGGAGCACTTGGAAATAACCACTTCGAAGTCGTAACTACTTACGCAGAAGCTGCAGGGTTCTCAGTGGTCTACTGGGATCCAGTTCTTTTCGATGAGGGGAGACTAGACCGACGATGGTTAGTGTCGAGTTTGGAAGAGTCGAACGCGATTCGAATTAAGAATTTTCTGTTTTTTTTCGACATACGGGTAAAATATCGAAAAAAAATAACGAACTTTACGCCAATCGGGGTTTCAGAATGACAGAGGTTTACTGTCAGGGGTGAAGAAATAATACGTCTATATATCAGAATGTAGACTTTTAGGATCGAGCACTTCGAAATAACTACTTCGAAGTCGTAACAACTAACACGCAAACTACCGGGTTCTCGTTGGTGACTCCACTGGGACCCAGTAGGTCTTTTCGGTAAGAGGGAAAACACCGAGAATGTTTGATACCGAGTTTGGAAAAATCTCGAATTATGAATTTTTTTGGTTTTTTTTTAAATTATTTTTTATTATAAACGTACTTCTTCTAATTTCAACTTTTGGTTTAAAAACAAAACTCCGTGCTTTTTGCGATAAAAAAGAGCGTGTGTGCTTACATAACAGACACACTGTCGCGAAGTCTATTGATGGGGGATAAAACTACCGTGGTCCGTCGAACAATGATGTACGTACCGTATTCGCATGAGGGACGTAAGAAAGGATGAAAGGAGGGTGGACTTTTGCGTGGATTGACGGCGGACCGGGAGGCTGCCGTATATACACTTTATACGGGAAGCTCATTCTACTTCGTCCGGGTTTAGCGTGGGGGCCGGAAAGTCGGGCGCTCACCGGAATGTGTCGTCGTCCCTCTCGCCCATTTGCCAGGGGTAGATGTAGCGTAAGCTCGTATTATGCCAGCGGCCCAAAAACTGCTAGAGCACTATATCTTCTCGAGTAAAAAGCCAGCCAGACATACCTTCCTAGTACTAACTATAATATTCAACTTTTCGGCCTGCGTTGTAACACAAAAGGAGGAGGGTTGAATTATTATCGAAATTCAATTTCAGGAATAAAAATGGAATTACGAAGTCCAAAAATAAAATTAACCTCTTACTGTGAAAAGTGTGGCTCGATAAAAAATATCTTATTTCAAATACGATTCATCGATTAAAGATGCTGTGATATATATTTTTTCAAAAATATATATCTTGATAACTTTAATAGTTCAATCGTATATCGAAGAACGTGTTGGAGACACTTAAATGCCAAATACCATGAACGCTTCATCGCCACATTTATTCACTGGTGGAGATTTCCAGTACTTTTGAGTAATAGCCTACTCATTATTCAACTGAGTGAATTTACTATTTGTTACGTGATAATATAATTGATTACTCGAAAACCGGTTACATCGAATTTACTCGTCCATAAAAAATAGTCGAAGGCAAAAGCGACGAGATGAAGTAAACCGTAAATAACGTAAAGCCAAAACACACCGTCATAGCTTGAATATTCTTCCTTATCTTGGTCAGCATCCATGTTTTACAGGGATTTTCAATTGATACTGCAATAATCGATTAAATGCCTCGCAATATTTGCAAATTAAAAAAATTTATAATTTAATTCATAAAAATGATAAAATCTTCATGAGATTTTGTCAATTTCATGGAGAGAGAATTTTTTAAAAGTTTTTTTTCTTCATGTCAACATTTCACCCGATCCATTCGCCTTTCTACCACAGAATAGATAAGTTCACCGATCCGAATTGTTCATAATAATCTTTTGTCCTGTCCCACTGCTCTAGCATTAAACTAGTCTCTTTTTAGGCCGAGCTCTCGCGAGTTCGTTTTAGCGAGATGGGAAAGCAGTAGTTCGCACTTGAACGTGACGTTCCGTCTCGTGACGCGTCCCCCCACCACGGTAAGCTTACATTTATAACCCGGGCTGTATTGTGATACGTAACGAGTTCGTGTTATAAATGCGTTTATGTGTATGTCGTTGGAAATGCCGTGTGTATTATTCAACGCTTGGAAAATCGTTGAGAGCGTCTGAGTGCGACTGCGTATTACGCTCAATGGGACCGCTGCTCATTAACGTTTCTTTAATGATAACAACGTTTTCAAATTTTTTTTTTTAAAGCGCGAGATAGCTTCTGTGTGTACGAGTCTGTGATACGGCTGCTTCGTTATAGAGCTCGAGCATTAGAGAAATTCATGGAGATGTATCAAGGCACACCGATATGCATCGCTCGAGCGAAAAACGCGGTTTAATTCCTTATTAGTAAAAATATTATAGTATAACTCCCATAAATAACCCGAATGTTTAAAAAAATTCTGGCTTCACTGTTTTTTTTTATAAAAAATGTTACGACTTTTAATCTTTGGGGCTGTTATCGATAGGAGGAGTAATTAACATCCGTTACTGATTATATTATATTTGATGTTAAAAGCCGAGGAAACTTTAACTCTGAAACCTTTTTGTTCGATGCATAATTTTCGAGTTACGAGAAGTTAAAGTTTCGCCCTCATTAGCCGAAACATTTAGCTGCTTGAAACTCGCAAAACTATCCATTCGATAACAAAGTTCTAACGGGAGAGTTCGGCCGGTTTTTAAACGTGAATACGACTGAGCAGCTTTTTTTCGTATAATTTTTTTAGATCGAGATACGTAAAATTTTAACGCCCGCGTTAATTACCAGCTTTAACGTCCTCTACTCGTTACGGGGATGGTTCCTCGTCCTCGCGGTAATTACTTTGACTACGATTTTTCCATGGGATTCAACCGGCTAGCTCTCACAGGAATCGCTTTTTTTTCGTTCTCTATCTGATGGCTTCCGCCGCGATGACACGAAGTACAAACTACCGGATGAGAAAAAGCTTCGCTGATTAAAATATCCGCTTCAAAGAGTAGCCGTAATAGTGGGGCGTGATTAATCTTTGCTGGAACCAGACCAAAGACGGATAGTGATTTTATATCTCTTATCAGCGAACGGGGTCAGTGAACAAGAATAGTGAGAAAAAAAAATTGGAATCCATTGAAATTCTCCCGAGGGGACACAGATATACATAAGATTTTTTTTTTTTTTTTTTCATTACAACCTCTTTTCCCACCTTATCGATCTTCGCCTTTAGTGTGCAGAAGTAAAACCTTCCTATCTCCGCAGCGGAATATGTTTCGTTCCTAGAAACTCGACGTGCCTCCTAGTTTCAATCCCGCGGGCAAGGGATTTTATACTCGTTCAGCAGAGGACCGTTCGAGTATCTTATGCAGGTGACATCCCGAGATACGAAGAAACTCGGACTATTACTTTCATTTGGGTAAGGCGACAACACTTTTCATGGGTTTTCATAAACTGACAGGGCGTGAATCACCACGAGTTTAAAGCAATTGTGTTGTATACGTGGAAAATCATTTTTTACGTACAATTTTTTGGCTCGTCAGCTGCGCGGTGACGGACGGACTATTAATTTTCGGATTCGCAAACGAAGGTTTGACAGATCGTAGTTTGTTCCAAACACGGGTGTCATAACCCGCCGTTTCGGAACAAACTACTACTAAAAGATACTAAGGCCTGAAATTCTTCTCTGCTTTTCTTAGTATTTTCGTTCTTAGTATTTTCTTTCTTAGTATTTTCGTATTTTTTCTGCTACGCGGTCATGGACGGTCTCCTAATTTTCAGAATCGCAAACGAAGCTGGCACAGAACGTAGTTCGTTCATAACGGGGTGTCATAACACTCCGTTTTGGAACAAACGACTACCAAAAAAATATTAAGGCCTAAGATTCTAAGCAGACGATATTTTGCTTAAATTTGCTTAGTATTCTTTTCATTCTTATTTTTTTTTTTTTTTGCTAGCACATTCGGGAGCGATAAGCCGGGGGCGGTGTATGCGGGCGCTCTTTGTGGGTTTGTACAAAACGACGAGAAACACTGCACTTACCTTTGTGACGCAACGGTGTAACTTCCGGGGTTGCAGGAGTATCGTCAGGACTCGCAAGTTGACCACGCTGTTTCACGAAATGCCAGTCCTCACGCAGCTTCTTCAACTTTTCCTGTAATAACACATATTTTTAATCACTCGGCCACTAAACAGTGGACAGGAAACTTTTCGCCGCAACGAAATCAATGACCGTACGTCGATAGAGTAGTGTCTGATGTCTTACAGACACCTCCGTTATTATCAGTGAAACCATCAGATAGTAATGATGTTTTCGTTCGCTTTAATATTGATAGGCAAGCATGAAAATTCATTTTTTGTCTTTCTTTGAATTATTTATTTTTACTTATACTCACTTGAAGCTCGACCGACATCGATTGCCTCGCAGATTCGCATTCTTTCTCCAAATTCGTGTAATTTTCCAGCACATCCTTGACTTCCATTTCTCGATCTTTGACGGCAGCCTTTCGAACGATTTGCCATTAGTTTCAAATAAATCGTTATTGTTCGCTTCCAATTACTTTTAATCTACTAACCATTATATTATCGATAACCACGATGTTCTCTTGCTGCGGCAGTTCTCGGGAAATATTTATCCTCGTTCGTGTTTCCATTACCCAGGCCATAATAGCATCCAAACTGTGCATGTATTTTTTCAATGATACAAGCTTGTTCTCCACGTAGTCTCGATGACTCGATAGACTCGTGTGTGCCTGGAAAAAAAATTAAATAACCGAATTAAAATCACCGACCAATTGTTTCTTTTTCTGACCCGAAAAGCTTTACCATATTTACCTTTTCGATATCGATCAATATTTTATTCAACTCAGTTTCCGTTTCCGAGCCTACGTATTGACTTTGGAGACCCACGATCGTTTTCTTCTGTGAGAAAAGCTCCGACTCGCGCGCCTGCGAAACAGTGAATATTTGGTAATCGAATTTTCTGGCGCATACTCCGAAGCATGACGGTTCTAAATATAAACGCCGCTAGCACCATAAAAAGCTGTGCTGGATAAGATCTATTTCGAGCAAGACCCACATCGTAATGAGATCACAAATTCGTTTGACCAGAAATATTTGACAAGATCGTCAATATGAGAAATTCATATTAACACAAAGTGCATTTGTTAAAAGCGTCGAAAACCTAAACCAGAGTAAATGCGCGCTTTCGTTCTATTTACGTGCTGGCACTCGGTCCTCATAGACCAGGAAACGTTAAGATATTCTTGGTATGAAAAGAATGGTAATTTTTCATTCTGGGAAAAATCTAGTTAAAAAAAATCGTAAGCATTAACAAAAACAAAATGTAATCGAGATTCGGTAGTCACCTTTATCATGGAATGTCTGATTGACAAAGATGTATTGTCAGATGGATTGGCGCTGGAGACCAGAAGCGCATTCACCTGCTCCACGATGTTACGTGCCGATTCGACGAGCGCATCCTTATTGTCCTGCCTGTTCTTCTCCATAGTGAGATACCTGATGATGTAAAGATGGACACTTGTTAAAAAAAAGGACTCAACACCGTTAAACAAAAATCGGGATAAAACCGAAAGCCGGGGGAAAAACTCAATCCCTACGTTAACGTGACGTTCATGGGACGCGAGACCGACAGCAACTGAAATAGCTTTACGCAGTTCTATCTTCGTGGATAGGCCACGCGGGCATAATTCGTGTTTCAAGAAAACAACGGTGTGAGAGCGAAAGTATCTGCAAGTATGTTGCCCGTTAAATTACGTTTTACAGTGGTCCATTTAACCCTAAAGGCTCTAGTATGCAACAGTGGGATGGATCTAATAAGTGAGAAAACTATTGCTATACATTTCTGTAGTTATTTTGTTTCTGATGAAGGCGCGCCAAAAAGCCCTATTGGTCGTAGTGCACTGATTTATAACCCATCTATTATTTGTCACGTAGACTTTATCTATGTCGTAATTTTTTACTTACTTTTCTTTTTGAGCGTTGAAATCGGATAGCAAATGTTGCCACCGTCGAGTCACATTTTCGACGATGCTCTGCAGTTCCGTGACATCCTCGGGCGACGATCTGCTCAAGATTTCTGTATTCGCGGCACCGACGTTGTTCATCGCCGATTGCACTTTAGCGATCTCTTGTTCAATTTTCGGAATACTCGATGCTGTTTCTTTGAAATTCGGGCTTGCGTTTAGTTGCGACAGTGTCTCTTGCAGCTTGTCGAGCCGCTCGAAGATGCTCCAACAGGCGTTGTGGAGATTCTTCCAGTTTTCGCAACACTTTGACCAGCGACTGTGCCTCTCGGTGTACTGACGATTGACGACGAGCCAGTCGTCGCGCAACTTTTCGGTCAGCCGTTTCAGCTGCTCGGCCTGTTCCTTCTTCAAGGATCTCGCTGAGCTTTCGCACAAATAACCCATTTCCTCGACGCTCGGCTTCAGCATGATTAGGCCGTTGCTTATTTTCTTTAGACAATCCTCTTGACTCGAGAACAGTTCGTAATCCTTTCCGTTCAGAGGTGTCGAGTTGAGCGTCGCCGATATCGACGATATCGCCTCTCTTAGCTTGGTCGAACGTGCGGAAAAATCTTGAACGCTCACACCTCCCATGTCCTGTACAGCAGAATAAAAAATGTGTTTTTTATCACGATAGATACTAAAAGTTGAAAATTGAAATTTTCATATCGCCTCCTCATAATATCTCTTAATTCGCAAAGCTTGTTCTATGGGCAAGCATTTTCCGTATTTTTTACTTCCTCGTAAAGGAAGCATTGCGAATAAAGAGATGTTATGAGGAAGCAATACGAAAATTTCAATTTTTATCTTTATTCAACGTCAACGTCGTGCTCGACTTTTAGCGCAACACGATTGTCCGATTCGGGTTCAGGGTAAAAAAATACATGGAATAATAAATATACCAACGTCGCGCTTGACTCACATATACATCGGGACATTTTTTCTGAACGTGATTTTTCGATGTTTTCGAACATTCTGAACATGCTTTCATTACAGTTTCGATTTTTTTGTCGCGAATCAAAACTTCCTTTATGAAGTAGCAACAAGAACATAATGTCGACGGGACAGAATTAAAATAACACGATACTAAAGTGTGTTGATCGATTAGTTCGATAAAGTGCAGGTTCGCCGTTAGGGTTTTAAAACGGAACGACTATTGCACTTTTAAATACACATTTCGTTCTACTCACCAATTGAACCTTTTTGTCGGTCACGTGCTTGTCCTTGTCCTTTCCCCCGCTGTATCTCTTGAACTGCGAGCTGATTTCCTGCCATCTAGTGTTGATGCTGTAGCGAACAGTCTCGGGATATCCAACGTTGAGTTTCTTCAGTTCGGCGCACAAGTTATTGAGCTTTTGGACTTGCTCGTGTTTCTCGTCGAATTCTTCAGTGAAAGTTTCTAATTGGCCCTCGTAGTTGTTCGCCTGTTCGAGTTTAGCCGGTACGTCGCGGAACCACTCCTCGAAATCGGCGATGAGCTTGCTGTTCAGCTTAAGCATCTCTTCCGCTTTTTGAGCTTGCACTCGTCTACCTTCGACTTCCATCATCACTTGATGCCACTTGCTTCGCAACTTGTCCTGATGATCGTTGTTTATCTTCTCCGCTCGGGCCGGATCTTTCGCGTGCACAGTCATCACTAGTCCGTCACCTTTGCTGATGAGAGCGGCTGCATCAGGAGCTAGGCAACTCACTTCGCCCTTCAGTATCTAAGAATTAAAACGTTCGCATGTATCGATACAGACAGGATAGAAGACGGTGGATTCTTGTTGACGATTTAAATTTCAGCCAATGGGGTCGCTTTGGGGCAACAACAGTGCCATCGCCAAAGGACACCCATTGGTGGAAAGTTGTACTGTTTGCAGACCGAAAATAATTGGCTGAATACAAATGACCCATTGATAAGTTAACAGTTAAACTAGTCAAGTCGTCTGGGCAAACTCGTAACTTTAAAGATGGGATAAAAAAAGATATTGGCAGAGGAAACAGTTATTCAGTTTTGACCCGTGCATAACCCACCGGTTTTTGACCCAAAACGGGGATACTGTTTGCATGAAATCAATATCTATCATATTAATTACCAACGTGGCGATATAGTTAAGAACACGACGTTGGCTACAAAAATATAATAGTAAATAAACAAATAGGCAACCTCGAGCCGTTTTGACGGATCTTTTTCGTTGGCAACGCCACAGATCGTCATCAGCATAACGTCCATTCTGCGCAGCATAAGTTGCGCAGCTTGTTCGAATTCGATAATGTTCCTTTCGAATCCAGTTCTGGACGAACCGATCGCCGTTCTATGAACTCTGCCCTCGGCACTGTGAGACTCATTTTCCACGGTCTTCGACACAACGCTTTTCTCCATCTGAGCCTGCGAAGAAGAAAAATCCATTGAATTTGTACAAAAAAAAACAAAACAGCAATCAATGGCTGAACGAGTTCATCGTTACACGAGCAACGCGAATCGCACCCGTGACGATCGGATTACGCGACAATCGAAAAAAAAAAATAGGCAGTTACCGCTAACAAGAAATCTCTCGCGTTCGGTGTTACCTTGTCCAAGAGGTGTTCGACATGCTTTCGCAGGGCTGAGTCCCCGTCGTCGGAACTAGAGGAGCTACAAACGTCGATTTCCGTATCATCGGAGAATATCAACGCGTCGTCGGTCTCTTTGTCGCTACCATAAAAACTTTCGCAATCCTCAACCGCGTCATCGTCGGTCGACGAAACTCTCGATCTTCTCGAAGTTTCAGAACAACCGTTGTTCCTCGCGTCCGTCGAGCCTATGCTGCCGACGATCTCGTAACTCTTCGATACATTGACCTCCCGCTTCAGTGTGACCGTCGATTTTTCGGTGATTTTTTTTCTCGCCCCATTGTGGGCGTTAGAATTTCCGCTCGTAGGTGGCCGAGGCTTTTTGTCATCGAGAATCAAGTACTCGGCGATGCTCTCGGAATCCTTCCAGGTCGTAACGGTCATTCGTTCGATCTCGTTGTTGGAGCTCGTTAGACGAAGACTAACCGGTCCGAGATCATTTTTTCCGGCGCTCGGTACGACCGACTTGTTGATCGATCCCAGCGCATTCTTTCTACGACCGTGAAACGGGGTGGGATGAAAATGTTCCTTCGTCGGAAGTTCGCCGGCCAGACGGAGAGTAATTTTCTTCGAATTCTTTGCCGGCAGAGCGCCGAAGCTTCTTCTCTTGAGAATCGGCACGAGTCGTTTGCATTGGTTCTTGTTGCTCGCCTCCTCGGAATCGCCGTCGATGGACTCCGGTTCGGTCTCGGTGTCCTCGATTATTTCGACTCTCTCGACGACCTGCGGCATCTGCCCGACGCTCACATTGGCGCTCGGCAACACGACGTGATTCTTCGGCGCTGCGATCGACTTCACGATCTCCATTTCCCGAACCGCCACCACGTGAAATGGATTCGGATTGCACTTCGCTGGTCTCGAGGTTTCCATCGGAACGAGGCTGTTGGTGGAAACTTGGGAGAAGAGCTTGCTGTTTTTTGATAGAAAAAATTCTTCGTCATCCTCGTCGGGCGAGAGGGCTTCCCTGTCGGGAGACTGCGAGGCGGACGAGTCGCCATATTGAACCATCTGGGGCTGCGAGGTCTGAACCACGTCCGGAATGGAGTTCATGTCCAATCTTCGTCTCGCGGCTCTGTCGATGTCCGCGACCCGGTCCTTTACTTTTTCCGGCTTGGTCGATGATTTTTTGCTTCGCACAGGCACGTCCACCGGCGAACTCTTCGGTGCGAGACTCGCGCATTGTTTATCGTCGAATGCCGGGTTGAGATACCCTATGCCGTACATTCCCTCGTCCCTGTCGCCTATCTTATTCGTTCTTTTGTCTGTGAATCTAGCGGTAGTTGGTGTACCGATGTCGTTTCGCTTGTACGAACGTAACTGGCCAATATTGTCTCTCCCCTTATAAACATCAACCGGTTTGTTGTTTATCGACAAATCATCAGTGATCTTGAGAATCCATCCCTGCGAAACACACGATTCTTAACTAATTTTTTGATTTTTTCTTTTTCCGATAGACTCGCGAACCAATACTAAGGAAGGTGAACCGAATGGAAAGCCTGATCGGCGTCAACGTTTACTCCCAGTGTGCGATCGGCGACAATACTTCAACCGTGCTTCGTTTGACCCGCAAAAATTTATTAGCATCCGACACCATTGAAGCTAATGAAACTACTGGAGTCTGGAGGAAAAATTTAACTCTTGGATCCGATAAGAGTATCGGAAATTATACATTTTTTTTTTTTTCTTTAACAATGATTGTTATTCATGTGAATTTGTCATTGTCAATTATTTCGCCTGTTAACAGTTTGTCCGCATTGTCAGCGATGAATTTCAATGTTTGGCGCCAGGTTTTTTTTAAAAATATTGGTCAGTTAATCGAATGCCAATAACTGAGTTCCCCATGAAAATTTCGTCCTCCGATAGAATTTTTTTGCGAGTGTGCAGAATGAACGACAGTTAGGTACGACAAAAGTGCAAGATGTTATTGGAATGTACGTTGATGAATGGAAGAAGCTAGGCCAAATCGATAAAACCATGCGCTTCGAATGTGCAATTAAAGCCTTTTTTGATTTTTTTTTTACATAGCCATCACCAATACGGAGAAGCCCGTCCCACCGCGATGGTGATTATCAGATATATCTACGATCATTTTCGTAGAAATGTCGTTTTTCTGTATTTTTAATGCATGTGCGAAAATACAACAATGATTGTTCAAGGGGAGAGACTCGGGTGCCAGAAAAACAGTACGTGAGCTATTTATACAATTTTGTTCAGTCACCCAACTCGCATATACTGCCTGTTCCATTGTCTCCGTTATATTACATATAAATCAATATACATGTGGAATATGTGTTTCGTATCGTTTACCCGGTACCGTTGAGAAGCAGAAGACACCTCTTGGACAGAACACCACCGTAAAACGTTTTTCCAATGCCTATTTTGTCTTTTCGATACCAATTTACATCACTTTTTCGTCGTTCACTTCAGTAGTCACTTGCGATAAAATATTCGCGCGTTGGCCTATCACGACTTGCCATTGCAAGGTCGAACCGTCGATATGTATTTTTTTTATTAAATTTTTTATTGACTGATAAATTACGTGAGATGTTCGGATTGTTACTTTTGAATACTTATCAGTAAGTACTTTATCAACGAGTACTCGAAATTTATTTTTATTTTGCGTACCTATTAATGAGCGCAAAAAGGTCGTATTTTCTCGACTAAACGGGCTGCTATTTTAGAGATTGCGTATTGCACCAAAAAAATTAGTAGTAGTTTACCAACCAATTATTCCATGTTATTCATTTTTATTTGTTAAAATTATCACAAACAAGTGTGCTGTATCAAACCGATCTGCGGCGATATCACGATCGGCTCACCACGGAAATCACGCGTGAATTCGGACAGAAAAAAATTGCACCGTTGTTTTCTCATCACCCTGAAGATATCTGCACGAGACTAAATTTCATCGAATTATGAAATGAACACGTAAAACTTTGCTCGAACAGGTTCACTTGTAGAATAAAATTCTACAAGTGAACATTGCTTTTTTCTTAAAGTGGTGCACTGTCAAAAATGAAATTTGTTGTCATGCGGATATCTTTAGGGTCATATTTTTTCGCATTTTTCCATCCGATTTTCGGACCGGTTTTGCTTGTTCAAAACAAGGGAAGAAAATATATTTTGTGGTAAAAAATATTTTTACTGCGTTAGTCCACAATACGTAAAAAAAAAAAGTTTGTTAAAAATTCCGCGAAATCGCCGCTCAACCGTATCACTGTTACGGCATCGTTGATTATCGACTCGCGAATTCGTTGCTTACCGTAGCCCTTCCATAAATGAAATGTTAACGTGTAAAGCGATTATAAGCCGCAAGTGAATAAGCAATGAGTGATCGAAAAAATATTACAAAGAAGCTTGGTCGTACACCGTGAAATACGAAACATTTTAATATCGTAATTTCGTTAAAGCATCGATATTTTAAGAACATAATTTACGTACGTGTATTCGTCCGGCTATCTCCTCCCACTTGGCGCATACAGCTGCCACTTTCGGATAGAAAGCGACGCGTTGCAGCTTCAAGACCTTCGGCTTCGCTTCTATCATCTCGCATTGTATAGCCTTTGATAAATTAAATTAAGCTGTATTGTATTTATTTTTGAAAATCGGTTCGATCGACCTTTTTTTTAAACAAACCTTGCATTTATCGAAGTGTTGCTCGCTTAGCTGATCTACCGGCATGGTATCCAATATATCGAGCTTTTTTTCTATCTGCAACAGCCATGCATTGATCTCATCGACGTTTGGCTCGTCCTGCAACGTTACGGAGAAAAATATTAGCCATTTTTGAACGCTGATTGTGATCACGATTTCGGACGGAGTTTGACTTGAAAAATTGTACAGCCTACCTCGACACCGCTACAAACGCGCAATCTTCTTTCCGTACTCGCCAAACGCCCTGCAACATCCAATATCTTATCTTTGAGCTGTTCCAAGTACATACGATCGCACACTTTCGTAAATTCTTCCTGACTCTTAAAAAGCTTCTCTCTGACGATATTCAGGCGTGGTATCACCTCCGTCAGGGTTTCCTATATACGAATAAAAATTAATAAATACGGTCAATTCAAGAACGGGTCGAAAAATAAAAACGATAACAAAATTAGTGTACTTTAACGTAGATCGCGTTGACTGGCAGATCTGGCATATTTTTTTGGGTATCCAATTCCTTGTTGATGCTCTCAACCGACATGTTTATGTACGTCATGTGCTTATACATGTCTCGCGACAATTCGAGTGCCGTTTCCAAAATCGCTTTCGATTCCGTTATCTGCAAGCCAAGCTTGTTGTACAATTTTTTCAACGTGTCGATTCGTTTGGAAATTTTTTCTGGATCCATCACACTCTTCTCCTCCACCAACTCCCGTCCCGTAAAAATGATGCTCTCGATTTCACTCTTTATTTCACTGAGGGTTTGGTAGAAACGCTGGAAAAAAGTTTTAAAGAACGCTTGAAAAATGCTCGTGTCCGATGTGTTCAAGACCCTTTACCAAGCTGTCGAGACCACCTTAAGGGTAGAGTCGCCTTTTTTCGGTCATTTTCAGATGTATTATGAGGAAACCAGTGAACAAATTGACTTCAAATTTTGAGGGCCTATTAAGAGAACATCTCGCTATCATCCGGACTACGGAAAGCTTTCAAATTTGGAAATTACAATTTGTAGGAAAATAATCATTTTTACAAAAAAATAAAAAATTGGAAAGTTTTCGAAATGGTGCCATCATTTTTGTAAAAAAAAAGAAAGAACCGATCGTACTTCAGACGATAGAGACTAGTCTTCCGATTATAAATATGCCTGGATTTTCATTTTCAGATAATTAGAACAGTTGCAATCGTGGTCCAGCACGTAAAGCAGTCTTTCAGCGCAGCTTGCACCACCTTAAGGATTCAATATAGTGACAAAAAATACCTGCATTGTGTGATAGTATCAATGAAAATATTATCAGTTTCATAGCAATAAACACAACAATTTTCTTTTTAAAAAATCCTAATGATACACCCGAAAATGCCCAAAAAGGGGTCTCTTCCCTTAAGGCGAACCAGACGTAAACTACGACTTACGAGGCAGTGCTTCAGTTGACCTTCGATAACTTCCGGATCTTCGGAGGCAAGTTCGAGCAAGCAGGTGGCTTCTTCGATCCCGCGAAGTTCTCTCAAAGCTCTCGAGAGCCGCGGCTCCAAATTAGTTGGTGAACGGAAGCGGTCAAATTTCTTCTGGACCTCCGAGAACTTCTGTTCAATCAGCGCCATTTGTTCCTGAAGCCTGCTAGCTGCTTCGTGTTTTCCTGATGCTTTGTACTCTTCGATCTGTGACAACATTTCGTCAAGAGTCGCTTGTTGACCCTCCATTTCACCAATTAATTTCTAATTCGAATAAAAAATTATTATGCATTACATTCCAATCGGTAATTAATGTTAATTTTTTTTGTAATAACAAAGTAGATTAATATTAACATCTTTTTAGTACTTTTGATCATGACAATAATCAAACAGACCTGGTAGTCATGAGGCAAATCGTCGGCAGTGAGGTCGCAGTCAAGCCGTGCTGTTAGTACCGAGTCTACTTGCGTTAGGGAGTTCTGGAGAGCTAGTATGCGTCCCTCGGATTGCTGAGCTTGCTTCACTGATCCTTCCAACAGTTTGGCCCGTTCCCCTGCCTACTCATCACAATACAACATTATTTGTCCCAACAGTCACTAGTATCCGGAATTCAATACAACAAATAATTTGTTTCCCTCCTCGTAAAGAACCTCATAGTTCTATTTTCGTCGAGAGTTTCATGTGAATATTTTCAAAATGTTACCAAACATCTAAAAATCGTATTTACAAGAAATTTGCGTCTTCGTGGGAATAAGAGTGTATAATAACACAACAGGAAAGCTTAACGTGAAAATTTCAAACTTTCAGGATCTTGTTATTATGAAGTTCGCATTTTTCAACAGCTAATTTACGAATCGATGCAAAGTGTATTAGCTGAAAAACCCAACCCAAGCATGATGTGGGATCGGACGTTTTGTCGATGATGCTATTTTACGTTGGAGCTTTTGTGAGAGTGAACTTCAGTTCGAACTTGGCCTGAATGCAATTTGATCTCAAGTCCACATACACGGTCCTTCATTCGATCCTCAGTATCTCTAGAAGATTGAAGACTGCAGCTAACTCACCTGCTTATTGAGACTTTCCCAGCGACTAGTCAGTGCCTCGACGTCATTCTGAATGGATTGAGTCATTATGTCATGCTCGATGAGTTGTTTACCTATTTCTTGAATCTTCTCGAAACGCGCCTCGGGACGATTGCGTATGTAGTTTTCCAAATCCTGGAACAGGAAATAAAAACTGAGCGATCGCTACTCTATTGCGAAGTGTAAGGTAGCTACTGCACGGAATTTCACTTGGTTGAGGACCCAGGCAACAATAAAAATCAGTCTCCTTTAATGTCAATAATAAATGCATACAATTTTGAATAAACAATTGAAAAAAATTAGCGCTCGTTTGACTAGTGTGCCACGCAGTATCTACCTTAATCTAGCTTTGTTCTATCGTGAGTTTCACTTACGTCAAGTTCTTCCGAAATTTCTTCGGCATCGGCAGCGCATTTCGTTGATTTTTTGAGTCTCCGGTCGAGTTTATCGAGCCAGTCACTTTCCTGGGCGACGAGAGCACGAAATTCTCCGTACTCGTGGCTGGCGTTCTGCAATTGCCTGTAACGCTCGTAGATCCGATCGGTGACGTCGGTCCATCTTGCGTTCAAAAAAGTGAAACGACGTCCGAGCTCTTGGACCGACGAGCCTTCCGAACTGAGAAGCTTGTCGTTGCCCATCTCGTTCAGGTTTCGAAACTCCTCGACGCGTTTGTCCAGTTTTTCTTTTAGGATTTGATACCCCCCTCGATTTTGGAAAAGTTCGATCGACAGTGTGATTTTTGTTTCCACCGGTATCGCTTTCTCGAGGCTCGACAACCAGTTGGTAAAGTCTTCGATACCATTTATGATCTACGAACAAAATTCAATTAAAAATTCGCCGAACTTAAATTCAAACCCAAGTCCAAACTTGATTTGGTGCTTTATAAAAAATTGATTCGACTTGCCTCGTCATTTTTTCTCAATGCATTCTCGAACTTATCGCCGTGGAGCTTCGCGCCGTCGACGATGGCGTTCCACTTGTCCGACACGGCCTCCAACCTGGAGTTTAAAACAGCAGAAAACTTGGGTTCCGAGTTTTCCAGCAGCAAGTTGGTCGATGTTTGAAGGTTCTCGATTGCGGGTTTCGTACTGTCGATGTCTTCGACGAGGGAGCGGATTTGTTCGAGCTTGAACTCGGTCGTCTTGACATCCTTCACTTGGGCATCTTCCGATACTTCTTCGAGATATTTTGAAGTTTTGTCCAGCCAGTCTTCGAGCCGGCACAGCTCTTTTTCGAATGTTTTCAGAGTCTCGATGTCTAGAGACGAATAAAATTACTTTGAAACTTCGAACCTTTGAATTTCGTTCTCAAATGCTGCTCACGAATTATGGTTTCAACAGCTTAATACGTGGGGCATTGTCAGGTTAACGAGTTTACAAGTATCGATCAGATCTTAGGAGTTCCCCAACAGGTATTTCATACGGCGCTGCTTTTGCAGCCAAGAGTGTAGCAATAACCGCACCTAGTACATTTCAGAGTACTAAGCCTAGAATAACGCTTATCGCATGCAAACCTAATTGTGGCAAGTACTTGAAAAAAGTACTAAAGAAATACTTCAAGCACTTGTGATACTTTGTACTTAAAGTTTTTTTTTGTACTTTGCCCAGCTGTGCTATATTTTAGCTGTTTTATATCAAATCACTTCTTTGTATCTTTTTTATGACCGTATGGGTACATTATATAAGCATACGCGCACTTGCATGAGAAATCTCGTCAAAAAGGGCGTGTTCCGTGAATAAGTAAAAAAATGATAATATAAATATAAAACTTTAAACCTAATTTTGGTCTTTAAATCTGTTTGCACTCGAATGGAAGTTTGTAATGGTTCGGTTTACCTTTTGAGAGTTTTTGCTGTCGTTCATCCAAAATGACCGGAATATCGCTCCACTTGGTATTAAGATCCTGCAACTCATCCCTTAGTCTCTGTGCCAATGATTCATCGCTCATTTTTCCAATCAACTCTTGGCCGGTAGCATTGACGTACTTGAATTTCTTCTCATATTCTTTCAGTGTTTTTTGCAGCTCCTCGAATCTGCATCGTTGTTTTTCCATCGACTCGTGATCGGATACGACGGCGTGTTCGGACAGCAAAACGCTCTCCGCGTTGTTTATGAATGACAGAAGTTCGGCCACAGTGTCGCTGTACTTCTTTGGAGGACAATTCACAGCAACGGTGCTCAGCTCAGCGAGTCGATCGGATAATCTAGAAAAGTTTTGACAATCATTTGATCGTACGAAAATACACCGTGCATGGTGAAATTTATTATCCGCGTATGGTGCAACCAATTGGTGACCTATGAAAGACGTTTTTGATCGGCAATTTTTTTCTGTTAGAAAGACAGATTGAAAAGAAGAAAAAAAATGTCGGTGCATAAAAATCATACTGGGACCTACTTTTTCAGCAAATTGTCCCAAGCCGCCGTAAACATTTTTGTATCCTTATCGATGTCAGCAGCATCCTTTCCAGCGGCTTGAGTTCCCGCCGAATGTTTAGCTTTTGCAACGAGTTTTTTAATACGCTCCTCGTGAGATTTCATTGACTTCATTTTGATCTGCGTCACAAATTTATTCGTAAAAGAATTAACTTTTGTTACACGAATTAATTATCGAACATATATATCTTAAAAAATAACAAATGCGATTGGCTTACCCTAAGTGGCTCAATCTGATTATTTCCTCGATTAGCCTCGAACCACTTCCAATAACCATCGTACATCATATTCAAATTCGCCAGTTCAGATCTGAACTGTTTGACCTCCACCAAAAAATCAATCCGTTCTTTAATCTCTTGTAAACGATTGTTCGTAGCTTGCCAACAATTTTGGACATCATTGATCTTTGCTCTTTCCTCGTGGTACGGTTCATCGGCTCGTTCAAGTTCCTCGACTAGCCGTTTACCAGCCTCGAGTACTCTCTCGTATTCGCTCTTATGCGACTCCAAATCTGCCACAGTATCCTCGTAAACGACTCTTCGCTCTTCGACGCTCAACTCGTCGAAAACACCTTCGGAACGTCCTATCTCCAGATCCACGTAATCCAACCACTTGTACAAATTGGACAAAGACGTTTCGAATATTTGCCTCGTTGTACTGGCCATTCGTCTCTTTTTCGAATCGCTGTGTTGATCCGACTGGAAAAACAAAATGATAAATATAGTCATGAAATAGGAAACGTTGAGTGATTAAACATAGCGGTATGAAAAGACATAAACATACCATGTCGGAAAGTTCTTTCTTGTACGCGATGCTCGTAACGGTTTCGGTCATCCATTCGGTTCCAGCGACAACGGTCGTTTCGGTATCGGTTTTCGTGTCGAACTCAAAACCGGAATTCGATATCTTTATTGGAAAAAATACGAAGGATTGTTTATTGATATGCCATTGTTTTCGTTAGTTTCTATCGATCTCTCCAAGGACTAAATGGAAAGTTGAAACTTAAGGCACGAACTACCTTAACGTAAGCTTGAACCCGATTTAACTTTACCGTTAACGGATAAACTTTGACACACCAGCGAATATGATTAAGATTTTCTATGTTCATATTAATTAATACAAGGAGATTAGAAATTACCCTTTGGCTCTGAACTTCCATAATTTGTCCCACGGCTTCCAATTGATCTTGCAAATTCTCGATCTTTTCCATAAGATCGTTACATTCCACGGACGAACCATCAACGTCCAAGTCTTGAACGGATTTTTGCAATTCCACGAGTTTCTTGTCGTTGGCGCTCATCTCGAATCTCAGATTCTTAAGTTTCTTAACTCTTTCCAAAACTTGTCCGATCTCCGATACGGGCACAGCTTCCATTTGCTTCAAAGTTATCTCCATCTCGTTGAGCCAACCGACAAGTTTCTTGTACTCGTCGTTGAGAAGTTTCCAATCGGTCGTGAAAGATCTCAGCTTTTCGGATCTCTCCTCTTTCCACTTGCAAATGTGACTCCAACGTTCGCTAAGCGCCGACAAGAGATCTTCCATCTGGGCGTAAACAGCTTCGGAATTTTCTTCGTCGACAACGACAACCATATTCCTCAGAGCGTCGACCAAGACTTGTTGATCCTGTATGTCCTTCTCGAGCTCGTTCAATTGTCTCAATTGTTCGTTGAGGCTCGCGTGGCTCGGCTCGCTGACTGCCATGTGGGAAATACGATCTTCGGTTTTCGTTAACCACTGGCGCAGTGCGTCCAATTGCTTCTTTTGCATGTCCATCAGAGCCTGTCGACAGGTGTTAAGAATTCTCAAGTTCGGAACTGTGATGAATAAATCCAAATATTGTCGCCATGTGTGAGTATGGATATGTGGATCGGTGCACCGGGAAAAATAATTTCGTAAAATGGAAATACGAAATTACGTAAAAATAATTTTGTTAATTAAGTAACAAACTCGTTTGTTTAGGTTTGGACAACAGAATTGCTTCTCATGCCGTCAACAATTGTAGTTAGTACCTTGTTTGTAAAACTACAGCCGAATGGTGCGATCGGAAAATAAAAAAATTAATTATTCTGGATGTTTGTGGACAATAATAACAAACAAAAAATTGTGGACGTTTGTCGACACTAAGTGTTGTACAAACTTTGTTTGTAAAAAGTACAAACTTTTACTTACGATGTATGAGTGTAAAATCGAGCGAGAGTCTCGAGCATCGAATACTGCATGCTGAGTGTCGACCATTGACTGTTTGAAATTTTAATTTGTGAAGATCATGTTTTCTCCGTTACCTCATGAATCTGTGACTGTCGATCCATCGCCCGCAATCGCAAGCCCTCCCAGCGCGCATTCAGCAAAGACATTTGAACGCGGACCTCGTGCTCCTCATCCTTCTGAAGTCCACCGTCTCCGAGAAGTCTCGCTCCTTCCTCCATAACAGCACTGACGCCGTCCTGGTGCCCGGACAACTCCATCAGGAAGGTCTCGTGTTCGTGAAACTGCTGCTTCAATATTTCCAACGTGGGGCCCGTTTCCGGCGAATTGTTCAGTTTGTCTTCGGCTTCGAGAAGCCAAGTGAGGACATCCTCCAGAGCTACCTGGTAACCGCCGAGCTCAACCGAGACGTTTGTTGCTAGACTCATCGGACGCGATCCTGGCATACCGAAAGTCGCCATGGACAGAGCACTCTGTAACAAAGCTTCATGTTAATACTGAACGTTGATTTATTAAGGATAGTCTCCTTTTTTCGAGCATTTTCAGGACTTTTATCAGGAAATTTTTCAATCCATTTTTTGTGTTTTACACTGAGTGAATGTTTTTATTCATATTATTACATAATTTGGAAATTTCATTCTCACGCAATATTGAATCATTAAAGTGGTACAAGGTGCGGTGTAGGCTGCCTCTTTGCAACTTAAGATCGCAATATCTCAGCAACCCATGAACAGATTGACTTCGAATTTGAAGTGTCTATTAAGAGGAAAATTACGATTTGTAGGGAATTAGAAAGTAAAAAGATGAGTTTACAAAAGCGTCTCGGATCATTAGAACAGTCGCAATAGTGGCCCAGGTCATAAACCAGCAGTCCTATAGCGCAGCTTGTACCACCTTAAGAATTGAATGTTGTGTGACAAATAAACGTCTGCAGTGTGTAATACCAATAATGCCAATAAAAATATTTACTCAGTTTCGCTTCAATAAACACATCAATTTTCATTAAATTATTGCTGATAATACACCTGAAAATGCCCGAAAAAAAGGCGACTTCACCCTTAATTATTATAAGCTATAAATATAATAATTAACTATAAACGTTATAGTGCGGAAGGAACTAGAAAGTCGGCAGCCTAAGTTAAAGCTGACCATTGATAAGGCGCATTACACCATAATTATTATTGCCGTAACGTTAGAACACCACATGTGTATTAAGATTGTCTGTAACTGTAACTATCAACCTATCTTCTACTATGTTTTTAATATTCTGCCCGCAGGAATTCTATTTAGACTATGCAGCTTACTCTGCCTGAATTTTACGTATGCTACTTGTTGATGGGGGACGAAGTCCCGTGAACAATAATAACCGCTATTATTATTATTATTATTAATGGAAAGCATTTGTGTCAGTTCGAACCCGAGTCCCGATTTGAATTGTGTCTTCACTTAAGTTCACACGGTAGGACGGAAGGAGGCTTTTATTTCATTACCTCCGTGCCCGGCGTTGTTACTGGACTGGAATCGCTTGTGACCAATACGTCGATGTCACCCACGTCATCCCCTGTGTGAGGCAGCGATTGGAACAAGCACATGACGTACATCATTATCGACTTTTTGTCCGGTACCGATGTATTGACGTCTGCAAAAAGTTCACAATATTTGCTTCCGTCTCCATTCAGGTTCACCCTGGGAAGACTCCGCTTTAGCGGCTAGTTCGGAAGTGATAATTAATTTACCTTCTGGATCGAGCAATCGTTCGATATTCAAATGATCCTGAGCGAGTCTGAACGCATGATCGAGCCTCGCATTTGGATGCTTCCTGGCAATACTGTTGAAATCAAAGAGTTGCGGCCTCCATCGATGCAGAATTGCATTGAAGGCCAATCCGTCGGACCATGAAGTGGTAAAATTCTTGATGTCGACCCCAGGATAATTCTGAAAAACCCAAATCCATTAAATCGGTTTACATCGCACGAAGCGATTAAAATGTGCCGTTAATCGTACCTGAGAATTTTGGCGACACCAGGCCAGCAAAGTTTTCTCCAAATTCGTTTGCTGCAATTCCGACATCAGATCTTTGAGATGGTAGTGCACCTGCCGGAGAAGAATTCGTCAGTTCACAGACATTGATAATCGTACTCTCACCTGCATACAGTAAAAACTCGTAAAGCATGACTGTCGGATCAAATCGCCTTACGTAATGTTGCGTAAATTGCGATAGGCATGAGTGTCTCGCATACCGTGTGTGAATGTGAGTTTATATGTGCGGTGTGTGTGAGTTGTCCAGTCGCCTGGTATTTTATTATTGTGTAGATATCGCTCGATGATAAGTTTTGCGGACTTGAAAACATAGAGGTGGAGTTTGAATAACCGGTAGATTTCATTCAGACCGGAAAGGGTTTGAAAAGGCCAAGAAAAGAGGCCGAAAAGTTCGATGATATTTCATTCAGTTAGTCGTAATTTCGATGATTTTTTATTTTATTAGCCATAATTTCGATTATTTTTAATTTAGTTATCCATAGTTTCGATAATTTTTAATTTGATCATATTGTTTAATTAGTTAGTTCAAATATTCATCTGGCGAGTCTTTTGTGACATTTATTTTACGAAGATGCGCTCGCATTCGTGAGAGGAATTGACGAAATTTCGGAAGAACTTTACCTGCCAATGTAGAATGATACTCCACACCAATCCGAGAGTCAGTTTTGGATTGCCGTCTACGATATCATTGCTACTTATGTTGACCAGTTTTACCTACAAATTAAACAATGAAAATGGTCGAACTTCCATTTTTTTTGTTTTTGATTTTTTTTTTCCAAAAATTAAATCATATTCGCGATTATTGGGACCATGCATTTTTGTCACAATTTTGGGACACGTTCGATACGAAATATGGTAAAACTCACATTATTCTGTTCCAAGATTTGCAGTGCCTTGTTCACATTGTTCAAGTGGTGAACTCTCATCCGACCCCTTTCTCTTTTCTGAAATATTGAAAATGTTTCGTCCATCAGTGCTCAGCTCGATAAACTCGTTTTTTTTACATTTACCAGCAGCACCAGATCGCTGCGTGTGCCCGAGAATTATTGGAAAATGGTAATCCTCGCAAATATTAATTTCGCCTCTGGAGCGGGACATTGCATTTTTGTGCATCGGATATTTTTTGTATGTTACAAAAAATATTTTTTTAATTTTGATATAGTATAAAAAATTTCCAAAAGTGCTTTAAAAAAAAAATAGATCAATCCTCGATGGTGCAAAGCAATAAAGTTCGCGTTACATTAAATTGGTAAGAATAAAAAAAATTTAAGTCGTCCAAGGAAGTCGAGAAATAGTGCCGACCGGAGCCGCGTAGTACGTGAGCTGCATCCTTCTTACGCTCGAAGCTATACGATAAATTCTTATCCGCCTACGTCGCGATGACTTAATGGACTAAGGGGTAACCCTTGCAATTTTTCGACAAAAATGGTATTTTTTTTAAAAAATTTTTTAGAATTTTTTCTTTACTGAAGTCGGTTGGTAAATATGCCACTTGAAAAGAATGGCGAAGGTTTTAATTCGATATCTCGAAATTTTTTGAAAAAAAGTGCCGTTTCGCAAAATTTAACATAGGATTCCCTATGCTGGAAATGGTCAATTTTAAAAATTTCTAAATAGGTTCCAGTTTTACGTTTTCTGTGTGGAAATGGGTCACCTGAAGCGAATGGCGGTGGTAGAAATTCGAAATCTCGAAAAAAAAAAATTCTCCATTTTGAAAGTGGAAAAATGAGAAGGTAACCCTTACAATTTTTCGACAAAAATTGTATTTAAAAAAAAAAAAATTTTAGAATTTTTTCTTTACTGAAATCGGTTGGTTTCAGTTGGTCTGTGCATCAGAGTCTCGGCCGCTCCATGCAAATTTTTCTCGACGCTCCTGCCATCGACACAAGACAATATTATAAAAAAAAGCCAAGTTGCATTACGTTGTGTTCCATCCCCAAAAATATATATTCGTATTAAACCAAGAATGAAATGAGTTTGACTCAGCTGTACGGCACGATTGGGCGTCATGGCTATTATTTCTAGAATGCAAACATCGGATAAATATGCAGTGGCGCATATCTCACGTATGCTTTCGATGTGAGAACTTCCAGGAGTGACAGAAGACGGTTTCCATCTCGAAGGTCAACGAAGAGATCCGAGACGGACTCGTGATGATTCTGCAAAAAAAAAATTAAAATAAATGCCGCGACGGTTCTTCATAATTATCGGCCGAGTCCTACATAATTTGATACAACAAAAAAAAATGCAACACAGAGATCGAATACCTTGGAACGCAAACATCCGACTTTCGCTTCAATTTCGTTACATTACTATGTTAACAGAGCAGCAGCCCATAAATTCTGGAAATTTTGATTACCTTAAGAAGCTGCGAATTTATCCATTTGGCGAAGGTTTTCTTCTGCACATCTTCCCGCTCGTCTGAAAAGAAAAATACGTACGTAAATTAATGGTCGAACAATTCATTTTTTTTTTTGTTCACCAACAATTAAGACTGCTGCTGCGCGGAACGACGGTCAAACCAGTGCTAAATTTGCACAATTGTTTATGAAAAATGATGATGTATTAATGGTGGTGGAAGCTGATTTGTATTATTGCATGGGTTCTCGATCGAGGAAACTATCGACAACGATGTTTTTGCAAATAAACCGATAAATGCAAATTTCCACGACGATACATGTTCGGTGAGTTTTTTGAACGATCAATGCTTATTTTCCAACCAATTTCAATGTACCACGGTTTATTTTGTTCCTCAAACGTTTCTCTACGAATTCACAGAATATATTTTTTAAATAGTTTTGGCGGTTTAAAAAATGACAGCAGTTTGTTTGTGGGAAAAAAGTCACCGGTTAAACAATGGGCCGTATTTGTTAAACGGTCAAGCCTTTAAAAAATCTGCTCGGTGAATGCGTAGAGGAAAGTTTAAGAAACAAAATGGGCCGTGGTACCTTAAAATCGGTTGAAAAATGCGGATCTTACGATGAAAAAAACTCAACATGAAATTACTACCATTCGTTCAACCATCGACAGAAATCCTTCGTAAACAAACACTCGTCATTTTTTAACGTAAAATACTATCGAACATCTAGACGGTGAATTCGTAGAGCATCTTTCAAGGAAGAGAATGAGCCATGATACATCAAAATCGAGCAAAAATGCCGTGTTATCCTCTGACAAAACTGAACAAGTATGTACCTTTTTGTAAATTAGCACAAACCAGTTAATATTTTTGCAAACCCATTGCAATTAATGTTTTTCTAGGTTAAGGACACCTGCTCTAATATAAATAACCATCCACCATAATCAAAACATGCGTAAAAGTTTGTACAAACATATTGCAAATGTGGCACTCATTTGACAAGTGCAAAGCACATCAACCTCCTTAAGTCTCCGAAACATGGCGTTCCTCCCCGAAATCTCAAAATCAGCGAAACACTAATGGTAAATACCATTTCCATTTGGCTTGCATACATTCCATAAATACGCCTTCGTCTCCCCACCGAGGAGTTCGACGGACCCTAAATGGGGTCTCTTTTTTTGTAATTTCCCAACTCGTACCCGGTCGGTGTAACTTATCTGGTTCAGTACTGTACGCAAACGGTTGTCCCGACTTTCTTTTAGCTTTTTTCTCGTCCCGTTCGCTTAATTCACAGATAGAGATGTATTAGCGTCCCCCCCCCCCCCCCCCCCCTCTGCCCGGTCATAATTGAGCGAATGAACGAACAAGGGGCCAATGACACGGCGCCAGTGTGGCAACGAAAGCACTAAATGGAAATGCGTGCAGACCCGTCTGTGTGTGTCGTTTCAGAGAGACGCGACGTCGCATTCCTATTTGGACACTTGTCGTAGAAGCACGTACGATATTACAGTAGCTTGTGTTGCGCGGCGGGCTGCAGCTTCTTTGTACAGTCGGCATGGTCTACGGGTCGAGAGGTGCGTCTCACACCAGACGAGACCGAATGGAACGCGGATCCGATGCGTCGGTTTCGCGCCGGCAGACACGGACAAGAGAGCAGGCCAACCACTGAGCACAAATGTGACTTCAATTCGAGTCGAATTGAGCGTTTCGAGAAACTTCTGTTAAATTGGGATGACCCTGAAGATATATCTGTGTGACATCAAATACCATCTACCGCAAGTCTCTGTCAATGCACTGCTTTATGGGGAAAAAATTGTTCACTCGCAGAACTGTATTCTCTGAGTGAACTTACCCGAGCGAAGTTTCTACGATGCGAAGCCCTGACGTTATGACTCGATGAAGTTTAGTGTCACGCAAATATCTTCGGAGTGATAAATTCATGACGATTCACTCGTCGATAGAAAGTCTCGGCGATTTCCCGCCCGTATTGCACGCAAGGAATGTGGTTATTTTAACTGAGAGGGCAAAAAGGGGATTTTCGTTAGGCATACCGGCTGCGCGTGACGTAGCTCGCGACTATTACTTAACAGGCGGGACAACCGACAGCTTTTAAATGACGGTAACGCGTAACGGGTTTATCTGCCTCTGTGTTCCCTCTTATCTTATCTCCGATGAGAATAAGCATGCTAACGGTATACACGTGTGGAAGGGATGGGGCGCACAGTACTACGTACGCAAGGCGATCCGTCAAAGGATGTGCTGGTATCGCACGAGGAGACCGTACGCACGCTATATATGCAATGTCATGTATATAACACGAGAGTTGGACGAAGAATACGCACAGTAGAATCTGAGACGGTCTATAGAGTCAGCGATACAGAAATCGCTGAAAATATCAAAGTTAAGTGAAGTTCAACAGAATTTAACTAAAGTTTCTCTAAACGCTCGGTTCTAGTGAAATTAAAGTTACATTCGTACTTATTTGGCCGCTCTCTTTTCTGTGTCTGCCGACGTACTATGTACGCAAGAGCGATCCGTCAAAGGATATGCTGGTATCGCACGGGGAAACCGTACGAGCGCCATATATATGCAATGTCGTAGATATAGCACGACAGTTAGACGACGAATACGTACAGTAGAATCTGAGGCGGTCTACACAGTCAGTGATACAGAAATTGCTGAAAATATCATTGATTCAAGCGAAAATATCATTGATTTAAGCGAAAATATCATTGATTTAATAGTTGGGTTATTTCTATGCTTATGATGTGTACCCTAAATTTGTGACGAGTGCATGAATCGAAAAAGTGCTCGATTCGTGTACTCGTTACCTCGCTTCGCTCGGGCAGCAAACTTCACACTTTTCTGATTCTGACTTGAAACTTTTTCTGACGGGTTTACCGATTTATGAGATTATGAATTCTATCAGTCCTCCGAACCTCTTACTGGTCTAACTGGTGTACCTTGTATCTTAAAAAAAAAACCATACTTTTAAGTCCCCAAACAATCAGCCGCTCTAGAGATTTTTTCGATCTGAAACTTTTGTCGTGCCCGATATTCGCATCAAATTTTAAAAATGTTATTCAACAATAACTCAATAATACCATCGATGTCTAAAACTCCGGCGAAGTTGGTGTTTCCTCCAAAGTCCGAAACAATTTTTTTCTCACAAAAACGCGTCTGTCACTAGTCTAACTGGTGTGACTTTGTGGTTAAAAAAAGCATACTTTTAAGTCCTTTAACAATCGATCCCCACTCCGGAGATTTTTTTTTCAATCTGGAACATTTCACCAGAACGTTTATAAACAAAAAAAAATCGTGCCCAATTTCCTCGTCAAATTTACAAAATGATATTCAACGATAACTCGATAATAGCATCGACATCCAACATTTCTGCTTATCTCGTCATTCCCCGAATCGAAAAAAATTTCTCTCTGCCAAAGGCGAGTCCGCGATGACAGCATCGATACGCTCTCCGAACTCTCGTCCAGCCTCTACACATACGCGTGCACCTTAGCGCAAATGCCAAACAAACACACACAAGCACGTACCTATATAAACGACTTCCATCTTGATGCGTCGCGACGCACCAGCGTCGCCTTGCCGACTCTCGTCGGTCCTCGGAACGGCGATGATATCCGAGAGTAACGAATACAGAGCACTGAATTTATTTTTCTTTACCCACCGCGTACAACGCGACACTCTTCAAGCTCAGTATTCATCCGACAGTAGAATAACATGAAATCACATTCACCGCTGCTGCGATCGCCCGGAGACACACGAAGAGGCCCAAAAAAAAAAAAACACGCACTCACTTGTCACACATCGGTAAGCGAAAACAATGCAATACTAATTTGTTTCTTTCGCGCAAACTTTGAGCCGAACGTCGTTTATAATCGAGAATAAGGCGCGCCGGCTGCCGGGAGTTAAAATCCCTTCCCCGATGTCCACGAAGTCAACGATAACAGTGTACTCGGAGCGCTCGGCACATTTCACAAACACACGCACGCATTCACACACGCCCGACGTTCAGCTCCCGAGGCACTTGTTGATTCACACTGTCAAGAACACACGCTCGCTCGCTGACCCACAGAGGCAAGCTGTGTATCGCCTCTTCCATCTATATCTATATATGTATATTTTTTGTAATGTTTGTTTTCACACCGAGAACCACAAATTGTATGTACAAACGATTTTCAGAGATATTACTTTTTTTGTTTTGTTTTTTCGATGAATTTAACAAGATTTTTTACTTCACATCGTTGACCAGTGTGGGCCGGAGGGCCGCGATCGTCGATTGGCGAATAGGGGAGGGGGATTCGGCTGGCGATACGAGAAAGGGTGGGAGATGAATATTCGAGGCCGTTATGACAAGACGAGCGAGGCGACGCGAGAGCGCTCAGATAGGAGAAAAACTCGAAAGAGCCTCGTCGTTGGAAGGATCGTCGTACGACTGCGCGCGACGTGCTCGCTCGTGCTCGCTGGTAACCCGACTGCCTGGCACGCCGGTGCACCCGTCCCGTACGTCGAAGATGTGGCAACGTCGCCACTGAGGGGCCCCATCCGTCCCTCCACAGCGAACCACGTTGCTGTTCCCGGGGCTACACGTGGGGACCCCGAACGAGATGCGAACGAGCAACGGGACCCCCTCGATACGGTCCAGCCCGCGAAATCTCGAGGACGCGGAGTTTCCTTCCAGCTCGAATCGCAAACTCAAACTTTCCCTTTCGCGCGATTTTAGTGCAGTTCGGAGGTTTAGATAGAAATTAAAAGACGATGACTTATCGGTGATATTTTGTTTCGGCGTTCAACGGGACGCGTGCGCGTCTCCGGTCGTTCTCGAGAGATCGAAATTAAATCGAGCCCGATGACGTAAAAGCCGCACGGAAAAAAGAAGTGTATCTGGAAAACATATCGAAACCATCGAATATATTTTTTGCGCTAAGATCCAAAAAAAAAACGATGATGGATGTTAATTTTAAAAAGCGATCCTTTCAACCTTTTTATAGAGACACGTCGTTTAGGAGGTTCGAGCGCTTCGCACTGGTCAAACGCTACTTTTTTTGAGTCGTTTACCGAAACTTTTACGCATCTGTTGATTAGAGTGGATGATTGTTCGTATGACAGCGAATGTCCTCAGCCTGGAAAAACATTAATCGCAATGGATTTGCAAAAATATTAACAGCCTAGCACAAACCAGTTGATATTTTTGAAAATCCATTGCAATTAATGTTTCTCTAGGTTAGAGACACCTGCTCTAATATAAATAACCATCCACCATAATCAATACACGCGCGAAAGTGTCCACAAACGACTTGAAAAATGTAGCACTCGTTTGGCTACTGTGAAGCGTTTGAACCTCCCCGAGCTCGCCTATATTGTCAGATAAGAGGTGTCGTTGGATTCGATAAACACCGGAGGCAAATTTTGTCCACCTGCAATGTTTGTCGAGCGATCTGTGTGAAATGTCCGATAAGATTTCATTGCCAAGGAATTATTCGGGATGTTGCGCCGAATGGAACAAAAATGTTCGTCGATAGTTGCAGTCGAGGTTACCGCAGGAGCCGCCCAACCGTAGTGCGGTGCGGTGTCGCGAGGCGGGCCGGTGAATTGGGCCCCACGCCGACGTAAAAGAATCTGGTGAGGCCCAAGTGGGTACCGGCGAACAGGACAACATAAGAACGGGAAGAGGTATTTATTCTCACTCGACAGGTACTCAGGCTACATACCTGCCAGCTCACTTACATGGGAGATGTTAAGGTAGCTCACGCGCGGTGGACTGGAGGGGATTGGCAAGAAGGCGTGCGCAGTGAAGGGCTCTCGCAGCATCACAACGCGCGAACACATCGGCAGGTTTTCCCGCGCAAACTCAAAGATCCGTTTGAAAACTGGACGATGACGCGTCCTTAAATTTTTCGGTGGTTATCTAATATATTCTTAACTTAAGGGGAAGTGAAATATCGCGGTCGGTAATGAAAACTGTAATGAACTTTTCTCAAGGGTGCTAATTTTTTTGAGGGAAAAGCAAATTCGAGCCGTGTGCACACGGTAATTTCGCATCGGGCCCGAATTCGTCTTTTTCTCAAAAAAAATTGCACCCTTGAATAAAGTTAAGTTGAAAATTGCAACTGTCGATCTCACACTCATGGCCCCGTCACGTGACTTTGACTTCACCTTAAAATCGTTTTTTCGAACTAAATTCTTGGTGGATTACCGTTACTGCATTACAATACCTGCCGATTCTCGGGAGTACCGGTAGTCGGTAATGTAGATACCGGCTTTCTCCAAAGGCTTTCAACAAAATGATGTTGGCGGAGCAATGCCGCTACCGCTACGACGAATTTGATGGGTGATATCTCGTAGCGTCGAATCACGTTGCGAGATACTGTGTTTCGCGATGATAATGCCGGGATCCGTGACTTTTCGATTGAACGAGAATAACATGAATGACTAATGCTATCGTTTCATTAACTCTGATAAAATGATAATAGTATATTTCGATGCAAGTGCGAAAAAACTTTTTCTGACGAGTGTTGCAATCACACGAGTTCAGAGAACGTTTTTTGCGCGAGTATCGAACAAAATTTTATTTCACACAAGTCGTTACCTGTTGTGACTTGTTGAGCCAGCGCCATTGTTTTGTCCGTTAAAAACCGCGGCCCGTAGTCATTCGACGATTTCGATATCGAGAAAATACAAAACGACAACACGAACGCTGCACGAAAGATCGAACGAGGTGAACGATAGGGTAGGAGAGTAAGTCATTGTATGTGGCCGGCCACGATCGACGCGCGCACGTTTCCATATCCGTGGCAAGATTGACTTCCCGGACGGCGAACAGGACACGATACGAAAAATTTGCATGACGGTTTATTATCGAGAAATAGCTTCAAAAGACGCGAAATAATCAATACGGAGCGTTTACGTACCTTTCGATAGAGTTTGTTTCGATCAATAAGCCGACTTGGGAACCGGAATATAACGAGATCTCACGGTACGGTTGAATTTAATGCACTCAAAACAGCAACCCGAAGAACGACGTCGAAGGAGCACTGCACTTTCGAAACTGCGAGATCGCGCATAGTGCGCATGCTCCCCACGATTCCGCGATGACCGCGCCAACGGTTTTTCATCCCCCCTCCCAACGGCTGAGCCGGCTGTATCAAAGTTTACGGCAATTTGTTTCAAATTTTTTTTTAAACCCGCACTCACCTATTTCCGCCCATGCATTACACATACGTCCCATCAGCGATATTAATTACCAACCTTTCACTTTGTTTGTTGTTGCTGAGAATTTCTGTTTCAACAGAGAGAGATAACAGACCATTCGTGCCGACAGCGCCACGATCATTCCCATCTCGTTTGCTCGCAACGCGCATGCTCGTCGACGAAACGCTGTTAGGACAGAAGTCCCCGCCGTTCGTCGACTGCGTGGTTATGCTTATGAGTCTTTAACGTCTTATCGAATATATTGGAAGCTATCGAGGGATAAAATAAATATGTATCTGCAATACTACTTGGATGCGAACGGCGACCGCGTCTACACGTTGAAAGTAAGTTCCGTAAATATTGTTTACTTCGGAAGAATTATTGACTTTCGGATTGCCCCTTGTTTACACGTGTCGCGTGGACCCCGGAACCTTCAAATTTGGATATACCAGCGCTTTTTCAATAAAATATTCATTTTTTTCTTTCAGAAAGTCGATCCAAACGGAAAGCCAACGTTGTCCGCCCATCCTGGTAAAAAATAAACTCATAACTCCGATTATTTTTAATTTCCAGCCGCTTCAGCCTCTCCAGTCTTTTGTACCTTCGTCTCTCACGCATGTAGATCTGGTGTAAACTTTTTTTGATGAAAGGTTTCATCCCTCTTAAGGAAACGATAAACACGTATGAGTGCAAGAGACACAGTAAAAATTTTGAATATATTTTTCCCCGAAATGATTCTGTACGATGAAAAACAAATTGCGTGGCTCACAGCGTTAATCAAATACGCAGTGAGCCCCACAATTGGTATTTTATTTTATAAAACTGTTTCGAAGTAAAACACGTTTGGAATATTTTGAATATTTATCTTTATCTTAAGCCCCCTCTTAACGACGCTGAATTTGCAATAACAAGAAAATGTTTGTCTTTAAACTTGTATAATATACAATTATCGAGTACCTGTGTAATGCGCAATGTTCATTTCAGCTCGTTTTTCACCGGAGGACAAATACTCTAGGGAACGCATTACCTTGAAGAGACGCTATGGTCTTCTGCTGACGCAACAACCCATGCCCACATATTAATGATCTTCCATCATATCCGTAATAAATTTGGCTCTTCGCTGTAAGGTGCCGCTTACAAATTCTAAGGAAAAACATCTCGGGCACAGGAATGGATAAAGAAAAAAAACACTCATTTTTCAATGCAGTTTACTTACATTACCACATGTTCCTGTATGTATAAAAAATAAAACTAATCCTTCGCATATCGTACAACAGTATTTTGTGTCTTCTGTGTTCGTTTTTTCCATTTTTTTTTATCCAAGTTATTCAACAGATATACACAAAGATGAAAAAAAAAACAATTTAACATGCAATCGAAATATCGAATTTACAGAAAAACTTCCTTTTTTCTACATAATTTAACACTCCGTCACGATTACGAGTAGATTTATGTATAATCTCATTGAGTACACGCTTGAGAGAACACGCTAGCTGAGATATTCAATGCTTCATTTCTGCTTTTTTCTTTCTTTCTCTATACATTTAAATCGATACAGATTATTGGAATTATTTATCCAACGATATAAACGTCTATTCGAGTATTTCGGCGTTGGTGCTATTTACATTTGAGGCGAAAGAATTCCGGCCGTGAAAAGAGCGTGTAATTGTTTCAGCTACATGGAAACACCAGGATGCGAACCCTTCTCTTTCATTCTTAAGTATTGACCTAGAAATAAATAATGACATATCAGTTTTCAGTGGTAAGTTCGAAGAGAAATCAATGTTAAGTTTTACCCGAAGTTCGAACTCGGAGTAATCGGGTCAATTTAGTTCGAACTCGAGTCAATCACGTTCGAAACTGAGCTTGAATTTACCGTTGAACTCCAATATGGACTTACGACTGAAAATTTGCGCCTAACAGGGTGATGTAAATGAGTTTTTGGAGATCCGAGGATCCGCACCGAAGTTGGAAAATTCGCTCCGGTTAATTCATACTATTTCTATTAATTACGATGCAGCATAACGACAAATATAATCGACGAATTTTTCCACTCAGACATTAAAAACGCGATGCTCCATTGTGGTCTTCGGGATACCGAACGAGCCTACAATCGTCTATAGAAACATTATTTGTTCATGGACTGAGTGTTACCGGTTGAATAAATAATCTGACAATTCACAATTTACCGATGGCACACTTTCATTCATAGCCGAAAGACAAAAACAAAAAACGCAGGTATCGGAGGCCAATAACGAAATTGTCAACTTCCTTCGTCTGACGAATAGTTCGCATTGGTTCTCGTCTCCGTCGATGTCATGTATTCACGATGTGTTTCAGTGATCAATTGGATTCTGTCGGAGCGGCTGGAAGGACGTGGACTTGTTGAGCTTTACTCGCGTTGTAAACTTGACCTGGACTGAAAGGCTCGAGCCTCGGACCCGATGCTACGTCGTTCTTACGATAAACGTCTGAAACAATAAAAAAGCATATCAATAAACAAAGCGTCGAAGAACACACTGACAATGAAAAATTATTCGGTAATGACGGCAAAAACATTTTGAAAAATGTTATCTCGCTTTTTAATTGCCGGATAAAAAAAAAAGAAAAAAAAACTCACCGGATTTGGATTCCACGGCGGGTATGTATCGAGATAGTCTGACAACGGGAAGTGGCAAGTACCCACTCGTCAGTGGCATAACGTCGAGGGTAACGCTCTGTTTCTCGAGAGTGTCCAAGGATATAATACCCGCGGTTCTACCGCACACAGCCCACATGGACTGATCAGCGAGTACCTCGTACATGAGTTGGGGTGGTAGGGTCGAATTGGGAATTGGCAACATGCGAGTCACTGTTAGACACAGATGACACATGCTCCCGGCACGGCAAAATTCACCGCCTGCGCCACTTGCTTCTACCTTCGATGACACCGTGAACATTGTCTGCAATATGAGGATGTAACGAAACATTATTATTTACATAATAAGTTGTAATTGGCAACATTGCATTAGTAACATAGGGAATTCGTCGGAACATTAATGTATCGGTTAGTAAATTCGGAAGCGAATTAGTCGATCGTATAGTTTATCGGGTCGTCCGTTATTCAGTTAACCCTGCACGTACGGGATACTCGCCGAGCGAGGACCTCGGATTCGGACGATTCGGCCGGAATCATCGCTCACCGAGTACTTACATTACGCGGTATAAAAATGGCGATATCTCAACAAAATATTGATGATATCGGAATTCGGTAAAATGAACTTTGAAGAGTAATTTTCACGATATTATATTCGTGTAAAGTAATATTTTTATCGTCAATGTATGCAGTAGATCCTCGATTAACCGGGTTGATTTCACCGGGAAGCGTATTAACCGTGCGGCTTCCGAGGTTTTTTTTTTGTTTTCTTTAATGCTCGGAGCAAATCAAAGTCACTGAGTACTTCCAATAAAAAGACTATGTTACGTACTATTAACGAAAAAAAAATCCAAGCCTTTACATTCTAGTTCACACTATTTAGCAACCAAGTGCAAGTTGTACCAAATGACATTGTAACTAGTCAAAATAAAATTGTATCATTAGCCATTATTGACTTATTGGCTCCCGTACGTGAAGGGTTCGTCACGGGCCGTTGACCGGTTGGTCAGCGAATTACCAAATGCGGATGGTAATTTTTCAATAACAGTCTAAACGCGCAAAAGTGGTAAAGAAAAGTCCTTACCACATAATCGACGATGTCGAAGTTGCAACGATAGAGATGACTCGATTTCTCAAGTCTTTGAAGTTTTCCTATGTGAAGCGGATCGTCGTTGACGTCCAGTACGTCCAGATCTTCGGCGTTGTCGATCGGACAATATTTCACACGAAAGTCCGTCTTTATCGGCAACGACGATTTCTCATCTTTGCCAATTTCGATTTCCCACATGAATGAAACTTTTATGCAATTGCCGATAACGAGCTTTTGGCCAGATTTTGGATTGAGACTCTTGAAATTTATGTCGACCGATGTGCTCGTTGTTAGTTCGGGCTCGGTTAATTGGAGAAGTTGCGAGGTCAAACCGGTAACTACGATTTGAAGGAATTTTCTTCGCTTTGCTGTGTGCAGGTGCATTCCTGACATCAATGGCGGTCCGAAATGTAGGGACAAACTCTCCTCGACGCCCCATGGGCATTGAATGTTTATCTGCAATAAAATGTCGTCTATAAGTATTATCGGTACCACTTTTCTGTGTACTCATGGTCCGGTCGGTAAGAATCATAAAACTTTGGCGTTGAAAAGAAATAGGATCCCACTGTCAAACCGATCGATCCATTGGAATTCCATGTCCGTTAAACGTCTAGTTTCACGACCCGTTAAAAAAATGGTATTACAATTTTTATAACTGCGGTATTTCACATCATCTTAAGAGCAGTGAAATATCGCGGTTGGTAATAAAAACTGCAATTAATTTTTTTATCACGGACGGTGCTATCCAACTTCTTTTGACCGCAGATACCATCATCTGTGACAAAAGTTGATTGCAGTTTTTCCGGTTTCTCACTTGCTCTTAAAGTCTATCTGACTCTTTGAATATGTAAAACACACCTTATGCTCCATAGACGAGGCGTCCTTCTTTGGTGGCAAATCGACTAAAACTTTGAACTGCAGTTTCGTGACTTGAAAAGGTTCGCAAGCTGATAATTTCATTTCCAGCTCGTTGACGACACCCTTGGGACTGTCGGACGACTGAAAGCTTAAACCTCGCGACGCCCAAAGTCGAATTTTCGCGTCGTTGGTAATTTTCACGCTACCGCTCGAAATCACCAACTCAACATCCTGAATAAGTCCAGCCAAAAGGTCTCGGCTATTAACGGCTATTGATGGTTGCGTTTTTGCTACTTCGTAACACAATCTTGGATTCAATATGCCCGATAAAAATTCAAGCTTGTCCTCGATTAGCAACGATATTTGGCTGATCTTGTACATTCCCGGTAGATTCACTTGTCTCGTTACCGTGAAGTTATTGACTCCCGGATTCAGATTGAAGGAATCACAGGTGAGAGCTTTGCTGAAGTCACCTTCCGTGAATATCGACGATTTCCTGTGTTTCGCACTGTCCGAACGTTTGACTATTGGCTTAGGATTCTTAAACGTTGTGCCTGCGGATCCTAGACTCTTGTCCTCGTTGTAATGCAGATACGAGAAAGCCGTTAATTGCATCAAGCTCTGATCAACCGGTTTCATGTCCTCGATCGTACACTTCGACAACCTGGACAAGTTCAAACTTTAATTTTAGGTGCAGCTCTTGAACGAGGCAATAGAAATGCGATATAGTAGTAGAGTAAGGTAGATAATAAATTGATGAGCAAGTAGGTTAGATAGAAAATGAGTGAATTAGTTAGGAAGTTAGTAATTCATTGAGTTAGTTACTTCTGGTAACGAATTCAAAGTGCACGTTTGAACTGAAGCGTAAATCTATTGAATGTATTTAATTATATGCAATGCTTACAGTTGTATTTGCGGTTCGGGTGGAACTTTCGACCCCTTCCGTCTGTTGCCCTGTACGGGTCGTTGTATCTCTTCGGTTGATATCGAAGCCTTCGTACACTTGACACTCCTTGGTAGCAGGCTCTGCAGAGTCACATCTATACTGACGACACAGTCCTGTATGACTTTGTCCATAACATTGACTTCAAGGCTGAGTATCGTAAAGCTGTGGTGAAAGGTCGTAAGTAACGGCTGCGGTAAAGAGAGCATTTTCATGTAAGCCAACATCTCTTCGTAATACGTGCTGCGCACTGTTACATGGAGAACATCGGAACTCGCGAGGGCGCAACATATTTTCGTGTATCTCTCGACATCGTCCATCCTCTTGTAACATTGGGCCAGTTCAAGTCGCGTTTGCGCAGCCAAATCCCTCCAGCCCTCGTCGGTGTAAGTCTTCAGGGCGTCCGAGAGGAAGGCAACGGCTTTCTGGTTCTCACCGAGATCGCCATAAAAACGGGCCAACTCTTTGCCGATGAAACGGGCCAATCTTATGCGACCGACGTGCTTGTAAGTACCCATTGCCAATTCCGCGTGTTCGAGGTACTGTCGCTTGAACATCTCCTTCGACGAAAGAGCCCCTTTCAATTTGTCCGTTGGAGTCAATTTCCCTTGGACCTGAACCTCCGAATCTCCCATTCCGGCAATGAGATATACGACCGTGTGCAATTGTTCACTGGTCGGTTCGCTTCCTGGCATCAGGCCGCACAGCTTTCCCAGCTCGCCCAGCTGCAATTATTTTAATCGACTGTAAAGTACTCGGTACTCGGTAGGAATAAATACCCGGCTAACGTTAAATCGTTGCGCCAAAAATGTATTAAATTTAAAAGATGTATTAAATTTAAAAAAAAAACAATGGAACCAAAATGTATTAAAAAAAGTTATTTCAATAAGCACTGGATTCTTCAAATGCAAAAAGTACTTGATGCTTTAAGTACTTGTGATACTTTGTACTTGAAGTATTTTTTGGTACTTTGCTCAGCTCTGGTATAAATACGTGAGAAGGGTTTCGAACGTACTTTATCTGTTGCAAGAGCCCACAATCCAGCTGTGTGCAACGAGCATAGATCCAGCTGTTGGCCGTTGTTTGTATTCGAGGTCGATAGCTGACAAGCCTGAAGTACTTCCAAGGCGCACAAGAACGCCCAGCACTCTACCGAACCCTCCGGTCGTTGAACTTCCAGTATTCGTAATTCGCTCAGAGTATTATATACAAAGGATAAACATCGTTGGGCAACCTGTATGGAAAAGACATTGACCGTTAATCATTACCGATTGACGGTCGAATAATCGACAGTGATTGATTGACGGCCAATTTTAATCGACACGACACGACACGAAACACGACAGTGATTGATTGACGGCCAATGGCTTACGAACCTCCCACGGCTTGTTCAGAAGAAGCAGCATAGCGCATTGCCTACTGAACAAATAACTCCTCAGATCTAAAAGAGATGCTTTGCAATCCCCCAACAGCTCTCTCAAGTGCTGGTCGACATTTGTGTTCAAATTCACTCCTGCCCAATTGTTTAGAGGGCTTTGAAACAACGTCAACCATGCTGGAGTTTCTACACAGGAAATAAGACTCTTTTACAATAACGCAATCAATAATTCGACGATCCCCAAAACGAAGAACGTAACTGTTGTAAATAAGCACTTCAGATTTAGGGATCGTCGAGGGTCGTACAATTCTCCTCTCCGAAAGCCATAATATATTATACTGTTAAAAATTATTGTAAATTTAATGTACAAGACTGGAAGTTTTTATGCAAAAACTGGTAGGTTAAAGTTAATGTACAATTGCGATGAAAAATTAATGTACTTTTATAATGAAATTACAGAGAATCATTTTAATGAGAGTGCTTTTGTAGTTAAATTAAAGTAAATTATTAACAGTAAAGTGTTTCTAAAGTTTGGAACGTACTGTACATTAATTTTTCATCACAATTGTACATGAAATTTGATACACCAATTAAATTGAGTACGATTTTTTTTCAGTGTAAAAAATTGTATAAAACGGACGACCCACCTCCGACGTTGGAATTGAGAACGAACTGTGTGAACAAGGCATCCAATTCGTCGTACTGCACCAACGCCTCGTCGTAAACTCCCAGCATTTCCAAGGCAAATGCGAGTTCTTCCTAAAAAAAAGATTGAAAACCTGTTTAGAATATTTGTGGTAAACAATGTTCAACATAAAAGTTTCAATTTCTCAGCTTAGACGTCTATTGAACAGATAAAAGTCTATGAATGCCGAAAATGAACAATTTATATTTTTTGGTATTATTTAAAGACATTTTTTGTACCTGAAGTAGAAAATAGCGGCAGAAATTCCAGCCGAGCTGGTTGCGCCTTTCCCTCTGTTCCCTTATAATCTCCTCGAAGCGTGAGAGTGATTTGTCGTAGGCAGTGAGCATTAGGTGCCGTATACGATTTATTAAACCCCTCCATGATTCAGCCGAGCGAGACTCCGATTTAATGGGATTTATTACCGAAAGACACCTGGTGAATAGCAAGAAAGCAATTTGTTAGTTGACAAATTTTTTTAAAAATGCTGCTACCAATCTTTATTACCTGATTCTAATTCCGATTAATCTAAGACACGATCTGCAGTATTTTCAATGTTAAACGTGTCTATGGGTCAGAAAAATCGAGACTACCAAAAATCAATCAGAAAATGCTTAGCAAATTCGACAGTTTTTTAAAAAACTATTGCAACTCGAAAAAGTAGTATCCGACGTAAATAGTGTAACGAACATTATGACGAACGTAACATAGAGGAAGCGAACGAGATCTTTATCGTGTTTCCGGTTTCGTTGCTGCGGAAGTCCTCTGGAAAGATTCTACTACGTGTTACAATTCTTTTAGTGTGCCCCAACAGAGTCAGTTTATGATAATTGCAATACATGTGGCATGAATATAAAAACAGGCGTTATCTTTCAAGGTGAAATAATTAAAGCTGGGAACGTCGCAATCAGAATTTATCGAATAGTTAAAGACGTTCGAACGTATTTCAACGATTGAAGAAGCATAAAGCTTTTTTTTAATCATCAAAAATGTCCCATAGTCATTTTATAGCCACCAATCAATTTATATCATTGTAAACTTACCGATCTCCGTGCTTAGATGCGAAGTCACTGCGAACCTTATCCAGCACAGTAGTTCTTGGAAGCAGCTTGTTACTTTTTTTAATATCATACGTTTCTACTAAGACAATCATCCAATCTTGTACATTGTGCTGTCCCAGAGTTTTCAGCCAGGAATCTATGCTGTCCCTCACCGACGCTTTATACACATCCACATCCTGCAAAAATCAGTCCCATTAAATTTATATTGAAATTAATATTAATAATTTATCAACGGATTGCTCCTTTTGCACATCCAAAGAAAGTTGTACATTTCAATTTTTATCTAACTAGCGTGTAGACGCACGTATCCACTTTTAGCTGTAGAGCATATATAAAATTAATATTCTGTGATAACAGACCACAACAAAGTCGAGCGGAACTCACTGAACATTCGCTCCAATAAATGTGAAGAATTGGCTGGCGCAAGAAGTGCCGATCCTTTCCGGTCGGCATAACATCGTTCGAAAATGGAATGAACGAAGCACCGAGTTTCACCTGCTTCACAGGTCTCCCGAATGATCTTTGCCATTCCACCGTCTCCGCGGGAATCGCTTGCACCAAGTTCTTCTCTATCGTTGAAAAAAGTTTCTCGTCGCCTCCGTCTGTAAATTTAAAAAAAATTCTCACTCACGGATACAGCATGGGTCGGTAAAAACTGCAGTTGCCAAATAAGAAAATATGAATGACTGACAAAAACAGATGCCGTTAAAATGTTACAATTTCAACATGTATGTGTAAAATCAAATGTTCCAAGCTGTAAATAAATGCTGTAAATAATATTTTGAGTATGACAATTTAGAACATAGATTTTTCAAATGCAATTTCTTTTTTCTTCTTCAAACTGTAATTTTTTCGTGCCACAAGGATTCAAAAGGAAATCGACCGAAATGCGAAAAACAGATGGTGAAAAAATGAACACCGTGCCCCAAATTCTTTCCTACAGTTGAAAAAAGTTTCTTGTCGCCTCGGTCTGTAAATAAAAAAACAATTTTCGTACGCAGACACAGCATGGGTCATTCGAAACTACGGTTTCTAATTGAGAAAATATGTAAGACCGATGAAAACAGGTGCCTTCAAAATGTTACAATTTCAACATAAACATGCAAAATAAAATATTTCTCAAAAGTTCTGTAAATAATATTTTGTGTATGACCATTTTTAAAACAGATTTTTTTTTATATAACTTTTTTATCATTGTTTGAAGTGTAATTTTTATGTGCCATAAGGATACGCGACGAATAGCGTGAAGTGTGAAAAACAGATAGAGAATCGTGATAGAGATCGACATCCGTCAGGGGCGTCAATGACAATGACCTACGAACGGTGACAGTAGAATTCGATCCACTATCGCTACGGAGAATTAAAAAAAAAAAAAAAAAAAACAGAAAAAAGAAACAATAATCGTACTCACAGGTGACAATAGACTTATTCTCCATCGGTGTGTCCGTCTTACCCCCGCCGAGTGTTTTTCCATTGCAATTCATAACTAAATATCCCGAAAATATCGTCAAACTTGTTCTCAATCATCACAAACCCGACGTCACTTTGGATAACACTTTCATTACCTCTTCACAATAACTATACGACGTCTCTCGTCGGCCTATCGACAAAATTCGACGATTCCCCGCTGCCTTGCAACAACACGTTGTTAATTACGTATATAATGGATCACCGAACACGTTAATAATTTTTTTGTTGTTGTTATTTCCTAGCGATATTCCGATTTTCACGTGAAACAACGGAAACTACCACAGATCTAACGAGAAACGGCATCGTGACGGTTTAGTTGGCAAAAAAATTTCTGAACTTTGGTTAAAAAAAAAAAATTATGCAAAAGAATCGATTCTTTCGCATTGAGAGCACTCTCGATATACCGCATTATATCGTTCTTCTGCGTTCACAGCGGTAACGAACGGCGCGGCGCATGTGTAGATCACTACACGCAAACACCGCAGTGTACGACAAAAGACTGAAGCTGACAGACACGCCTGTGTGCATTAACCATTTTGCCTGAGAAACAAAAGACGCCACCAGGGCGGCGCTGAAAGTCAAGCGGGTTGAAATAACATCGGTTCGTACAAGTATTCTTCAGCGTTTTCAGTTACCACTGTAAAGTCCAAGAGTACTTGTACCAAAGTTTAAGCTGGAACTTGGCGAGTTTTAAAAAAATGTGCTTTGATTTTCGATAATGTACTTTACAGTAAGGTACAACGCTCGAGCTTCGGTCGGAGAAACTGAAACATCTGACGATATGCGATGTTTGGGAGGCAAATCACGAGATGAACAACAAACGACTGGGACAACAAAGTTCTCGTCGCCACTGTTAGAGCCGTTCGGATAAAAGAAGGTATAGTTCCTATTTGTCAGAAATAGCGGGTTTCGATTCTACAACTGAGTTAGCCGCCCAGCTGTGATCGATCTTTGTACCGAGTGAAATTTTTATAAGAGTTGGCTAGAAGGAAATGAAAGAGGTAGCGATATTGTGCGGTCATCGGTTACCGTCTGTCAGGTGCCCCACTGGTCGCGCGTATCGGCAATGAAAATCCGCCTTGAATCCCGCACGTGGCGCCGCTTGTAGGAACCATGTAGGAACGATGCATTCAGGCAGCTGTGTTTGAAGTTTTGGAAAAAATGCAAATTTGTCCTTTTCCAAAAATTCTCTACAGATTTCTTAATTTATATACCATAGTTGAACAAAGTCCCAAAAAATACTTCAATTAGAAAGTACAAAGTATCACAAGTACATGAAGTATCAAGTGCTTCTTGCATTTGAAGTCTCAAGTACTTTTTGTACTCGAAGCATTTCTCGAGCACTTTTTTCAAATTTTTTTTGCCATTACGTTTATGGCGTTAAGCATCATGTAAGCTTTAAAAAAAAGATGCGGTATAATTTACACATGGCTCTGTTATTTATTACAATTTTGCGCATAGCTTTTTCTATGAAAAAGTTCGTTGATCGATTTTCGCTTCCCAAAATTTAAACGGTCCAAATTTATCACAAAATCAATTGTGAAAAATCGAAATTGCAATTTTCGTAATTCATCGGTGACATGTGGCTATTTTTAATCTATTCCTCACTCTTTTGTCATTTAAACAAAATGAATACACAAAAAAATGCATACATACAAATATTTTTTTAAGATATAAAAAAAAAATATTAATACAAAAAGGGTGACCGCTCAGCTGTGCTCGATCTTTGTACCGAAAGATATTGTTGCAAACGTTGGCTAGTAGAAAATCGAAGAGGTAGCGATATTGCATCACGAATCTAAAAACTCAAAGCTACGGTTCGTTCATCAAACCACACCATTTCTTCTTTTGTGGCATATCAAAATGGTCCACGCGACATCGACGACGATGACGACAATTCCGATGCTCAGGAGAGTCCAAAAAATTATATTCGCTTTATCCAAGACGTCGAAAAGTTTTTCGTTGAGCTCATTTACGAGATCTTCGGGTAGATCCACGCCCTAGAAAACCGATAAAAATTGGGTCATCATTTCACATCAACATCAAGAACTATTCCCTCCGAAATCTATACAAACACGAATTTACTTCATCGAGCCACACAATTGGCATGAGTGTAGTCTTCAAGCTTTCTGTTAACGTGATGTTTGGAACTTGTTGGTAAAAAATGTTGAACTGCGCTCTTTTACGACCTCGCAACGGTGTGCCTGTGTTCTGTATGAATACAAACAAATACGGTAAAAATTGTATCGATATTGGTATTTGTTTGGATACGTGTGTAACAACGACTCAAGCGAGTCACAAATCGGTAAATTATACTCACAGGTTCCAAATCGACGAACATCTCATGCAAACTGCCAGTGGGATTCAGCCCGGAGATGGCACCTTGATAGGCATTATCGCCGAGATAAAAGTGTGGGAGACTCATGATAATCGGTGCCTCTGAAAAATTCCATGTCGAGTCCAATAATGCAGTTATCGATCGGCCCCGTTACAAGAATCTTTCCGTCGTCAAAAAATATGAACATACTTTGACACGTCGAAAGGTCCAATGCCCCGTCCAGCAAACAACCGTCGTCCCCACGAATTCCATCAGTTTTCCTCAAACAATAACACTCGTTACTCGGCAGACTTTTGGGTGATGCGAGCAAGTTTTTTCCCGCGACGAATCTTATGCCGGAAATGCCGGAGTAGGCGACGTCGTTCGAGTACTCCAAAGCCACCGATCTAAAGACATAGTTTCGTCGGCGCTGTTAACGGGTGACCTTCGATCGACCATCCAGCCTGGCCCGAGAGCCTGAAACGGTACCTGCATATATCGACGGAGAAGACGTCGATCACGGATTCGGGAGTCAGAAACGGTCGATAAATTGTAGAATCTGAGCCAACGATCTTGTTGCAAGTACTGTTCGGTGCCCAAGTACTCAGTGTAGGAGATCCTCGCCAAGAACTTATTTGTCCCAACTTCTCGACGGTCTTTGTTCCGCTATTAACGACGAAGTCTCCTTCCTCGTTGGTATTGTTTTTCTGTTCGTAGGCACGAAGCACACGATCGAAATGTGAAGATACAAATTAACTTTACACTTTCTATATCGAAGTTCTGAAATTGTCTCGAAATCTGTATCCCAAGAAGTGTGCATACAAATTCATTGGACCAGAAAGATATGAATCTCGAATCAAGATTAAAATTTATCGTTTCATATTCAATTTATTGGCACGGCATGATGGATGGCGATGGTACGATATTTGATCGACGACAGAGTCTCCTTCCTCGTTGGTATCGTTTTTTCTTTCGTGCTTCGGCACGAAACAAGTTAGGCAAAATTGAAGACACGAATTATGTTTCCACTTTTCACAGCAAAGTGTCTTCTAAATCTTCTGAAACTTCTAAATGTTTGGTTTCTTCCGAATGTTCTAAAATGTTCTCAAAACCTTTATCCTACAACGTGCGCCCATAAATATCATGGACCACTAAGATACAAATCTCAAGTCACGATTGAAATTGTTCGTTTCTTCTTCGATGTATTGGAATGGTACGATATTTAATACGATATTTAATACGATATTTAATACGATATTTATTACGATATTTAATACGATATTTAATACGATATTTAATACGATATTTAATACGATATTTAATACGATATTTAATACGATATTTAATACGATATTTAATACGATATTTAATACGATATTTAATACGATATTTAGTACGATATTTAATACGATATTTAATACGATATTTAATACGATATTTAATACGATATTTAATACGATATTTAATACGATATTTAATACGATATTTAATACGATATTTAATACGATATTTAATACGATATTTAATACGATATTTAATACGATATTTAATACGATATTTAATACGATATTTAATACTTACGTGACCGAGCAAGGAAAACTTAAAACGACCATCTTCCAGTCGCCGAAGTGTCGGTGGAGCAACTTTCTCGATGATTTTACACGCAATGGTGACCAGTACGTCATTCGAATCACATGCGAGAAATAATCCGTCAAACAAGAAGGCCCTCGGAGTGGTCCGAAGAAACAAATCCGTCGGGCTCCCAAAAATTTGATCGATTGCCTTGTTCAGCATCGGCAATAGCGGGTGTAAAGTGTTCTCCGTTATGGTAATAACGGCCTACAACAAAGGTCGTACGATTCGGATGGATCATCATTGTTTATTTATGAACGCTGAATGAGCAGGTGTTGACGGAATTCTATAAAAACTTGTTAAAAAAATCTCATTATCAAAACGGCTGCACAACTTACCATCAGAGGCAAATTGGCTACGACTATCTCGTCCGTGTCCGTGAGTGGAAAGGATTCATTACGGTCGAATGTGAAATCGAGATTTTGGAAGTAGTATAATGTGTCCTCGTTTTTCGTGATATTAGTTTTCCACCGTTTTTGACTGAAACAAATGTACTCTCTGTACTGGAAAAATATGACATACGTGATAATGAAACACAAGCGATTGTGCGTATAAAATTACGGTGGAGCGCCGATTTTGGAAGACGAGGTCTCGCAAATTATTTACACTTATACCGATATAATGAGCCATTTTATTTATTTTATATGTAACTTTATTATCACATTGATATTGCACTGATACATTTTCTTCTTACGATGTAAACTTACCAGTAAACGTACGGTCCGACTTCTCGGACTTTTGGTTTTAGTCCCTTTTGCACCTCATCCGGGTTACTTACGTTAAAAAAATATATTTTGTACTTAATCGGAATCGGTAAGTTCTTCCATCGCGCATAAGATTCCGTCCCATCTACCAATTTGACTGTCTGGAATAAATAAGATATCTGATTTCAATCACTGTGCAACAACTGTAAGTTCGCGTCGTAACGCGAGTAATTCGAAGAGCTAAATTCTCGAAGAAGTTTTCACTCGACGTGCGTAATATTCACACTATCCGCACAGGCAAAGTTGCGGAAGCGAACTGGGACGTGAGTGTGTTGTTTCCGACTATGGAATGATAATTGTGCGAACAACACTACGGTCGCCAGTGTTGGCAACGAAACGTTAACCGGGCACTTACCTCCTCGATTCGATCTTCGACAAACGGTAATACGATCGAGAACTTGAGAACGAATGCGAATACGAACAGTAGAACACCGAGAACGGCCAGGCCTACGCGAGTTTTCAGCCACATGTTTGAGAAATCCACGAACGCGGTGCAGCCGTCAGCAACGAGGTAGGTGACGAGCTACCATGATACGCTTCGACACGGTTTGTAATATGGAATTCAGTCACATTTCGATGTCCGACTCCACGTCGATTTCAATCTGCGCTGATAATCGAAACTCTTCATCGTTGTGTTTCACATGCAATCATCGAACGTGATATCTCTTCCGAGAAAAGATAATGCCGAATTCACCGCTGCGATCCGGAATTTGTCAACGGACTCGTGTTCGAATTAAATATTATCTCAACTTCGAACAAACCGTGGATCACGATCGAATTTTATTCGACCATTGGACTTTATCGATCACACGTTTATGGAAACACATTCCTAGTGATAGGTATTCTAAACGTGTGTACAGTTCTAAAATGATAACTCGAAGATAGCGCAGGCGCGTATAGCGAAGAAAAAACAAATTCAATGATTTCAGTTTTTATTAATTTATTACTCTGTACTCTGACACAAAAACCTTAATTAATTTTTTTTTTTTACGACGAGATAGCATCTTTCACGAGGAAGCAACACACTTACCAACGATAAAATGAAACTGTGAAGAAATGCAGGTACGTAGAAAAAAAAGAATAGCGTCTAATTTTCGCCTTCGAACGAAGCTTCGGCGTCACTGCTATTACAAATATTCATTTGAATTGGCCGCCACATCGATGTTTGAACTTTTACTAATTCCGTGACGACTCTCTCCCGAATGATCCAATAGCCTTTCGGCTCTCGACCCACGTCGCCTGTGATTGGCCGCTCGAATTCTCGTATCGCAGAGGGGCCAAGGGGGACGCGAACGCAGCTCCATCTGTGAGTGACGCGACACCCTCCCGAAGCTCGATATCCTTCGGCTACTGAACGAATTTGTGAGAGATGGAGCTGAGCGGAGAATAGCCGAGATTCTTAAAAGGTATGTGTAGCGAGTGAGAGTTTGAACGCGGATTCGAAAAATATGTATCGCGTGCTCTAATCGTTCGATATCGGAGTCCGGCGAAAATTGAAAATTTTCGGACGAGACTGTGGAGAGGATGCCCCGTCGCTCGTCGGTGCCGCGAGGAAAATAAATGGCGATGGCGCGGTAGCTGTCGTATTCGGCGACTTGTCGCATGTCTCCTGCCCTCCGCCGCCCGCCTGTCTCTGAAAACTCAATCGCTCGTTCAAGTTTGTATCTACGAATCTTCCGTCTCCGTCGCCTCTTGCCTGGCAGGCATTGTAATTGAGACGTTCGATATTCAACCGCACAGGCCGCAATTATTCTCGCGTTTATCCAACAGTTCTATCAATGCATATCTTGATCCTCCCGGTCGTCCCGAACGTTGCGCGCGCCCCCCGCGCTATGGTTTTTTAACGCTTCGATTTTCAATCTTTGGGCAAATTGCGGCCCGTTTCGACACCGCTCGAGGTACATTGACCCACGATTCAGATCCGGGATGTTGTTTACTCGAATTTCGGCGCTGTTTAATGTTCCCTTCGTAATAATAACCTCTCAAGTATCTCCCCCCCTTCTCCCCGGCCATTGTAGGATGTCGTTTTCCAATTGTTAATTTTTTTATACGAAATAGATATTTTTTACGAGAGATTTATCTCCTCGATTCTGATGCGTGATATTAATGATGGAGGTACGCTTGTAGAGAGAAAAAAAATCCTCCCAAAAGGGTGGAGACCAATTTTAATGCATAGATAATTTATAATCGCTAGCAAAAGATTACCAGAATTTCCCCTTTTTTTTACGAACTTTGTGTCGAACGTGCAGGTCAGTGTCCGACCAATGAATAAAATAAATGCAGGCATCTGTTCTTTATGTAAATTAATCGATATTGACCCTCGAGACTGTCAGCTTGATGAAAAGCAGTAATAATTGGAACCAGTGCGTATTTACTCATGTTATTGCTGTGCAACGAGAAATTTAAAAAAGTCATGAGTTACAGCATAGAACCGAGGAAAAAACTTATTGGAAAAGAGACTTTTTTTAATTGATTGACATAAACTTCGAAGAATGTCTGGTTGATGAAAAGCAGTAATAATTGCATATTTATTTTTATCAATGTCATACGTGGAGATATTCGAAGAAGGGATGAGATACAGTTTAGAGCCAAGTGAAAGGCTTATTTGGAAAGAGAGTTTTATAATTAATCGATATATAGACACCGAAGACCGTCAGTTTGACGATAAGCATAATAAATAAATGCATTGTGTACTTATTTATATTAATACAGTGCGAGGAGTAATTAGAAAATGGTATGAAATACAGCATAGAGCCGAGGGAAAAAGTTTATTGGAAGAGGCATTCTATTGAATTATGAATAAATATAAAAGTATGCACGCATCGGTTACAGATCTGCAAGAAGCAATGCAGTCGTCAATGAGTCACAACAAACAGCAGCCTCCTTCGAGGGGTCTGAAACAAGTGAAAGTCGACAATTGGGGAACATTTTTTCTTCAACGACTACAGCAGCTCTACTTCGAAGAGGAACTGCTGGATCTTACAATCAAATTTCCGACTAGCGATATCACCGTTCAGGTTTCTAATTTAAATTTCATTGCGCAATCTATGAATTTTCAGCAAGTATGGTTTGTAATAGAATCGATTTTTGTTATGCAGGCTCATCGGCTAGTCATCACTACATGTACAGACTATTTTATGCATCTCGAACGACAACAGAAGGAAAAGGACGATAATTTTGATGGAATCCTCATAATGCCACCCGATATGCCCTACGAGTGCGTCAAATCCATTATAAGGTATTTACATTTGTTTTTATTGAATTTAAAAAAAAAAATCTTTACCCCAAACCCATTTATTTTGCTCAAGTAAAATCTGAAAAGTATTTTTTTTTTTTTTTTTCGACAGCTACCCTCCTGATTTTAAGATCGCGATTTTGTGGGGCGAAAATTATTTTTTTAAATATGTAAATTATTTTTTTTATTCCCGAAGTTTCATGTACACGGGACAACTGGAGTATTGGACATCGGAGCAAAACGCACTATACCGTACGGCCCAAAAGATGAACATGACGGTGTTGACGAAACTATTAGATGCACAGTTTAACACGAGTTCCCTTCAAACAAGTCCGACGACACCGGCGAAAACTAACGTACAGCCGATCATCGTACCGCCGAAACCCCCGAGTCCGACGAAGAAAGTCGCGAGCACTAATCAACTGGGATCGCTTCCAGCGCAACCTTTACCAGGCAGAAAGTATGTTCATATCGCAAAATTTTCAATCTTTTATAGAAAGTAGAAAATGGAACATCATGAATTTTTTTTTAAACGAGTACTAAAATTTGAAAAATAGTTTCAACAACTATCCAAAGACACAATTAAAACTATCTAAAGACACTTATTAATATCGGTGTAACACGATTGCACAATGTCCATTGAACACAGAAAAAATGGTATGACTATGATTTCTATAATTCATTTATTCAATTTTATCATGCAAGCCATTTTCTCGTAAGGAAATTTTATTGACAATTTTTCAAATTTTCATTATTTTTTTTACTCGGCGACCACCCACTCTGCCTTAATGATCGAACGATCGTTAAAAATTGACCTTGGAACTCAAATAATAATAGTTTGTTTTTCGTCAATGGCACAGACTGCCAATTTGGAAGCGAAAATTGGAGTCTCATCCAACGCCGAATTTCGACGTAAATGCGTACCACGGTGTGAGCCACAGGCAGCCGGAAACAACACCCGGTCCGTCGAGATTCGATTTTCCGGAAGTTGACGATTTCGCGCTCGGTGTATTTTCCTCATTCGACGACATAACGTACAACACAAAGCCGATAGTTCAGGCGCCGGATCACTACGGGAACGCGGGTGGAACAAATTCTGGCTATAATCGTTCGTCCCTGGACTCTGAACGTTCAGGCAAAAATGATACGACCGAGGACGAGGACGAGGACATGCCGCAAGCACAGCACGACAACCCGCAATCGAGAGGTCCCGACGACAAATGGGAAAACTCGGACGACGAATGGGCAGGCCCGAAACCCATACTCAGAAGCCACGAGGTTCAACCATCGCCTTCAAAGAGAGTTCGCTTCGAGCTCGAGGAAAAGGAAAACGTCGAAAAGGCCGGCAAGAACGATTCAAGTTCCGATGACGCCATAAACAATCACGCTAAAATAATTCGCGAGGTACGATATTAATTACTAAAAAAAAAAAAAAAACATAGAATAACATGTGGTCCAGGGGTTTAGAATATAATCTTGAGTCGAAACTGATGCACACATTCCCAGCCGAAAGTGAGATTCAGTGAGAATTTGAACGTTCCCTAATGGTGCAAAAATCTGCAAAAAAAAGCAAGTTTATTAAAGGTGCCATGAACATTGATTTTGCGTAATAATAATGTCAACAAATTATTAACAAACTGCTAAAAAAAATTGTTTCACAAATAACAAGTACATCTTTCGACGGCAGGAATTTTTTTCAGAATTTCATACATGTTTCAATTGTCGCGTATTTGTGTGTGATGCATCCTTAACTACGAATAGACGAATCGATAAGTTTACTGCTTAATTTATTTTTAATCGTCAATGAATTACTTCCAGGTACTGAAGAAGTATCCTCACCTGGTAAAGAACAACAAGAACATCCGCCTGAAGATAATGCAAAAAGAGTCAAAATCGTCGGAGCCGAGTGCCCCGGCGAAGACGAAGGTGTCTTACGTAGTCCTGAAGTCGGATCACCTGATGAGTAACAGTTCGATAAGCGGCGAGGAGGCCAAGGGCAATCCGGCGGTGGACGGTGGCGAGACGGGTCCCTGGAAATGCAACAAGTGCGATCTCGAGGAGGAGTACACAAATTACTACATGTACAGGCGGCACATGCAGGACGTACACGAGGAGAAGTTCGACCCGCGAGTTTGCGAGCACTGCGGCTACAGAGCGACGAAGCGCAACATTTTGATGTACCATTTGTACACGAAGCACAACGTTCCACCGCCGAAGAGCATGTGTTTCCCAAAATGTCACGCGTGCAGCTACGTCGCTCTGTCGGAAACGCTTCTGGTTCGGCACCAGATAAACCACAATCACAGGCCCCAGTCACGTTCGCAGTCGTCGACGAGCGAGGAGGTTCAGTGCCTGACTTGTTCGCAGACGTTCAAGGACGTCAACGAGCTCGCGAGCCACGAGATAAACACCGGACACGGAAACGCCGTCGACGGCAAGGACAAGGGCAATCGTTGCCCGCACTGCGGCAAAGTATTCGTACGCGTGACGAATCTTCAGGTCCACTTGGACTGCGCTCACAAGGACATTCGCGAGGCCGATCATCGGGAGTCGGTGCAAAATTCGGCTCCGATCGTGCTCGAACCTTCATCGGAAGCCGAAGCGCTCAGTCACGTTGCGAGCGGCATCGCGACGTCTCTCGGCGTCGGTTGCGACGCCATCGCCACCGACCAGCAGGAGCTCATTCACGACGAGAATTCCTATCCGATATGCAACACGGGAATTCACTTGAACAACATCGTGCAGGATGCGACTTACAACGGTCACGAATTGGTCGAGGGCCAACAGATGATAATGCTGATAGACGGCGAGACGTATCAGCAGCACGAGTTGCAGACCGCTCACGTGGTGCAGCATGAACAACTGGATGCCCATCAAGTGCCGCAGCCTCACCAGTTGGAGATTTCCGGGGACCAGCAGATCGTCATGCAGGGCACGGAGGAGGGAATGATCGTGTACATTCATGGCGGCGAAGCCGGTCAGGCGGATCGTCAGACATTCGAAACGTACCAGACGGTAGAGATCGGAGGGCAGGAGAGCGACGAGATAGTCGAGGAGGTCGAGGAAGTCGAGGAAGTCGTCGAGGAGGTCGAGGAGGAAGTTCTCGAGGAGGATCATGGCAACGAGGAGGAAACGGTTTTGATAAACGAGCAACAGATCATCGAGAATTCTAACGGGGAGCAGCAAATCGAGGAGGTGATTCAGTACGTCGAGGAGGAGACCGAGATCGTCGAGTACGACGACAGCAATAGCCGCCAGAGCGGCGGTGGCGAGAACCGACAACAGGAGTCGATGATGATCATTGAGGAGGAGCACGTGGACGAGGAGGAGGCGATGGAAGATCAGCAGCAGCAGGCAAACAGCGTCGAGCAGGCCGAGGGCAGAGGCTTGGCCGACGAATGGGACGAGGACAGCGCGGACATGGCGGAATCGTGAACGATATTGCAAACATCGAGTTTTCTTCTCCGATATGGGACTTGGCTATTCTTCCGCACAACTCGCACACTATTTCCGTTGTCGAACTTGCGCTGGCATCTTTTCTCATGAGTTGGGAGGAGCGATTCGTCGTCGCGTCGCGCGGCGCGCTGTCGAGATGGTGCAACTGATTCTCCGCAGGTAAAACGGTTGCTCGTAACTGGATACTCGCATTATGGACGACTCTGGGGCATCTTTTGGGCAATAACCAATCAGGTCGCCCCGGACGACACGAATATATACGTCACGTTATCATTGAACGAATTACCCACGATTTCTGACCTAAACAGAGGTGTTTCATCGAATAGAATAGCGTATTCGCCATACCCGGATAGACAAGCGCCACGAAACGAAGCCGTCGGCGCTTGTCTGTCTGGGTAGCCACACAAGCGATTTACTTTCATCGCGTCTGCGTTAACTGAATTCACTTTTGGACCAAAATTCCATGAAATCTTAGACAAATGCGTATCAACCGTTACAGGCGATTGTTTTACCGACAGAGGACTAGCAATCGTCCAATCGACATGAACGATCGAAATTTTATGTCACGCGCGAGTGACATAGTTTCGAATGGAAGAAGGCAGTTATGGTCATGTAATTTAGCCCATAACATTATGTACGACAAGTTTTTGCTCGTTTCGTAAAGAAATCATTTTTTTTATTTGAGTATATAGTTAAGGTAATAGCGCGTTTATTTGGTAAACATGCTTGTCAGATTATTATTATTATTATTATTATTATTATTATATTATCATAAATTTTCACTTTCATTAGACTCCTCTACTTTGAAGACCTTATCGTGGTATGCGTTCCAATAATAAACATATATAATAATGATTCACAAATGAGAAATGAAATTTCACATTGGGTCCACGATGACAGATAGAAATTTATAAAATGGACACGAAGTGGACACGCTTTTTTGTTTGTTTATAAACTAGATAGCGGCACGCGTTACCATTGCACGGATTTTTACATCTGACCACACACAAACACCGTCATTTGAACTATAGTCACTTGCCGCTGTGACATTAAAATTAGCGATCGGAAAATTGGACTTTGCGATGTTAATTGGACTGTAAATTGGTGGATCCAATTTTTGGATTGCTAATTCACGAGAATCACATATTGCAAATTTCTGCACACAAAAATCAAGTTGAACAAAAGACACGAAGGGCCGATTATCAGACAGTGGTGAACATCAGCTCAGTTCAAACTGAAGTCAAAATTTATATTCCATATTAGGTGTGAACTTGTGCACCGACATAAGTTTGAGCTTTATGTCATTTTAGATTCAGGTCGAAACTAACGTTGATTATCAAGACTGTCCATCGGCCCAACGAAGGTCTGCAGCTTCTATTTTAATTAATGGTCTTTCGGCATTCATTCCGGTATTTATCTTATATTACGCGGACATTTTTTTTTTACCAGTTTAGTAGAATCTTTTTCGTCGTGTCATCACAAATCGGTAGACAAATATTTATCGAGGAGTGTACAGTTAAAGTTTTTGTAAGGAGAATAACGTCGATAAAAATCTATAAAACGTAAAAAAAAAAAAAGTTTTACAATCACAATAGACTGCCGATCAAGATGTCGGTTGGTGTATCTCATTGGGAAGCAAAGTCATAGCGCTACACGTGAACTTGTATCCGCCATATTGTCGTACCCGATCCAATGGCAAGACCGGAACAAAAAACGCCGCGACCAAAATGGCGTCCACAAGTGGACGTGTAGTCTCAAAAATTCCCTTCGCAATAAGAGTTAAAAATGTATCGTGCTGATAATGTAAATACGATCACTAAGGGCTTTTTATGTAAGATATAAAAAACATATAATAACTCTGCGCGCGTTGAAGACATCGCATAAATCCAAAAAAAAAACAACAACAAAAAAATCATTGAGCACATCTTTTCGCAGAGATCCTACCGCTGTTTGTGAGAAGCTATAACGACGTTCCAATCTTACGAGCAAGGAAAATATGAAATAATATAAGAATGATTAAAGTCTCACACTGGAAGGAAGTTAGATTTAGCGATATTGATGAGATTATTAAAAATGTGTTATCTTCTAATTGATTATGTAGAGTGGCTAGAGGATGTGTACAGAAGGTATTGCGCATGCGCGTCGCTAAAGAGGATGCGAAACAAACTCTGTCGGTGACAAAGTGTAATGCACGCATGCAAACGCTCTTCGACGTGTTGGACAGAACGTAAATTGCCCGCGTCTTTATTGAACAGTGGACCGGACGCTACTAATTTCCTTTTCCTCAGAAAAGTTTGTCATTTTGAAAAAAAAAAAAAAATGGATTGCACTTTTTGTTACCGACTGAGAGGCCGTCATCGATACACGCTATCATCGTTATAATGGAATACAAATAGCGAAACACTGTACACCGAAAGAGAAGTTAATTTTGCGAGTATAATAAAAGTTTAATCGAATAAAATATCGATTCGTCGATAGTTTCGATTAAACTTGTTTCAATGTAATGAAGAGATGAGAAAATTTGTATCGTTCGAGCGAGAGGATTGCATCTTACAAATAATTTGCCCATAGACGAATGTAAAATATAGTTTAAATATATTTTCAAACCTGTGTACCGACAAAATATCGAGAGGCGCGGTAGCGTCTCGATACAGACAATTACTTGCGAGACGCCACCGGGCATCTTGCCACGATCCATTAATCGCAATAAGTCAGAAAATTTACATTTATCTAAAATTACGAGCAATTATTTTAATCGTAACTGGAAGATATCGCGTTGATATCAACATTTTTTGAAGAATATCACTTCGAGTTTCGCCGGTCGTAGTCTCGTTAATAAATCAACCAATGTAAGTGAGATTAATTTCACTTACCTTGATTAATTTATCACTGTAGTGCAACTAACAGTGTCAAAAGATGTTACATAAGATATCTTTAATATTTTGATATTTTGTACAGAAGCGGTCGCTGTCGAATTCACGAGTGGAAGATGCACGGCAATTTCCCAAACAATTTCTTCCCAGGGTAATACTATGGTGCGTTATCTTTCGCGTTTGTAGAACGTCGTCACGTCAAATTTGGCTGGGTAATGACGGCGTCGCACTTACGCGACTCTCATGTAGAAAGTGAGATCTGTCTTGCTCTGCTTGGAAAATCAGGGACAATGAAAACGTCGCACTTACGTCTCAATTAAGTTTCACGACTTTGTTTGTTTCTTCGGGAAAGAACGCGAAAAAAAAATTCGACGCGCGTCTTTTAACGCCTCGACGATTTCGCGTCACTTTTCACTCCGAAGACACACGCAGACCGAAACTATTTAGCTCCGTAGCCCGCGACCTCGTGGAATATTAAGACAAGAGCTCTCCGACTTCCAGTTGTAACTACGTTGCCTTACATTCTTCATTTTCGTTATTGCAGACGCAAAAAAGTTTACGAATTATCTGCTCTTTTTTTCCTCAATATAAACGGACTTGAGTTGTTTATCGATTCGGTGCACTTTTTGGTATTTCTTAGTATTTTTTTTAGTTCTCGAATTGCGCAGCAGCTGTGATTTTCGAGACTGCAAAGAAGAACAATGCGTAGACGGATTCCTGTTCTGATCGGTGTGATCGCTTCCTTAGTCGTCGGCTATTCGGATGAAAATAACCAACATACTGCGCAACGAAGAATTTGGGATCCGAGATCACCGGAAAGGCGTCAGCGTCGGTGGCAATTTTTTGGAGATCGTCCATCGGGTCAGCCGATTCAGAGCAATCGCACCTTTGCCGAGGAACGTCATCACACTCAATTGTCGAACTGGCAAAAGCCACTGCAGAACGGTCCGCGAGACAAAAGACGTAAGTTTTTTTATTATGTGACGACTTCTCAGCGGGGATTCCCCGAAAGAAGTGTTTTCGATATGTGTTATATGGCACTCACGAGAAATTAGTAGCGGAGTCATTTTTTTAAATTCATTATATTTTTGCTTCCTCGTGGAGGAAGCTTTGTTGTGTTGAAAAAGATTTTTTTTTCGAGATCTTCATGAAAACGAGAAGAAAGAAAGCCAAAGAACAGGAAATGCTTTCTCGTAGAAGAAGCTTTGCGAATAAAGGAACATCATGAAAAAGCTATGTGAAAATTTCAATTTTCAACCTTTATGAGAAAGCGATATGAAAATTTCCATTTTCAACTTTTATGAGAAACCGATATGGGAATTTTAATTTTCAACTTTTATGAGGAAGAGCTACGATGATTGAAATTTCCAACTTTTGTTTATTTTTGTTTCAGTATTTTCTATATTCACCGTTGTTAAATTCGAGAATAATCTCTGTACCAATTCATCAGGAGAAAACGGAACGTGTCTGACACCGGCGCAGTGCGCGCAGAAGCGCGGTGTAGCCAGTGGGATGTGTGCAAATGGGTACGGCGTTTGCTGCACGGGTAAGTTTCGATATGTTTAAATCAATGGATTAAAAATCAACAAGAATACCCCAAAGATGTTAAATTTTCACATTGTTTCCTCATAATGATCCTTCATACACAAAGCTCCTTGTACGAGAAACCATCCTCTGCAATTTTGTGGCTTCCTCAACGGGGAAGCATTGTGAAATTTTATCCCATTAATAACTTTATTTTATATTTTCTCGCGAACTTGAAATTTCCCCCGAGGAAACAAAAATGTAATATTGTAAAGATTGCGTAAAAGAGGTTTTCGAATTGTTATAGTGTCGATAAGCTGTGGTCAGTCAACGAGTGACAACAACACGTATTTCGTCAATCCCAACTACCCTTCGTCATTCGACGGGACTGAATCGTGTCAATTGACGATTCTGAAGGCTCATCCCGATGTCTGCCAGTACAGGTGAAAAAATAAAATAACATAACACTTTTAGGCCAAGAGCGCCGAAATTGGAATGCATCCAAATATAACAGATATTAATTCGACTCAAAGTTAATTCATTACTGCGGTCACAGATTAGATTTCATAAAATTTACAATTCGAGGACCTGAGACAATGAACCACATCTGCACGTACGACCAATTTATAGTTTCTGGATCAAATCCTGTATCTCCCATTTGCGGGTCCAACGATGGAAATCACAGTAAGCATCGCCACGGTGTTTTGTCGATAATTAAGTTCCATAAATGTATAAATTAATCGATTTCCGACCGAAGTGTACATCGACACCGGTGTGGGCCAAACGAATCCAATAACGCTGACGGTCGTTACCAGCGGATCGCCGTTCGCTCGTGCTTGGAGAATTCGAGTGTCCCAAATTCGATGCAGCACTATATATCGAGCGGAAGAAGGTTGCTTGCAATACTACACCGGTGTCTCTGGGCAGATAAAATCATTCAACTACAATCCAACCACCGGTCTGCAACTGTCCAATCAAGATTACAGTATTTGCATAAGAATGGAAAAAAACTTCTGCAGTATACAGTATATGTCTTGCTTAGAAGAAGGTAGGTCGACCATTTGAATAAAATAAACAAAATTAACTAGAAGGCTTTTGTGGCACATTTATGGAGACCAGACTTGGGCAAAATACCAAAAAATACTTCGAGTACAAAGTACAATCACAAGTACTTGAAGTATCAAGTACTTATTGTATTTAAATATTTCTCAAATATTTTTCGCAATTAAGTTTCTCTATGGGAAACTTCGTTGATCGATTTTGGCTTCTTCATCGAGGAAGCTATGCGCAAAATTGTAGTAAATAAGAAAGGCATGTGGAAATTATTCACATGTCATAAAATTTTATCGCTCAAAATTTACCGAGAAATCATTTATTTTTTTCAAATAAAAAATAGACCCGTTTATTTTAGAGCCAATTCCAGAAGGCCCCACTCTGCCTCAACAGGCAGCTCGAAGAAGCAACTCTTTTACACTGACGGGAAACACTCAAGGGACTCAAATAGCTTCGATGACGGGAGCTGCTTGTGTGACCGATTGGTTGATGATACCGTGCGCCTCGAATCTGGGAAAAATCGTTCCTGCCGGTGGAGTTCAGTGTGTCGATCGATTATGCGGCGGAACATTCAACGCCGATAGTCAGAGCTTAAATAGATCATCGGTCGTCAGTGAGTTCATCATTATCGCATGCTAAAAATAAATTGTCTTCCTTAAATTGTTTCCAAATGCCGAAAATCATGTATCGTTCATGAAGTTGGTATTCCTTACGATAAAATTTCAGTTTCTGTTAGGCGGACAGTTGCGACAGTTGCGATCCGACATCGGTTGTCGAAGATATCTCGCCATTTACATACTCGCTCGTGTATAATTTCTTAAATTATTTCTTGCGTGTTTCAGGTAGCGTGAAGCCATTCCGGCTCGTTTATCACACGGATGGCATCGAGGCGCCGAATGACGTGGGTAACAGGGGTTTTTGCCTAAATTACGTGCAACAACCTTGCACTGCGAAATTGAGATGATCGTCATCGAATCGACAACACTTGCCACCGAGCGAGTATTTCTCCCTGGCGGAAATACCCGGCTGAATGAGTTACGTTTGCGTAACTCGTGACGATCGTTTTCTCCACAAAACAAATTCGTTTATGCAGAACATTAAATAATAAGAATATTGTTTTTTATCTACGATAATTATTTCCGGACCATATATTCATTTCATCGTTCATCAACTTCATGGTCATACGTGAGAATAGGTCTAAATTTGTCGATAACTTAAACACAAGAATATATTTATTTACAAGACATCCGACACATCGCGACCGTCGATTTGCGAGGCGAATAATAAATCGAGCTGAATCGTCGTTCAATTTGTGACTCTGCTACCTTCTAACAAAAATCGGTGAAAAGTATTCGGCTCACTTGAAAGATCCCTGCGCTACATACCGAACTTACATCGTTTGATCGGTAGGATGAATTAAATCTCTTTGCCGTCTTCCTCCCAAGGCCTCGGAATCCGGACGTTCTTCCAGTTGTCTATGTCCACCTAAACGCAAAGGTCGATGATTAATTCCACTTCAACAAAAGGTGAAACTCGAGCAAAAAAAAAATTAACTGTTTAATTAACGCACAATTTTGACCCGATGATTAAACGGAACATTGGAAATACTGAAACTTTAATGGACGACAGGAAATTATGGTCAGGGCAATACAATTTGTCTGTGTCCATCTAAACGCAAAGGTCGATGATTAATTCGACTTTGACAAAACTTGAACTCGAATAAAAAAAAGTCAAGTTTTCTATTAACACACAACTTTGATCTCGCGATTGAACCGAACATTGGAAATACTGAAACTTTAATGGACAACAGGAAATTATGGTCAGGGAAATACAATTTGTCTGTGTCCATCTAAACGCAAAGGTCGATGATTAATTCGACTTTGACAAAACTTGAACTCGAATAAAAAAAAGTCAAGTTTTCTATTAACACACAACTTTGATCTGGCGATCAAACGGAACATTGGAAACACTGAAACTTTAATGAACAGGAAATTATGGTCAGGGCTATACATCGCCGATGTGAACTGTAGATATGGCGATCGCGCTTGCAATAAAACGTGCGAGCGAGAAACCTCCACTGAATAAGTAAGTAGTTTATCGGTGTCGTGTGTGATAGCTAGAGCCGGTCATGACCGAGCATCCTGACCGTCGGCGGTTTGCGACACGACCCGCAGTCAATGCCAATACAGTGGGAATTACGTATGTTTCGTCGCCGACTCTACATCTCCGCGATAAAAAAAAACTTCCCTTGAGAGCTGTGATAGTATTGTCAGCTGACTCAAGGACAGCATCCGATTTTTACAGAGTTTAGCAAACGATTTTTTTTGTTGTTATTTTAAGTTCGCAACGCTGAATATTTCCGAAAACTTATGCCAAGGCTTTCTGGGATTGAATCGTAACAAATTTGCTTCCCTTGAAAGCTGTAATAAGGTTATCGGCTGACTTACGCAAAACATCCTATTTTTAGCGAATTTAGCAGACGCAATATTTTTGTTATTTTAAGCGAAGTAGCGCAACGCTGAACATTTCCGAAAATGTGTGCTGAGGCTTTCTGGGATGAAATTGTGAAAAATTTGCTTCCCTCGAGAGCTGCAACAGTATTGTCGCCTGACTTACGGGGAAAATCCGATTTTTAGCGAGTTTAGAAGGCGAAATATTTTTGTTGCTTCGAGCAAAGTAGTGCAACGCTGAAGACTTCCGGGAATGCATGCGTGGGTTTTCTGGGATTAAATAGTGAGTTTGAGAATTTTATTTCCAGTCGTTGCGCGAAGCTTTTTTTTGCGCATGCTAAAGGCTATACGTATCGCGTGCTCGAACAGATATTCCACTTCAATGAGAACAGGGGCAAAGTACGCGTGTTAACAGTAAAATGCAAAGCTGGACGCGAACACCCGTTGAACCCACGTGAGCTCAAGTTCCTTGCTAACTGTTGCAGCTGACGGACGTACGTTCGTTTCCTTGCTTGTCGCCTCATACTGCGCGCTACAACTGACTAAACCGACTGTGGGACGACGTCGGCGACTTCACTGGATTGCCGAATTTTTCAATCCCTCTCAAAGGTTTTTCTTGTATCCGAGCACATTATTTCTTAAAACTTACATCTCACAGCACTCCTCATCGGCTGTGCGGCAATTATTTTTTCATTCGATTTTCCATACCTCTTTGAGTTTTTCGTATTGCGCTTCCAAGGTCACTTCCTCGGGATTCTTCATCGTAATACCGAGCGCCTCGATATCCCCGCGTTTAAGAGATTTCACCGGGCTGTATTTGTATCTGATGACAAAAAGAAGTAGATTTTTTTTTACCCGTCGAAGAGCTGCATTAAAAATTACACCCGGTAAATCCGTGCGGCATTTTTTTTTTTACGGAAATAAATGTTGATCCACGAGAATCGCACGTGTCGCGTGAATTGTATTTTAGACAAAAATTATACGACTATGTAACTTGTGGAATTTTTGAAGTGGACTCAGCCGTTCATCCGCGACACGATATTTTTCTTGTAAATATCATACTAAGACGTCCTTCGATTCGGCTTCTCCTCAATTAATATAATTTTTCACTTCGGAAATGGGTAACGAGAATTCCTCCAATTGTCTCCAATCGATCGCTTTGCAATGACAAACTTGTTTCACGTCTCGCTATTTCGATTTCTTAATTCTCATAACGCCCATCGATTGATCGAATTAATTTTCCAAAGGTTCGTGTCCTCGAGGGCTGAACGTTAGATCGAGTCAAAGTGAAAGGTGCCGATAAATGCTGGCTGTGGAAACGTCATGCGATATTTTGCGCTACAGTGACAGTGCGCGAGGCCAAGCTGTATAATGTCACTTCAACGGTAGATCGATAACAGTGTTATTGTTAATTCACGAGCAATTGTATTATGACGACGTCTTTCCTTTCGTGCCGATACCGCAGCAGCTTTTTTTCAACCCCGCCGCTCGTAATTATTGTGACCTACATTAATTGATTGTGCGTACAGCTTAGACTTCCAATTATCGATAACGATCTGGTTCGTGTCCGAATGAAAGTAACTTTTTAATAGCTGAGGGAATTCGAACTACCCAACCACCTTCAAAATTTCAGCAATATGCATGTTTATCCATTCATACTGAGATGCGAATTATTTCTGCAGAGCGTTTGGGCAATATCGTGGAACGCAAATTGTTTTTAAACGAGAAATTAAAAAATCGAACAACTTGAGTGTAACGTACCGTATTTCCGTGAATTCTCTGAGCCCGAAAGATCCACCGACTACGAACAAAACAAACGGTAGACCGTACTTGAGTGGTCTTGATTTTTTGCAGTACGCTATTATGCTCTTGTAATCCATCGTTTGCAGCTTCATAGCGTTGCTGAAAAAAATAGGACGTAGTCTGACACTGCGTTCAGCACATGTATTAAAATTAGGTATGTCGTGCGAAGAAACGGAAATATGTTTGAATGGTTCTTTGTAGTATTCTCGACAACAGTATTTTAGTCACTAAATTTTGTTTAACATTCTCGTGTAAAAGCAAAACAATTATCATCTTTCAAACAGCTGATTTACCCCCATCCCGTTTACCCACCGGTCAATTTTGCTCTGTTGGTATCGTGATTTTTATTTTTTTACTACGACATATAAATGCAAAAGAATGATCATATGTTCAACAGCTGATTTGCACCCATCCCGTTCACCCACCGGTCCATTTTGCGCTATTGGTATTATATATATTTTTTTTAAGTCGACATATAGAAGCAAAAAAAAAAATTATATTTGAAATGACTCATTTATAGCCCTTCGCGTTCACACACCGGTCGATCCTACGCTATTCGTATTGGATGCGTGCTATACTGTATGTTCCAAACGCTACTTTAATGCCAACCGAAGGTAAACTTTGTGTAGAATTTTTTTAATTAAAGAAAGCAATTAGCGTTGCAGCACTATTCGTAAGTGCTTTCCCACTGTATGACCGTATTTACGTGAAAAATAGCTACGTTCAAATTATGTATAGGTAAACATTTTTGGAAGTTTCACTACGGAACATTCACGTATCGTGTGTTTATTATATTTTTATTCGCTTTCTGCATTACGAGTTTGAAAATCAAGAACGAGAACGAAGCTTCATCGGTGAGAAATAAAAAATGAATGAATCTTTCGTGAACATGTAGCGATTGAATAATTATGAAAAAAAACTAACCTCGAATCTCAGGGTTTTCGATGCGCGGCTATTATTGATGAGACTAGTAGATTCCAGACGCATCCATTATGCAAACAAAGTGTACATTTTGTTTTTGTTTCACGGACACATCCTAGCGTCGATAATACATTTATATAAACTTTAAGTACACAATGAATCCAACAAACCCGCTCGTCGCTGCACCGGCACTGGGATCTTCGTACAACATAACCTACAAATCTTACGTACCTAAACATTAAATATTCAAAAATCTGATACAGATAATATCTGTTCCACATTGAACACATGACATTTATGTATTGTTATTATTACAGTGTTTGCATTGTTAATTAATAATAATAATTATGAAGATGATGATCTGTGCATGAGATAAAAATTGAGGAGCTGCGCCTGTCGGCAAACGCCGAAACGCAGATCTGAGTTCCTTACTCCTGAAAAATAAAAAAAAATCTTCAAACTACCGAAAACTAATAATTTCTTGTACGCGTGAATTATAATTCATGTGACTACAGACAAATTTTTCAATCGCTCATTCTCGTATCTTTTGGAATTCCATAACGGTGAATTGTAGAAAGCTGCGGTTTTCCGTGAAAAAATAACTGATGCTGGATGAACCGTTACAGATAATTCTTCAGATACTTTACCCGACAGATATCGGACGAAAGATTTGTGTTATCTTTTTCCGTCTGAGTATCTCGTTTGGCGCGGCGGTCGTTTTCTTGTCCGTATATATATATATGTATATTTAGCTAGGTACACAGCAGTGTGTGACAAGTAGGTAGTCGAGCGGCAATGTACGCGCGACACTTACCGTGTAAATTACACGACGGTCTCCTCGTGCGTCTATCATATTAAATCATCCACACTCGTGGTTTACCTCAACCGCGTCACCCGAAAAACCGCGTCATTCATTATACGCTCGGTGTTTGAAAAAACTGAGGAAACATTGCGACACCCGGCAGGTAACTATAACCTTTCATTTCCTCGACCATTTTTGGCCGTTACGCCCCCCAAGCCTACGAGCCTAGGACAAGCCTCAATAATAATTATTTGGCAGAAACTCAAACATTCATCGATTCGGCGTCACCGCCCAAATTCACATTCGAATTATCGTCGACGTCACATTTTTTTATTTTTGCAAGTACGAATCACGGATTCGATGGAACTTTTCGAACATGAAAAACAAAAAAATTGCGTTTCCGCTTTTTAGGCATTCGCGAAAGGCAAACAAATATTATTATTATTATTATTAAAATTTACAGCAAGGAAAGTGTAACACTTACAAAAATCTACATCTTAGTAATTGAATTGATATCGAATCTCGTCCGATACGTTTGTTGGTTGCTTTAGGATTTTTTCTCTCAAATGCACGCATTTCTGTGTGATAATTTGTGACGTAAAAAAAAGAAAGGAAAGTCCTTTGAAATAAACCTATGAATAAAACAATTGTTTATTCATAGGCAAAAGTTGCTAAGTGTGAGCAGACTCTTTCGAAGAAAATAATAGTCCACCGATGACGCTGTAATAAAATTCCATTGAGACGTTGATGATAAATTTTATATTTATAAATAGATTTCAACATTCCTATCTTTAATGGTATGTACATACTGGAGATATAAGAGGAGAAGTCCACCGGATGCTTCTGATAAGTGCCGTGTAACTTGTTGAAATATATCAAATGGATTGATTTCTTTTTATACAGCGATAAACGCTTGCCATATTTTTTTTACGTACGAACGGTCGTTACGCTCGCTTTGCATTTTTAGCAGCGGTAAAAGCCTCTTTGCTTCGTCGCAATCTTCGGAAGCCGCGTTAATATTCAGCATTGCATTCTTCAATGTACCGACATAATATTAAGATAACGGAGACTCGAAAGCTTACAGCACGCTTCCGCAGAGCCCTGAATTTTGTTCTTTAAATTTTTATAAATTTTATCTGAAACTCTGAAGCGAGCAGATAACGGTCTCTAGTTACATGTGTTTAATTCATTTTCGTTCTATCCCCGCAGGAAGATACCTTCAGCAACGTTTGGATGGATTGTAGGAAACGTGTCGCTTACAAAACTTGTTGCTTGTTTCTGGAAAGCTACTGGGACGATAGCTGAACAAAGCTAGTCATTGTCGGGGGATCTCTATTGTTGTTACAAAAGTGGAATATTTACAACAACGAGCGTGAACATTCTCATTTCTTTGGAGTAGCCTTCATTCCAAGAATGTGTAACTGATAATGAAGGTGAGTTCTATGACCAACATAGTTTCCATTTCGTATGTACATATTTCATTCTTATCTGTGTTTTGCTATCATAGAAAAATACAGATAGCTCTCGAAAACTTACAACGGGCATAGCGATAAGCTGATACTCGCTGCGTTTAGAAAAATGATTTATTTTTTCGCTTTCATTGAGATTTGAAATTGAAATTTTGCCCTTGAAGGTATCGCAAATTTGACTTACAGCAAAAGAGGGGGGAGAGGGAGATTTCAACAGGATTCTTCACCTTTTGTAACACCTTGAAGGATAATATTTTTTTGAAAAAAAAAAACGGTGCACAGAAATTTGGAAGTACAAATTCTTCAACTGCAAAGATAACTATTGATAACCGAAATCGACACCACTGTTATACGTAAAAAAAGTTAACACATTTTGCTGTTGGCAAACAATTGAATAATTTTTTAAAAAGTAATGAGCTTTTTTCCATCGAGATGAATACACATAGAAAAAGTTTTATTTAAAAACGGATTCACTTCATAACTATAAGGAAGTAAGTTCTTAAGCTTTATATTTTAATTGCCCAGGTATAACATTGTGGAAGTGAGAATTTATGAAATTGATTAACGTTCAATTGAATGGTCGTTATCGCCTTTCGATTCTAATCATTTTATCACCTTCCATATGATAAGAATGGTCTCACCCGCGGTATACTCCATAGTCCCTAATGATATTTGGGTCACGACGTATTTTTGCTAGATCGTTATAAAACTTTGCTTTATAGCAGGTAAAAGTGAACTGAACCTTTTGCAATTTTTTCAGATTTATTGACCATGTAGTTTTTTAGTAATACGCATACGAAGCTGCATATGGTACCGTGCAAACGTTTCGGAAAACGATCGGCAACGACAGAACATGTAGTTCTGTCACATTCCGTTACATTCGAGTAAACAATTCTGTTACATTCGAATAAAAGATCTACCACAGTGAAGGGCGTACTGTCAGACAGACTTCGTCAAAATTTCAAGAAGATTCACGGTTTTGTTTCCGAGATACTTTCAAAAAAGAAAGACTCCATCTCTGTCTAGCCGCTTGCTTCGTCTGCGTTTTTCATTCGCACACTGACTAACGCGCAGTGGAGCCTCTCTTCCGTTCCCCTCCCGCGATTTCAGCCAAACATTCTCAATCCATACCTTTCTGTAATCGGCTACATTTCGAGATAAATTCCAGATCCATTTTATAAACATACTTTTGACCATCACGCATAAACATAAATCTCGAAAATCAGTTTTCAGCCCGAAGTGACGTCATAGAGCAAAGTATCAAATCTTTCTCCATGTGTTTCCTCAATTCATCCGTTTCCGTCGCTGACTCCATTCGCGATAAATTCTAAGTACATTTGAGACGTACCACATACGTTATTTTGCCCACTTTGCTGTTTTCTTTAATCCACACGTTTCTTCCACTGCGTTTCTGCACTATCTGCATTTGAGATAATTACATAGAAAAATTGAAAGAAATTCTCTGTAACGCGACTTTCGGTTTGAAAATCTCACATTAGAATCGGAAGTGACGCAGAAAATGTTGCGCATAACATCATCTCCGGTTCGCAAAATTTATTTTTCGAACGGAAGTGTAACCAGAAACCGATGAATTAATTTGAGTTTTTTGTGAGGCCAACCGGAAGTGACGTCATAAAAAATGTAAAAAAAAAAGATATTGTGTTGTATATAAATTCGGCTGGCGGTATCTCCGGACGCTACGTGCCATCTGATAGCTTAGTATTAGTTATGCATTAGTTTCGCATTCACGTTACCGTAACGATCACGTATCGATTTTTGTTTTTTTTTATTTTTTTTGCAGGAGGAGTGGAAAGATTAGGATGAAAAAGTGTCGCTAGCATGCTGGATAAGCGGCGGCTCCATGCCCCCGGGTCGCCGCCATGCACCCTCTTGCTCGTCGTTGCCCTAATCCTCACCGGTTGTTTTTCATTCTGGCTCCTGAGTACGTCGCCCTCGCCTTCTCTGCCTCTGGCAGAGGAGGTATCGGCTCCGAGTTACATTCTCCTTCTACCGGAGAACACGTCCGGGCCGTCGGGCCATCCGTACGGCCAGCAGCAGCAGATCCAGCAACCGTACACCTTAAGAGAACTGCCGTCCAACGACGAAACAACTCTGATCGATATGCATAATTTTCGTTTTATCATCAATCACAATCCGTGCAACAAGAGTCATCAGCCTTTGTTGCTTATGCTCATACATTCGGCACCGGGAAATTTTCCGAAGCGCAATGTAGTTAGAGAAACATGGGGCAGACAGAGTCCCGACGTTGTAGTATTATTTTTCGTCGGTAGGTCCGATCGTTATAACAATCAACTTATTCAAGAAGATAAGAAGTATATGGACATAATTCAAGGCAATTTCCTGGATGCCTACAGGAACATGACCTACAAACACGTGATGGCGTTGAAGTGGGCCACATATCACTGTTCAAGTGAGTATCCCGTTTAAGAAAAATTGTTACCGGTATCGTTCGAAAAACCTGCAATGTAAACAAAAAAAAAATCGTATGAAATTTAATGTACCGCTTCCGGAAGTTTTTACGCATGAACTGGTACCTTAAATTTCGCATACAATTGTGATGAACAATTAACGTACAGCATATTAAAAACTTTAGAAACACTTTAATTTTAACGATTTACTCTAATTTTACTATGACAGTACTTTAATACCAATAATTTCTTTTTATTTCACTCTAAAAGTCCATTAATTTTTCATGACAATTGTACGTTAAATTACATGTACCACATTTAATGTACCAGCGTTGCATAAAAACTTCTCGTCCGGTAAATTAAATTCATAATTTTTATAAACATTGTAGCAATCTAAAACGATTTTTTTAACACCGACAATTATTTGTAATCCTTTATTACGTGAAAATTTGAAAAAATTCTTATGTAACTTTTCTTTTTCCAGGTGCCAAGTATGTATTAAAGCTAGACGACGATGTATTTGTTCACATTCCGGCAATGCTAGACTTCCTTAAGCGCGGATTATCGCCGTGGGGAGCTAGACGATTAATTCTTTGCGATCCCATATCGACCGGTACGGTTAAAAGATCGTGGCGTTCGAAGTGGAGGGTTTCGCCACTGGAATATCCGGGCAAGCAGTATCCAGCATATTGCGCTGGTTGGGCGATTCTTTACTCGCCCGACAGTGTTTTCCTGCTGTATCGAGAGGCACAGAAAGAACCCTATTTTTGGATCGACGACGTGCACATAACCGGCACCCTCGCACGTAAAGTCAATTTGACCCACGCGTCATTGCATTCCCTCGTACTCACCGGCGAAAGTATGCACCGATTGTTGGATAATCCAGGCACTCGAAAAGAATTTCTATTCGGACCGCCCGATCTCACCGAAAATAACATCAAGGCTTTGCACAATCTCATCGTTTCCGGTGCCACTTAGCATTACATAAGTAAAGGCCTATTATGTGTACATTAAGTGTCTACGATAATTGTCTACTGTACTTACTTAGTTATCGGGGACGCGGATTATCCACGATTGTAATGAATGAACTTTAGCTTGCGGCTCTTTGATTGAAGTCCATAATGTACATAAATGGCAAGTAAGCGCGATGCAAGAAGATCGAGTCTCCATTGCATGCCGCCAGGCGATATTTGCTCTTGACCAAGCATACTAAAAAGAAAATGAAGATTTAGCGCTTTAGCGGACAATCTGGCCATCGTGACAATTCTCCCGCTCTGACGAGCAACTTCTTGTCGATTTCAAGTTGGGAGCCGCACACTGATATTTAGTCCTAGAAATGACTAAAATTGTCGTCGCGAGGAAAATAATGAAAAGTAAAAAAAAAAAAAAAGATTTTTAGTATCGTTTCGTAAGTTCGTTCGATTTTTGGAGTTGTCTGCATATTGCAAAGGAAACTTGTAGTCTCGATAAGTATTGGAAAATTGGAATTGTAGGTAGGAATCAAGACACGATGATGTCGAAGACACGCTGTGGAAAGTTTCCTTTCCAACAGAGAATGACATTCTTTACGTACGGGGAATTGTTGCCTTCTTTTAGTTATGACTATAATATGGATATTTATAATGGTTTTTTCTTTTTTTTCTTTTTGACAATCAAGAAAATCTACTCTCAGGTCACTTTACAAAAATGTTTGCATTTATTCTCAACGCCATTTCGTTGCTGAGCCGACAGTTTAACAAGCTCATGATCCAAACGCACGGGGCGTGCGGAATAGTGGGGGAGAGTGATCGGATCGTGAGAAAGTTAGTTTCCGAACCGCCGAGGGGGCTGGTAAAAAGCCCTCTGGGATTCCATGCGCAAAGATATAAGCTCGTACCGTTATAACTTTCGACGTAATTAAATTCGGCATTTCTTGTTAATGTACAAATTATTTTTTCAATGTCCAACTGCCTATACATGAGATCGTCAACGAAGTGGAAGTTAAATCGAATCCAAACCTCGGTTACGTTAGCATCGTCGGCAGCGTTGCTGATTGATATTCCCGGTAGATGAATACTTGTAACTCGCCTAAAACCACAAATTTTGTAATGCATATTGTATAAAGCGGGGAAGTATTGTGTAGAGGCCGCCGAACGAAAGTGATTTAGAGAATTGAAAGTTCGAAAAATGATTTAACATTAATTTGTATAATATAGAAAGGCGCACATACATTTCGTAGTAACAGAAAAGCACCGAGATAGAGGACGCACAAGGCAAAAAAGACTACGATTACCTGATGTAATGCGGATATCAAGATATTATTTAAGAAAAAACAAAGTACACCCCCAGAACAAAAGTGTAAGATTGTCGCATGGCCGACACATAAGAAACCTTAAACTGTTATTCCGAGGGTGCAATGTTTTATAATTTTCGCAGTTTCTAGTTTCACAGTTTTTAAATTAATTAAAAAACTAGCGGTCCGAGAACGCAACTAGTGCCATTGATTATGTGAATTATTTTTACGTGCGTAATATTTATATATCTCTAAAACGAATCGTACGATTACCGAGGGAAGGCGAGGCGGTGTCCGTCGGCCCACAAAATGTCTAAGGTAGCTGCCCTATTTTTGTATTGGCTGTCTAATTTGTATTTACTTAAAAATTGTAATGAAATAATTTATCGGAAACTGTAAGGTGAAGTGAAAGCCCTCCAACGGTAGAGCAGTTATTTGGTGAAGGCAGCGTAAAATAAACTGGACTGACAAACGTTCGAGTTGGTCAACATCGAAACGCAAAATCATGGACAAAGTGCGTTGTCGCATTTTCTGATGGTAGATGAGTGTTTTACTATCAATTAGAGTACTATCTGGCGTAACCTTGTGAAAAAAAATAAAAAATAAAAAATAATCGGCAATCGGTAACTCGCTGTGTGGTCTTTCTGTGTATACAAATATATTGTATCGATAATAGAGGGTATGTGAATGTATGTAAGTTGATAAGAAGCGGAAAATGAATGTTTTCATTACGATAATTTTGTGAGAAGCATCGACCGTGGCCGATGTCATCCGCCGCTGTCGTTTCTTCTGCCATATCAACGTAAAAGTACTTAATTTCTTAGATAGAAAAGTAGAAGAAAAAAAACTGAAAAGTGATCTGTCGCATGAGCTCGTGCTCCACCGTTGCCAAAACAAGTTTATATACGTAAACGTGCGTAAATAATACCGATGAAGCGAGTGCGACGATAGAAAGAAAATAAAAATTAAAATGCATTTCCGACTCTCAGGAGCGGCTTTCTGGTTGAATTTTTCTACTTTTCCCAATGAATGGAATTGGACTCGATGAAGAGGAACCGGAAGTCGGAGAAGTCAGAGTCGTTCATTGTCGCGCGAAGACAGTCATACAAACTCCCGATATAGATAGAAATAATAATACTGAGGCTCGAATATTCCGTCGTTAGTTCGATCTTGAGCTTAATATTAAGATCCAACTCGAAGTGTCTCTTTTAATGTAATAATCCATACATGACCCGGACGAACTTTTGTTTAAACGACAGTTCAACCTTAAGATCGAACTCACGATAGAACTTGCGTGTGAAAGTTCGGACCTAAGATGTTTAGAAAAAAAATATCAAAACGATTGGGGAATGGCCAAATTGTTCGGAATGCATAACCCGACGATGGATGTGAATAATGTCTACTATTATGTGTACAAGTTGTAAATATATTATTAAAGATTATTAAAACTCGATGAAACAATTTTACACTAAATCTGAATAATTCCTAGAGCTTCATTCATCCCACGCCCCCTGGAAGACTCTTTCGTTTTCAATGGAAATTATTGACAAATTACCCGTCATCGATGGTTTCCCTCAGCGCGACGCTCCGGATAGTGATTAAGGCAATCAATGAGGAAGTCGCGTCGGAAAATAATTTTATTTAAAAAAAATTAGGGACACCGTTCCCCGAATCACCAATAATATTACTCGTCGGTAACAGGAAACTGCAGTATCGGCGAAGGGTCCTCGCGCGACCCTAAAATCTCAGGAAACGGCGCTCAAAATAGCGAGGCTAAAATTTAAGCAAGGATTCGTACACAAAGATAGTTTCCAGTTTCGGAGAACCGGTAATTCGAGCTACGTAGCTTACGAGTATGGATCAAAAAATTAGCTGAAACATTGTAATGGATATTATTCGAAAAATGTACGCCCGGTTGGATAGTACGTGGGAGTAAACATGGTAAGGACGATCGCCGGAGTTAGGGGTGCGGTGGAAGCGCGGCGCGAATAAGCCGTCGTCGTGGCGACGCTTCGTACTGGATACACTCAAGGCACTCCCATTCGTGCGCGATCGGGCATCGGACCGTACACGCCAGTAAAGGTAAACCCGCACTTTACCTTCTACAACTCAAACTCTCTCTCTCCCTTTAATCTCTGCATGTACGTAATCAAATTTTAAGACATTAATCATTATATCGTTACTTATAAAAATAAATGCAATGCAAGCCATGGACCATGTTCGCACGATCGTACGCATCGAGACATATTGTTAAGTCATGCTCTGAGAGCAGCGCATTGAAAGTGAAAATTACCTATAATTTAATTATTGTGCTGTTTTGATAATACTGATGCTAAGATTTTATTTTTTTTAAGTCGCGCACATTTTTCGTGAGCAACGCGTTAATTGAAAACAAATAAGTTTATTTAAGTATTGAAGGATGAAAGCTTCGAAGACGCTATAGCGACGAACACGCGGATTTTCGATGGTAGATTTTAAAAAAATCTTTACGTCCATTCTCGGATTTTGTACTTGTCGAATCAATTGCGCCTTAAAAGAAAACACATTTTTTTAATATTAAAAAAAATATGTAATAATTTCAAACGTGTATGGATTGATTTTTCAAATTCGTTTCCGAGCCTCTGTTTCGTAAGAGAGCGAGTTCTTTATTTTTCCATTCGCAATTTTTTTAAGGGAAAATTTTGAGAATTTTTCATTGCATCAACCAAATATGCGGGTCGAAATGATCGAAGCGCGTGCGATTATTTCGGTGTTGATAAACAAAATTTCTCTTGTCATGGTGACTTTTGTGCGAACGTTTTGTTACAATTGTGGAATAAATTTCTTAATCGATTTCTCTTCCAATCATAATTGAGCATTACATGCGTGTTGTTATAAAATATTTAGACTCTTTTACCGAAAGTTTCGAGAACCCGAAGCGCTACTTGGAACCGCAGTTACAGCTCGAGTCGTAACTGTAATACCCTCGGTGCGATCGCAAAGTGCGTTCTGAACTGCACACGAATAGAGCACCGGTGTATTACTATATTTTAAACTCTACCATTAGACGACCCTAGACCACTTTTCAAATGGTATAGAGTCACAATATTGCGCAATCATGACCCACTCCACATACATACTCTCAACGATCTTATCGACCAAGTACACGTGGCTTACACTTGTTTAATTGCTTGAGCCGACAGTTCGGCAAAGTAATTGCAATTTTTTTTTTTTACTTGAATTAAAAGAAAAATAGAATTTCAACATCTGCACCATGGACAATTTGATTTTGCCCACATGCCTGAAGCAAAAATCTTCGATAAACGATAAATTCATATGCAATATGCAAATCTATATATAAATATACATATATATATATATATTTTAAATTTGTATTTGTAGCTCCGTTTTAAGCGGACAGTCCGGAAAAGTAATTACAAATTCTCTTTTAAATGAATTTCTTTCACGACAAAGTTTGAATATCTGAAAAATATGCAAAACTATATACATATTTTTCAGATTCACATTCATTGCTCCGTTTCATTTTTGATGCATCAGTATATCTGCTTTAAGCAATGATTCGCTGTATGATTCGAGTTAGTTACATTAGAACGGCGGTGAAATTCAAATTTCACGGCCGTTTCAATGTGACTAACTCGCAGAATTGCTAAAACGCCCTCTCGTCTATTCTTGAACCTTAAACTCGCTGGAAGCTCACGTCGTGATCATGCACGATTTTATCAACCTAAACGCGTGGCTTACACTTTCGAGCCGACGTCACGGCAAAGTAATTACACTGATACAAAAATTCTACACTTAATATACCCGACCGAAATTTTTTATGCAAAAATTAAATTAAATTTATAATTCTGATGATAACTTAATGTACCTTTATAGTGAAATTGAAGCGAAACATTTGAATTAAAGTATTTCTTATAGTAAGATTGAAGTAAATGATTAAAAGGAAAGTGTTTCTAAAGTTTGCAGCGTACTGTACATTAATTTTTCATCACCATTGTATATAAAATTTTATACACCAATTTACGCATAAAAAATTACTGCGCCGGTAGGTTAAACTTCACACAAATTCTTTTCACATTCTGGACATTTGGTTTTAATTGAATTTCAATATCTGCGCTGTGAACAATTCGATGTTGCCCATGTCCCAGAAGTCAAACTGGTCGATAAACGAAAAATAAAATATGCAATATATATATATATATATATATATTTCATATTTATATTCATGGCTCCGTTTCATTTTCAGTACGTCAATGCCTGCTTTATCCAACTGTTTGCTTATGTTTCACGGGCGTTTGGGTATATCAGCTTGCAAAATTTTTACAACACGCGCCCTTCTATTCTCGAACCGTAAACTCGTTGGAAGCGTGCGTCGTGGAAAGCATGCAACAGCGATTACATGGTTCCCTTTATAGAACGCTTACCACGCCAAGCGTATTTATTATACTCGTCGCCTCTTTGGCTCATGGCTTCGCATTGATTTACAATCAGAAACTAGGTCCCATTCGCTTTTAAAGAGAAACTGCTTCTCCCTTAATTTTCCATCCGTGTAAATATTTGAATTTCGTGTGTAACGGGGAAACATTTCCAAAAAATCCGTAATGGGACCCCATAATCCTACTTTTAATTTTTAACTGCTGGAAATTATGTGGTAATTTTCAAACTACCGGAAAACCATTAGTAAATATTTTTAGTAATGACGGTTTCTCGTACGAAATACTTTTTTCATTTACCTTTCAATCCGTAACTACGTGTAATTCTTGTATAATGGGAATGCATTTCACATAAATGAAATACCTTTTGTTTCTTCGTTCAGGTACTCTATGCAATATTCTCAATGAGCGAAAAAAAAAAATTTCAATTACAGGTGGCAGGTTTGGAGTTGAAATAAATCGGTTAGAGATGTCTCTCCCAATGCAGCCGGTTGGCAATGGCAATACCACCGCCGTCGCAATAAACACCCGACCGGACGATATACGGAAACGTATTATCGGAGGTACGTTCGATTTATGCAATAAAAAAATATCGATCTATATGTATTTTGCGTTGGTTCTCCAATCCAAATGACAATTGCACGTGCACAAAATCGCAAAAGCATTTTTTTTCATTAAATAATCGATCCCCCCGTTAAATCATTTCTATCAAGGACCCTTTCGATGCTCCGCGCGTAAGGCGATTAAGAAAATGCTAACGAAAGTGTATTCTTTACCGAGAACTGATCGAACACCCTAGAAACTATAAATTCTCGCGCTCATTGCTCGTAATTTATTTTTTAATTTACAACGAATGCTCCGTCAACGAAAGACCCTTTTTCGGAATTTCCTAATTTAGGAAATTCTTGAATTGTTGGAAGATTCTGGTATTTATAATTCGTTGCACGTTTCCGCAGCGGACCTTTTCGCCGCAAAACCGTTGTGTAATTCAGTTACGTCACGAACGTCGATGAAGACCGTGGCGGTTTCTAGAATAATTGTGGAGATTTCATAGAACGTGTTGTGACGGTACGGACGTGGTTTATCCACGCTGGCGGTTAGACGTCTCGACGACCGCCGGAACTTCGATCCAATAATTCCAACTACGCGAGCACCGCCAGCCGCGGCTCCGTACCCGTCGCACAGATAGCGCTGTACAAGCGCTGAACGCCCATGCTCCCACATACAATGCCCTTTATTCGAACTTGTCTCTATACCCCGACTCTTGAATTTTTAATCGAGCATAAACGGGAAGGTCAATGTGTCTGACTACAGCCGTGTGTAACTCTGGGGCAGTGTCACACGAAGAAAATCGTTATATACCACAATGTCAACGTCATTTCAAGCGGATACCATCGAATCTTAAATAACAGCAAATCAAACTGAAAACAAAGCATCAGTTAAACGCCAATAAATTTTTGTCTCGTCAGGCTTCATTTTTCGAGTCCACATTCGAGCAAAAGATTCGAATGAAAGATAAAAGATTCGGTATCGAAGGCCCTTTCGACGCTTCGCGTGAAAATCGAACAAAAAGTAGTGACAAAGGTTTTTGTTTCGAAAACTGATTGAACTCTCCAGAAATTGTAAACAGAAAATTAATTTAAATTGATAAAATTAAAGAGAAGCGAGAGCGAAAGTTTCGTTCGATTTTGCGAAATTCACGATGCAGAAGTTTGCGAATAATGGAGAAACTGTACGCTGATCCGCGCGGCGCTAGCTCGATGTAATTAATTGATGAATGGCGTTGTAATTGAATCGTCAACTGACCCATGGATTTCAGGACACGTACACGCACACGCGTCTGGATTTTTTTTTTTTACAAATGAGATTGTGCCCTCATTGTGTCACCGTGCTCGTCGCTTGTTGTCCATCAGGCCATATTGTACGTTCGCCATTGTATTTCCGACGGAAAGTTCATCAGGGATGTGCAGGAACTTCTGTATTCGTATCAGGGACATGTGCAAGTGCATCGGTTGCCACGCAACGTGGTGTCGACCGACGACCCGCGGCTTTCCGACTTGAATAATTTATGGATATAACACATTCCATGTTCGCGTGCGGATAATTATATCAATAATCAAAATAAAATTGACTCTCCGCAGTTGTCGCGCTTCTCACGAGATGCATCGACAACCGTCGAGTTGAAGTTGGAAAATTCAATTTTTACCATTGCCGAATTGGGCGGAATTGGGGACCAAAGATTGGCCGAATGGCTCGCCGATTCACCGTTGGATACGTTCCGAGCGTTGTCCAAATAGTCAACGATATGGGGGGGGTCAACGATTGGCTGAATAGTCCGTTAATTTGTCATTGGACATATCTCGATCGTTATACAAATGGTAACCAACATCAGAGGGCCAATATTGTTTCCGAATCGGGCGACCAAAAGTCGACCATGTCGTCCACCAAATATGCATTGGACATCTTCCGATCGTTATCCAAATGGTTACCGATATCGGGGGGCCTATATTGGTTCCCAGTTGAGAGGCCAACGGTTGACCGTATCTTCCGCCACTTTACCATTGGACATATTCCAATCGCTATGCAAATGGTTACCTATATTGTTTACTTTAGTGAGGGAGCCGTTCCGAACTCCTTGCTGGTAGGGCGGGCTGACTCGTGACAGTCATTACGTCGGGTGGCTACCGATACTGAACAACGTATTGACACAGGGGGCTCGCGCATCACCACTCCCGCAGATGGGTTTGTGTATCCCGTATGCACAGTGTTGAACAGACGATTAGGCACGATTCTCGTCGGACAATAGTGTGGACGCATAAATTATTACAGGCTACTAAATTTAGTGGGAAAAAAACAAGAAACACAAAGTACCTACGGCGTGTATTTCCGTGAGGCGTAAGCAGGTGTTCTTTTTTAATGGCTACCGATGCAGGCGGTTCTACTTTGATGATTCAACTAAACGAAGGGTTGGAAAAAATTGTTGGATAATTTAAAAAATTAAATAAGTCTGTGTCTTTCGATTGCACTTTGTGAAATAAAAAAAAAAAGAACACCCCCAACTGGCTCAGATGCTATGGGAATTGTATTTAAAGGGCCCTCGATCCCTTTAGTGGTGTTTTCACAGGTTCGCGGAATTTTAAAGGTGACAGCGTGAAATAGCGAGAAAGCGGGGAAGCGAGCGATCTTCGGTATTTGTAGGGGCGTAATAATGATAGTAATAGCGATAATGAAAATTGTGGCTCATACATAAACACGTGTGTCGCCGATAGTCGTCGACACGGTATATCGTATAGTATAGTAATTATTGTGTTCCTGTAGTGACGTATACTCGCGTTGTGAAATAGCTGCGTGGGTCTATTGATCGTTCTTATGCTCGTTTCCGCGCGCTTCCACCCCTGTCGGGTTCCGAGAGCCCGAGGCAGGATGTTGACATCCTCACAGTCGATTTCTCAAATACGACATTGACGTGACTCACGCCAGAATCCGGCGCGTCAAGGAGTTTGAAAATCGTTCTTACCGTTTTCGGCATATTTACAGCAGTTTTTTTTTAACGTACGATCTGGTAACTCCAATTTTTTCAGTTCATTTTATGTTGTTTCTTTTTTTTCGTTTCTTTCGTACTAATTTAACGATAATCATGCAGAATCCCATAGAATGGAAGTATAAGCGGTGTTATAGAATAACAACGGTGTAAACATCTTTTATGGCTAACTCACACAGGGTATTATAGTAGAACAATAGTAAAAAAAAAAAAAATCTTGTATGAAAGACCCTTCAACTAGTTTACTGCAGAGTAATAATGCATCTTGTATGGTAAACTCATACGTGCCGCATACAATTCCATAGAACGGCAGTGTGAGAGATCTTGTATGGCTCACCCATAAGATACGTTATAACATACAGAATGTCAACCCTGCAAACACCTGGTATGGCGAACACGAAAGGGATGTTACAGTAGAACGATAGTAATAAAAATCTTGTATGGGAGACCCATAAACTAATTTACTGCAGGACAGTAGTGCATCTTGTATTGTAAGATCAGACGAGCTCCATAAGATACGTTATAGAAAAACAACCGCGTAAGCCGCTTGTATGGAAGACTCATAAACTAGTTTATTGCAGGACAATAGTGCATCTTGTATGATAAACTCACACGAGCCCCATAAAATGCCATAGAACGACAATACAAGAGACCTTGTATGGCTCATCCATAAGATACGTTACAGAACAAGAACTGCGGAAACATCTTAGTATGGAAAACTCATAAACTAGTTTATTGCAGGTCAATAGTGCATCTTGTATGGTAAACTCACACGAGCCCCATAAAATGCCATAGAACGACGATACAAGAGACCTTGTATGGCTCATCCATAAGATACGTTACAGAACAACAACCGCGTAAACATCTGGTACGACAAATACACAAGGGACGTTACAGTAGAACAATAGTACAGAAACGTTGTATGGAAGACTCGTAAACTAGTTTGCCGCGGAACAACAGTGTACAATGTACGGCAAACTCCAAGTTAACCGTTACCTCGTTGTTCCGAGGGTGTGACACAATCAACGCGAGCAAAAACTTTCGGAACGTTAATTAATAATCTACAGCAACGAAGAGTCGAATAATAATCGGGCGACAGTGGTAACGGCGGCGAGTAAACTTCAACTCTCAACTGTTGCATCGCTAAAGCGACCTAGTTTCTTTCTTTCCCAAAGTCAGAGCCGCAGCGAGCCGGTCGATCGATTCGATTTTTCCTCACTTCCATCCGCCCCATCGATGCCCCTAACGTCTCAAGGGTGCCTTCCACGAAATACCGGCCTTAAAAAAAAAAAAAAAAATAATAATTTTGGAAAACATCGTCGTTTTGGATTTTTTTTTCCGCGCTCTTTCGCGGTGTCGTGACGAGTTCGCGAGTCGATAGTGGAGGTGCGGAGGGTGAGTTTCCCATGGGAAAATTGAGAATAAACTGGTGGTCCGGCGAGACTCGGGCCGCTCGGTCGGACCGCGTGGGAGGCGGGGGTGGATTGCGAGGTCGTGGATGATGCGCATGGCCAGGACGTCGACGCGGACGGCGACGACCCCGACGAGGCTGCGTCTCACCGTCGGGGACGGGGGGGTTCGATGTAGCCGCGAAGAATCGTAGGGATGTACGGAATCGCCGATAGTAGTAAGCAAACCGTTGCGATCCTCGTGACGCCCGCCATCCTGTCACCCTTCCGATCCCTCGGCAACCCGGCAAAGCCAATCCACGCCTATCGACAAAATACCTCCCATCGAAGTACCTCACGGGAACACAGTTCCTCACATTATTATTCCGCAAAATATCGATAGTTCGTTATTGTCCGCTAAAAATGTCTGAGGGTGAGTCAGCTGTTGGGTGACGTGTTTATTGTTTTCATGTACCTCCCCCTCCCCCCCCCCCCCCTACCCGCCCCTTCTATTGTCATTACTTCTATTTTCGTTCTTTTTTATTTCACTTTGTTTGTACTGTTATTATTATAGTTATTATTTTTCTCTCTTTATACTACCATCATTATTTCTATTCGATTTCCTGTTATATGTGGCTAGTCCTGGTCCGCTGGTCCTGTTGTGTAACGAGTCGCTATGCACAGTAAAAAATAATTTCGTAAAATCGGAATGCGAAATTTCGTAAAATCGGAATGCGAAATTTCGTAAAAATAGTTAGTTCGTGAAATTAGTTGAATGAGCGACAAACTGATTTGTCACTCATTCGAATATACGAACCTGTCCTCTTATTTCCCGTGTCATTGATAATTTTAGTTTGCACCTTCGTTTGTAAAACTAGAAAATTGTCAAGTAAAAAATTGTGAACGTTCGTCGACAATAAGTTTTTGTGAAAAGTACACATTTTTCTTTACCGTGTACTTGCCCACCTACCCGTCGTCCTATTATCCGCCGGATGAATGAATCTCCAGACAGACCAAATTCCCTGAAACCGTCCCGTTCCACTTCATTCATTATCGGAGACTCGATTGCCAGTTCGTCGACAAATGCATCGAAAATCGTTAAAAAATTAATCACATCTCGTAATTCGTTGTTCTTCTGCTTCAGCGGACGACACCAAGGAGCCGGATTCGACCACCTGTGGGAGAATTATAATCTTCATGTCGTGGATCATCGTCGTTCTGACGATGCCCTTTTCTCTGTTCGTCTGCTTCAAGGTAAAGTAACTCGTCGATCGAGATTACGAGCGATCGACGATCGCCTCATTGGCTTCGCTCAAAACTAATCTGTCGTTTTCTCGCGCAAGGTGGTTCAAGAATACGAGAGAGCGGTCATATTCCGACTCGGAAGACTTCTCTCCGGGGGCGCGAAGGGTCCTGGTAAGTTGAGTCGATCGATTGAAACTGAACGTCGATCAGCTCTAATTTTACTTTCAATCATTCTCGTTGATCAGGCATCTTCTTCATCCTGCCCTGCGTCGATTGCTATGCGAGAGTCGATCTGCGTACGCGGACGTACGATGTTCCGCCTCAAGAGGTGAGATCATTGTTTTTTTTTTTTTTTTTTTGAGCGAGAAACACAGAAATAAAGCAAATGCGAACTTGTGTGAACAGGTTTTGACCAAAGACAGCGTGACAGTTTCGGTCGACGCGGTCGTTTATTACCGGGTCAATAACGCTACGATCTCGATAGCCAACGTCGAAAATGCTCATCACAGCACCCGACTACTGGCCCAAACGACTCTGCGAAACACCATGGGAACTCGACCCCTTCACGAAATACTCAGCGAGCGTGAAACGCTTTCCGCGAATATGCAGGTAAAATTTTTTATCGCTAGCGAAGATCGGCTGTAAAGTTAGATCGTTGCGGTTATAGCGAGTGTCGCGGAAACGATCGGAGCTCGTGACGTTACCGGTGAAAAACTCGGAATTTACCGTGCCGTTACGCACGTTGACGTCGACAGACGTCGATCGATCGACGTGTATCGAACAGGAAGAGTTTCGTAACGCGGCGGAAATATTTGTTTCGGTAGAACCGATCGGGGTGAATGGCAATGCGTTCACCAATCTCGTTCTGAATGTAAAACAGACGCGGGTGAAATTTTTTTATTGACAGCAAAGAATGAGTATAAAATTAGCTCGTCGCGGTCGCGTCTCGCGAGGACCGTTTGGAACCGCAGAGTTACCATTTCGAGAGTGCAATGTTTACCATGCAATTGCAGACGTTGAGATCGGTACACCTTGTGTGATGAACGTGTATCGAAAATTAAGGGTTTCGAAACGCCGGAGAAATTTTTTTTCTGGTAAAATTGATCGGAGTGAATGGCCAATGGCCATTGCCATCGACTTTGAGTCAAAACCGGGATTCAACGATCTTGTTCTAAATGTAAAACAGACGTAGGTGTAATTTTTTTTATTGATAGCAAAGATTGACTATAAAATTAGCTCGTTGCGGTCGCGTCTCGCGAGGACCGTTTGGAACCACAGAGTTACCATTTCGAGAGTGCAATGTTTACCATGCAATTGCAGACGTTGAGATCGATACACCTTGTGTGATGAACGTGTATCGAAAATTAAGAGTTTCGAAACGCCGGAGAAATTTTTTTTCTGGTAAAATCGATCGGAGTGAATGGCCAATGGCCATTGCCATCGACTTCGAGTCAAGACTTAACGATCTTGTTCCAAATGTAAAACAGATTTCTCTGGACGAAGCAACAGACTCGTGGGGCATCAAGGTCGAACGAGTTGAGATGTGAGTGAGACCGAACGACCGGAATTGACCGATCGGTCGAGTGAGAATCGATTTTTAATGACGAAATTTTGGATTTCAGCAAGGACGTTCGATTGCCGGTGCAACTGCAGCGCGCGATGGCTGCCGAGGCCGAAGCTGCGCGTGAGGCACGAGCCAAGGTAATTTTTCGTCGAAGTCTTTGCAATTCCCTTATTTTTACTCCCCATTCGATTCGTGACCGTTAAATTTTTTTTTTTTTTTTTTTAATTAGGTCATAGCTGCGGAAGGTGAACAAAAGGCCAGCAGGGCGCTAAGAGAGGCGTCCGAAGTCATCGGAGACTCGCCTGCTGCCCTGCAGCTTCGTTACTTGCAGGTGAGAATTTTAAGATATCAAACACAAAGTCTAAATAAAATTGTGCCAGCAAAGCGTATCGAACGACACAATTGTGGTGTATTAAAAAAATTTCAGACACTGAATACCATTTCGGCGGAGAAGAATTCCACGATTGTCTTTCCATTACCCATCGACATGCTGACCTACTTCATGAAAGCCAAGGAAGCTTCGTCTTAATCATTGGAACTTGAGACATGATCCACGAGTTCGCTGACGCAGTTGACTCTGTCGGTAAAGACGCGCTCTGCAACATCTACCTCCATCTAAGAGCCATCAGGCGATTTATGAGAGTAGGGTAATTCTTGCGCAGAGTCGGCTGCAATTCAATCGTGAGATACGTTTCAACACCGATCCGCATCCTCCTGCTGGTCCATCGAAAAAACTACTGTCGCGATGTGACGATTTTATTTTTTTTTTACTTCTTTTCCTTAATGAATTAGCCTCCTGACAATTGCGTGACTGTACAAAGTACAAAAAGTTGCGCCGAGTTGGAGACTATAATTTACAATTCAGTATGTGAAGCGTATAAAAAATTATTGCGAAGGAATATTCTTCGTCGCACCAGTTCGATCAACTTTACAAAGGGTGGTTGCCCGATTGTACAAAGTGCACGTCTCGCTGTAATGCGTTTGTTCCACCGAATCGTTCAGGACACTTTGTCGGATTCTTACATCTTAATGTGGAGTTGAAAATGTTACAAAATTTGTATTACAAAATTTTTAATAACAAATTACAAATCTATATCGACAGTTTAATATCGGAGGGCCATATAGGCTAAAATGTTTGAAAAAATTGTAAATTTAACGCATCGGAATGGAAGTTTCTATGCAAAAACTGGTACATTGAATTTAATGTACAATCGCAATGAAAATGAATGGACTTTTACAGTGAAATTGAAGAAAATTATTGGATTTAAAGTGCTATGATGGTAAATTCGAAATAAAATATTTCGAAATGTTTTAATATATTCCAAGTTAATTTTTCATCAAAATTGTAAACTAAATTTATTATGACCAGTTTATGCATAAAAACTTGCAGTACCAGTATATTAAATTTCGCACGATTTTCTTTTGTAGTGTATGCTGATACATAGTTTGTACAGCCGTATGCCGTTGTAATTCATGGAAATGATGAGTTCGTTCGATGGAAGAACGTCCGAAGCGTTTTGAATGAAAGACCGTTAGAACATTTTTTTTTTATGAGCACAATTTTGATAAATATCCTCGGAGCGTCAACGTTCTTTTACCAATTACCAATTGTACCTACAAAGTACCGAAGTCTTTCGTGTGAATAATCGATCGGTGTTAGCTTTTACGGGGCCCATATTGAAGATATTCCACTAAACAGAATCAGTGTGTATGTATCAGCGTAATCATGTTATGAGGTATTGTTATCTACGATTACGTTAATAACTACGATTGCGATAGAGCCGCGGTAAAATAGTTGTCCCGGACACGGACACAGTGACGGTCGTCCTATACGATCGTTTATAAAAAAAATTATAGTTTCGATTTTTACATTTAATTCAGCTTTCGTGTGAGTCAATTTTGCACCTCACAGGGTCTCTCGCGGCGGATAGAGTTGTGTCCAAAGTAAAATATGAGTTAAATTCCTTTTGAGATTGCAACGAGAAAGTGTGAATCAACCGAAACTCACTGGTTTCCTTTATACTATTTCTTCATCCGCACCGGGTACTCATCATGGTATACAATTGTTTTTTTTTTCTTCTTATAATTATTTATTTATTTTTAATAAGTGATGAAACAAAAAAACAATTTAAGGGCATGCTCAAAACGTTTGTCGTTTATGAATTGTTCGACCTCTCTATATAAAAAGGAATTACGTGTATATCGAATATAAGGAAGTACTCTAACAGCTTTACCGTTCTTCTGAGGTAAACTGGACTAACCAACGAAGGAAAGGGAACGCTCGTAGGAAGGGCTAATTTCTAGTTTTTCTCGTGGATGTAAGATTGACTAAGATTGTGCTCCACTCGGATGACTACGTTACACAGCGTCCGAACGTGTGGATTTCGGTAAAAACTCTGAAATTCTTCGTGTGCGAAAGGAAGAGTCGAACGGTGTTCGGATAGGGAAAGATGGCGAATTGAGCTCAACGATATCCTGCCGGCACATCGTATTCTGCCCCACTCGCACTTCATTCGAGACGATCGCGAGTTTACGTCCCAAGCGATATTTAGTGACTTGTACACGCATTTACGAACTCTCGCGAAGATACAGCACATACTTGCAACGTTAATTTTCAATACGTTTTCTTTTTAGTTCCAAAACAATAAAATTAACATTCACGATCGTACGAACATTTTTAAGCCTTCTCGGAACGGAAACAATTGAACAATGTATTCGGCCGATAAAACGGATGTTGAAGATAATCAAGAATGGAGAGATATGCAGTGAAATGTAATTCGTTTGATTGAGAAATAGAAGAGATATGGGTTGAAGAACATTGTTTAAATATATATATATACATATATATATATATTGGGGCGGATTATGCGTCTCAGATAAAGCGTGTTTTCTGATTTACCGAAAAACTTTGATGTGGATCGTGGATCAAAGTACAGTAAAGAAAAATCTTGTCATGTTTTCGAAACTAAATTTCGAAGGGTAAATCGACCGATGAATTGACAGTTTTAAGCAAACCGGGGAAACCCAACGAATGAACATTTTTTTATTAACGTGCTCTTACGGGCTGAGTGTTTATCGACACTGTTCATTCGCTTGCCGGTCTACCCTATTTACTTCGCTATTTTGTACTGTAATTTAATTTTTTTCATTGTCAGTATTTTACACATAGTTGATTAAAAAAAGAAAACTGAAAATATTTATTTTGACTCTTTCATTAAATTTCCATGTTTCCCGAAAAAAATCCTTTTCTTAAGCAACTGCAAGATCGTGTAGGCACTCCTTCGGGACGATGCGAAACGTGTACGGGTGAGAGAAAAATAGGGTCAATGTCACTTACGACGAATTGAGGTTGAAAAGCCGATAATATGTTTCACGGCCTCTTCAGGAGGCTGAACTGTTACCAAAGAAAAGAACTACCATCTATAATTGACGAACACTGCACCGGCCACATGCGGGAACGATTTATTGACGAGCACGTGCTTGTTCCGCGGTTGAAAAGAAAATAGCGAGGAGACAAGCAACAAGCGCAAGTCCAGTACAGATCGCGGAGGAGCGTCGACTGATCAAAGATGGCGGCGATCAGCTGGACGAATCGAGACGACAGGGTACCTAAGTCTCCATGCACATCTCGCAAGCCCATGTTCGAAACCCATTTCGTCGGACTCATGAAGAGATCGATCGATCTTTCAGATCCGTTTCTTCCAGGCAACTGTGAAAGTTCATCTCCGCTCTCTGTCAATTCATTTCGGGTTAAAAAACATTTATACATATATACATCGCAATGGCTGGATTGTTCTCCGCGGTGAGCCGATCCCGGCCCGCGAGGACGATGTCGAAAACCGCGATCGTCCTGACCGGCGTCGGTAGCTTTCTCTACACTTTTCACGTTCTCTATAGATTCATGTGCTTCGCTTCTGGGCACAACGACAATCAGAGATCGATGATTCACTATGAGATCAGTAAGTTCCGTCATCACTTTTTCTTGTTTCTAATGAAAATTTTACAGCCCGAAAAACTTACGAATTTATTGTTGTTTTTTATTCACGGAGCTAGAAAAACACGAAATTTTATTTACTTTTTTTTTTTACTCAGAGCGACGCGGACACAAAATTTTTTATACCGACGTTTCAAACTTACGAAATTATTTTTGTTTTCCAGCGCACGGCGTTGTACTGTCGGCGATGTACATGTTGCTGGTGGACGCGTGCCTTCTGAGCTTGTTCATGCTACAGCACTCCTTCATGGCGTCCGACGTTGTTAAAAACGTTTACTACAAGCTCAATCTCGAGGACGTCGAGAGAAGCGTTTACAACGCTGCCAGCGCCGGCGTCCTTCACTTCCTCACGAGCAATTGGCGACCCGTGCCTTCGTACTCCCTGTGGGACGTGGAAACCTCGGAGAGCAACGGGCTGTGGCTTCTGTTCACCTCTTTCCATGTACTGGGCTGGTTCATAGTCTACAGCGGCTGTATAATGATGGATATTTCCGAACTCGCCGGCCTCAAGCAGGTTTACTACAAACTCTCCGCAAGGCCCTGTCCGCTTTCCATAAAGTCGCGGGAGTTGCAGCGATACTACGCACACATGAGACATCCCAGCTTCACAGGATTTCTCATGATACTTTGGATTCATCCATTCATGACGTGAGTCTACGGGAGTCGTTATTTTAGGAAGTCTCCACGATCCGGCAAATTCATTGTTAATCCACCCTAAACCCTACGCCGAAGCTGCAGAGGTCTCAGAACCCTGTTCCTGACCTACCCGCTATTGCGTTACAAAATTTTCGAAAGAAATCTTTTTTTTTTTCAAGCGGGAAATAATTAATATTTGATTGTTTTTTTATCAGGCTGGATCGGTTCCTGCTGTCTTCTATTCTTACGGTGTACATGATAATGATGTGGACCATCGATCACGAGGATTACCTCTATCACGCGACATCCGTTCAGTTGAAACGACGACACCTCTCTTAATTTTTATTTTCAACGTCTTCGATCTTTAAATTCTCTTCGCTCTCTTATGTCTCAAGTCTGTCCGTTTATTTCGTTTCTAGTCTTTTCCTCGTAAATTCGATCGATACTCAATCGAGACTTAATTAAGAAAACAACAAAGTGGCCTTACATACTTCGATTAGCGATAATTTTATCAAGATTAAAAAGAAAAAGAAAAATAGCAGTGAAAGTTGATCTTTTACATGGCAAAAAAAGCGTCACGGAACGTACTATTAAGTTTACGTGCTCATCTAAGTATTCTTCTAGGATTATTTATTTATCTATCATTCGTGTGAAAAAAAACTTGTATTCAAACGTTCTACATTGTAAATTATACTCTTTTATGACTGCTATTAACAGGTAGTCTCGGATCAAAAAATCAATAAATCATTTGAAACGACTCACGACCCACGGAGGAGTGTCGGTTTGTTTTTTTTAAGAGATCAGTCGAATAACACGAGGAAAATGTGGTACGAAGCGAAGATAATGAGTGTCGTCGTGGTAAGTTATTAAAGCCGCCTTACTTGCTGCATATCGGATGATTACATTTTTCGACCGGAAGTGACGTCCCGATGACCCGCTGGCTACGATCTCGAGGGATTCGACTTTGGTCGGATCGCTGGAAGTCTAAGTAAGTGAGTAAGTAAGTTCCCCAATGTTGGGTACTGTAAAAAAAAATGGTAAATTTAATGCACCGAACTGGAAGTTTTTTTTTTGTTGCGAAAACTGGTACATTAAATTTAATGTACAATTGTGATGAAAAATGAACGTACTTTGTCATTGAAATTGAAGTAAATTAGAAAAATTAAAGTACTTTCATAGTAAAATTAGGGAAAATTATAAAAAATTAAGTTTTCTCAATGTATTCAGTACACTGAACATTAATTTTTCATCACAATTGTACATGAAATTTAATATACCAGTTTTTGCATAAAAACTTCTAGTCCGGCACATTACATTTCATACTATTTTTTTTTTACAGTGTAGGTCTAACTTGTTCTATGATCCTTAACGGGTGAAAGCAGGATTTCTCCAAGCTAACATCTCGAGAAGTCCTCGAGGCGGTTCCCCTGTCAGCTTTTTCAATAGGAAGTAGATATAGAGGTTGATCGATCTGTTGGAAGTAGAATAGCAAGTAGATATAGAGGTTGCTCGATCCGAGAGGTCTTCGGATCGAACATTGGAGTGCGTTTTCCGACCGTCCCTCTGACACACTGAATATTACCCCTTAGGGGATCAGGATGAAAACCACAATACCATCATAACATTCATACAACGTATAAAATAACTTGTATATTTGACCTATCTACTTTTTAATATCATCGTTATTTTTATGCCTCTAATTGACGTACTCAGTATCGAGTACAATGTTAACTCTACAAAGTAAACAATTTAAAAAATAAAAAAAAATCCGAGTTTTATACAGTACTCGACACTGGTGACACCGGAACATCCCGTACTTAACGCCATCAATATTAAACCCGTGTTATATTTACAATTGAAATTAAATAAATTATTTCTTTATATGTACAATCTTAACGTTTAAGGCAAGGGCCTGAGCGTGTGTCGAGAATTAGTCGAAGATATATTCCTCGAGACTTTATAGTTGCTATAAGCTAATGTCCGTAGTTGCCTATTTGTTTTCTTCTTTCGTCATTTCACGTAGAATTGAATTGTCTAAAATCGGCGTGAGGAGTGTCTTTGAGCAGGATCCTTACGATTTTTTTTTCTTTGAGCTCTGTTCAGTCATCTGTGCGATGTTCTTTTTTTCATCGAGTTAAATCCCTCAAGATTGCTCGACTTCCGCAGCTTCAGCTGTACCGTTGTCATGATTCTTGTAAGCCGAGAAGAAAGCCAGAGCCTTCATGAGCTGGTAACTCTTGCTTATCGGTATGTTACTGTCGTAGAGATTTTTCGAGGACTTGCAGTCGACGTAGAACCACCAGTTGCACTTCAGGATGGTTTGATCGAAGAGCGTCGATTCCGGACAGAGGAAACTCTTCATTATTAGGCCCTCGTCGGTCAGCGCACAAACGTGAAAAACCTGTTAAGATAAAAATCATCCATGATCAATTACTGCGTTTATATTTTTTCAATATATTTTCTGACAAAGCGACGATACTTAAAAAAAAAATTATTTCCTCCAAATTGACGATTTCATGGAAAATTCGGTTCATTATCAGTTAAATATAATTCCCAAACGCCCGAAGCAATATTTACCATGCATCCGAGATCCTCGTCGGCGTACAAGCCGGGAAAGTGTTTCTGATCGCCGCAATAGAAGCTCGTGTCGGGCAGGTCAACGCGGCTGGCGAAATTGTCGTCGAAATTTTTGTCGTATCCGTTCGGATAATACTCCCTCGGTGCATTCATGACCTTGGTGATTCCGCCGCTGTTGTAGCTGCTCGAAAAAAATGTCAATGGTCAAAATCGTAGATAAATTTTTTGTCAGCAAAAGAAATAATTCTCTCACGTTTTCACCGGGGCTTGAGTGGTGGTCGTAGTGGTAGTTGTTTTTTCTTGATGTTTCTCCATCAGCTGTTGCTGCCTCAACAAAATCGCGGCCTCGAGAGCCTCGAGGGTGATGTTGCTCGCTTCGGCCAGCGCTTTCAGCGAAGTTTCCATTCCCTGAATCGGCTCTAGAGACGGCAGATGCGGCACGGTCTTGCGTTTTTCGTTTTGCTGCGAAATCGCGTTCAGCGTTTCGGCTGACATCATCGGATTCAGTGATTGAAGCGTCATTTCGTTGACGGAAGCGGCGGCTTCCTCGCTGGGAATTGTCAGCTGATATGAAAATAAGAATAAATTGTAAAAATAAAATAAATACCATTTTTTTAAATGATAATATTATAAACATGCGAACAATTATAACGACATTGAGAATGAAACTGAACGAAAGAAAAAATAAATGAATAAAAATCGAGAAAATAAATTATGATAATAAAATTTTTTACAGGCGCATATTCGTCTTTGGATACTTCGTTGACCGAGTCCTCGAGCAGTGTCGGACTGTTGCTGATTCTGTCGGTCAGCTGAGCGGAGGACTGCGGCATCGCGACGAACGCCGGCAATCCCGCGTCGGACGGTATGACGGCCACGGGTTTTCGTTGCGCAATTGCATCGGCATTCGCGCCGATGCCCAACGACACCGCATTAGGCAGCTTGTGCGAGTAAACTGGCGATTCTGCAATCGGGCTCATCGACTGGGCAACCTGCTGGTACACAAAAAAAAATTATGTAAAATAAAATCAACCTTATAATTTCCATTTTTAATCTCATTCCTCAGAACGCAGTGCTTCGAAGCAACGCACGGAGAAAATAGTTCTGATTCTCCAACAAAATGTAGATCGTCAACAATTTATTGTTGTGGCACCACAAATATTTGGCTGCCACAGCAAAATATTCGCTGCCACGGCAAAATATTTGCTGCCACAGCAAAATATTTTATTGTCCCCATGTTAAGCAGGTAAATGAGTTATGGTAACAAAATTCTTGTCCCAAAATATATTTTTTTCTCCGTGCGCTTCCGAGAGTGTTTATACCTGCACTCTCTTGGTCTGAAAAGCGATAATTTGTTGCTGGGACAATTTTTGCATCTGCTGTTGTCTCATAGCTTCCTGTTGCTGGAGGCGTTGCTGCTTCAGCATTTGCAGTGCGAGCGCTTCTTGTTGATTTCTCTGTTGCTGCCTGAGCCTCGCCTCCTGCTGAGCCTGAACGTTAATCTGGTGGGCCTTGACCTGAGCCTGTTGGGCCTGCAGCTGAGCCTGTTGCGCCTGCAACTGAGCCTGTTGAGCCTGCAGCTGAGCTTGTTTCTGCTGTTGCGCCTGCAACTGAGCCAGCTTCTGCTGTTGAGCCTGCAACTGAGCCAGCTTCTGCTGTTGCTGGTTGCGCATCGCCGCCTCCTGCTGCTGAATCGACTCGAAGGACGGCGCCGGCACGGTTCTCAAGGCCGTCGAGTTGTGCTGGACGACGAGCCTCTGGCGCTCGGGCTGTTGCGCCATGGGGCGCGAGCCTCCTGGCGGCAGAGGCTTGAAAGGCGGCAACGGTCGCGTTCCTTGAACGATTCCACGATTACTGTCTTCTCTCTTCACCGTAGCCTTCGGGGAGAGCCGAGAAGCGAATAAAAATATATATTAATTTACTAACCAAGCCTGTTTAATCGCACACGAAATAGTATCAACGACAGTGTGGCATTTTAATATGTCCTTGAAATAATAACAATAATAATAATAATGACAATGCTATCTAAAGCGTGCAACGGTCGCGTTCCTTGACCAATTCCACGATTACTGTCTTCTCTCTTTACTGTAGCTTTAGGGAGGGGGGGGGGGGGGATGTTAATTTAGTCCACTAATGAAGCTTAATCGTACACGAAGTCGTATCAACGCTACAATGGCAGTTTAATTTGTACTTTCGAAAAAAATGCTATCTGAACTTACCACTAAATAGTTAAATTTCTACCGCTCAAATTTGCCTACGCCTATGCAATTACACACAGTTTACTTTTTACACTAGTCTTTTTTAATCTCTGTCCTTGTGTTTCTTTTTTTTTTCGTAATCGTGGAATCTCCGTCGAATCCGATAAGTTAATAATTTTTTGTAACTCATGCATGAGAAGTGCTTCATGTGCCGAGAGTGGCGTAAGTGACGCTTTACAGTCATACGCTTTAACCGTGCGAGAAGTGAGGTCGGGCCGATGTGGACATGCGCAGTACGCCTTAATTGCTCTACAGCGCCGCACTTCGCCTGCATTTGTTACAAACAATATTATGCCATACTAATGCGAAATAGCAAATATTACACGAATACTGAAGTGGATCGGGGAAGACCACTTGACAACCTGCGTATAATGTTCACTTTACCGCACTTGTATAGCAAAGTACTAATAACTGATCAGCGTTAAATGAAAAAAATTACATCTAACAGACGTCTTGTTAAATTTTCAGGGTCATTGGCTGCGAGCATACATATTTATTGTAATTTAGAGTCATTAGGAAAACAGGCTTACCTCCAGCCTGCGTTTCGTGACCTCGAGAAGTGATATAACGATAATGCAGTGAGGTTCGCTCGAAGGATAAAATTATAGGATGTAGATGAACGCCGAGGCGAGGGATCGAAGAAGCGTGCTCGTTTTCCGTTCGATACTTTCATCCTCGCCGCGAGAGGGAGGCGCGAGCGATTCTCGAATAGTCACGAACGGTCGACGCGACCGTCTGCCTTTTCACAAAGCGTCGAGGATTTACCGCCCGGGGTAACGGGAGAGAAACATCTCTACCGTGTTACTCGTCAATGGTCCGTCGGAACTGATTGAATTGTTGAATATCAATTGATTCTCTACGAATTGTAGCGGCAGACGCTGCGGAAGCGATTACGATTGGTTGATCAATCGCTGCCCCGGACGAGATCGACAGCGTCAAGAAAAATAACCTCTCAATATTTATCGGCGATATTTATCGGCAGTTTTTCAATATAGAATATAGCGTCCGTGGACTGCCGAGGCGCTGGATTCTTATAGTTTTTGCATTTACGGGCGAACCGTTGAAATGAAAGTAGTTCAGTGTACAGCCTTGCGACAGCAACAGAGCTCTTCTCGTACACAACCGGCGAGGTGAACCGTTTTGCGCGCAGAAGAGTTTATCGGACGAATCGAACGAGACGTGGAAGCGGATCGGTACAGTGAATGCGCTTGGAAACTCGTTGATAATTGATGCAAAGCGAGCGCGAGGATCGCGGAGGAGCGCGGAGAACTCACAGGGAAATCTCTGGCAACTCTAATGCAATAATCCCCCCCCCCCCTCGGACGGGTACACGGATGTAGGAGAAAAGGATTTTCGTTCCGTATAATTTTTCATGCATAAGTGTTTAAACTACACAGGTTGAACAAAAAAAAATTGGTTATCAAAAAGTGCGTCGAAGAATCCGTCTGGACGGTATCCGAAAGTTATCACCAGTCCATAAACTCTTTTGGACGTAGCATAGCTTATAGTTACCATCCGGACGGACAGATATAACCCATTTAGATAACTTTTTTTTTAGGTACCAGATGTATCTTTGCTACCTGCATGTCATTCGGATATTTGAATCTATCTATTTATTTTTTTACACAAATACGCTACTGGCTAAAGTTCGGGCACGCGAAGCCGTGAGAGGTTTCCGAAATGCGCGAAACTTGGCGATGTTTCCAAAATCGTTTCACCGGCACAATAAAACTTCACCAAACGGATCGTTTCGTCGGTTCAATAAATCTTCCTAAGACTCTTCCAAGCAATTCAAACAATTGACAAAAAGTTTGATTTACGATCGAAATAAAAAATTGCCACCGTCGATTTGATCGAACGTTTTTTTTACCGACAAAAATAAAGGAAAATAAATTGGTGTCTCACCCCGCTGGTGAATCCAGCCGGAATCCCATTGCCTCTGGTCTGCACGCTTCGTCTCTTGCTGCTCTCCAGATTAGAGAGCGATTCTCTGAACCCGAGCTCATCGCCGACGGAAAATCCTGCAAGGCACACACAACAACTGTTACTCTGCCACACTGCGCCCTCTTGGCTCCCGATGCCTTCTCGAACACGCAATCTGACGAACGTAAAAAAAAAAAATGTAAACAGCGTGAGTCTCTCGGTCGACCCACTCGGAGAGATGCGTCGAGATTTTTTCTACCAGCACGCATCTGGTCAAGGCGACCAATAAATCATATGTAAAATATCGTATGTCGGCGCGTACATTAATACTTCTATATCTCATTTTTTTTTATTTTTTTTTTCATTTCGGCATAGATGTGTTACGAATGTAGGTCGAAACGCAAAACGTCGGTCGTAACAAAAACGCATGCAGGCGTTTGTGTGTGCGTAAAGCGAAGTCCGTTTTACTGTCTCTTTCAGTCACACGAGCATCGATCAATTGCAGATGCATTACGACCGTTCTGAGAATGTCTCATCCTTGTAGGACACGACTATTCACATCTGAGAAACAAAGGGGCGTGACTCCCAAGTTAAAGTATACGCGATGCGCCATTTTGATAGTGAGAATTCTATTTGTGGGGCATTTTTGTGAAAAAATTAGACATAGGGAATAGAAACTCACGCCGGCCCACTCCGACTCAAATCTTAAATTCTTTCTTATAAGAGATAAGATTTTTTAGAATTTCAAATTTTTGCGGTCGTGAAGCTCATTTTTTTTGTTATAAATAATTGTAAACAATTTTTCAAAATTTATAATAAATCATCCGAGTGCTTTTGAGAGTTAGTTCAGTCAGATAAAAAATCGCGGACCCGATCCAAGATGTGAAGAGTTAGACCCAGGTCGAAATGACAGGGAATGCCCCATATGTACAATGTGAATGTCCGCAGAGCTGCCACACAGAGTCGCGTGTTACGTGATGAATGCACAGCTTCAACGCGAGAGCGCCTCGGGCCTCCCCCCTCTAATCTTGGCCCTTAACACCGTGCGCCTTTTTTATTACACACCTCATCGGTGAAATATAAAACTTTCTCAAGTCGACGGATCGCCGACAAGCGTGCATTAAAAATTACAATAATTCGTAGCGTGGATCTCACCTGTAATCCGTCGTTACGAAATCACCTCGTGTACATTGTACGTTTTAGTGTCCCGGAGACCTCGGTTAAGCTAATTTATTCATCTCGCAGTGCGAACATGCAAAATTATGTTTTTGTTTTCCTCAAGGGGAAGTGAAACAGCTGTGTGTGCGAGAGAGATAGTTGCAATTTTGAAATTAACTTCAATGGTGCTAATTTTTTTTGAGAATAAAAGATTAATTCGGGCCAGATGCGAAATTACCGTGTGAATACGGTTCGAATTTGCTTTTTCCTCAAAAAAATTAGCACCCTTGAGAAAAGTTCGTTACAGTTTTCATTACCGACCGCGATGTTTCACTTCCCCTTAAGATAGTACGAGCGGACAGTTCGAACTCACGTGAGTTCAGAGAGAATTGGGAGAGAATTGCGAACCCTTCTCGGTGGGATAAAAATCTTTGAAAAATCCCATCGAGAAGTGTTCGCAATTCCTCTCTCAATTCCGCTAGTACTACCTTAAACTACTCAACGCCCATTTTTTTTTGCCGGCACAATGACCCAATGCATGTCTATGTATAAATTAGAAACTCACGCACGTGACGGGAATGGATAGAGGCGTGAAAAAAAATAATAAAAAAATAAAAATAAAAAAACAGAATGCGAAGAAGAAGAACTGGAAGCGTTTTGTGCAAAGAGACGTCGAGAGATTCCGGCCGGAGAGTTGCAACGGAATAAATATACTTTAGAACTTTGCACCGTCTTCACCGTGTAGATCGGTCCTTCAGCGCGGTGTCACAATATCTTGGACACTATTGACACGGTAATGCGGCGCCGAGAGAAACGTTCCATGTTTCGCGTGGTAACCGCGCGAGAGGCGGGGAATCCCCGATCGGCCGAAACTCGACGGCGCGCGGCCTTGAAAGTTCGGTTTTCAAGGTCACCCGTTCCTCGATGGGCGGCGCTCGCGACCCTTTCCGCTTTACCGACCGATCAGGCTTGTTATTTTCTGTCTTTTTTTTTTTCTTGTTAACTTTTTAATCGGACACTCACCGAGGCCTACGTAGCCTTTGACACCGCCGAGATTTCGTATACGGAAGAGTCCGGATTTTTTGAAGGCGCAGTTAAGCGTGAAACCAAAGTCCGATTCCAGGACACATGTGCCTATCGCCTCCCGCCATGTGAAGCCTAGAACCAATCCGGAAACACGATTTTTTTTTTCTCTCTTCTGAAGGCTTCGTTTTTTTTTTTTAACGTATTCATTCGCGCGTCGACTTGTCGCTATTCTGTGCTATCGATTCCTCTTTTTAGACTGTTTTTCATCGATGATCGTTTTAAAATAATTATTATCGTCGTTAATCAAGTTGATTTCTCTGTCAAGTGTCTTTGGGTCGGATGTTCGAGTGAAACGTGAAAACTTCTGGACTGTCGCCGGAATGAGAGAAAGCGATTTTCCTTTTCATCGCTATACGAGTTACGCCTGACCGATAATTCTTGTACTGCTGCCGTTGGAAGCCTATATATGTATATATGTGTAGCCTATAAATATAACGATAATACTGATTGCAGAACGACAGTGATATGTAACGAGGCGTCTTACTTAGTTTCACAATGATTCGGGTTTTCGAAAAATCCAAACAGCGAATACTTCTATCGATTTGAGTATATATTATAGGATTACAGGTTATGTCGCGAGTGAATATTTTTGTGCGTGAAGTATGTATCGTAGGTTATGTTGCGAGTTCTTGCCTATTCCGCGACGAGCATGGCGGCGGGCAATGCAGGTTACAAAGTCGTCGCGCGTAGGCACCTCGTTTGCGGTTTTCCCGTTAATCATACATTATACGCTCCTGCACGGCCAGTGGGAAAGAGAAATTGGGAAGCTCGCTAGCACCGACGATTCAAGTATGCGGTCATCGGTATTTATCTGTGGCGTTCCCTCCTTGCTCGAAAAATTAAATCCGGTGCCAGAGAATAAGTAAGCGCTGCGGGAAAGAACGATGCGGCTGCTCGCACCCTTTCGTGTGTCGTACAGCGTGGTGGCGTCCTGTGAAATGAGCGTTTCCAGTGGTTTTCTAAGGTGAGCTTTTTCGTGTGTAGTTTTTCGCAAGTTTTATGACATTTTTTTGAATTAGATAAAGCCATATCTTCGTTTTTATCGTTGAATATTGAAACTTTCGTATCGCTTTCTCGTAATGTTCCTCTATTCGCGAAGCTTCTTCTATGACAAAGTATTTTCGGTATTTTTGACTTCCTTGCAGAGGAAGCTTCGCGAACGAAGGAATATTGTGAGAAAGCGATACGAAAATTATTATTTTCGGCAAAATGAAAAATTTCAATCTTCCACCTTTATGAGAAAGCGATGTGGAAATTTCGATTTTCATCTTTTACGAATCATCGTTCGACTCATCTTTCTTTCCGCTTCGGGGTCAACGGCACCGGTAATATCGTTCGAACTTCCGGGTGTCCTTCGAGAATATACCGTTTAGTCCTTGCGCGATCACAAAGTGTTGAAACGTACCGGCATCGCGCCGACGGGACTGCGGAACGCCGCTCTGACGTGCCTCATCGGACCGGCTAGCCTAGTGACCCACTTCGTTCGAAACCGGCGAATGCCAGTGGGCTTCGAGAGACCGGGACAATCGTCGGGCTCTGAACTCTCGGCCACGCGAGTTTCGATCGGTCATTCCCAATTTCTTTTTTTTCTTCTTTATATCTTCAACCTTCAGCTTTGTCGACTCTTCACTGATTGCCATCGCGATTGTTGCGCACGCTACTATTAAGCTCCTCCTTATTCCACGATGTGCGTTTTTATTTATTTTGTTCCATCGAGTTTACGAATTTTTGGATTCAAAGAAGTTGCAGCGCTTCACACTAGTGAAATGCGATTTCATCGAAATCTCGTCGTTTCGATGGCTCTTTCTTGGAAAGTAGTCTCAGAATTCCAGTGAAATAATATTAACACAAGCCCGGCTGACCCGTTTTCGTCGATCGTCCGTACACACGATCTGTATTCCTACGTTCGACTTCGTACGCACCTTTGACTAACGTGACGCATAGGCAAGAATTTTCCACGATGAAATTTCTTATCTCCAATAATTTTTTTTTAATATACAAACGTTCCGTCGATCTAATGATATTAATTACGAAGACACCTTTCCATTTCATTTCCTCGGTCCTATATTAAGATTATTTTCTAAAAAAAAAAAAAGAAAAATTAAATACAAGTTTCGCCCTCGACACGAGACTCTCGATAATTGCCGGTCGTTAGCGATCGCGAGTGAAATTCGTACGTCGCATACTAATGTAATCGTTACCGAGACTTTTCTAAGACGTCAATCACCGAACCCCGTTCTTAGGTGGTGTAATATTTTTTTTTTATCGAAACGTATAAATTTTTTTTTATTTTTCTCTCGTTAACGCCCTTCGTATCGGCACTTTACGAAACGTCGTTGATTCGCTGTAACCTCCTACCAATATCGTATGCCTCTGTCGATGGCGCTATATGATTTGCTACTGTAAACAACCGAGCGGGTTATTATTTACTTTCGATGTTCGCTCGACCCATTTTCCACCTGACTCGCGACCGGTATTTTCACACTCATTGCCGCTACACATTTCGCACTTTCTAGCTCTCGGGTCCTCTCGCTCGCAATCATTTTCACTATATGCGGATGTCGACGAATTTACACTTATCTTTCGTCGTTTGCCGTACGTTGCGTGCCGATCTTTGCGCCAGGGAGGTGCAACGAACCCGGGACGCGCGACGATCTCTCTCCTGTACGCGGTAAACGCACGCGAACGATCTGTGAGATCATCGATTGAATAATGTCTAGTTTTTTACAATCAGTCTACGCCTCTGTCGACCAAGGGTCGATGAACCCTTGTTCCACAGTTTTACTACAAAGAATAAAATGGCGTCCAGTAAAAAGCTCGCATGAAATTTAAGGACATTCGAGGACAATTTCCAGGACATTTCCAGGTTGCGTTGGGACATTCATTTAAAAAATGAAAATATGCATATCGCGCGCGACGTACGAAAGAACGTTTTTAGTTCGATAACCGCTTTCGTTTATGGATTCAGAAACTAAAACCACTCACGAATGCACGAATTTATATGCGTATCTCAGCGGAATTCAGATACAATTTTTTTTAGGATTTTCTCTAAAGATACACTAAAAAAAAAAATTCAAAGGCCAGCGGATTTATGTCCAGCGGGAAAAAAATACGTGGCAATTCATTTAGAAAAAAGACAAAAAAATTTACTCAACTTAATGTACGTTTTTGAACAAACTAAAATTTTCGGGGAAATAAAAAATTCAAGGACATGAGGTGAAATTCAAGGACATTCCAGGACTTTTTCTAAAGAAAATCTTTCTAACTTTTTCTCGTCGAGACGCGCCGCGTCGCTCGATATAAAAATGGAACGATGTTTTCTCCCGTTCGGCGCACAAAAAAGTCGAAAGATCCCCGTCACGCTCGCGTCCCGAAGACCGGAAACCGTAAAATTGCGGATAATTCTGCGCTGCCGCCGGTCCTTCTCCCGTGACCACCATATACGTCGATTTTCATTATTTCGAAACCTATCCAAACGCTTTGACAAAATAATCTGCCCGAGACGACGGCGACGCAATTTTCATTTAACTTGTCACAGTCCTCGGACGTAAATACATGTTCATTATCGTACAAGGGACATTTCGAGTGTAATAGAGAAATATGCGTCCGATCACCTGTACAGCCATGAATCTATAGTGAGGTACTTGTTAGTCGAGTAAAGAAGGAGAAATAATTGATTAATCGTACACAGTATAATGGACAGTGGTGCGGTCTGTCGAGAAGTCGGTACAGAGTCGAGATAGCACAGAATAAGAATTTTTGTACATAAAAAGAAGACAAAAGAAAATCATAACAAAATGATTATTACGTATAAAAGAATAATCGGCATTTTACAAGGCGGCCTTTGTTTATAGCGAGGTCATATATTTATATATATATATATATATATATATATATTTCCAGTGTGCCCAATGTACCCAGACTGGAGAGTCCAAACTGCAGAAGGTTTGTTAAATATTATTAATAAAATATACAATATTTATACGAGTACAAATAATAATCGAGCTTAGTGTAATTCTTATTATTTTTCGGCAAAGAAAACAAAGAACGAAAAATGCATTTCCTTTCAAGGGATCAACGAAAGACGGATGAAGTTATAGGAGAAATATTATCTCGAACTGTACAATTCGACGAATCAAAAAGATGCCAGAGAGTTGCAACTGCGCGCGAGTACGACCAGAAGCTTACGGTATATGAGCCGTAGCGGCCGTTCCACTGGCTCACTTGCATCCCGATACATGTTCAAAAGAGAAAGAGCTCTCATAAAGTACAATCTTCGAAAAGGGGAAAAATATTTTCCGTTCCTGTTTTGCGAACGATTCTATTTTGTACAAATTTCGTTCAAGACGATTATTTTCTTGTTTAAATGACAGATGAACAGGGATTACGTACCGACAACGACGAGCAAGCACAGGGTCGTAAAAATCTTCATTTCGGACGATGCGATCGAATACAAGAAAAAAAAAAAAACAAAACAAAAAAATCGCTTGAGCAAACTTTTCGATGTGCAGCCCGAGTTCGTTACGCGCAAAGGAACGCTATAAGTGTGCCGATCCGACTCGCGAGACCGGTCCAGTGTACGTGCGACGGTTAACTCGTGCTCGCGGCCACTAATGTCGCTCGATGCCCAAGCGGGAAAAGCACGCGGTCGAGAACTCCCGAGCACTGAGAAATAAGGCACCCGCTAGCCAGCCAGCCGGTGCCCTGGCAAAACGGGAGGGGGGCGAGGGCCTCCACTCAGGTGCGTCTGCGATCTCGTGGCCAGCGAGGAACTTCGATACGCGCGTCACACCGGAGGGAACCGAGAGGCGTCGATGGACACGCCGATGACCCACTCGCAACGAAAATATAACGGGATGCCCGAGACGTTGGAATATGATTGAGGAGGGTACCGAAAACAAACCGACGACAAAATGAAGACGAGAGAAATATTCGCGAATCTTTACTATTTCGTTAAGCGACTAATCGCCATTAACGTTATATTTCACGCACGCACTTCACGCATTCTCCAGGGCGCGTAGAGTAAGGCGAGTGCGCTGTGGACTGCTGCACAGCGCCACGATCGGCAGTCACGGAATTCCACTTCTACATTCGTTGCAAAAAATATGCGATACTAGTGCGGTGTAGCGAACATTATAGGCGGTCCGTCAAGTAAGTCGCACTCGCCGCGTGTGTATAAAGTTCGCTTTATGGCACTTGTATGGTAAATGACTATTTACGAACAAACTCACGAAAATCGCGCTTATCCTTTTTGGGAAGTGTGCGCAGGCAGGCACTTTCTCGCACTGGTGCGAGAAAAAATACGACATTGCGTTTGTGCGCATGCGCAGTATTTTTATACGAACGGAAAGCGAGATTTTGCGCACATGCATTAGGGAAATAATCATTACGGAAGTTAGTTTTTCACTTTTGTAAAGAAGAATCAACAATGTAGATACTTTCGGTCTTAAATGTAGTCACGAGAATTATAATGGCATTGACGTTTAATGGACAGTAATTCTTCGTCTTTATGCTAATAACCCTCGCGAATCGTCGGGAGTCCGAGAGTCGACAAGCGTTGATAATGACGCAGTAAATTGTGATATCGAGACAAAGCGTCGCTGATCGCGGCTATTGCGATACGAAGAGAAAGTCCGAAGTAGCGACCGAAAAAAAAAAAAATTGCGAGAACGCGTGTTACGGATGTAATTGATTTAACTAACAGTAATAATCACAAATCGTAGATGAAAATTTATTACAAAGCTTCTTTTGCGTATTATAAAGTTTAATCACCTATATGCATAATATCGATATATCACTAAACTACACGAGGATGGACCGATGAAAATGTCTTTCACGTCTCTCCGTACGGATCCCCCGGTTTTCGTCTGTTTTTTTCTCGACGTAGCAGCGGACTTCCTAGCACTGCCGACCAACCGCGTTCCATTTCTCCGCCGTTTACTCCGAACACACGAAATTCATTGTGAAAAATACTCTAAGCTTCGTTTACCTTCCCGTTTGCGTCCGTCGCTTCGCTCGCCTCGGTCCGAACGCTCGTCGAACAATCCTCGTTCTTCGCGATATTTTCCGGCAACGGCGAAGCCGCTTTCGAATCGCTCGGCAGTTTCGTCTCGTCGACAATTTTTTCTTTCTCATTCTCGGATTCGATTTTTTCCAATTCCGAGTCGACAACCGCAGAGTTCTTTTTTACCGACTCGACGCATTCGGTTGGTTTTTCGGCCGCATCGAGCGCGCCGTCCCCGACCGCGACTGTCTCGTTCTCGCACGTCGCCGTCTCGGGCTCGGGTCCGTGATTCACGATCTCGAACTCCGTTATCGACAGTCCGCCGTCGATTTCTTTGATTTTTTCCGAATTCGCAGACGCCTCGCCCGTCTCGTTCTCGACGACCGGAGATCCGGAGAGCGGCGTGTCCGAGACCGCTGGAGCCCCCTCTTCGTTGTTCACCATCACAATTTCCGACTCCGGCGAGTCTCTCGGCGTACTTTCCGTTTCCGCTTTGTTATCGACCGGCGACTCGGAGTTTGCGTCGGCCGCGTCCGTTATGGATTTTCCCATTTCCTTGACGCAAGCGATTTTTGCCTCCAAAATCGCTTGCTCCGCGAGTACCTTCTCGATGTCCTTGAGCACGGTTTCGTGACGCTCGAGAATCGCGATCTCCGCCGCCGATGTGTCGATCTTATTCTCCTCGGTCTGATCAGTCTTGTCAGAGTCCTTGCCGCACTCCTTCTTCTCCTCGCCGTTCGACTTCGTCACTTCCGTAACTTCGATCTCCTCGCTTACGGAAGTCTGGTCCTGTTTCTTCTGGTTCGACTTCTTTCTCGCCTCGTTCTTAGTCTTCTTGGTCAATTTTTTGTTTCCCTTCGGCGTCTCGACGGACTCGTCCTCGTAGACCGTTGCTCTGAACTCCCGCACTGCCTCCGACAGCGAACCCTCCAGCTTCGACAAGTTGTCCTTCAATTTTTCGCAATCCTTCGATATATTCTCTACCTGCTTCATCGATTTGCGGTTCTCGTCGGCCAGAGGCTTGCGGTCGACTTGGACGCCGTCGCTCTTCTCTCGGAGCTGCGCTATCAACGACGTTCTCTCGCGCTGAAAGGCTTTGCACAGTTCCTGGAGGGTCGAGAGCTTGTTGTTCAGGGTGACCATCTCCGCGTCACGCTTTTCCTTTATCTCGGTCATCTGCAGAACTGCCGCGTTAGTTTTCTCCCAACGCTGCTTCCACAGGGCCGTTTCCTTTTCGAGCTTTAACATCTTTTTCTTCATCTGAAACATTTTCATTCGCGTTAGCGGTGCATTTTATTTTTTGTTAAAAAATAAAAATAAATAAGCAAAGAATTTTTTTTCTTTAATTAAAAAAAATCATGGTAAATAAAAAATAAACGGTCTGTCACGTGTCTGTCAGTGGTGTGACGGGTGTCACATATCTGTCGGACCGCGATTCAATGCAATCAAATATATTTGTTCGAATGTCGTAACATTAAAAAAAAAAAAAGATCGTCTCGTGCAATCGGAGCTCTGCGACGCTCCGGGCTTAATTATTCTCGCGAGATTACTCGCCTCTCTGGATTCGGGTCTGAAGTTCTTTAACGACTCGGTCGTCTTCTTGACGTCGCGCTTGAATTCCTCGAACTTCTCCTCGTATATTTTTATCTGCTTTCGAAGAAACTGCTCGGTGCCCTCGTTCTCTTTCACCTGCACGTGATACTTCGCTAGTTTCTGGTAAGAAAGAGAACAACAAAAAATACGAAAGATTAGCGTCGAACGACCTTGCGAACAGGGCTTAAATAATCGGGGCAGCGGGGCTTGAACGTGAAAAAAAAAAATGATGTAAAAAAAGGGTCGGAGATGTTCGTTTTTGGGTCAAACAGAACAGTTTGGAAAAAATCGATCTTCCGAGATTTTGGATGAGAATCGGTCGATTCTAATTGCGATTTACCATTAGCAGCTGACTCTTGTCCTCCATGAGGGCCTCCTTCTCGGACGTTAGTTCCAAGGTCACCCTGACGAGTTTTTCCCTCGCCAATTCGAGCTCCAATTTAGCCTGCTGTCTGACCTTGTCCAACTGCGTCTCGGTCAGTTCTATTCGCTCGCGGACCGACTTTATCTTCTCTCTCATCTCCAAATTTTCCTCCCTCATCTTCGCGCTCTTCTCGTTGTTCTGATTGGTCAGCGTGTTCATCTCCGCGAATGCGCTCTGAAAGGTGAAGCATATCTCCTTTCGTTTCTCCTCCTCGACTCTGAGCTTCAGCGCTGTTTCCTCCTGCTGGGCTTTGTTCAGTTTCTGCAACTCCCTGCACAACTGTTCCATTCTCGTCTTGGCCAGAACCGCCTTGGATCTTTCGTGACGAAATTGCTCCTTCTCTCTGTGTATCATAGTTATGTTCTTCTCCGATTGCTTTATCGTACCCTGCAATTGTCTGTTCTCGTGCAACAGCTCGGAATACTTTTTACACATAGCGGACAATTTCTCCTCCGGGGTTTTGAGATTGTCCAACGATTTTAAAACCTGCTGCACCGTCTTTTCATCTTTTCTCTTGGCCTTCGCATCTCTGGCTATTTTCTTCGCCTCGTAGTCGATTATCGGCGGCGGCTGAATAAAGATAAAATCAATAAAGAATACTCGGAAGTGTTTGCAATTGAATCAACTTGTGAATGGAGATTAGCGAATCAATGCGTTGTCATTATTTGGGTTTAAAAAAAAATTTACAATAATGTCGCAAATATGCGGCGCGACCTCTGGTATGTCGATTGTTGTTAAATCAATAGCCATACAAACATTGTAACTGCGGCTATGAATTCAGTTTAAAGAAAAAATTTACTTTGGTTGGGAGCAACTGAGTTTCCTTCATCGTTTGAACATTTTAAAAAATTTTTGTCGATAACAATTGAGTCACAGGGATGAAAATATACGCATACAAAGAAAATACTTAAAATAATAGTGTTAAAAGCTTGAACTTCGGAGGCTCTCTCGGAGAGTTTAAAAGGGCGACGATTCAAAGAGTGATTAGTGTGATATTCTATACATGCCGCGAAGGGCACGAGACTCCAAAAAGTTACTTAGGACTCAATACTTTATACTTTACGCATTATATTATGTTAAATCATACAGGCTATAATATGTCTTTGTAAAAGGGTTTTCTGCTGTTGATAAATAAAACATAAAAAAAAAAATTGTTCGCAATTAAAACAACTTGCGAATGGAAATTTCCGAATCGACGAATAGTCATTATTTGGGTTTTAAAAAAAATTGTAAAATAATGTTGCGAATGCGGCAAACGCTTCGGAATGTCGATCGTCATTGAATCAACGACCGAACGAAATTACGAATCGATAGGTTGAAAAAAAAAAATTGATTTCAGTCACGAGTAACTGAGTTTCGTTCGTCTTTGGACAGTTTTTTTCGAATATTCGTCGGTAAGATTTCGAGTCGGAGGGATGAAAGTATACGCGATTAAGGGAGAAGCGAGGTTATGTAAGTGTATCCTACCGATGCCGAACTCGCTACGAATTCCGCTTCTGGCTCGTTCTCCCTCTTCGTTTCCTCCTCGTCCTCCACTTTGGGGCTTTCGGTTATTGGATTATCCATTTTCGTACCATCTGTGAATTGGAACAAACAATCGTCTGACACTGTCTGGCTCGGAGTTTACAAAACTTTGTTCGGCGATTTGTGTTTTATGTGTGTGTGTGCGCCCGTGTGCGTTCAGCACCGAACGATCAAACAGCAACAAAGCCGAGTGCGGCGTCGCCGTTCGTGGGACAAACACCATGGGTAACGATGCCGGCTATGATGAAAAACTTTTTTACCGGCCACGGTGACATTTACCGATAATTAACCGCAGTTTTTTTTTGCGATTATGGCAATTAATGACAATCCTACCGGTAAAATGTACGAGTTACAATTTGCTTCTGTGAACTTTCGGAAACGAAGTGTTTTGTTATGACGACGAAAAACATGGGACTAAAAGAAAAATATCTTTCGCTCAAATGTACAAAAGTAGACTCGTAGCGTTACGAAGCCCTTGAACGAATTTTGTTGCGATCTCTCATACGTGCTATCTGATTATATTGTGCAGTTTTTGTTAATGTTTCCCACATCGTTGATCGGGCGATGGGATTTGTATCGACCTTGTCATTGGGCCCAGCCCGTTGATGGAAAAGAAATGGCGTCCGAAGTAAAGTATTCGTGAAACGTGAAAAATGCAAAATTACATAAAATGTAAACGGCTCGATCGATTCTCCCACACGTTTCTATAAAAATTTCGAAAAAAAATGTTGACCAAAACAAAGTTTCCTCCACGTGAAAGCAAAACATTTCTCAATTGCAAAAGAATTACTGATAGAAGTGTTGAACATTGAATCAAACGAATTCCGATCTCGGAATGAGTTTACGAAGAAGAGCTCGGGAAGTCCACACGAGCGAGCGCTCCCGATAACGACGAAAATAGATATCTCGACGTCGTTCGTCACCCCATGTAAATTTTCGATGTTGGAACAGGTATAGTGTTGTTAATTACACGCCCGCGGATGGAACAGCACGGACGCCCTTTCGCTACGAAACTATTACGGGCGTTAGCGAGAACAATCGCCGTGGAGGTCTGTTCCGATGCATCGCCGACGGGGGAATTTTGTTTGGTCGATTGTTCGACCCATTCTAACCAAAGGTGTCCGAGCCCTCCGGATTATATTCTACGTCCAAGTGAATATAGACGAAACTCTCGCAATTAACTGGGCGAAACTCCACGAGGAAAATTGGGCGTGCTCGATCCTCCGCTGAAACTCTCCTGTACCTAACTCCCGATAAGGTTCGATCGAGTTCCGACTGGCTTCGTCTATCTCCGTGAACACGATTATTCGCTGCGGACACTTCGCGTCGTCGCAGCCTGTGCCCTCTCGCACCCTCGAACTCGCCACCGTCCGATTAATCGTCGTTACTTTAACCCTCGCGATATTTACCCAGGCAAGCGGTAACGTTGCGAGTCGATCGGGGATGGATGGCTCGCCGGCTCTTCGCAGACCGAGCAACGGTGGGACGATTAACGTAGTTTGATTATCGATACAAAGGTTTATTCCGCTCGGAACGGCTCGAACCGGAGCGCTACTACGGAACTACTGGACTATAGCGTAGGATCGTAGAGGCGCGCGGCCGAGCGGCGTATCCACGGCTCGGAACGGAACACGCTATGTTTATTTCGGGAATACACACATCTCCGGTCAGAAACGGCGACGACGTTGAGAGGACTCTCCGACGGAGTGTCTCGGCCGGGAAGACCGGCGGCTCACGAGCTATGCGGGGGTAAAGAGAGACGCTCTTACGTTTCTAGCGTATGTCAATGGTCGGAAAAAAGAAATCTCTCAACAAAGAGTACGGATGCAAATGGAATCCTCGTCGCTATATATAGAACTTTCGTTGGTTTTTTTTTTTTTTATATAGCATCGAGATTACAATGGCAGCATCGGCGACCGTTGAATGCACTCGCCGTCCGGCGATTCAATGATAAAATCATTATGCAACAAGTAAACCCGAAGATTGAATTATTTAAATCGGATTTCGTGCACGCTACATCCGAAGCGCCGATGCAGTTGGCTCCCCATTGTCGAGTTATTTTATATGGTCGGCCGTTCGTAGATAAGACCGGGAACGCTTCTCATGAATATAGCGTCGATCATCGGCTCGCGCTTACATACAAATGAATCTGCATTTGCATCAGCGCGATCGAATTATTTTCATGGCTGTCTGCAGATACATTTCTGTTCGTTCGTTTCGTCGCGTTAATCACGCTACTTGCGATTCGCGGGGATGTGAGGTTAGGGATGTTTTTTTTAGGCGTGCTATCCTTGCCAATTGCGATATTCGTTGTTGGAAAATAGCGCTGGGAGGTCGAACGGTCGTTCTCGAGTAGAATATCCATTCGGACGGAGTTCGAGCTTACCGGAGATACGAAATGTGGAGGACTGTGGGACACAGAGGGTTCATCGGAATTCATCGCAAGAATGCACCTCGCGTTCAGTTCGAGCGGCCATTGTTTCTCGCGCGTCCTGCAATCCTTGAAACGGCAGTAGGAATTCGATTATTAAACAGTATGTAACGCGGTACGATCCGCTTAGGAATCGCTTTCGTCGTTCTCCATGGGAGAGTCGAACGTTAAGCATTGCCGTTTCCATTATTCGCGTCAGGTCCGTCTTCGGCGCCATTCGATGCATCGACTATATATATGTCTACATAATAATGAAGTCGTGTCGATTGGGCACTTGCACCGATACTCACAGATGTCACACACACACTCACAGATGCTCACGCGAGTACTCACAGATGCTCACAATTACTCGCAGATACTCACGCGGATACTCAGAGGTACTAAAAAATACTCACACGGATGCTCAAAGATATTCACACAGCATTCAGGGACACTCACACCGAAACTCACAAATTCTCATACAGATTCTCATACAGATTCTCTTACACTCTCTTACACGCTGTTAACAGCTGTGTTTATGACTCGCACCCTGTCGCGAAAGGGGTAAGTTTAATCAATCGGAAAACGGAGGCAATTATTTTTCTACAGAATGTTGACACTATCGACAGAGCAGTGATTTTGTACGGGGTGCATAGAATCAGCCGGTAGTCGTCCGCGACGCTTCCAAGCTGGTCAGGAAAAGAAAAGAAATCTTTTACGAGCGTACATCGGAGCATGCGCAAACACGTGGTAAATTTCGCCGCCGAACTATGCTATTATGTTCGTCACGAATTAATTCTTTCCACGCTCTGAGCAGATATCTTTATGACTTGCACCCTGTCGCCAAAGGGTGGTTTGATCGATAGGGAAACAGACGAGATTGTTCTTCTGAAAAGTGTTGACACTATCGACGGAGTGCATGGAATCAACCGGTGGTCGTCAGCGACGCTTCCAAGCCCGTTAGGAAAGAAAAAGAAATCTTTGTTGAGCGCGTGTCGGAGCATGCGCAGTCCCGCTGTAGATTCCACCGCCGAACTATGAGTCCCCTCCACGATACCGAAGCATCGTAAACAAAACTCCGATTTACCGCGTGGTTCGATCAGTGAGGCGGCAACTGCGCTACTGTACTGGCGGGACACGCTTCTCCCTCGGTTATCTCTTCCCCCCCACGTTTCGCATCAGCTGCCGCAGTCACCCCAGATTTTACTTTTATTTTTTATTTATTTATTTTTTCTCATAAAAATACAAAAACACAAACAACACGACAATCGTCAATTGTCAATCGAAGAGCTCTCGCCGACTTTCTCCATCTCTCCGATGGGAGAGAGGCGGAGCAGGGACACTTCGATCGAGAAGGCTTCGAGAATCGTCGCGACCGGGTCACGTTATTCCGACCGACGAGAATAAACTTTGACTTTTAAAACGCAAGCCCGTCCAACGGTGACACGAGGTGTTTTTCGATCTGGGTCGTTGCCTCGCTGATCCAATAGATCGACCGCCGACGACTGCACCGCTGCAGGGCCTCTGCGGCCAACTTTGGATTATAAAAACTTCGGAGACGAAGAGTGTGCACCGCCGCCGGGTGTCACGTGGAAATTATCGTCTCCCCGCGCCAGATTTTTTTTTTTTATAAAAAAAAAAACAAAAAAAAACACCCTTCCGAATCAATGAAATTTATCAAACTCGTCAAATTTGTAATAACTTGCTCGAGTGCGTCCACCGTACGCTGCGCCTCGTCGTCCGCACTCGGGCCTCGACGTTAGAAGGAATATTTTCTGTGCGCGACCTCGACCAGCCAGTCGGCCCGCCCTCGAGGATCGTGCGAAAAAGTTGAGTGCTAGGTCCGAGAATAAGATCAAACTCTTGTCGTCGTATTCCCCGATGGGACGCAGGCCTCTCCCTGCGGGTATTACGGGTGGGTGAGAAACGTTTGTATCTTTAGTTTATGATCAACGCTCTCTGTCGGTCGCCGAGCACGCGCTCGAGTCCTCCGCTTCAACTACGAACGGTGAAAGAAAAAAAAAAAAAAAAAGAGATAAAGTTACTTCCTTTCCGGGACGGAGGGCGAGGGAGCCACTAACGGTGTCCCTGGAGTGAGCGGGGAGTGAAGTTTGGAAAAAGAAAATTGATGCGTAGAAAGTCGGACCTTCGCCGTTGGGCCGTAGACGCGCGCCGGGCACTGGCGGAGGGGAGTGGGGGAAAGTGTGCCCGCTCCCGAGCGCAGGTAGATTGGGCGAGAGAAAAAAAAGGTTCCTAGACTCTCGGGAACAACAATCGTAGCATTAGATACACTTCGACCGTACTAATACACCGGAGGCTGTGGAAAGCTCGTTCGAATGAAGCAGAGTCTTCGTCCTCGGAACGAGAAGAACGATTATTTGGGACGGAGTCAAGCGAGGGGCGAACGAGCGAAGGGAAGGCGCCCTTCTTTATCGACTGTATTTACGGAAGGTCGATCGTTCTCGGCTAGCCGGATAATAAATCATGGGATTGGAAATTTCGAGGCGCTGATTAACCGAATCTCTTTTCGAGCTCCCTAATAAAGAAGAAGAGGAAAATAATTACCGGAACAGTATTTTAAAAGGACGTACTTTGGATCGAAGATTCGTTGCCTGCAACTGCAATTTCGATCACTTCAACGAAGATAATTGTTTTAACTTGATAGTTAGAAAATTAGTTTTTAACATGGGCGAAGAGAACGAATTCTCGTCCGACTGGAACAAGACAACGTTTATGGGCATCGACGTGATGTCAACGAGCGCGACAATGACAACGACGATTTCGAACATCGTTTCGAACAGCCCCGCGCCTATACGACACGTGTCTCTGGCTTCACAGATTGTACTTACGTTGGTCTACATGATAGGAGTCTTCGGCAACGTTTCCGCGCTGGTTATTCTCTTCCTACGCGATAAGGTCAGTTAACGAAATATATATATATATAAAACATAACGTATGTCCGCGATAAAAATGTTAATTTTTGATCGATTTTTTTAATAAAGAAAATGAAGAATGTGCTAAAAAATAGCTAGAAAAGAACGAATTGCGAAGATTTCAGTTGGCAATTTTTTACAATAAATTCTGCGGTAAACTTCGATCGTTAAAATTTTATGAATTGTAAGTAACTTTTAATGTTACGAATCGAAGGTCCAAAGTAATTTACACGTCGCTTCCTCATTTATGTATTACAATTTAGCGCGTAGCTTCCTCCGCGAGGAAGCCAACATCGATCAACGAAGTTTCTCATAGAGAAAGCTATGCCCAAAATTGTAACAGATGAGTGCTTACGTTGCTCTACACGATCGGAATCTTCGGCAACGTTTCCGCCCTGGTTATTCTACGGCTAAGGTCAGCTAACGAAAAAAAAACAAAAAAAAAACAACGTATGTCCGCGATAAAAATGTTAACACCGAGAACTCTGGCGAAAATATAAACACGGCACCTCCGTGTTTTCGCGGCTTACGTACACGCGAAGGAATTGCGTTATCCCCGAGATATCTACGCGGACTGTAACTATACACTGTACGAACTATAACTATAACACGCGGAGTGGACAGAATTGCGATCAGCGCCTCGGGTGTTGTTTCGACGTCCTGTGCTTATGAATAACGGAAAGGGCGTCAGCCGTACGTCTTTGCATACCGAGTTATTTTGGGTTAGGGCGGCTCGGTCGTTAACCGGTCGACGTGTCGGAAAAACTTTCCGACAAAAAGAAACCGTGGACAATTTGACGTACCTCGATCGATCTTTCCGGCATGGCAAATGTATTTGAGATATCGTGTGAGGGTGTTCGTATTTTTTTTTTTTCTTTCGACAGAGACGAAATCGTAAACACTTGTTGATGCTGCGATGCCTGGCGCTGAACGACTTGGTGGCTCTGCTGGGAATGGTCGTGCAGATGTACGTTACCATCTACGCGGGATCTGCCACGACCAATCGGCTGTTCTGCTCGCTGAGGATCGTTTGGCGTCTGTTTGGGTTCTTCAGCGGGTGCGTCGCAATAGTAATGGCCGCGGAAAGGTGGCTCGCCTTGACGCGTCCCTTCGTCTATCAGAAGGTAAAAGTCCATAAAATTCGTATCGCTTTGAAATTCGATCGAGATTCACTCGGGTCCGCCGAGACCGAGATCTGTAACCCGGCCCAAGATAATACCGGACTGCTGGGGAACTACGCTCTGAAGAATGAATAGATACGAATATTTTAAGCTGTGTATATATATATATATATCGGAGCTGGGCAGTGCTTGAAGTACCGGATACTTTTTAGTACTTCAAGTACTTTTCGGTATCAAGTAGTTTTCGGTATCGAGCACTTTTTAGTATCAAGTACTTTTTAGTACCAAGTACTTTGTAGTACTTGAAGTACCTTTTGAGTACACGCCCGCATTACGGATACTCAATGAGTATCCGTGATGCATGACATCCTGTTTCTAATACTACACGGTTATCTGTCTAAACTTTTCAAAAAGTGTAATTTTAACGAGAATCTGTTATTTTTCGTTTTATAATTTTTTTAAATATATTTTCGAAGCAAATTTCGAATGAAACTTTTTATGGATGTTTTCAAATAAAAAAGTCGAAGGATATACTAAGAGAAGCCTCGAAACGACGAGTTGCGAACATTTCAGTCGGCGATTTAACTCGGAAAAACTACTTGAGAAATACTTGAAGTATTCGCGATACTTTGTACTTGAATAATTTTTTGGTAGTTTGCTCAGCTCCGTGTAATATATATGTATGGTAATATAATGTGTTATACATATATATCTATCGGTACGAAACATTGACGCGCGGGCGTTTCACAATATCAAGGTAGCGAGAAGTTCCATAAACACTTCCAGCCGCTGTAGGGTAAACCGGCCAACGAATGGACAGTCAAGCAGACGAAAAGCCAATGAATAGACGTTTTTTGTGCACGTGCTCTTACGGAAAGTGTCCATTCATTGGCCCTGTCCATTCGTCGGCTCGTTTACTCTGTATAGTTCCGCTGAACAGCCGATACGCCGATAGACAAGCGGCACAAAAATTAGCAGTTGACGCAATAATAGCGACCTGCGCCGCACATGTCGCAAATATCGCGCCAATGTTGCTACTTTTCGTGGCGCTCGCCCATCAGGGTAAACAACAGTTTTGAAACAGCCTGTACAGCGAGAAACTATATCGTTCGTTTATCGCCGGTAGCGATAAGGGCACTATTTAATCTATTTTTAATAAATCTCTGAAGCGTGAAAATGGAAAAATATTGTCCTTTACCAAAATTAGGCCGTACCACGAGTGCGACACAAAGAAATACATTAAGCATGACGAAAACGCTTCAGGCAGTGTGTACCCGTGCGTGTGGGTGTTGGCTTAGCCTTTATCGCGATACACGGCGCGAGACCAAAAAAAATTCAAACGATTCCACAGTTATCGTTAAATGTTGTCCATAAAAAATTATGTCTTAAAGGTTATATAAAAAAAAAAAAAATTGAAAATTAATTTGATGAAATATTGAAAATATTGGTATGGGGAAGAATTTTTGAAAGTCGCATCGAAGCATTGTCAACACGGATCGCCTCAAGGCCGGCTCGTACGATTTGACCAATATTCGTGAAACGTTCTTCCCCACTTATCACGCCCGAGTGCGGGGTCGTAGGTCATTATCGTTTACGCCGAGCCCCGCATCGTATCGCGGCCACGCTTTGCCCCGCCGAGATGATAATGGGTTTATACTGTCAAACAAGAGTCACGGATAAGAGAGACAAAGATTTTTGTGAAACTCGTAAGAATTCGTTACGCGCATTACGGTGCGTCCTCGCCGTTCGTCCTAAATTCACGAACGCTCGCGCATCCGAGAGTCTCCGAGTCGTCCCGCTCAACTAATAATATCCAATATTTCAGCACCGTCGTCGCGTCACGGACTACACGTGTTATTGGTGCAACGCGTCACCCTCGGTCAGTCATTCCCATCGATTGTACGAGACTCGAAGGGCAAAGGAAGCGATAGCCGATTGATACTAAACGCACGTTCGCGTTTGCCCTGACCATGCCAAAGTAAACTTCGCCACGCCGCCGTTTGCACGGCGACTTTGCGAGATTTATGTAAACGATTAAACAGAATTTTTCTTTTTATTATTATGTAGAGTAAACTGTGCAATTGAAAAAAAAAGTTTTGTAATTTAACATTTTTTTTTTAACGAATTAAATGAAATTTGCGTCACAATATATGAATAGCCGGGAGGATCGATCATTTTTTATTTTTTTTCAATGTAACAGAATTTTTTTTAAATTACACTTTTGGAAAAATTGTATGATAAAAAAAACGTTACGCTATTTCAATAATTTCTTTTTACGAATAATTGGAATTTACGTCATAATATATAAATAGCCGGGAGCATTGATAATTTTTTCGTTTCATACCAAAGTTTTCGTTTTGCCAGCGTTTTGTAAACAGTCTCATTGCATCGTCAACAGTCGGTTAACATTGAATTTATCAATGTGTTTTTTTTCTCCCCGAGAGTTTGATAATGTTTCGACGAATCAGTCGTACGAAGAAAAAAAAAATGCACGAGAGAAAGATTAATTTATAAAATAAGCTTGCGGCAAATTCGTCGACTCCAATTTTTTTCTTTATTAACTTAGTAATTTTCATAACAACTCGCGGTCGCGTCGTGAAACGGAAAATGATTTTAAAGCTGTAACTCACCGATCTCAATTGTCCTCTATCGATAACCGTCGATATAGCTTCTCGTCCCCCACAATCGACTAATCGCAATTGAGCTTCAATTTCTGTCGTGCCCACCCGCCGAGTTCGAGGACCCTCCGCTCGCCTCGTCAGTTACGACAGCCTCACGAAATTAAATTGATTACGACTTGACTCGTTTTTATTCGCCCTGGAAAGTGTTCAAGATTTATCGTTAGCACCGTCTGCCGGCCGTAGATCATCGCAGACACACACGACAGCCGACTTCATTCATCCATTTTTTATTTTAATTATTTTTTTTCCTTTCTCGAAATAGCAGAATCGTGGAGTGAGAGCTACGTACGGAAAAGCAGAGAATCGATAGCGACGCACTCAATTGTGCCCGCTGGACGTTCGATTGTTGGAATTTTTTTTGTAAAGATCGGCAGGATCACCTTAAAAGAAGTCGCGATTTAAATACGAATTTCCATGGGATACGGTGGAGTGCAGAAACGATAAAGAGCAGTTTCTTAAATCGTTTTTCTCATCGTCGAGAAGATTTTTCTTATCGTTTTCGTACCCTATCGTATCCCAGGCTAATTCCTATTTGAATCGCGACTTCTTTCAAGGTGATGTGTTCTAACGCCACGTCTACCGTTTTCGCGCCCGGCTGGTAACAATAACTATACCGAATGTCGTTTTGAAACCGCGGATCGCCGAAAAAAGAAAATTGTCTTTTCCTGCGGCTGCCCATTCACCAGGGAACGACAATTTTCTTTTTCCTCCGCGGCCCGCGGTCTCGAAACGGCATTTCAATACAGTCTGTGTTACCTCAACACCTTAAAAGAAGTCGCGGTTTAAATACGAATTTGCCCGGGTTACGATGGAGTGCGAAAACGATAAAATAAAAAGAAAAAAAAAAAAAATCTACGCCCTTTGAATGCAGATCGGAGGCTCAAGGACGGCGATGGTGACGAGGTGGCCCGGTCGGCGCGTGCGCCGGAGATAATCAGTATGCCGCGGAGTGAAGGACCGATGGAAATGTCGCAAATATCCCAGGCGTCCCAACACCGAATTGGAATCCCATTTGAAGTTACGCTTCGTTTTCGTCTTGCTTATCTTTCGCTCCTTCGATAGCCGGTGCGGAATAGCTCTCCACCGATTTTACCATAGAGGGCATTTGCCTGTGGAATTGCGCGTCCGTCAATGTTTTGGCCTGCCCGTTTGGGCTCCGGGCGCTTCGGCGGAGCTGCTTTATATTCCGGACACACATAGAGTAGCCACGGTCATGGCGCGGAGAGTTTTCCGGCGACGTTCGACCGAGATGGCTTTCGGAAGCTCGCACTTCCGGTGAATTAATCTCGTTTCGCTGAATCGACCTGAAAAACGAGACTCGACAGATTAGACGATAGAAAAAATAAGGAAATAAAAATAGAAATACAACGGAAGAATTTGGAGGGACGTCGTTGAATTACAGGCGGGAAGGGATAGATAGATATTCATGCATTGTACTTTAGGACCTGGGGTCCCCTAGGCACATCACGCAACCAACAACACACCGAACAGATACCACAAATATAATACACTAGAACTATAGCGCATGGAGCAGCCACGATCGTGGGTGCGGAGAGTTTTCCGGCGAGGTTCGACCAAGATGGTATTCGAAAGCTCGCACTTCCGTTGACTTAAGGTAGTCCTTGCGAATAGTGTTCACTTCGCATAAGTTTCATAGAAATGAGAGGGAATTGCAAACACTTCTCGATGGTATAAAAATCTGAAAAAAAATCAAGCATGTTAAAGGTGCTGAAAAATGTTGATTTTGCGTAATAATAATTCCAAAATGGTATTATCAAATTGTTGAAAAATAAGAATTTCGAACAAATCTCCCGGAAAGCTAACTTTTTCATCAATGGAAATGATTCTTTCACGTTCCATCTCATTTCGCTAAAACTACCAAAGGACTGCCTTAATTTTGTTTCGATCAATCGACCTATAAAGCAAAACTCGGCAGAGTGGATGACGGAAAAAAACATTTTAAGGGACGGCATTGAGTTACGGTCGGGAAAAGGTCGAGCTATCGACCGTGGCAAAGCGGAGGAATCTCGGAACGTCGAAGGAGAGGATAAATAGTTATACGAACCGGATGTGAGGATTCCAGCTTGCCGGAGACCGTCAACCTTGAAACTGGGCTTTCGCGGCTTTACTACCGGGTATTTGAAACTCCTGCTGGCACGCACCGAGGTGTGAGCGCGTATCCATCTTCGCGAATGCGAGGCGAATAGAAGTGCGAAGGGTCGGGTCACGTAAACTGTCGAGTTGATCACGAGGGATGGTTTTTCCGGAACATCCGAATTTCGACGTGACTCACTTCCGCGTAAATCTCCAACTCCCCGTCGGGCTTTTAACTTCTTCGTCTTCGCGATGATCCCACGTCCCCTCGCGTTTTCGGGCTGTTTTCGTGCGTACCTCGACGTTCATTCGTGCACCGAAATGAGATCTGAAAATAAAAAATAATATAGGTTAACCAGAGTGGAACGGAAAGCAACAAAGAATAAAATTATCAATTTCGGAGGGTAAGCAGAAAAATGATAATTCAAATTATAACTGGATTATCATTTTTCTGTTACTATTATAGTTGCAGTGGATTATTACATTTGATACAATAATCGGTGTTAAGTAACGTTTCGCGCGATGACGCGGGAAGTCGAGAGGGATGTTTTTTTTCGCGACGTCAGAGTGTCTACGTGACTGGCAAGTCACTTCGGGGATTCAACTTCTTCGTCTCCGGACTGCTTACGTGCGCGGAGGATGGAATCGGAGCCTCGATGTTTACTTCGTGCACGAAAATAAAATCTGAAAAAAATAAATAAAAATTACATAGCGCAACCGAAACGGAACTGAAATACCAATGGGCCCCGAAACAAAAAACAAACCTAAAACTTTCGATAGCCAAACAAAAAAATGATAATGCAATTAATAATTGGATTATTATTTTTCTGCTATAATTATAGTTACAGAGGATTATTATATTGGATATAATGAACGGTATTAAACGACATTTCGACACCGAATCGTACTAAGGGAGACGAGAAAGAATGGGTTTCGATACTGATATTGTTATGTGAATGCCCGTAAAATAGATTCGAAGACTTTTTACCTATTTCGTTGTTTATTTATTTTATTATATTTTTTTCAGCGTGTGACCTTTCCGGTCATTGTCCGCTGCATGCTGGCGCTATGGATCGCGGGACTGATCCTCACAGTTCTCCCCCTATTCGGATTCGGCCTCTATTACCAGGGAGGAAAATGCGTTAGGTACAGACAAGCCACGGAGCCTGATGACGTCGCCTATGCTTACGTATGGTTCTTCTTCGGTGAGCCAAAATCTTCCTTTTTTTCTCTATTGGACCGATAATTTAATGTAAATAATTAATGTGAATTGAAAGCGTCCAAAACGTATTTTTGAACCAAATATTTATCGATGAAAAATGTAATAAACGAGAAAACGATTTGTCGCTCACCACACTATCGATCGTCGGGCGGTTTTTTTTTGGGTTCAATAATTGATATAAACAATTAGCAAATAACGATTTTCCAGATAAAAATTCTGAACCAAATATTTAATCGATGTCGAAAATCTGATTAACGAAGAAACGTACTTTTCGCTCACCACAGGTACCCTTCTGTGTCTATCGATCGTCTGGTGCAACATGGCTGTGTCGAAGGCCCTAGGAAGATTGGGCAGACGGAAAGGTCACCTGAGAAGAATTTCGCGGGCTTCGTCGCGAGCCAAGCCTCTTCTGACATTGACGAGTCCCCCTCCGGAAGTCGGCTCGACGGTCGAGGAGAGAGCTTTTGCAAAGCTGATGGCTGTGCTTTCTATATCCTTCGTCGTTTGTTGGATGCCCCAAATGGTGAGGAGCCAAACGTTGCAGAATATTACGAAGGGCGCTGGAAAAAAAAAAAAAAAAAAGAAATATCAGTTACACTGTCCTGCATATGTTACTCTATGGGTGGCGCCAGTCTCGTGCCGACCGTGGCCGTGCTTTCGATACCCTTCGTCGTTCGTTGAAGGCCTCAAACGGTGCGGAGCCAAACATTGCCGAATATAAACTCGTGCGCCGAAAAAAAAATAAAAAAAAACATTTACACTGTTTTGTATATGTTACTCCATACGTGACGCGTGTCGTGACGACCGTGGCCGTGACAATGGGACATCGTTGCCCGCCCGTCGCGACCGTTTTGCCGTAACGATCTATCTTCGCGTTTGGCTTCCGCGTCTCGTCGACGCTATTTATTTCGATCGTTGAAAATAACAAGCCCGGCCGACGATACGGGCGTCATTCATATGAAGATTAAAACTGTCCCGCTTATCGGTCGGTAGCTAAACGATCGAATTATCTCGATCGGTGGCGACGATCGACTGCGAATTTTATTTCCGTCGTTATCGAGCCCTCATGCTCGTCCTCCATGTACGGCTGGAAGCAATTCCAAACGTATCGAAGACACGACCCTGAAGATATCTGCATCACATGTAATTTCGGCTCTGGCAAGTGTATCGTCATTGCGCTGCTTTAGGGGGGAAAAAAATTGTTCGCCTGCATAATTTGATTCTCCGACTGATCTTCCCCAAGCGAAGTTTGTCCAAAAACACAGCCGTCGTAACTCGATGAAATTTACTCTCACGCAGATATTCATGCGGGGTCGTTCGAACACACATTCATTAGTATTATATTAACCCTACTCCGAACGCACCGTACGCGAACGCGAAAAAATTAGCTTGTTGCTGATTTTTTTTAAGTCATGAATTGTAAAAACTTAAGTCATGAATTGTAGGCTTAATTATTATATCGTTGAATATTTGCAGCTCGATGCTCGAATTCATTGATATATATATCTTTTTTAATACTTACGAATATCTTCGCAGGTTTCTATTCCGCTGGAACAGATCTCCATAAACGTGTTGGGAGAGGATGCGAAGACGTTGCGGAAATTCATTCGACTCTTCCACATCGTCGCCGACGTTTTGCTCTGCATTCACTTCACCCTCGATCCGTACATCTACGTTCTGCTGCGAGTGCCCAGACCGAGATTCGTGTTTCTGAAGCCGCTGTGTCGAGTCTGCTGGCCGGTGAGGAGTCGAGGCAGTTCCTTCAACGGAACCACCGATAATCAAAGGAGCAGCGGCGATCCTCCGACGCCCATAACGGAAGTACCGTCGACTCCGGTCAGCGAAGTCCAGGAAACTCAGCTCGTCGACGTTGCTGTTTGAAATCTCTTCTACGCTTCCCTGAGGACCGATAATTTATTCCACAATCGTCAGAGAGAATTTTTGAGATACCGATAACCATTTGTGATAATTTTATTTACCTTTTTTTTCGTCAGTTCAGCCTCGCTGCGTTGTTTGTGGGAACTCAGGTTGCTTGTCTCGCGCAAACGACCGTGATGTCTGAGCCCGGACGCGCGCGAGTCGCGGACGATCGATTTTTTACTTCGGGAAACCTGCCTCACGTTTTAAATTTTTTGTCAAAAAATACTGAAAAAATGTTGATTGAATCGAATCGAAGTTTAACTGCCGAATGTAGAATTTTTTAGTCGGGCGTGAGACAGGCTTTGCTTAATATGGTTTCACGTTGAATTTTGTTTTTTTTTTGCATCGATTACGACTGAATATATTCACGCTACGACTTAAGGCTTAAGACGTTAAGACTTAAGATAAGATGAGAATTAATCATAGTTCGATCTGAAGAATTTTCTTTCTTTTTCTTTTTTTGATACGCACTATATCAGACTACAAGTCCGATCGAAAAATATCCCGCGATTGAAGATCGAAGAATCGTAGCTGATAAATCGATAATGTATCTACTATTTTAAAGTGTATATCTAGTCGGTAAAACTTTAGAGAAATAAGACAAGATTTTACCCAACAATAACGTACCAAAGTATGCAATGCATCGGCAATGTCCGAAAGAATTTTTGTAATTTGTTTTTTTCTCGACAATATACATTCGCGAAATTTATTAATGAACGAATCGAGTTCGCAGCTAATATTTTTCTGCTAATTTAAGATTAAATGCGCTTAATATATATATATATATATATTGTCGATATATTTTATTACGAGATCAGATTTATTTTCGGTAAAATGTTATCTGTAAGCATTGACATTGACGTGTACGTGTCATGTAAGAATTCGCAAGCACGATAATAAATGTTACAAAAAAAATAACGCAATTTTGAGTTACCGTTAACAAAAATGTTAAAGGGTTCTCGGGACGTTAACTAATCGATGCTTTTGGGATCGTGTGCCATTGACGGCGAGAGGAGTACGAACGGTGTCCACGTGAAAGTACAATTTCAATATATATTTTCCTCGTTAAAGAGTCCTCTCGACTCTGAGCACATAAATTCATCTGTATTACATGATCCGCGAAACATGCGTCTCGCATATATCTTTGTGTTACTTTAATATCCGTATACGTGTACGAAAACTATTCACAATATTGTTTCTTTTCTTTTTTCGCTGATAGGGGCAAGTATCGAAATCCTCGAAACACATTCGGTCCTGCATCGCAGATAAACCTGCTGTATTTTTCTCCTCCCAGAGGATCGTCGAGAATATTCCTCGCGAAGTTCTCGCGACGGTGGCTCGTTTTGATTTGCGAGACAAAGTACCTGTAAATTCTCCTTTGCTATCGTTAAATTACAAAAAAAAATCAGGACGATAAAATCTTTTTCATCACTCGGTGCGGAAATGGCCACTTTTCCGCCCGCTTCGCGTGCGTAAAACCGCCACTTTCGCACCTTGTGATGAAAAATTTCGTACATCCCTCGTGCGAAACACTTTTTCTAACTCGTGTGATTGCAGCACTCGCCTTCAGCTCGTGCTGCAAACTCACACTCGTTAGAAAAACGCTTTTCGCCCTCGTGCAGTAATGTACTATTTCCTCCGTGTAGGCCCTTGGACTAGACTCAACGGTTGGCGGGCGGCACGTCTCGTCAACGTTAAAACTTCGTACAGTATTAGTCAGTGCACGTCGGGCGGATTAATGCATGCTTTTAGCGTAATGCTGTTTTCTGTAAGCGGAATGATCGTCGTTTGCGGAACAGCCGGCGTTTTACGGAAGAACAGGCGAACGTTCCTTTCGCCAATCCCCCGAGCGACTTTGCCTATCGATCATAAGTGTCCCTTCTCTCTCCGCGGCTGTCAAGCCTTTCCTGCGAGAGTCGTCGAGCAGCGATCGACTCGTCTTGGTTTTCTTTTTTTTTTTTTTCAAGGTTCCCTTCATCGACGAACCATATTCTACGAGATAAGTAACATCAAACTTTCCATAGAAGCAAATGATTCGTCGAGTCTTCGCGACCGGCCTGAAGCTCGACCGAGGCCTGGGGACCCCGAAAATCCTCGTAACCGTCCCCACCGGAAATCACCAAGAGTTTTCCATTGCTCGAGTCGCCCTGCGGACTCTTTTCGGATTTTCCCGAGTGCCGCTTGTTCTTCGGACGAGATTCGGGCTTGGTCGTCGCCGAGGTCGGACTCGCCGGCTTCTCGACGCACGTGAGAAAACGCACGTGTCCCGTGTGACCGTGAGGTATCCCTGTTGCAGCGTAGAAATATAAAAAATATTATGTGACGTAAAAAATACATGGAAAATATAATAATGTATAAAACACTGCAAAAAAATTTGTTTGCAAATTAAATAACAGTATTGGAAGCTTTTTTACATGAACTCTTTATGAAATTTGAAACACATGTGTGTTGCAATTTTACAGTAAAATTTGTATCTTTCATGAAAATTGTAAATTTCAAGCAAAAGGTTTGCAATTTTAATATATGGTATTTTTATGTTACATGAAAATTATATTAATGTTCAATTAATGTAAGTAATGTTAGCAAATTTCAAGTTCCAGTACATTCAATTTACAATTTATTTTTACAGTGAATATGTAGAAAATATATATTTTTTAAATTGCAAAGAAATTTAGAAACGATTTTACGCACCGGTAACGGGTGGCGGCTGCGGTAATCTTTGGCTCGACGGCTTGAGATGAGGTATCGGTATCGTCAACAGAACCCCCGCGCTCGTTCCGACCCACAGCAACTCGTTGCACGACAAAAGTGCCGTCACCCGGAGACAGGCGGCTTTGTGCTGGCGTATTATGTCATCGCAACCTGCAGCGAGTTTTTACATGTTTCCGTTAAAATAAATATCGAACACATGTATCGACTGAAGGGTGAGATTTTTTTTTTCCTCGATTTTGTGTGAAATATTTTCGAGAGAAAATATATTCAGAGTCGAAGGAAAAATTTCGAAGATTTGATACTTACTGGCGAGCATCTTGGTAACGGCGGGCGCAATGTTTATGTCCGTCAGACACTCGTAACTGTTGGCGTGAAAGAGTCTGAGTACAGCGCTGTTGTGCAACGATATCCAAACACCGAGGCCACCGGACGCCGCGATGCAGGATATCGGACGAGACGTGTCGTTGCTCACCGCGAAACTGTGCTCGATCTCGAGACTCATCGTGTTCATCACTCTGACCGTGTTGTGACTGCCGCACCATAATTTTCCGGATATGAGAGTCATCTTCGTCACCGGAGCCGCTGGACTGCCCACCGTTACTATCACCGGACTTTGGGTGTTCCATCCACCTGTGAAAAGGACAGATTTAAGATATCGGACACAGAGATGGAAATTCATCGTTTTGAGGTAAAACTATTTACTTACAACGATATTCGCAGGTGTATGCAGCTATATCACCGTTCGCGAGGGCAACGAAAACTTTGTTGTCGAAGTATCTGCAAAGAAAAAAAAAAAATCGGTTGATAAGTAATTTAGTATCTGGAAGTTTTTAAAAAACCTGAACCCTCGTAACTCATCTTGGCCCATTACGTACGCTATAATTTCGGAATTACGGTTTTTCATAGCATATAGAATGGATTTTGGAAATTCCGAAATTTCATTCGATACGCTATAATTTCAAAATTTCGGTTTTCATAGCATGCGGAACGGATTTTGAAGTTCCGAAATTCAAAAGCTCGAAATCGCACAAAAGCGTAACTATCGTACATTATAGAGTGCACGCTGCTTCCGTGCTGGATCTTGACTCTGTTCTTCTTTATCCTGATATTGTCGTTGCAGTTGTAAATGTGAATGCAGCCGTCCTCGGTGCCGAGCCAGACGGTGGGCTGCAAGGTGTCCTCGTCGAGCAAGTCGTCGACGCTCGACAGATCAGCGCCGAAACCAACGCCAGGATTCGTCGAAACCGTCGTCGTCGTTGTTTGAATACTGGCCACGTCCTCGGCGTCCGAATCTTCCGAGCTTTCGCTGCTGCGATTTTTACGACAAATAAATCGTTAATAAATTACATCCCGTTCATTCAAAGCAGTCCGCGCTACTCAAAGCCTCGTACCTATCGAGTTGCGTGTCTTCGCCATTGGCGTCGGCGTCCTCGACCAGTATACTTATGCCGCTCTTCGTGAGATCGAGAGGTCTCGATTTCAATGTGTTGCGATTGTACCTTCTGCAACAATTTTTTATTATTTTAGATTCCGCTCGATCGAATAATATTTTTTTAAGATTAATTTTGAGGTTTTTTTTTCTTTACGTTAAGTGCGGTGCTGGTATAGCTGCGATGCACAGAATTCGAGCGTTGCAAACCCCGTTGCAAGACTCGACGTGAGGCGGCTCGGATATCAGACTGAGGACGCATATTTGACCGACGTATCCGTCGCTGTTGCAGACCCAAACGTCCCGAGGCGTTTGACCGGTCGCTATCGTCGGCGCGGCACACGTGAACTGCAGGCCGGCTCGGGTCTTCCGGATCGGCAGGGGCCCGATGAACTCCGGCGGTGGCCTCCGGTCGGCGGACATGGCTGCAGAGGATCAAAGATACGAGATATAGAAAATATCCTGAAAATTGGAAATTCGGAAATCTCTTCATTCTGCGAGAATGAACGATTGTGAAGCGACGTAATTTTGCTGGGACCGATTCGTACCTTCATGTTTTCAACAGTGTGAGACCTGAACAGTTATTCTATAGTTTACAAATGTTGGTGCAATGTCGATGAGATTTTTATTCACCGATCGAGAAGTGGAAATTACAGGGTAGAGGAATCGTCAAAACGATTTCTTTTTTTTTTTTTTTTTTTTGCAACTCACTTAACTTCTGTTTGGCATCGTTGAAACTCTCCTCCCAGCCCGCTCTCGTTTCCGGCTTCGTGAACATTATCGTGATGTTCTCGGCACCGTTTCTGTGGAATTTCATCGCTGAATGTAAAAACTGGAATGATGAGGCAATTTTCGTTATGTATATGTGTAACAGCTGGAAACTCACTGAGTATTGAGAGACAACTCGAGGCAAGCGAGTTGCGAATGCGCAGCATTCTTCTCAGCCAATTGTCGCTGCACCTGAGCAAGATATTCCTTTATCAGTTCCTCCAGCTGGTGCTTCGTTCCGTGCAAAGTAGCAGCGAGCTCCTGCAGCTGATTCAGAGTCGAACAATCCTCTTTCAGATGTTCCACCTCTCGAGCCATCTTTCTAAGACTCTCCTCTTTGGCTAGAAAAAAATGTTGAAAAATAAATCGTCATATATAGAACGATATTACTCGACAATAACTCGGCAATGACTCGGTAATAACTCAACAATAACTTGACTGTAACTTGGCAATAACTTGGCAATATCTCGACAATAGCTTGACAATAGTTTGACGATAACTTGACAATAACTTGAAGAGAAAAATTGATTACCCTTTATCATCTCTACATCGTCCAGCGGAATTCTCATGAGCATTTTGTACTTGTTAGCTTCGGGCAGGCCTGCCAAACTGTTTGGCGATGCACTCCTGAACAAAAAAAATTAAGTAAAAAAGAAATTAATCGATAGATTAAAGATGACGAGAATTCGATTGGAGACGAATTTTTCTTACGTCGATGGCTTTCTGATCGTCCCACTCCGCCGTTTGATATTCGTTATCACGAGGAGATCGGAGAACAGAAACAGCGCTCTCTCCTTTCGAGTTCCTTGATTGGAAGCGATCGTGACCATGTCGTGACGAACGAAGCATCTGACGAGAATGGGGCATTATTTTATTGAAGATCGTCGGGATCGAGTGCAATATTTTTAATAGAAATTTTAACATTCCCACCTGTCTTTGGTAACTATTCCGGCGAGCCCCTCGACGAGAGATTCGACCTCTCGGAGCACCGATTGCTGCTGTTCCCACTCGAGGATCTCACGCTCCGTACAATTAATCTTAACAACGAGCTCGTGAATTTCCTTCTGCGCTGCGGTCAGCAAATCGTGATCCGGGTGCGACGGGTCCGTGTGCTTGAGGAGCCTCTGAATGAGAAGCTCGTATCTTGGAATTTTTTGAACGGGCTTTATCAGCAGTTGATCTAAGCCGAGTTTACCCCTGTGCTCGCGTTCCAACGCCTGTAGAGACAAATTATTTTATCGATACGACGATCAAAATATGAATAACGACAACGCCGATGAAACAAAAGCCCCGACGGCGTCTCGAATAAAAAATCAAGCTCCGATCACCTCGAGAAATCGAGCGAACGCCGGCTTCGCCTGACACGTAGTCTTTATCGCCTTCTCCGCTGATTTCCAATTGTCCAGAAACAGCGTGTACGTCTCGAGAACGTTTGGCTTCGTGAACTGGAAATTTAAAAAATAGATCAGGTTTTTGTTCTGTCGCCGGAAGTATAGCGAAACTTGTTACGATTTTTTTTATATATTTTTTAAAAATAACGCACCACTTCGAGAAATATATCACCGATCGTCTGATGAAGTTCCCAAGTTTCCAAACGCTTTCTTAGCTCCTCGAGAAAGATCTCGTGATGGCTCAGTATCGCCGGGACCTAAAAATCACAATCGATTTAAACTCACTGATTCGATTGATGGATGAAAAAAATCCATAGCGCTGATCGATTAATTTACCTGATAGAATATTTCGTTGACCGTCGCCGCGTCAATCAGTCCTGCATTTTCAGGGCTCTTCAGGGGATGGAGATATTTCTACAAACACATAAAAAAATTCCAAATAATAAAATAAATAACAATTAAAAATAAAATTGATAATTCCAACTGGCGATTCTCCTACTCACATTGACTAGTATCTGTAGAGCCTCGACGTAGGACCTCTCGGTGTCGTACAGCTCGACGACGACGTGATTTCTCGTATCCTGAAAAAAAAAGAACTAAATAAATAAAATAATTGATAATGAACAACCGCAGTTCGTTCCCCGGGCGACAAAACTCGAGTGAGTCAATCGCAATTACATGATTGGCCGAGGTGTCGATAAGTTTGGAAAAGTTCGTCGGTGGAACCGATTTATCGGGGCTAGATTTTTTCTCCGCCATAATTGTCTTTTTCGAAACTACCGAATCTTTCGTAGTATACAACATTATCCACTTGATTATCCTCACGGCGTATTTATCCATTAATTCGATAATGTGTATTCGCCGGATTTATGCGAACACGACGGGCGCTAATTTATTTTATTTTTTTTAAAAGGTTTCACTTGACTGACGGATACACGACGTGTCTCATCGAGGCGAACCGTACGACTGAGCGGATTGGGAACCCTTTTGTTCCGGAAACATTACGTTTCTCCCGGTAAATTCCACGGATCCACGTGATCGCCTGACACGTGCCCGGAACGCGCACGTGTTTAGCGCGACCCTCTCGCACGAGCGCCCTCCGATACGAACGTAAATCGAGAAACGATATATTCCTAATGTAATGTTTCAGAGACACACTCTGCAGCATTGTCAATCAACGTCAGCGCGTTCGGGAAGGCGAGCCTTTACGCACGTATTTCCGAAAATAAAAAAAATCGCTCAACGATTCCACCTTTTGAAACAAATAATTACGATATGGCACAAACAGTTTCTATTGTAACGTTTCAGAGACACACTCCGCGATATTGTCAATCAACGTCAGCGCGTTTGGGAAGACGAGTTTACCTACGAGCTTATAAAAATAAATAACTTGGTCAACGATTCGATCTTTCGAGACAAATAATTACGATATAGCACTTGCAGTTGTAGATTTTTTTTTTAAAGAAAAAAACCCTTATCATTGATTCATTAATGTAATATCCGCATCTGTTTGTTTTTAATATAATTTTAAACCTCCACGAATATATCTTCACTGTAGCGGTTGTCTGAGTTTCTATGTATACCATGTATCAGAGCTGGGCAAATGCACTAAGTACTTGAAGTACGTATCGAAGTATCAAGTACTGAGTCAGCGCCCACTACTCAGAACTTTAGGAATTTAGTTCTGCCAGTGCTCGATACATTACTACTCAAGAACTACCCAGCGTTCAATACTTCGAGTACTCGATACTTTAATACGTACTTCAAGTACTTCGGGTATTTGTCCATCTCTGCCATTTATTCCAAATGCATTTATAAATGCATGTAAGATCACGACCGTTCTCGCGCGTCTAACAAGAACGTGAATCGAGAAACGATATATTCCTAATATAATGTTTCAGAGACCCACTCTGCAGTAATTTCGACCAACGTCAGCGCATTCGGGAAGACGAGATTACGTGTTTATAAAAATGAAAAAAAAAACTTGGGAAACGATTCCACCTTTTCAAACAAATAATTACTCTATATGAAGTTACAGTTATAGTTTCTTAAAAAAAAAAATCCGCATCATTGACTAATTAATCGAATATCCGCATAGTTTTTTTTTTTCGAAAAAGCGTTGGCCGTGAATCAATAAATCTTCACTGTAGCGTTAGTCTACGTTTCCATGTACACCTATAAATGCGTGTATAGATCACGACTGTTCTCGCGCGTCATCGTCTTTCATTCATCCGGTGGACGTTTATATACGAAAGCTCGCCGCGCGCGTAACCGAATTCTTGACTGTTCGGACTCCTCCCTCTGTGTTTCCCGGCGGCGCGTAGGTTTGCTTGTTTCACGCGACAAAAGTGTAACAGCATCATCGTCCTGCTCGGTGCGTCACGCGGAGCACGCGAGAAGCAGAAGAAGAAGTGTCAGCACGATCGGGGCATTATAAGCCAGTTTCCCGATGGAAGTTATCATCTCTCGCCGCTCGCCGCCGCGCTCCTCCCACGGGGAAAACTTTTCTAAATATAATTCGAACCGCGTGTAGGAGTATAGTGCGTGTTCGCGGCCACCTGGTGAACTATGTCGGGCCGTTTTCTCTCTACCGCTATCCTCTAACGCGCGCGGGCGTTTTTCCTCGGCGGCTCATCAATCCTCCGAAAGCTTCTTCGACTCGTCCGCGTTTCCGGACTTTTATTGCGGCGCTTGTACGGCTCTCCGGGCTATCCGCGATCGCATCGTCGTCCGAATTCGATGCTGAAGAAGCGAATGAAAAATTAGTAACATATAAAAAAGATATAGACGAAAAAAAAAATTTATTCGAAACATCGCCGGGCGACGAAGCGATGATACAAATTCTTAACAGTCTGGACGGCGCGATGTAGCGCAGTAATCTGGCGACTCCGTCCTCGCATTCGCGACATGTTCGACATTCCTCCGCTCGTCCCGGGTATATTATACCGCGAACGAACGCGAACGAGGGGCGACCCGTTAAAAAGTACGCGCGTAGATGTCGCGACACTGTTTTGTTGTGACTACCGACAATATTCCGAACGGTACGAAGAATGTTTAATTCTGGTTTTGCTCGTTCAGCTCGAGCGAATTTACGACTCTTCATTCGTTCGCGAGCGGGCAGTTACATTTTTTTATTTTCTTTAAAAAAAGAAAAAAGAAACGAGAACTCTGGAGAAATTATAGAGGATGCGGCGGAGTACGGAATTTTCGCTCGGATCATGCACTTGGCCCATTAATCCATTTAATCCGTTTAACGGTCGATAATTTATTGTTATCATCGCTCGCGTACGCGCGAGCTTCTGCGATGCGCGCCTCGAGTGGAAGCCAACGTGTAATAACAATAACAATAATCTCTACGAATAAACCACCGAAGTGTGCATCCGGTGGGAGAGCTGCTGCATCGCTCTCTGCTACTCTTCGATATTTAAATATTTAATTTTCCTACGAGATCGGAGAGTCCGGCAGTGTAAACTACTTGCGAGGCTTCCCGCGCGAAGTATATACATAGGCAATGTAGCGTCGGAGAGACTCGAGGCTAATGCATTCCCGAGATATTTCGCAAGTCCGAGGCTATGCCGAGAGTTCCGGTTGCCCGAGAAACTTTTCCTCTCGCTTCCAAAAAAAATTAAAAAATAAAAAAAAACTGAAAGAAAGGATTCACGAAGAGGCTTCTCGGGCTATTACTCACGTTGCGATGGACAGGCGCACGTGCCACTCTCTCGGACGAGCCCCGAAGAAGTTCCGCGAGTAATTCCGGACTTGGTCCTGGCAGACTCTCGAGCTTGCTCGGACTCGATGTTGTCCTGTGATGACAAGGCGTCGGAGGCTCCGAATTGCTGCTGTGTGTGCCACCCGTGTAAGACAGATTGGCCGATATTTTTCTCCGCGGTCGGAGACCCTCCTCGAGGGCGATGTCCGTTGTTCGTGGCTTCGCCATTTCGGCCTCCAGCATCTGACCGTACGGACCGCGAAGCGGTCTCTTGCTGTACCTGAAACGATTCCGATAGTAATAATGATAAAAGGAAAGGGCCAGTCGTAAATTAAAGTATTTTTTCCTGACTTCGCTAGAATAACGACATTCGTTCCGTAGAACACGGGACCAATTATCGTTATCAACCTGTGCGCATGCGCAGTACAGTTTCATTACTCCAAAAATCCTATTCTGGAAATCCTATCACTCACAGGGCAGTAATTGTCTTTGCCGAATGTGGCGATTTTGCGACGCAAGAAATGTGGCTATTTTAATGAAGTTTGAAAAACGGGAGGACGCGGCATTTCACTCGAGATTTTTGAAAAATTTCGCACTCGGCGAACACCGCGAATAGCATAATACACCATTTTTCCCGACTTCGCTAGAATAAGGACCTTCGTTGTGTGCGAAACGGGCGGAAAATGGCCAATTATTGACCAATGATCATTATTGACCTGTGCGGATGCTCAGTACTGTTTCATTACTCCATAGGGAATAATCGTCGTGTGCGAATATCACGATTGAGCGTCGCAAGAAATGTTGTTATTTTAAAGAAGTAGCAAAAGCGTATTTTATGCTACGTGGGAGAAAGCTAATTTTCACGCGTAGGATTTCTGCACGGTCGGCGGAAATTGCGCGCTTCCCACCCTTGCAGCATAATATCCTGTTTCACCCGTTCTTCCATAATAATCAATAGGAATAATAATAATAAAAATGATAATAAGGAAGGATACTTTTGCACGATTTTAATTATCGCGTCGACAATTTACTGACCTCCGCGGCGTGTGACCCTCGCAGTCCGACAAATCGCTCCATGTTATGGAAGGATCCTCGCGCTCCTCGCTACTCTGAGCAGCCAGTTTGTTTCTGTCGTTCTCCGACGGCTCCGGCCATTGAGTTATGTATACACCTTTCCTCCTCTTGCTGTTGTCGCCCCGCGAACGACGAATCTTTCCCGAGGGCGACAATGCCTCGGGGGACGGTGTTTCGCTCGTCGCCTCGCTACCCTCGCTCGCTTGACTCAGCCTCGGCTCTTCCGGTGGTGTGATTATCACCTCGTGAGGCTCTATCCAAGTTTCTGCTTAACAAAAAAAAACAAAAAAAATCACTCGGTCGCTCAAACCGTAAAACCGCGCCGTCTGTCCTGTACTATTTCGCCCATCGTTAAAGTTAACAATTCAAGATAGTTAGTGTATTTAACATTTTTATAAAACTTATCATTTTAAAAATGCAATCGGAACGCAAAAAGAAGTTAAAACATGTCATCCATCCAGTTAAAATGTTTATAAAACTTTTCATAATGCAATCGAGAGTCAAAAAAAAGTAAATACGTGCCACTTATCCTGTACTATTCCGCTTATCGTTAACGTTAATAATCGAAGATGATTAATGTAGTTAGAGCTTTTATAAAAACGATTATTTTCCAAAATTCAATGGTCTAAAAAAGAAAAAGTTATCGTACGATATGCAGGGTTAGTTTTTTAGTGTTTAATTTGTTAATATGCAAATTCATTGATTCGGACCTCTGGCACTGTTTGCCTCGTCGACGGAGATCTCGCTGCCCTGAGCGGCCAGTTCGCCGCTCGAGGATTCTCCGGCGGCGTTGCTCTTTGATTGGACCGATTCGGGCCTCGAGGTCTCGTGATGATGGTGATGTTGATGGTTGTTGTCGCCGAGAATCGTCGGCGGTTCGGGGCTCGTCAGGGCGCTGGAAGAGGCGAGACTGTCGGAACCGTCGCTCCTCGGTCGTATCTCCTCCTGAACGGGCTGCGAGACAACCCCGAGACCCTCGGCGGATCCGACCGCACTGTCCAAGCTCGGTGTCGACGCCCTCGGGCTGTTCTGACGATTCGGACTGTTCTGCGGTGTCGTCGTCGAACCCTGACCACCGTCGCCTCTTCGTCTCGGCAACGTGCTCGCCCGGACCTCCTTGCCACCGTCCGTCGCGCCACGATTGACGCTCGTGATCGGTTGAATCTTCTGACGATTGCCCGCTGCGATTCGATTTCGTCCGAGAAATAAAAATCCACAAAAATTAAATAAATAAAACATTTTTAAAGTACAATTCTCAGAGTTCCGTCGATAATGGAAATAACGGCTTGGCTCTAGATGAACAGCGGAAAATTCGATGATCGTACCTTAGCGAAAATGAATCTTTACCCGAGTGACGAAACGAGAAACGATCTCGGTGGACTTTCCACGCTTTTAACTATTTGCTCCCCGTCCCGATAGAAAGACTACCGCGAAAACCGCCTACACCGGAAATAAAAATATGCATAAAATATTTTTTATATAAAATAAAAATAGAATTCTCGGAGATTAGTAGACAATGGAAATAACGCCTCGGGTCGAGCTAAACGGCGGAAAGTTCGATGATTGTACGGTAACGACTAGGAATCTTTGCGCGAGAGGCGAGACGAGAAACAATATTCGTGAACTTTCCGGTTTTTTTTTTTAATTTCCTCTCTCGTCCCGACAAGAAGACTATCGCGAAAGCCGCCTCAATCGGACGAATTTCGAGAGTAATCCAGACACAATCGACTTTCTCGCGATCCCCCTCTCTCCCTCCCGCCGATTGAAAATCCCCCGTTAAGCCCTCGCAGTTTATTGATGCTAGACTCGAGCCCGATGCCATACCGCGCGCATATAACCGCCGTACGGTAATATAGAACGGAAGGAATAGGACAGAATAAGAAGAAGACGAAGAGGAGGAAACATCATCAGACGGACGCATCGGTTTCAAGGCCGCGGGCCTCCGCCGCCATCGCGAGTTTCGCGCCGCCCCGCCGTTAGCATTACACGTGCCAACGTTGTTATTTTGAAAGCTCGAACTCGGCCCCAACAGCCGCTTCTTACTCTTTCCGTCTTTATCTCAATTCCTTCTCTCGTATTCCGTCTCCCTCGGCCGCTCCGAGTGGCATCTGGATCGGAGAGATTGCCCTCGGGCCGTCTTATCATATTTTTCTCGTTGCGTAACGCCAATCCCGAATTTTCCGATACTTTCCTTAAAAAAAAAATAAAATAAAAATATTGGACGAATCGAGGTCAAACCTTGATTAAAGTCCGCCTGACCGAAGGAGGCGCTCCTGTAGGGTGCCCCGGCTCTGCTGTGATAAGTGAGCAGGGGTCCCCGCGGCTCGAGCCTCGCGAGGGCGTCCCTGGCCTCGGCCTCGCCGCTCGCTCCGCAGCAGCCGGAAATCGAGCTTCCCCCGGTATTTCTGCCGCCGGAAATACCGAAGAATTCTTTGCTGTTCTCCCGGTGCTTGTTGCATCCACTGTCCAACAACGAGTCACTGTACTGCCTATAGTGTTTCGGCTCGGGCGCTTTGACGTCGCCGACGTCGGTGTTGACATCGTCGTTGTCGAGGCGCGACGATCCCTCGATTTCCGGTGGATTTTTAACGACGACGTCACTGCCACTGTCTCTGTCGCGCGGATCGCTAGTCCTCGGCGACGGCGTGGACGAGCCGCACGTAACGGCGCTCGCGACCTCGCTGACGACGCTCCTTCCGGTCGTCGGCGCGACGTCCGAACGGGACGCACTTCCGGAAACATCGTCGCCACCACCGTTACCACTCGATGCGATACCAAATTCATCGTTCGCCAACGGCACTCGATCGCGCATGTGACACTCCTCACCGACACTCTCACTTCGAGCAAAAGTCTTTGGATTCGCGTGCTGCGCCGGAGAGGCCGTTGGGCTGCCACCGCGATTGCCGCTCGCACACGGCGCACTCCCGTTGCCCGACGATGACGAACCGCTTCCCTCGCTGTACGTGTAACTCCGATTCGTCGGACGACCCTCGTTACGGACGTAATCCTGGATGGACACGAAAATTTTAAACGTCACACTTTGTTATTCGAAAATCCACGGATCGATGCTCCCGAAGCAGTGAAAACAAAAATGTTTGGGGAATTATCAAAGTTGTTTTTTTGTTCGGCAAAGATACCGTGAATATCTTCCTATTCATTTAATCGATTTTCGTGAGATCAAATTATTGTTGTTATTAATGTTTACGGAAACGAAGTATAAACTTTTATAATCTGCTCAAAAAAAAAAATTAATCAAAAAGATTGACAAATTTTATGCTCGATCTCGATTCATTGATCCATTCGGGTGAATTTTAATCGTCCAAGTTTTTATCCAAGTTTTATGGCATTTTTAGTGGGAAAATGATAAATGTTATACTCGATCTCGTTAAATTATTGATCTATCTGAGTGGTTTTTAATCGTCCACGTTTTGACAATTGTATGAAATATTGAGCCTTTTTTCGTATTGTTACTTTAGGAATAATTTTTTCGGGAATTGATTACAACCTGAGAATGCTGATTGAGCGCTTGAGCCTGATGATGACCGTGAGGCGGTGGGGAAGACGCCTGGAGCCTCGAAGGTCGCCGAGGCGGTGGCACAGGAGCAGGACCCTTGAGTTTTTCGGTTAGCTCGCGTAGGCGCTCGGCCTTCTCGCTGCGGGGGCCGGAAGAGGATTTCTTTCCGCTTCCTCCTCCGCCCCCGCTCCATCGGAATCTGTGCAGTCGGTCCACCGCTGTCACTGCTGGCTCCTGGCGCAAACAATATCGAAGACGAAAAAATTAACAAAAAAACAAAAAAAATTATCTACACGAACAAAACACTCAATAATTTTTTCCAGAAGTATGTCGAATTTTTTTTTTTTTTTTTAAGTTCGAGTACGTCAATGCGACTCGGTGCGCGACCACTCGACGTTACGCGGTCCTAGGATCGCCGCGGAGCGAAGCCTCGGAGTGAGCAACGCTACGCTCTCGGTAGCGCGAGAAAGCGTGCTCGGAGCCGAGCGGAGCAACGACAAAAATAGTCGATCGCGCTCAGAGTCCCTCTCGCGTTTGCCTCGCGCTCCGCGTTCGCTAAGTCGAATGCCTCGCCGACGCGACGGAGGTCTCTCCTCTCTGTCGCGAACGAGGATACCGGAGGCACGGTGAGGCCTCAAGATCTTTCGGGATATCTCCATCTTTTACTCGCGGGAAAAAAAAACGAAAACAAAACATAAAATAAATTTAAAAAAAAAAAAACGAAACGAATAGGCGCCTCGCTAAAGCCGCGTTTCACCATAAGACGTTTTTTTTCTACTATTTTTTTAAAAATATTACCACCGTCCGCCGCTAACGCCAGCGTGGAGCTAACTGGAGCGAGGATTTCGTCGCGGATCTTCGAACACGTATAAATCTATTCGTGCGACGGATAAAAGCAGTTTGTATATATTTAAACGTATAGTTTTTTTTTTTTTTTTACTCGTATATAGTTCGTCATCGGAACTGTAGTAGTGACACGGCTATTTATCTCCGGACTCTATAACTGCCCGCCCCAATAGAGACGGCAACGAAAATTTTCGTTTCCATATATTTATATGTATAATACACGTGTGTGCGTATACGTACATACACACATATGTATGTGTGTATATATAGTGTATCAACGTTCGAGAGACTGGTCGACGAAGTAAACGAGGGAACGAGCCACAAGAAGTACGCCAAAAATAATAATTCTACTCGGTCTCATCCGGAGACTCTTCCTCTTCTTCTGCCATCTCAGCCGTGGCTATCCCTCCTATACACGCCGACGATATCGAACAAGCCAGCGATTGATAATTTCACGGTATTCGTCGTCCTCGTCGTTCGACCCGCGGGATATTCCTCAGCCTGACGAACGGTTTGCACTTCGACGACCGATGAACGAAAAACAGAAGAGAAGATGAATAAACAAAACAGGCTATGTTCGAGATTTGAAGAAAAAAAAATAAATAATGGAGCGTCGCGCGCGTAGTTTTGGTCGCTCGGCTGGATTTGTTTCTTTTTCATCGTTGTCGTTATTCGCGTACCTGGAGCTTGAGAGTCTGATGTTTGGTCCACTGAGCGATCTGTCGCGGTACAGAGGAGACCGTGTGGGCAACCGGAGAGAAACTAGAAGCGGCACCAGCAGCACAATTGACGCCGCTGTTGGCTTGCGCGGATCGAGGCTGCGAACAGCCGTGGTACGGCTGATGATGCTGTGCTTGATGCTGCTGCTGCTGCTGCTGCTGATGCTGCTGTTGGCTCCCCATTTGCAGCCCCCCGCGGTTATTATTAGCATTTGAGTTTGGCGGCAGTCGCGCTGATTCGTTTCTCGCTGCTAGAGGTGGAGACTGCAACGTTCTGCCACCTCCGCAGCCTCCAACCTCGCCTACGACGCTCGCCGACGATACGTTCGGCGTTAGAGGTATACGCGGCAGCGGCAGACGCGAACGAGATCCGATGCAGCAACAATCGGCGACGCTAGCCGCCAAGTCTATCGACGTCTTCTCCGGGGCACCCTGGCCGACCCTCTCCGTCAGACGCTCCCTGCTCGAGTCGTTCTCCCGACGAAGGCCACTCCCGTCCCTCGATACGCCACGGCCCGAACGCTCCTGCGAATCCTCGCGAGAACTTGGCTGAATGCTCTCCTGGAAAAACAAATAAAATGTCGTTAGAATTTTATCGACGTAAATTCTTTTGGTCGTCAGAGGGATTTAAATGATTTGCTTCAATTATCGATGCGAAGACGGCTGTATACTTTCCTGAAGAAAATTAATAAAAAAATAAAATTTAATTGCAGTTTAATTTTTTTTTTATTCTTTTGATTATTAGAATATGAAAGATTTGTTCAAATTGTCGATAGGGAGATGTTTTTTCGCTGCCGAAAAAACAAGACAAAAAATGTATTACGATTGTATAAAAAATAAAAGAGGATTTAAAGATCTGTTCAAATAGTCAATAAGGAGACCGTGTAAGCCTGCAAAAAAAAAATTAATTACAATGTTTTTTAAACAAAAAATTTGATGATTAGGAGTATATGAAAGATTGCCCTCCAGAAAAAAATAAAAATCTAATTACAATGATATAAAAAAAAAATTCTTTTGGTCATTGGGAGGATATAAAAGATTAGTTTAAATTTCGAAAACAGTTGTTGTTGTTTTTTGTTTTTCTAAAATGTGCGAAAACAGACTGGTCGAATTTTACGTAAGTTCGCGCGTTAGAATGAAACAGGAGTTGATTTATCGTCCTATGGGTTTCCGCGACGCTCGTCATTACTGTTGGGTAACGCCTACCGCGTGCAAACTCATAATATCCGTCGAGGGCCAACTAGGTATCCGCGGAGCTAACAGGACGCCTCGGCTATAGCACACTCGGATATTTTCGTATGTTCGAATATCCGTTCTGCATTCTGTCTTCGAGCCTCGATAATTCATTTTACACGGAACTTGTGACTGTACGCGCGATATTACCGTTGGTGTAGGTCGAGATGTCGCACGGGCGACGATTCGTCATCGAGAAATATGCTCCAGTTTCGTTTCTTTTTTTATTCCTCGTTCGAGGGCGCTCAAAGCGCAGCTTTTGTGCACAGAAAAAGTACACGAGTCAGGATAATCGATAGTTAATTCCTACGAACGATGTTCGTTTTTTATTTTATTAATCGTTTCAACCAACTCAATATGGAATTCAACAAGAAATTCAACGCGAAATTCATCAAGAAATTCATCAAGAAATTTAACGAGAAATGGAATGAGAAATTGAACAAAAAATTCAAATAATTTGCATTACACATTAAGCATCGAATAATTAATGTAATTTCTTTCCCCCACAATATTCAGCCCGGACAATCCACCTCGGATAAAGAAACAACCTCAATCCTTCAATCTCCGTACCGCGAATCGCGCCAGGACACAAGCTTCTCCGAATCTATTATTCGAATAATTTATAATAAATAATTCGCATTATATATCAAACATCAAATATGAATATCATCATTTTTTTCCCAGTATATCCGGTCCCCGGAGAATCTAGCTCGGATAAAGGGACAATCGCGACCAGCCGGTAACTCGATCCTTCAATCTCCGTACCGCGAATCGCGCCAGGACATAAACTTCTCCGAAAGAGATGTATCCGGCCGGGTGCCCGACGAATGATAAATCGCGTCGAAGCCGAGACTGCCCCGGGAGTCTCGGAGTCGGGATTGCAGTCGCGAATAATTAAAGTAACAGTTGTGTTTGTTCCGCTCGCCCGGTAGGAAAACATCCACGTACGAAGTAGGGCAAACCTGTTGCCGGCGCAGCCGCGCGTTTACCCCCCCCCCCCCCCCCCCCCCCTCCCTCTTCGGAAAGGCTAATGGCGAGCGATGAGATCGGTTCAAAGGCTGGGACCTTCTATCGGCAGCGTAACGCCGTTGTAATTCGTAGTTCGCTGTCTTGTGACGCAAAACGACTATTGTATCTGTGCGAAACGCCGAGGGCTCTGGAGCGAGGCGAAACGAGCATAATTCCAACCATCCTCTTCGCTGTCTCTCTCAAGCTACGAAAAAAAAAAAAAAAAAAATTAAACGACATGGTTTCAGGTGCGCGGGAGGATCGGAAAAGCGCTGTGAGTGACTTCTGGCTCGGAGTTGCATCGACCGGTTACGCTCACCGGGAGTCATCATATCGGTCCTATTCTATATTTGAACGTATAGATTCTAACTTTAGTTTCAGTTTAGGCGGAATAACCGTCGGACCGTTCGAGTTGGGTGAGCGATGAGAGAGGGCGGGGGAGGGGGGAGGGGGGGGGGGGGGGGGGTTAGTACAACGCGAACGAGAAACAGAATTTATTCTAAGCCCGTGCCATTTTTGTCGGAAGGTCACGGCGATGGAACTCGAAGCATGTCCCCTCGTTCTGAATACGGTTCAAGTGCATTATTATTAATAATTTATTTTTTTTCGTGATTTTTTTTTTTTTTTTTTGTCTCGAGTGATTTACCTGGGAAAGACGCAAGCCGTAGCGAGTTCCGCCCAAAACGACATAGCCACCGCCTACTCCGGTTCCGGTGCTGGAGACGGCTCTGGCCGCACCGCCGAGCCAACTCCCGAAACCCCCGGACTGATGCTGATGCGGATGCTGCACCGTCGGCGCGCATCTCTGCTGATCGTTCGCATTGCCGCCGCTGCTGCTGTTGTTGTTGTTGCTGCCGTCGTCGACGTCGCCGCCACCGAACCCCTCGCCGTCGACTCGGGGCATTCTTCATCCTTCCTTCACTCTTGACAATTGAAACATAAAGTACATCGATCTATTAAGTCGTGGTGCGAAATCGTCGGGCGGAAGTTAACGGTAAACTTGTTGCGATTTGTATTATTTTTTTTTGGGCGTGATGCGTTAAACTAAAGGGTCGAAGTGTTCGTGTTAAATTGTAGGTTTCTCCTCTGCTCGATATTGTATCACTGCGGAGATTTTTTACCCGTATATAATATTACAAATTTCGTATCGTATAATATTATAAGTTTCGTATCGTGTAATATTATAAGTTTCGTATCGTATAATTTTATAAATTCCGTATCGAATAATATTATGAATATCGTATCATATAATTTATGAATTTCAAATTGTATAATATTATAAATTTCGTATTGCACAATATTGTAAATTTGTGTCGTTCGAGTGGATCGAGTTGGAGAGTTACAAAAATTATATCGCCGGTTGAATGTTTGGTAGTGCGCGTATCGATCGTCGGGTCCCGATCGTAGAGCCAACTGTACAGCTCGTACGCCACTTCCGTTCGATTTCCGGTCTCGTTCTCTGTTCGCACATTCGGAACGCGTGCGACCCGGTCGCACGAAAATTGTAGTGTTATAGTAACGGAATTCCGACAATAACAGCGATTCTATAACATCGCAATTTATTTTATCAGTCGAAAGATAAAAGTGTCAAGATCTCGTGATACCAAATGCACGGTCGTCTTTGAATATGTATATATATATTTTTTTTAAATCAAGTTGGTCCAATTTTTTCGTAAGCGGACTACTTAGCTCCCTCGGGAGGCTAAAGCGCCATCTTGTACTTCGATATTTCATAGGGAAACGCGAGTTGCACTTTAAAAATATATATGTATATTTTTCTCCATTAGCAACCACAAATCATAATGTCAAGCCCACGGAAGCTATTACTATAAAAAAAAAAATGCCTTGTAACATTTAGAGTTGGACAAATGATAATTATCGCTTTGCGCAGTAAATAGAAAAACAGCTCCATAGGTCGGCGCGCCCTCGTACTAAATGTGAAATAATTAAAACATTTTTAAACATGTTAAGAATGAAGAAATGAATTGTTTTTCTCTATTACCAACCAGAAGTCATAATCAAGCGTCGCGCTCACCGAAGCCGTTATGACTATAGAAAAAAAGAATGTATTGCAATATTTCACAGCCTGACAAATAATAATTGATGCTTTGCGCTTGCGCATTAAATAGAAAAAGAGCTCGGTAGGTCCGCCCCTCCAGCGTACCGAATGTAAAATAACTAAATCATTTTCTTTGATTTAAAGACATAATTTGAAAAATTTTAAGATTAAAAAAGTAAACTGTTTTCTCCATTACCAACCACAAATCATAATCAAGCGTCGAGCGCACCGAAGCTGCTATAACTACAGAAAAGAATGTCTCGTAATATTCGCAGCCTGACAAATGATAATTGACGCTCTGCGCTTGCGCATTTAATAGAAAAACAGCTCCGTAGGTCCGCGCGTCCCGCGTACTGGATGCAAAACAACCGCGCGCCCATCCCGTACACGTATAGGTTTATATAGTACACGCCGATGCGTGTTACACCTACAGTATCGTGTATGGTACAGCACACATAGCTATAATACGTATAAAGAAGAGCAAGGTCTCCCTCAAGGCCGTTCGTTCAAGCGGACGAGTCGCCCGAACTTGCGAATCGACTATATCTCGTCGTCGCCGTAGTCGAACTGCCGGTCTGTGCCTGCCCGCCGCTCTGTTGCCGCTGGTATCTTCCCGAGAGGCCTCGGGAGAATACCGAGGCGCGTGTGCGAGTGGCACGCAGCCGAGCGGCGACGGTGGGGCTTCACGAAAAACGCGAATGCAAACAATAAAATATATATAAGCGATATATAAACTCCGCTGCGTGCCCCACGCAGGAATTTCGCCGGTTATACGGCGCATGCGTCAATACACACCGACGCGAGGATTTGTTGAGGCCAACCAGCACTTTCGCGATTAACGGTTCATTCGGGTACGATCTACTTACGTTTTTCGGGGGGGGGGGGGGGGGGACTCTGTAATTGCGCGTATTTTTAGTACGAACGGCGATTTATCACGCGGCCAATTACTCTACACGATTACGCGACAGCGAGTCGCGCATCGCAGGAAAATATTTTGTCGAATCGTTCGTACAATTCTATAAATAAATTTTTTCTACAAATAATAATGATAGTAAATAAAAACTGATAGAGCCGAAAAATCTATTCTGACCTGTTAACTTCTTTACGTCCCAAGGTCGGTTCGGAAACACTGTATTATATAAATTTTGATTTTATGTCACACGCCGCTCGCTCTGATCACCGACAAATCACTGATCAATCACTCGCAATTGGGCATTGCCCGTTTGTCACGGAACAAACAAACAAATAAATAAATATCGATGTTACGAGTAAGGGCGAATAACAAAGCTGCGCACGAAATGGTCACGACGCCGATTAACCTACAAAATGCAGTAGCGAAGAATTCGCAACAGCCGAAACAAAGAAAGCGGATTCCAACTCTGTTTACGATAATACAGATAAGCCTCATACCTATCGAATAGCTGTGTTGCAGTCGATATCATCGCGGAAATTCCGTCGGCGATGCGTCCCGCGTCTGTCGCAGTCGTCGCACGGTCTCGCGAATAAGTAAACAAACAAACGAAACCCCGTTAACAAATCAGTTGTGCAGTTTCGAAACAATGCGTGAGACAACTGATAGTCACGTGATGGAAGTCGGAGAGTGGCTCTAGACGCGCGGCGCACGACGACGTTGAGGAGAGATGCGTGATCGCGCGAAAGAGCCGAACCGCGCTTTAAGAGAGAAACTCTCCCGTTCGCGAAGAAGCTTCTCTCAGCTATCGAAGAAGATCCTCCTGGTCGCGGCCGTTGGAGAATTCACCGCGTCTTTCTCCCTGTCGCTAAGCGGCTTCTCACGTCGTCTTCGTCGTCGCCGTCGGAGGATTTTCTAAATAGCTCGGGACCAGCGCGGCACGCCGCTCTATGGCTTCGTCAATATATATATATATATATATATACACGTAATGTACATATATCGATGGCCTTAAGTAAAATGGACGTACGAAGTGCGTGTAAGCTGCGCTCATACGCCCCTCTGGCATTGGAGGAACGATATATATAATATACATACATATGTATATCTATATCTATTCTGTCCTATACAGTACACACAGTACCCATTTACATAGCGCTCTGTTCGGCTTGGCGAGCAGCGGGCGAGCATCAGAAGCCTGCCGAGAGTCTCGCGGACGCGCGCGGTTAACGGTGAGCTCGAGAGAGCTCTCCCTCTCTCCCTCTCTGCCTGCCGGTGTACCAACATATCAACGTATATATTTATATACCTAACGTTAGTCGGGAAGCGGCGCGCGGAAAACTCCGGCAACGTGCGCGCTCGCTCTGCCCGCCGTCGGAAAAGTAAAAAATCCAACCTAAAATATCGGCATCGGCGAACAGTCGTTACGATAGCATTTCGATCGGTAACTCCGTCGTCAAATTTCCTACCTTCGGCAATGGTTTTTTTTCTGTTGTCGCAAGTAAATTTTCAATTGTCACCGGACTGCGATTAATTTTGTGTTTTGTTTTGTTTTTTTTTACTCACGTCTCTCGTTACTCAATCTCGTCGACGATCGTCCGTGCGGATCGTTCGTCGCCTCCGTCCGAACCCGATGCGGCTTTCCTTCCCGAATCTTCGTACCGTTCATTCCGGGCTCGGGACATTTCTCTCCTTGCGGCCGTTGTGTTTATCGCCCGCGTTAAAGGTTACATCGTCAGCGGGGGGCGGTTCGGAGTGTTTTTCACAGTTATTCGTCTCGTAGCGACCTATCGAACGATTTTCGCCGCACTGAGACGGGACTCGCTGATTCGATGGACGTGCGAGGGGCCGCGCGGGGGGCGGCCAAGAATCAGCAGCTCGTTGCACAAACGATGCGTGCGATAACGATTAATCGTGCGTTCCGTCCTCGACGCATTTTACTTTGTTTTTATTTTTTTTTTGCTTCTTTCGTTTCATAAATAAAGCGACCGTTCCACATTCGTCTTATACTTTTTTTTTATTATTTATTTCGTTTCATGAATAAGCGACCGTTCCACATTCGTCGGGTCGCGACCGATGCGCTTGCGGGTCCGAGGTGATTTTTATTGGGTGGCAAATTTTTCGAGACACGGGGCGATCCTGCATCGGCCACGAAAACCTCTTTTACTCGTTCTTTTTTCAATCTCTCTCTCTCTCGCTCTCTCCCTCTCGTCTTATTCTCGAGCTCGCCCGTTTCCTGCACGAGCCGGAGGAGTCGACTAGGCGGATCTTTCTTCAGGAATGTTGCAGCGCCGATAGAGATATACACCACACGCTTCACAGCGGAAGGGCTCTCCGTTCCATCCTCGCCTCCACCCGCAGCACTGAGTCACCTTTTCGTTAAAAAAAAAATTAATTAATTAAAAAAAAAAATCATTAATTACCAATTATTTTCACTTATTGTTTTACGAATCGGAACGTAAAATCGTTATTTAACTTCCCGACAGTCGTAACGTTGTTCTAAATTTATTTTTATAGAAAACAAAAAAGAAAAAATTGTTCTCCGAGGCTGGAGCGAGTTTGAGACGAACCGACGTCCCCGAGCTTAGCTCCGGTATAAGGAGAGTGCAATCTCGGAGATTTTCAGTGCACGATGCTGCCGGTCTCGACTTCTTCTTATTCGCGAATGGTGGAAGGGGATTACATCAGCGGGTGGTCACAAACGTTTTGGAGAGAGATTATATTCATATATTCATATATACATATATTTATATATATATATATGGATATATATATATAAAACGCAACGGTGTGCAGTGCAAGTTCGTCAGTTAAATAACGAGAGCCGAAGCGAGATAGACATACGTGGCGGGAGTCGTGTCATCGCCCTAAAACGACGCCACCACTACAATAACAAGAAGATAAGTGTTGGAGGAGAGATCTTTGCAACGAGATCTCTCGGCGGCGTTTATGCACTCGACAGATATATAGATATAATGTGCGTATACGTGTATACCAGAGAGCTCCCTCTCGCGATACCGTGCAGGGGGGGGGGGGGGGGAGGAGCGGGGGAGGGGAAGGGATAGTGGAGAACGGCGAACAGCGCGAACAGAGCTCGAGCAAGGAGAAAGGAGGGAAGAAAAACGAAGAAGAGATAAAGCGCCGGAGATGCTGAGAGATTCACGAAGATTGCACGTATCCGAATAACACGATGCGAAATGAATTAATTTGAGGAACAAAAAAGTATCGACTCCGAGTTGTAAATTAATCGCGGAATTTGGGCCTCGAAAAGTGCAATTTTTTTTTTAGGTTTCTTAAGTTTTATTCAGCGTGATTGATGGATTGTTTTTTTTTTTGTTTACATGGAGACAAGAACACGGTGCACCGGTGGTTGGTACGGAAGTTTTAGCGCAAGAACCGCACGAGAGCTCGACCAGAGAACGACTGACCGAGAAACCCGAACGGGCGAAGTGAGGGTTCCCGATCGTGTAAACGTGCCCGGGACCAGACGACGAGTCCCTCGGCGGTGTGCAGCGCACTTACGGGGGCCCCCGGTTGTTGCGCCCGTAGCTCCTTCAACTATAACGCAGTGGGGTTCTCGAGATTGTGCGCCCGTGAGATCGTTTTGCGTTCGGATGTGTGCAGGTAGAACCGGGACGCGAGAGTGTGTTGGGCGAGAGCGTGGTTGGACGTGTGGAGGGGGAACAGGCCCATCGAGATTGGAGAGCTCGTAGGGCTTATTCTAACATCCGTGTCGGATAACTCCGAGCGTCTTCGGGCATCCTAAATTTGTTCGACCCACCGAAAGGCATTAAAAACTGAGCCACAAAAAGGCACCGATACGAACCATTTCGGAGATTTTCCGTAAGATAATTTTTCTCGAATAACGCACGTTCGAACGGGTAGTAGTTTTCATCCGAAGGTGGTTATAAAAAAATATATACTTTATGACCACGTTTTTTTTACTATCCGATTCGATTGATGCAACTAGGCGAGTGTCGTTCGAACGGCGTTTTTTTGTTCCTTACGATGGTGATTATTTTTATGACGATAAAGAAAAATAAAACGAAGGCATTTCGTATCGGATTTTCATGATAATCTGGTTTTGGAAAGTCCAGCTTGTCTTGTAACTGCGGTACCAAAATGGCCGTTTGTTGTGCAGTAGGTACATTGGCGGAAACCACAAGCGACCGAGTAACATGAGACCTGGATGCACAAACTGGTCGTCGATTCAAATGTTTCTTTACTTGCTACAACAATTATTTCGTTCGATCAAACAAAAAAAAATTTCGCCACCCGTAAGTGCTCATTTTGTTGACTCAATCGTTTTGTTTTCTCAGTGCATATTGGGTCACCTTCGCCTGTAACTCTTCCGTTCCGTTGCCGAGAGAGCCTTGGCCGCCAGTCAATGTTTAATAACGGCGGAATTGACAAAATGCAAACGGATACTCAAACGGAGATCTTAATTTTCGCGGAAAACTTAAACGGAAGGTACGGCTTCGGAACGGCGGAACTGGTTCGCGGTATACCTTCTTCACGACCCGCTCAGGATGCGGGTCGTGGAGAGAGGGCGTGGACGGCGGTGGACAACCGAGTGATACTCATACGCAACAGGAAATTAAGTAAGGCCGGATAATTTATTCGTGCTCTTCATAACACGAAATAAAAGGGCTTAATCCGCTAAGCAAAAATCTTACATACCGAAACATCAGAAATTCGGAAACGCCGAAAATTTATCGTGAATAGCGAGACGCGGCGGAGCGAGCGTACGCCCGCGACGCGGTACGCTACCAGACAGAGCGCGGGCTTGCCGTCACTTCTCATAAATCTCATAATCCCGAACGCTCCGAACGCCCGAAAGTCATTTATCCGATCCGAAATTGTAATCTACCGAAGGACTAGAAGACCGAATGTTCATTCGTCCGAATGCTCGAGAAGGTGAAATATAATTTTGCCGACTTGCCATAATCCCGACGGCTCAATACACCGAAACATCGATTGTCCGAAATTCATTCACCCGACGTCTCATTTGCCCGAAAACCTGTTTTACCATCCTAGAGCTCGTGGTTACCGACGCACGCTACTTAGGCGGATGATAAATTTGCTTCCTATAATAAACACCTATAGTCGCCTCGCCAAGAGATCATCCGAACCTCGCACTGACAACGCCTTCCACATATCGTATCATCTTACGTGTATTTCAAACGTGTTTTTTTGTACAGGGAATAGTTTTTAAGTTATAGGGGTTTTTAAAAAAGTTCGATTTTTCGTTATCTCGAAACAATACAATCCACAAATTCTGAAAAAAATTACAAAAACCCCTTGTAAAAAATCATGAATTGTAGTGAAATTACAACTTTTTTGGAGAGAGTAGAAGAGTTTTTTACCGTCCGAAACCGGATGGAATACCTCATATAGAAATGAACAGACACCCTTCAGGATTTTTTGCCAATATTCTCCCTCCGTAATGGGTTTTGTAAGGTAACAATCTACGCTTTTATCAGGTAGGATACGAAGAAAAAAAAAATTAGAAATACAAAATAAAACGCCACAATGTCCATACACAAAAAAACCTTATGAATTTTTCCCGCGATAAACAAAAAATTTACCACCCGCGTTCAAACGACGTGACTCATCCAATTTTTCTGTATCGGAACCTCCGCACCTTCGGTACACTCCCACAGAGTTCGAGTTACGTTCGACCGCATGTTCCTTATACGTTTCTTCACCTGTGAAAAAAACGATTAGAGGGAAAGTTATTTTCAAAAAAATTGCGTAATAATATTCGAGAAGCGACAGATGTTTTACTTGCGAACCACTTTCTCGTAATTGGCCGCGAATTTCTTGAAGGCCCAAGCGCTTAGTAGCGCAGTAAGTGACGACCAGCGAGCCGAGTGTTATGTGGGGAAAAATGCATCCACAAAATTTCCACAATAGACGAAGAAAACTCAGACACTCAGACGGTTCGGCGACCTCGTGCAGCTCGTTTGGACTCCGCATAATGCCCTGGAGTAAACTATCATCGGTCTATACTTTTTTTTTTCTCGTAGTCGACTGCTCAGGCGATCGAGGGAGAAGCGAGAGTTCGTATGGAGTAACCGCCGAGAAGAGCCTCTACGCAAATGCCGAATCACGTAACTCCACCACAATGCATCACTGCGTGGAAGGTACCAAATGTACACTGGCGCCCGCTCCCACTACCCGACCATACATACTGCGAGCTTACAGGCCATATTTTATATTGTGGCATTTATTAAACTATATTAGAAACTCTATATGCATGACAATTGGTCAACCGTCGATCGATTCGCCCGATCTCGCGTTCAAATCGTACTCTACACTGTACACAGTCATAAAAAAAAAATAATAATATCAGGATCGAATATTAATACTAATAATGAAAAATAATGAAATATTAATAGTAAATCGTGTAATAAATGGTGAAACGTGAATCGCCCTCTGGTCGGAGCGTGAGTCGATAAACCGATATACGCGTCGCCGTTAGAGAACGATCGAGGCTCACCATATCTCAAGCTATCGGGGGCGGGGGAGTCTACATAGGGAGCATATAAGCCAGACGACGATAATTATTCTTCAACTGATGCCGAAGAAGCCGAGCCTCTCGAGCGTCTCGGTGACACGTTCGACGAGCCGATCCTTGTACCGCCAGATCGTCGTGTCCATGACACTGTTCTCTCGGTACTGCAGACACGTCTTTTTCAGTGACTTGACGCAGTCGGCCCGGTAGTGCTGCAGCTGGGCGTCCTCGGTCTCGATCGGATAGCTCGTGCATCCAGCACCGAGGCAGGCCAGCGGAAAATGATTGTGAAGAGTCACCACTCGCTCCGGATTGTGAAAACATTTTACGTATTGATTCGGCTTCGTAAAGTTTTTCGAGCGGTACACGTGTTGCAGCATGTGCATGTATCTGCGAAAGAAAATTGAAAAAAAAAACAAAATAATTATTTATAACACCATTTATAAAAATATATATTTGTAATATAAATGGGCATTCCGTACCATATCGACCTGGCTCTGACCCTTCACCTCTTGAATTGGGCCCGTGATTTTTTATATGACTGAACTAATTCTCAAAATCACTCAAATATTTTACTAGATTTTTTACAAAAAAATCATTTATTATTAGAAAATAAACTTATGGATCGCTACAATTCAAATATCTGAAAAACTTCGATGAAATGAAAAATGAAAAAAAGAATAAATAAACGGTGACGCCGGCCCACTAGGTTCAAATCTTAAAATTTGTTATATCGGGAACCAGATTCTATCTGTTTTTTAAATTGTATCGATGAATAAGTTGATTTTTTAAATCATAAAAACTTATAAACAATTTTCTTCATCTTCTGATAAAAAATCTGAGTGTTTCGAGAGTAAGTGAAAAGTTATATCAGTTAATATTAGTTAATTGGTTAAAAATCGCTGGCCCAATCGAAGATGTGAAAGGCTAGGTGCAGTTGGTATGGAATGCCAACGATATACATTGGGTAATATTCTACCTCGGCAGATGATCAAATGATCCGTGACTGTGGAGCAGATCGTCGAGAAAATATACGTTTCTGACGTTGTAGGACGCCCGAGTCTCGTTCCTTATGGCGAGAGCCTTAGGTAAGACCCGCTTCATCAATTCCGGCCACGTCGAGTCCCTGAGCGGCATTATCACCTCGTCGACGTCGAGCAGAGCTATGTACTCGTACTCGTACATGTGCTTGTACAGACAGTCGTTGTACGGTATCAGTTCGTTCTGGCGCTTGTTGTTGGTCTTCTTGGTGAGATACATGTGCTGAAAGGCGGGCACGTTGGGCTGACCGCCGGGCAGGGTCAACGGCGTCACCTCGATTTTTCCCAATTTCGCATAATGATCGAGCACCTTGCTCACGTTCGGATGTACCTGCAGCTGATAAAAGTATATCTTATCGGCGCCGAGTAATCCGATAAGTTCGATCCACTCGACGAGCCTGACCGACAGATCGTCGTGCAAGAAATCGAGCCCCTTCACGCAAACGGCGAAGCCTTTTTTAACGTCGGGCTTGTTGTATGTAACTCGAAGATTGTTGGTCGACGTGTCGCACGCCCTCTCGACGATCGACACCGAGGCGGGCGGTCCTCTCTTCCAGTGGCTCTGCGGCACCTTGCACGCTATTACGTAAGGCTGATAGATACCCTGCTTGTAATTTCCCCACTTCGAGTACCAAACGTACTTGTACTCGAGGGTCTCGATTACCGCGGGCTCACGGTCGCCGTCAAACCACATCTGGCAGTAGGTTCGCACCCGGGGTTCTATTCTGTCTATCATACCGACTATCCGGACCGCCGGACCGATCCGCGAAAGCTTTCTCTCGTCGTAGTAAGCCCCGAAGAGCTGAAACGTTCCGTTCGTTGATCTCAGTGTCTGCCAGTATATGTTGTTGAATTCGAGATCGAATATGCTCGGGAAGCGCGGTACGCATCCCTTGCCGTTTCTCTTGTCCTCCGGCCTCCTCTTCTCCGCGTCCTTCGCGTTGTCCTTCTCGTTCAGTTTGGCCTTTTCCTTATCCAGACCCGAGGCTTTGCCGCCGCCGCTCCGTGACCGAGAGCCACCGGCGCGTTTGCTTCCATTCTCCAAGTGCAAACTGGTCTTCAGCCAGTACGCCAACGGCAAACTGGGCAGTCGGGTCTCGATCTCCCGCACGAGCTCCTCCTCCGTTCGCGGCTCTCTCTTGTCAACGAGGGGCTCCTCTCTGCTGCCGAGCAGCCGTCCGTACTCGCTCGCTCCACCTCCGACGATCCTACCGGGGGCCACGTAACTCGGCGTTGAGTCTATCGTGAAGCGCTGCAAGAGATATCGCGACGAACCTCCGACCCCTCGTGGACCCTCCTCCTCCCGGCGATCATCGTCCCGGGAATACAGCACCGGCTTTCCCGGTAATGTCGGCGACGTCGACTGCACATCTCGCTGCTGCTGCTGAACCTCCAACGGTCCATTATCGGCGTGGCGAAATTGCAGCGCGGCGATCATTACCAGACCCCAGGCGAACGCAAAGACCAGAGCTCGACGAGCGCATCGCGAACCCCCACCCGATAAACTCTGCAACATTTTCGAACGCTCGGCCGTTTATCAGCTCCACTGACGTCCTCCCTCCAATCACCTTCTTGCTCTGAAATTAATAATTATATTATTAGTAATGGTAGTCTTAATGCGTATTATTATTATTATTATTATTATTATTTCACTATCTCCTTTTACAATATATATGTATATATATTAGGGTGTTTCTCAAAAGGAACATTTTTTTTTTGTATTCCTCTCATCCGTTTAAAGTATAGATTTCGATCTCAAAATGAACCTCACGAACGGCGGTCCCCAGCAAAAAATCCTAAGAGATGCCGCCATTCAACGCTTGTACCCAAAAGACGCGGCACCTTTTGAACGTAATTGTTAACGACGCCTTTCGCAAGATTTTTTTTAGATCGAAATATATACTTCTATGGAGTTGGGGAGATCAACTTTTTGTTATTTTTTTTAGTGAACCCAAAATACATATTCTTTATTTTTTAATTTCTATATAGGTAACTCCAAAAGTATAAATTGAAATCTATACTTTTGGAGGGTGGTAATAATTTTTTTTTCAACAAATTTACATTACAGAACATTTTTAATCTCCTGTGTAGAAAATAAATAAAGAATATGGATTTTGAGTTCACTCCAAAAAATGACAAAAAGTTAATCCCCCAGCCCGTAGAAGAATATATTTCGTTGTCGTTGACAATTTAAAAGGTGCCGCATTTTTTAATAAAAATTACTCTTACATTTTTATAAAAATTATGATAAATTGTTATATATTCACTGTATATTCTGTAAATTCTTTTAGGTGACTGTGTCCCGAAGCAAAATAATTTTTTTTCTATGTTTCTGTCTGTGCATCGCGTGTCTGAAATCAGGACATATGTCTGTGTATAAGCGTATAAACTACGCCGTTCTGGTTTTAGTCACGCGGTATATATGTTTGTGATATACTGTCCAATCACCTTCTTGATCTGAAATTGATAACAATGTTAGTGGTAATAATTTTATTAATGTCGATTGTTATTATCATTATTATTATGATTTTACCACCTCTATTTACGATATACTGTTATATACATATATACATATATATATACCGCGTGCCTGAAATCAAGAGGACGTACGTCCGTGCGTATGCGTATAAGATACGCCTTTCTGGTGTTAGCCATGCGGTATATATATATTTATATATATGTAAGATATATAGTACACATATTACAGGGACAATTTTAGCGCGCGTTGCCCTACCTATATCAATCAACCGTCAAAAAGTATTATTACAGCCGGAGAATGTCTCTCAATGATTCAACTAGTTATTATAGCAATCGGCGCTGACACGCAACTCTCGACAGGTAAAAAAAAGAAATACATATATATATACACATACATATATATACATACACGTATACAGTTCCCGAGCCTAAAAGAGAAAGAGAAACTTTGGATTTTTTTATTTTCATCGTCCGACAGATGTGAGGAGAGTGAAGCGAGAAAAGATGCTCCACTCGATTATATCAACGGAGTGTATATCCATGTCGTGCATGCTACCGCTACGGCCTAGTTCTCTTTTGCAATACGTACGCGTTCAGCGATTTATTATTATTTCTCTTCTCGATCGCGTGGGCAAGCGTATGTGTCGCGATCTTTCTGCCCGAGAATCCCGTAAGTCCGATATTCGAACGAAGAATTACATGGTAATCGGCCCGCTGTGTCCGGAAGGTTTCCTCGAGTGACCGAAATCATATTTCGTATGGTACAAAAAACGACGTCATCGTAGACGAGCGTTCGCTTCTCAACTGTCGTTACGAGGACGACAACGCACCGCGAGAGGACCGGAGAGGCCCGAGAGTTGAGCGCATCTCTCGATCGGCGAGAGGAGGTGAGAACGATGCTCGGATTGCTCGGCCGTGCTCGGCAGAGAGTCGCCGGATCGCTGGCCGGCAAGCGGGAGCAGCCAACGACCATCCACTTCGGACGTCTCGAGATCGGACTCTCTTCGTCTCTCGCTCAAACATTCCTCCGCCGTTCTCGCTCCTCTCCCCCCCCCCCCCCCCTCTCCCGTCTCGTCCTCGTCGCCTCGTGTTACCGTCTCGTTAGATACTTTCGTCCCGCGCAGCTTCGGCAGTTTCCTTCGCCGATTCACTCGCTGCAAGATCCTCTCGTCCCCACGTAATTGCGAATCGATAGTACAAGTTATAATTTTCATTATCCCTTCCAACGTCTCGCGTGCCATGCCGGATACGAATTCTGACACACACAACTTTCTTCTTCTGGTGGTCCCCCCTCCCGCAAGCCGGGACTCGCCGCCGCAAGTCCAGAGCCGGCCTTGTCTCGCGACTCGGCTCACGTGCATCCGTCCAAGTCCGAAAAAAAAATTTCTCATGCACTCGCGCGCTCGCCCTGAGAGAGACCTTCGTAATTATGACGCTTTCATCTATTATTCATTAACGTACGCTTACCGACTATCAAGACAATTAATACCTCCGCGGTAAGGAAGTCACGGCGATGGCATCCCGATTGCGTTATTCCTAAAGGCTTTCGCAACTCCAGAGAGGATAGATATAGATATATATATATATATTGCGGCGGTAAGAGAATCAGTAAGAAAGGTCGTTTCATCTGGCGTCTCAAGGAAGCTTTCTCTCTTTCTCTCTCCCTCGATCGTTCGGGGCGACAGGACAAAAATGTGTGTTGTGCTCCAACGTACAGCTAAACGACTATGAGGCATTAAGGCGCAAACGAGTCGGCTGCGGCGGCATGACCTTTTCAATTTCACTTTCGACACGCACGTGATAGGTGCCTCGCGATCGGTCGTCAATGACATCGAGCTTTGCGACAGATTATAGTTGGTTTTTTTCATTAAAAAATAACATGACATTTTAAGAAAGACTGAATTATATTAATCGAATGTATTTCTTACCGAACGTTTATGACGCGCTGTACGGAGGCGAATCGTCTCTCAGCTCAATCGCCGACGATTGAAAATATCCTGAATCGGCCCACCATATTCGTCCTTCCCCCGGTTTCGTCCTTCGCACGTCTTTTACAGTTTCTCGATAATAGTTGCGCGATCGATCGGCCGATCGAGACTGTCAAAATGTGTGCGCCTCTGCGGCGTGTATAGAGCGCGAGAGCGACGGAGCGGGAGCGGGAGGACTTTGGAAGGGTGGGTGGAAGGAGTAAACCAGCTATCGGGCTTCCCCCTCCCCTCCTCGCACCGCAGAGCGAGACGTTGCCAGCGACATCTCTGAAAAATTAAGGGCCGCGATTTTGTGAGTCTCGACCGGGAGATACTGCACGACCATCCAAGTAACCCCCGAATTAACGTCGGGCGAGAGATTTTGCGCGGATGGATATTTTGGAGATCGAAGAAGCGCCACCTGACGTGTCGCAGTAAATTTTTGTTTCTTTAGGCCAGCTGCTCGCGCGACGACGACACGACGACTATCGGGCTCGGGCGAGAACGGGGCACACATCCCCTCGGCTGCGGAGAGACAAGGTTAAAACGCTCGTTTCGCATTCGTCTCGGTCGCGGACACTAAAAAACATCGTCGAAACAATTACAGAAGCTATGCCAGCCTCGAAGTCGCTCAGCGTCGCGGTTATATGCTCGAGCAATATGAACAGAAGCATGGAGGCTCACGCCTTTCTGAGGTACACGTCAAGCACACTCGATATACGTATCTTAAACGCGAACGGCAATAACGCATTTAATTTTTTTCGTTATGTGTTTCAGCAAAAAGGGCTTCAACGTCAAATCTTTCGGAACGGGGGACAAGGTGAAGCTGCCCGGAAGCGGCCCGGACAGGCCCAACGTCTACGAGTTCGGCACGACTTACGACGACATTTATAACGATCTCCTGACAAAGGACAAGCAACTGTATCCTTCGGAAAAAAATTTGAATTCGAAACGGTTCTTTGAAAAAAAAAAAAAATTCGAAAAAAAAAGATAAATCCTTAAACCAAAAATCAGTTACACGCAAATGGGATTGTTGAACATGCTGGACAGAAATCGTAGGATAAAGCCCAGGCCGGAGCGCTTTCAGGCGTCCAAGGACAAGTTCGATATCCTGATAACGTGCGAGGAGAGAGTTTACGATCAGGTTATCGAGTGCATGGAGGGTAGAACGCCGGTGGAGAATCAACCGGTTCATCTTATAAACATCGACATACAGGATAATCACGAGGAAGCTACGGTGGGATCGTTTTTTATTTGCGAACTCGTCACTACGGTAAGTCCTTGCGAGCGACGCTCGGAGTATGTGGGTAGGTCAAAATTGTCGTAGACCGCTGAAACGAGGGTGGCGAAGTCTAATGCTTTTTTTTTTTTTTTCAGTTGGCCAATAGCGAGGATCTGGACAACGACATAGACAGTCTTCTGTACGAGTTTGAATCGAACAAATTTGGCAGGATGATGCTGCACACCGTACTCTTTTACTGAACAATTCGACGAGACTATATATACATCACGTATTGTGTATCGTGGAGAAAGAAAAAAAAAAAAAAAAAAAAAACGCCAACAATCCAGAGAAAGATGGACTAGAGGAAGATTAGACTGCTCGGAGGATACGAAACGAAAACAATTGGATCAAACTGTACATACATTAATAGATAAATGATGAAGAAATTCTCGATAATTATTTAGGGCCCACGTGCCCGCGCATTCGTCGAATCCGCAACGCGTAATAATCATTCGATCGGTTTATTGTTCGAGTTGAACGTAGAGACTCGATACGTGTGAACAAGTTTTGTATTTGGGACTAAGGACGGATGCTTTCTTCAATGCTGGTCCAAATGGGCGTACAATCGTCTCGTTTTCTCGCGCTTCTTCTTGTTTGCGTGTTTGTTTATCTTCTTCCATGGCTTGTCCTCGAGGGCGAGACTCTGGGTGGAGGCGGCTATCGAGCCGCTCTCGGATCTGTAAACCGTATTGGACATTAAATCCGATGTAAGATCGTCCGTGAATCTGCGAATTACGTTAAATACCGTGGACAGTCAAGCCCGGTGAACGAACACGCAATTCCCAATGAATTTTTTTTTTAAAGCTTCGAATACTGTAATTTAAACTTATATACAACAAACCGGTGTTTAACGATTAAGTGCAAATAAAAAACATTGTTATTCTGACGAATCCAGCTTTCGCATAGAGAAATATATGATTTTGTTCCTTCGCTGTCTCGGCTCGCCGCTTGCGCGCACGTAGAGACATACCGATTGGTAGCTCGGGTGTCCCTCGCGACGCCTTTCACGTGTACACCGGTGAATCTTTGTTGAAAAAAAAGCTTGTCCACGTCCTGTCCGGTCGTCCTGATGCCCCGGCTCGCCCGAACGGCTCTGGCCGGCATCTCAGCCCGGGACCCTTCGGCTTTTCGCCGCGGTGGAAATGTGTGAAACTCCGATTGCGGGCGGTTCGGCGGTGCTACGCAGTACAACAATTTTCCGTTCACGAAATCCTTGAGAACGTAACGCGCCGAACGAGGATTGTCCGGCTGTCCGTTCTGCGTCATGAAGCCTCGATTGTCTGGAAAATAAAACGCCGATATAGCCGGTAAATATCGAGATATCGAGAGGGAGACTTTCGATAGAGCTGGGCAATACTTGAAGTACCGCGTACTTGTTTGGTTTTTTTTGACAACAGTGAACAACAGATTTACAAAAATAGCTTCAAACCGACGAGCTACGAAAATTTCAGTCAGCGATTTTTTATAACGAATTTTGACCGTTAAAGTGTTATGAAATGTAAACATTTTTTAATGTTACGAAGAGAGTTGCACCATTTTTTCAAGCCTAGATAACGCTCAACGCTTTGAACCTAATTGCGAAAAGTACTTCAGAGATACCTCAAGTACAACGAATACTTGTGACACGAAATACCTTGTACTTTGTATTGGAAATATTTTTTGGTACTTTGGTCTGCTCTGCCGATATACGTACATCCGTATGTGTTAAGAATTTCTTCGGAAGTGGGCGGACGATCGGGTTCCTCGCCCTCCAGCGGCGGCGGGAGCATGATGCCGTACGTGTCCTCGACAATGTGTCGGGGTATGAGACTACCGACGAGAGTCACCGCCGGCACGTGGTCCCGCAAATTGTCTATCGGCAGTATGCCGTTCAGGACCATTTCGGCTTTCGTACAAACGAAACTCGGCATAACGAGACCGGGACAGTCGCAAAGGAGCAACTCCTCGTCGACGTAGAGAGTCTGAAAGTGCTTGGTCTTGCCGGGCGTGGCCGATACGGAAACCTTTTTGTCCATCAATATCGCGTTTATCGTCGAGCTCTTGCCCACGTTCGGATATCCCACGAGACCGACGGTCGTTATTCCCTCGGTGTATCTCTTGCCTTTGTACATCGACTTGAACAGCGATATCAATTCATCCCTGTTCAAAAGCTGCGACGAATTTCCGATCGTTCCATCGTCGCTCGCGGCCGCCGACGCGATTTCCGCGATCGGCGAACCGTCCTCGATTCCGTCGTCCGCGCTCTCGTACTCGCTCTCGCTCGTGCTCGACGCGTCGGTGTACTCTTCGTCGCTCCCGCTGGCCGTTCCTTCCTCCTCCCCGTCCTCGTAGTCCTCCTCCCGATCCTTCGCCACAACGTCGCCGTCGATTCTCCGCTCCTCCAGCGTCTCCTGAGCCGAGAGCGTGGCCGAAAAGAATGCGACCTTCAGCCCGACGCTCGAAAAATAATCCCTCCAGATGTCTCGCTGTAGGTCCGTTAAAAAATCAGCCTTGTTGACGAGAATCATGTTAATTTTGTTAGGATCGACCTCGTTCACGTAACGCTCGAGATCCTCGCAACGGAAGAGCAGAGGATTACGCGCGTCGACTATCTGAGCGACGATGTCGCTGCGCTCGACGACTCTCCACAGCTGTCGCCAAAATTCCAAATTTTTTTCGTAAGGCGTCATCGTGAGCTTCTGCGCCTCCTGGAGCAGAGCGAGGGTTCTTCGCCACTCCAGAAACTCCTCCTTCTCCTTGGCCTGAAGCTCCTCGCCGCTCGTCGTGTGATCCCATTTCGGCCTCCTCGGTATCTTCAGTACGTCCTTGTTGAGACTGTGAGCCTCCAGCAACTCCTCCCTCTCCCTGTCCGACAGTAGACCTATGCAGCTCTTCGGATTCACGAACTTTATGTTGAGCTTCTCCGCGTGAAACTCCGTTCCGGCGAGCTGCGCGGTCGAAAGAAATTCCTGGAACGAGCTCTCCTCGGTAATGGACTTCAAATCGAGCCGATCCCACTTGTAACCGTCGTCGATGTCGGCGGTGTGCAACTGTGTTCAACAATGTCGTGGGAGTTAGAGAGATGCGGATCGAGGGGTGCGAAATATTTTTATCGGAGCCGTACAGCGCGACATAACCTCACCATTGACGATTCGCCGGAGTCCCGTTTCGACCTTGACGAACCGAAACGATCTCTCACCAACGCTCTTCCTACGCTTCCTTCTGAGTTCTTTCGGGTTTTTCCCTTCTTCCCCATTCCTTCGGTTTTTTAATAAAATGAAAAACAATCAACAAGTCTGTCGCGAAGTCACTCGGTCGGGAAGCACGTTGTCGTTGTTGTGTTGTGCAGGCGAATTGTGATCGAGTGTGACGTCACGCTGTTTTAGGCCGATCTTCTGCTATTATCGACACGTCGTAACTTACCGACTCGCAGAGTATTGCAGTGTTAATCCTGTCGGCGCGGTGGAGTAGGGTACTTGGGCCAAAGTTATTTTTGCTAAAAAGTGGGGCTGAGGAAAAACTACGGGCGAGTTTCAATATTTGGTGTAAACGCCCGCAGCCGCTTCCGGTTCGAAAATTTCATATTTTGACCGGAAGTAACTTCATGCCGGCAAAACATCCCTTCTATTTTGAAAATCTTATTTTTCGACCGGGACTGACGTCGTACCGGCACTAGGTCATTTCCGGTTTGGAAACCGCATTTTTCGACCGGAAATGAAGTCATACCGAAAATACGTAATTTCCGATTTAAAAATCTTATCTTTCAATCGAAAGTGACGTCATACCGAAAATACGTAATTTCCGATTTAAAAAGCTTATCTGTCAATCGGAAGTGACGTCGTACCGTAAATATGTTACGTCCAGTTTAAAAATATCATTTTTCGACCCGACGTGAAGTCATATTGGAACACGCCACTAGCGGATTGAAAATTTCATTTCCCGGCCTCTCGGGGAACGACGCTGTGTGCATTTGAAGGGTCAATAATCCGACTGTGTGAAAACACTTCGCGTAACTTGCTAATTTATATTTAGTTTTTACTTCCATTATCATCGTACAATAATGAAACGCGTCTCTTTTACACACTTTCGTTTTCCTTCGATTATTATAATTAAAAAAAAGGGGAGCTTGGCAAAGTGCAGCTGCTATTGTACACGGTAACGTATATCACTTATCTTACACGATATTTAACAAATTATCGAGTCAAAAAGCCATCTGCATTTTTTCGTGCGATAACAAGAATTGGTAAAATATATACCATATTATATAGCGACGATATACATATCTAATAATCTCCAGCGTATAACGTATAATCTGTATATAAATAATAAATATAGAACATGTCGGAAATGAAATTACGGGGACAATGTTCGTGGGAATTATTGGTATAGAGTTGTTGTATATAACAATATTGCAATCGCTATTGCGGGTTCCGGGCGAGGAGGGGAGGGATAGGAAACTATATAGTGTCAAGGCAATTTAGCGGCGAACCGACGACGATGATTTTACGGAGGGATGGAGGTAGCGAGCGAGCCGAGAAAAATAATTATAAAAAAAAAAAAAAGGAAAAGTGCGATAACAATCGCGTTGGCTCATCGTTTCCGCCGCATTAACTACGATACGTTTGATAATAATATACAGGAGGAGGTGTCGTCGTCTTGTTAATTTGGCATAGAGCAGTCTAGGCGAGCGGTGACGACGGTGTCTCAGGCTAGTGGCGTATTTTCTTTTTTTTTATGCGATCAGTGCAGATCGTCGACCCAGGAGGTGTCCAGAGACTCTATCAGGGTCCGAACGAAAGCCATTTCTTTACGAGCGTTTTCCAAAATAACCCGAGGATCCTGCGAGGTACATCGCAAAATGTTCGGTGCCATTACCATAGCGAGATTGTTGGCGTCCATTTTTGTACGAGCTACGACCTCCGGCCGGGCGAATATCTGTCGGGAGAAAAAAAACGTTGATCAGTTATAGAGCGAAGTAGGCGCCGATAATTGAGTCGGCAACGATAACCTTTGGGAAAAGAATGTAATTCATTTTTTTTCTTTTTTCCAAGGACGCTACATTTTTCATAATTAATAAATCTCCTCCGGCCCAAGTTTGTTAGAATCCCTTCAGAAAAGCAGAGGAACGCGTTATAGTTTTGTTACCGACCAAGCCTGTTCAATATTGCCTCGACTACGCGAATAATATAAATACAATACCTGAAGAAAACGTATAAGATGGCACAAGACTCGACGATTAAGATCGGCGAGTCGTTCGACGAGAGCCGCCACGCTGCTCGCCGAGGCTTCCCCGTCGTCATGACGCATCGATACGCATTCCGCGTAGAACGAATCGGGTATGAGAGGCTCGTAGAGCTCACGAACCCACAATTTTAACAGAGAAGCTGGAGCGTGAGCGTCCTGAGAGGCAGCCAAGTTTCCACCGTCCTCAAATCTGTCGAGGCACGACTTGAGCGTGCTGACTTCGTCGGCATCGGCGGACACACGGAATATGCCCTCGGTGAGCGTGCCACCGCGTACGAGGACCTGACGCGTCAATGTCGTCTGGACCCATGGTAATTCTCGATCAGGAAATCGATCGCGTTGGAGGGCCATTACTTCGGAGAGAGTGGCTCCGAACATCGAGGCACGAAATATTTGAATCTGAAGAAGTAGAGAAAGTTAAACCGTCATTAAAATTCATAATCTCGCGTAATCGATTTACGAGCATGTGAAACCTCCCCCCTCCGCCGTTCCCATGCCCAGTTGGCATTAAAAACTGTAATAAATTTTTTTTACTTCACTCGGTGTGAAAATTACAGTTTTACGCATGCTTCGCGTGCGTAAAATCTCAATTTTCACACCTTGTGAAGTAAAATTTGCAAAAAAGTTTACTACAGTTTTTGTTACCGACCGTGGAATTTCACCTGCTCTAAAATCGTTTCCAAACCCAATGCATACCCTAGCCTGGTCGATATCCTCGATGGTCGCTTTTCGAGGCTGTCGTTTCCCATGAGCGCCGATTCTCTGAAGACGCTTACACGCAACGGTTGCGTAATGGCTAACCTGCACGTGAATCGGCCACTTGGCAACTTCGGGAAATTGAAAATTTGGATCGCGATGTCGATTCATGTAACCCTCGAGGTAGGGCTCGAAGGTTGCGCTCGGAGGAACGAACGCCAGTGAGACAGCCATCAATTCCCAGCCTCTTCGCAGGCTCTCCTTCCGCGGATTCTCGGTGGTTTGCCGACAAATTTGTACATACAGCTCGTCTCTGAGCGGAGGTTTCGAGAAAGCCGTGTTGACGATATCGGTCGCGACACCGTCCAGCGTCATGCCTACGTTGGCCTTTCGATCGCCCATGTAAACTTGCACCAATCGAAAGAGATTGCAGGCTTCCCTCTTCAACAGCTTCTCACCGTCGACGACGACGAGCATCGGCTGCGGTATGGGATCTTTGGACCAGCTCAGTATATCTCGTACGCTAAACTTTTTTCTAAACAACAGCCTCAGACCCTTGGGTCTGCCGCAATTCAAGTTCAGATTATCCTGGGCGTACTTTTCGATATCGCCGCCACCGCTGCCGGCGTCGTTCGTATCGATACCCTTTCCCATGACTAGACTGGTAAATGCACTCGAGGGAGGCAATGAAATCGGTCGGGGGCTCGCCAAGCTCGAGCTACCCTCACCGCGTATCTCGCCTCCGTGTGATGCGACACTGGCAGCCGCGACGCTCGGTCCTGTGCAGAATGTCGTCGTCATCGTTGTCGCTGCCGTCGCCGTTGCCGCTGTTCCCATTGTCGGTGCTACCGCTGCGGGAACGTGTATCGGTTGGATACACGTCGTTGTCTGTGGTCTCGTCAGAGTCTCGGCGGTATTATAGTAAGTCGCCAAACCTGCCGTATCGTAGTTACCGAGATCTGTAATAATATAAAATATAAAATATAAAATATAAAATATAAAATATAAAATATAAAATATAAAATATAAAATATAAAATATAAAATATAAAATATAAAATATAAAATATAAAATATAAAATATAAAATATAAAATATAAAATATAAAATATGAAATATGAAATATAAAATATAAAATATAAAATATAAAAACTCGTGAACGAGCTGGCCTCGAACGGTAACTTAGTTTTTTTTTCAATTTCCCACCTGCATAATGATCCTCGAGGTACTCTTGACTGGAAGAATCGCCCTGATTGCTGGCTGCCTCATCGTCAGCAAATTGATCGTCCGAATCGTCGTCGGGCCTTCCAGTTGTACCGCCGACCGTACGAGATCCAATTCCACCGCCCCCGCAGCTACCATCGGCACGTCCACCGAGTCGGCCATCATCGCCGTAGCCGCCTCGGCCGCCGCTCTCCTCGTCCAACGAGTCGTCACCCTCCTCCACGCCGAAGAGGGGGTCGCCAAATTTGTAACAGCCTGATGATTGGAGTTGAATTTGTTTGGTTAAAAAAAATGTATTCATCGATAACTGAGAAAATTGTCCAGTATAAAATTTAATGACCCGGGAGATATCTGCAGAAGACTAAATTTCATCGAGCTATTAACGGCTATGTTTTGCATCGCACAAACTTCGCACGGGGAAGTTCGTTTGGAGAATAACATTCTACCAGACAATAATTTTTTTTATTCCTAAAGCAGTGCATCGACAGATACTCGCGAACGATGAAATTTGCCGTCATGCAGATATCGTCAGGGTCATAAAATTTGAACGTACCAGAGAGTTTGGCTTGCTCGAGTATGTAGTGCTGAAGGGGCAACAGATGATCTGCGTCGACTAGTAAATTGCCGTAATACGGGGAAGGTGGCGGACTCGGATTCCCGTTGCTCGGCTTCTTTTTTCCATAATCCTCGCTCTCGTTGTGTCCTCTTATATCCTCTCCTATGGCACTGTTACAACTACTGTTACTGCTGTCGCTGCTGTTGCTGCTGTTGCTGCTCGTGCTGTTGCTGCTGCCACCGGCGAGACGATGCAGCCTCGTCGGATCGTGAGTCTGACCGATGAGGTAACGCTCGTGCATCGAGTCGTCATCTCTGTTGCGTCTTCTCGACGGCTGGTGATGGTGATGATGATGGTGTTGCTGTTGCTGCTGCTGTTGCTGCTGTTGCTGAACGAAACTGTAGCTTCGGGCCAATGGCTGGGAGGTGACTGTGAATGCAACGATGTAGCGTCAGTAAAATGTCAAAAAAAGGTGCAAATTCATTTGCGCATGGTTTCCTCATTCATTACAATTTTGAGCAGCAATTTCTCTACGAAAAAGTTTGTTGACCGACTTAGGCTTGTTCATACAGGAAGCTTAGATTTGTTTAACTACTCTGACACTAAAATCTCGAAGATTTTTGGTGTTACGAAAACGTAGCTTTCTCTACGAGGAAGCGAAAAAAAAATTGAAACAACATGCAAAAGTTACCGTCGAGAGAGTTGTTGGAAGCGCTCGTTGTCTTTCCGGTATCGACTTGTTGTCTATCGAGGACGGTGGGACGATCTCTGTCGCGATTTCGCTCGGATACTTCGAGACTCTTTTGTCTTATGACATTGCTGGTGAGGAGAGCGTTGGCCCTGTCCCTCGCGAGACTGGCTTTGTTAGGATCGTTTCTGTCGGCCAGCATGACACCGTACATTTCTCTGACATTGGCCTCGGACAGCGAGGCCGAACAGCCACGATGCTTGCGTCCGATGCTGCCAATCTCACCGTGAGTTGGTGCAACCTTACTTGGAGCTTCGCTCTTATTTAAATTTCTCCCGTGAATCGAGCCCGAGTAAAAGCCCGACGATGAATTCGCGCTCTTGTCCAAACTGTTCACCCTGTCCCTGTGATGGAGAAGCTCGCGTTCGCGCTCCCGCTCTCTGTGATAACGATTGCTGCTCTCGACGAGAGAGCCGTACTTGTCGGTGCTTTGCGCAGCCTTGTAGCCATGTGCCGACGGATACTGTTGCTGCTGTACCTCGGGTGGCCGGTAAGGAGGCATCTCTTGTCTGAACGCGCGGGGCTCCATTGCCGAGTCTCGATACGGGGACGTGCTTGGCTCCGGTCCGTACGAACCGCGGCTGCTGCTCTCCCGCCCTATCGACGATACAACGTTTAGAATTTGGAATTCGAATTAATTTATTACTTACAAAAAATAAAAAATAAAACTTTTTTTTTCTTTCTATTTTTAACTTGAAATACAGTGAGAAAAAATAAATAAAAAATACTCGGTGCGTCCTTTTTGTTGCAATAAACTCTGTTTATTTGTATTCCACACGCGCACCAAGTATTTTTTTCCTTATTGTTTTTTTAAATAGTTAAAAATAGAAAGGAAAAAGTGGTTGCATTATTTTCCTAATTTTTTGACTACATCGTTACTATCTAAAATATAGACGGATCTGTATAAATCTATTTACCATAACTTTGCTCATGTGATATAAGTTATTTTCGATTTCTCTTTTTTTTATTACCGACCTAAAAAAATGACCCCGAAGATACCTGCACGAGACTGAATTTCATCAAGTTATAACACTGCTGTGCTTTGCATTGCACAAACTTCGAAAGTTCACTCGGATAATAATATTTCACAGGCGAACTATTATTTTTTCTTCCTAAAGCACAGTGCGTCGACAAAAGACTTGCCAAAAATGAAATTTGATGTTGTGCGGATAACTTGACGGTCATAAAAAAAAGTCAATGTTAGAAATGGAAAAAAAAACTCGACCAACCGTTCTTCTGCGTTCGCCTCTCGCGATGACAAATAACACCGCCAGCTTGTTGCTGTTCGACGAAAGATTTCTTCTTGAAAAGCGGAGTACTGGTAGACAGCGATAGCCCCAACGGCGGTGCCGACTCTGTCGACGATCCCGCGACCTTGACGTTCTTCGTGTTCTCGAGAGTGCCGCTTCTGTTCTGAGATCTGGACTCCATCGTGCTGCCAGGATTAGCGACGAGAGTGGCGACGCTTCTGTTCGAGGTCGTCGGCGGAGGAGGAGGCGGCGGCAGCCCTCCGGTCGTCGGCTGCTGGCCGATACTCGAGCGCTGCTGATGACGATGGGGCGAGTCCAGCAGCCTGTATGTATAAACGTGAGCGGTAAATGTAACCGGTAATTTCACCGTATTTTTTGCTTCAAGAATACGGCAAGTGACCGCTTTGAAAATTACCACATTGGTAATAGAACCATATGGTTTCGTAGTGATTTGAAAACCCACCAACACATGGTGAATTTTCGAAAAATTGTTACCGATAATTTCACAACTATGTAGGTAACGTTTACAATTTTTAAACCGGTAATGTTACATTTAAATGGGTAGATTTTGTACGTTTTGACGGTAAATTTACTCGAAAATATTGTGACCAGTAATTTAACATAGCAATTTCACATCTTTTCACGACGAGAAATGTTGAGAAAAAAAATGACGGTAAAAATATGGGATTTTTACAGTGATTTTGGGAAATATTAAAATACCGATATTTCCACATCTCTACCTGTATGCCGTACTGGACTCGAGCGAGGTGCGACTGTGCGATATCGAACTGTCGCTCGATCGACCGGAGTCCTGAGAATTGTTGTGGTGCTTCCGCGTCGCGGGCTCTTCCTGGTATCTATGATGCCTGTTGTTGTGCTGATGATGGTAATGATGATGGTGATGATGATGCTGCCGCCTGCTCGACGGCGACGGAGACGGCGAGGACGGTGACGTCTGACTATCGCCCGTTCCCACCCCTGATGCGGCGACCCGGGGCTTACACACTCTGCCCGACGCAGCGCCGACTTGCTGAAAAAAAATCGTACGTTATCTTTTACCGGAGCTCGAAATTTTTTTTTTTTTTAAATTACGACTTCGTTTTTCGCAACTTTTTTTTACTTACCAGAGTCGAGGCCGTGCTCGCACTCTCCTGATGATTGAAGCGCGCCGCGGCGGCCCTCACCGCCGACGGTGTCTGCGTTTGCGTCGAAACGGACTCCTTCTTACGGTACTCCCTGTGGTGATCGTCGCCGCTCGCGAGACCGTCCGTACCTCCGCTAGCCGGTTCCGTGTTTTGTTTAAGTGTCTACGAGTACAAACAAATATTTATCGGTGGAATCGAATTTTCCTGACAAAGGGGTTCAACGATTTCGCTACCAAAAAGCCGTTTTACTTATTTATTTATTTTCATGAGTAAAAAATAAACCGTACCGGTGTTCGGATAACGCAAAAAGAAAAATCCCCAAGGCCGAATATAAAAATTCAAATAATAAACAACGAATTCCATTTTTTTAAAGGGATTATCCTTAAAAAATATATATATATTTTTTTAATTTATTTATAAAATGGATATATTTTTTCTTTAATGTATATTTTCTTTGATGAAACTCCAACAATTTTTTTTATACATATTTGGACGTGAGGATTTTTTTACACAGTGTTAAGGTAATTTTTTTAATTGTTGAAAAATCATCGAACATCCCCTAAAGCTATTTTCGACGCCGAGTATGCTCACCTGTAGTTTAGCAAGTGGTATAATGTCGCAATCGGTCGGCCGATGCCACACCGTCTTTTGCGACGTCGCATTGTAGTAATAGAAACGCGATGTGTTGTGATCGAACAATTCCCACCATTGATTGTTGTCGGTTTTCTTACTGGAACGTAACAACGGTAGGCAACAATGTATTCGACTGTGCGAATTTTTTTTCTCCCCCCCGCCAACGTTACCGTCGGAGATAGCGAGCACTTTCGTGACAAAGGGCGATACGAGGGGAGGGGCGATGGATACGTACACGGGAACTCCAGGCGGTGGATCCCATACACACTCGCCGGTCGTAAGATTGGCGTACATGTGCTCCTTCGTTCTCGGTTCGATGATCTCCACCCATTCCATCTTGCTGCAATTTTACTTTTATTATCAGAAATATCAATTGATAACTAAAAACTAGACCGTCAATAGTGCCGCACATGAGTCCGCGTTCGTCGACGGACAAACTTAAATTCTCGAGCGCATACGCAATGGGCCGAAAAAAAATCTCGCCTCCACGATTATAATCGTCTCGGCTGCGTGAAAAAAAAATTCAAATATCAAAGAATATCTGCCCGACTGCGATCTGGGTCGAACCACAGCGTAGGGTGTGCGAGAGAGACGGACTCTGTGTACTTAATATATTGCACAGAGGCTACCGTTTATGTATTACATAGCGAGTCACGTAGGGATACGAGAAATACTGGTGGAGGGGATTGGGGGGGAGGGGGTAGAAAAAAAGCATCTAGGAATAAGTAAAGCGCGCATCTGACCCAATGGACCGCGTACTTATATAGTTGCCCGTTCTTCCAGCATTATCGGAAATATATATGCATTCGTTTTTTTCCGCACGAAAGAAAAAAAAAACAATGATGATCGAGAATGCAACACAGCAGTACTGTTGTTTCGACGATCGGTCGAACCTCAACGAACAATGTTTTGACGAAACGTAACGGGCGATCGAAAAAATAATATGGGAAGGGCTCTCGTAGGGTACATAACAGGACGAAAAGTAGGTGGGTAGGGGAGGAGGGGGGGGAGTGCTAAGGGAGGCACCGATGGATCCACCGACGGACAGAAAAAAATGTAAAAAAAAAACGTTAGAAAAAAAGACGACAGGAGAGAAAGAACGATATCCCGACGGGAGTGCGAGCATGAATTAAACTGTAAAAAAACGTAACAAGTTCGAAACGTCACTCACCGGCTTCGTGTCGATGGCTGCCGCGTAAATTGACACTCGCGAAAGACTGTCGTATACTCTCAGCAGGCTCACACCGATATCATTAGATTATCGGAGGAATCACAATGCATTTTCGCTGCACGCACGACGAACCTTAGTCCGCGGAATGGCAGCAGCAGTTTCGCCGAAGAATCACCGGCGGCCATCTTTCCTCGAGCCAATCGCTAGCCTAGCATCTAATAGTGCCCGCTAGCGAGTGTGCTCGATGGGACACTATAGGACCAAATTTTTTTTATACCGACACCACCGAAGATCCAGCGTTGAATTCAGCTCGTTTGGTTCAGCGCTCATTGTGCGAAGGGGGTCTGGTGTTAAAAAAATACTTTCGTGAATCGAGACGAGATTGTCGTTCGTGACATTGCGAACGATAATCGCGCCCGGTTGCACACTCCGGTCCACGGAGAGGACGAGGAAATCAGTGGAAATTAGTAGTGCGTACGGCACACCGCGCCCTACATCAATTTCGATATACAACCCACTCAGGTATTCCGATCAGTCGAAGGACGATAGCAGTATTTCGTGTTCGGTATATGATCGCTGAACGCCCCGTTCTAACGCGACGTGACTGCGTTTAGATACAAAAATAAAGTCCGATATTCCGCAACGATGTAGGTTAGACGGAGGACCAGTAGTAACGTTTCGGTTTCAGCGTATACGCGCGGCTTAAGTTTTCGTTCCGCCGATCGATTCTTTCGGCCGGCAAGCGTGCGCCGGTTCTACGTAACAATTATTATATTTGTCGCTGAACCGACCCAACCAACTTCCACAATTAATTTCTCATGCAATAATTCTTGGCGGCAACGAAGTAAACTGCACTCCGCTTACTATCTCCGGCCCTCTCGCGCCGAAAGTGCGCACAGTTCAGTCGAAACATGTACCACGTGACACACGAGTGCAAGAGAGATAGTTGCATTTTTCTAATCGATGCCATGAAATTTTTTTTTGAGGTTTTGGGTCGGAGCGACGTTCCATCGGACGCGATACGAAATTCTGCATCACTCGATACTTTGCTTTTTCGCAAAATGTTTACCGTCTACAAATGCCGTTCGTTACAGTTTTTGTTACCGACTGAGCTCAACTTTTTTTCCGCCGATCGATTCTTTCGAACGTAAGCGTGCGCCGGGTCTTTGTAACAATTATTGTATTTGCCGTCGAACCGACCAACCAACTTCCGCAATTAATTCCCGTGCAATAATTCTTGGCGGCAACGAAGTAAACTGCCCTAAGCCTGTTATCTGTAGCCCTCTATCGCCGCCAGTACGCACCGTTGAGTCGAAACGTGTGGCACGTGACACATGAGTGCAAGAGAGGTAGTTGCATGTTTGTAATCGATGCCATGTAAGAATCGTTGACATTTGGAGTAAAAACGAAGTACCATCGGACGCGGCATTGAATTCTGCATCGGTCGATACTTTGCTTTTTCGCGAAATGTCTACCGACTCCGAATGCTATTCATTGCAGTTTTCGTTACCGACGGAGACGGTTTCACCTCGCCTTAATCGAAACTCCACTGTTCCACCGACCGGACAGCTGTAGATCTGTAATACGGGACGTCGTACAACACAGTAACATAATTTCGGACACTGTCGCACTTTTGGAGAGACGCGTCGTCAATAAATGTGATCACGGGTTCGCAATCAACGATAACAAAAAAAAAAAAGAAACTAATGGATAATCGTCGTCTCCTCACGTGAGTCCTGATTAGCGTAGAAAAAAAATAAATAAGACAGTCCAGCCTGGAGCGATTTGTCTCACGATGGCAGCCACGAAGGTTAGTCGATCCGTCGTAAATTTTCCTCCAGGTTTCTCCGACGATTCGCCGGACAACATTTATCGTCCGATTGTTTCAGGACCTACCGGAACTGGAAGTATTCAAAACCGTACTGTACCACTGCATCGTCATAATCGCATTTCCTGTGTTGTCCTTTTTCTCCAGCAAGGTCTTCATCTTCGACGGTAATTATTTCGCTCCATGTGCGGGTTGAAACGGGTTTTTTTTTTCTTTTTAAATCTCTGAATTCTACGTCTCGATGAAACTTAAACTCGGCAAATGTTTCCCTGCAGGTTTATTGGGTTTGAACACAGTGCCGAGCAATGTTTACGCAGCGGTCGTAGCAATAGTTGTGCTCCACGTGGCTCTCGGCGCGTTCATCTACAGGGCGTACTTCGACGCGCCGACGAAACCATCCTCGAAGACAGATTAATTGTAATCTGGTGTTTAATGTTTGTTATCTTCTTCGACGCAACACCCAAATACAATTTATTCCACTCCCACAAAAATTGCCGCATTAATAAGTTTATTAAATTTTCATCAATAATTTATTTACCAATAAACAATGACAATGCTCCATTCAAGATTTCAGAGGAACGTAAGAGCAGTGTAAAAAAAAAAAAACAAAAAAAATTAATTGAAAACAGGTCAATGGCATAGCCGTGGGAACAATGTAGTCTAGGGGCCGTCGGTTTCAACAGAGTCGTATGATGAGCGGATAAACGGCGGTCGGCAGAAGATGAGAAACAGTCGATACACGGATTACGACGACGAAGGCGACTTCCGGTTTTCGTCTCTTTCGAGAGAAAGATTAAAGTAACATCGTATTTTTCGATTAAAGTAACATAGAATGGAAAACGGGCCGAAGCTCGTTTTCCATTCGTACTCGGCCGATCGTCTTTTAACACAACGTTTATTTATTTAGCATGTAATAAATGCAATGCACATTGTGTGGATGTGTGGGTGTTTGTGTGTGTGCGTATGTGTATCTGTGGTGTGTTTCTACAGGAACGGGTCTTTTGAAAGACGATGGAATGAATTATCGATGTACCGTTTAAATACATAAAATCGCCAGCGATATTACCATATTAATATTTTTTGTTTTCTTTTTTTCTCGTTTATTCAATTTATTCAATTGAGTTCATTACGGGCAAGCGCAATTCGCCCGTTCCGGGCAAAGCATCAGCCGTAACGCAATTCGATCTACTTAGTTAATTTTTTTTCTTTTTTTCGTGAGGGAAAACGTTGTTTTATATATCGGCGTTAATTAAAGTCGGTGTCCCCCGTCTAGGTTCCGCGTGATTCAATCTACGGAGTGTGGAGCTCGCTTTTTTTTTAAATCGAAACAAATTTTGAAAGATGCCTGTCGCCACCTCGACTGAAAAAAAAAAAAAAAAAAAGGTAACTTACAAATCAAAAGAGCTCGAGCGATCGTTGCTGCGACCGTGCTGCGGGCGTGTTTCACAAGGAGCGATCGGGGGGGCAGATAAGTGAGAGCGAGAGATCGATAGTGTCCTATGGGTGTACTGTCGTATATAGGCAACATTACATAGCAGCGCATTAATACGTTGTGAGGAAAATAGCCTGGATGCTTTCTGTGAATTATAGAGTGTTAATCGGCGGTGACGAGAGAGCATTCTTTTAACCCGCGCAATTAAGTACTCGTCTGTTATTTTCCTTTTATTTGGAACAATTAATGGAGCCTTGCGCTTTTGAGAGACAAGTCTTCCGTTACGAAGACGCGCTTCCCGTGTACACCGCGTGTTACTCAACGTCCATCTTATCCTCTTTCGCCGACTGCTGATTGTTCTGCTTGTGAGCGTCGCCGCCCTGGCTGTTCGCTTGGTGAGACTTTTGCTCCTCGCTCGATTTGTCCTTGGACTTCTCGTCCACCTTCGGCGGCTGCTCGACTTTGGGCTTAGGCTTGTTCAATATAGGCATTACGCTGCTGTCTAAGGCCTGTCGCGGAGATAAATAAAGTTTTAACAAACACGAAGAAAAAAAAAAAAAAAATGATCTTGAACTCTCGCACGTACCTGTTTCGCGGAACGAATCTGTGCGACGGTGATGCTCGGCAGCTGGGTACGGGCGGTGCTCGCGAAAACCACGTGAGCGTCGTCGAACCACGCCCACTTCTCCTGTATCGTTTTGCTCACCTGCTTGAGCTCCTCCTCGGTAATATGAGCGTATCTGTCGTCCTTGCCGTACGAGGACTTGATCTGTTCGTAGCCCTTCTTCGATATTTGCAGGGCGCTCGAGAGATCGTTCAACGCCTGGGTTCTGCCCTCGAACTCGAGCTTCCTCTCCTTAATGGGTTCGCCTTGTCCCTGCGGAGAGCCAAACGCCCAATTATACACGATCGTCTTTTCTCTTTATATTTCATTTTATCTTTTTCAAAGTACACAACACGAACCTTGAGACTGGTCAGACGATCACAGTAAACTTGTCTGTTGCACTCCTCGCCCTCCTCGTAGAGCCAATTTTCCGTGTCGTCGAGAACGCGACTGAGCGATTCCCTGTCCGACTCGGTCACGAATGTCGCGAGTTGATCCTCGTCAGATATCTTACCGCGAAGATCGTAGACGTACTCCTCGAGTGCGTTTCGCACATCGATACGCTCCTTCTCCTGCTTATCCTCGGCGATCATTTTACCCTGTTCGAGAATAAACGATAGTGAGACAAGTCTCCTGGTAAATTCTAGAAGATGCGCGAAGCCGCTCGCAAGAGTACCTCTTTCTCGGTGGCGCTCTCGAGGTCGTGCTGGGCGAGCCCTCCGGCGCGTGCCTCGATGGGAAGGTCGACCAGCCGAACGGGGATCTTCTTCTTGCCTCTACCATCCTCGGCCTTGTCGTCACCCTGGAAACAGCGAGCAACCGAATGAAATAATCAATCCCCCTGATACGGTCGATCTTTTAAGGGGAAAAAAAAAATTCAAAATAAATAATGAATCTCATACAAACAAGGAGAATTGTCGATCTAGATAGTAGCATTCTGGCGTATAAACAAAATAAATTCGAAACGACAATCGAGACTCGATGATACGAGAAAGAAAAAAAAAACAAACAAACAAAAATGCGACGTGACGTGGTCAAACATAATGGTGTGTTGATGGACACTGGGCGGTGCTGTGTGTTGTGTTTGTGTGTCGGAACTGTACACAACAGGACATAGTTACGAAATTCACACGTAACACGACAAGACTCGACGCATTCGTATACTCGGGTCTCTCTCTGCGACTCTCCTGTTTCGATCCTAAGAGCAATTACAATTATAGAACACGAATTAATCTATCGATTACGACCTCGCGTAGATTCGTTCACTGTCTCTCTTTCTTCTGCGAGACCTTAGCCGGACGACTAACGGGTTATAAAGCACCATAAAAATAGCACATTACGGCATGACGACACAACTTTTTCATTTTTATCTTGGACCCACGCGCATGGATCGTCTACGGGAGCGTAAACGTTTCTACCCTCCACTCCCCGTACGCCATTGGCAAACAGTAAACTAGTACAAAACAATACGAAAGGGAAATTTCACAATTTCGTGGCGAACAGAGAAAAAAAAAAATGGAAAAAGATGGTAGCGAGAAAACGAAAACCAGAGCTATTGCAGAAGAAATCGACACAGAGTTCGATCTGCACTACCGTTATGTTTTTTGTTTGTTTTTATTAAATATAATTTTTTCCTTTTTTTTTTATATATATATTTTTTTAATCATCACTATCATGCTGCTGCAGATAAATATTCAATCACTCGTGTATCCTAAGGATGCGTGCAACTATATAAATAAACTAGCGTTCTCGATGAGGAGGTGTGACGACAACTCCGGAAGATTTGAGAAATAATTTTTTTTCCCCTTCTTGCACTTGGAGAACTTGGGGTTAACAAACAAACGTCCGTGACGCACTTGGTCGAAATAGTGATTGAGTGGACGAGATAAGCCATAGTAGAATGTGATGGGATTTATGTTGCTCTTTTTTTTCGAGCGGAAGTTGTTTTGTGCTCGAACAACAGAGATTTAACGTAACTTTAATGTTTAAGAGAGAAAGAGAGAAAATAGAGGGAGATAGAGAGAATTAGTTAGATAGATAGATAGATAGATATATATATAGAGAGAAAGAGAGAGAGAGAGGTGTATGCGCATGGGTCCAAGTAGTGATTAGTGTGTCGCGTACCGAGCTGAACCAAGAGAGTATCCTGGACGAATAGGAAGGGGCAGACCCCTTTCCACCTTTTCCGGCATCATCAGCATCAGAGTCCCGCCGCCTCTTATCCGCCATCACCTAAACCACAACAAACTCACATGGTCATGCGGCTGGAGATGAAAATATGTTGCTCTTCCAGCATTTTTTTTTCTTTTCTCTACTTTAACTCAGAAAGTTTGCCGATTTAATCGAGAGATATTAAAATCGTGTAAAATAATATTTTTTATCGTCAATATATTGTTCGCTCTTGTTATTTGCAATTTATATTTATGTGTGTGTCTCAGGTCGCGGAACCCTCGGCCAGTGTATTCACGCTCGGCGGGAGACTTCTGTACGCGAAGGATTAACGTAGAAAGTTTGCCGATTCTATTGAGACTAATTTTAGTCGGAATAACCGAAAGACAAGTGTCAGCTCAGTATAATTTAAAAATATTTACGAAACGCCACGACCCTGGAATTCGTTGAAGGCACAACGCAGGGCTCTCCGCAATCACCTGAACCGCAACAAACTCACATGGCCATGCGGCTAGAGATAAAAATATATTGTTCTACTAGCGTTTTTATCTTCATAAAAAAAAAAAAAATCTGTACTTTAACGTAGAGAGTTTGCCGCTTGAAATGAGAGTAATTTTGGTCAGAATTACCGAGAGACAAGTGTTAGGTATACTAGGACCTCGACTTAATTCACAGCGGCTCACACTCAAGACAATCGAGGCTGCGCATGCCCCGCCCATACTAACTGTCGAGCATGGCAAATAGCTTACTGCGTCGATCGATGTTCGCTCCGTGGTGGGGACTGTTAAGGAAACCGAGGGCGCAAAAATCGAGGTCCTAGTGCATAGGTAGAATAAAATTGAAAAGATCGAAGCGAAGCCACGACCCTGGAGTTCGTTGAAGTCGCAACGCATCGCTCTCCGTTTGACGAGTATATAGCGATCAGTTTTTTTGAAAGGCAAATCGGAAGAGAGAGATGGACCGGCGGAGGATACGGAGGTGTCGTGTGTGACGGGGAGCGGGCGAGGAGCAGAGGGCGAAGGTGCTCGAAGGACTACCTCGGGAGCCGGTGGTTCGTTCGCCTGTGCCTCCTGGTCAGCCTTGTCCTTCTTCTCCTGCTGGCTCTCCCCGTCCATACTGTTGGCCTGCTGCTGCTTCTCTTCCTCCTCCCTCTCCTGCTGGGTCAGCTCGCGCTTCTCGACGAGAGAGGCCGATGCGATCGTCAGAATTCCGTTGAGATTGAGGCGCACCTTGATCTTGACCTTCGAGGGTTCTCCCTCGGGTGTCGGTTTCACGTTGTTGATTTGGAAAACTCCTGAATCAATAAAAGTTTCAAACAATCGATCAGTCGGTGAAACATCGTAGGATCGCAGGGATCGTAACGTTTCTTACCGATGTGAGTGTGCGGATACGTAGCCGGTGGCGTTACGTAACTCGCTGTCAAACTGAACGGATTCGACGCGTAGAGCGTGAGATTCTTGGAGAACGGAACCGCATGATTATACTGAAAAATTACGACTTCCCTGAAAAAAAAGAAAAAAAATCGTAACGTGAACGGAGGTTCTGTGGAGGTGAACGGGGTTTATGTTTCTTCACGATTATCGCACCCTTTGTCAGACGGACTTATGTCGTAAGAGATCTTGATGGGATAGGGCTGTATGTCGGTGACGGAGAAGTCCCGAACGCGAACGGCCGGACTGAGCATGGCGCACTGGAGGGCGCAACCACGAGCGACGGATTCGTCCTGATTCAGGGTCGTGGACAGAACCTTGCCGAACACCTCTTCGACCAGTTTCTTTATCGACGGTACGCGGCTCGAGCCTCCGGCGAGTTCGACCGAATGGATTTCCTCGGTTTTCAATTCTGTGCGACGAACGAGTATCGGAGAAAATAATTAATATATCGGATAGCGTGTCGTCGCAATGACGGGAGGATCTCGATCGGATGAGAAACTCACTGGAATCCGCGAGACAACGTCTGAGGGTCGCCTCGACGCGTTTGAACAGATGAGAGCACATCGCCTCCATATCGACGCGCTTCATTTCACCGTGAACGTCCTTCTCCTCCATGAAGCACTCGATGTTCAACGGTAGATTGGTCGAATTTGCCGACATCTGCTTTTTGAGTTTCTCAACTTCGGCGAGTAATCGGAGATAGGCGCGCGGATTCGTGTGAGCGTCGATCTTGTAACGAGCCTGAAAGTCCTTGCAGAAGTGGTCGGCGAGGATCGTGTCGATGTCCCGACCGCCCAAGTTGCTGTCCGCGGCGCTCGCTAACATCTGTTTCCGGTGGAATATCTCATTTATAAAAATGTATGTATACACGCGTCAATCTCACGCTCGCGAATGACAATCATTTGTTTACCGGACCGTCGGCGGAAAAGTACCGATATCGGTTTTCATCTCGCAAAAATCCAAGACCTTCGTCCTTGGATTTGGAGCACGAAAATTTTCTTTGTATAAAAAAATTTCGTACAATGTAAATTTAATGAAGCAGATTAGAAGTTTTTGTGCAAAAACTGGTACGTTAAATTTAATGTACAATTGTGGTGAAAAATCAATATACTTTTTCATTGAAATTGAGTCGATTATTAAAAATGAAGTATACTCCAAATGTTTTTAATACACCGAAAATTAATTTTTCATCATAATCGTACATGAAATTTAATATACAAGTTCTTGCGTAAATGCTTCCAGCCCGGTACACTAAATTTCATACGAATTTTTTTTACAGTCTACTGTAGACGGTTATCGGAGAAATAGCGTGTTTCACGAACCTTTAGCTTTCCTTTGTGGAAGGCGCACACGCTGACTTGCAAGCTGGCGTAGCCGGCGTCGACGAACACGACGTTTCGTGGCGGCGCCTCGACCGCCGGTAAATCTTGCTTGTAGATTCCATAGCACAGAGCGGTCGCGGTGGTCTCGTTGAAGAGTCGGAGAACGTTCAAGCCCGCGATCCTCGCAGCATCGAGCAGAGATTGACGCTCGCTCTGAGTGAAGTAGGAGGGCACGGAGATCACGCAGTCGTTCACGACGGTCTGCAAGGCCGTTTCCGAGATGTCCTTCAATTTTGTGAAGAGCATGGCAGTTATCTGCTCCGGCGAGAATACATGCTCCTCTCCGAGATATTGTACCTGGGAATATATATATATATATATATATAAATATGTTATCGAATACAGTAGGACCTCGGCTTGTCCGACCTTCGATGAGCCGAGCCTCAGCGTTATCCGGCGCACTCGACTCATCCGAGCAGTCCGCGTTAAGGCGATGTAAAATACCGCCGTCGGTAACAAAAACTGTACCGAATGTCGTTTCGAGACCACAGTTCGCAGAGGAAAAAGAAAATTGTCTTTCCCTAGGGAATCGGCGGACGCAGGGAAAGACAATTTACTTTTTCCTCGGCGGTCTGCGGCCTCGAAACGGCATGCAGTACAGTTTTTGTTACCAACTGGGCGTGGGTCAGGTGGTTGCGAGAGGGTGTTGCACATCACCTTAACCGAGGTGTGGGATCGGATAATACGGAAAACTCGGGTAAAGCGGACAAAGCAGCAATGCTCACGCGCGGAGTAATCCGCAAAGGTAACTTTGTTGCATGCGTGCTTAAACTCATACAAGTTTGCTTTATATTGCGAGCTACAAATACAACAGTTCCGATTTTAGAGTGAATGGTTTATTTTTATATGAAGTTGATGTTAATTGACGTATTAACAATTATATTCAAAAAATAACTAAATCAACTAAGAAAATTAGTGATTATGTGAAGTGGTGTTTTTTTAAAAATATTTAACGGTAGTACAAGTTTGTATCGAGTGTTTTATCCGTGTTATCCGATATTTCACTTATCCGACGTACGCTCTCTATACATTACCTCTGATAAATGGGGTTCTACCGTATTATTTTTCTGGTTATAAAAACTATTTAAGAGCATGTAAAACATGTGCTCAGCGTGTCTTTCTCGCTCTGCCGAAAGCGCCGCTGATGCTATCTCTCCCCAGGTCCACAGTGTTTCACATGCTCTTAATGTAGAACGTTTAGCGACAAAAAATTCGTTGTCTCGCAATGCTTACGCGAATACCGATGCTTCCGTCAGGCTGCTGACAAGTTTTGTAAGACAGAGATTCGAGCTCTCTCTGAACCTGCGGGTCGTTGTACTTTCTTCCGAGCAGGCGTTTGAAGCCGTACACGGTGTTCTTCATATTGGTCACCATCTGATTCTTGGCGGCGACACCAAGAATCCTGTTCTTTCCGCTGAATGCCACGCACGATCTGGAAAACGAGTAAAAACCATTTTTTTATTTTTAATCTTTCGAAATACAAAAATATAAAAATATAAATAAGTATGCGTTCATATATTTTTTTTAACACAACATCGGTCGAATTGAATATGAAAAAAGAAAATTGGTGACACAAATTGAGAGGAGGGGGAGGTCGATCACCATTTTTTTTTTTTTTGCTACGATTGAATAGTACAGGGATTGATCGATAGACGACACAGTTTATGGATAAATCTCGTGGGAACGTGGTGCGACGATATACGGCGGGCGGATGGAGGGAGGCGGAGCCAAGGCGGCCGACTCTTTGCGGACGAGCGAGTAGACCGGTGCGACGAGGCCGGTCTTCCTCGCTCTCCCTGTCGGCCGGTTAGCGCTATTTGCCGCCCTCCGACGTTAATTCACTCCGGTTACTCGGGCGTAGTTCACTCACGGTGTTCCCCGAAGGCTGTAGTCGTTTGCAATTGTCTCGATTCCTCCGGCTCTGGCAACGGCGACATAGCAACTATCGTTGCCGAAGTCGATTCCAATGACGGACATAGCAGCCATCGTTGCTCCTCTCTAATGTTCAATCCAACGTCCCGACACACACGCACACACTCTATCGATATACTTTGTTTATAATTGTATACCCGATAATTTAACAAGACAATCTCCCGTATCGAACGACAGTTTGTCGACTAATTTTCTTTCTATGATCCGACGGTAACGCGGATACGCTTTACGTGCTGTTTCGTGATTTTTATTCGGAGTTGCGAGTCGCCCACGGACTGCACGATACACTGGCGAGTGATGAGAAACGAATGGAAGTGAGCGGGGTGGCAGTGAGACAGCAGCAACGCGCGCACCACCGGACCGCGCAACAGCAGTTTCCACCACACGTACCTACACGGGCCTATCAGGAATCCGACTGTGCATCAGTGTCGTTGAGTACCGTTGAAAAACGACCAATCCAGGAGGCCCGAGTTACCGACTATTTGCCCGGAGATAGAGGGACCTGGAACCTTCTAGAAAATCCTATACTCTTCCTTATGCGTGTGTGTGTGTGTGTATATACGTAGCACACGTAGGTCGGCTTGAATTGGGTGTGTGTTTGTTCAAAGTTTTTATCATGTGACGCACAAATTGCGGAAAGCCTGCGGATTCTTCAATTATCCACGGTACACTGTAATCATGATCTTGTGGATAAAAGGCGTCAACGTCGTACCGAGCAATTGTTCGACGGAGATTGACGATCTCGTTTTTTATATCGGTAAAAACAAGTGTTATATATTATTCTGGATTACAGTTTTTCGTTATCGACCGAGCAGTGTTACCTGCGTACGGTAACCCTGTGAAGTATGTTTAACCTGCATAGTAGCAGTGGTTCTCATCAGCGCCAGTCTCGAGCCGCCCCCTTCCCTGTTAGCCCGTGTACGCATGCACGGGTGTAAGATTCAGCTACAAATTTTGTGAGTAAGCTTTCGAAGTTGTTACATTTCGCGGATGTTACAAAATAATGTTGGTAAATTCTGAATGTGTTCATTTTAAATGTGAAAGCTTTTTGATGTGTAATAAATTTGCGGTGTACGGTTTGTCAGATGTTGGAAAAATCGTTTGTTAGAAATTCGTTGTGTAAGCTTGAACGCCGTGTGCCGTGTACAATTTTTACAATTACAATTTTTCGACAAAAATGGTATTTGTTCAAAAAAAATTTTTAGAATTTTTTCTTTACTGAAATCGGTTGGTAAATATGCCACTTGAAAACAATGGCGAAGGTTTTAATTCGATATCTCGAAATTTTGAAAATGGAAAAATGATAAGGGGTGACCCTTACAATTTTTCGACAAAAATGGTATTTCTTCAAAAAAAATTTTTAGAATTTTTTCTTTACTGAAATCGGTTGGTAAATATGCCACTTGAAAACAATGGCGAAGGTTTTAATTCGATATCTCGAAATTTTGAAAATGGAAAAATGATAAGCTGTGACCCTTACAATTTTTCGACAAAAATGGTATTTCTTCAAAAAAATTTTTTAGAATTTTTTCTTTACTGAAATCGGTTGGTAAATATGCCACTTGAAAACAATGGCGAAGGTTTTAATTCGATATCTCGAAATTTTGAAGATGGAAAAATGATAAGGGGTGACCCTTACAATTTTTCGACAAAAATGGTATTTCTTCAACAAAATTTTTTAGAATTTTTTCTTTACTGAAATCGGTTGGTAAATACGCCACTTGAAAAGAATGGCGAAGGTTTTAATTCGATATCTCGAAATTTTTCGAAAAAAAGTGCCGTTTCGCAAAATTTAACATAGGATTCCCTATGCTGGAAATGGTGAATTTTTCAAATTTCGAAAAAAATACAAGTTGCATGTGTTTTGAGCCGGAATGGGCCACTTGGAGCCAATGGTGTTTGAAGCGGTGCACAGATGTGACGGATATCCCTCCCATCGCCGTCTATGGACGGCATGCGTCTCTTCGTACCTATGGGAACTAATCGAATTAACGTGTGCCACTGCCATTGCATTGGAGCTGCTGGCATAAGGTTACCGTAGCGTTAGCGTGTCATTATCGTAACGTTACCAAAAGTTATGACGAGGATCCCACCCCTGTGCACGTTTGAACGGTGTACGTTTGAAGGCGCCTCAAAGATTTCGGACTTAAACCACGCTAGAGACTTTCGATATTATGAGGTTGGTCACGATACACGTTTCGCATTCGGTCAACTGTCCGTCACCCAACGAGTCGACGATGGCTCGGTGGCGCAACATTCCAGTGTAATAAAATTTCAAACGTTCGGCGAAAGCAAGTTCGGATGAAATGATTTCCGCGTCGCATCGCACAATGATACAATTGTACAGGCATAATTTTAGTGTCGTGTCACGGCGGGTAAGGTCCTTACAGATTGTATTGAAAATTTACAACTTCGAACTGACAAGAATCAGTAAAAGATTGTTGCCTCGGAATGAACGAGGTTATGCCGACGAGCGATTCACCGGAGTGTCGAACGTTTGCAAGCTTAATTCTGTTAAACCGTCGCTGTACCGATTGATCGAACGAATCGCCTCGAGGGACGACCGAACGCGCGGGAACGGTGAAAAGAATCGTAACGATGGCTACGGGAATTTGGGCTTTTTGCTGAGTAGCGTAGGTCTCGCAGTGGCGCTTTGCCAAGTCGCCAACATCAATAAAGGTGAGTGTCGACGGAAACGCGGGCGACAAGAGAGATTGAGGACATTATAGTTGACATTACAGAGAAGAGGTTCTTCAGAGCTGCCCAGTATGGAAACATTCTAGATTTGAAAAAGGTAAGCTTGGGGCCGAGTCGCAGCCGCTCCGAACTCTAATGCTTCGGTCTCTTATCAATTGCGCTGTTGCAGGCGATCTCAGATGGAGTCAACGTCAACGCAAGACACCAGCTTGGCTGGACCGCTCTACAGTGCGCGGCCATCAACGGCAAGACGGAGGTTGTATCATTTTTGTTGGAACACGGAGCGGATCCGAATGCGGGCGATGAGTTCGTTAATGTTTACAAAACTGCGATGGAGAGAGGTCTTCATTCTCTGGACGGTGATTGTTCGCTCAAACTTCGACTACTCTTAGAATTTTTTTTTTTACCCCCGACTCAATGAAAATTAATTGAAATTCGTTTCAATTAAAATTAATTATAATTGAAATCGATTTTAATTCATGCGAATGAATTTTTATTGAACTTTTATTGAAATTAATTTTAATTATTTTTTATTAAAATCCATTTAAATTATTTTTGTCGAGACCATATGAAACACCTCCCTCCCTGTCCATCCTGGGCTCAGTCGGTAGCAAAAACTGTAATCAACTTTTCTCACAGGTTCTCGCATGTATGTTTTAAAAAAAAAAGTCACATCAAAAGCGGATATCATACTGACTTTTCTTTTGACTGGGAATGCCAGAATGCATGATTATAGTTTTTATTACCAACCGTGGTATTAAACATACTCTTGAGGGCATGTGAAAGATGTACCACGAAACGTGTGAGTGCTAGAGAGACGATGCATTTTTCGGATCGATGCCATTTAAAGCCGGTTGAAGTTTCAGATAAAACGGAAGCATCATCGGACGCGGTATTGAATTGTACGTCCGCTAATGCTTTGCTTTCCTCTGAAAAGTTTATGGTCTCTGAATCGCATTCACTACAAATTTTTGTTACCGATCGAATCGTTTCACACATCCTTAAAATTAATTTTTAATGAAACTAAAGAAAAAAAATTTCTTTATCGACAGTTCTGATGAAACGGGAGGAGGAGTTTTCGGAGCGTTTAAACAACAAGGCGACCTTCAAAGGTTTCACCGCGCTGCACTACGCAGTGCTCGCCGATTCCAAGGGCTGCATAGAGGCTCTGCTCGACGGCGGTGCGGATCCGACGATCGAGAACGAGAGTGGACACCGGGCCATCGAGTATTCTCGGGACGAGGAGATAAAAAACATTCTCACTCAGCGCGCCCTGAAATACGACGAGATAAGGAAGGAAAAGGTATCGGATTTCACGTTGAAAGGAACCGACAAAGGGAGAGAAAAAAAAGATACGAAGGAGTCGATTGTTGGCAGGAAGTTGAGGAACGTCGACGATTTCCGTTGGAACAGCGGTTGAAGAAGAACATCGTCGGGCAGGAGGGTCCAATATCGATCGTGGCTTCGAGTGAGTCCCTCGAGAATTTGAACTCGATCGCATCTTCCGTTCTCATTGAAATTGTCGTTAACGAAACGCAGCCATCAGACGAAAGGAGAACGGCTGGATAGACGAGGAGCATCCGCTCGTGTTTCTCTTTCTGGGTTCGTCCGGTATCGGGAAGACCGAACTGGCGAAGCAGCTCGCCGCTTACATCCACAAGAACAAGCCCGATGGTTTCATACGGCTCGACATGTCCGAGTATCAGGAGAAGCATGAAGTTGCAAAATTGATCGGAGCTCCGCCCGGGTAAATTCCTGTTTCTTTCGACTCTCGTGTGGGGGTTTGATATAATTTTTTTTCTTTTATATTCCAATATTACTAAGCAGATATGTCGGCCATGACGACGGCGGGCAGTTGACGAAGATGTTGAAAAAATTTCCGAGCGCCGTGGTGCTCTTCGACGAAGTCGACAAGGCTCATCCCGACGTGTTGACGGTTCTCCTGCAACTGTTCGACGAGGGTCGTCTCACCGACGGCAAGGGAAAGACAATCGATTGCAAAAATGCGATATTCGTAATGACGTCGAATCTAGCGAGCGAGGAAATAGCGGAGCACGCGATGCAGCTCAGAGCCGAAGCGGAGCGTTTGTTGACTCACAGACTGGACCAGAAGAACAACGGCGACGAGGCACCCGAGCACATCGTTATATCGAGGAACTTCAAGGATCATGTTGTAATTTCAGTATTTATGTTGTTGGTCAAACTTTGGTTAAAACGCGTGAAATAAAAATCTTTTTTTTTCGTAGGTCCGACCTATACTGAAACATCACTTTCGCCGCGACGAGTTTCTGGGTCGAATAAACGAGATCGTATACTTCTTACCATTCTCCCGAGCCGAACTGATAAAGCTCGTTGCCCGAGAGCTGGAAGCCTGGGCGGCCCGTGCCCGCGACAGACACACCATAGACCTCAAATGGGACCGGGATGTACTGTCCGCCTTGGCTGACGGTTACGATGTTCATTACGGGGCACGGTCCATAAAGTACGAGGTCGAGAGACGAGTCGTCAATCAACTAGCCGCCGCTCACGAGCGCGGACAACTCGGTAAATGGTTATTGAAAATAATCGAGGTTTCAAAATATTTTATTTCACTCGGTGCGAAAATGGCAGCTTTGCGCATGCTTCGCGTGCGTAAAACCACCATTTTCACACGTGAAATAAAATTTTGTACGCATGCCAAGCATGCACAAAACCGCCATTTTCTCACCGAATGATATAAAGTACTATTATTCTAACTCATTGTCCGATGTACGTTCTCATTAATTTATCGATTTTTTCTTCTTTTTAGGTAAGGAATGCTGCGTTCAACTCAAAGCAAAGTGGCACGAGAACGGTGTGAAGATTGCTCTGTCCGTTCGTCCGCGGGGAGTCAAGGACTTTGTCGATATCGCGGAATCGGACAGTCTTATAAAGGATGTTAGTTCTAAATTTTAAGAGTGTCGTTGGATCGATTCCACGTTCACTGTGAAATTAAGTCAATCGCCGTATTCTCGCCCTTCTGCCGTTTAAGAATTGTATTGACGATATGTGCATTAACGATTCTCAATGCAGTAGATTGTGTATCGAATGTGAATAAAAAGCGAGGAAATATCTATACATTATTTTATTTTTAATCGTTCCACCCAAAAACTTTAGTAACTAAGTTTAGTATATCAGATAAAAATATTAGTTCGACATAACATTCAGGAAACGTTATTTGTATTGTTGCGTCAATTACGAGGCGACGATCGGAGGTACTTGGGCAAATTCCAAAAAAATTGTTTAACTCTCGATGCCTTTTCCCGAAAATTTGAAAAAAATTCGTTGCCTCTCGATAATGTTGATGAGCGATCATAATCAAGGACGTTCAATTTTTTTTTCTTTTTTTTTTTGGTGGTATTTACATTCAAAATATTTCCCATGTCTGTAGACTTTCTAAAGACGGAGCGAGTTAGGCTTTTCATCCACACACGTGCCACAGTAACCTTTGCACTTTGGATGCAGCTAGCGTGTTTTTGTTTAAACACACAAGATTAAATCTCAAATTTACCTTAAATACAATTGCAACGTGTTGTACAACGACACATAGTATAACATACTTTAAGCGAAAGTGCATCAAGTCCTTTGTGTTTTTTCCTTTTTTTTTTAAATATTGTACATTGAATTAATCTTTGATATGTTGTTGTGGCACAAGCGTTGGCCGAAAATTAACACTTGTGTTGTTTTTTTTTCTTTTTTTTTTTTGGTTCTCGTCTCCGTACGACTGTGCGAAATTCAGACTTGGATATGCGGCTCATAGCACACGCTCTCGATAAAGTTATTTTGACACACGTACACGCACACGCACACAAACTTGTCGCTCGAAGCGTCGAGTCAACATCGATTTGCCTTAAGAATTACGATAATCGGGGACTTTTTCAAACTTTCGCGACGCTCGCGTCTCGACGAGCCCGCGTATAAAGTGAGAGAGCCCTTTTTTGTTTCTTTGTAATTTCAGTTAATTTTTAACTACTGTAACGTACAGACGACGATTACACATACGCGAGCCAAAACATTAGGCCATCTTTTTTTTCAATCGTTAGCAGTTCGATAAATGCGCATCCAAACGAATGTTGGAAAGAAATTATATTCGGCAACAATAGCGGGAGAATAGTTGATACCGCGAGGTATTATTCTTGATTATTCTCTCATGACGATCTAAAGTCGTGCCGGGCTTACTCGGGAGAGAGGCTGGATGTCACTTGCCGCCTAGTGCAAAGTGTGCCACATGGCGATCGCTTTCCTCGGCGAATGGCTCATGTGCAACCAATGCTCTCGGCTCTGATTGGTCACGTCGGCTTCCGGAACAACGGTCGACGGAGTTGCTCCACCGATCGCCGGTCCGACGATGCAGGAACCGACAATCGCGTTTCCGCCTATCAATTCGCTGCTCGAGTCCAGGACGCAAACCTGAAACATTAATTTCCTTAATTCGTTTACCTCGTGAGACGTGTCTAGAGATGTATTTCGACGGTCATTTTTTGTAAGTGCTAATTAAGCATCTTTTTGATCCCAGAATATGTTTGATGTGCCATGATCGTCATTTTGGTTCGGGACCACAAACATGGTCAAAACAGCGAAAACATCCCTGTAGTTGAGATTTGAGCGTCATTTTTGATATCACAGATTTGGTCAACTTTTTAGCAATCTAGGTTGATTTCAAACACATTTTTCTACCTCGTTGATTTCGTAAAAATTCGTATTCTCATTTTTTATAAATTAATTCATCCATGAAGCAATATTACACAATGAATTTAATTTATTTTTATTAACGAGATTGGTACTTCGCTAAGGGACTTGGAGCGCTTCACGCTAATCAAATGAGTACATACATACATACTACATTTTTACATTTTAGTCGTTTATACAAACTTTTAGCCATCTATTGATTATAGTGGATGGTTAGTACCCATCCACTACAATCAATAGATTCGTGAGAGTTTGTACAAACAACTATGAAAATGTATCGCTCATTTGACTAGTGTGAAGCGCCCCGACCTCCTTAATTTTGAATTTGAGACTGGGGTAGTTTCAAGAGTTAATGTCGCTGTTGTCACAGTGCGCTAATTTCCGGACGGGTCGATCGACGGTGACGTGGCAGCCAATTACAAAGAAATGGTCGCAAAGTCAGTGCCCATTTTTAAACGTTTTTAAAAAAGTCAATGGCCCACCTCAATGGCGGAAGCCGCGAGTGCACCCGCGGTGACGTTGAAAGACATTGCCTCGTTCCAAACCGGACACCTTGTAGCCTTTCTCACCGCAGTCTTTTTCTTCTTGACCCTCTTGTCGCCCGTGAGCAGGCTTACTTTGACGAATGGATCGAGAATCTCTTTGTCCTAGGTGAGAATATCGAATCTATGAGTATGTCGTACCTCCGAGATAAATTTAATACAGATAAGCGAGTTTTCTTATTAACCTGAGGTGGAAACAGATTCCTCGCTTTGAGAATAAGAACCGTTAGTCTTTCGGCACTCGGTAGATAGGAGAGCGACAACAGCACTTGCTGAATCTCTTCCGGAGGTTTTTTTTCGCGCGATATCTCGCCCCACACCTCGATCGACGTCGTTGAGGAGACCAGCTCGAGCTCCTCCATCGCTACTCTTACCGAACCAACGACGTCGTTTCTGGAGAAACGGTCGAAGTCGAAGACCTGCCAAATGCACAACACAGAAACCATTACTTTTCACCTCCCTTTTGTCGTTCGGGTTGTAAGTTTATCGATCGATAATACGATCGTTAAATAATATCCGTCGCCAATTGCCTGCAGAAGTAGCGTCTTCTCTTGGAGCTGTTCGTGGCTGACGGGAAACTTGAAGTGCTGATCGAAAAATGGATTGGGTTCGTTTCGGTGGATCGGTGTCTGCCTCTTTCTTGTGTCGACCTCGGGACTCAGGGAGAGTTTGACGTAGGGATCGTTGAAACCACCCTGGTCGCTGCCGGCGAGATCGTGGGCCTCGATCAGATGAACGTGGAGGTCGGATCTATCGAAATCATACTTTACACGGAGATGGAGACGCCCGAGGTGCTTTCCCGTTCTCTGGGCACTCAGAAAGAGAGGTCCGTCCCGACGGTGATAGAGATCGGGCTGAAGCGAACCCAGTGGCGACGACGGAGGCGCCGGACCTCCCTCGCTACTGTAATACACAAACAAGGAGCTATTTTCAAAAAAGACTATATAAAAATTGGATAAATCCTACCTGACGGAGCTTCTCGGTGGAGGAATAAGCAGCGGCGAGAGACAACGAACTCCGGCTCTGGCGGCACCGATGGACGAGGATCCGCAGGACGAGCTCGTCCCGGTGGCCAACGAAGAGATGGAGCTTTGAGAAGGTGAACCCGTTCCGCTGTGGATACTTGGACTTACGGGACTTGCGCAGCGGGCATCCAACGAAGACGCCCTCGCGGGGGACGGCGATCTTTCAAAAAAAAATACATATATATATTTTTATGAAAAAAAAAAAAAACAAAAAAAAACGGTGCATCGATTGGCATGACGTTCTTTGTCCCCTTCGGGCTACCTCGGGGTCAACGAACCTTGAACTTTTCGAGGGCGGATACGAAAAAGCCGCGCCGTCTGCTGAATCGTGATAGCGGTGACGACCGTCCGGTCCGAAAGCCCTGATCTGCGGCGATGATCCACGCTGTACCGGCGGTCCGGAGGCTCCCTCCAACGAACTTTGCGAGCTGACCGATTGATTACGCGCGAGGGCTCTTCGACCTCCGCTTCCACCGCCGGAGCTCGGGCAGCTGCGGCTCTGATGGCCTGAACTTCCGCCTTCATCAAAATTTGCCGAATCACAAAAATCGTATTAACAATTGCTTATTACGTGATAATAACTACTTAAGTAACGACAATGACTTATTTACCGCCGATTATCGCATGTTCGCAATAAGAAATTCAACTCACCCGGCTCGCCGAGCATTGCGCTCGCTGACGGCTGAACGGCGTGATGGTCCTTGGCCACATTGAATTCCTGAAACAACGATCGAATTCTTATTTTTTCGTCGATGTAATCTTCGGTAAATTAACTCACTGGGCAGTGTAACACGTTTGAAAATCTCATTTTTCACCGGAAGTGAGCGGAAATACATCAGATTCGATCGAAAAATGAGATTTTCTAACCGGAAGTGACACACTTTCCGTATAACGCCACTTCCGGTAGAAAAATGACATTTCCAAACAGGAAGCGACGTATTTCGGGTATGTCGTGACTTCCGGTCGAACAATGAGATTTTGAAACCGGAAGTGACACACTTTCCAGTATAACGTCAATTCCGGTGGAAAAACTAATTTTTAAAAACTTTTAAAAACTAAGTTCTCCGTAAGAACATTTTAAGAAATGCTCTGGAATATTTCGAATGCAGCCAGTGAAAGAAACTCGAGAATTAACCCTTTGAAGCATACTTTTTTTTTACAAGTATAAAGTTTCAAATCCATCGGTCGGTTATTGTGCATTTTTTCTGAATTCAAAGAGGTGTATCACCTGCGATGCATCGTACTTCAAAAGGTTGAGGTGAAGTGAAAGTCACGTGACGGGGCCAGGAGCGTGAGAGAGATAGCATTGGTCGCACGGTGGTGCGAGAGAGAGAGCGACCGAGATAGCTGAAATTTCGCAACCCAAAAATTTTCCAAGTCGTTTATTTGTTGGGAAAATTCTGAGAACAGCAATCTACAGAATTACAGCGCATAGTCTTATCGTTCTCGTATTTTCCCCAAAAAAATTAACCGTCTTCGAGAATTTTGGATTGCAGTTTTTGTTACCGACCGAGAAGTTGCGCTTTACCTTAAGGGCATGTGATACAGAGTCGGTCGGTAACAAATCTGTTTCCCTATTTTCTTCGCGACCATTGATATTTTGGACAAAAGCAAATTATTGGTTTTCGTAGACTGTATGTAGATACATTTGAACCTAATCTCCTTCCGTCCGAAATATTAACAGGCGCGGAGAAAGAAGGAAAACCGTTTTTTTACCGGCTTAGTCTGTTTCACATGTCCTTAAGAGATACGGAGAAGTGAGTGAAAGAACGTGTTCGATACGTCCCAACAAATTTTTAATCTATCCCGAATGTAGTCAACGACAGAAACGCATGAATTAAGGATGACACGTTTACCCGCCTTCACGTTCAAATATTCACCATCCGATTACAAACACCAGACTATACTGTGTACTTCATTTTTTGTCTTTCTATGCTCGGAAACGTAACCAAACCCCGCAAATAAACAAACAAAACAAACGAATACCATGACAATTATTCGACACGGATATCGTCGAAAACAAGTTGCCCCACGTTACCTCGGAACTCGTGCCGGATGTGTTACTGTCCGCGCTGTCGTTCGTAGCGACGGACGACAGTGGCGACCGCGAGCCTCTCTGTGCCCATCGGCCTCTTGTTACAGCTCCCCCCGACGCCCCACCGATTTTACTACCGACGGCACTCGTCGTGCCCGAGCCACTTTTATCCGGCCCGGTGCCGCTTCCGCTTCCGCCTCCGCCTCGGCATGCTAGCTCCAAAACATCGCCGAATACCTCGGACAATTTGTCCGGCACTTTGACGAGAGACTCCAATACCACCACCCTTTATACCCGATTGCCCGCCGAATACTATTCTATCCCCGAGAATAAAACTTTGAATCGTCACTACCTCGCACACAGCGCTCGTGCGGGAGGGAACCTTATTTTTACTTTTTTTTTTTTTTTTTTTTTTAAGTCATAGTCGATATCTCCGGGAATTCGATGCTCTACCGGGGATCAAACGCGTGACGCGTTCATGAGAGAGAAAACACTCGTTGCGAACGAAGATTTCGTGACGTCGAGACTCGCCCGATCGTGCGATTCGCCTTTGTTCGCTCTCGAACGAAATTATTTCATCGTCGTGTTACGATATTATGATTCGCGACGGTCAATGACGGAGCCGAACGCAGAGGTCAACGGAGCGAGAGAACCGCCCGACCGCCGAGCACAACCTGACGCGGCGAGAGACGAGGGATCGCTGAGAAGTCGGGGACTCGGCCGCGCCAACGAACGAGCCTTTCTCACAGCCCTGCCGCGGCCGAGAGCGACGGGGGTGTGCGTGCGCCGCAACAGGTTACTCGACTCTCGTACGCATACGCCTTCTAACCATCTTTCAATTTTCCTCCTAAGTCCTTCTTGTTCTCCGTTTTCTTTTTGTTCCGCTATGCCCGCCTGTGACGTTCTTGCGAAATCGACTTTTCTCGGGCCATACATCTTTTATGAGTCTATCGAACGGCACGAATTCCCGTAATAGCTTTCATTTCGTTAGGACGCGAGGATTCGTTCTTACGGTTTCGATGAAGAATAACTGCAGTACTTCTTTTATATATATATGTTTTTTGATTTTTTTTTTTTTAAATAAAATCGATATCCGGTGACAAAGTGCCCGCCTAAGGATGTGCGCACGAAATTTCACTCGAAAAGATACGCAATAGAGAGCTGCCAGTCTCCTCATTGTGGAGCGGCTGTATCGATCCCAATTCCGGATTCCACGAATGTATGTTGTACACCCGCGCGGTTCAAGCACGCTACCTCGTCGAACCGACGCCGCCTCGAACCGTTTCTCGGCCGTACAACGTCGAAACTGTGTTTCGATCGATTTAATTAAAATGCTGATCGAGGACGTCTCTGTAGTGTCGAGCATGTACATACAACGTAGCGAATTATTTTTCGATATCGTGGATCTACTCTTATCCATTCCCGAGGGTAGGAATCAAAAAAATATGATGCCCTAAGGCCGTGTTAAACATGTACCACATGACATATGGGTGCGAGAGAGATAGATGCATTTTTCGCATCAATGCCATTTAAAACCGGTTGACGTTTCGGTTAAATCGGAAGCGTCATCGGACGCGGTATTGAACTGTGCATCCGCTAATGCTTCTTTTTTTCCCGAAAAGTCTAGGGTCTCTGAATCGCGTTCATTACAGAGACCGTAAACTTTTCGAGAAAAAGCAAAGCATTAACGGATGTACAATTTAGTACCGCGTCCGATGATTCTTTCATTTTATCCAAAAACGTCAACCGCTTTTGTATGGCATTGATTCAAAAAATTCACTTATCTCTCTCGATGTCATATGTCACGTGGTACATCTTTCACATGGCCTCAAAAAGCGTGAAAACAGGTAGAATCGCAGAGGAACGTACCCGAGTTTGGACGGCGTAGTAGCTCTGTTGCGGTTTTCGCCAGCAGTCGAACACGTGGATTACGCTCGAGGCGTTCGTTGGGACGATTGGACTCGACGAGTCCCCGTTACCGATGCTCGGTAAGGCAGGAACTTTTCTAGGCGAGTCCGGCCAGCGCTGTTGGTGGCTGTGATGAACCGCGTCGTGACGACTGCCCGACGAGTCCGCCAAAGCGGGCGGATCGGGCCAGCGTTCGAGATGGCTCCAATGTTTTCCCCGGTTTTTCACCGCATAATAATAACGATAGACAACTATAGTGACTGCGATGAGGAGAGCCAATCCCGTTCCAGCGGCGGCGCCCAGGATCGCCGAGGATACCATTTTCATTGTAAAGAAAATCACCCACCCAGTCTATGTACGTCGACTTGCCGAGCTTTTAGACTGAAAACAAGAGAGAAAAAATGTATTGTGTGAACGAGGTTTCCCGATTGGAGTGGTTTCGTAACGAATTTTACTTTTTTTTTTTTTTTTTTTGTTCTTTTATTTTTCACGAGATAGCATACTGTTATCAATTTCGTCGCCGTCGCCAGGCTCCCGAAAAAGAACGGACAGGCTCTCTCCCTCTCGGCTTCTCGATAAGCGAACGGTGAATCGATATTGCCGATTTTAATACACCTGGGAGAGACGCGCCACTGTCGCCGCGAGAGGCTGGCAGAGACGACGGACCAGACGACGGCCCGACAATAAACGCATCCTATGAACATCTCTCAATGCTCTACTAAGGAGGTTCCAGCGCTTCGCACCAGTCAAATAGGTCTTGCATTCTTAAAGTCGTTTATACAAATTTTACGCATCTGTTGATTATAATTAAGAATTATTCGTCGTAAAAACAGAACGTATATGTACGTTTTTGAAAATTCGAACAAACCAGTTAATATTTTTGCAAATCCATAGCAACAATGTTTCTCTAGTTCAAGAACATCTGCTGCAATAAAAAATAATCAATAGATGCGAAAAGTTTGTATGAACGACTTTAAAAATCTAACACTCATTTGATCAGTGTGAAGCACTCCAACGCCCTTAAAATAAATTCAACGCTATTGCATTTTCGCCGCAGAATCGTCCGTACCGTGGCGACATTCTCTAACTTGGCAATTAACCATACACCGAATTATGAAAGATAATGTAAAAAAAAAAAATCAAAAAAGAAATGAGAAATACAAACCAGCCAACAATATTCATTCGACGTGTCCGTTCGGCGGTCGGTTGGCGGTAAAAAAGAGCTTGTTGCGCTTCCAGCGAACAGCCGAGTAAAAACGGTCCGTATGGCTCGGAGGATCTTGCACGTGACGACGCGCACCGGTCGCATCGATCCGCGTCAATCGAGGATTACAACAACGAGTTTACAGAAATGTCGACGATTAAAGGTTATCAAGGTTATCAACCATGTTCGCACGTTTCAATTGGAACGAAAACGGAACTCGCGTCCGACACTAAAAAAACCACCGTTCGTCTATAGACGTGCCCATAATTTTTTATCTCCCCAATACAGCGCGCAAACGAGAGCAGCTGGCGGCGTCGCGACGCGTCCGCGACTACCCGCTGCATTACCGCCTATCTAACCGGCGGTGTGAGACTCCTCTATTCGCGCCTCATGCGATGGAAAGATTGGCCGAGACGGGGAGGATAGGAGATACAACAGGAGAACCGGCCGTTGGTACAATGTACCTGCGCCCGCGCGCCCCCCTGTCTGCGGCCCTCTTCCTCAATGAGGAATATCCTCACGCTGTGAGGCCATGCTACCGCCTGCGCTCTTATAACCTTCGTCACCGCACGATCTTTCGCTAAGCGCGCCGAAGCTCCTCAGTAGCTTTCTCCAGATTCCAAAACTACCGCGCACTTGGCCGCTTTTCATTCGTCGATAAATAAACGAACCATTGAGCTTGAGGCCCCACCCGCCGACGAGATTCCACAGGCTCTCGAAAAGAAGAGATTCCACAGGCTCTCAAAAAAGGATGAAAAGAAAACCCAAAAAAAAAAAAAATACAAACAAAAAACCAAAAAAGGAAGAAAAAAACTGAAATGGGAAAAACCCAAAGAATAAACGCCCCAAAAACGGGGTATGACCCCCCCCCCCCCCCCTCCCCTCCCCTCTAAAACCAAAAAAAGTGAGCGTGCAACGTACCCAGCCTGCCATCATAAAAATAATTCTGCAAGAAACAAAACAAAAAGAATTCAAAGAAATCCCCTTACCCCTAAAATGGAAAAGTCAGCTTGTTACTTACCCACGCCAGCCATCATGAAAATTAATCATGAAAAACAACTTGTGAGAAAAAATGCAAACAAAGGAGAAAAAAGATATATGTAAGTCTCCTGCGACGGAAAGATTGGGCGAGATAGAAGAACAGGCCGTTGATACAATGTAAGTGCGCTCGCGCGTCCCGCTGTCTACGGCCCTTTTTCCTCAATGAGGAATACTCACGCTGTGAGGCTGTGCCGCCCGCCTGGGCTGCTATAACCTTCATGACCGTACGATCTTTCGCTGAGCGGGCCGAAGCTCCTCAGTAGCTTTCTCCATTACCGCGGACTTGCCGGCTCCGTTCATCGATAAATAAAACGAACAATTGAGTTTGAGGGCCGACCGCCCTCGACGAGTGTCCACAGGCAAGAATTGACGGACGCAGATAAAAAAATATGTCGTAGACATTTTGTGTGTACATATGTGTATGCATGCGGGCGGCGCAGCACGAGGGGGTAGTACAGAGCTCGAGGCGCCTCTACCGTTCACCTCACGAGGCTCGACTAGCAGCAGCAACCCTGCCTCGATTCCCGGCTGGGAATGAATCCGCAGTAAGCGTTGACCTAGGGACGGGAGGAACTCGCGGAAAATTCGCTCTCTCGTCGTGCTGGAGCGGGCCGGGCGGCAGGGGGTCGCGCGATCGCGCGAGCCCACGGAACGACTGCAGACATCGTTCGAAGCACGGGCCGTAGCTCGTCAGAGAAAAACGTGCCGCGAGATGACAAACGTTCGCGAAAACGTCGAACGTGAAAAGTGCTCTGAGAACTATCGCGGCGGACAGCGCCGGGACTGTCGGCGGTGCTGAGAGAGTAGTCGGGTATTCGACGAGACGATATCTCCGTTGCGCATCGGTGACGTTCCTACGAACGTAGAACGGGTAAGAGCCACACAAGGCAGCAACGAAATTTCACCCTAACATTTTATCGAGATGAGATATATATATATATATATATATAATATGTATACGTATAAATGTATCCAACGGAAAATTATTTTGCAAAAAATCAGTCGTTTTGTAGCAGGAGCTAGAAATATTCGAGTAGGCAGCATTGAGGAATTGGCCTTGAATCGTGGAGTCCGCGTGTGTAACGCGCCCGTGCTACTTACTGTGAAAATAAGCCGAGTGCGCGATTTCATTGCTCTCTAGGTCGTGGCATCCGCGTCCGTGCTTCCATTCGGTTTTCCTTTTATGCCCGCGGGCTCCTGTAGTTAACGTACGAGAGGCTCGAGGGCACTTCGCACGAAAAAAACGTCGAGCGCTAAGGTTTTATTTTCGTTTTTTTTTTCTTCGTCTCTGAATTCCGGAAACTCGCTGCTCTCACGTTGCACCAGAATCCTCCCGTCCGTGTTGTATTACCCGAACCGGCAGTAAGGAAAGTAAAACCTGGTAAAACTAGCAGGATCGATAGTTTTGCGCGAACGAGCCTTTGAGAAGAATAAAAAATTCGTGATAATCTGAGGTTAAAAAAAAAAAAAAAAATCGCAAGGGTCTGAGAAGACAGAGGGATTCTCATTTCGCTCGGATAGATAATTTCGGTCCCCCGGAATCCGTCGCCGAGCCTGCGTCGCGTTTCGATCGAGTTTACATTACCGAGGACGCGCTCAACAGGCTTTAATTTTTTTTTTCTTCTTCTTTCCATCGGTCAGGAAACATCCGAACGGGAGGCGCGAACTGTTGCGCCTCGGTCAGCGAACATTGTTCCGGGACGAGCAACCTTGTCCCGGTGCGAATAACACATTGTTACCGGGACGAGTAACATTACATAACGGTACAGTGCAAAACATTGTTCCGGTACAGTGCAAAACATTGTTCCGGGACGAGTAACATTGTTACCGGGATGAGTAACGTTGTTCTGGCAGGGTGAGTGGTCCAATGACGTTAGAGAGCCCATCTCCGACGAGGATTGTCAGCGTATCAGCGGCGTTAGAGATATTAGGTAAACACAAAGGGGAGCGGATGAAAATGTGAGAGCGGGCGCAGATTGCCGCTGCTGACGTAGCTAGTGGAGGATGTAATCGGATTTGTCTCGGCACGGTGGGAGTGCCACAGTTGTTACTCAAAGAGAGGATCCTCCCTCTCGCAGCTGTTCCATAGAACGAACACTGTCGAGGTTTGAACATCGAATTAAAGTGGAAGCATTCCTTTCCAGCTAGTAGTCGAGTAGGGAGGGGGAGGGGGGGGGGTGTCGATTGGGCCAAAACGGACCAGTGTCCTTAATTGGAGATCACCCACATTATTTTTTTTTATGTCCCGCGAAAAATTGGTCCATTTCACCCCGCTATCCGTGGGCACATGGGAAACAACGGTCCTAGACGAATGTCTCGATAGCGGCTTGTCGATCGTGGGGTCGAACAAATTTTCAATTTATTTGTCAAGTTTGTCAAGTTCGACGAATTTTCAGTTTATTAGTCAAGTTTGTCAAGTTCGACGAATTTTCAATTCGCTCGTCAAGTTTGTCAACTTCGAAGAATGTTCGATTCGATCGTCAAGTTTGTCAGATTTTACAAACTTTCGATTTGGCAAACAAATTTGTCAAGCCTGTCAAGTTCGAGAAATGTTCGATTTCTCGAGTTCGTCAGGTTCGACAATTTTTCGATTTGTTTGTTCTTCGCGGTACGATATTTTCCATAATACGAACACTGCCGTGCAACATCCACCGCGAGCCAGATGAAACGCCAAACGAAACGAGAAGCAGAGAGGACCGCGGGCTCGTGGATACTACAAGTGTGGACGCGTGGGGCTTTGGATCGATGATACCGAAACGCCAGCATAGGCAACCTCGACGCGGCTTCGCTCGCTCTATTATCGTCTGTATTATTAACGAATTTAATCGACCAGAGAATTTACGACAACCTCCGGTCACTTTTACGATAATATTCGTATTTTAGTAGTAACGAATAAACGAACGAACGAGGCTCGCATTTCGTGCTTCCCGTTCGCAAAAAAGCACGTGATGTTTCGAGCGATTGATCGAGAAATCGAGGAACCACCCATCCGTCGAGCGTGCGGAGTGGCGGTACGCACTGTTAACGGTTAATCGCGGCAGCACAGCTCGACGTACTGCGGCACCGGAGGAGAGTTGCGTAGGCGTGGTGACCACGCTGTGCCATCCTCTTCTTTGCATGCGCAGCCTCGAGGGGTTGACAGGCATTGGCACACGCGGCCGAGACAAAGGAGCTCTGCTCGCAGCCCCGAGCGATCCGACTGTTTCGTTTCGTCCAACGGCTCTGTTCTATCCTGTCCAAACTTGAGAAGCGTCAATCCGTTCGAGCGACTTCTCCCTTCTCAACGTAACAACCGACCGAGAACATTTTTATACTAAAACTTGACTGGAATAAAGCCGCCTGAGAGGAACCCTGTGAAATTGAAGCTTGAGCAAACCTACGACCCAACGGCAAGGCAAACAGTACTTGCGAATCACGACTGGAGGCGATAATAAAAAAATATATATATATTATGATAACAATACCACAAAGGGAGACAGCCAGCAGGAGAATATTGAATAGAAAGTGGGACAGGGAGTGTCGCGGTTGACCGATAATGCCCAAGCGACGGTAACAAAAATATGATAGACAGCAGTCCGAGATTCTTACTTATTATGGTGGTGTGACCCAAAAAATAAATCGTTGGAAGATGTACAAAAGTAATAATTATTATTATTTGAGTTTGGGTTCGGTCATATTTTGGAAGAGTGTTAAAAGTTTCAAAGTACGATTCAGCCACAAAGATAAATGGTTGTTGGAAGTTGTTGAAAAGTGATGATGATAATAATTCGAGGTTAGGTTCGGATGTATTCGAGAAGGGCGTAAATAGCGCTGAAGTGTGATTTATCGATTGAACGCCAACGTCGAAGTGTCGGCAACAATAACATGATGGAGAGTGCAATCCAACGTTCTAACCACTGTTCCACATTATTATGGTGGTGTGACCAAAAAATAAATCGTTGGAAGATGTAGAAAATTAACAATAATAATAATTCGAGTTTAGGTTCGGACATATTTTGGCTGAGTGTGAACAGCTTCGAAGTAGGATTTAGCTTCAAAGACAAATGGTTGTCGGAAGTTGTTGAAAAGTAACGATGATAATAATTCGAGGTTAGGTTCGGAAGTATTCGAGAAGGGCGTGAATAGCGCTGAAGTATGATTTATTTAATCAAGTATGATAAAAAAATGATAGACATGTTCCATATTATTACGGTGACGTCAGCCAAAACAATAAATCGTTGGAAGTTGTTGAAAAGCGGTGATATTGATGATCATCGATTAGGTTCGGACGTATCCGAGAAGGGCGTGAATGGCGCCCGAGTATGATTTATCGATTGAACGATAAGGCAAATACGAACGACGAGGGCTAGCCTGATAAAACTCACTTCGGAAAGTTTGCTAAGCCAGCTTGACAGAGTCCCTTTCCGCGGCGAGGGGGGGGGGGGGGGGGGGGGGTCATTCACGTGTTCTCCGACCGTCGCACTTGTTGCCGCAAAATACATCTGTCACGCGTTACCACTCTCCACCGCTGCCGGTGTACTCTATTCTTCTGCAGTTAAATTTGTCGATAGACCCCCTATCGGGAAAAGAGTCGAACTACATCCGGCGATCGTGCACGCTCCTCCCGATGTAAATTGCTCGTTATTTATCTCCGAGTATCGAAACCCTCTACAATTTTTCATTTTCCTCTCATCGAACCGTTACTTTCTTGTCGTTTTTACGAACATCAAGAAAAGGTCTCGTGAATTGCGAACCCTCGAAAGTCGGACGGAGGGGGGGGGAACGGCCGAGTGAAAACGAGGCGGGTTTTCCGCGCAACTCCCTGTGAATTATTCATACGGCTGGCTAGTCCTGCGCCTCGCTCGCCACGGATCTCCGCTCCGGCAACTTTGCCGATTGTTCGTATTTACGAGGCGCACGAATTTCGTTGAATTTTCGAGGAACTGTGAAATAATCGGGACGCAACTTTTAATTCAATTTTCCCGTAGTTTTGATTACCCCACGTTCGCACGCTCGTGAACGCATCGTAAATGGTAGGCGCGAATGGCGGACACCGAAGATTATTTTCCTTCTCGCCTCCGGCGCGGAGTTTCCCGTCGAATATCGGGCTGGGAGTTGAACAATCGATCGGTTGTCTTTCCGTGATCAACGGGAACGAAATACGTCGGACGTAGCCTTGAAACTGTGAGCGACAAAAGATTTTTTTTTTTTCTTTATCCTTCTCGTTCCCGACGCGACTGAAGTCCCTCGCGAATAGATTCCGGCTCGTTCAGCCGCGGGCGATAGCCAATCAGCGAACGAAGAAATCGACAATGATACTCTCGATTATTTCGATACATCTCGGGTCGCAGATTGTCTTCGTTTTTTTTTTTTTTTTAGGAAAAAAAGAAACTGGCACATTGTTCGTCACCTATTGTTAATTCTCTTCCTCACCCTCGAGTTCACCTTGACCCGGCAGTGGCGTAGATGCCTGGCGAGGGATGGCCCACTTGTGATGGTTGTCGGTACCTCTGTGCCAACGTCAGCCTTTCCGCACGGTTATCGAACCGAAAGTTCTCGCTTGCACGATTTTTCTCTCCCGTAAACACCCGGAAAGCCACGTCCCTAATCTGCTTGTTCAAAATACATGCGGTGCCTCCCATATCCACATATTTTAGTACACAATATTCATAATAATAATACTTAATAATCATAACATGTATAGTAGTTATACATAGTATTATTAATAAATCAATATATATATATATATATATGTACATATATATGTTGCTTTCCCATACAGGAAGAGATTTCAGAGGAATACTAAAGTACTCTAAAACATTGAGGAACGCGATTTATATGCCTGCATCATATATATAATTTTGGAACACTGCGGACTTGTTTGTTAGTTGGATGTTTCCCCTCCCCAGCTGAGCCTCCTTTCGGAGAAGCTCTGACCCCCCCCCCTTTCATAGAATATAGAATGGATTTCGAAATTCTATTCCATACGCTATATTTTCGGGATTACGGTTTTCATAATGGAAATGAGGAAATGCATTCCATGTGGAATGGAGGTCCGAAATTCCAAAATTCCATTCCATATGGAATGGATTTCCACATGCTATGAACCGTGCGATCCATGCGAGCACGCGAGCCAACATGACCGCTATGTATGTGTATATATATAGCTTCGATCTGGCAGGATGGTCGATAGAAGAAACCTATTTGCGCTAGAGAAAATTAATCATCTTGTACTCTCTATGCACGATATATAATCATACAATTTTCGCAAAAAAATCGACATATTATTATTATTATTATTGTTGTTATTATTATCTTTTTTCAGCGTCCGCGTTGGAAGCGAGGACGGAGTGGTCGAAATTTGGATAATACGTTGGCATGGGGATTAAATCGAATTACGGCGGCTGGGCGGTGATCGCCCTTGCAACAGCATTGGCCATCGCCGTTGTCGGAACGATCCTGACTCTTTGTCGAAGGTACGTTGGCTACAAAATAAATCGATCGAAAAATAAACAATTCGATTATTTATGGAATTCCTTGTGAAATTGATAAAATCAAATTTGTTAGGCGTCTGGATTGGCAATGGGGCAGGCGAAATATTTGGAGCATATGCGAGGAATGGCGTCAGAGATTGTCCTGGCTATGGGCGCCCAGAGAAGAGAAGGTGAACGCTAATAGAACGAAGGTCGCGAGCGGGGCAAAACGAACGATTTTTGACTAATTATTCCGCGAACCATGAAAAGAAAGTCCTCATTTCGAACGGAAGACACGGGTCCGTTTTGGCCTACTCGCCTCTTATACATAGTGCAAACAAAATTAAACAACAGCAATAAATAAACGACTGTCGTCGTGTCGTTTGTGCGCATTCTCAGGTCGGTCTAGTGAAGGCTCAACACCCGACGGCTCAGACGATACCGGGAGTCTATCGACAGACCGGAAATGTATCGCAGAATCTCCTCCACAGCGACAGTGACCTGAGGCTCGATGCGCAAGGGGCGTTCACTAGGTGAGCACGGATTATAAGTTGGAATGGTTCCGAAAGAAACTCCGATGCATTTACTCGATCGTTATTTTGATTCCTCAGAGAAAAAGCTGTTTTCGTAAAAAAAAAAGTTGAAAATTTTAATTTTCACATGGCTTCCTCATATGAGTTGCAAATTGAAATTTTCGTGTGGCTTTCTCATAAAACTTTCAAACTGAAATTTTCATGTGGCTTTCTCATAAAAGCTGCAAATTGAAATTTTCATACGACCTTCTCATAATGTTCCTTTATTCGCGAAGCTTCTTCTATGAGAAAGCATTTTCTGTATTGTTGGCTTCCTAATCAAGACCTTTGGTATTGAATTGGGCAGGAAATCTATTCAGGCGATCAGATTTTATGGAATGTTGATATTTTTTTAAATTGCTAAGAACAGTAGTGTGCTTCGAGTAATCATGAAGGTATCGAGCTGAAATTTAACGCGGGGTAATAAACTAACGCTGTACAATGTTTGTTATTACATTTCTGTTATTAAGTTTTTCCGAATTATACGTCGTGCAAAGAGTAAAATGACTTGGAAATTTGTAATCCGCACCGGTGAAAAATAGTTTAAAAAATAGCCTTAGAACGACGAATTACGCCAATTTTTGTTAGCGATTTTCCACAATAAATTTTGCAGTAACTTTTGACCGTTTCAATTTTACGAGACCTAGAAACTTTGTAAAGTTAAAAGAAAAGTTGCAAAACAATTTGCACATGGCTTACTCATTTATTACAATTTTCAAAACTTTTTTTCTTTCCACAATAGTCGACGCCCGATTCGCATCTTTAAAAAAAATTATTTTTTTCTCTAGATTCGAGGCCGTCGACAGAGATCTTCATCCGCCTCTGGGCAGCGCGAACGCCATCCCTCCTCAGCCGTTGAGGCCCGCGCCCCAGCCGAGACCGATGGGCCGTCCGCGACCCTCGCCGCTTCAGACACCGAGCGCCGGGGACTATCTGAGAATGCACGAGGGAGACACCGGTCCGCTCACGCCACCGCCTGTCCCTCGTCCACCGAACGCCGGTCGAGCCACCGGAACGACGGCCTTTATTTTTCAGTCCGGCGAACCGTCCGGCAAGTGTTATCTCGGCAGCCCCTACAAGGCTCACACCCCGAACACCGATCAGTCGAGTCTACGATTCGACAATTTCACGGGGCGATCGATGCCCGAGAGCATACAAATGACTTGCTACGCGATGGGCAACAAGCCGGTCGACGGACAGATGCAAGCGCCTCACGACGGCCGCAGATCCGAGGACAAGAGAGACGTGTACGCGGCGACGAGACCGAGCAGGGAGAGAGCCTACAGGCAATTCGAATTGCCCGAGGAGCCGGGCGGCCTGAGATACGCCTTATCGAGCGGTCAATTGATCGAGAGAGGCTCGTCGGTCGATCCTCAGGAGTTCGGGAATCCGGGCTCTTTCACCAGCCAACACGGCGACAACGCTCAGCTTCAGATGCGCCAGCACGCGAGAAAAGAGTCGCGCTACAATCTCGAGAACTGCGGCAATTCGACCGCCGAAACTATAATGGAATCGATCTACGGTCCGAACGCCGTCACGAAGATTCTTCAGAACTCGCACAATTGGGTCAACGATCTGGCGACGCGAAAGAACGACTCTCAGAGCATCGAGATGACGTCGTATTTTCGTAATTCGAAAAGTCCTCAGCACGAGCAACTGTCGCCCGCCGACTACGGTCCCGCGGAGCCCGCGATGTCCACCAAGGCTCAGGGACTCCAGAGAGTCTCGCAGTACATTGAGAGCCTGCCCGATCTGTCGAACGTTTACGAGAGCGGCAGCGATCTCGAGACGATGGAGAACGAGCAGGACTCGATGTTCGAGAGACGGGAGAATCGAGAGAGCGCCGATCGCGACAATATAAATATCAATGTCAACTCGGCGAGGCAGGTCCAGCTCGCGCTCAGTCCGGTTCCTCCGCCACCAGCCCCACCGGATCCTTCCAGCTGCGTCGAGCTCGTCAGAGAAAACAATCCTCAAACCACCGGCGAGAGGATATTCAACGCCCTCAGATCCGTTACTTCCCAGAGTTACATCGACGCCTCGGAATTTTACAAGTAAATTCGATCGATCTTTATTCATCGTCGACGATCGTCGACTCGGTAACTGCGGATCTTTTGTAATTATTTCGGTACTTTATCTTGCGTCTACAGCTCCGTGCTCGAGTCGGCACAGCAGCAAGTGCCCCGTTTCGCCTTCCCGTCTACTACCTCGAGATCATCGCTGCCCATCCAGACGGACAATTCCGAGCAGCGAGCGGACGCCCAGGCGGCTTTTTATTCGGAGGCCGATCCCGAAACGATCGGCATCGACGGCTCCAGGCGAGCTTCCGATCTGTACAGCCCCGAGCTCAATCTTGAAGCTCATCGCACTGCGCAACAGGTAAGCATTTCTAATATTTATTTATGTGTTTAATCAACGAAAAAAGGTTTTTTTACGTATATAAATAGTTGTTCAAATATAATACTAACATACAAACATACATTAAAATCGACACATACACCTAAAAATTATTTTTTTTTAAAAGTTCCCAAATTTGTTGATTAGGCCGAGTGTAATATATAATTATTTATATATATGTATTGTTACGTTCTCGTGGAATAAATAACGCGCGTATTTGATTTAGGGGCGGATATTATTCGTACAATCGCAGCTAAATATCTCAATCACGAACTGTCACACGTCTGTTCACTCTGAGCGTCCAATCAAGACTCTTGTCATCTGGTCAATCGATAATCTGTACGTTTGTCATTTGTCATACCGAGCTATTCCGGTCATATATATAGGAATCGAATCCGATGGAGTACGAAATAATCAAAACTTCTTTAGGAAAATAGTCTTCAATGGGAATCACTATGATTCAGCCTTGTAGCTGGTCATTGACTGACTTAAAACAAAGTTAATTCTTACATATATATCTAATATCGTGTGTCTCGGTCCATCCTCACCTCGATATTTGTTACAAAATATACATATATATCATATATATTTCTTAAATATAATATTATAAAATATATAAACCATTTTTTAAAAACTTTCTCAGGTATACAACAGCTTGCAAGATCCACCCGCATCGCCGTTGCTTCTCAGGGATCTCAGCCAAGAGCCTTATCCTTACATGTCGGATCCGAGCTTTACGAGAACCTCGGAGGTATGCCTGTAGCGAACGTAACGGTTAAGCCTCAGAACTTAATAAATTCAAACGACTCAATTTACGTTGATGCATCTTCGACAGGACATATTCAACAGTATCGAGCTAAGGAGAAAGAGCATGGAGAGGCTGAACGGTTTTCACGAGACCTACGTGGAAATGGAAACAGGGGATAGCACGAGGTAAATTGTAATAGACTTATCGATCGTTGTATTGAAAATCGTTGAAATTTTACCAATCGATTTTTTTATCCTCACAGAAGAAGAAGCAGTCAAGATCTGTACGCGGCTCTGGAGGAGGTGCAGTTGAAGCGCAGACTCTCCCAGGTGATAATTCAACGGAGATCGTACGAACTACGAATGGAATTAAAAAAAAGCTTCGGCAAGCGTTTCATCGAGTGTAGAAGAACGTTTTCGTTTTTCAGAGCGTCGAGGAGTCGTACGGTGGTTACGAGCTGGGAGAAGCGACGAGTCCGGTTAATCGACGAGGCTCCCAGGGACCCGAACCGGAACCGCCTCCCGACGAGTCGAATCTCAAGAGAGCGGTCAGCTGCGAGAGCGTTTGCTCGGACACGAGCGTGAATCTCGGCGATTTGGAGGACGTCACTGTGGTCGGTCATGTCTGCGTGGGTCTCGAGCACGAGCGTTGGGGCGGACGAGGCGCCGATTGCGAGGGTGACCTGGCGGTCAGTGTTCTCGAGGCCCGCGATCTCGTCGCACCCGACGGGCGACCCGCTCAGGACACTTTGGCCAGGTTCTCGCAACTATATATCAGCCTATTCAAAACCGATAAATATCATTGGCTGATGACCGATTTCATCAAAAAAAAAAATCTCTTCTTTTCACATCCAACAGAGTTTGCCTCCTACCTGATCGGCAGATCCACGTTCAAACGAGGCTCTATCGTGGCTCACCATCGCCGAGTTATCAAGAGAAATTTTTGTTTCCCCTCGACGGTGGACCCATCGGAAGAACTCTTCTCGTCGAGGTGAGATAACGGCAGGACGAGACAGAAAGTGTCTTCAAAATTCCGAACCGATGCTTCGTTTTCAAATAAACGCGGTAGCCTCGCGCTTAAATTTTTGTTTTTCAAGTTCTTGGTCTCGAGCCGTTAGCGCCTCTTGATTGACATGAGATTTAAAAGATTTATTTTATTTCTGCAGATAATCTCGGTGGAAGTGAGCATCGGCGGTGGAGCCTCGCTCCTCGGCGAAGCTAGTCTCAAACTCGGTCCGGCCGCTCGACCGCCGGCCACGACGTGGCTGCCCCTCATCAGTCCTGCATTACCGATTCCGCATCTCGGCGAATTGATGTTCTCCCTCAGTTATCTCCCCACCGCCGAGAGGCTCACCCTCGTCGTCGTCAAAGCCAGGAATCTCCACGGAGTCAACGATCCAGTACCGGGTGACTTTTTCGTCAAGGTCTATCTCCTTCAGCAGGGTAAGAAGATGCACAAGAAAAAGACTTCGTCCAAGAGGGGCGAGAAAAGTCCGATATTCAACGAGGCTATTATATTCAGCGTTCCTCCTCACGCCTTGCAGGTACGCCGAACGCAATTTTTTCCTCAGCCTCATTCGATGTATTCGTATATTTTTCTCTCTTTCATCGCATTTATTGTTTTCCACTTGTCAGAGTATTCAACTGCGACTGACCGTCGCGGAGAACAGCACCGATCCGGCAGCGAATTCCAAAGCTCTCTCGGTCGGCCACGTTATCGTCGGCTCGACGGCGACCGGAAGATCGCTCGCTCATTGGAGGCAAATGCTCGCGGCACTCAGACGCCCCGTTGTAATGTGGCATCCGTTGAGAAAGTGAGCCTCCACACGATCGTCGTTGTTCTTGTCGCCAACTTCGTCGCCGCCGACGCCACGACGGTACCGGTAAAATAAAACCATTAAAGTAAAACAATCATTCCTCGAAAACCTACAAAGCTGCGCGCTCAAAGATAATCGACTCGAATTATAACATCGGCGAAATGAGCAATCCTCTATTGCGTTTGTAAGGTTTTTCTTTTTCTCTCGTCAAAGCCGGTGGAGAGATATCGTCATCGATGTTTCGGACCGGGCTCATCTACGAAACACGGACCACTATAAAACGTATTGTTTGTCGCAGTCTTCACTGTACAGTTACCGTGCATGCAAATACGAAATCACTCGAAGTTGCGGAATGAATAAATGTTACGAATGACACACAGTCAGAAGGTTTCTTTCTTAATTAAAAAATCATGATAGTTGCATTTAAAAAATCATGGTCAAAAAAGCGTTTGGTAAAATTTTCTTAGTTGGACACCTTGACGAATACCCTTTTTACGTTTACCGCTTTGGTTCGTTTCATCGCTACTCGATTGAGGCCTGGTGTCGATTTCCACGCTGACTATATCTCTCGTTATTGCCGATCGCATTTTTAAAAAATTGATAATCAACTGTCAAGGTGCACTACTTGACGCCCGGATCGACAGCGTATCCTCTGTAGCATGGGCGCCCCATATCGTTTTAATTTTACACTCACGTGTACCCTTCTTCACCGAACATCACACAAATTATAATTCGATCCGAGCTATTGAATTCATATCCGATGAAAAACATATTGTAACGATATATAAAAGAAACAAATGAACATTCGGTTGTCGTTAGGCTTCTCGCTGGATACGAGTACTCGGAAGCTCGGAGCTCGGAAAGTCGGGAGGTAAAGGATTTGAAGCGAACAGGTAGAGAAAGGGAATCCCCGTTCGGTATTTGCTAAAATTTAATGTTGTTGTTTCCAATGGAATGTTAACGTTTGTACAGAGTTTATTAGCTAACGCATTCGACCGTGCAAAAATGTTTTCTAATTGGTCGTAAAAATAAAAACCTCGGATCATTGTAACTTTCGTAATGGAGAACGCGTGTGTATCCGTGCGGCTGAGTGAGTGCAAGAGTGACAAAGATAGAGAGGGGGGGGGGGGAGAGAATCGAATTCATAATTATCTTCGCGCCCCCTTAATTTCCAACAATAGTTTATAGTTATATCGACTTTCTCGGTCACACAGCACCGCGGATTGTCAACGGTTGGAGCTAAACCTTGGGAAAAAAAAGGAAAGAAAAACATGTTTCGACTTATAATTGCCTTGAATAATTGCTTATAATCACCGATTTGTTGAAGGATTGATGATAGTGTTAAAACGAGATCGATCTAGATGAAGCGATCCTCAACAGCCTACTTCTATACTATCTGTAACTTTTGTACCTCTTCATACATACACCATTAAAAACGGCATGTGTATATACGCGAGACATATATTATGTACTACAAAAAAAAACAAAAAAAAACAAAAAAACAAGAAAAAAAACAACAAAAAAACGAAAAAAATTTTACTATACATTTTTTCCATTGACAAAACTTTGACATCCAAATGATTATATTACTCAAATATAAAGAAAATTTATCAGGTTTTTTCTATCGCCAACTACTATGGGACTAAATATCGCTGAAAATAATCTCACTCGAATCCACTATGATATTGATAAAAATAAAAAAAGTTAAAAAAATAAACAAACAGAAAAAAAAAAATAATACGATAAGAATGTTATATCGCAAACAAGTTTCGGATGAGACAGATATAAATGGCAAAAAAATGGAACCAATGCGTACGGATTACCCATTAATGTTTATCTCTTTACTATCAATGTACGAATAACTATTATTACAGTATATTGAATATCGCTTACGATCAAAGATATTTATCAAAAAAAAAACAAAGAAAAGAAAAAAGAAACGAGCCAACAAACGTGAACGGCTAAAAGTAATCCAACACTGTTTTTCATGAGCACAACAATAATAACGACGATGGACGGAGAATGAGGAGAAAGGGGGAAAAAATCGAGATCCCGATAGCTGATACGCACGTACGCCAACAAATAGTATACGCTGAAAACAAAATAAGTAAAATGAATATCAAATATGATATCGGAGGAAGGGCGAGCCGAAATGAAAAAAAAAAAGAAAAGTTTGCTGCCGGACGAAAACTTCTGCGTCTCGTGTACATGATTTTTTTGTTCCGCTGCTGGTCAGATAAAAAAATTGTAATACGCGAAGCAAGATCCAGAGATAAGGCCGATTAGGGAGCTCAAGATTGAAGAGTGCAAAGAGTGATGACAATAATAGAACGAAGCGACTCGTCCCACAATAACAGCAAACACAACCTCTCCGGCAACGTCCCAAGCTCCCCTCGAGCATCAACAAAGAAAGCCTGCCTGTAGCACATGCTCTCTCGTATCGAAGATCGAACGGATATATTTTTTTTCGTTCATTTAACCGATGAAATATCGTTGCTATTGTGGACCGAATCGCAGCTCGTAATAAAGGTCGCACGAGCGCATCATTGACAAACTCAAAAGGGTCGTATTCATACCTTGTCCCGAAAAGTTCGGCGTCTCTCGACCCTTTCACCTCGGACGTTGACCCGGCGTGACTCTCTGACACAAGAGTCTCGCTAAAAAAAGCAGGGTACGAATATGGTCCCAAGAATAAAGAAAGATGAGAAAAAAAAAAAAAAATAAGGAGCGAGCCAGAGATACCTATAATGGTTAAATTGTTTTATATTTTTGTTACGCCTCTCTGTGATATGATACGGGCACATTCACACGACTCTGTACATTGGAAAACACGCAGTTAATAATCTATGTGTATCTAAAAAAAAATAATAATAATAATGGGCGACAGCGAATGGGACTGTTTCACTCGCCTCTCTTATATAGTACTTTTCATCATTTTTTTTTCTCGAACGTACCACTTCGATAATATTGTATAGTTTTGAATTGCGAAACCGAGGTATTGGACTCTTGTTTTCGGTACGTCCGCAAGGAATTTGGAATACGACAAGGAGAAAACCAAGTGAAAGGACGTATGAAAAAAAAAAAAAAAATGAAAAATGCATTACACCGAATGGAAAATGGAGAGCAAAACTTGAATGTTTATCGCGCATATGTTAGTATGAGTATGTATGAGCATGGGGTTGGCGTTAAAACGAGCGGTACGCTCGTCTACTCGTGTAATTATTACAAAAAAAAAAGAAAAAAAAATAACTATACACCGTCATTGTTAACCATCGTTACGGTTCTATTTACACGATTCGTTTACAGAGACAAAGGAAATTAATAATATTCAAGCAAAGAATGCAAATATATTTAAATTAAAGACTGGCACTGTCTATTTTTAAAAATCCCCATAATCCTCCCGATGTAGTTGATGCTTTCGCCGAGCGAGGCGAATTTTACCGACCTCGCGGTCGATGTTTCGCGCATGGGAAGAGGTGCAGTAAAATATAAAAATTCATACCGGTAATTGAAGATTCTGCAAAGCTGCTCTTTTATTAAATAAATATTTAACACGGTGAGGTTTGATCGCCGACATAGTTGTCGCGCGGGTAATATCTCAATCGCCCATCGCACTGTAAAATCGCAAGTACTAAAAATTCTTTCTTATTTTTCACAAGTCCTTTTCTCGTACGATCGAAGTGCTGACGGTGCATCGACGACTAATTGTGTTTCGTTTCGTTTTCTTCTCCATCACCGTAAGTAAATCGTAGGTAAATAGATTTCGCTGGCCAATCATTTCGCACGCTGCACGACAGAAAATAACTCGTCAATAGATTCAGCGCCGTCTGATACAAGATACGGACAAATACGGACGGATTTTTGGACTTCGTTGAAAAGTGTTGAAGGTCCTCTTACAAAATACACTTTTCCTCGTTAACAAGTAATATTACAAATCTTTGAATAAATTATGTACATCACCTACGTTTGCAACGTATAAGTACCACGGACGGGTTTTCATTAGTCTATATCGGAACAAATTTCTCGTCCGGTTGTTGTATAATTTGTTTCGAGATTATATTTAAAAGAAATATCATCTCGACCGTAGATATCTACTATGTACAGATTGAAAACTAATAATCAGTCTCCTCCTCGGACTCGCAATTAGATAAAAATCACAGGCTCCAAGGCCACATAGGTCGATCGACTTCGTCGTTTAGAACAGGCCGAACATCTTCTTGGACGAGGAAGTGCTTCTCTTTTTTCTCGCCGGTGCGTTGACGTCGCTATCGGCGTTCGTCGAGCCGATGGCAAGATTCGCCGGCGTCAATTTGCTTCTCACGTGCTCGTCCAGCAGGGCTTGCATATCCATTTGCCACTGTTCCAGTTGCTGGCTCAGTTCGATTTTCTGCTGTATCGCCTCCATCAATTGACTATTGGCTTGCAGCACGTCTATTCTCGTTCTGGCAAGTTCGACTTCCGCCCGATTTTTTCGGGACACCGCCTGATCCCGAACGGCGTAAGCCTGCGCGAGAACCTCGTCCTTCGTAAGCTCCGAGTCCTCGATGTCTCCTCTCGCGCGATCCCGCTCCTCCCTCACTCCGCGAAGTTCCGCCTCGCAGACGTTCAGCTTGCTCGCGTTGTCCAGAAGAGCTTCTCCCCTCCGTTTCAGCTCCTCCTGCGTCTGCTTCAACTGCTGATTGGAATGTTCCAGTTCTTCCGTGACACGATGAAGCTCCACCGCGAGACCCAATTCGCTCGGGGCTCCTCTCCCCGACAAGGCGAGACTAAAAACATCCTCTACCAGTTCCGACAATGCGCCGGGTGGACAGTTGACCTGATGATGACGAAAAGTAAATCTTATCAATTTAGCTGTTTCCTCTTTGGATATTCGGTATTAATATATATATATATCACCCGTTCATATATACCAGAACTGAGCAAAGTACCAACAAATACTTCAAATACAAAGTATCACAAGTTCTTTTCACAATAAGGTTTTGTAGCGTTAAGCGTTATTGAATTTCTCATATCTCGTCGTTTGAGGTAATTTTTAATCTATTTTTAACTTTTTTTCCATTGAACAAAAAAATCCATAAAAAGTTTCGTAAATTTTTTGTTAAAGATAATTTTTTTGTTATAAAAAAGACGAAAATTAAAGTTATCTTTTTTTGTTAATGGGCTTTTGTTGCAATAAATTTTTTAAAACGAATCCTCGTTAAAATGATACGTATTGAAAAGTTTAGACGGATAATCATATATCAACGGAAACAGAATGTCGTATAATGAGACCCCGAATTTCGGGACTCACCTCACTCTCCACGCTGTTGACAACGATGTGCATAGACTCGTCGCAGTCGCTCTGAAGACCCGAGTCGTCCTCGCCTCTCCTCAAGTGGGTGCACAACTCGCGCAGACGCTTGCACGCCCTCGCGACTTCCGCCGCCCTAGAGTCCTCCGATTCACCGAGAGAGTTGCCGCTCACCTCGCACTCCATTTCCGCCTGCAGGGATCTCGGCGGCTTCTGTATCGAGCCCGATCTTCCTCTTCGCTCCGCCTCGATCGCCGCCAGTGCCGCCGCCAGTTCGTCTCTGTCGACGAAGAGCGATAATATAAATTATGTAAGTACTGTAGATCTCTCGAGTCTTTCTGATAATCCATGAGAGTTGTAAATTTCCGTACACAGTACTGCGACGAAAAAAATTGGAACTCAAAATTTTCATATGACTTTCCGTAAAAGTTGAAAATTGAAATTTTCGTATGACTTTTCGTCAAAGTTGAAAATTGAAATTATCATTATAATGATTTTACGAATAGAGATTCATCGATAAAAAAAATTAATTCTTGACTTTACCTTTCCTGTTCGGCCGCTCTCGCGCGGTGTTCGGCTTCATGGCCCAGTCTCTCGAGAGCCACAGCCCTTTCCTCGGCCTCCTCGAGAGCAGCCACTGCCCTGGCGCGTTCCTCTCGGAGTTCCAGAGACCTCCTCTCCAGTTCGGTTCTCTGAGCGGAGACGAGTTGTACCTACAGTATTATTATAGTTATGTGTTTTTTAATTGTATTTTTTTTTCATTAATACAGTAGAACCCCGGTTAACCGGGATGCTCGGGACCAAAGAGTCCCCGGATAATCGCAATGCCGATTAATCCGAACTAGAAAACGAAACTATATAAGTCAATAATGGCTAATGATACAACTTTTTTTTGACTAGTTGCAATGACATTTGGCACAACTTGCACTCAATAGCTAAATAGTGTGAACTAGAATGTACAGCTTTGGATATTTTTTTCATTAATAGTACGTGTCAGCTAGTATTTTTTTTTAAGTACTCAGTGACTTTGCTTTGCTCCGAGCATTAAAAAAAAAAAAAAAACCTCGGAAGACGCACAGTTAATCCGACCCGGTTGATCGGGGTTCCACTGTAGTGCCAAATGACGAATGAAATTTTTTTGAGCTTCCGTTTTTACCTCATCCCTGAGAATCTCGAGGCTGCTGACGTGATCTTGAAGGGTCGTGCTCCTGAGGGTGCACTTTTCCCTCAACACTTTGACCTCTAACAACAATTGTTCTTCCTGCTTGGCGGCTTCTCTAAGCTGGTCGGCTAATCGACTGTTTTGAGCCGTTAATTCGGCGACGAGAGTCGCCTGATCCCGTTCCGCTCTTCTGGCCCGCTCACTCTGCTCCTCCAGCTGGGATCTGAGGGACTCGACGTCTCCCTGAAGTTCCAACGCTCTGGCCTCGCTCTCGCCTCTCGCCTCCTCCAGTCGACGTCGCAGCAAGTGTCTCTCTTGCTCGATGCTCTGCGGAAAAAAATTACCGATTAACTTCCATACCGTACATTGTATATAGTTGACTAATAGTTAACTAACTTATCATAACTACAGAGGGTGGCTGTATTTTTATAACTTGAGCCCCCGACGAGATGAAATCGTTTACCCGCGTCACTTCCGCTTTGAAAATGAGATTTTCAAACCGGAAGTGACGTTTTCCCCATAAGAGGTCGGATCCAGTCGAAAGGTGAAATTTTCGAACCGGAAGTGACGTTTTCTCGTACAACGTCACGTCTGGTCAAAATGTGCCATTTTCAAATCGGAAGTGACGTTTTCGCACGCGAAGTCACTTCCGGTTGCAAGATCAGATTTTCGAACCGGAAGTGACGATTTCCGAAGAATCGTCACCGGCATCGTCCGAGGAATTTTTTTTCAATTCCCTGAAATATATGTAGAATGCGGTGACAGGAACGTATGAATTATGGAACAAAGGAAAGTGGATTAAATGGCTCGGCCACTTCATTCGAATAATATTTACTCGTTCCGACGGTATCCGAGAGCTCGAACAGTGTTTGTCACGTTATACAAATAATAAATCGAGTCTGGCTACTGTGTACTCCATGTGCTATAGTGAACTATACAACCCAGCGCAAGGTATCTATATATATATATATATATATATATATATATATATGTGTGTGTGTGTGTGTCTTCATGGCTAGGGAGTTTCGAGTTTTATCGAGCCACGAACGTGTGGCCTTCGTATCCCGTGGTTACTCATCGACCAATTGAGTCCGGCCACGACCTGTAGTATAATATGTATGCCGATCGGCTGAAGAGTGTGCCTCGTCTCGTGAAAGGTTCCGCGAGGCAGCGAACGGATTTTAACGAACCCGACTCCCCATTACGTTTGTATTTGGCCTTGCCTCTTGGTATCAACACCAATACCCGATCACTCCATCACTCTCGCTCTTACTCACTGCCTCTTGACGTTACCAACGTTACGTTATCGGTGACTCACCGTCTACCAAACAACATTCGCAACTCTTCCACACCTCGTGTTGCCGCTCTTTGATATTAACTCATTTATCGATTATGGTACTCAACATCATTGATTACGATTCCGATATTATTACTTAATCGGCACTTCCTCGTCCCGAATAATAATAATAATAATAATAATTATTATTATTATTATTGTAACAACAACAACAACAACAATAATAACAATGACAATGACAATGACAATGACAATGACAATAATAATAATAATAATAATAATAATAATAATAATGATAAATCAGTGTCTGGGCGATTGCATAAGTGACCGAGATTCGATGATGAAAGTATTTTTACACGGAACTCAAATTTCATAAATGGATTGAAGAAAAAGAGGCTCATCATCAAAGTCGATAAGCCAATAGAGCTTGCACAAGCGTCTCGCAATTTGCCATCCAAATCGCCTTAGCTCAACAACGGAGCGGTTTTATAACGGTCATGACGATAATCCGCGCGTAGGTAGTTCCAGCTCGTCGTGCAGAGGTGACGTCGATTACTTCGATCGATGAGCGTAAAAAATTTTCCAAACTGCGACTATTCCGTTGCGTCAGAGAGTCTTCTTTACAGCTCTTGGCGCACATATATATATATATTCTGCAGCGTGTTGCACATTTTGTCGCTTTCCCTTTCTGCGCTCTGCGACATCACGGATTTCGAATCGAGACAATTTATGTACACTTTCATGTAAGTATAGCATATTTATAGTATTATATTTTTTTATTAGATGTTAAATTGAGAGCGGAATAACTGGCGGACTTATGATGAGCGGTAAGAAAATACATCGGATGTCGGCTTTAAACGCCATTTCTGTTAAAAGTGCCATTTAGGGAAAAATATCGACTTCCGGTGTCTTCGAAAACCGATGTCTATACTTCCCGATAGAATTACGGAAAAATCCGGCTGTCCTATAGCGTTTGACGGGAAAACCACACGAGCACTCAGCAGAGTTACCGATCCGTCTTTTCGAACCCTTCCAGGCCGATAGGAAGAAACGTAAAAAAAGTTGAAAATTGAAATTTTCATATCGCTTCCTCGTAAAAGTTGAAAATTGAAATTTTCATATCGCTTCCTCGTAAAAGTTGAAAATTGAAATTATTGTATCGCTTTCTCGTAAAAGTTGAAAATTGAAATTTTCACATCGCTTTCTCATAATGTTCCTTTATTCGCGAAGCTTCTTCTATGAGAAAGCATTGTCTGTATTTTTGGCTGTATTTTTGGAACATTCTGACAACGTTTCCATAAAAATCTAGAAAATTTTTTGTTTCACCATCACAAAGCTTCCTCTGTCAGGAAGCAAAAAAGATTGGAATTGCAATTTTTTTTCGAGTCAAATTGAAGGAACCAAACAAAACCGTATCGAATAGTTTCCGGAACTCGTTCGCGTCGAAAAAAATCAGCGAACGAATTGGCATCCAGAATGCATTCGATCATCTCGATGCACATCGAGTCACGATTTTTTTAAAATATAGGACTTGTAGAGACAAAAGAATGGAGGATCTCGTGACCCGTATTGTTTTTTTCGGAGACAGCAAACAAAGGAGAAAGAAAAACAAGGCAAGAACGTGGCGTAACATCGGAGTGTACGGTGGCTTTGCCGACGGTGAGCTAAGAAATATGAATCACGCGAGTAGCGAAGTGAGTGTACGTGGACTCGTGCTCGGCTTTCCCTCCTCTCGCTTTTCTTCGACCACTATCGTATGGTACCTTGATCGTGGAAGTACGGGGCAGCCAGCCGGCCGACCAGTCCTGCGCTACCACCGGTCATTGCATCGTGCAAACGACGGTAGAAAGTAAAACGCACCGGCGGCAGACAAAAGTGTGCCTTTTATCCACCTTTGTGCATTGTACACGCGACGCGTGATATAACCAGTCCTACGATCAACCGACTTCGTTAACCCCCTCGTTCCGAAAGCCCCGAATCTTCTTTCCCCGAGCCTAACCTCTATAATTCGCCGCCTCGAACCGCTTCGACGACTCGCTCTCTAACCAAATCACCGATCGAGCAATGTAATTCGCAACGAAAGGGGAAGCAATTTTTTCTCAGGTGGTACAGCACTGAAACCAACCAACCAACCCCGACGCGGCGAGAACTATCGACAGAGAATATCGAAAGACTTCGTTAAGGTGAGAGCACCGATATTCGGACACGTCCCAGACTTCGGATACTCCTGTTGCGGATTTGATTTATTCCGAATTTAAGTATTAGAAATCCAAATTGACTTTTGTAATCGTATATACAAAAATTGTTCGATGCACAGAAAAAAGTTGTCCAAGATTTAAGTCGAAATTATTTTCTATTGTTGCATTTTGTCAAATGACAGACGACACAGTGTCCGGAAATTGGTACAACCGGCACTACATAGGCGACCAAATAATCGGCGAGTGCGAAGTTGTCAAGTTAGACTCTCTTGTTATTCTCGTCCGTAATAAAAAAATATATTTATCTTTTCGTAATTAATCGATGTCTTTTGGAAACTAGAAACGATCAACTTGACATTGCTTGCAGTTATTTTTACAAAAAAATTTGTTCTTTACCGATTAATGACTGCTGGCATTTGAGGATGCTCTTATGCGTCCGATCATTGGTACCTTTTAGCTTAACTCCCCTGTCCGGAAACTCCCGAACGGATTTCCGATGACAAATTCCTCGATCTTCGTTCTCCTAGCCTAACCTCTATAATTCGGTTTCTCGATCCACTTCGACGACTCGCTCTCTAACTAAATTACCGATTGAGCAATGTAATTCGCAACGAAAGGGGAGGCGACCTTTTCTCAGGCGGTAAAGCGTTGGAACCAACCAACCAACCCCGACGTGACGAGAAATATCGAAAGAGAATATCGAAAGGCTTCATTAACGCCCTTGTCCGGAAACTGCCGAACGGATTTCCGACGATAAATCCCCGAATCCCGGTTCTCCGAGCCTAACCTACAATCCGCTCTCTCGATTCACTTCGACGACTCGCTCTCCGACTAAATTACCGATTGAGCAATTTAATTCGCAACGAAAGGGGAAGCGATTTTTTTCTGAGACGATACAGCGTTGGAACGAACCAACCAACCCCGACGTGACGAGGTATATCGAAAGAGTACAGAACGGTTGTGCAACGTTCGTAAGCCGGCCGACGGGAGCGCGGCTGTCGGTGTTGTCTTTCCGATCGACAAGGTCGGCCGGTGTAACGACTTTTCTCAAGCGCGGGCAATAACGCGCGCGCACGAGTCACGGGCTTCTCTCCGCGCTCTCCACCGTGACCTCACTTTTTATTCACAATCCGATTAACTTTTCGATCTCTCCCGACTGACGTTAACAGCTCGAGAGGCTGTCGGCTCTCGACCGCTCTCATCGTATTTAACCCATATGTGTCCGGGATGAGGAGAAGGATACGCAATTAGCGGGAGCATCCGGAAGACCGTGCCGTGTCATTGTTCTGCATTGCATTGTGCACGTCTCGAGCGGTAAGTAGATACCCTCTGACATATATCGCGGGATTTTCCCGGCTCTTATCTTTGATATAAATACGGTAAAAAAAAATAACCTTTGTAATTTCACACTCATTTTTTTTTCTTTGTTTAATATGGATATTTTTTTTTAATTTTCGATTTTGACCGGTCAATTTACCAACGACCCTGTTCATCCATCAGCATCTCTGGAGCGACGATTATATAGGGCAATTTTATACCAGCGATCGTTTTATTATTATGTAAACACGAAGAAAAAGGTAGTCATTTTGCAATACATTTTTTTTTATATGTGATATGGTTCATTTTTATAAATTTTCAATTTCGACCGTTCAATTTATCAACGACCCCGTTAGTCCGTCTACATCTCTGGAACGACGATTACACAGCGCAATTTCATAACGGCGATCGTTGCATTACTATATAAATACGGAAAGAAAGTTTGGAATTTTACAACTGAATGATTTAAAAAAATGATAAATATGGATCGTTTTTCTAAATTTTCCATTTCGATCGGTCAAACGACTAACGACCCCGTCAATCCATCTGCATCTCTGGAACGACGATTATACAGTGCGACTTTATAGCAGCGATCGTTGTTTCGCGCTAGATCCGAAGGCACAAACGAGTCACAGTAGAGTTACTTGGCTACGTCAGGAAAAAAAAAACAAAAAAAAACAAAGCCTCGCTCAACGAAGAGAGGAGCAACGATTACTCACCGCACTTGTTATTCCTATCCTTTCACAACGTGTTAATAATATTTCTTTTCATTTTCCATCGAAACGGCTGTACACACGTGCCCATATACGTTGCATCGTTTTTTATTTATGTGTATATATATGTATATATTTTTAGTATATATATATATATATATATGTAGAGGTCAGAAATGAGGCGACAGGTAAAGCGCGGAAAGGCAGGCAGAGCGTAGTACCGGGCATTGTCTTTCGAGTTATGTTGCCCAAGTGGCTTGTTTCCACGCTTTCGTGGCTTTCCGTGGAACGCGCTGCGCGCTCCCGATGTTGTTAGTATTGTGTATTTTCAGTGTTACCACTTTACAGTACTATCATCGCTGTAGCCACGGGTATAAAGGAATAAGAAGAACGAACGAACGAACGCCCCCGACTATCTGAATCTCGTTACCCGTTACATATACGCGAGGCACAGTACCGCGCACACTATATTCACAGTTCTGTTCCCGATTTCGATGCGGTACGCGGTACAATTAAGTCTTTTATGTGGAACGTGCGATCTCCCCCCCTTCCTCCCCTGGCAAATATAATCTCGTTCAATTATATACCTTTCTATCGCGTCGGGCGTGTTACAGGAATACGTTATTCAATGTCAATGAATGAATAACAAAAAATTATTAAAAATATAAAATGGCAAAAACGGTTATTTGCGTGCAGTGTAAAATTTTTTTTTAATTTTATATACCGGACCGGAAGTTTTTATGCAAAACCTGGTAAATTAAATGTAATTCACAATTGTGATGAAAAATGAATATACTTTTTCATTAAAATTGAATTAAATTATAAGAAATAAAGAATTCCCAATATTTTTCATACACCGAACATTAATTTTTCATCACAAGTGTACATGACATTTTGATATACCAGTTTTTACATAGAAACTTTGGTACATTTGTATCTCTACCACTCACAACTCGACTAGAAAACATTTCTACTGTATTAGAACTTTACCAAAATCTGTACCACTAAAGAAAAAAACTCTCCCGGAATTTAAAGTTTTATTTAAATTCCGGGAGAGTTTTATTTACATTCGGGCAGAGTTTTATTTCAATTCCGGGAGAGTTTTTGGTAGAGTTCTAATACGGTAGAGTCGTTATGTGGTAGAGTTGTTAGAATTATCTTTTTCGGTAGAGTTATTATCCGGGAGCTTCATTTACATTGTTTTTTTAAACGATAATTAAAAAGAATAGCGCGCGATTCCCACCCGACAAACACAAATCTCATCCAATCCCGCCTTTCTATCGCGTCGAGCGTGTTACAGGAATACGTTATTCAATGTCAATGAATTAATAAAAAAAAAATTATAAACAATAAAAAAAGTAATGCCCGAACCAGTTATTTGCGTAGCCGTATGTGCGAGGCTATAAATTGTTTTCTAAGCGATAATGAAACGTTCGAATAGCAAAAAAAAAAAAACTTAACGTTCTGATATACGGGTGTAAGGCTTATTCAGAGAAAGCTAAGTTTCTCGATTATATGACCGACGAGAAGGAATTTGCTCGTCGTTGCATAATTTTCAAGTCCACTCGAGATACTCTCACGGAGATCTTGATATTTTTTTTTGTTAATTTTTTTTTATTCGCCGATTAATTTCTGTCGTGAACTCACCTCGAGCTTGGTGGCGTATTCTTCGGTGAGGGCTTCATTCTGCCTCGTGAGCTCTTGATTGCGCTCGAGCAGAGCCTTGCCGAGTTCGGCCGCGAGGACCAAGTCCCTCTCGCGTTGCTTGAGCTGCTCCAGGGGATCGCCGGGAGTCTCGTCGTGATCGAGCGAGTTCCTTCGGGCTTGCAGGTCCGAAATCATGTCTTCCAGAGCGTAGGGCTCGACGGGCCCGTTGCCTTCTTTTCTGGGCAGCATAATCGCCTTCCGAATGTATCCTGCCTTTCGTTTTTTATATCGTTCTTATTCGCACCGAAAAAATTTAATCGCGACCAAAGTTTTGTTACTTTAAAAAAATAAAAACAAATATATATATATATATATATATTGTTGTATCGGCGACGAGGGCGCCCGATTTCAAGGACACAGTTACAGGAGTCTCTGTCGCGTCACGGCCAACAGGTGGGCGTACCGCGACGTCGTCCAACTTATTCGCCGGTGAAACATTCGATCGTGGTTAATCGGTCTCACGATTCTTTCTCCGTCCGGTCGTACAGCACGCTCTCAATATCGTTGCGTTCCCGGCGTTGCGCGCAATGAAAAACTATTTCTCTCTTGCGCGAGAGCGCGCGAAGTTTCTTTCCGTTCGACAATGCAATTCTCCGTTGTAACGGCGATAAACATTTTATTACCTCCGGTAGGATATCCGTCTTGGACGATCTTTTTCTCTTCCGCCGCTGATCTCTCGTGTGCGTAAAAAAAAAAGAGTGTTCTTATTGCGACAACCGATTCTCGCTGCACCGGTCTAAGAGCGACGTTGACGATCGACGGATCGACACCGAGGGTCGATAAAAAAACACTCTGGACGCCCGGCCCGTCGCCGGATATTCTTCCAGGTCGATGCCGACATAGCTTGTTCTCTTCCTTATTCCCAGGGGTCACGTGACGGGAGTGAGGGGGGGGGGGGGGGGGAGTTTTATGTACAATTCACACGAGATATAAAGACAGGAACAACCGACCTAGGGAGTCGGAGTTTCAAGGAACAAAAATTTACGATAATCCGGAAGCGACGATCACAATTCGTAGGAAAAGCGCTTTGGCTTCGGTTCGCTTCCGGGAGCGTCAAAGTTCCACGCGAAACAAAGCGACTCCGTCGAAAAGGTTATAAAGAGCGAAGCGGTCCGAGTACGGATCGCACTGGCCAGTTGGTAAAACTTATCGTCAGCTGCTGCGCGATCGATCGTGTATCGCGTCACTGGCGCGCACAAAGGGACACAGCAGCGTCGAGGGTGAGGCGGTCACTTGAACCGATTTTCCTTTCCGCATACTCGAAAGCCCGCCGCAACTTTTCTCACCGACCTTCCTCGCGCACTCGTCTTGCACTTGCCTCGAGGCATCTCGGTGACACCTCGTCCGGCTCGCGACCTCCCTCGAACGATCGGATTTCACCGATCGCGACGGTTCACCGTTCTCATGTTTGCGCCCCGCGAGCTGCACACGAAGATTTTATCGATCGGAACCGAAGCACACAGTGTCGCCCGTTCGCAGAAACTCGCCGACGAAATATTATTCGGATCGCGATCGACCGCAGGACCGATTCGAAAGGAGTTTCCGATGTAAAACGGGTAACGAGCGAAGACGTGGGCGGCGCGTGTGACGGTCCTCACGGGCAGGTAGTGACTCAGTGAGCAGCGCCAGTGGAAAAATAAATATTACGGAATAGCTCGGCGTGCCCTGCTCCCGGAACGGTCGACCCCCACCATTCCTCCTGACAGCAACAACTTGCAACAACAGCGTCACCGCAACGGCGTACGACACAGCCAACGACTTTCCGTATTTCTCCCTCGCTTTGTAAAACACGATTGTTATATGTATATATGTGTATATATTTATTTATACATGTGTGTGTGTGTGTGTGTGTGTGTGTGTAGCGGCAGACAGCGGTGCACGAAATTTTGCCAATCCGTTCTCTTTCGTTCCCTCACTCTTGGCCTCCCCCGTTGCTCGCAGCAGCGTCGATCGGCAATTGCGCTTGCGAGAGCGTTCTCTCTCGATCTTTAAACTCGAGTGTTTCGCCTCCCCCTTCCTCGCGTTCTATCGCGCGCGAGAAAATTTTTCTAGCGTCAGAGCCCGACAATGGCTACGGCGACGACTGGCGGCGCCGACGGCTGAGTGGCCAGGTGACCACGGCCAATACCCCTCCTTTCTCACGCTCTTTCTTCGGTCTTTCTCCCTCTACGGCTCTCCGCACACACGTATAGCTCGCGCAGCCACGGCAGAGGCGGCCTGGCGAAGCGTCGCACGGTACCGCACCTGCATGATTTTTCGTCTCCCGATAAAAATTTCGTGTCTCGTCGGGCGGTGGGGCACAAACTCCTTCGGGCCAATGACGCTCGGCATAGCGAGGTTATCTTTTGTCACACGGTAGTAACGAATTGAAAACTGATAGCAACGGGGTAGTCTCTGGTAACGAGATTATGTCGAAAAATCGATTCCTGGCGGCTCGCGGTACGGAGCAGAAGACACGCTGTACAAGGCGTTGATATCGAACTTCCTCTTCGTACCGCTTGGCGTCATTAGGGGTGTCTGAGATCCGATCGAGAAACCGTTAACGCCATGTGAAAGTCACGTGACCGCGCGACGAGAGCGAGGGGATGCCGTTGTCGGCGTTTGCGGTGGAGTGAGAGAGAAAGCACGAGAGAGTGTTTCAAATGGCGTTAAGAGCAGGTGAAATACCGCGGTTGGTAACAAAAACTGTAATAAACTTTTCTCACGGATTCTGGCGTGTATGGTCAAGTGAAAAGTCTCATTGAAAGCCGAGATGATATCCGCCTCCGATGAGGCTTTTCTTTTGACAGTACATGAGAGAACACGTGAGAAAAGTTTATTGCAGTTTCTGATAGCGACTGAGCGCGGGACGGTTTTTCATATGGTCTTAAGAGGTCTTAAAACACTATGGAGTGCGAGAGGGACAGAATCAGTGGCGCTCTCGGCGGAGCGAGAGAGGCACGCTGAGAACGTGTTTCACATGCTCTAAAGAGAAGGTGGCATACCACGGTCGGTAATAAAAACTGTAATCAACGTTTTTCAGGGACGGTGCTATCCAAGGTCGAAGGAAAAGTGTCATCGAAGACGGATTACATGTCAGCTTTCGATGACACTTTTCTTTTGACCGCAGATACTAGCATCCGTGAAAACAGTTGATTACATTTTTTGATACCCACTACTATCGTCAAACACTGTCGCTAAGAGCAATTGTTGCATAAGAAAAAAAAATTGTCACAATGATTCCGGAACAGTAACTGAAGTGGGGGTTGGGGAGAGGTGTTTCCCGGGCAACGAGCAGCAAATAGTCGAAATTAGCCTATCGTGCCAGTGTTCGCGAAGGCGCAATCGCTCGGATGTTCGGACAGTGAATGGTATTCAAGGTCGCGTGTAAACACACGAATGTTCTTATCTTATCTTTCGTCGCACGGTATTACCGACGTAAAACTGATAGTAACGGGCTTGTCTGTAGTGACGAGATTATGTCGCACAATTGATTCTCGGCGGCTCCTGGCTTCGAGCAAAAAGCAAAAGGCACGCTGTACAAGGAGTTGACATCGAACTTCCTCTTCGTCCCGCTTGAGGTCATTGCGGGTGCCTAAGATCCGAACGGAAAACCGTTAAGACTTCTTCCACTATATCGTCGAACACTGTCGGTAAGAGCAATTGTTGGATATGAAAAAAAAAAAAAATAGTCTCAACGTTTCTGAAATCGTAACTGAGCAGGGGGTGCGGCGAGGTGTTTCCCGGGCAACGAGCAGCAGACAATAGTTGAAATTAGCCTACCGTGCGAGTGTTCGTAAAGGCACAATCTCTCGGATGTTCACACAGTGAATGGCGTCAAGGTCACGTTTAAACATACGAATACACTAGGGCCTCGATTTGTGCGGCCTCGGTTTCCGCAGCAGTCCCCACCACGGAGGGAATATCGATCGACGCAGTGAGCTATTTGCCATGCTCGACAGTTAGTATGGGCGGGGCATGCGCTGCCTCGATTTTCGTGGGTGTCAGCGGGAGCCGGTCCCGCCGCTGTTCGTGAAGTCGAGGCCCTAGTGTATTCGAGCGGAACCGGAAGTAGCGCAAGAATCGCGCCAGCCCTTTGGGCTCACACCGGAAACGATGTTTTTTTTACGTTTGTTTGAAACTGTTTTGTTTTTTAGGTAAAAGAACAATGGCGTTCAGGCAGGTGCAACCGGTTCAGGACGAGCTCGAGCTCGAAACGATGGCCGAGGTGGAATTGTCGAGACTGAAGAGACAGTACAGAATAATGGAGAACGACCGAGTCGCTTACGCCGAGGACGCGAGGCTGGAGCTTCGGAATCAGCAGAACATGATCGACCGTCTGGAAATGGAAAAGGCCGATCTGGTGCTGGCTATCAGAACTGCAAAGTCCGAGACAAACACGAAAAAGGACGAAGCGATGGACGAAAAGCTCAAGTGTTTGCTTACCAAACGCACTAAATACATCGACATGATAAAAAACGAACGGCAGCAGATAAACGAGCTTCAGGAGCAAATCGTCAAGGTAGTCGAGACGAAATTGATATTATTTATTTATTTATTTCTTTCTTTTACGAGACAAGCCTTTTTGCAACGAAAATACAGATGTAAGGGAACCGTTTCCGGTTTCCGGAACCGAAAAAGGACCAAGATTTTTTTATCGTTTCGGTGGCCGATATGTTTTTAGTAATTAATAAGTATCGTTTCAAACAGGTCACGAAAGAGGTGGCGTTACTGAAGACGAAGATCCGAACCGACTCGCAATCGAAAGAGCTGATGGTGAAGCAGAATCGGTTCGTAACGATTCTCGAAAATCGTCTGGAGGTCGCTACCAAGAGATTCAATCTCGTCGTAGCGGAGAATGCCCAGCTCAGATCGAAAATCGATAGCCTCCTGAAGGAGCGGGCGCAGTTCAATATCGTCTGGGCAAAGATGATCGGTCAGTTGAACACTGGTAAAATGATAATCAACGATCTCATCGAGCAAGCGACGATAACTTTCAATCAGCGAGACGAGGAGCTCAACAAGATTCACGCTCTTCGCGAAAGGTTCGAAAGGCCATTTTTGTAAAATATCGATAAAAAAATTCCGAAATTTATGGCCCACCGCTAAAGATTGTTATTTATTTATTCGTTTATCTCGTAGACGATCCAACGAACTATATTGCCGATGTTCGAAGAGCCAATTTTTTTATTACTTATAAAACAATTTACAAAAAAAAAAAAATGTCTCCTCAAATCGATGGACTACCGCCAGAAATTATTATTCATTTATTTGTTGTATCTCGTGAACGATTCAACAAACTAAATTGCCGATGTTCGTAGGGGAGCGAGAGACCTGAAGGGTCACACGTCGGAGATGTGCGAGCTTCAGCGAACCCTCGACAACGAGCTAAAGCTCCAAGAGTTTCTCGGGGTGAAGGGCCAGTACCGTGAAATGGCCGATCTCAACGCGAAGAAGGAAGCCGAGCGCCAGGCCAAGAGGGAGGAGATGCGGAACAAGATAGCGATTTACACGCAAATATTGAATCTCGTTAAAGAATTCACCGGTAAGCCGGACAAACGATATCCACGTCCAATTTTTAAGCTTTTTATTAATTTTTTTCCCAACTACGCTAAAAAGACCCTACTTCATGCCTGCAACGGGGGAAAAAGTTTCCCATTTCCTCCCGCTAAACCACTTTCCATCCGTATTGCAGGCAGAAATAAGCCCCCTTTTTAGCATAGTCGGGAAAAAAATAGCGTATGCCAGTCGTGCATTTTCACCTCGTGTAAATTTCTGTCCTTTCCTCCCTTCTGGCATAATATACTATTTCATCCACAGGCGAGCAAGAGATCGACAAGCTGACGAGCCACTTCATCAAACAGGAGGAAGAGAACTTCGCCCTTTTCAGTTACGTAAACGAGCTCAACGACGAGCTCGAGGGTTTGCAGTGTCGAGTGGCCCAGCTGAAGTCTGCGATCGACGAGGCACGAGCCTTGAACGTCCACCGCGGTAATCAGCAGGCCGAAACCCTCGAGAAAATATCGAGCCAGCTCGACGAACAGACGAGACTCGCCGATGCGGCGGAGGAGAGTCTCGACGAGGTGATGCGCCGATAACTCGCCCGTCCGTCGAACGACTCGCCGATCAACGATATTTTTCTTGTCATTTCAGTGCAACGACATCGTCGACAAGCTGCTGACCGGTATCGACGCACTCTTCAGAGCCGTCCGTTGCGACAATTCGCCGATTCTGGATCTGCTCGGCGACAATTCTCGCGTCACGATGAACAACGTAATGCTTTATCTCGGAATAATCGAGAAACGCATTACCGACATGTTCAACAAGGTTCACTGGATCGACAGAGGAGCAAAGTCGGAGCCGATGCGCCTCGACGAGGAGAAGAAACCGAAATTGAGAGTCGGCGCTGTTCCTCACGTCGCGCCCGTTCAACCCTGCGCCCTGTGAGTCGGCAAAATTTCCGCGGCTCAATTATTTAAATGTTCCTCCGTTCTCCGTCGTCGAGACGATCGTCGATCGGTTGCTGACGGTTCGATGAGGTTAATCGATTTAATTAATTAACGAGGTGCGTCGAGAAAGAAGAGATGCAGTACGTGTCCGAGGGCCTCGACGTACCCTTGACGAGAGACGAGGCCGTCGAGAAATTGGAAAATCGTCTCACCGACGACCACTCCGAGCTGCTTCACAACGTTTCCGGTTGTCACTTGCCGGCTGCCCGAAAAATCATGCAGAAACGCTACCAGTAGCTGGGCTGAGGTATAATTTCGTTTATTCAGACGATGAATCGACTTTTTGCCAATAATATCGAAACGATCGAGGTACTACGATTTGTCGGCTTGGCGTTCGCCCTGAGCGGTCTTTCTCGTCGCCTCCTTCGTTATCCTCTTGAGCTCGAGAATCGTGCGCTTTATGTGAGCGAGCTGATTCTCAACGTCCTCACGATCGACCTCGACGGAATATCCTTTTCTCTTGCAAAGCTGCAGATACATGTTCCAGCAGGACGATTTTATCCGAGTAAGCTCGAGATTCTTCGCGGTGGCGGTCGCTTTTATCCTCGAGACTATCGTCTCCCAACGAAGGGCCTCGGCCTTGGCGCGCTCGTATCTACCCTCGAGAGTTGACAATTTGTTGTTCAGATCGACGAGCATCTGACCCTTCGCCTCGGTCATGTGTTTCTGCCGCAACAGACAAGTACCGCTCGTTATTTTTTGCAACAAAATATAATTATTATATATTTGTTAATAACATTTATAATATTATTATTAATATTTTTAATAACTGGCGGTTATGTTAGTTCGCGCGCGCGCATGGATCGCATGTTTTTCATAGCATATGGAAATCCTTTCTATACGCTATGAAAGCGGGCAGGAGAGGGGAGGGATTTCCGCTTCTCCGAAAGAGGGGCTAAGCTGGGGCGGAGGCAAACATCCAAACCATCAAACAAATTCACAATTTTCCAAAATATATATGTATATTAGGGTGTTTCTCAAAAAGGACATTTTAAACAAAATTCGGCAACTTCTTTCTTTTTGGGTAAAACGTCGAAGGTACCGACTTTCGCGAGGTTCAACTTGAGATCGAAATCTGTACATTAAAAAGGTGGCAGGAAAAAAATTCCTTTTTTCAAACACCCTAATATATATGATATACAATTGATTGAACATTAATTGATTATAATGATATATAATCTACGTAGTAAGAAAGTTCATGTCGATTGACCACTCACACAGATGCTCACTGACACTCACAAATACACAAATGCTGTGAGCGCGCGAGCCAACACACACGCTAGTTATTATACAATTATTAAATCATAAAAAAAATTCATTTTGTTTTCTTCATGATATACTGTTTGGTAATATTGTACCATTTCCGAGCCGGCAATCTCCAGGGCTTCCAGGCTCTGATCCTGATGCTGAGCGAGATCGATTCTCGACTCAACGAGACTCTCGTATCTGTTGAAAATATCGGCGAGACTCTGAAACTCCTCGCTTTCGTTTACAACAGTTTCCAAGTAGTTCTGATACATCTTGTACTCCTTGACGTGCTTTTGCATATCGTCACGCACTCTCTTGGTGTATTCCAATTGTTTCGTGAGCTCCTCGATCTGGCAAGAAAAAACATTATCGATAAACGGCGCATCGGAGCGTACATCGTCGTTGTTATTGTTATTATTGTTATTGTTATTATACCTGCTGGTTGCATTTGGCCTGACGCTCTTTCTCTTCGCCGATTTTGTGATTCGCTCTTTCCCGCTTTTCGCTATTCTCCTTTACGAATTTATTAAATTTAACGAAAGACTGGCGCAAGAGTTCCTGCTTGTGCCCGAGCTCGGTCCACTGTTGGTCCATCATGCCCCGTTTCGTTTCCTCTTCCAGCCTTTTCGTCTCGAGCTCCATCTCGGCGAGGCACGACTCCCGACGGGACTTCGCAAGCTCCGCCGCCGGACATATCCTCGCCACGTCCCATTCCGGATACTTTCTTAAATGCCAAAGAAAAAAAAAACATTGCCGAATAAATAATAAACACGAACGATACATATTAAACGTAAATCGTTTGTCGATGTTGATTTTTTTTTATAACTTGTTCGACCATATCCCACACATCATGGAAATATTTTTTAAAGATTTCAAAAATAATTTTTTTTTCAATCACGAAAATATTTTACCAATTTATTTTTAAAAATGCGTGAATTTTTTTAATATTCTGAAAATATTTTTTTTTTCGCTCATATAAATCTTTCATTGAAATATCTCACACAGCACGGAACTGTTTTTGAATAGTTTCAGTAATATTTTTTTGCAATATTCAAAATATTTTACCAAGTATTTGAAAAAATTTGTGAAATGTTTTATAAACTTTTTTAAAATATTTTTTTGTCCACATCATATAAATCTCACATGGAAATATATTACAAGTGTTTCGTAAGATTCGAAAGATTGAAGGGTAAACCAGCCAATGAATGGACCCCTTCCATAAGAGCACGTGCATAAAAAAGTCTATTCACTGGCTTTTTCGTCTGCTTGACTCTCCATCCACTGGCCGGTTTACCCCATGTGGAACGGTGCATTTACTTAGTTCGTGAATCCTGCAGTTTCGATTGAAAATATTCCGATATGGCTCTGCCGGATTCGCCGACGATGATCGGACGTTCGCCGAGATTAGTCGTTCTCTTCACCGGAGGCATTGTCGTTCGTCTCTCGTACGATTTACGAAACTACGGAAACAAATCTGCTCGCATCTAATCTCAAGGCATGTGTGCGACTTATCGATCAAACATGCCGCCGCGCGCTGGATAATCGAAAGGAAAATAAAAGAAAACATTGACACAAAAAAAAAAGATTACCCGCGCAGTGCGTCGGTAATCCGCGCCCCGCGGTCTCCAGATGTATCCTAGTGACATTCGTCCCGTCAGGTTTTCCCCTTGCCGGTGAGGAAAAAAAAAATGGCGGACACGTTTTCGCTGCGTAGGTGTAGAGCGATGTAATTACATATTGCAAGAAAAAAACTCGACGAATGGTGTTAAACTCCATGGCAGCCGGCATGTAATTGCCGAGAGAAAAAGGACAATGGGTCGGTCCTGCGGAGAGTCGAGACTCATCCTAGTGACATTCGTCCCGTCAGGTTTTTCCCTTGCCGGTGAGGGAAAAAAAAACTAAAAAATGGCGGACACGTTTTCGCTGCGAAGGTGTAGAGCGATGTGATTATAAATTGCAAAAAAAAAAAAAAATCGTTGTATGGTATTAAACTGTATGGATGGTGGCATGTAATTCTCGAGACAAAACGGATAATGGATCGGTCCTGCGGAGAGTCGAAGTAACCGGGGACGTCTATGAGAAACGGTCCGGTCGAGCGAGAAGCGACCGATGAAATTGCTAATTGATAAGCGTTTCTGACAGCGTGTCCGCAATGGCCGATGACTCCCCCACGGTGCCCAGAAGGCGTCAATTGGTAAACAAATCAAATTTGCTAAAATTTTTTTTTCATTAAAAAATTTCACTCGATCAATGTACGATGATTAATTTTTTTTTTTTTTAATTTAAATAAATAAAACAAAACTAGCGCGAGAGGACGCGAAAGTTGTACACGGACGACTGGACGATCGGGGACGAGGAGATCGAGGGCAGACGGACCTTTCAGCTGGATGAGAAAATCGACTGCGAGAGATACGACCTCGCTAATTTCACCGGACTCTTCAGAGAGATGAGCGGCCCCGAGCTCAATCTCTCGTATCTTCAGAAGCATGGTCTCGCCATTCCTCTTCTCTTCAGGGACAAGGCCGGCCTGGGCCTCAGAGTGCCGAGCTCCAATTTTAGCGTCAACGACGTGAGGACCTGTGTCGGTGATTATCCCCCCTCCCCTTATCGTTTATTATCGATATTTAATTTATCTTAGTTTTATTTTATTCAACGGATTTCTCCATTTACACAACGACAAGAATACATTATGGACAACAGCAGCAACTGGGATCGTCGGCCCGTGTACATTACAAAAGTTACAATCTTTGAGAACCAGCGGACAGTCGGACAAACCTCGTTTATCCGACCTTTGATTAACCCAGTCTCTGTGTTGACCGCGGTGTAAGCTCTGATAACATGGAAAATTTGGATAAAACGAATGAAGCAGCACTGCGCGTGCGCAGAGTCGTCCTGTTGTCCGTGTTATCCAAGATTTCACTTATCCGATGTACACTCTCAGCACATTACCTCGGATAAACGGGGGGTCTACTGTATTATAAAATCAAAATCCTATTTAGGATTATCAACGGCTATAAAATTGAAAGAATATTTTTATAGCTACAAGTACAAAAATATTTACTTGTTCTTTAAATACGTTGAATCAAATGCCTGCGAAGTTGAAGCCTGAAAACGCATTCGTGAGTCTCACTAAACGCGAGATTGTTGAGTTTCTCGTAGTATCGATGTGGTTTACATTCTTGCGAATTGGTCGGGCGTGCATTCAGCCGTGGCACTCTGAGGTGAATTCGACTAAGAAGCGAAGAAAACTTAATAATTCCGTTACATAACGTAATAAAAAAAACACAAGTTGTTCAGTGATCTCATGGAAGCTAGGACGGAATATTCGTTATTATTATTAACATTATTGTCACGAACATTTATTATTTATTGTCATTCATTTAATTCGATCGTTGCAGGATCGAAGAGAATCTTGGACGTAATGGACGTGAATACTCAGAAGAACGAGGACATGAGCATGAAGGATTGGCAGAAGTATTACGAGGAGTCGGACAAGGATCGGTTGTTGAACGTAATATCGTTGGAATTTAGTCACACAAAGTTGGAGAATTACGTTCAGTCGCCGACCGTAGTCAGGCAGGTTGACTGGGTGGACGTCGTTTGGCCGAGGCACCTCAAAGACGCTCAGGTCGAAGCGACCAATCTATTGGAGGACATGATGTATCCGAAGGTTCAGAAGTACTGTCTTATGTCGGTGAAGGGCTGTTACACGGATTTTCACGTCGACTTCGGCGGTACGAGCGTCTGGTATCATATTTTGCGAGGCGGCAAGATATTCTGGCTGATACCACCGACAGAGAAGAATCTCGCTCTCTACCAGGAATGGGTGCTGAGCGGTAAACAGTCGGACGTGTTCTTCGGCGACATGGTCGATCGATGCGGCCGGATAAGCCTGACGGCCGGTATGACGCTCTTCATTCCTACCGGTTGGATTCACGCGGTTTACACGCCCCAGGACTCTCTAGTTTTCGGCGGTAACTTTCTTCACAGTTTCGGCATCGAGAAACAGCTGAAGGTCGCGCAGGTCGAGGAGCACACCAAAGTACCGCAAAAATTTCGATATCCGTTCTTCACCGAGATGCTATGGTGCGTCCACATGCGATTCCGCATAACGAATATCGATACACAGACATTCTCGCTGCAATGTTCGGATTTTTTTTGCAGAAATTTGTGTGCGAACATTTTTTGAAGTCATTACGGATAAAATACTGCGGATTGAAATTGATCGAATCGGTAAATTAAACGCGTTTGACAAAAACAACTCTGTTTAACTTGCTGATCGTTGATTTTAACGGGTGCTCGTATATCAAACTCGATTCCTTGGATTTTTTAAATGCCGTATATACATTTTTACGCAGAATTATTTTTTTACACTTATACATCTGTTCGAAATTTAAAAGAAAAAATTAATATGCGAACATTTTTGAAGTTTTTTCAGATGAAAGTGCGGATTGAAATTAATCGAATCGGTAAATTAAACGCTTAAGAAAAAACTCTGTTTAACATACCGATTGTTAATTTTAATGCGTACTCGCATATCAAACTTGATTCGCCGGATTGTGCGAAAAAAAACTCACATGCCATATGTAAATGTTTGCACATAATTTTTTATTTTACGCTCGTATGTCAGTAACAGTCGATTTTTTTTAATGATCGCAGGTACGTCCTGGAGAGATACGTTCACGTGCTGCTTGGCCGGAGTCACTTGGACATTCCGGAATCGCAGCGGCAACACGCGACGACACCTCCGGATATGCACTCGACGCATCTTCATCTCAGTCCGTTCGAGCTTCACGGACTGAAGTCCATTGTAATGTACCTGCACTCGTTGCCATCGACCAAGAAGAACGTACCGGAATTGATAAGAGATCCGGTCGCGTTAATTCACGACGTGCGATGTCTGGTCGAACAGCACAGACACGACAGCCCCGAGGCGGCGGTTACGGGAAATCCGATTTTGCCGCCACCGCCGGCTCTGACGATCGCCGAACGGGTAAGTGACTCAAGAACACAATTCCGCCGGCTTCGAAGTAACGACTCACTCGACTTGGATTGTCTAATCGAAAACATTGAATCTATCAGACTAGAAATGCCCGGTCTGATCTGCAGGAGCGTATCCGAACGTCGAAGAAGAATTACACGAAAATTTCGCAATCGGCCTCGAGCATTAACGACAAAGGCTCGGACGTTAAATCGAGCTTTCCACGGAGAAGACGAACTCGCTGCAAGAAATGCGAAGCGTGCACGAGAAGCGATTGCAGCGAGTGCGCTTACTGTCAGGATATGGTTAAGTTTGGCGGAAGCGGCAGGGCCAAGCAGACGTGCCTGATGCGACAGTGTCTGAGGCCGATGTTGCCAGTAACCGCGGCTTGCAAAGTATGCAGACTCGACGGTTGGGGCCAGCAGCCCAATTCGCTGATGGGTAATAATCAATAATCACGAATCCGTCAATGTAAACGGTCCGTCCAACTCGACATGATTGATCGATTAAAATCGTCGTTATTATTCACAGGAAAACCGACGCCGGGCACAGCTTCGAGTCTTATGGAGTGCTCCGTCTGCTTCGACATCGCTCATCCGGAGTGCGTCGGTGTAGATTCCCATAGTCTCGCGGTCAGCGAGGACGTCCCCAACAGTTGGGAGTGTCCGGAATGTTGCGAGAGTGGAAGAAATCTCGATTCACGACCGCGACAGGCGAAAGCTCGCGCTCGAAAGGTTTCGGTTTCGAGCGCAGCCTCGTCGGTCCCGACCACCGACTCCGAGCGGGCCGCCACACCGAGCAAGAGGCCGAGGCCAGATCCGAACGAGGTATCTATCGAAATAACTGATGCAACATCATCGCCTCTAGAGATTCTTGAAATTCTTGTAATCCTTTAAATTCTTCGACCCTTTGAAGCATACTTTTTTTGCAAGAATGAAGTTTCGAATACATCGGTTGTTTATTAATGCATTTTTGCTAAATTAAAAGAGGTGTATCACTTGTGATACATCGTGCTTCAAAGGGTTAAGGAGGTTGGAGCGCTTCACACCAGTCAAATGAGTGCTAAATTGTTTTAAGTCGTTCATACAAACTTTTACGCATCTATTGATTATAGCGGATGGTTATTTGTAATTGTAATTGGTTATTTGGAAAACATTAATTGCAATCGAGCTGGAAAAATATTAACTGGTTTGTACCAATTTTCGAAAATGTACACATTCATTCAATTTCTTCAAAACATAATCCGTAATTTTTGCTCAATTGTGATGTATTGCGGCTTATTCTCTTTCTTGAAAGATGTTCTACAATTATCCACCTAGATATTCCGTTTAAAAATCACAGCTGTTTGTTGTCATTTTTAAACGGAAAATACTATGAAATACCTCGATGGTGAATTCGTAAGAGCATCTTTCAAGGAAGCGAATGAGTCTTAATCTATCAAAATCGGGCGAATACTATGGATTATTCTTTGAAAAAAACTGAACGAATATGTACTTTTTCGAAAATTAGCACAAACCAGTTAATATTTTTTGCGAACCGTGTTTTTCCCGGTTAAAGATATTGTGCAATGCAAATAACCGTGTACTATAATCAATAAACGCGTAAAAGTTTGTACGAACGACTTCAAAAATATAGCACTCATTTGACTATCGTGAAGTGCTCCAATCTCCTTAAAAATCCTTGAATTCTGCATGCCCCTGAAAAATGCTCCAAACGTCCTAAATTTCTTGATTTGTTGTCTTTTTTCAAATCTATGCAATACTTTCAGACGTGGAACGAGCGCGAGCCGGCGGAGGGTGAGCACAGGACGGCGATGAGGAGTCAACTGGCGGTTCAGTTGACCGGCTCGAGCAGCAAGCTCCTGAAACGTGCGCACATCGTCGTGCGACCGGCACAGCTTCCGCCCGTGCAGCGTTCCGATCGTGGCGGTCAGTCTCTCGCTTACGATAAGACGGCCCTGCTGGCGATATTCGCGTACTTGAATCGTCAGGAGCTGGCGCGGTGCGCGCTCGTCTGCCGGATATGGGCGCAGTACAGCATAGAGCCGAGCCTCTGGCGGCAGCTGGACATGTCCCACGCTCACCTCACGGCCTCGCACCTCACCGGCATAGCTCGTCGTCAGCCGGAGGCTCTGTCCCTCGATTGGTCGGACGTCACCAAGCGCCAATTGGCTTGGCTTCTCGGCAGGTTGTCGTCGCTTCGGAGTCTTTCCCTTCAGGGCTGCGCCTCGTCGAATATTTCGGTTCTTCGATCGTGCGTATGTCCGCCCCTCATAAACCTCGATATCGGTCACGTCTCGGGACTCAACGACTTCAGCCTTCGGGAGATGCTCAGCCCGCCGAGCGACTCGAGACCCGGACTCATCGACAAAACCTCCCGGCTCAAGTACCTAAAGAAACTCTCGCTCGCCGGCTGCGAAGTTACCGACGTGGCTCTGAGATACGTCGCCCAGCATCTTCCCCACATCGAGTACCTCGATCTCTCGTCCTGCGGTCGGCTCACCGACGCCGGTATCGCTCAACTGACGACGGCACCCGCTCAGGCGGTCAACAATCTCGTGTCGCTCAATCTCGCGAGCTGCCGATTACTCACCGAGACGAGCCTCGATCATCTCGCAAGATGCAAAGCCCTGAAACGCCTCGATCTCCGGCACACGACTCAAGTATCGACGCAGAGCGTCATTAAATTTGCCGCTCGAAGTATACACAATCTTCACGTAACCGACGTTAAACTCGTCCAGGAGAAAAGGCCGAAGGCCCAGAGTCACGTTAAACTGTGATAACCATCCTCTCTCTCCCCTTCCCTCCCTCCCATCTCCCCTCCCCTCCGTTAGTACCTGTCGATCGTTCTTTCCCGATTTTTGTTCGTCGCACATTATCCTTAAGAGCATGTGAAAAATTCGACCCCACCCCAACCCTGCCCGTCCCCAGTTTGTATCGAAAACTGTAGTAAACCTTTTACACGGATGCTAGTAGCATCGAAGGTCAAAAGAAAAGTCTCATCGATGACACTTTTCTTTGACCTTGGATACCAGCGTCGGTGAGAAACGTTGATTACAGTTTTTGTTACCGACCGTGATATTTCACCTGCTCTCAATCCATCGCGATTCCGTTACAAGTGCAATCAGTGACGAGTCATTTTTGTGTTATCCGTTATGAAAATAAAACGGAAAGAAAAAGCTCGAACGAGACGCAAACGCGATACGATTGTTCGGGGCCTGTATCGAGAAGTATTATAACTGCCGCGCCTTCGATTAATAATAATCATCGATCGAACACGCCTTCTTATAATCGCGATTCCTCGGAGAACGCGGCTAGTTGGCTTCATTTGATGTATATTCGAACGGAATATATTTGTCCCGCATGCCCACCGTGCACGTAACCGGAGAGCCAAGATTGTTTTCGAGTTGCGCGAGTCGAAGAAACGTACAGCGCCATAAATCATTACGGTCGACGCCCTTCCGCCCACTCGACGGTCGAGAAAAAAAAGAATCATTCTAGTTTGTCCGATCGCGACGATTGTCACTCGTCTATCGAAGAAGAAAAAAAAAAAACAAAGCATCTATGTAAGTAGTATACATAATTTTCGCAAACGATATTTGCAACGAACCTCTCGGTGCGTCAAGTGCGCACGCGCAATGAGAGCTCGCTGTTGTGTACTAACGTAATAATTAATAACTGTGGTGATACGAAATGATTAAAAAAAAACGAAAATATATATAGCGTGTAAGCAATGATTTTTTAAAATTATACACAGTTTTAAGATCGCTTTAACACGACTTTGTTGCACCAGTTACAGTCGTTGCTATACTTTGTACTATACCTCACAAGAAGCAATAGGTGCTAATTTTTTTGAGAAAAAAATGAATTCGGGCCGGATGCAAAATTACCGTGTGCATCCGGCTCGACCTTGCTTTTTCCTCAAAAAAATTAGCACCCTTGAGGAAAGTTCATTACAGTTTTCATTACCGAACGCGATATTTCACTTCGCGTTACACTCATACGTCACGTGGTACATGTTTTAACTCGCCTTAAAGTGATGTGAAATATCGCCGCCGGTAACAAAAACTGCACTGAATGCCGCTTTGAGACTGCGGTCCGCCAAGGAAAAAGACAATTTCACTGAGGAATCCACAGATGCAGGGAATGACAATTTTCCTGTTCCTCGGCGGTCTGCCGTCTCAAAACGGCATTCAGTACAGTTTTTATTACCAAAATTTGGTTTATAACACATCACCTTAGCGCCACGAGAGCGGGAGAGATACCGTCTTACCCCACATCGTGAAGTGAGAAAGCACCACTGCGAGCGCCAATGACGGTATCTCTCGCTCTCGCGGCGCGGTCACGTGACTCTCCCACGGCGTTAAGGTGGAGGAAACATATTCTCTGTCGCGCTCTTTCACTTCGCCTTAAGAAATAATTAAGAAAATCAATACGACATCGCTCTTGGGAATCGTATGAAATTTGGGCGCCACTGGGCGCTCGAACGATTCGAGAACCGGCAGGGATTTTCGTCGCCGTCGGTTGGCGCCCCTTGGAAAAATTATATCTGCGTCGTATTTGAAAAGAAAAAGAGAAGCGACTAACGTACATTCGAGTAACGACGATCATCAACGGAAGCGGCAAAGATACATGGCAACGGTCTCTTGTGTTTTATTCCAAACGACGACGTTGGATAAACGTTCAAAGTTGAGCTCCGTCGGAAGACTTGGACAAGTCGAAACTTGCGCAGTGCGGACAGCGTAACATGTAAGTAACTGATACGTAACAGACGCAGGGTACACGTATAGCCGTTCGAGCTGCGCCCCAGTCCAACGTAACCCCCAAACAGCGACGCCAGTGCGACGAGCAACGAGACTGTATGTACTTAACGTTTATCGAAAAATATCTTACAATTAAACATCGAATGAGAGAGAATATCATTTCGCAAACTCGCCCGATCCTCGTGTAATATCGCTCGCGACTCTTGCCCACATTATATTCGTCGTCAATTCTCGTACGAAAAAGACTTCGCGTGCCGGCACAACGTCGGACAAAAGCCGCACGCAGGGTCGTTGACGCCCGCCCGAGATCTTCCGACGATCGATTCTATTTGTCATAACACATTCTTTTTTTTTTTTTTTTTTTTTGCTCGCATTTTCGTAGCGCCGATGCATATCGTGGTTGCGTTTCTGGTTTTTTTTTTACTGTAAAAAAAAGAAAAAAATATATATCGAAGCGCGATGAACCGGTGATTAACCCAGTTCGGCAAGAACCGAGTCCAGATCTTCCTGAAGGGACAGACTCTCCTCCCTCTGCTTCACGAGATCGTCCTTGAGCCGATCCACCTGCGCCTTCAGCAGATAGTTGCCCTTCTTCAGCGCGGCGAGGCGACCCTCGTTTTTCTTCGCTGTTGCCTGTGGAACAAAAAAGGTTTTTTATTTTTAACAAAAAAAAAAATTAAACTAAAATTCTGAACCATCCATAATATTCAATGCGAAGTTGGACGAAGCGTCACTGTAGTCGCAGCCATCGTTTACCTGTAACTTAACACGGCGCTTCTCCGGTGGATCGTCCTCGTCGTCGGAATCCCACACATCGTCCAGGTCCGAGTCGTCTGTCTCAGAGTCCTCCTCGGATTCTGATTCCTCCTCCTCCGACTCCTCCACCTCCTCGACATCCTTCTCCTCGTCGTCCTTGTCGTCGTCTTCGTCCGTGTCGCCCATCAATTTTGCCATCTTGTCTACCTCCTTCTGAAGATGCTTGAATTTCTTCTTCTCGTCTTTCAGTAATTTGTTCTGCTGCTTTATCTGCTCCTTCAGAGCGTGCCTCTCCTTCTTCGCGTTTACTGCCTTATCCCTGTTGACGAGAGAAAATTATTATTTATATTACGGTTTTCATTTTTTATTTTCATTTAGGTGAATTGAGGTAGCTACTGCTCGGAACCAAAATGTTGGACGTTTGTTAACAGTGACGGAAGATTATTTGTGTTACTGCACGGGTCGTCAATCGAGGAAACTATTCATAACGATGTTTTTTGCAAATGTGCATAGGCAAATGCAAATTTGCGTGACGATACATTTGCGTCGAGTTTTTTCAAGGAAGAATCTTTATTCTTCAATTAAGCAGGGGGTGTTACACAACATCACCTTAAGGGCATGTCATACATATGTATCGATGCTCCGATGGTAACAAATCGCTTTCCCTATTTTCTCCGTGACGGTTGATGCTTCGAACAAAATCAAATTAGGTTTTTTTAGGCAATACGGTTTTTTTAGATATACGTATGAAAACCTAATTTGCTTTTGCTCGTCGTATCAATAGTTTTGGAGAAAACAGGGAAGGCGATTTGTTACCGACTGAGTCTGTACCACATGCCCTTAAGAGCATTTGAAGCGCGTTCTCAGCGTGTCTCCCTCGCTCCGCCGAGAGCGCCACTGAAGCTATCTCTCTCGCACTGCATAGTGTTTCACATGCTCTTAAGTGTACGTGCAACAATACCCCGGTCGGTAATGAAAACTGCAATCAACTTTTCTCACGGATTCTGGCATGTACGATCAAAAGAAAAGTCATCGGAAGCGGATATCGTCTCGGCTTAAGATGAGATTTTTCTTTCGACCGTACATGTCAGAAACCGTGAGAAAAGTTGATTACAGTTTTCATTATCGACCGCGGTATCGCACACGCCCTAAACGGACTCAGCCGAACGAAAGAAAAAAGGCTCACTTGAAATTTTTGATCTTCGTCTTGAGCAATTTGAATTCCCTCTGCAATCGTTTTTCGGCCGCGGCTTCCTCGTCGTCGTCGCTGCTCTCCTCGGTCTCCTCTTCCTCCTCTTCGCTCTGATTAACTTCGGGCTTGTCCATGCTCTTCTGCGAAGCGACTCTGGCGACGTCCTTGGCGCTCGGACATCCGGCCAGGGCCATGCCTGAAAGATCGTACCACGATGCGTCCGCGCTCTCGTCCGGAAACAGCACTATCGGCTCTGACTCTATGCTTTGCCAATATTCTGCGAGCGCGTTTTTAGCAAAGAAATAGAGAAAAAAAGAAGCATTGAAGCGTCAGTCGAAGCAAGCATTAGTGTGCAAAAGAAGGACGCTACATCTATATATACTGTATATTATAAATGAAATATTAGTTGCGTGTGTTACGAAAATTTCGGGTATACGAAAAAAAAGTTTGTACATTTTTGAATGAAAACTTCTCGTCTAGAAATACCTGCAAGTTTTTTTGTTTGTAAATTTTACAATTTGTTTTCACGTAAAAGTATTATTTACTTAGAAAAAAATAATTGTAAAAGTAACAAGAGAAATTAGTGTCGAAAGCTTCGGCTGAAATGTAGAAACCTGTTTTACCGTGTAAGCGAGTACAATTCAAGAAGCTCGATAGATCGTGGAGTGGAGAGGAAGTGAATTAAGAACTGACCAGCCTTCATGCGTCTCTCGAGAGCGGCGTACATCCTCTTTATATCCTCCAGCTCGTTTTTCGTCTTGTCTCTCTCCTCCGCGACCCGGGCGTACTCGCTCTCCAATCTCTCGGCGTCCTTCCTCGCCTGTTCTGCCTCTTTTCTGAGCGACTCTGCCAGCTTCTCGTCCTGCTGCTTGTGCTCGTCGTGCTGTTTCACGTCCTTCTGCGACTTGTTCCTCTCGACTTCGACTTCCAGGTTGAGAATCCTAGCCTGCATTTTTCAATCGTCAATCGATTACTCGTTTGTGGAAATTCTTCCACACGGTGTCTAATGTGGATTCGGAATCGAGGATTCAAGGACTTTTCAAGTTCTTAAAAATTATCGACGCCAAGGAAAAATTTACACACTTCCAGGACTTTACAGGGACTCGTGAAAAATCAAGAACCTTTCAAGGGCACGCAAAAATCGAGGATTTTTCAAAGATACACGAAGGGCAAAGACATTTCAAGGACAGGCGAAAGCCGCGGACTTTTCAAGGGCACGCAAAAATCAAGGATTTTTCAAAGATACACGAAGGTCAAGGACGCTTCAAGGACACCGTCCCGAAGTTCAAAGGCTTTTCAACAACTCCAAAGTTTCAACGGACCGCAAGACAAGATGGCGTCGTATCGCCGACGACAAAGCTCACCTGTAACCTCTTGTTGTCCCTCTCGAGTGCCTCTTTGTTTCTCAATTCGATAGCGAGCATCTGTTTCGTGCTTTGCAAGTCGTCGCGCACAGCGTCGATGTCGTCCATCTCGTCGGGCACGACCTCGTCGACCGGTGCCTTTTCTGCCTTCTGCATTTGTTCCTCTATCGTCAATTGCCGCCGGAATTTTCTTAGACCCTCGAGAACCGGTCTCGAACGATCGTTCGTCTTCACGCTCTTCAATTTAACTCCCGAAACAATTTGTTGCAACAGCTGGTTGTGCATGTTAGATTTTTCCGACTCGTAAACAAAGTGCGCATTGCCTGCAATTACGATGTGTAAACTGTAACGAATTATTATATACTATATATAATAATAATAATAACATATGTGCGTATGTGTGTACTTAATCGTTGTATTCGTACCTGCAGGATCGGCGGTTACTTTGTTGACCCTCTCAATGAGCGGCGAACTTCTGTCGTTGCACTGGACGTGCTTGAGCTTTCGGCCGCTCTCGACTTCCTTCATCATGCAGGCCCAGTCGGGACGCTTTCTCGGTCTCGATTTCAACATCTCCAGTGTCTTCTGTTGGGTGTCGGTCAGCGGCGTGAGATCCTTGATAATGGTTCGACCAGGCGGAGGCGGAGGTGGCCTCGGTGGCGGCGGAGGCGGTATTGCGGCCCTCGAGGAGCTCTTCGACAGTGTCGGCGCACCTGGGGAATCATTGACAGTAGAACGGCCGAGGGACTCGAGAGTTCGCGAGAGAAAAAAAAGAAAAAAAGACAAACAGGGTCAGAGACACCGATTAACAAACCGGTAGCGACCGACGCGGGAACGTCTCAATGGGAACGCGACACGATCAAAATAGCCCCAAACTGTGCGATCTATAGGATCAATCGTCGGCGCGCGACGAAGAATCGTTACTCGATCGAATCGTCGCACCGCGCCGATACGCATCACACTCGGCGGCTCTGTCCGACCCGTGCTAATATTTGGGTTATCATTGTAAGCTCGAACACTTACATGACCGACGGTAACGAGGTCGAACGGTTATCAAGGATATTTTGCTCAACGCGTTTCTATTCGATCGCTGTAAACCTTTGCCATACTGAAAAAAAAAATTCGCTCGCGGGCTGCCAAAGAAAAAAAAAATGTATTCCTATTCTACTTTAGATTTTTGCAATTCCATATGACATTGAAACAACGACGGCAAGACGGTCGAGGTGACACGTTATCGTTTCAATCCTGTACGGAATTGTCAGAGTTGAAAGCAAAATTGAAACAACAATTTTTTTCTCTGGCAACCGGCAAGCGAAATTCAAAAAACCTGCCAGAGCACAGAGCATACACTTTAAAAAAAATTCGCATGAAATTTAATGTACCGGACCGGAAGTTTTGATGCAAAAAACTGGTATACTAAATTTCATGTACAATTGTCATGAACAATAAATGTTCAGTGTACTAAAAACATTGTCAACACTTTATTTTTTATTAATGTACTTTAATTTCGATGAAAAAGTATATCAATTTTTCATCGCAATTGTACATTAAATTTAATGTACCAGTTTTTGCATAAAAACTTCCATTCCGGTCCATTACAATTACAATTACATTTACAATTTTTTTTCACAGTGATACTATCAGACAGATCGTCTCCAAATTTCAAGGAGATTCACAGTTTAGTTTCTGACATAAATCCAACAAACGAAAGACTTTATTGCTGTTTAGCCGCTCGCTTTGTCCGCGTTTCTCACTCGCACACTGGGGAACGCGTTCGGCGGTTCCTCCCGTGACTTCGGCACGAGTATCCTTTGGCCGAATGGTCGTGAGGTCGAGTGGTCAACCACTCGACGATTGTTGAGCCATTCGAGTTTACAGCCGTACAACGATCGTTGGGATTTACAACCGTTCGACCTCGGGTTGGTCGCGCGACCCAATATTCAGCCGAAGATGCGTCCAGCATCTTCGGATCGAGCTGGGATCGATGGCATTCGAGGTACTCTTACCTGTGGTACTCTCGCTTTTGGAGATGGCTGTTTTGTCGCTCCGCGATTTCGACCTCTCTACTCGAACTTGCCGCTCGAGCTGCGGTCTCTGCGAGGCCGTCTCGGCTCGTCCATTTTCACCCGATTTTTCCAAAGCCTTCGCCGAAGCCACATCTTTTCCGCTACCGCCGCTGATCGGCTCTCTCTTTGGTTGCGACGGGATTATCGTTATTTTACTCTGTTTGCGTGTCTGCGCCTGCGGCTCGACCGCTGCTGGCTGGGGTGACATCGTTTCCGCAGGCTTCGGTACGCTCTATGAATCATTGAAACAAACAGAAAATTTGTTTAACTAAACGCTATTTTTTTTTATTAAAAAAAAAAAATTATTTCGCACTGACTATCCAATACCATTCGCGATCGTCCATGACCTTAATAGTTTGCGCGCTTCGATCTCAATAGAAGCGCGGAAGCGCGCTTTCGACAGTTCGATCTCAATAGCTATCGGGCCTTCGCACTTATGCTGAAACTACACTTTTACAAATTTTGTATCGATTCAATTCACTGGGCAATTGAAACTCGCTGTGATCTCGTCGATCTGTTAATCACCGGGTGAGCGTAATATTTTTTTTGCGTTTTTTTTTTCTGTCGTAAACGATAGCCTCGTCTACGCTCGACCGCCGCGCCGTTCGGTGCGGAAGCGAAGACTAATTGAAAAAAAGCTCCAAACTTTCTTTTGCGACGGTGACGAGTGACGAGTCACCGGGTAGGCGACGGGGCGCGGGGAACGCGGAGGGAATGCCTTTGGCAAGTCTCGGCCAGTTGTACGTCTTTAAATAATCCGCGTGCCGGCGATAGATAGAGTCCCATCGCGATCGATCGACAAATCGTTAATGCACATATATTTTTTTTATTTTTATTTTTTCTACCGACGATACTTGTATAAAAAAAAATTAAAGAAGCCAAAATGGGAAATTGATTGATCGTCAAAAAAAAAAAAAAAAACTGCCCGTTCGCCGTCGGATCATTATTCCAGCGTCATCTCGAGTTTCCTACCGTTCTGATACATTGCACATTCGGTAAATTCTATTTCTGGCACCGCCGAACCACGTTTTAACGCTGCGAGCGCGATCGCATGACGGTGAAAACTTGTTAAAGATATTAACAAAAGATGACTCATTCATATACGCTTTCAAGCTCGTTAAATAATATTTCGTGACCATTGGACTAGTTTTAATTCTCGACTTTAACGACTTACACATGTGTCGCGAGTGGAAGAGACTATAGTTTGATATTATTCCTGCTAAATAATTTCCGGTACAATATCATTTTCAAACTCGTATACGTTTTCAGTTTTGCCGATGAAAACTTGTCAAATTTACAAGTTTGACAAAATATAACTCATTCGTTTATGCTTTAGAGCTCGTCAAATCATATTTTATGCCTATCGGAGTAATTCGACTTTTCGACTCAAACGTACATGCGCGTGCATCGAGAGTGGCAGACAGCAGTTTGGGATTATTCCAGACAAATAATTTCCGGTATAATATTATTTTCCAAGTATAAGTTTTGGGTTCTACCGGCTCCGAATGCATTCTTCTATTTTTGATACCGCGGTGTCACGCGTTAACGCAGTGAACGCGATTGCATGACGGTGAAAACTTGTTAAAAGATTGACACAAAAATAACTCATTCATTTTCGCTTTCAAGCTCCTTAAATAATATTTCATGCCTATCGGAGTAATTTTACTCCTCGACTTTAACGTACATGTGCATGTACCGACATTGGCTGATTATAGTTCGAGATTATTCCAACCAAATAATTTTCGCTATAATATTATTTTCAATGTATCATAAGTTTTGACTTTTTCCGGCTCCAAATGCATTCGCGGGAGCGCGAAAGGCAGAGACAGAGAGAGGTGCGAGACGGAAGACGCAGCTGCCTACGAGACACATTTGAAATAGACGGCTGTCTTGAAATAATCATGACCCAAAGGTTTATATACGAGCCCACTTTCACGACGTATCTTTAAACTCCCGACGCATCTCTCTCCAGCAACGAAACTTGACAATTATCTTTCCGAATAGTTTTAATCTAATATAAAAAAAAAAAATGATGAAAACGTTTATAATTTTGTTTTCTCGTTCTCCCGTCCGTTCAGACTATTCGAACGAGCTACTTAATCAGCATTTGTGACGCTGGAAAAAAAATACATATATACATACATATATTCGTCCCTCACTGAAATCAATATTTTGCCATTAAATTTTGTGTCCCTTTGACAATTTGACGTTTTTACGGAAATTAACTAACGGAGAGGCGTCGAGTGGTTATCGAAAAAAAAAAAAAAAAAAATCTATTCCCGACACGTGGCAGTGTGCCAAGTCGATCGAGGAGTCTATCCTTCGTTGTTTGGGTGGTAACGCGTGCTGTTGTTTTTCCACCGTAAAGCGGATGTGCGTTCTCTCGCAAGGTGAAGCTTTATATTTGCCTGCCGAGAATGAATCGACGTATTTTCCCAATGTGAACGAGGTTTCGACGATCGAATATACAAGATTACGAAGTGGAAAAAAAAAAGTCGGCCCTACTCGCGTTAGCTTCCTTAAGAGAAAAAATAAAAAAACATCGATATGTCTTCCGAGGAGCATTATCAAGGTTAATAATTTAAAAAAAATTATTTACTTTCAGTGTGACCTTGGTGAAGGCTGGTGCGTCGTCGGAAGTCGTTTTGGAGTCCCGTCGGGAGTTGAGAGTCCACGGAGCCGTGGGCATTGGCAACGGATTTGGTCCATCCTTGACCCACGGCGGTCTGAAAGTCGTCCTCTGGGGTTGCTGACCGCCTGCTCCCGGCATCTTTCCGAGCTCTTTCCCTCGGCTTTTATCCTCTCTGTTCCGGCCTCGCTACGTCCCTCTGTTTCGCCACCCTCGGCTCTATACCGATCTCACCTTATATCCAACTATTTTACCGCCGATGGAATCGATCTCTCGATCGCCCGAAAGAATTCCTCAACCGAAAAAAAAAAATCGATATCTCGGACGCCCGAAAGTATTCTTCTTCAATCGAAGAAATCGATCTCTCGATTGCCCCAAAAATATTCTTATTCCTCCTTCGCCCCCGCTCCGGCTCTTCGATGTACAAACTCTTGCGAACTCCGAGCCGACGATTATCCCGAAATTGCGCGATTCGCTTCCTCAACGATCGACACTGCGAATGTCGACTCGATCGTCCTCTGCCCCTTACTCAAAATACCATTTTTTTTTTTTTTGCTGTTTCACTTGTGCGCCGATTTCGAAAAATAATTTTCCTCCTATATCACTTTTCAGATCCGTTACCAGTTTCTAGCGCGGAGTGGGATCGTTGAAAGCGCTCGACGTCGTCGTCGGTTCACTGGCTACGGTAGTTTTGCGGAGTTTCCGGAAATCGTCTTTTCCCCCGGACTCGTGGGCAAAAAGATGAGGGGGAGAGAGAGAGAAATATCGTCCGAAACGTTGGCCGGGGCCGTGACTGCTCGGCCACGCATCCCCTCTACTCGCCCTCTCCTCTTCGTCGCATATGTATCGGTCTTAACACTCGGCCACCCAAAAACTTGATATTTTTGGCCGGCGACGTCACGAGTGCCGAGAGAACGAAAATAGCCACCGGTCTCTTCTAGGACGCCGCGGTTCTACTTCGCTCGCGACGACACGTCGTTTCTATCCAACGACGCATTCCTCATCTTCCACCCTCCTTTCACCCTCCACGCTCCATCTACCTCATCTATTTTTTTCCCCTTCTTTTTTCGCCAACTAGATGCTTCTTTTCTTGGCCGCGATGCAATGTTTACAATGCGTCGGTTCTCGATTACGCGAAGGCACGCGCGCGACCGTGAGACGAACCTTGATCGATCCGCGATTTAATTCGCTCCGCTCGTCGTTTCAATTTCTAAGAAAAAAAAAATCCTTCATAATATAGACTCTGATCGTTTCGTTGATTTTATTTTTAAAAAATTGTTTCAGGATAGGAAGATTCCGCGAGAGACAATATCAACTGAACGCCCAGAGACGCAACGAAGCTTCAACGAAGTTCGAGCACTACCGCGAGGTCGCGAAGTACTTTGAGCGGGAGTGTGGCAAGGCCGATCAGTTCAACGCTTGGAACGTCCAGGAGGCGAAGGGTTCGCGTTGTCCGGAGGCTCGAAGGAGAAGCGATTCGCTCGAGTCGCGAAGAGAAAAGCTCAGGGAGTTGTTGAGCAGCGAGAAGCGAGTTTACGCGCGGGAGTGCGATCAGCTCGAGTGCCGTCGAGCGCCGAGAGTCGATTTCTCCTTGTCGGGATTCAGAGACAGACTGAAGGAGAATCGAGCCGAGGAGAGTCTCTACAGGCCGACAGCTTGCAAAAGAATTCAATCGTACTTGTACGGAGCGTACGGTACTCGAAAGGACTCGCGTCCGGCACTGAGGGAGTTCAACGGTAACGGGAAGGAGGGAAACTCGTCGAGAACGAACGTCGAGAAGATGAACGCGCGGGAGGAGAACGGCGATCTGTGGGAGAAGAAGAGCGAGGCTTCGGAGGATGGCGTCGCGGACGATCGTGAGACCGCCGAGCAGGACGGTTACAACAAGAGAATGGCGGAGTACAAGGAGAACTCGAGGAGCGCGAGAGCCTCGAATCTTTACGGCGACGAGCCCGAGGCGGGCAGGTCTGCGAGGAGCGCCGCAAGCTCGAACAGACCGGCCGCCGGTCTGAGCACGGATTCGAGCGACCATCGGCCCCACACTAGGAGCCTTCACGATTCACATTTTATCATTGGAAATCAGGTTCACCTGCAGGAGGAGGACGGCAATCACAAGGAGCCGAATCAGAGATTCAACGATCGTTATGCGAACCGTAGTCTCGAGGCGACGAACGTCGGCGAGACGGCGGCGCACTCGATGGAGGACGAGGAGGAGGATCGTGAAAACGCCGAGGCCGATAACGAGATCGCGGACGAGGGCGCCGACGAGTCTGACCAGGCCATGGTTACTTTGAAGAACATGTCGATACCCGACGGCGAGAACGATTATCACGACAACGAGCGGAAAGACGAGGAAGGCGATTCATTGCCGATGAAGGACAACGCCTCGGAGGGTTCGCAGGATCAGCAAGAACAGCAAGAGGCGAACGAAGCCGCCTCCGAGTTGGAGAGAAACGAGCAGCACGACATCGATGTCGAAGTCGGGGCCAAAGCCTCCGCCGGTAGGTCCGATCATCGTCACTTCGAGTGCCAGAAGAGCCTCCCGTGGATGCGCATGGTACCCGGCGAAAAGAATCTCTCCGAACAGATGTTTCTCTATCTGACGCACAACGAGCTCAAAGGGCAAATTCAGGATCTCGAGAAACGCGAGAATCAGGCGGCCGCCAAACATCAGTGGGGCGAGGCTCTGCGACTCAGGGACATGAGAAATCGGCTCGATCTAGCCCGCGAGAGAAATCTTTACAGACGAGAGGATCTTCTGCTCGATCCGGCGGTTAAGAAATTGGGAATGGCCAACATCGAGGCGAGAAGCAAATTGCTTAAGGAACGAGAAATTCTTTGCTCCAATTCGTCGATGTACAGGTAACGGAATTGTCAATGTCTTCTTTTTTTTTCTTCTTCGTAGAGGCAGCAATGTTTTCGTTTAAAGAAAGATACATATATCGAGATTTTAATGTCAGATTACTTGAAATAGTCTAAAACTCCGAAATGTGCGATTTTTAGCTGGCATCTGGATGCATGTGTGTGAGAGACTTACATATTTTAAGGATGTTTCACACGTACATTCCTAGTCAAAAGTGAGATTCAGTGAGAATTCGAACACTTCCTAATAGTATAAAAATCTGAAAAAAAAAATCAACTGTATTAAAGGTGCCAACAACATTCATTTTGCGGGATTCTACGTGCATGCTACAGGAAATAGTACCTTACTAACTAACAGGAAATAGTACATATTTATTTCATTGTGTGCGTAAAACCCCCAGTTTCACACCTCGGGAAGTTAAGGAGACGTTTTATCGCACGAGTATCGTACCAAATTTAACTTCCCGAGGTGTGAAAATATAATACCACGATCAAAAGACCTTTGGTATCGAATTTGCCTGAAGTCTATGCAAGCGATCAGTGCACACCGATTACAGTGCAGATCGATTATTTATCTATCCATTCTATCGTTTTTTTTTCCTTTCTGTCGATTATTCAGCGAGGAGGCCAAGTCGACGTGGAGCAAGTGGCTCGTCGAGGATGAGAAAACCGTCTCCGAGGATGCCCGCTTGCAGCGAGAGGAGTTGATGAAACAGCTCGAGGAAACCTGGCGCTCCCTGGCAGTGGATGACAAACAGAGGATCTCCGATTCCTTTAACAAAAACCTTATCGAGACCGTCATCCGTCAAAATAACGAGCAATCGCAAAACCGTAGATATCTTCATTATTGATTCGATGCTTTACGGGAAAAAAAAATGCAGAGTTCCATTTCTTCGTGCCTGTAACTCGGAGAGAGAAAGAGAAAGACAGCTTCGATCAGAACAAAAACTCTGCACTGCTGCCATAACTGTTGACACACGTGCTTTGTACCGATGGTACGATATTTATCCATGCATTTTTTCACGCAAGTAACGAGGGGGGGAGGGGGAGGAAGGGGAGAAAGGAATGTTTTATTGCTTGTGCATTATTACGAAACTTGTCAGGAGTTTATCAAAGTTATATGTATTTCATCCATGACGGAGCCATCTGCAGTTAATTTAATTCTTATATGTGATGCGCTACTTGTGCAACAATCTTACGCGTCTTTGTTCACTGCTGAGCCTCGTCGGAAAGTTTAATACGCACGAATCGATGCATTTATATTATTCCGGCCGTTTTCATTCGTACATCCATAAATGAAAAAGCTTCAACCGGCGAGTCATTAATTGCATTAGTATTTGAGCCCTGAATCATCGAATCGTCATATTAATTAATCACTATCGTAACGCAAGGCTTTCTAAAACGTTGTGTTGTAAGACTGTCGTTAATGCGAAACAATAAAAATTAATTGAAATAAAGCGTGAAATCGGCCCACGATCTTTATCCGAATAGGATACATTACCAACATTACCGGCAAAGTCCGATAGAAGCTGGTACTTAAGGCCATGCGAGAGATGTACCACATGACGTATAAGTGCGGGAGAGTTAGATGCGTTGTTCGAATCGATGCCATTTAGAATCGGTTGACGTTTCGGATAAAACGGAAGCATCATCGGACGCGGTATTAAATTGTACATCCGCTAATGCTTTGCTTTTTCCCGAAAAGTCTACGGTCTTTGAATTGCATTCATTACAGATTGTGGTTACCGACTAAGTCGTTTCACATGTCCTTAAAAAATAGATGTACGAGCAAAGTTACCGACGGTCGGTAAGTGCTCGCTAGTGTAGCTCGACGTCACAGGTAGCAGTTTATTACGAAGCTTTCCAGAAGTCTATCAAAGTTACATGTATTTTATCCGTGTCCACAATCTTGACCTGAAGCTTGCAACCGCGTCGCTCTCCTCTTCCACACTCTTCTTTTCGTCTGTTTCCTACATTGCGGCAATGCTAACCATAGCGAATTTTTTTTTTTTTCTGACGTGAACAATTTTGGGTAAGCTTCGCCGAATGAAAAATCGTCGGGAAGTCGTGCCGCAAAACGGAGCTTGGAGCCGTGCACAGAAATGAGGAATCTCCCTCCTATCGCCACCTATGGACGGCATGCGTCTCTTCGTACCTAGATCCGGTGGGCGGGGGGGTAAAATCGAAAAATTGGATAGACGAAAAATTCGTGTACGAGCAAACTTACCGAGTGTCAGTAAGTGTACGGTGGTATAGCTCTAGCTCACAGGTGGCGCCACTGACAGGACGCTCCACTCTCATACGGTACCGCTCGGTACGAGAGAAATAATGTACATTTGTTAATTTCGCTCGGTTCTTCTTTCAAGGTGGGAACAAGAATCTCGTCGGTTCGCATATAATCGTAACATTCGATGAGATAACAATCGTAGCTGCGCGGGATGCGTCGCTTATTGTTCATGAAACATCAGGTTCCAGGCTCCCGCGCCGACGTTACTCGGGTTACCCGCTCGCCGGCTTCTCTCCATTCTACCCTTCCATCTCCATCTCTCGTTCCTCCTACCCCGCCCACTCGCGCCTACCGACTCGCGCTTTCTTTTATTTTTGTCTCCGTCTTTTTTTTTTCTCCACTTATTTTTTTCTTCGCGACGAGGGTGCGGTGGGCTCGAAGCGCGTTTAATTAACATAGCTGGCGTAGCTGCATCCCTCATCTCGGGCGCGAGTTTCGGGCTGCAGCGGTAGCCGCGGCATCAACATGCGGCAGTGGAGCTTCACGGGTCATTGCGCCGCCATCTCTCTGGCTACCTAATATACACGGTGGTAAGTGTACCCCCCCCCCCCCTCCCCCCCTCCGCGCCTTTACCCCTCAAGAGGAAGCACGCACGTTGCGTTTCCTGCAACTACGTATTATTAGTATTAGCCATTAGCACAAGCTGATCTCCAAATAAGCTTCATTCTCCTCTCGCCGAAGGAAATGTAAGATGCGTACAGGATAAATGTATCGTCGGACGCTCGCCCCGGCGCACCGGTAACTGGCCGCCACGTTTTCGGAAAATAACATCACTGTACTAGTGCCAAATAGTTATTTGTATGACAAGGGCGTAGAAAGGAAGTTTTTTACGAGTGCGGTATTCACACGTGTCAGAACTCCCTTTTCTTCGGGAATGCCATTCACATAATTTTTCCTAACAAATTCACGAAAATCACGCTTTCCGTTCCCGTGAAGAGTGCGTAGGAAGGCGCTTTACAAAAGACCAGATAGGGTTTGTGCGCATGCGCAGTATTCTTCCCGCACGCGATCGCGAAAAAGTGCCTTTCTGCGGACACTTCATTGGAACGGAAAGCGGGATTTTACGTGCATGCGTAAAATCCGAAGGCGAGTGTGGCAATCGCACGAGTAAACGATAGTACATTACTCCGAGAGGGCGAAAAACGTTTTTCTAACGAGTGTGAGTTCGCAGCACGAGCCGAAGGCGAGTGATGTAATAACACGAGTTAGGAAAAGTGTTTCGCACGAGGGATGTACGAAATGTTTCGTCACAACTCCGGCACCGAGCGATGAAAAAACTTCTTCGCACGAGTATCGGACGAAGCTTTACTGCGCAATGCGTGAAAATGGGAAATGAAAATTGCGTGAAATTTCCGCGTAAAATTGCCGTTCTCGCACCGAGTGACACAGAGGCACTTTTTCGCATCGCGTACGAGGAAAATACTGCGCATGCGTACAAACGCAATATGGTCTTTTTTTCCTGCACTATTGCGAGAAAGCGTCTTTCTGCGCACGCTTCGCAAAAACGAAAGGCTTGATTTTCATGAATTTGTTAGGAAAAATGGTGCGAATGGCAAGGGCGTAAAAAGGGGAGTCCTGACTCGTGCAACTTTCGCACTCGTCGAGAACTCCCTTTCGACGCCCTTGCCACACAAACAACGATTTTCGCGGACAAAGATACCCGACAAATAAATACATCGCGAGCCGGTTATTATTATACGATACGCTGCGTCTATCCGAGCTAGCTTTGAGATCGTGTTTTATAATTTTTCGTATCGACGTGCGGACGAAGCATGAAATATGTATATCGAGAGGTCTCGGGAGGATCGGCGGAGCCCCCAACCTTCTCGTTCCTCGCGAAACGAGTCGTTCTTTGTTTTTCTTTTCGCCAATTTTATCGACCCTTCGCGGGTGTAACGTGCAGCATCGCCCGGAACGGGAGTGAGATGAATTTTGATCTATCGTTTCTAGGTAGCCCGGCCGCAGCGAACGAGCCGGCCACCGGATTATTTAATTCCTTAATAGCCCGACGCATGCCCACAAGTAACGTTTTCTCGAACGGGTTCAGCGAAACTCCGGATCGGGCCGACTCGCTTAGGCCGGATTAATTGTATCAATTATCGAAGACCCGACAATACAAGCGTATCGCATTTGTGTTCGGAAAGAAAAGAAAAAACGTCGAAGCAATTGATCCGGATTTTTTTTTGGGTCGGACACTCGTTGTTTGCGGAAAAAATTATGAGGTCGAGAGCGAAGTTCGCTGACGCTGCTCGTTTGCGTTTTTCGCGTGTAGCGTACAAGATGAAACAATAATGTAGATGAACCTGAAGATACTTGCATGGCATCGAATTTTATCTTTGGCACGTCTCTGACAACGCACGGCTTTGGGCGGAAAAAAAATTGTTCGCTTGCAGAATTTTGTTCTCTAAGAGTCGAATTTTAAGACGTTAGTTCGAACTTAAGTCGCTCTTGAGCGCGAACTTAAAATCTTAAGTTCGAGCTCAAGAGTGATCTTAAGACAAAGATTGAAGATTGGCCCGAACTTCATTGCGTGCTTATGATCCGTCTTAAGCTCGAACTTAGGATCAAACGTCAGTTCGAACTTTCGTACTTAAGTCTGATCTTAAGTTCGAACTTAACTTGAATTCGACCCAGCCGGATAAGCGCCACAAAAACGACCCAGTTGGTGCAATATTTGCGACGTGTGCCGCGCATGTCGCGAATATTGCGCCACATTGGGTCCATTTCGTGGTGCTTGTCTGTCCAGAAAACTTAAGATCGAATTTGAATCAAATTTCTGTTCAGACTTATGTTCGAACTTATGATCAAATTTAAGCACGATTTCAAGTTCGAATCGAGGTTCGATCTCAAGAGCTATCTTCAGTTCAAATTAACGTCTCAAAATTTAACCTTGAGAGAAGTTCCCTAAGCGAAGTTTGTGCGAAGCTAAACGCAGCCTTTGCAACTTTATAAAATTTAGTCTCGTGCACACATCTGGCCGATCATTAATGGAGTCTCTGTGTGCGAAAACAAAGAATAGCGTTGACCGCAAACTCGTCGCATCGATATACAAGCGTTGTCACATTTATCGTAGGATCTATCGTGGAATCTAAAGCATTAAAAAAAATAAAAAAAAATCTATGTTTTGCTATCGGACGCGTGTCGAGCGCACAAATTACCGTGAAATCCACGAGGGTGCGCATTCGGGGTCAGCACGAACGGCACGCAGCAACGGCAACGTTTGGGCATCGTGGCTTGGCGACGAAAAGCTTAATATAATCAGGCCCAATTAGTGTGCGAGGGGCGATGAAGCGAAAAATCGGAGAACGTGAGCGCGGCCACGAAAGACGGTTCTTTTTTCTCTCACGCTCCAGGAACTATGCACAGCGCTCCTTGGCCATATGCGGTGTGTGTTAATTGCTTCCCTCTTCGGAAGCCCAATCGGGATTTCCGTGAACCTCTTCTACAGCTGGCACGTTATACCGGGGCGTAATGTCACCAATGAACGAACGGTCGAGCGGACGACGAAATATTAGGAACGCGACATTTTTTTTTTTTTATGCACGCTTCTTAACGGAGGTGTTAATTGCTGCTGATTGTTCGCTCGCTGGTCTGTCTAGGCTACACTGTAATAAAAAATTGTAAATTTTTACCCATTGCGTCACGGCAGGACATAGAAGGTGGGACACCTTCTTTCGCTTAGTTTTCAATTTTTTGAATCAATTTCTTAACATGAACTACCGAGGTTTTGCTTTTATACTGTCAATATATATGGCTCAAAGGGTTGATGCACCGAACTGGAAGTTTTTATGCAAAAACTGTTACATTCAATTTGGTGTAGCATTGAAATTAACGTAAACCATTGGTATTGAAATTTTTTTTTTTATAGTAAAAGTAAAGTAAATCATTAAAATTAATTTTTTTCAATGTTTTTTTAACGTACTGAACATTAATTTGTAATCACGATTGCACATTAAATTTAATATACCAGTTTATTCATGAAAACTTTCGCCACCAGTGCATTGCATTTCGTACGAATTTTTTTACAGTGTATTTAGTCAAAATACGCCTGTCGTCGTCAGTCGCTCGTGCGCTTCGACGTTACAGTCGACCGGTATGTTTCGCGGAGACGAATAGGGCAAAGACATTTTCATTATACATTGTAATTGTAAGTGCGAGGATATTCTCGGTCGGCTATTTATGTTACGCGTGTACGCGACACACGGGACCAGAGCCATTCCGTCGAGAGGGGATATTTCGGCGCTGGTCTTCCGGAACGCGAATGCCATATCAGCCTTCGTTCAAACTCAAACCCGACACTGCTAATTACCGAAAAAAAAAAAAAAAATCTTTCGTTTTCGGATCTACAGCCAACCAGCCAACGAACAAATAGGCAACAAGCTTTCCCATTATTTCGATATATCTCAACTCGCGGATTTCTTTTTATGTAGAACCAAAAAAACAAAAAAACTAAAAAGTACCTCGCGCCGCGAATATGCAGATTGAGCAGGAGCTTTATTTTTACCTCACAATTCAAATTGCAAATGTACATAAAAAAATTTTCAGTCTGTTAAAGTATATAAATTATAGTAAAATAATAGAATGGATGGTGCGTATATATACATGTGTACATGTATATACATACATATACGCATATGCATATACATATATATATATATGTGTGTGTGTATATATGTTGGTGCCGCTGAGAGTATATCGGGCGCGAGCGCGAGTTCTTGTACGTGTTGGCGCGTATACATTTATATAGGTATACCCCTGTCTATAGGTACCAAATGGTAAATGAGAGGGTAGACGCCAGGTCCGGACGCCCGGAGCTAGCGGCGCGACCCAAAGCTCCGCGTCTACCGCGGGCTGTATATGAGCCTCGCGCGCATATACAAGGTGTCCCGACAGTATATCCGAGAAAAAAATTTATAATTCGCCAGCCCTCGAACAAATTTCATCTTTTGACCCACAGACGGTGACAATGACGGTGAAAAACTGGAAGCCTCGGATTCACCGTTGGACGCACGCGATACCGCGTGTTCCTCGAGTACTGGCAAACAAGATTAATCACATGCGGGCTTCGCGAATAAATACGACATGTTCGAGGCTTCCCATTCACTTTTCGGAAGGACTCGGGCGTGTCATTTCGATTGAAAAAGAAGGCTTCGTCGGACGCAGAGTTCGGTGCTGTTACCAGTCGCTCAGGTTTCTCCGTGCCTAGTATCGCATCGTTGAATTGCAAAAAATATATATATATACATACATAAATGTATGGGAATTTTTTTTTTGTTGAAACAAAAAAAATGTTCGGAAAAATCTGAAAAAATTTCCAAAAACGCTTTGTTGCATATAATTATGACTTTTGGTTAATTCAACAATTTTTTTTCTCGGTGTGTATTACATAAGTATACAAATAGCACGAGTCACGAGTAGCATGTAACTGTCAATTTGTATTATACGCATTTGTACAATAATATCGAGGCAAGCTGATGACGTCAGCGGATACGATGAAAGCTGCCCCGTTATCTCGTTAAATCGCTCGGTGAACAGTCGTTCTAATGAACAATTCCGCTTTCTTCCATTCGATTTTGAACTTGCGCTACTTGCCTACAACGTATACTTCGCGACGAGCGACGGGAGTTCCTCGTTGTACTTATAACTTTCACCGTTTAGACGTAGTACTCGTAATCGGCATCGCTGTTCGATCACCCGCGGTATTCGATAAATTGCTCGTTGACGAATTTTCTAATAATACTCTTTGCTCTTTAAATCTATTAAACTGTATACTACTAAATGTTTTCCATCGAGAACAGTGTAAAACATTTTTTGCCCCCCCCAACTTGACGGACCGAATGATCATTTTTCCCGATCAAAATTCAAATTAACAATGCCAATACGAGTAACCGACTAACGAAGCTCAAAATAAATCGGTACTGGAAATAATGCGTTTGCAATCCAATTTATCGGCGATGGAAAATAACCATTTGCACATCGTTTCTATACAGTGCAAATACGTTTCGATCTACACGTACTTCAATCATTCACCACTTTATATATAAGAAAGAGATTTTTTTAAATTAGCTTCTACCAAATTTTTTTAAATAGCTGCATTTTTTTTTTAGATATCGCTATCAACTGCCTTTGATCAATTTAGATGATCGTGGAAGACCGGGGAACTTCGCCGATTTCCCCCACAATTTTTGTAAATCCCCCGACTGTATGCAGTTTTTAAATTTTTCCCCCATGACCGCTGGCATTTCCTATCGAAATTATGCGACGACTCGTCGAGTCTGACAAATCCCTGCCCTTGTCCACTCGCCGACCCGTCCGTGTCGCCGGGACTTCGTCCATTCGTCTCGAGACACGGTAGTTCGCACGGAGAACAACCTCGAATCAAAGAAACGTTCAATTCGACTCCTGAACTTCTCGCAATCACACAACAGACTAGTTTCGCGCATTCAAATGATCAACCGCGAAACGATCGATTTCCGGTATCGCCGATTTCCGGCGATATTTAGCAGTGCCGTATATTTTTGAGTCCCGTTTGTATTTTAAAGAGTCAAGTGACACCCGTTGTATAGCATCTGTACTTGGGTGTGTATTGCGGCCACGAGCACAGGCGCGATTGGTACGGGCGCGTATCGGTGTAAGAACGGTGTGGGTCGATGGGATGAGAGAATCGGGGGCGTCCGGACCTCGCGTCTACCCGCCGAGTTGATAGGTTGTTCGAGCGAGAGAGAACGGGCGGCTGCGAGATAGAATTAGAGGGAGACGGACTCGGCCGCCGTTACACACGAGCAGAGCTCCGAGAATAGTGGGACGGAGAGAGACAGAGGGCGAAAGACGTACCAGCGCTCGTAGGCGCTAGGCGCTGCAGTCGTGGTAGTGGCAGCAGCGCGGCCGTGGCGGTAGTCGTAGTACCGCGCCGGTCGGTAGTAGTGCGGCAACAGAGTACGGACGACGAGGAAAAGCGAAAAAGAGAATCGGACCCGGAGAAAGGTTTTCGAGAAGAGGAAACACCGCGAGGTTAGGAAAAAAGAGTCGCGGTTGTTTGTCGAAGGAAACTCTGAAAATGGCGTGGATAGAGAAACGCACCGCGCAGAGCGTGAAACTTATGTTTCGTCGAATCAGCGAAAAAAAAAAAAATCGTTGTTTCGACGCCGTATTCTCGATCGAAAATCCGGCTAATTTCACGTCCGCAGCCGATGCTGAATGCTTCCTTCTAGATTCCTTTCGCAGTCCGGCAAACTCTGATGTTCGAAATCTGGGGAAACAGAGAATCGGATCAGGAGAAAGGTTTGGAGAAGAGGAAAGACCGCGAGGATAGGAAAAAGAGTCGTAGTTGTTTCTCGAAGGAAAGTCGGAAAAGGGCGGACATTGAGTAAGGCACCGCGTACAGCGTGAAACTATAAATTAAGTCGACGAAGCGAGATGGAATCGTTGAATTTCGACGCCGTACATTCTCGATAAAAAATCCGGCTAATTTCACGTCCGCAGCCAATGCTAAATGCTTCCTACCAGATTCCTTCCGCATAAATCGGCAAATCCCGATATTCCAAATCTGCGGAAAAAGAGAATCGGTCCCTGACAAAGGTTTTGAGGAAAGGAAACACCGCGAGGCTATCAAAAAAGAGTCGTAGTCGTTTCTCGACGGAAACTCGGAAAACGGCGCGGATCGAGCAAGGCACGGCATGCAGCGTGAACCTATAAGTTGAGTCGAAGCAGCGAGAAAAAGAATCGTTGAATCTCGGACGCCGTACACCGCCAATCGAAAGTCCGGCTAATTTCCCGTCCGCAGCCAATGCTAAATGCTTCCTCCCACATTCCTTTCTCAGAGTCCGGCAAGCTCCGAGACTCGAAATCTGCGGAAGCCTCGTGGCCAGTTTCGCCGTCGTCAAAGTGACAATGATTATAGTCAGTTGCGCTGTTGCTTCTCGGCGTTTATACCGTCGAGGGCTTCGCGAAGGATGGCGCTGTCGTTGGCAGTGCCGCCTTCGCCCGTGGGGGGGACCTCCGGAGACGCCGCAGGTAGCGGCAGTCACCCGAAGGCGGATGCGACTCAATGGTAATCGATTATCGAGAGGAAGCACGATAATGGCCGGACCACGAACTCTCCATCGACGGGACTCTCTCTCTCTCCTTTATTCCTGCCTCGTGAAATTCGGCCGGTTTGTATTGTCGACGCGGACGGGAAAGGTCTTTCCTCTTGTTCTTATTTTTATTTCGTGAAACGAACCGCCGCGCATTCGACTGCGGGAACGAAACGAGCGAGCGCGCCCGACGGATACGAGCGTTCTCTCCGCAAAGTGCTTTACTTATTAGCAAGTTCGCAGGGATGGAAGCGCGCACGGGCACTGACTCACGTACAGTTGGCGACTATCGCGAGCCGTACAGTGGCTGCGTTCACACGCGTAAAGTGAAATGCGGGTTACGGCGGAGGAAGAGCCTGTCGAGAGTCTTCGCACACGGAGGCTCCGGCGTATAATAAAACTCCGTACGGGGCGTTAATGATCGTGACCAATTTGTTCTATCGTTGGCAAAACGCTTCCCCCTCCCCCCCCCCCCCCCCCCCCCCCCCTCTTGGTGTATACCGCAGACGTACGACTTTGGCCGTAGCGTCGGGAGAACGGAGAGCGAGCGACCCCTGTGAGCAATGCCATTAATCGTTTTCGATTCTTTTTCCCCGTTCTTCGTGTCAACAAGATTTTAATGGCGCTTGTGTAATTCCTAACCGCCTCGGAGATTGTAGGTTAGCGCATAAATACGGACTGCTGTCCAGAAGAACTCTCGCGTTCGAGAGTGAAGAACAGGGGTGGGGGAAGGGGGGGGGGGGGACGAGCATCGGAATAACCGAGATCGACTGCGCCGCTCATAAAATTCATTTTTATTCTCGTCGCGTGTGACTCGGCCGAGAGGTTAATTCTTACTTCGACGATAAACGGAAACAAGTGCCGACCACAAGACCAGATGGGGGATTACGAGTGTGCTTGTGTTCTCCGATCGGTCCGTTTTTTTTATTGAAGCAGGAGGTCGAAGAGATTAGTGCACTGGAAAATACGGCTGTTCAAGGCGATACGACTGATCGTTGTATCTTCGTAGGATGCGAACTGTTCGCCGGGCAGTTTCCACGCTTTTTAATCCCGGAAACACCGCGCACTGTTAGCATAAAATCTTGCCCTTTTTTCAATTCGTCAATTTAGATCCATTTCTGAAGCGTATCGATAGATGTTTACACACCGGCCTATTACCAATTCTTAAAACATACTGTAAGAAAATTTTGTTTGAAAATCAACGAATGGTTTCGGAAGATTTTTTACATAATCTGTATCTGAAATTTCAAACACGTGTGCGCTTGAAATTTTACGGTAAAAGTTTTATTTTGTAACGAATAGTTTTTTAAATGTCAGGCGAAAGATTTGCAATTTTTATATCTGGTGCTGTAATTTTACCAAAAAAACGTAGATTAATGTTCAATTAATGTACGTAAAAAAATTTCAAGTACCAGTGCATTAAATTTACAATTTATTTTTACTGCGTATTTTTTTTAAGCCAAGCCTCCCGTTCTCCGCTTTAAAAATGTGTTTCCATATCTCTAGAAATTACCGTAAGTAATGAGCGAGCAAGATTACGAAAAAATAACGTCGAAAAAAGGACGGAAAAAAATAGAAACTGTGGAACAAGAAAAAAAATGTAGGAGAGAAATTCCCGATATTTCGAGGCTGGAAAACAAGTTTCTCGTACTCTCGTCGTCGATGTAGCGTAAATCTGAATAAATCCGAACGGGCCAAGCCAACTGACGGACAGGTGACGCAGACGGATGTCACTCATTTGTCTCGCTTCGGGATGAACATCGTAAAGACGAATCCCGGAGGTAGAGCGGGTACGAGAGTCTCGCGACGGAGGTGAAGAGGAAGAAAAAGAAGTGGAAGAATAAGGAGAGGAGTGGGAAGGGGCAAGCCGGCGGGAACCCGAAGCGAAAAGCTCCGCAAAGGGAGGGAGGAAGACGGAGAGAGAAACGAAGGGAGAAAGGCAGATTCTAGGAGAGCCCGAGGAACGGGTGAGAGACCGAAGGAACTGACAAGTTTTTCGTGCAAGACGATGGCACCCCGTCGGGTCCCGCTGGCGTCCCGCTGGCCGTTGCTCAATTTGTTGCTCCTTTTTTTTTCGTTCTCTCTCTCACCCGCTTCATCTTTCTCGGTCCCTCTATCACTCCATATTCCTCCCCATTTCTTTATTTCATTGCGCTCTCCCGCTCTAAGACCTTGCCGCACGCTGACTTACGCGGAATCAATTTGATCTTTCTTTCATTAAATATCATTTTTTCTTAGTCTTCCTCTTCGTTCGAAACTTTAAAGTTTTGGGCTCTGGTTTAAAAGAGTGAAATAAACATTTTCAAATTTTTTGAAAAGTTCATATTTTTAACGTGATTAATTTGATTTTTTTTTTTCACGAATGCGATACGTTATGTTTCAAATAAGTAACGTACGATATTTTGATAAGTCTTTTATCGCACGGTGTCTAAAAATCGCTCTACGACCTCGAATGCCACACGCTGAATCACTTTGATGATTCGGAAGAATTTTTCACCAACAATTTCATATTTTGTTTTCCTCTTTTAAACCAGAGGCTCAGAATTTTTTAAGTCGGAACGAAGAAGAAGAAAGAAATAGTATTCAATGAAAATTAAATACCATTTTTTTTCTTTTTCCTCGTTCGAATCTTGAACATTTTGAGCCTCTATTGTAAAAGAGGAAAAAAATTTGACATTTTTTTGAAACGCTAATATTTTTAATGTAGTTAATCATTTTTATCTACACATAAATGAAATGTTTCAATCAAACGACGTTTGCAAAAACTTAGTCCAGAAAAAAAAATAACTATATTCCGATACGTCGATTACCGTACAGCGTCCAAGAAAAAAATCGCAACAATACCGCACGAAGAATGATAATGAAAAAAAAAATCGTGAATAAAAAATGAGACTTCTCGAAGAGATTTCCAGGCTTCCGATGCTATTGAATCCGTGGCGGCGTCGGGAACGAAGAACAATTCGAGGAAGAAATGAGAATCGGGTTTCTCAGCCCGCTCACCCATCTGCTATGCAGCCACTGCTGTTCCGACCTAGAGTCTTATGGATATCCATAGCAACCGAGTCAAAGTCATTAATAACTCGAACAGAAACGCCCATCCTCTCCCGGCCTCTCGGATCTCTTTTCTTTCAAGTCGAGCGTGCTATGTGCCGCAGTTTGTACTAACCTCCGTTCTCCACACTATGTGGCTATTCTATATTACTCCTATATATTAATATATATATACCTATACACATACACATATATATATATATATATAACTGGCGGTCGAGGGAGGATAAGAAGAGGGGCAAAGGTAGCCGAGAGGTGTAACCACGTGGGAAACCGGTGAATATCGGGGCCCGGCCGAATATATATTGTTTAGTATACCTGGTAAATTTAGTGCTCGGCCACTAAATTTCTCGACCGCGGCGCGGGCCCGGCACGAATCTCGGAGCCGTCCCCGCCGCCTCTTTGCTCGTACCTCGCTTTTCTCGATTATGCGCGATACTGTACTTTTCATCTGCCCGCGATTGTCCACGATTCCTCCGTGTCTTCGCGCCCGATTCTCTCCGACCCGGCCGATTGTAAATTGACCTTGGGACCGGGGCTCTTCGGCCGTGAGATGGAGACTCTCGATGAATCTTCGTTTCGTTAATGATGGACAAGTTTCTAGCTCCCGGGGCGCATGTCGAAAGGCGGTTTCTCGCGAGTCCACGATTGTTCTTTCTATCCGTCACGACGACGGCGCTCACGGCTCGTACACAAAACCCTCGCGTTTTGCTCGGCGGTTTCGAAGTCTAATGGAATCTTCGAAAAAAAGAAGGGAAGAGGAGTCGCCGGAGACGAGCAAAAGGAGCGAACAGATTCGACGGTAATTTTATTGTGAAAGAACAATGTACAACGAATATCGGCGATGTATAAAATAGCTCGGTTGAATCTTGATAAAGGATATTTATTAAAATACAAAAATAATTGTCCTTTTGTTTATCGGCGTATTGTCATTGTTACAAAGAGAGGCGCAAAAATGTGTCTGTGTTGTGGGGTCCTAAAAAAAAGAAAACGTTAAAAATCCTCCTGTTTTGCCTGGTGATTTCGAAATTTGATGGAATTTTTTTAATAAAAAAAAAATAAGAGGAGCTGCCAGAGATGGGAAAAAGGAGCAAACGGATTCGATGGTAATTGATTGCAAAAAAAAATATACAAAAAAGGTCAGCCAAATATTAAATAGCTCGGTTAAATCTCGATAAGGGATATTTAATAAAATTCAAGAACAATTATCCATTTATTGTCATATTATTGTTACAAAGTGAGGTCCAAAAAAAATATGCAACGAGAAATATCGCCGTGGGTACAAAAAAAAATTGAGACCGCAGGTTATTTTTTTATCATTATTTTCGCAGAAGTTAATAGCGCACGATGCGCGTGCGCTACTGCAATTGCCTAAAAGTATTTCCGGTACGAAAAAATTGTGAATCTAAATTTTATCGAATAAAGTGGAGAAAAAGAAATCTCCCTTCACTTCGCCCCCGCGTTTCTGGTACACCGGACACGGAATCTTACAGTAATAGTGGTAGCAGCGGAAGCTGCAGGGAGTGAGAATGAAGAACTCGAGAGGAGCAAGTAGTACCCGAGTGAGTAACTAAAGGGGGGGGGGGGAAGGGTGAAGGAAGAAAGAACGAAAGAATGAAAGAACGAAAGAATGAAAGAAAGAAAGAAAGAAAAGGGATGCAACGAAAAAATGAGAGATACCAAAGGAGAGTATAGAACGAGAGGAGAGGGTTCGCGGAGGCCAACTGATGATCGCATGCATTTAAATTGGTTCATTAAGGCCACCGTGTGCCCGTCGGCCGCAACTCTCTCGCTTCTCGTCGTCGGCCGACCCTTCTCGCGTGTCCTCCGCCTCTTACTCCTCCTGTCCCATCGCTATCGCGTACAATTCACGCGTACGTAAGCCCCCCCTCCCCTACACGCGTGCCCCAAGAAACGTATAACCCCCTTACCACTGTGTAGAAATGGCTTCCTCTTTGATATATATATATATATATATATATATATATATATATATATATATATATATATATATATATACATACACATATACATATATATTGACAAAAACTTACCACTGTACAGAAATAGCTTCCTCATTCGATATATAATTGAAAAAAAAAAAAGAAAAAAGTACGAGAAGTTTAGGTGGGGGAAAAAAAAAAAATTGGAAATCGGAAAATTCGAGACGTTTGCACCGCGTACATTTAATGCTTCGGCCCGGGCACAACAGCCGACTTCCCTTGAGCGCATGCGCAGTGTCCGTTGTCCACCTTTTCCCTCTGCTCTACGATTTCTCCGTGCCCGCCGATTATTCTAATTGACGAGGCGTCGTCTGTTGCACGCGTAGGCACGTGCTGCTCTTTATATCGGGTTAGACATGCAGCCGTTGAGCGATTCGTGCTAGTGTCGTGTCGCCTCGACGACACCGAACACGGGGTCTCGAGGGGAGGCGCCACGAATAACTTCGACCTTCGTTGCAATTTTTTTTTTTCTCCCCCATCGGCCTTTGTGCCAATATTCGCGATAACATGGATTCATGACGTTTCCTGTCGTCGGTGATAATGTTAACCCCCTCAAGGGTCACTGGGAGGAAAATCAGTTTAAATTTGCAATGTCAACTCAGAAAAACTGCTGTATTTATATGATCCGACGTACGTGAGATTTTCATACCAATTATCCAATATTCGTCATTAATTCATTATGTACAAAATAATAATAATAATAATAGAATATCCGATACGAGTAGTGGTTAGTAGGGCCGCACAGTTGAGCCGTCTTGGCGGGTTGAAGAATCTTATCCGGCTAACGGACATCATTGTTTAGCCGGTTAAGCCGTCTTAGCCGGCTAAGAATGGCGTGGCTGACTAAAAACTATCCGCGGCTTAGCCGGCTAAAATTGTTTGGCCAGCTAAAAATTAGCCGCAGTTTAGCGAACTTATTTATTTATTTCCGTTTGCTTACATTCGGCTACCTTCAAGATCTTCAAAATCTTATTCCAACGAACTAATTATACCTCTCAATACGTCTCTATTCTGGTATTAGAAAGTTATCACGTTCTCATTTCCCGCGAAATAAGTGCAGTACAAAAATAAATAAATAAAACAAGTAATGTGCCATAGATAAATGTCTCATTAATTTTATCAGTGTCCTTGTAATTCCCAATAAAAATAAATAGCCAGCTAAACTGCGGCTAATTGTTAGCCGGCCAAACGATCTTAGCCGGCTCAGCCGTCTTAACTTAGGCCGGTCAAACTATAATTATATACAATTTACTCTGTCTCTATATGCTGACTACATATTTTGCTTGTATATTACGCTCACTCGAATCCAAATAATCGTATCTAGCCTATATAAACCTGCTTGTAAAATATATGCTACTTGTTCATAGGGGACGAAGTCCCGGGAACAACAATAAATGCTATAATAATAATAATAAATAAAGTAATGCATATTAACAAATATTTGAATAATAGTAATAATAATGCTACCAATAATAAAATATACTCATAAAAGCATTTTCTTAGTTAGGTAGTCGACTATTGCGATGTAAGCAGCGTCTTCGGACCGACCGTCAAAGATTAAAGCTGCGTTATTAAAGACATGTCAAACGACTCAGTCGGTAACCAAAATCTGTAAAGAATGCGATTCAGAGACGGTAGACTTTTTGGGAAAAAGCAAAGCATCAGCGGATGTACAATTTAAAACCGCGTCCGATGATGCGTCCGTTTTATCCGAGACGTCATTGATTCGCAAAATGCACCTATCTATCTCGATCTCACATGTCACGTGGTACATCTTTCACACGGCCTTGAGTAAAAAAAAATCTACTTAAATTCCATGATTCAATTTGAAATAATAATTGAAAGATTGGTGTCCGACGGTAGTGTCCGTAACGATAACACCGCGCGTTGAACGTGTTTCTTATCGCGATAAAATTTGCCGAGAGACGAGAGAAACACCCACTGGCTGCGCCCGAGTAGTCACGTGACCGTCGGAGGGATAGACTCGGGACTCGGAATGAAATTCGGAAATTTGTTGCTTCCTGATCACGCGAGGTGCAACATCGGTGTTCGGCTTCCGTGTATCGTTCCGCGTCTCTCGTAGCTGGTACCCAGTGCCGTGTGTCTCGGACACGTCACAGAAGCTCGAAGGGGGGAGGGGGGGGGAGGGGGGGGGGGGGGAGCGCATGACCCCACTGCCACCGCTGCCGCTGTTGCTGCTGTCCATTCGTTCGACGAGACGGCCGGCGGTGAGCCCCCGGTAGTTACCGTCACGCGGACGGGCCTAGCAATCATCCACGAATCCTCGAGCAAGCTCTGCGAATGCCCTGCCACGCATCCGCACACCGTAACGCCACTCGTGTGCCCCGCTCGGGCCGCGCCGATTGCAATCGCGATTCACCTATTCCGTACGGTGTAGCGATGTACGTTGCATCCACGTATGTATATCTTCCATGGACTGCTGGCTGAAACTAAAAAGCTTATTAAATCTTATCCGAATAGAGCCGCGCTAGCGACGGTCATTTAAATTCGTTGAATATACTTCGGGATAGATAGGCCTTGAGGGAGAGAGCGACGGAGATTAAGAATACATTTGCGGTTGCGCATGCGCATGAGCTTTCAGTAGGGTACATCGTTTACGCAAAACTGATTTCAGCCGAAACTCATTTCCGCTGGAGATTAACTGGGTTGGAGAAACACTGTTTATGGGTATGTGTCTCAGGGAAAAACTCCGATTCCGGTTCGGAAATCTCAGCTTTTTACCGGGAATGATATGTCATTCTCGGTAAAAAAAAAAGATGGTGAATAAACCAAACCTCGGAAAACGCACGGTTACTCCGCTTCTCGGTTAATCCGACCGCGGTTAATCGGAGTTCCACTGTAATTCCGGAAATGCGTCGCTTCATGTCGAAAAAATGAAATTTAAAAAAAAAAAAACGGAAGTGACGTATTCCCGGTATGACTTCACTTCCGGTAGGAAACCGAAGTTTAAAAACTGGGAGTGACGTATTTCCGGTATGAATTCACTGCCGGTCGAAGAGGAAGATTTTCGAACCGTTAGTGACACATTTCCGGTTGAAAACTGAGATTTAAAAACCGGAAACGACTGCGAGTTTTTGCGGCTGATGAATACCCTGCGATTCGGTCGCCGCATTGTTTTCGGGCTCAATCTTGCGATGCCGAGCGAAACTTTTCTCGAGTCAAAAAACGACACCGTAAGTTCCGACTCGATAATTTTTTCCAATACGCGGGTTAGGATTTACACCCTCCTCCCGCGTGTTCTCATTGCCCGCGGCGGGCGCGAGACGCACGAGTGACAGGACAGCCTATGGCGCCCAGTGCACATTCGCACGCGAGCACGCGATCTTTCTCCCCCTCTATCTGCCGTATTCCCGGCCACGACGCCGGAGTAACAGTGTCACGAGATGCGAGACAGGCAAGATGAGGCAAGTGCACGACCGCACGTGGGAAACCCAATCGTGTTTCTCAGCTGCATAGTCGGTATAGCAGAAAGAAACAAGAGTAATGTCTAGCCGTACGTTGTGGCGATCGTTGTGTCATAGGAATGACCATCAGCTTGATCGGTCCGGACTTGCCTCGCATACCTCCGATGTTTCCTCTTTATTCTCACGTTTTTCGGTTAAAAACACATTTCGTAAAGACGATTCTTTTGCACCGTGTTCCTTATATACTTTCTTATACAAAAAAAACTTTGTACTTTTTACAACAACTTGTTGTCCACAAACGTCCGCAACTTTTCATTTCTTAATTTTCAAATTTTCTCAAACAAAAGTGCAAACTAAAATTGTTAATTGCACGAGAAATAAAAGTGCACGTTTGGAATATTCAAACCTCAACAAACGACTTAGTCACTTACTTAACAAAACAACTTTTACGAAACTTCGTGTTCCGATTTTGCGAAATTATTTTCTTACTGTGAACGGTTGGTGCATCGTGGATATTAAGAAAAACAAATTGATCTATCCGGAGGGTGATTTTTCGTGATGCACGAAGAGGAAGAAAGAGCGATGTGCCGATGGGTCGGTTAGGGTTAAGGGTGCTTCATACCGGTATCCCGCGGAGCGTTGTTGTAGCGCGTTATGCAGAGAGAAGTAGGGGAGTGGAGGGGGAGGGGGAGGGGGGGGGGAGGGACGGCAGCAGCGGCGGCGGCGGCGGCGCGCGCGCCTCGAAAGAGGGAAACCCCCGTGGCGATAATTAGGGGCTCACGAGTGTTTCTCGTCCTGGAACAGCCGTCCTTGAAGTTTTGCCGCCGTCGACGTTCTTTCCTCGCCCCCAAAAAACACCACCAGTCATCGGAGGCCTATTCAAATCCGCCTTCTCTCTCTTGACTTTTGCTTCCCCACGATTTCTCATATTTATACACCGTACCGGAATCTCTATTATGAAAACGTCATCGCGCCACTCGATGCCGGTGGAGGGGGGAACCGCGGCCGATCGAACAATTGTTGGAAACAAACTGATCGATCCGATATTGCAATGCCGACACAATAACGTCTCTTATCAGTCACAGACGTGCACTGACAAAAAAGTTCAGTCGAATCAACCAAGATTCGGGCAGGGATGTTCAAATAAATATTTAGTTGGTCGAACAAAATATTTGAATGAATTAAAAATATTTTTTGTGAAATCACCCGAAAAATTGTTGAACCAACCAATTTTTTAGCTGTACCAACAAAATGTTTAGTTGAACGTCCCTGCCCGAATTTCGGTCGATTGAACCGTATTTTTTTATCGGTGTACTTGTAGAATATCTCTTACGTATTTGAACCAGAAGTTTGCAACGTTTTTTCTTTGCTGTGCTGTGTGCGTTGGTGTTCGTATTAGTGTACGTGTTACTGAATGTGTTGCTGAATCACTGTAAAAAAATTATAAATTTAATGTACCAAACTGAAAGTTTTTATGTAAAAACTGTTACATTAAATTTAATGGACAATTGTGATGGAAAATTAATATACTTTTTTACTAAAATTAACGTAAATCATAAAAATTTAAGTACTTTCGTAGTAAAATTAAGGAAAATTGTTAAAAATAAAGTATTCCCAATGTTTTCAATACACTGACCATTAATTTTTCATCACAATTGTAACATAAAAATTTAACATACCAGTTTCTGCACAAAAACTTCCAGACCGGTGCATTAAATTTCATACGATGTTTTTTTTACAGTGAACGTGTTGCTGAATGTGTTGCAGACTTTATCAGTGACTTGCAGATTTTATTGGTGACTGTGTTGCAGACCATTGCTGACCGTGTTACCGACAATGTTACTGACCGTGTTACCGTGTCACCGACTACGTCACACCCAGATACTTCATTATCCGCAACATAATACGGTAGCACACGACCGGATTTTATGCATCGCCCAAGTTGACACCGAACGAAAATCGCCGTATCGAGATTCGCTGGCTCTCTTTCTCCCGCTCCTCTCCTCCACGTCCGTCTACATCTATCGATATATATGTATACGTTCCTTCTCCGGCTCTCTCTCTTTCGGATGCACAGATAAATCTGAGTCATAAGTTACGAGGGTGGCTCCCACGGGACGGGCCCGCGGGAGGGATCGATCTACCCGGCACAGGCCATCGGCCGGCTCGGATGCTGCGAGGATGAAGGGGTCGGGGGTCGCGTCGATCTCACGCGTCGCTCCGTATCTCGGCTCTCGTGCGCACGGTTGCCGGTATACATTTTCGAGGTATCGCCACCGCCGCCGTCGCCGCGCCGAGCCTGCTCGGTATCAAGATCTCTTTGCATTTCTACCAACAGGGGGATGAAGCTCTCTCAGGGGGGGTTTTTGCTCCCGCAGTTCGCCGCTCGCTTATCTCCGCGCTATTCCCGAAGGGCGAGCCCTCGACGGCCTGGGACCCTACAGATAACGCTTCCCCTTCGTCGTTCCATCCTCTCTTCCGCCTGGTAACGAGATTCCCCACTCCCCTTCCTCCCCCCCCCCCCCTTCGCTCGCGTGCTCTATCGCTTTTTTTTTTCATCCGCACGGAATTCACCGCCGTCAACTTCTTTCCATCCGGCGATGTATATATGTTCACCGGCGGATTTCGGCGGCGAGCCACGGAATAAGAATTCGAGCTTTTGGCTTCGCCCTTCGAAGGCTTCGTTGTCGCTTTATTCGTTCTTTTGATTCTTTTTTTCTGAAAATCCTGCACATTCTGCTGTGCACTGTTATTGTCGACTAAACATAATCGAGTAGCGGCGAATAACTAAATATGGAATCGAGTGGTAGCGAACAATCGTTTGATAAAACTATGCTCGAGTTGTAACAGCCAAACGACAACGTTAGACCTATGTTTCCGCGACTTACGATTAATTCAACAATTTTACACTGTAAAACATTTCTATTTGAAAATTCATAAATGTTTTATGCATATACAGTGTATGGAATTTCATTGACACGTATGAATGAATATTGCGTATCAGGTATACTAAAAACAATATTATTTGTGTAATATTTGTAATAATAACATAATTTTCATATACGGATGTTTTAATTTTCAATGCCATCACCGGTAATTTTGACATCCAGATATTGCATTTAAGATTAAATTATAAAAATTCAAATACAATGGACATGAAATCTAATTTCATATACCGAGTCTATACATTTCACATAACTCAGCATAATAAACGTGTTGTAAATTTCATAACATATTTTACAGTCCAACAAACTTTTTTCGTGTCAATCACTGACACCGAACAAAAAAAGATCATGTACGATTTCTGCCCGACGGATGGTCGCAGAACTCATCGACCGATGGCAGAAGAGCGTAGACGCATCGCCCCGCACCTGCACACGCATACACACTCGAACCTGTTACCGTCGAACAAACATCATCGAGTCGGGTCGAACAACTCGGACCCGCGAAAGTTCCAACGCGACTTCCCCGAGTTGCGTGAGTTGCGTGCTATCGCCCCCTCCCCGCCCCCCTCATTCCAGCGAGAGAATCGAGCCCGAGGAAGATAAAACAGCGAAGCCCGAAGAGAGAGAGTCGGTGGGTGGTCGCTCGTTCGTGAAATCGGCTCTGCGGACTGCAGAGTTTCGGTGGTTTCATTCGGGGCGGCAGGGGGGCGGGGAGGGGGGGGGGCGAGTTAGGGAGTTAGGGGGTCTGGTGTGGGGTGGTGGCTTGTAGGGTCGGAAACCAACTGTAGGCACGAGCGAGCAACCCCAGCTTCGCTTCTTGCTCGTACGGTAGTCTCCCCCCTGAACGAGCCTGGAAAACACCCCGTGGCCCGTCCTGCGACCGGGTTTATTTCTCGCCCCCTCGGCCGTCTCTAACTCCCTCGCTCGCGGTCTGCAGTCCCGCAAACCGGCCGACGATCACCACTGTGCGATCCGTCACCGCAGCTCCCCGAGCTCTCACCCCCCCCCCCCCCCCCTCCCCCCGCCCAACCCCCACTCCTCCCTGCCGCCCTCCTGCTTACAGCCCTGCGAGAGCGAAGCCCCCTCGTCTGCCCGCAGCCTCGCGAGATCCCCAGCTGCCGATGACGTTTCCACGTGGGTACCCGCGAGGCTCGCGTGTTTTCGACGTTGGCCGCACGTCGATGATTTTCATCCTGGTCTCCCTCGCTCTCTCTCTCTCTCTTTCTCTCCGCACCCCGACAGCGACGGCGGGATCACCGGCACATCGTAGCGGCAACGAAACGCCCGACGGACTGGCACGTCCAGCAGCTTTCCGCCGCGCACAGTTTATCCGGATGGCGCTCCGATAAGCAGTCGGAGCATCGTATGCGTGCGTCAGCTGAGATCGGCTGACGAACGGCGGAATTTCGAGAACGCGTGAAATACGTGTGGAAGTTAAGGTAGCTATGTCGCTTCCCGCTCATATCGCATAAGTTCGAGAATAGTAAGCGAATATTGCAAGTACTTCTCGATTATGTAAAAATCTGAAAAAATTCATGCGGATTAAAAGGTACCGAAGAGATTAATTTTGCACGATAATAATTCCAAAATGTTATTAACGAATTAATCAGAAAATTAATTGTTTGACAAATTGCCCGGCAAAACAACCATTTTTTTCTATGAAAATGATTCGTTTGTTTTTCTGAATACGTATGAATTTTTCCAGATTTTTCGATTAGCTTTGATTTTTTAATTTTTCATATTCACCCTCCTTAAGATTAACTCGGTTTGTAGATCATTGATTCATCTTCGTAATCGCCCCTTTACGGCTATATTTACTATTATAATATTAGTTATTGTTTGTAACAGTTAATAACTAGTATAAAAAATATTTGAAATACAAATATCGCTAAAATGTCACAATTTATTTGTTCTGGGTGCGCTCTCGGCGAGCATCCGGCTTCCTTCCTTCCCGAAACGCGTAGTTATTCAATTCGACACTTGTCTGGAAGAGAATCTAAAGGGATTCGTGTTCGGGACGAAAAAAAGATGGAATTATGTGGTCCGGTACGTTCAGGAAAATATATAGGCTTTGTGTGCCTGTAACATTGAGTTATTTTTTCTTTTAATACGATTCTCGTGACTTCCAGTAAGGCCACACCTTGCGCATAGTGAAGACACATTCAACTCCACAAGAACCCGGAGTGACGAGTATCTCGAAACTCGGACGATAGATCTGCCTAGTTCCCGCCTTGGACGACCGGGGTGACGTTGGCGAGCGACTTGATCCTTTCGCCGCGGGACGTCAGCGGATACACAGATGCATATCGTTACAGATATATTATTAAAATTCTTCCTAACAAGTCATATTCTTCTGGTGCCTCATATCCCCCTATAATCGTCTTCGTGCGGACTCGTCCGATTCACCGTTCATCTTTCCTCCGTGGACCAAGAGACTGACACCTCTTTCCATGGACCGAAGTACACCCGGCCCACCAACGAATCAATTCACGGCCCTGCGCACCCGAAGGTGCGGTAGTCCCGGTGACGGAGATCAAATCGGCGCCGATAAACCGGTGTATTTTTCACATATTTCGTACAACCGCAGCGCAGTCCAGCCATCGGTCACGGTAACCCAAAAAGAAAAAAACATTGGCCATTAAGGTGGCTGTGTCGCTTCAGGATCATTTCGCATAAGTTCGGCAAAAATGAGATAAAATTGCAAAAACATTTTCAGATTTTTAAGAGATCTTTAATGTTAAAGATATAGAAAAGATTGATTTCGCACAACAATAAGTCCAACATTTTATTAACAAATTAAACAAAAAATCAATTGTTTAACAACTTACCCGGCAAACTAATTTTTTTTTATTGCGAAAATGATTCGTTCACTTTTTTGAATACGTATGAATTTTTTCAGATTTTTAAATTTGCTTTGAATTTTGTGTTTTTTTCCACATAAAAAAGAAAAATTCAGAGCAAATTTAAAAATCATAAAAAATTCATACGTATTTAGAACAATGAACGAATTACTTTCATTTAAAAAAATGGGTTTACGGGAAATGTTCTCTTATTTTTCTCGAACTCATGCGAAATGTGCCCGAAGCGGCATAGCTACCTTAAGAAAGTCCGTCGTAACTTTGGGCCAAAACTGACACCAGAATCCTCGTCAGTGCGAAGATCCATCAAACTATCCGGAACATTTTTTCCGAACCCTTCGAATCGATGCAAAAAAAAAAAAATGTCGATGACTCGATGCGTGCGTGCCCGGATTCGAATCGCTTTTGCCTCGTGGTACTCGACATTATCGTCGCTCTTTCTCCGGCCCTCTCATTCCTAATCGTTCGACCTTTTCTCCGTACGTAGGTGTACGTAAGCTGGAGGGGTCTTAATCACGGGGGGCCTATCACAATCCCTAAGTGGGCTTCCTGCCCGCTTCGGAATTATAGATAATGTCGGAGGAATAATAACACAGTGCCGACCGGACCCAAGTATCTACCTATACGGCAATCGGCAGGAGCATGAAGCGGGAGCGGGATCGGGAACGGCAGCAGCGGCGGCTGCCTGCTATACTGTATTCACGGTCTCCAATACTATACAGTATCCCCCTACATCTATATCTATCTATCTCTCCATATATATGTATATATATATACACAGTGCGGTCAGTTACTCCTTCAGAACTTAATCTCGAAACGTTTATGTGCTATACGCCGTACACAATACAACTATGCTGTATAGTTGAAAAACCGAGAGTGGAGTGCAAAGTACAGAGAACCGAGAAAGGATTCTTGTGCACTCTTATTTTATAATACAGTATGTATATAAAATCGTACGACTGGGATGTGGGTCTGCATAGCGGGTCGGTGTAGCGTCGGTGCGGATGGTCGGTGTGGTGGAGAGCTTTTCAGAACGTTTCGCCGGTGTTGGTGAGAAGGCAGGAGGATGTTAAGTATAGGGTTGAAAGAAGGTGGGTCGCCCCGGAGGTTTCGCTCGAAGGCAGGTTTGCCTTCTGGCCGAGTACGTACGGGAGGACACGCGGCGGCGGAGAGCGAGGAGCGAGAGAGAACCCCGGAGGGCCCTCAGAGCCTCCTTCGCAAACTCTCCTCGCAGCCGACGTTGTCCTCCCGGCGTACCCCAGAGCGCGCTCGGGAGTCCGCCGCTGCGGGGCCGGCCGGCGGCGCAGCAGCCGAACCCGCATACACCCAGCAGTCTGCCGGATCTGCGAGTACGTGCCGGAGCCACGGGGTCAGCCTCCCGGGACCACCTTTCGTCTTTTGCCAGAGGGAGTGAGGCTGTTCCTTTTTTTTAAAATATATACATATATATATATGTATATATATGTGTATATATATATATATATATTTTTATTTTTTATTTTTTTTGTTTTGTTTTATTCTCGTTGCCTCGTTTACCTTGCCTCCTCTCCGACTCGCCGGGCCCCTTTTCCCTCTTCCAACGAGCCGCCCGGCAATAGCCGTTCGTACCGCTTTCGATGGCAACTATAACGTAATTCAACATTTCCGGTCCGTGAAAATTGTTACCGATCAGTTTTTCGACTGGGACGTTTGTTTGCCGATGTTGCCCGTCGTTCGCGAGCGCGCGAGATGAAATTTGTCGGGGCTAATTGACAGGGTTTGACGGAGAGAGGGGGGCATGTTCCCCTTCCCTCGAGGCAAGACCCATAACTAAGTACCCGAAGACCCCATGCAGTTTCGCACAGGACTTCTATTCTCCTTACGAATTTGAACCCTCGCGGCTCGACGTCACCCGGTACACGCACCAGCAGTCCAACCCACTGCGCTACTTCGGGCTCTGTGTGTGTACGCTCGTACGAGCAGCGACGCAACGCGTTGCCATAACCCGTCATAAAGTGGCGATATAATATTCACCCCTCGTGGAATGGACCGGGAGACAAACGTGAGAGGAGCACAAAGGGCAGGGTAACTTGTCGCTGGTCGTTCTTTCCCGTCGCCCGCGACACACCCACATTTTACGGGGACACCTGTTCCGCATCGTCGCCACGGCGCTGATCTCCATTCTCCCTCCGACCGTCCTCCGGTCCGCCTTGGCGACACACGTGCGAGCCGGAGGTTATTGTAGAGAAGCGCGATTAAAATCGAACCGGGAAAAGATTCGTTAAAAATTCATTCGACGTCGATTCTGGAAGGTCACTTCCGGTCTTGCCGTACAGGTATCCGATTTACCTGCGAATCGACAAAAGGATGAGTATTGATTTTACCGTTCGATAGGGTAAACAATTTAACATTTTTGTTAACTTCACTCTGGATTGTACACGACGATCCCAGTAAAGACAATAATGTAGCAATGTAACGGCAATACAAGTAAAAGTAACGGGTAATATTAGCACAGTGTTATACGTAAGTTACCATTTCCGACTCAGCAGTATAATACTGTTTTATATTGTAGTTATTTAGCAGCGTAAAATGCAATTTTTTTTATTAACGCGACATCCCTGACTGACAAGCGCCACGAAAAGTAGCAATATTGGCGCGATATTTGCGACATGTGCGGCACATGTCGCAATTATTGCGCCAACTGCTACTATTTGTGCCGCTCGTCTATCAGGGATATTATCGCTGATTCCATCCTTGGATCAGCATCTTTGTTAGCGATAAACGAATTCACTCTATCGACGGGAACAGATAATACATCTAAAAAAAACCGACATTCTTTCGCGTACCATCGGTAGGACACGAACCTAGGACCCTCGGGCTCGTAGACAGCGATCATGTCTATTCGGTTATTTTGGACTTGAGAAAATGATTTTGAGAAGTTTTGTATACGGTTCGGATGGATCACTCACGGATGATTTTATTCTTTTATTTACCTATCCGTTTTCGCAATTTGAAAATGTCTTTTTCTGTAACAAGTAACTATGTTGAAATTATGTACCGTTGTTTTGCTTTTTTTTTTAGTCTCTCGTATCTTTTTGCCCAAAGCTTTCGGATCTAGAAAAATGATACGTTTAGACTTACGAAGAGATTGAGTTCGAGAACTTGAATGCATGTATATGTGTTCTGCCAGTCAGTCGTGACCGTGGCGTTAAATTCGTGTTGCCAAGGGTCTGATGGATAGTTTCACGGGAGCGCGCATGGGGATGTGTGGTATAATGGACAGATGGTGGGCGTGCATCTTTTTCACGTTCAACAGCTCGGTAAGCTACAAAAGCCATCCGAGTATGAGTGTTGTATACGGGATCGGCGTCTGTTCGAAATCCTCGGGCTAGAAAGTTGGACTCGTGCAATTTACGGCTCGTCTGTTCTGCACCAGTTTTTACCGCGTGACCATAAGTATGGAAAAAAGTTGTCTCTGTGCAGTGTCGATCAGCGATCGCTACTTCAATCAAGTAAAAAGTACAAACCGTAACATCGTTAATCGAATCAATGGAGCACCTAAAAAATCCACGACAATCCTGGACAGAAGTAGGGGAGAGCGGGGTAAAACGGGATAATGAGACACAACGGAATTTTCCAATAACTTTTGAATGGGGCATCCAAAAATTATTGGAAAATTGAGTTTTTTCCCCCACTGTCCCGTTTTGCCCCGTTCGGCCATTTTGCCCCGGTTTCCCCTACTCTGGTCGATGATTAATTGGCAATATGAAATTGTCAATAATTAACGTACGTACTCTTTTAATTATAAGTGCCCGAACCTTGAAACGCATTGGCAATGAATCCGTACTACTATTACTACTACTACTACTACTAAAATGTAAATAATCAAATATGGAGAGGCCCGTTCCTACTACTACTATTCCTACTAGTACCGTTCCTACTAGTACTGTTCCTACTACTACTACTACTACTACTACTAAAATGTAAATAATCAAATATGGAGAGGCCCGTTCCTAACATTCATAACCGTGTGCGGCGACGAGCCAGACGGCCCTCAGTGCACAGGATGACGGGCTCCGGTATGCCTGAGGGCGCGCCAGTAAAACCAGCTACGAACAAAAATAAAGTCTCATCTCAAGAGACGAACGGTGGCAGCGAAGGGAAAAGCGATCAGCGAGGGGTGGCAAAGCGAGTTTTAATGCCTGCAGGGGTTGGTGCCCCGGCGAAAAGGAGACGGAGAAAATACATAGTACATACACAGTTGATACATCCAACATAGCTACGCGCAACTTTCTCCGACGCTGTGCAAACTACAAGTGCAACACGGGGGGAGAGAGGGAGGCACGCGCGGGAACCCCGTCCATGACGAATGAGAGTCACTTGACTCGTGCTCGTGGGCCAGAACAGCGAAGCTTACGGTGTAGTTTCGACGATTCGCACCAGTGCACACTTGTCCCTCCTCATCAGCTCGCCGCTTCTGTACATTATGGGAACGGACTCTTACATTTCTCTCCGCACAGACACAGAAAGGCAGAACCAAGAGTTCGTGAATGTGATACAACGAATTATTGCAATAAAAACGACCGAGGTGTGAAAGAAGTTGGTCGAATTCCGACAAGAGGTAAGTACGAGAATGTTGAATAGATAATGTATTGTTGAGAGATTTGTGACAAAAAAAATTTCTTGATAAAAACTTGATCGAACTGTCTTTTTCTTTTCAGCGGGATCCGACGAAGGAAACTTTACCAACTACTTAAGTTGGCTGGAAAGTGGCCGATGTCGAAGAATTTATCTGCCGCGGCTGCGATCGACCCATCGTCAGTTTGAAGGACGATGCGAATCTCCGAAGCACCTTTTTAACGTTTCGGCCATGGATGATTCGCCCTTCTCAGATCAATTTATTTCAAAATGTTCTGAAAATGAGAAAAAACTTGTGTAACTATATAGACCAACAATGAATGGCCTTAAACTTTTTCTGCAAATCCTTTTTTTGTGAAATTGACCAAACAACTCAAACTATTCAAATTATTTTTACCACATAATTCCTACGTGAGATACGATCGACATTGTTTTCTAGACTGAGAGAAGGATCTAGTGAAAACTACCGATCATCTAAGAAAAATCACCATAGCACATAGTAGGGCACTAGAGCGCCACATATGGCGGAAAGTCTCAGATTTTCCAAGAATCGTTACCATAATATCTACGAAAAATTCTTATAAATCCGGCACTTCCTACCATAGGTGGCGCCCTAGTTCCCTACTAAGTGCTATGGTAATATCTCTCAGGCAACATAGTCATATTTACCAGATTCTCCTCTCAGTGTACAATGGCTAATTTTTACTCCTTGTGATTAGAGATGTTCAGTGACCATTTCTGACCGTCATTGCACAACTATAGAGATGCGCGTGACGAGTTGTGACCGTCAGCATGCAACTATATAGAGGCTGTTTCTGACCGTCACAGTACATCTCTACTTGTGATTGTAATGTGGACGGCTGCGCAACTACTTCACCAAGTAAGGGAAACGACCGGATGGCCGCACACGTCCCAGTGCCCGGGCAAGGCGTGCAAGAGCGATGGAAATACCATTTTTCATGGATATCCCGACTGGGACTGCTCCCTAAGGTATCCAACTTGGCATTGTCACTTTTACCTTACCGCCTCACAATCCACCTGCCGCCCTGTTCCCTGCCCAAGCAGGTCGGACTTACCTGTTCGCTGCATTCACCTTCGAGCTAATTCGTCAAGTGCCCTGACCGCAGTTGCACAGTCACAATCGTCACATCGTAACGGAGCCAAACATTGTCGCGATGCACAAAGTCAAGTGACGCTTCCTCGACGCGCCGACCGTCGGAGAGGAGCATTATCGGAACCGAGCTAATATACCATGCCCCGAGATCGTCGAGTACACTCGGAGAGCAAAGAATTTGCGTTGCGTATGAATGAGGGGTGCGCTCGACTCCGGGACTGTCGGCCAGTCGCGCGTGTTGCTGGTGGCCCGCGCGGGTCGGCATCGCCCGTGGGCAGTGGAGTGAACGCAGGCGGGTGCGCGTTTACGAAGCAAATGGTTTGAAAATAAGCGCATGGTGTATGCCACGAGGCATAAAGCGGACGGGAGAGGCGAGCCCTGGGTTCGGCACGGGAAGGGAGAAAAAATACCTACGACCTCCCGAGAGCAAACGATCGAGGTCGATATTGGATACAACAATGAGATCCGGAGAGCGAGATACACACATGCGCGCGCACACACGCGTAGATCGATGGAGAGAAAAACATGCGAACGAGAGTTATGATGGAGAGTTATATTTTAGGGACGGACGTCGTCGCGGGTATAATCGATGCGGACATGTGCAATTCCCCTGGCACATTTCGTCGACCCCTAACTCGCCGAAACCTATTTGTACAACAATGTTCCATACATCCCCCTCCCCCCATTAATGACCCTGTGCACCGCGCACTCCGTGCTGACGCTCCGAATCGGTCGTATACCTGCTATCCACTGACACGGATCAATTTACGATTAAACGAATATTCGTACGTTCGCCACGTGACGAATTCGAAGCGTTTAACGCGTGCACAGAAATTCGATCGCAATACACTCTTTGCACTATGCGCGAGAATTGAATACGAATATGTCTGATTACGGAGAAGCCGATCAGCAAAACCGGCTCCGCTCGATCGAATCGTATTTCGTTTTCAAGTGTGTACGCAATATCGAGCGACATTGATTACCTCGCGGGGATATAGTGCACTCGGTATAGTGCTAGCATTATTTATTACGTTATTATATAAATGTTAGGAGTGAAGGACCTCGGTCAATGGCCCATTAGCCTGAGGGAGGGGGGAATAAATAAAAATCGCACATGTATACACACAATACCACCGAATCATGTATTACTGAGGCTAATAAAGAGCATGTATTATTATTATTATTATTATTATTATTATTATTATTATTATTATTATTATTATTATTATTTTACGTCGTACGTATGAGTCTTTGAAAAAACATGTTTCTATAGCGTGCGGCGTTTAAAATAACTATGTGGAAATGTACCCTCGTTTGTAAGTTCTACACACGAGAGTCGCCCGACCCGTTATCATCGTAGTGACAAGTATTCCGGGAGCTCACGTACCAGCTGATGCCGTCTCGGTAATCCGGATTTTGGATTAGGATTAGCGACGCCAGCGGTGGTATTCACCGAGTGCCAAAGTTGAAACGTCCGAGAGGCGACGCCTTATTATTTATCTTAGTATTACAGTGCGCCATAATCTTCTCCGTTCCCGAGTGTACGCGCATATCCATATATTCGCCGGCTGTACAGTGCGCACTATAAACGAGAGATATCTCGTAGTTATTTCGAGGGAGAGTGTACGAGGGGTTACCGAACGATAACGTTCCGACGGCGTCGGCGTGAATCGTGAGACTTCCTCGTTCGCGGTCAGTACTTCGGTGCATGAACGTCTAGCCGTGCACCAACTCGCGCAATGAAACCGTTGAGTAGGCGCTCGAATTCTGAGGATCGGTGATCGTAGTCGAAGTATCGAAAGAGTTGAGTATCAGCGTTTAAAGTTTTGAACTTTAAACGTGATTCAAAGTTCATTGACAATTTGATCCGAAAAGATGGCTACACACAGAAAAATAATTTATGTGACGGCCACCTTTTATTTGGTTTAATTAAAATACTTGTTTGATTTAAATAAATTTTTTATTCATTTAAGTAACTACTTACTTAATGTAAATAAATATTTATTCAAATCAAATAAATATTTTACTTAAAGCAAATAAATGGTTGCCGTCAAATCAATTATTTTTCTGGTTGTAAATGGCACACCACGGAATCCAAACTGAACAAAAAAATGCGCTTGCGGGCTGCCAAAGAAAACATTTTTCATTTCAATTCTACTTTCGATTCCATACAATTCCACATGATATTAAAACAACGACGGCAGACTGTCAAGTTGACATGTCATCGGTTCAATCCTGCCTGGAATTGTGAGAATTTAAATAATTTTTTTCTTTAGCAGCCCGCGAGAAAATCTTACTTGAGTCATTGAGCTTTTTTTCAGTGTAAAAGCTTGGAAGGGTAACAAAAAAAAATGGTGAGGCTTCGACGATAGTCGACAATGCTGCCCCGCTATCTCCGGCACTCGCGAACTCGAGCGTTAAAGGGACTTCGCATGCACAGCGCGGTTTGTGTATACCCGTAGCATTAGGCGCAGAGCGTTACGGCAGCGAGCCGAGCTGGCAAAAGAGTGGAAAGCGAGACGAGAATCGGGACGCTGGCTTGCGCGCTCGCCGCCGCCTCTCGGCACGTGTGCCGACACGTGAGCCTCGAACGCGTTGGACCGTGACATTTTCGCCCCACGTTCTCGTCCTCCGCTGTGTCAGCCTCACTCCCTTCTTATCCCCGCTCGCTCCCTTCGCAGGGGTGCGTGTTTTTGTTTTTTCGTACGGCTGCCGCTGTGCACTCTCGATCGGAAGCTTGAAAAAATCTTCGGCCGATGTAGGGGAAAAGGGATTGGGGCGGAACGGAATCATGGGGCAAAATGGACCTTTTTTTTTAGCAAAAAGTCTCGCGTCAAATGGAGGTCCATTTTACCCCCGCTCTTCCCCTAATCTCACGATCGAGCGTAATTTTTTGACGCTAACCCGAAATCGTGTTTTTTTTTTGTACGGCTGCCGCTGTGCACTCTCGATCGGAAGCTTGAAAAAATCTTCGGCCAGTGTAGGGGAAAAGGGATTGGGGCGGAACGGAATCATGGGGCAAAATGGACCTTTTTTTTTTAGCAAAAAGTCCCGTGTCAAATGGAGGTCCATTTTACCCCCGCTCTTCCCCTAATCTCATGATCGAGTGTAATTTTTTGTCGCTAACCCGAAATCGTGTTTTTGTTTTTTCGTACGGCTGCTGCTGTGCACTCTCGATCGGAAGCTTGAAAAAATCTTCGGCCAATGTAGGGGAAAAGGGATTGGGTCGGAACGGAATCATGGGGTAAAATGGACCTTTTTTTTTTAGCAAAAAGTCTCGTGCCAAATGGAGGTCCATTTTACCCCCGCTCTTCCCCTAATCTCATGATCGAGTGTAATTTTTTGTCGCTAATCTGAAATCGATCTATCGACTGCATTACCGGCAGGAATGAAATTTCGATGGACGGTCGATCCTGTTTGTGTATGTCAGACTACGGCTTAAGTATACGCTGTCTACGATATAGCAGTCGTGTATATTGGTACAGAGGTGGATGGGGCAGAGAGCCCGATCGGGGGAGAGCCTTTGAGAGGCAGAATTTTCGGTGGCCGCGAGCGAACGAATCCGTCGCCTCTCGGGACGGTTTGTTCCTGCAGGACTCCCTCGGGACCGGAGCCGGCGACCCTGTTGTAATGGTCCTCGTCGGCGTCTTGCTCGCCGAAATTTTCCCGAGCCCGGCAGAACGCCCCGGAGATCCGAACGCGGGGTCGCATCTGGCGCGAATCGGCCTGCTGGCTCCGTCGAATTCAGGATTGTCTCTTGGAAAATCGAGCCATCGAGAAACGGATAAAAGGACCAAACTCTCGAAAAAAATATGCACCGCACCAGCTTCAAGATTCCCTGTCATCCGAGAAGATATTTTTCATGCCGTTCAACTATCCCTCCGTCTTCACGAAAAAAATTATTATCATAATTACACTATGATCATTATAATTATTATATTATATTATCATAGTATAATAATGAATATTATTATTAATTTTAAGAAGCAAATTTTGTCGAACATTTTTTTACCATTTTTATTGTTTGTTAATTTTACAATATTCGAGTTTGCGCAGCTTTCGTCATGGGGTACGAGCGATAAAGGGTTGAAGGAGTTTTACTTGAATTGCCGACGACGCGAGTACGAAACGAAATAGTGAAACCCGATGTCCTTACTCTACCCGTCTTGCCAATGTACGTCGCTCCTCCATGGCATCGCACTTTTTCGTTTCATCCCCATTTCCAAGCATTGAACTCCCACTACCGTGCCCAAAGAAGTTTCACTCAAAAAAAAGAAGTAATTTTTTAATTCACCAAACATCTCGGCCAAAGTTTTTGTTGCATTTATCGCATCCTCAGAGGGGAATTTTTTTATTTCTATTTCAACAATATTTATCTAGCCGGTCGAGTTTGCCTAGCTGTGCGATGCGAGCGATGAGCAGATTAATCGAGTCATCGGCCTAATTGAAATTCGACTGTGGCACAAAGGATCCCGTAACAAAGTTGCAGCGTTACAATGGGCGGGGGCGGAGGCGGCGAAGAGTGGCCGAACGTGTACCGGGAGAGATTCTGTAGGAATAGACCTTTCGACGTTGGGCCCGCTCTCGAGGGTGCGCTCGAGCTCGCTGCCCGAAGAGTTTGCGTAGCTGGTTGTGCAACACCCCGGACGACACATGCGGAGCGAAGGAGAAATCGGCGGCAGGAGCCGTTTATTCCCCGCGGGGAATTCGCCCGTCGGACACGGGAGGAGCGGCGCAGTTAGTTCGCGGCGCCCAACCCGGCGTGTACACACTTACGCCACTCGATGGGAGAGAGCGCTGGCGTAGCTCGAGGAGGGGCGGCGGCGCGGGGACGGGGACGGACACGCGAGAGACCCCCGCAGGCAGAAACACATCAAAATCGAATTCACCAGATGTCTGAGACAGTCTTCTGGGGTTTTGCTGTACACAGCCAGGGGAATCGGAGTCTGTAACGATGTTAGGGCACGCCGGGGGCGCCGGGAGGAGGACGGAACCATTTACGAAGAACCCGAGGGCCCAGTTGGTTCTTCGCCGGGCCGGCGTTGCCGCCGCGCACAATAGCGCGCTACAACATGCTGCAAACTTGTTACCCCGGCACCTAACTACACGATATGTATGGTCCTTTGAGGATCGAGCGAAACGACGATTCTTCCCCCCCCCCCCCCCCCCCCCCCCTGCGGTAATAAAGCGTGTAAGCGCGCTCGGCGATTACCGAAGGTCATTTAGAGCAATGACGACTGATATGGAAAAATAGTTATTTTCTTTTTATTGTTTTTTAACGATTTATGAGAATCGGATGATCGGAAAAGAATTATCATTTTTTATGTCAGTAGGTAACCGAAATGATGATCTATGTTGCTATTCATGCTTTCCATGTTGCGATGATTGAAGATAATAAATGTTGGTCGAAACAAATAATAAAAAATAGACGATAGTTTGGTATGCAATGATCGCCAATAGTGTTTATAACAAATTCGTTCGTTAAAGTTTCGGTGGTTGTGGAAATGGGTCAAAATATCAGCCGATCGGTAATTTCACCCCGAATTATTCCATAGCCTCGTATAACCAACAAGTGATTGGATAATATTACTTAACTGCAATTGTTCCGATATCCCAGCAGGGTTGTATATTTCCATGTCCGAAGAGCTGGAATAAAGGGGGGGTTAGGGTAACGAGAGAAAAATATCAAGAGAGCATTTACGGAAATACGAGGTGGTTTATTGTAATAATATTTGTGACGAAAGAGACTCTTTCTGTGTATGTTAATATATGCATGTAATGTATGAGTGTGTGTACTTTCGGAGGCCTAATATAATACATACCGAATATCAATTCTTTATCTCTATTCTCCGTTTGTCTCGTTTCACCCCTGTCGTGTCGCTTTCTCCCATCATATCGAACACGCATTATATATAATATATATATACACGCGCGCATGTCTATTTACATCGATAACCGCCCCAAATTCTTGAGACTCATTTTTATCAAGTCTTCGTTCTCATCATTGAATTTATATTAACTTATAATATCTCAATGACAATTATGCTTGGTACAACAGTAGTTAGCTTTCACGTATTGGATTTTAATTTCTCGTTTCATATATATATTTGTTTTTTTTTTTTTCTTTACACGAGGTCGCACGTTATTCAAATTTTTTTTATCGAATCGATCATTGATATTCCGGACGCAACTTTTACCGGAAGGGGGGGGGGGGGGGGGGGGGCACGAGACAAGCATTATCTACAGCGGGATTGCGTTCGGTCGGAGTAAACTTTTTTTTTCTCTTCAATGCAATGGAGAAAGTCGGGAGGACACTGGCCGCGCGAGGGTAGATTGCAATTTTACACGACAGGTTTTTCTCTCAAATATCATACATACATAAATATAATAATTAATAAAGATACAACTTTAGTTGCGATCATAATAATAATAATAATAATATTGATAATAATAATAATAATGTCAATAATAATAATAATAATAATAATAATAATAATAATAATCTATCAATAGCAAATCAATGATAAAATGATTATTAGCCGCCATGACTAATTTCTGAATAACAACATCGGGTGTATTTATATCAATAAAATAATGTATGTCGCAATGATCGGTGCTATCTTACACGGGCGATGAGGGGGAGGGGGGGATAAATGTAAAATAACAAGGGCATGTGTCGCGCGATCGATCAATATCTCCGTTTCTCGTACGTTAGATTCTCAAATGCAATAAAAAATAATAGTAGTCGATAAGCGATTGGATCGTTACGTTCTTCGTGGCCGAACAAAAATTCGCCTATTCCAGCACATTCATTATTCCATTGTGTTGGGGGCTTTGAGCCTCGGGAGGGAATTCTTTTCGATTAGTTATTTTTTATTTTTTTTTTATTACGACCATGGGTTCTGGCCGGATAAATTTTATCTTCCTCTTCCGGCGACTTATTCGCATAATCGAGAGACCGGATGTATCGTAAAGAGAGCCGAAAGATTAATTAAACGTAAAACTCGTCCTACCAGACGAGGCCCTCGGTCTGCATCTGGTGCGGCTCCGGGAAGCCACCGCCCCCGCTACCGCCTCCGGGACCACCGTTGCCGTTGCCGCCTCCGGTGGGATTACCCTGTCCGCCACCTGAGAACGCAGACCAACAGATATGCATACTTGAACGAATGTGTGATGGAATCATAATAATAATAATAATAAAAGTATCGAAGCGACGAAGATAATGAAAAACTTGAAGGGATGAGAGAATGAAAGTTGGCGGATAGTATAAAAAGGGGGGGGGGGGGGCAAAATGGACCTACATTTCAGAGTTTTCATCGATGTAGACAACATATTTTAATATTTCTTAAAGACACATCGAACATTAAATTTACCATAATGTAAATAAATGTATATAAATATGGGACACAATGGACTTTCGGGTTATGAATTTTGTTTTAGATAGGACACGCGACAAAAATATGGGTCGGATATTAAGAGTTGTACCTGAAGGTGCGAGAAACTCGCCGGGACTTCCTCCCGACGGTGGCTGGGGGCCTTGCCCAGGGGGCCCGGTGAGAAACTCCGGAGGTCCGCCGGCAGTGCCCGGAGGTGGATATTCGCCGGCGACCGCCGCCGCCGCGGCGGCCATACCGGCTATGCTCGCCGGATCGATCCCTGTTACGAACAGATTTGGAACTGATTTCAGAAAAACATCGTACCATTTTGCCATCTCCGAATCCGTTGCTCCCCGAGATCTTCTCCTGAGACCGATTTGCGCTCCCGACATCGTTAAAAAATTACATCTGCTTGTTCCAACATACAAACCCAAAAATAAGTAGTTTCGAGAGATAACAAACGCAAAATGCAAATGCAAATTACGGTTTAACGCAAAATGCGTTAAACGGCAGAACTTCTCTTGCCGATTTCAACGTCGCGAACAAACTGACTCGATCGTTTCGACGAACGTTCGACAAATCCTGGTTGTCCATAATCGACGATGAATGACACGGCATTAAATTCTTTTATTTTTATGAGAAATGAAAATTCATGCGATATGATTATTTCAATTTTCAACATTTTTCCAAACGTCTCAACATTTAGCGTTCTTTTATTTGGAATTCATATTTTCCCATCCCCAAACCGTCCATTACTCTCGGTGTCATCGCTTGCTTCGATGTACAAACCCAAAAAAAACCTAGTGTAGGGAGACGAAAGAAACATTACAAAAATCTGACTGTCTTACGATCGAACACGATGACGTTAAAGTTTTATTGAACCGGTAAATTTCGCGTTAAACCGTAGAACTTCTCTTGCCGATTTCGACGTCGAGAACGAACTAATTCGATCATTTCGACGAACACTCGACAAATCCTGGTCCTCCATAATCGACAACGAATGACACCGTATTAAATTCTTTTATTTCATTTTTTTTTCTTTCAAACGACTCGACAATTTGGCATCGATTAACTCTCGGTGTCGGACGGCGACGATTATTGCGCAGCGGGTACTCACCGGGATTGCCGGGACCGGGGAAAGGTGGTCCGTGCGGGTGGGGACCGGGATGACCCCCGAAGAACTCGTGGTGAAAAGCCACCGGACCGCCGTATCCGAACTCGAACTTGTCAGCGGGAAAATACGGGAATCCCGCAGGTGGAATGTCCTCGCCACCGAGTTGGCCGTGATTCAGGTTCAGCGGAAAACCTCTCATCTTTCTCGAGCCGTTGAAGAACGGACTTCTGCCCATCGACGTGAGCTGCTTCAATCTCCGCTCTTTACTCCTCTTGTTTTGGAACCAGACCTGACGATCGGAAGTAGATGAAAATTTAGCATACTCGGGATACGCGGCGTATTGGGAAAAATGTTGATCCGCAAGATCTCTTTTAGTTATGCTAAAAAAATATATATATATATACCCAGGGTGTTTCTCAAAGAGGAAATTTTTTTCACACGAATGGCGGGTCCTAGCAAAAAATCCGGAGAGATACCGCATTCAACGTTCCTACCCAAAAAATTCGACAACTTCTAAATTAACTTGTTGGCATTCGTTTTTATTTGTTCATTATGTTCTCATGTAATATTGTTTATATCGTAAATCTTGAACCATAATTATGAATATGAGTTTTCTAAGTAGCATTATAATATTTGATCGATATGTATATATCGACCTGTAAAAAAAGTTCTACTCGTTAAAAGAATAAATCTTCTATGTATTGTGGAAAATTGTGGATTTGTTTGTTGGTTTGGATGTTTGTCCTCCCCCCCCCCCCTCTCCCCCCAGCTGAACCGTGTTTCGGTGATGCTTAGCGTGTTCATATTGGAGATACAATCGAAATTAATTTAGGAAATTAATTTAGGAAATCCAATCAAAATTAATTTAGGAAATCCATGCAAGCGCGCGAGCCAACGCAACCGTTAGTAAATAAATATTAACGACAAATCACCTGTATAACCCTCATTGGCAAGCCGGTCTCTTTAGCGAGCTGTTCCCTTATGTGTCTCGTCGGTTTTGGTGTTGCCGAGAACGCGGTCTTGAGTATCTCCAATTGCTTGGCCTTGATGGTAGTTCTCGGACCTCGTCTCTTGGAGCCCGCTCCGCCGTCGCCGCTGCCGCCGCCCGCGCCGCCGTCGGGACTCTTGTTCTCCGTTTGACTGTCCCTCGTCTCAGGATCGCCGTCGAGCGAGCCTTTACGATCAAATCAGCCATCAAAAAATCATCGACTCTACATCTCGCTAGGTAAAATCGAAAATAAATTGGGACACATAGTGTAAGTGGACGGTTGAGCAGAACGGAATTACTCCACTCGAGATTAAAATTTTATTTACGTCCCGCGACAAAGTTTGTCGAAGTAGTCCATTTTGTCCCGCTCTCTATACGGAAATTAGTAGGGCGGATCATCGTGACGCGATCGCCCACCGCAAATTTTTCTCCGCCGATACTAATTTTTTCTTTCTTTTTTTTTTTTTTTTTTATCTCCGACAACATTCGGCTAACGTGAGGAGGTACACGTATAATGTATCCGTGACCCATCGACGCGTATCGCCGATCCGCACACGGGATCCGCTAGGGGAGTCCCGAAGCCGTCGAAAACCCCTATAGAATTATTACGGGGGCTCCCACTCCGGCTCCTCTACCTCTCCCCCCGCTGTTCCCCCATTGAAATCCATAGGGCCTACGATAATCTAAGTATATATCGAGCTCTATGCAGCCACGCGGTGAGGTCTTAACCACCGGACAAAGAAAATGTTTGGACAGTGTCACACCACACAACGGGGCCACCCCTCGAAGACGAACCCTTGTAACGAACCGCTTAGATATACCAGGAGCGAGCCTCTTTCTCCGGCTCTTCTGATTCTCTTCAGAGTTATATACAGTCGGTAGAAAGGGCGACCGGTGCGGAGTGATATAGTTGTCGAAGAGTGTATTCCTCTATGAGCATCGTTCGCACGTTGATGTAAAAACATTTTTCTTTGCGGGGAATCCCCGCAAGGGTGCTCCAAAAGAATTGCCGTTTTATTTGAAATTTACCAAAATGGCAAATCGTGTTTCCAAGAAGAATGACAGTTTTGTTTGAAATTTAGTAAAATGGCCGAGTGGGTCCTTAAAAAAAATAACAGTTCTATTTGAAATTTAGTAAAATGGCCAAGAGTGTCCCGAAAAAGAATTACGATTTTACTAGAAGTCAAAAGTTCAGCGAAAAGGCCGAAAGTGACATAAAATACAAATACCGTTTTGTTTGAAATTGATTATGGTTTGATTTGAACTGATTACGGTTTTGTCTGATTCTGATTCTTGATTACTTGATACGGCTTTAACTGATTCAGCGGTTTTTGTCCACTGAAACCATGTGGACAAAAACATTACGCTCCCTACCTAACGGATCGCGTACATCGGTCACGAAGACACGTTATTATTGCGTCGGAACGAAACCGCCGATCCTAAGGCTACTGAAAATGTTTTCCACACCCAATCCCTTACCGACTACCCTTGGTCGATTCGGGACTATTTTCCTTCCGACAAACCGATACGCGAACGTCTCCCAACAGGCCCATTTCTAACGCCTCGTAATACCCAACTTTTCGACTCACCTTGATCCTCGGAATCCTCTTGTTTACAGGAATCACTTCCCAGAGGTAAATCGGTGCCGTGGCCGACGAGCTGCTCTCCGGGGCCGCCGGTAGTCAGACTGTGAGCGCCCAAGTGAGAACTGCCCACTCCGACGCGGTGATGGTGATGAGCGCTTGTCTCGTCGTCCTCGTCCTCCGAGCCGGATCCCATGAGCGAGTCACCTCCTAAATTAAAAAAAGAAAAATGCACCGTCGAAACGTGCCCGTAAGAAAAAAATCTAGCGAAATAATGTTATCCTTAAATTTAATTAACATTATAGTACATGGGATCCTGTCATCGATCGAGCTGGGCAAAGCAACAATAGTACTTCGAGTTTGCCGCACGAGCCGAAGGCGGGTGTTGCAATCACACGAGTTCAGAAAACTCTTTTCGCACTAGCATCGAACAAAATTTCATTTCACAAGTTGTGAAAATGGGGTTTTTCGCACGCGAAGCGTGCGCAAAAACCGCCATTTTCCCACCGAGTGAAATAAAGTTAGTTTGAAAATCGGAACTATCGCTCTCGCACGCACAGCCGTTTCGCTTCCCTTAATAGAAACAGGATGTCATGCTTACTCGTCGAGTATGCGCAATGCGAGCGTGTACTCAACAGGTATTTGTACTTGAAGTACCAAAAAGTACTTGAGTACTTCAAGTGTGTATCTCGAGTACCAAAAAGTACTAGTGTACTTCACGTACGTACTTGAAGTACTGAAAAGCACTTGTGCACTTTAAGTACGTACTTGAAATACCAAACAAGTACCCGGCACTTGAAGTGCTGCCCGGCTCCGGTCCATCATTTATTAATCATTGGTTCGGGCGCGAGGTGGCGATCGGCGGGACAGCGCCACAGCGACGCGAGCGGTGGTGGTCGGTAGCTCGGTAGCGGTTGTGTATGTGCGTGTCGCGGCGAGGTGTCGGCGCGCGACAAAAGAGAACCCGCTGCGTAACGTAACGACCCTCGGGTATTCGTTTCACGGTTACAAAACGCGTCGAGGTGGGCCCCGACCGCCGACGGGGCTCCGTGTGTATCCTCCTTCTCCTCTTCCTTCGACGCTCTCGGCTGCGGGACCGGCGGGAGAAGAGCCGGGCTGGGTTGCCCGCTGGGGCCGGGAATCAAAGTACGTCCGCCAACTGTGACGAGATCGAGGCGAAGTCAGAGGCGACGGATCTTGCGCCACGGCACCTCTGGCGGCGATTCTCTTTCTTCATCTCTCCGGGATCTTCGGCTCCTCGTGACACTCTCCGGCGCGCCTGTCGTCTGTTTTCACAGCTTACCTCCGGACGGGAACGACGAGCGAGAGAGCCGCGAACGGGCCTCTCTCGGACTCGGCCAGCACGCGCATGCGCATGCGTATCGGAATTATGTATATAATAATACAGTAGTAAGAAAGAACAGTGCTTCTCGGGTTCTGCTCGGGACCGTAAGTCGAGCGTCGGTAAACTCCCCGCAGTTAAATCTCTCTCTCTCGTTCTCGGACCGCTCGTTCGAAGCGTCGAAGCGTAACCTCCGAAGAATGAAATAAAGGGGAGAGGAAAAAAAAGATCGGGGACGAAGCGAAGAAAAAAAAAAAAAAAGAAAGAGAACCGACTTCTTTGACGCCCACCGAAAATTTTGGACGAGTCTCGGTTTTCTTTATTTTTTACCTTATATATATTTACCTTATATATATATATATTTACCTTATATATATGTTTTTTTCATGCGACCCCTCTTTACACATGCTTTTATTACAACGAGTTCGAATCCCTTATTTTTTTTTTTTATTTTTTTTTTTTAAGTCCACTGTGATATATATTTAATAAAAAAGGATATAATGTTTACCGTGATGGCTGTGCGGATGATGGGGGTCCGGTTGAAGCGGCTTTCCCGATACGTAGTCCTGCTTGCAGATGAACTTGTTGTCGTCGAGAACGTACAACTCTTCGCCTGTGCTCAGCTGCTTTTGACACACGAGGCAGGTGAAGCAGTTCAAGTGAAAAACCTTGTCCCTCGCTTTTCTCACGAGATCCTGTGGGTTTATGCCTTGCGAACAACCGCTGCACTTTGTCCCGTATCGTCTGTAAACATCGACCAATGTCCGAGGCGTAAAGTTACGGTACAATCTTTCATTGTCGATTATTGTATTTATTCATTTGTTGACGGTAAAAGAGAAACGGTTTTGCGTAGACTACAAAAATTAATTGTAAACTTCCCTAGCGAGTCAAGGGACCATTGAAAGATCCAAAAAACGACCGGGAGTTCTTTGGATCGTCGTTAAAGACACCATCGCTTGACTTGCTAGGCTTAATGTACTTGAACTTGAAATGTGCTTGCTTTGCTTTCATTGATTGAACTTTTATGCACTGTTTCGTTAAACAAAAATACCAGATATTAAAATTACAAATCTTTTGCCGCAAATTTACAAAAAATGTTCTCAAACATAAAAATTTTACCGTAAAATTGCAACGCACATGTGCTCGATATTTCGGAAACACTTTATGCAAAAAGCATCCTATGCAAAAAGGTTCATTCATTCACAAACTAAATCAGTTTACTGTTTGTTTAATTAAAAAATTATAAATTGGCAGTACATTATTTTTTCAGGTTCTTCACTTTCGTTAATAATTCTTGGTGCGCTAAATTTTTCGTAACTTGATGGATTTGCCGAAGGTGCGCGAATGAGAAGAAGCTGCTAAACGGTAGCGACTACCAGTCCCGTAACTATACATCCGGCACCCCTTAATTTTTGCGTATCCGCGTACTTTCCACGCGCCATTCCCCAACCGGTAATTCTCTAATCACAGGAATCATATAATTATAGCAATTAGTAGAAACCCTAGCGGGCTCTCGGGGGAATTAAATAGAGGCAGAGGGAGGAGGGAAGAGAAAAATAAGAATACGATAACGTGACGTACGGCCGCGGATAACTGTAGAAAGGACCATAGTCTCTCCCGTCTATGTTTCTTGATCTCCTTTTTTTTTTTTTTTTTTTTTTTTATCCACTCTCGACTTCTCGAGTTGTTAATCTCATGCGACGTGCCAAAGACTCGGCACCTTCCCCACCACCGTAGGAAAAAAAGGGACCGGTCGTTAAAAAATCATTAATAGCGAGGATTATATATATATATATATATACTGTCCCACGAGCGGAGGCAAACCCCGAGGGCAGTTCGATATGTGCCTTCCGAGTACGGCTAGTGGCCCAACGAGAAAAAAATTGAGAGAGAAACAACAGACAGAAAGACAAACGGAGAACAGAACTATTAAGAGATTTGTTAGAATTCTATGCACTTTGTGGCTACGGCCTGAAAAATTATCTAGCGAGACCGAAGATTAAAAAACTTCAGTTCACTTTATCGAATAGTCACATATCAATGAAAAACGGTAAGAAAAAATGATAAAAGAAGTACTGAAAAACTTCAGTTAAATCAATCGAATCGTTACATATCAATCACAATCGTAAAAAAACACATGATAAAAAGTTACAAAAAACTTCAGTTGACTTAATCGAACGGTTAGATATCGATGAAAGACGTTCAGAAAAACATGATAAAGAGGTAGTAAACAAACTTTAGTTGGTTTAATCAAATCATTACATATCAATGAAAAACGTTTGAAAACTCTCTTGCAATTGTTTTTTGTAAAATTAATTTAAAAAAAAAATAGTTCTGGACCCCATAAATTCAGCCAATCAGCGAACGAATAAATCGGTAGCAACACTCTCAACGATTTTTGTCACTTGAGCATCATAGATTTTTTTAGATAGGCGATAATATACGAGACTCGCGAATACCTGCAGATGGCATCATTAATAGACCGGTGTATCGTTCGCAGATAAGATATATAGATAAGATTACGACGAATACCCGAACGGCGGGGGGTGGGGGGAGGGGGGAGGGGGGGGGGGGGGGTGTCCACGATCAAGTGCTAATATACGAAAGAGCGGAAGGAGCAATGCGAAGAATTAAGGGATAACGGCGTCACGGGGCGCACGCGACCAAAATAGAGAAGACGAATAGAGGTATTTATGGTCGGTCACGGTAGACCGCGAGATTTGTCGTTGTCGTGATTTATATCGCGAGTCTCGACGAGAGCCAACCGCGTCCGTACGCTTCTCAAACATTTTTTTGCACCACCCTACTAGTATAGATCTTACACTCTAAATTGAGTCTCTCATAACTTTCCGAAACAATTCCAAGGAAACCCGTGCCCAACAGGGAGACATCGGTTGAGTATGTGAGTTTCGAGATTCGACGACAATAATCATTGAATGACTATGATAGGGAAAAAGTGACGAATATGGACCGCTAAAAAGTTTAGGGCTGTGTCTCCTATTCCGGGAGATGAAACTAGTTCTTCCTACCTTCCTTTCAAACAATCTTATGTACAGACTTTATAAATCGTAGCAACGAAATATTTTCATGATTTTTAGGGTCAAACCTTTCTTGCGACGAACCGGTGAAAATGGCGCAGTTGCTTTAAAGCGAATCGACCGTCCATTTGCCATCGACACGCAAGGACTCGATATTTCTTACCGAGTATATCTTTGATAAATTATCGACGAGACAATCTGCCTTTACCCGTGGTTAGTCGATTTGCGCCTCGTTCGCCGATCCTATTAATGTATTATTCATGAATGGATCGCTGAGCGCGCAATTATCGGGCGTGTATACAACCTTCCTTCAACCCGATACTATAATCAATGTGTACATAATAAACGTAGCTTTTTTCTTTTCTTAAACTCTTATTATCGTCCGTTTATTGCCAAATCGACGGCACTGTGTCGACCGGAAGAATCTTCTTTACAACACAACCGGAAGTCATAGCTTTAGTCATTAATCGTACCTTAAAAAATTCAACGGAACATAAAAGATTGACGATATCGAAGGGTAATGCTATCGCTTTATTCGTGTCGTGATTGGCTCCAGGACAAAATACTTACATCCAATTGTGCGGTTCGGAACATTTTCTGGGCCTCTTCGATTTGAGGTAAAAAAATTGCAAGTTTAAATCGTGTTTAAGTCTTTTTTTAAGCCCCGCCAACGGCACGATAAAACAATTTTTTTTTACTCCACCAAGCATATTATCACGTGCAGTGTTTCTCGTGGAACACGATGGAAGCCCGAAGGGTTTCCGTAGCCCCGTCGGGAAGCTTGGATATCGCCGTTCGAACATACCAGAAGTCGCCGCTCGTCCCAAAATGCATCGTCAGCCAAACTTTCGTGGTCGGCGTTCAAAGGCCTTTTACAGTCAAAACCACACAATTTTCCCAACCAACGTTCCTCCGATACATTACAGTAAAAGTCGCGAATATGGCCCACCCGAATTAGCACATAAATCAACGATACATGGACCGAGCCGTCTTCGCGACTTTTACCCTATCATCATAATTTAAAATTAATTTACCTACCTGAAGAAGTCGTTCCTGCAGAATATCTTGGACTCTCTCGAGAAGCATTTCTCCTGCAATTCCATCCCGCAGTCGCAGCATCTGACGCAATCGGCGTGCCAAACACGTTCCAGAACTTTTAGAAAAAATTTGTCCAATATAGGCTTCTTGCATCCCGCGCATGACATGAGCATCGCCAGTCCGCACCTTCCTGCTTGTTCGCACAAAACACACCGGACCATGATCAGTGAAGCAGTAAAAAAAAAAAAAAACGTTGCAACGAATAAATCGTTGATAAAACAATGCTATTTATAATGCTATTCATAAAATACACGATAATGAATGTCTTCTTTTATTTTACACTATCGTTCACAGTCTTGACGAAGCTGGTGAACAGGAGCGTAGATTTACCGAGCCAGTTGCCGAGACCCCCGAATAAAAAGAGCAACCGTGCGACAAATAACGATCGTGCCGGAACGGCACAACGGGAACGCGCCCCCTAATTTTAGGCACCCCTACAGTGTGTTTTACACGTCCATTTATCGGTACAACACGCCCGCTGACGTCGTCGGCCCTCTCGAAAAACTTATACATCGGACCATCCAACTACACCAATAATCGTCCGGTACTTCAAAAGTTTTCAACATTTGTCCATTGGCATATTTTTCTGGCGCTTGTCGTCTGTCCCCTTGTTTCTAGAAGACAGTGGGGCAAAACGGACCATGTTTGAGAATTGGTCGCCGATCGCGAAAAGAAGTCTTATGTCGAGTGCGCAACGGTCCATTTTGCCCCGCCAGTCCCCTGTGTATTGCACACGGTTACGTACGGTAGGGCAGAGTCCCTTTCTTTCTCGGGAGGCCTGTTTTTTCGTCCCGCTGTATTGTTATAGCAGTGTCAAGATTCGTTTTAACCGATCACCAGTGGAAGAGGAGAAGAGGTAGCAGTATCTTATCCGACGATGGGCGGAGCCCCGATCCTCCACAGCCTCCCTTGCCGCTACCGCACGGACTCTTTCCCCGAGCGGTGCCGGCCTAACCATCCCCTCTACCGGCTCGATCGCGTTACAGTGGTGTGCGCGGAACTCCCACTCCCGAGATTATTCATCCCCGGCGCGGATGGAAGGCCGGAGCTTCTACTCCGTGTCACCTCCACGAGGTAGACATATATATGTATATAGGTAATATGCACGCAATACCAAAATCTTCCGTCGGAAAATTGTCATTGTGATATTTGGTATGTGAATCGTGTTTATTGTTCTATAAATTTTATTGCTACATCCTCGACTCCGTGGATTTTTTTTTCTACCTGGCTTTGGTTGTAAGGATCGAGTTCTTGGAACCGCGTACTAAATCATTTTTTTAAATCCTTTGCCGCACGGTACCGACTTGCTTCGATCCTTTGAGGCCCGACGCGCTGTTATTCGTCAACTTGGTGGAACAGCTATTACGAGGAATGATCGTCGTTTATAATCTACGGAAATGTCGGAATGTAACTTAATCGTTAATTTTTATTTAAAAAGTGTATTTCGTAGAAGGTTGCAAAAGTGAGACTGTTTTCTATAACTTTGGTCCGGAAGCCTGTAGCGGTTGGGACATGATTTCTCTTCGACAGAAAAGTGTCTTTGGACTTGTGGGGGAGCGCACGGTACAGATTTACTTCGGACCTTTGGGCGCCCGATGCGCTATCATTTGTCAACTAGAACAACTTCATAATTTACACAAATTTTCGAACGCAATATAATTATCAACTTTTATTTTTTTAAGTTGACGCACAAAAGTTTGAGAGAGTAACACTATTTTCCACCACTTTGGTCCAAAAACCTGCAGCGTTTGAGACACGATTTCTCTTCGAAAGGAAAGAGGTTTTGGATTTGTAGAAGGGGCAACAACTTAATACTAAAAAATTGCATTTTCAGGCGCTCACTCTTTAGATGAAAGTGCTTACTAAATTCGCCTTCCATGGCTATTATTTAAGTACCGAACAAATGTTGGTTTTAATTACACATATTCATTCGTCAGTATTGTTAGTTTGTAAGACACGAGTTAACGCTACTGGTAGCGTTAATGAGAGGAAGCCAAAGACGTAAGGTCGAGACATTGTTTATTTGGTAAAACTGAGTTTGTGCTTGTATATCAGTTTGTAAGGAGACAACGCGTTGGGGGTGTAAAAGGCGAAAGTCGTCCAGTACAAATAAAAATCATATCCCACTCGTACTCATTTATAATTAGTTTGCATTACATATATATATGTATATATATATATATATATATATATATATATATATATAGTTAATGATGCATATCGAAACCAAAAAAATTGGAGTAACGCAGTCGGAATTCAACCGCGAACGGCTTCTTCATTCTTCCTCGTTTCTCTCATGACGATTCGGACAAGTTTAGTCTGGTCCGAACACTAGCAGGCATGTGTTTGTAATTAATGTTTTAACAATAACCTCGCTTACCTATGTGATTTTGGTTTCAATTGCTCATATTCATTTTTATTTCTTATGCATTTTATATATATGTAAATATATACATATATGTACAGTTAAGTGATGCATATCGAAACCAAGATGTTAGTTACGCGGTAATTTTCAGCCGCGAAGGGCTTGTTTATTTGTCTCGTTTCTCTCACGACGATTCGAATAAGTCTAAGCGGGAATGTGCAATTTTTTTGTAGAATTACCTCGCTTACCTATATGATGTGCCTGGGTGACGGGAAGGGGGGCGCAACAAGGAGCCCCGAGGGTAGCTTCCCTTATCCGGGGGTTGGCAGAAGCGCCGATTCCTGGGGCGCCTCCCCCGGCTCCGGCGGCCCCGTACCCCTCCACTTCCCCAGTAGCGGCCAGGGGACCGCCGGGTCCACCTTCCTGCACGGGCCCGTATCGGCCGAACGGTCCCGAGGGCCCCAGTGCACCCACTTTTGTAGCAATTACGTCCCGACGCACCTGCACCCCCGACACAGCACAAAAAAAAAAAAAAAAAAAAAAAAAAAAAAACACAACCGCGCACGACTCTAACCGTCGAAGCGATCCACCCGTGCCGGAAGACGAAAATTCCGTGACCGTCGGTAATGAAACAGTCGGCGTCTGCAGCCACCGGCTCTCGCCTTCGATCTTCCGATCCTCCGTGCTCAGGTCTGCTCACTTATCCCTCCGCGTCACTTTTCGGCCCGCAATTTATTTTCTCCCCTCCTCACTTTTTCCCGGGGATTATTCTATCGTCGTCCGAACCGTTCTCGTTCTACTTTACTGTCTATCGGCAACGACGACACGCGCGACACTCGTATCCACTCAGCATTATAATGGCGAGGGAAATATCGTTGATGTTTCGGGTCTGCAGTGTCGTACCGTCCGTGCGGACGGGCTCGCGAACGAGTTACGGAGAGAGTACGTCATTCGAGAGATTCGGACACTCGGTTATTTCAACTCGCGGACCGCGGCGCGGCCACTGTCGTTGCCATTCCGTCGAGCGGACGGACGGCGACACCGACGCGTCGACGGATCGACGGGACTTTATTTATTCTCGATCCTCCGATCGCCAGTCGCTCGCTCGTCCGTGTCTTTTTATTTTTATTTCTGTTTCACTGTCGCCTCATCACGGAATCCTCCGATCGTGCACGACAACAACCGAAGTCGAACGCCGACGAATCTTCCCGAATCGATGCGAGGTCGAGGTCGTTTTTTTTTGTTTCGTTTGAAATTTATTTTTACAACGTTCGCTAGCGTCGGTAATTAACGGGACGAACGAGGTGCGAGGCTCGTTGCCGGAATCCGGACCGTCGACGACCGTGCAGAGTTCTCGACTCCGCGTAATCCCGGACGATGGCACGCGCGGCTCGGAGTTCGCCAGCCGACTGGCCGCACCTGCGACACCGCGTGGCCCCCCGCCGAAGAATCCTCGAGCTCCCGCGGGGCTTCCCCGCTATCCGTGCACGCCCATTCGAGGCCACGCCTACGCCGACGATATTTCCGTCCGCGATTACCATTGGATGAGTCGGCGAAAAATGGGTGTGGACGATCTCCCACCAGAAGCATAAAATCACTGAGGAATGGCTGCGATAAGGACGAAGTGGGTTGGCGGATCGCGACTGGTATCGCATTCGCGTGTGCCTCGGGACGCGACGCGAACCGAGTGTGCCAACGGTTGCCCGACTCGTGACTGGTTGGACTATCGATCCTGCGGAGTGACCCCCCCCCCCCCTCCCTCCCTCCCTCCCTCCCTCCCTCCCTCACCCCCCCTCCTGCCCCGCCGCCGCGCGCGCTCGAGATAGCCTAGCTACTGTTCCTGTAACCGCGTAACATCCATAACATCCCCGGAGCTTTGGGACAACATCGCCTGCTTGCCCCGACACGATGCGTTGCGGAAGCATCAGCGAGCCGGCTTTATATTTTATCAATGCCAACAGGTATCTTTCTCGTTCTCCACTTTCGACGATACATTGTGCCGCGGAACGTCCGGCCGCGACCAACCTTTGTCCCGCCGTAACGTTTCCATCGAAAACGTTCGACTACTAGCGCCAATATCTCGATTAATGTAAACGCGTACTTTGTTACGGGCGTCATTCGTTCGTTGCCGTTGTAAACGGGACTTCATGCCTCGTAACGGGCACGTCGACTCTGCGTCGACACTGACGATTCGTATGTATCGAGAAAAAAATGTTGCCTTGGAAAAAAGATAGCCAGCGAGACTGAACGGTTTATTTTGTTAGACGATTGTCCGATCGAACAAAATATATGACGATGAAAAATGTTGTTTCGGGTGATAAACAAAAAAAATTCGTCGATACGTTGATTGACGCTGGCGTTCGATGTGCAACCTATTTTATTTATCTCTTTGCCGTGGAATATCCGGCTACGACTTTGTCCTTGTGTAACATTTCCATCGAAAACGTGCGACTACCAGCGCCAACATCACGAGAAGCGGCAGCGTCTCGACTCCGAGTACTTTAAAAAACAACGTTTTGTGAGCGATCTTGATTAACGTAAATGCATTCACGTCGTCTCTGCGCAAACACGGACGATTTATATACAGCGAGAAAAAAAATATCGAGAAAAGATACCCAGCGAAACTGGACGGTTGGTTCGACGATTTTCAATCGAAGAAAATATGACCTTGAGGCCAGAAAAATGTTTGTTTTAGGTAACGAATAACGATTCGTCTATCCGTCGACTAAAGCTGGCGTTTTTTTTTTTTTTTGCAGCAACGATTTCGAGCAGTTTCGTGAAAGAACGATTGTCACTGAAAGCATTAAATATTTGTCGAGAAGAGATCTTGAGAAGAAATCGATCGTTAGTTATCAAGATGAATGCTGTTGCCGTCTAGCGCTGTTGCGCCCTGCTTAGAGAATCCCATTGAACTCTATACGACCCGATAGAATCCATTCAATTGGTCCGATTGACCGATAGCCCATTTATCGGAATTAATGGTGTTTTTTGTCCATCGAATCGGTTCCAATGAGATTCTCTAAGCAGGGCGGACAGAGACCCGGCTGACCAGTGTAGATCGTACTACTTGCTCGAGACAATTAAAAAGCGTCGATTGTTCGAATAACTATTGATGACAGTTCGTCGAATCTCTTGCCAAGCAGCGACACCAACTAAAATAAAATAGCATACGACTCCGAATTAGCGTCGAATATCGTATGGAAGCGAACATTATTCTCGGTTAGTAGAGCAAATCTGCCGTACGGTCAGACCGTCCGATCGCAGCCTGCTCGATTCCCTCGATGTTCCGAGCCTCAGCTGTTCGTCACAATTTCATCGTTCGTCAAACTTGTGTATATTTTTCAAACAACGAAATGGAAAAGTGTAACAAGTTTTTTTTACTTATTGCACGTTTTCGCGGAATAAACAAATTCGCAGATTATAAAAACGACGCAAGCGGAACGTTTATTCCCCTGAATGACATTTCCTGATCGTTCGTAAACGGCGAACGTCTTTTCGTGTCGAAGTCCAGCGAAAGACTGATCGTCTGATTTACGATCGCTGTAAAGTTAATCGTTTGTTCGTCCGTCAAATGTCGCTCTGTCCGTGCGGCTCTTCCCGACCACTCACCGAGGACAAATCGTCCATCCTATTGCGTGTATGACATTCGTTACAATATATATATATTTTTTAACAAGTTCAAGGTTCAATTTTGTATACTTTAGTAAATCAGTAAATCTTATGCATATTTTCGGAACACCGTTCGTGCAAAAAAAGTACTTTATCGTCCGAGCCACGCCAACACATTCTCAGGTGGTTCGTTGCTCGAATGGTAATCGGTCCACTTTCCGTACGTCGCGCTCACGGCTTTCTCGATGGCGCCATCTGTCGGACGTTTTATGAAGCGAATTGCCGCAAGACCGACCAGCGTGGTTATCCATGGACCGGAGAAACTTTGGTGTACAGTAGAACACCGATTAACCGGGATGCTCCGTACCGAAGAGTCCCCGGATAATCGAAATTCCGGTTAATCCGGAGAGCGAAAGTATACAAGCCAATAATCCCCCGATAGACAAGCGGCACGAAAAGTAGCAGTTGGCGCAATAATTGCAACACGTGCCGCACATGTTGCAAATATCGCGCCAATATTGCTACTTTTCGTGACGCTTGCCTATCTGGGTCAACATTACAAATGGTACAATCGCAGTGTAGAATCACTGTGCGTGATACTATTTTACGTCACGAGTAATGCACTCGGGTATTACCGACCGCTATCGCACGAACTGTTATTCTTTGAGATCTTATATATTACATTTAAAACGTGTAACACATCCATGTAAAAGGGAGTGATCGCCGTAAACTGAATGAATAGACAAATAATAAAATGGACAGGTTTAACAACTTCTTTTTTTAACATATATATATATATATTTTTTAACAAGTTTAAAGTTTAGCTTTTTACACATTAGCAAATCTTATGTATATTTACAATGTTTAGAACAATGTATGTGCAAGAAAATGTAAGCACTCAGCGGTCAGAGTCATTTTCCATCGAACATCGACGGTCCGGCAATGTTTAGAATTAATTTTTACTACACGCGACTTTATCCACGAAGTTAGTCCAGCACGTCCTCGGGCGGTTCTTCGCTCGGGTGATAGCCTGTCCACTCTCTGTACGTGGCGTTCATGGTTTCCTCGACGGCGCTATCTATCGGATGTATTATCAAGGGAATTGCCGCAAGACCGACCAACGTTGTTATCCACGGACTCTTCGCACCCGGTCTCTTAATATTTCGTTGAACCGAAGACACTGCGGCACATATTCTGTTTATTGTCAGCCCCGGCACGATGATCGACGCGAAACTCTGCCAGAGCAGGGTATCCGTAGTAGAGAGCAAAATTCGTTTGTTTCGACCTTTGGATATATCTCTCTGCGAACAAATAAATTTTCCGAGTTCGCAGCTTCGACAATTTTTTTTTGTTCGCTGTTTACCTCATAGACTTTATTGCCTTTGTGTATCGTGTCGGCGAGAACGTAACCGCTCGCTATTACATAACTCAAGTGAACTATAAACTTGGGAACGATGCTCCTGAAAGCTTCGCCGACTTCGTTGGTGTATCCTGAAATAAAATCGGTAATATTGCTATAAAAAAAAAAAACGACTAGAATGGAATAAGATTAACGATACATTACCCAAGTATCTAACGGGTGTGTCGCGATACAAGTCGACCTCTCCTTTGGTATTCTCCATATCGACGGATTCAATTGTTCTTGTCCAATTTTTTATAAATACTTATAACCTACAAGCCACCCCTCCGTTCGATAGAATCTATATTATTCAGGTTTGCCGCGCCAAACCAAATGTCAAAACGGTAGGGTGTGGGCGTATCGTTTACGCCAAGCTTATTTCAGTCCGGACTGATTTGCGCTAAGAAGTGACTAGGTTAGAGAAGCATCGTGTATGTGAATCTTATATATAGATGGCGTTACGAGACTGATTTTGCGGTAGCGCGGGATCTCGGCCAATCAGCGGCGCAAGCACCAACCGTCGCGGAGTTCTTTAGTCAATTGACTAAAAAAAGAGCGTCAATTGGCCGTCTATTTTAGTTTCAGAAAATGTTTGTTGTGCCATGACCGTCAATTTTGTTCGCGGTCACAAATATGGTTAAAACAGCGAAAAACATGAAGTATTATAACTTTATAGCAATTTCTTGTCTCGAATAAAAAATGTCGTCAACGAATGTTTTTTCAAATTATAATGAATTTCAGTTAAATACTTTGTTCAGTCAAACCAGTTAATCCCAGTTGAACCCTTCGACTCGTTGTCATTGTATCGAATAGATTAACATAGTACCTTATTGGCGCAAAATTGGACGGTGCGAGCCATTTGCGGTATGATTTAATCCGGTCGAAAAGTGAGATTTCACGACCGGACGTAAATTCGAATAACAGTTTCACGGAAGTTACGAGTTCTCGCAGCTAATATTGAAACTCGCCCAAGATGTACTATATGTAGATTTCGTTATCGTAACAAACCAACATAACCTTCTTTGCGGTAGTCGGTAGTTCTCCAGGTATCAGCGTTCGTCCACTCGTCTGGCGATGAACATCTCGACACCGAAGAACGATGACAATCCTGGCTAACGAGTGAAAAAAAAAAAAAAAAAAAAAATCGAGACTACTTCGTAAGAGCTCTCGCTCGACTCTTGGCACGAGAATGTCGGATCTCGAGAGCTTGGTTGATTTTTTAAACGAACAGGTAAACGAGATCGTACGATGGTCGCGATGGTACATAACGGAGATATCCTGCCAAATCGTTGTCGCACTCGTCGCCTATCTCTTCGTTTGTGTCTTCCTCTATTCGTTATTGAAGAGCGTCGATCATCGGTCGTGGCAGTTGCCAGGTCCGCCGTCCAGGATTCTTCTCGTAATCGCCCATCCGGACGACGAGGTCATGTTCTTCGGTCCCATGCTTTACAGTCTGACCAGTCTCAAAGCCAGCGAGATCTACTTGCTCTGCTTCACCATCGGTACTTTTTTTATCATCTTCTCTTGCGCATCATCCTATTTTTGTTTTGTTTTTTTTTTTTTACTCGAAAGACCCAGAAAAGTATGCTTCCAGGCGGTGACCGAAAGAGAAAAGAGGAGTTGTGGTCTTGCGCAAAAATTCTGGGGATCCCAGAGTCCGGAGTGACTATGCTAATGTAAGTTTGGTTCTGCGCTAAATGCAGAAAATCCTTTCCATGTCCCTTCGAATCACTTACGCCCTTGAAAGGTGCTCCAACTCTGCTCGCCCTCGAAAGGCCCTTGAACCCCGCTTGTGTTCGAAGATTCCTGGAAGTGACCTTGAATTTTCGTTTGATCCTGTTCCGTAACTGAGAGGATTAATTTATTTCAGGAACTCTGAGCTACCCGACGATCCCCGAGTACAATGGCCGAGCGATTTGGTGGCCGATCACATACTGCAGCACGTCGAAACTTACAAGATAAACGCGGTCGTGACCTTTGACAAGCACGGCGTGAGCGGCCACAAGAATCATATATCTCTGTTCTATGGTATAGCTTTACTGTGCATAGAGGGAACGGTACCATCCTGTTAGTAGGATCATTCTTTGTTGTCGACAATATCAAATTATGTAACAGACGATACACCCGCGACAATAAACGCGCGAATTAAATTTCAGATTGCAAACTCTACGTGCTCGAAACGGTAAACAGATTACGAAAGTACGTTCAGATTCTGGATCTTCCCATCAGTCTGATATCGTCTTCCTACTGGTACTTGATCACCTACGAACAACGAAAGCTCATAAAGGTGGGGGGATTTCGAGCGACCACGTTCGTCGGACAATAGCCGAAAAATTTAAGAAACGATTAAATGACCACCTGCAATTTTGCACGTTACAGAAGGCCATGGCTGCGCATCGCTCTCAGTACGTTTGGTTCAGAAAGTTGTACATGATTTTCTCGCGTTACACCCTCGTCAATACCCTCCAGGAGGTCAACGCACTCGATCTAGAGCTGGATCTACAATTCGACGACGACTGATATCGAGAAATATCGGACGACGAGTCTTTGTTTGTTTTTTTTTTAATTTTTTTTTTATTGTACATACTAGATGAGTGCAATTGTACATAGCTAATAAAGATTCTCTATGGAACATCCAATGGTATTCGATAATACTTGGATCCAACTTCTTTTTTCATATGTTCTATATCCGTGGTGATATAGACAACGATAATATATATAAACGTTTCACAAACGCTTTTACGTCAATTAACTATACTAATTACTGTTATCTAAGAGAATGACAGAAAGAAAAAAAATTAATTCAAAACTTGCTGCCGTCGATATGTGGATACTTCTTTTTGTTTGTTTTTTTTTTCTTTTTAACTAGTACATAGAGAGATGTGTAGAATTTGTACGACAGAATCGAGACAACGAATTATCTAGTCTTTGAATTGTTGCGTTTTCATTTTGATAGCCCAGAGGATATAAAAAAAAAATCCATAAACTTTCAAAATACCAATTACGAAGTAATATATAATAGCTATAATCTATTTAAATGTTCTATGTATATTCATAAACGTAGATTTCACGTAAATTTATACGTAGTCTCCGATATTGACAAGGTTGAGCATCCGCAAACCTAATGGGGAATGATTAATAATACTTTCTTTAGAACGGTCGAAAAAAAAAAAAAAAAATTAGGCGACCCTGGCTTTTCCACGTAAACGTTATATTGTCGATTTTTAATTTGGCACACCACAGAATCCAACGATTCAGATACCAAAAGATAAGAAATCACGTTATAATAATCTCGGTGGAAAGCATTGGGAATGTATGAGCATCGAAACTATCGTATTTTCAAAAATAATACCGGTAACAGGTATTTTAGCTTTCGACTTATCTCTAGAATCGTACGATATGGAATATTAGGTATAATCTCGTTTTACCTAAACATAGTATTGCATAGAAAAAGTATAGTAACAAAAATACGGGCCAAACTGGGCGCGATTGCACTGGATAATGGCGAATCGATGTTGTACGGATTTTTATTGGGCTGGTAATAATGTAAATTTGTACTCGAAATATATTTTTAGTTTTGTTTTGTGTATCGCGCGAGAGCTTCGAAATGTTTTGTGTTTAGAAAACATCCACGGTTACCGAGGCGGATACTTCTTCGTAAAGCATAATCTCAATTGGGACAAAGGAAATGCATAGCTCTGGGTGAGCGCGTGTAAAAATACACTAAACAAATAAAATAATAAGCTCTCGATAGAAAAAAAAAAAGTTGATAAATTACGAACGTCGCGTTGAGGTATCAGTCATTGAGACAACTGACGGCAGGAGAAAGACGTTAGCTCGTGTTTTAAATTACGATAATAGATGGACGATAAATAATGAAGGATGATTTAATACTCGTTTGGAATAAAATGTTTCTGGGTAGTGCGATCGAATGGTAGCGAAGAGAAAGTGAATGCGGCACCGACCGAGAGACTCGCAAGTTCGAGCGATCTTTGCACATTGGCTTCGTTACTGCACCGAGACGAGAGATGCCCGGGTTGTGCAAGAGATACCCCGACGGAAATTATATATATATATTTTTTTTTTTTCAAAATTAAAAAAAAATTAAAGATAGAGTAAAGTCACTGACAATGGACGGCATAGAGTGTATCCCGCAAGATCTTCCGAACGACGTACTAACGCAACGAATAATCGATCGATGAGATATCGATGATCGATCAAATTTTTAGGTACACGAGCGCGCCCGTGCGTGCGCGGTTAAGTGTCTGCACCTCGGCAAAGAAAGATCGATGATTCGCGACGCTCGAGGAACCTCACTTGAGAAAGCTTTTGGAAGGCGTTTATGAGGGCGTCAGCGCAAAGATCTCGCGGGCTGTGTCCTAGAACCTGTCTTTGCTGCGATGATGGGAACCCAGAGAGCCCATATCCGGCTGGGGAGAATCCGGATCGCCGGGATCCTGGAGATACTGAAGCTCCTGGAGCTCCTGAAACTTCTTGTGATCGCAGATGTGCGCGTAATTCGCCGATAGACACATCAGATAGTGGATCAGACTGAGCACAACCAGCAGCGACGCCACCGTCGACATGATCAGCATCACTTCGGCCTTCTCGACGTAATCCTTGCAGAAATCCTTCACTTCCTGAGCCCCGCAAATCTTCATATGGTCGATCTTCGTGTTGTTCGGAAACATGAAGCCTGGAAGAGATCAGCGATATTTCATTATTTATTTATTTCACCTTATCTTCATAATTTATTAGCATAGCTGGGGGGTCCTAGAAGTACCAGGTACTTGTTTGGTACTTCAAGTACGGACTTGAAGTATCTTAATTTTTTTTTAATTCCTTTAAAAAAAACGATAGCTGTCAAACCCGCCCCTTTCGCTTTTCATTTATTTAAAAAAATGTTTTAAAAATCGAAAAGGGGGACGAGAAGAGACCTTTTTCGTTCATTAAATATAATGTTTGTATGGATTTTTGTTTTATAAAAAATAGTTAATTCATTAAAAAAACAGCCTCATAAATTACGATTTACAGAAATGTCAGCGATTTTTTACAATCAGGCAGTTATGTGCAGATTTCTTTGCGCCTTTTATTGTAAAGCCCAAATAACGCTTAACTCTACGAACCTAATTGCGAAAAGTACTTTGAAGAAGTATTTTAGTAGTATTGAAGTATATTTTAGTACTTTTCCCAGTTCTGTTTCAGTCGAGGACTAATAAGTCCTCGATGGGCTGCGCATAAAGCGACGACTCACCGAATTGGGTGAAGTCGATGCAGTCCTGCAGAGCTTGTACACGTGGATTGCTGCAGAGGCCCCAGAATATTGTCAATATCAACGTTATTATGACGAGAAAGGCGAAGATCAAGAGCCAAGCGAGTTGCAGGATGTACGTTATCGTTATGAACTGCAAGAAAATAATATTTTTTTAAATTAAGATGCGTTGTCGAGCGTTGCGACATCGACGCGATCAGCAAATTTTGTCTTCACTCACCACCGCGCACGATATCCGTCCGCCGACCCTGGACCTCCAGGCTCGGTAAACTTTGTGCCTCGTGGCTCCTGTTGCCAGACATCCGAAGCACAGAATCGTGAATCCGAGGGCAGCCATGATGGCTCCTATGGACGCGAATGTCAGTTGCACCGCTTCTATCCAACCGAGCCTTATGTAAAACACCTTTGGAAATAATTTTATTTTTATTGTTGTTCGTTTTCATAAAAATTATTATTTTTTTTTTATTGAACAAAGGATGATTGTAAAACATGGTGGCCAGCAAAAAGTCCGAACGAAATTCAAGGACATTCACGGACAATTTCCAGGACATTTCCAGGTTTTATAATTGGGACAATTATAAAAAATGAAAGTATGCATATCGTGCGTCCTCATGAGACATACCTCATATAACATAAAATGTATCTTTCTGTTAATGATAAAAGGATAAATCAGTTCGATAAATCAAGAATAAATTACAAAATAGAGGCGATATAGCCCACTGGACTCGTCCAGGAATTCCATAGAATTATAATTATTGTCAAGATTCAATAATATATCCTTCCGTCCTCATGCGACATACCTCATCCAGCATAAAATTCATCTTTCTTTTAATGATAAAAGGATAAATCAATTTGTAAAATAAATAATAAGTTACAAAATAGGGGCAATATGGTTCACAGCGACTCGTCCAGGAATTCCATAGAATTAGAATTATTATCAAGATTGAATAATATATCCTTCCGTCCCTATAAGACTCACCTTATCCATCATAATAGCCGAGAGGGTGGCTCCTCTGTACATCGTTCCGCAGAATATGCCCACGCCTAGACAGCACATTATGGTAGCTATCAGAGTCGCGTACGGCACTCTGGCCATGCAGTCGTTGCATATGCTCCCTGAAAAAAACAAAGAAAATAAAAAATCGACACTGGATACTCCAAACATCTGGAGATCCCCCGGCCGCTCACCCCAAGAACCGTCAGTCACATTATTTGCATCCAAGCTACACTCCGAATACCTTCCGATGCTTATGTTACTAGGGAATTTCGAACGCAAAGGCGAAACGACATCAGCCTCCTCCGAGGCCTTTCTGAATCTACTGTGCCTGGCCATGAGTCCGAACTTTCAACAAACTCGGATAAACATTCGAAAAATTACGTGCGAAAAAGTGCGACCGTTCGAGGGCCGAGCCAACCGATTACTACCGGGTGACTAACGCGCAATTCGTCGGGCGAACAGGTGGGAGGTGGATGACAAATAATCCGAGATAATCGCCGCGATAGGCGATTCTTATCTCCGCGATTACATAACCCCGCGCGACGGATGGTCCGGAATTGTATTAGTCTTTCCCGAGCGTCCGGGCGCGCGGCAATAACCCTATTCAAATTAGTAAACCAAAAGTACCAGTGGCCGCACTGGCAAAGCAAAGCTGTCCCAGTCGCCGGCCATGAAAAATCGTATTTCCGTTTGTTTGGCACGCAGACTTCGTCCGGCCACTGGGACGTTCAGCTTACTTGGCCTCCGGCGTGAAACCATAGGAAGGAAGAAGAAACCTGTCAAGCGTGCATCCCTGAGGTAAAAGTCCCAGTGGCCGAACACGTCCGACGAGACGTGTCCGGTCATTGGGATTTTTTTTGTCCAGCCTGCGCGCTTGCGAGATGGGAATCCGATTTTATTCATGCATGTCCGGGGACTGGGCCTGCTCCCTCGGGTGTCCTGCCATTGGTACTCTTACCTCACGATATATATAGCAAACGTAAATATTTTGTTTCCTCACCCATGCTCGGGCCTGTCGCCGCGTCGTCCTAGCTCGTCCGCTGCTCTGCCCGGTCGCTGGTCTTCCGTTATTCCGCCCTGGAGATATCCCTGCGTCGATTGGCGTTCACTCGGTTCGAGACGGTTCTTTCAATCCCTCGTTAATGACATCCCACGGGTCGTTACTCGGATCGAGCGGCCGGACACGTCATTCATCTCGCTCACTTTCCTCAACAGATTGCTCGCCTGAATCACACGCGACACGCATTGATTATGCTCGGAATGCACTCGATTGATCGAACGATTTGTGCGATCGTCGACGAGTTCCTTCACGGGTTTTCAATCTGATGATCGGACGAATAACTCGTAATTCCGATTATCGTTGTTTAGAGAGGCGAATTTATCGCCAGCGGGAGTCGCTCTCGCGAATCCAAGATGGCGGCCGAGTGCAGCGAGTCAGTGGGTTTTCGTTGCAACGTTCGCCAACGAGAGGATGCTTTATTTTTTTAATTATCGAGGTGCAATGGCAATGGTGCGCAGGGCTTGGCTGTGCACAAAAAATTGTTTTTCTTATACTTACGACGGGAACAACTCGTATATCATCCGTACGGGAATAGCGTGTCGCGATCGCCGCTGAATGAACGGAGATTTGAACGCGGATGGTACGACCCGATATGAATACGGTCGGGAGGGGGGGAGGGCGTGTTTAGTTCATGAATGCGATGTAATGTTAGAGTAAGGAGAGAAACGCTTCCCCGTCGAGGTCGTCGCGATGCACGATCGATGCGTTGCAAGCTGTTGCGCCTTAAAAAAAAAAACAAACAAAAACTAAATACCTTTATCCTCCCAATTTTTTTCGTATTCGTCGTTGTTATAAAATTATTTCGCTACTCTACAATTGATTACAAGGTAAAAAATTTAAAAAAATAAAGAATAATAAAATTCCAGTCTCGATTCTGGTGTATAGATGTCCTAGTGAACCCTGCCGACGCTTCTGCGTGCGTAGCATCGAATTTTCCGCGGCTAATCAGCGTATCAAAAAAAAAAAAAAAAAAATACTATCGTATATTCTTGTGCTTCGGTTGAACGAGATGCTTTATCACCAACGGCAAATGCCTCAATTTTTCTCTGATCGGATAAGGGACTTGACTCGTTTGTTGATAATTTTGATTGTATCTCGTGACGATGCCGGTGTTGCTCTCGTACATTATTCCGCCGCCGAAGCTCTGCGGGCTTACCTGGAAATTAAAGCGATTAGTTCGGAGTCGTTCGAGCGAACGGGGCAACGACTGGCGATACTCGGTGGGTCGACGGTTACTCACTGTGAGAGTGGAGCCGTCCTTGTAATCGACGCGAACGTCACCGGAGGGCAATTGCGTAGCGACGCCAACCCCGGGAACGGCGACTTTGTTCATATTGCAGGCCGAAACACGCACGGAATTCGACCTTCGCGATCTCGTTGTTGCGTTCGACAACACCGAGCATGTACCGTCGAAGGACGGCATCTGAAACATTGTTAAAATCCGGAAGTTTAAAATAAAATAAAATAAATGTTTATATTGTTTTCACCACCCAGGGAGAAACTCACCACCGGCGGACTATTGGTCGTTCGGGAAATATTCTCCTTGCCCTGGGTGCAGGGCGTGTCGTTGACGGCTACGACCGGCCGCCGTCCAATTATTGCCGGGAAGTAAGAGTGACCGGTGGCAGACTCGAGCGAAGCCAGACTCGATTCTACGAGCAGACATCGCTGATATATGTCCCTGTAGTACTCGTGGTACTCGTCCAATTCAGCCGGTATATCGCCCTCCGAATACGAGGGTCCATCGGCCTTTTCGCTTATTCTCACAACGGAGTCGACACGTGTAATCTGCAATTTGAACATCTCTCGTTGAGTAAAGGCGCCAATAAAATCGATCGGACGGCGTGCATTAAGAAGGTTGAAAGTTTCACACTAGTCAAATGCGTGCTACGTTTTTTTTTATTCGTTTCTATAAAATTTTACGCTTCTATTGATTACAGTGAATGGTTATTTGTTGGTACGGATTATTCTTTGAAAAAACTGAACGAATGTGTACCTTCTCATAAATGAGCCCAAGCCAGTTAATATTTTTGCACATCCATTGCAATTAATGCTATTCTCGGTAAAAGACAATTGATGTAATACAAACAACCATCCACTATAATCAATGAATGCGTAGTATCGTAATGCGCATTACGCTACTAGTGCGATAAAACTTTTTCTGATGGGCGTGAGTTTGCAGCGTGAGCCGAATCTCCCGTCACACGAGTTAAGTAAAAGTATTTGGCACGAGTGTCGTACAAAATTTTATTTAACAACATGCGAAAATTTGGGTTTTACCCACCGAGTGAAATAAAAGTTTGTATAAACGACTTCAAAAAACGAGCACTGATTTGACTAGTGTGAAGCGCTCCAAGCTCCTTAAAATCGAGCGGATGTGAATCGAGACAAAAGATAAATTTTAAAAAAACAACAATAATAACGCGACTCATTCGACCTTTACTCCGTTGTAAAAGTACAACTCGCAGTCCGGATGGGGGCCGTTCTCCATGAAGAGGCACTTGGCTCTGTTCGTATAGAGCGTGAGCTTCGGTGTTTTGGCTCGAACGAGTTTAACGAATCGGGCGGCGTACAGATACTTTCGATGATGTTTCTGCGGCAGGCTCTCGAACGAGTGGATGCTGTCGGCCCCGCGACTCGGCAAAGGCGGAGGCTCGCTCCCGATCTCCCGGGATTCCGATGGCCTGTACAATGCTATCCGCAAGCCGTCGCCAGATATTCGACAGACTTCGCTGACGCGATCCTGTCGACCGCGAAGATAAAAAGATAATCATTTAATCCATCGAAATTATATTATTTGATATTTATAAAAAATCTTACCACTCCGTTTCTCTTCTTGACGAACTCTATGCAAACTTCCCCGCTCTCGAGTATCGTGAGAACGGCGTTCTTCGTTCTGTGCCTAGTCGGCTGAAGTCTCTCCGAGTTGAACGGCGAAATATCGAGTTTCCCGCTCGCCTCGTCCCGCTCCTCGTTGTCGTTCGCCGTCTCCCGATCTCTGTTCCTCGGCCTCTCGGTTCTCTGCCGTTGCGACTGTTCCCTCGATTCGCACTTGCTGTGCTGGGAGGTTTCGGAGAATACGCGACTGCACGGTGGCTGAGGGATCCCGAACAGTACCGAACTCTCGTTCTGGCAAGCGCGGAATTCGTGGCCGTCACGACGATCGCGCGAGCGATCCGTCCGTTTGGATCTGTGGGCCGAGTGATTGACGGCGATCGATTCGGCGATGGGCTCGCTCCGGGCGCTGAACTGCGGCCCCAGGGGATTCAGCATCGCCCTCGACGTCGCGCGCTCCTCCGAGCGCGATCTTACTCTCGGCACCCGACCGCACGACGAGAGGGTTCGACCGACACCCGAATCGATCGTTCCCTCGCCCGACATTCCCTCCCTGCCCATGCCAACTTTATCGTTGTACATACGCTCCTTCTCCTGTGACGCGATGAACGGATGCTTCGAGATATCTCGCAATTTTATCCTCTCCCGTGGATTCTTCTTGAGCAACTTGTCTATGAGGTCCCTGGCGTTGTCCGAGAGATACGAGGGAATCGTGTAATCAGCCATCACGACTCTGGTCAGCGTACTCTTCACCGCGTCCGTGTCGAACGGCGGCTTGCCGACGAGCAGCGTGTACAGCATACACCCGAGACTCCACACGTCCGCCTCGAGACCGTGCGACGATCTCGTCGCGACCTTGAAAAACATAAAATTTTCAAAGCTCCGTCGATTTTCGATGTCGATCCACGTCGCCGATCGGGCTGTCGTACTCACTTCCGGCGATATGTAGTTCGGCGTTCCGCACATCGTCAAGTGTTTCTCGTCCGGACGGGTCAGCTGCGTGGCGAGACCGAAATCGGCAATTTTCTGCAAAACCAAACGACATTACGACATTTAAATGTTACGCAAACCGTGTCATATCCTAGCTGTTAATTTCAATTGTTTTGGAATTAAAATTCCGGAGGTTTTGTTAACTTCACCTTAATTTATATCTATTAAAATTGTAAAATGTAATTATTCTGTATTCTGTGTTATCGATCTCAATTTATTATTGTAAAGTGTATTCTGTAAAGCGGGATTTATTGTAAACTGGTAGTGAAAGAAGAAACCCGTCAAACAAATAATTGCATTTTTTAATATTCAAAAATTACTTTCGCTCCGCCGGTTTAACAAAAATCTCAAAATCTCTCCCTCATTTTTGCCGGTACGAATTTACTCACCACCTGCATATCCCTGGTCAGCAATAAATTGGAGAGGGACATGTCTCTGTGAAGAATCTGGTGGGAGTGCAGATACAAGAGGCCCTGTACTACTTGCTTCATTATGCGGGCCGCTGCAATCATAAATTATTTCAGCGATGCCGACGTCGATAAAAAAAAGTGCCGCGCGAACGATGAGATTTTTTTCGAATACGAACCGTGTTCCTCAGGAAGCGCTTGCGAGCGTTGAGTCTTCAAGAACCTCTGCAGTTCCCCGCAGTGACACAGCTCGAGTACCAGGTACACGTAATTCGCGTCCTCGAAGAAGGTGTACACTTCCAAAACTGCAGGGTGTTTTAGTTTCGAGTGGATGGTGACCTCCTGACGCACTCTGCCCACCATTCCGGCGGCTTGCATGAGCTTCTTGTCGATCTACGGAAATTAATTTTTTCCGATATATATATCGAATTGTCACATCTTGGATTGGGCCCCCGATTTTTTATACTACTGAACTGACTCTCAAAAACACTCAGATTCTTTTTATATTCTTGAAAATTGTTTATATTTGTTTATATGATTTAAAAAACGAACTTATTGATCGTAATAATTTTAAAAGTCTGTAGAAATTCTGAAAAATCTTGTCTCCTACATTAAAAATTTAGGAATTGAAAAAACAGTGAAACATAAGAAAAATCAGTAGATTTTTTGGGAACTTAGGAATTTTTTCAGATTTTTCCAAAGTTTTATTTTTACTTAAAAAAAATAAAAACTTCAGAAGAATCTGAAAAAATGCCCAAAAATGCAGTGTCGGTTAGCCAATAAACCATAATCGACTGATTTTTTCTTATAATTTTCCATCATTATGTAAAAGAAGAAATCCATTGAAACAATTGAAATTAAATTAAATAATATATATCGTAGTTTTCGACACATCTGTAATTTTTGTGTGCGATTCGAATATAGCGCTAGAGTGGTAAGGTGCACGTCCATTTTCGGAGCAACAAGTGCCCTCATAATAACAACAGTAACACAGTCGGCTAACCTACAAAACGATAACGTGAACTTGTCATACCATTTTTATCGCGACTTCCATGCCGGTGCGAAGACATTTTGCTCTGTAGACACTGGCGAAGCCACCTTTTCCGAGAAGATTCAGCACCTCGTATTCCTTGACGAGAAAAATCGGAGCTTATTAAGGTTCTCGCTCCGTCCGGAGGGAAAAAAAAACGTCCTGTGTTATTTGAAATGCTAACCTCGATCTGCTCGCCGAATCCCCCGGACAGTGGCGGCATTCCCGGAGTCTCGTTCTCCCGGTTAATCCGGGTACCGTTTTCACCGTTATTTTGTCAATTTAAATTTCGTTCGGACTGACGAAACATGCGATTCAAAGCACAGTCCCGTCTGCCTCTCTTAAATAATAAATAAAGCAAATGAAAACACCGTTTCGGGCCCGTCATTAACGTTTTTTTTTATTTTTCGTGCGGTAAGAGTTGCCCACGAAAGCCGCCAGGGGTCGACCGGATGGAGGATCAGGGGTGAATTTCGATGGGCGAGTTTTAACATTAGCTGCAGGTGTTTAGAACCTTCGCCGGCGCGGTTCTCCTGTGGCCAGATTGGGTCCAATCAAATTGCTTAAAGGTGATGCGAAATAAACACCGTATCAGAAGATACCGAAAATACGTCACTTCCGATTGGAGACTCATTTTTCAACCGGAAGTGACGTCATACTGGAAATGCGTGACTTCCGATTTAAAAATCTAATTTTGTTGTATTTTTACCGACGAAGTTACCGGCAGACGAAGAGCGACAGAGAGTCTCTGGGTGTAATCATAACAAAGTTTATTCAAGTTTACTGTTTTTCTATGTACTATGAAGGTAGACAAGTTATGCAGAGAGAAAGTGATATAGACGGAGAGTTCCGAGACTCTCAGAATTTACGTAGTCATTTATAGTCTACATACTATAAAGTAGTAACTCGAACATCAATGACATGATCGATAGACGTTTAGGCGCCACGCGCGAGGACATCGATCGAATTTCGAAGAAGAAGCGTACAGGTAATATCATTTCTTTTTTTTTTTTTTTAGCAGAATTAAATAAAACGCGGGAGCGTCATTACTCCGGCGCGAGCTCCAATGTTTGGGTGATTGCAGGATTTATTCGTTCAATTGAGAACACTAAAGTGGCGGATTGTCGCGAGCTGTCCAAGTTACTGTCGAGTGACCACGCTGAGCGGGTGGCTGGTAAATGGGTTGAGCGTTCCTCTGCTGGCCTCTCTTCCGGTTATATCCCTTCGAGCCGACATTGCCGCTACCCCCGCCGCCACCTCCGCCGCCCCTTCGAAACTCCATACCTGCTGTGCAATCGGAACGTCACGTAAGCAACTCAATTAATTTCACCGTCGAAATTTTCCGCAACAATTGATATAGAATGGGACGAAGTTTCTATGCATAAACCGACATATATCGTTTTTAAATAACATCGATTCCAAGGTTACTCTTCCGGCATTCTCGAGGTTAACTACTTGCTAGCGTCCAGCTTCATTTTTTTTCAAGGATTCATCGCACTTACATTCCCAATCAGAAGTTTAATTCGATCGAACTTTCAGTACTTCACGATATGCCAAAAAATTGAAGAAAAAATCAACCTTATTAATGATGTTAAGACCTCTGATTTTGCATAATAATAATGCTGATTAACTCTGATTTTGAATTTACAAAAATCAGAAATGCTTTTATTTTCTCATTTTTAATCAATTTCTTCATTTTTTAGAATTCACATTAATTTTTTAGAATTTTCTTATATTAAACTTTTTTTTAAATCGATGTAGGGGCACGAATTTCCTATGTGTTTCCGTATCACGATTCCACAGTGCACACAAAAAGTTGTGAGTAAACAAATTTTCAAGACGTAGAATTCAAAAATGTAAGACAATTCTGAAAAAAATTAATGTGGCTTCTAGAAAATCAATGAATTCATTTGTTCGTGACCGATTCATAGTTCGTGAATAACGGAACTCTCACCGGATATGTGATTCTCGCTCGAGTCGTAGCGGGACGGTCGGTTGCCGTAAGAGCGTTGATCACCGCGCCTGGCATCGGCCTCCGGTGGTATCAACGCCTGAGGTTTCTGAAGAAATTCTGCTAATGAGTTTCGCGTATTTGTCGATGCAACGATAAAAGCGTGCGAGGCGATAGATTGCAAAAACGCGGAAAGCGTGGAGAAACGTACGTCGGTTATGGGTATGCAGTCGAGCTGAAGCACCTCCTCGTAGTTGTTGAAGTCTTTGAAAAGCACCACGCAAGTTCTCGTGGATACGGCGGTTACCTGGGCGTTGTAGTACTGCAAAGAGTCACAGAGAAACACATTAGAATATACGTGCATTCGATAGAGGCGGACAAGCGGCGATCGAGAATTCACTAACTCTGTTGTCCTCCCAATACTTGGCCATGCAGTCATCGCCGACTTTCCAGACCCACGACGATCCGCCGGAAGAGCCGTTGTTCGAGTTGCGACCGTTTCCGTGATTATTGCTCTCCCGAACATCGGTTGCGATGAATTGTTGTTTAACGTTCGATTGATTCCGATAATTCGTGTCGATCGCGTTCGCGGCAACGTGTCCCTTGTTACCTCCGTCCTGCTGCGATCGGTTGGGCTTACCGAACGACGCGTCGTAACCGAGAACCTGCCGGTTTTTCGGCTCACCGTCCGTTTGCTGAGGCTGAGACCTATCGGTCTGTTGGTTGTTCTTTCCGGCACCGCGATGCTCCGCTCGGTGACTCTTGTTCGAGTACCCGCCCGCCTCGACGCTCGGAACGGCGGTCTCGTTGCGCGCCTGACCGAAATTCGTACTGCTCTTGCGCTCGTTCGCCTGGTACGATTTCGCGTGGTTGCTCTTGAACACGTTGTCCTGCTGGTAGCTGCCGTGGGACTCCTGATTCCTCTGGAACCTCGGCGGCTTGCCCTGATGAGAGTCACCGTACGTGTTACCCGCGCCGAACGGATTGTAACTCTCGTTGTTCGGACGTTTCGGATACTTTGATTCCTCGGCGATGTGCCTCGGTGGCGCCTGATATCCGCGTCCACCTTTTTGAGCTCTGAAAAAATAAATTATATGTTTTGATAATTTATTACTTTGACGGCTGTTGTATTTAAAAAAAAAGAAAGTTCGAGCTCTGAATCTGCCATAGTGGAAATTCTCGGTCGCGTACCTTCCACCTCTCCCAGCTTGCGAATATTCGGATCCTCGCAATTCCAGTCGCTCGAAGTGATGCTCCGCTCGATAATTGCCAGAATTATCGTTCGGCCGCTGGTGCAGCGATTGAGATCCGTGAGTCTCCGACGCCTCGCTCTGGGCGGGCAGTTTGTCCTCGAGGAAATCGAACAACGACACTTTGCCACTGCTCGGCTTCGTCTCCTCCGATTTCTTCTCGAATCGCTTAGGACGAGCTTCCCGGGTCTCGCGGGGCTCTCGGCCACCGCCCGAGCGATTGTCGCTCGTTCGTTGCAAAGACTTGAGCGCCCTCTCGACGTTGTTCCGACTGATCTTCAAAGCGTACTCGGCCTGCTCCACGGAAAATCCTTGATCCACTATCTTCTGAACACTGTGGTCCAGTAACTTCGCGCGAAACAGTGGAATGATAATTAATTTTTGTTTATTTTTTTTTATCTAGAGGTCGCTGGCACAACTCACCTGCTTGTTTCCACCGCCGAATACTTTCTTACCGCCGAGCCTCGCAGCTTCGGCGATCGCGTCCTGTCGCTGCGCCTCGAATTCCGTGGTTTCCTTGTCCATCGCATCTTTGGAAACGGCCAGAGACTTGAAATTTTTATCCGTCTCAACGACCCCTTTCACGATTTTCTTGCCGAACGGAATCCAAGGAGGAGGTCCTCCCTCCTCGACGGATCGCAGTCGCGAATGCATCGCCAATTTCTGAAGCAAAAAAAAAGATATCTATATCTGTATGTATAAAATTAAAAAATATGTAAAAACATCTCAATTAACACATTGAATCATTGTTTTTACAATCGAAAAAAAGTGTTGCATTATTTTTCACCAAAAAAATATTTTTGTCTCCTATTGTTGTAAAAAAAAAAAAACTCGAAAACTTAGGAAATTGTCAAGAATGTAAACGAAAAATGTGAGCCTGTTTCATACGATTTGCCACACGCGTATTGAATATCGCACATGCGAGGTCGCAGAGCTTATTCGCTTACTCTGTTGAGCTCCCACTTTTCCACAAGGCTCGTCACCTTCCCCCCGAGCACTTTGGCCACGTCCGACGGCTCCAACAGCACGATACCGTGAGACTGCATGACATTTCCCAATTTCAGCAGCAGTTTCGTTCCAGGTGGAGTGTCGACGCTGGAACAAGAAATTTGTGTTAAAAAAACTGTGAATTCATTATCGACTCTAAAGTAAGTCTGTGACGAGTCTCCACCTCAACCCAGAGATTTGTTCGAGCTCCACCGCTTGATAATTGTTCCTGCCGTCGGTCAGCGAGAGCTTGAGCATGCGCGGAGCCGCTTTGGACGACTCGTTGTTTTTCGGAGCCGCAATGTTGCGCAGTTTCTGGATCTGCAGAACGATGTTTCCCTGAGACAAATCCCCCTCGCCACTGCCGATCTCTCTGAGATCCATCTGTAAATAAAAAAATCCATCAGTCGTTTTGCGCAACGGCGGTTGAAACGGACCTTTTAGAAAATATTTTTAAAAAACATTTTTCTCACGTCTACGGCTCTCCTGACAAGTTTCTGAAACTCGACTACGCTGCCGGAGTCGCTGATCAATTTGTATCCTAGCTCCGTCAGGTACCTGCGGAAAAAAAATATACGTCGCGACGAATCAAAATTTCGGTTGCAAAGTTGGCAACGGAGCGCACAGAGTGTTCTATTGATAATTCGACGTTCTTAACAGTTATTGCGACCGACAATGAATATAACGGAAGTCGCGCGTCCGTTTTCGGGACGAAAGTTAATTCGCACTCACCATCCGTGCTCCTGTAACTTTTCCATCGTGAAAAGTCCCGTGCGTTTATCCTCCTCCCCGGTAAGAGCCAAAGTGTCTCGGGAGCCTTTATCGCTCGCTATTTTTTTATCTTCGCTAAAGTATAATTGATCCGGAGCGTTGACCTAAGCCGCACTGTCGGGAGCCCCGTAAACATTTGTCAGCTGACGTACATTATTTATTCTCGACGTCGAGCTCTCGCGATTGATTTCGACAACGGCCCCCAAGTGTAACACAATCGTTTCGAGCAGTTTCGGGTGCAAAGGGGCGCGCGTGCCGTGTCGTTTAACGCTCGGGTTGTTTTTTTTTTTCCTTTTCGACCGAACCATCCAGTGTCAGCAGCCGATTGTCGAGCCGCGAACCATCAATTGTTACCGGCCTGTCGATTCGGTTTTACTTTATTTATTTTACGATTACAATTGAAAAACGATTCCACTTGCATTTGTCATTCGCATCAATTCAGTGGGACAAACGTTTCGTTGACCGTCACGCCGGTAGCGCCGTGTTCGTAAACCAATAGCGTCGCTTCGTTCAGCGAATCGACCAATTAACGCGACTCAAAGGTTTTGATTCTGTCGATCTTTGGGCTCCGAAACCGTTCGACTGGTCGGTGCGGAGCCCCGTCGAGATCCGAGCTCCCCACTCTCGCGTCCTCGACCAATGACCGCGCGCGCCGTACGGACGGGCAACTGGCAAGCCGTCGCTTGCACGGTTCTCCCTCGTTCATTTCCGTTTGGGAACTCCAAGGGCCGGTAACGCTTCGTTCGACGGTGAGTACGCGAGCACACTTCGATATTTATACGCCACAAGAATCCTTTTGCATCCGCGTTTTTTCAATTCTTCGTAAACATTCTTCCGACTCGTCGATCATCGATCCAACTCCATTAACTATATAACGCTAATATTTTTCATCACGCGGCGAATAAAACGACAAACACGCTAGTTTTTTTAACATCGTGATGATACAAGTATAGTCTCGTTCGTATGAACATTTATGATTTAAAAAATACTCAAAATGTACTGAATACAAAAAATCATTTTCGATTCACGATTCGTTGCGCTTTGTATGAGAATTACAGTGGATTCAACTTGTTCCGCAGATCGACGGAATTCAATGCCGGAAGGGACGCTTCGTCGACTTTCGTCGGTCCCACTCGGCGAAGGCCACGGTTTTATCGACGTAAGGTAAATTATTATCATGGCCTCGTGTTTCGGTAGAATCGTTAAACTATATATATTTTAATGTTTCGATTACTTTTATACAATTTCCTTATAATGATGCGAGTTAATTACCCCCCTAGAATCTGAGTACTGTGACTGATTGGTCATTTTTAATCTGATTCACAACAATTTGTGAACAAACTTACCATATCGAAAAATTCAGCTTGACTTATTTATAAACTTTTTTTTTACAGGTACGAAGGGGGAAGCATGAAGTTTTCGTATAGAAATCCAGAACCATAAGTACAATGTGAGTATCGTATAAAAATTGCATTTAGAGAACCATTAGTTTCCTAACATACAATTAGAGCCATTAAATAATGCCGGTATAATTGAAAGAAAAACCACTCGTCCAGATAGACAAGCGCCATGAAAAGTAGCAGTTTGTGCAACAATTGCGACATGTGCTGCACATGTTGCAAATATTGCACCAATTATGCTACTTTTCATTGCGCTTGTCTGTCTGGGCGATATTCGAGAGTTCCCTCTTACATTTATTAAAAATGATGCGAGTTAATTACCGCCCCAGTCTGAATACCGTGACTGATTGGTTATTTTTAATCTGATCAACAACCATTTGTTAAAAAAATTACCATACCGAATAATTCAGCTCGACTTAATCGTAAACTTTTTTGTCACAGGTACAAAAGAGGAAGCATGAAGTTTCTGCGTAGCAATGCAGAGCCAAATGTACAACGTAAGTATCGTCTGAAAATTTGCATTTTGAGAACTGTTAATTTCCTAGCTTACCGTTAGAGCCATTAAAATCCATTAAGAGCTATTTCGGTAGAACCAAAAAAAAAAAAAAAAAAAAAAAATTCAGGAGTCGCCTCTTACATTTATTTACGAATGATGCAAGTTAATTACCGCCCCAGTCTGAGTACTGTGACGATTGGTTACTTTTAATCTGACAGCAACCTATCTGTTAGCAAGTCTACCTCTACAAAAGCTTCAGTTTTAATTGATTCGTAAATTTTCACATTTGCAGATGTGAAAAGAGAAGCATGGAAGTGTGGCCCGGGTTAAAATGTCTCCGCGTTCATTGCCGAGACTAGGACATTACATCCCGCTTAGCAAAATGTTCAACAACTGGCTGGCTATCCCATGTAAGTATACTTTAATGTTTCACGCCCATCGCGATCATTTTTCTTCCGAGTATCATACAGTACCGTCAATGAAATGATGAGTTTTAAGTTATCCCTGTCATACAAGTACAGATGGTGAGAGAAAAACGTTCTGAAGACTTTTCAGGCGAACGATTTTCCTCGCTAAGTAAAGTAAGAACTCGGGATAATAATGAACTGTTTTTGCTTTCAGAGATGCGCTTGCTGCATTAGGCATAGATTGGACGCATCGATCCTTGCATAACGCGTATATGATATCAGTAACGTCGCCCTGGGTTTTGTATCGACAATAGGACCCACAACAACGGCTGTTGCTCCATCATCACCTTTGCTCCCAGAAGCCTCGTTTTTATTTTCCTCGTACCCGGACATCGCATTTTTCGCTGACTGATGATTCTCGATGAGTAAGCTCCACAATTTGTTTTTTTATTTTATAACACCGTTTCGGAGAAAAACGTGTTCAGAATATTTTGCGCTCAGTCGGTAACGAATCACTTTCTCAAACTCCGTCCGATACCTTTAAAATTGGAGATATAAAAGAAATTTGGTTCTCGTAGGCAATAGATGCGAGATTTGAATTGGATTAACTAATTCACTCTCGTCCGAAGTATCAACAGTCTCGGAGAAATTGGAAAAGAGCGATTCGTTGCCGACCGCGGAATTTCACGTGCAATCAACAATTCACCTGATGTTACCAATAGATAAGCATATGACTGATAGCTTTTGATGTCAAACCTTTACTGATAACGCTAACGAGCGTTTACATTCGCGTGAATCGATTAATCAACACTGTTATCTTTCCTTCACTAAAATTCCGGATTTGCGTATTTTCTGTCCGCAGAAGCGGATTCGTGGACATGGAAAGCTGAACGAAGATCGCTGTTTCGGGTAAGACTCTTCGATATTCGATTTTTTAATTGAATCCCTCGCGTTCTGACCAATCCAACCTGAAACCAGCCGGTCGATTGGTGCACCGAACCAACTCTGATTCCAACCTTCGAGAAATATCAACCAAAACCCAACCTCCGGCAGTTTGGAATGAGAGTCGGTTTGGTCCACCAATCGACTGGTTGAGTTGGAGCAGATTGTTAGAAAACAAGTCAAATCCAACCCATAATCTTGCGGTTGGTTGTTCCGCGAGGAATACTACCCGTTCCTCTACAAAGATGATGATACAAATATATACGCTATTATTATCTACGGATATGATTAGTACTTGCCCTCACTGATCTTCTCATAGATATTTACGCTTGCAAACTCCGTCGTTTTTTCGGTTTGAAAAAAAATTTCGGATCTTCTCGTTTCAGATTTTTTAAGTCCCGTCCAATTCACACACGGGTGAGAATCGTGACGCTTTCCTCCAAAGCCCAGCTATGAAATCTCTTCGCAACTATCGTCTCACACGAAAGATGGGGTAAAAAATTCTACAGAATAATATCCATCCACCGACCGGCTCTATCACGTGTAAGTATACTTTATTTATTTCCCGTGCATCGTGAAAATGTTTCTTCTTTTTTGACGAAGAATTGTACAATTTTTCGATTAAAATGATGAGTTTAAGTTATCCCTGTCTTACATGTATACATGGTGAAATAAAAACGTTCTGAAGTCTGTTGAGTCGCAAAAAATGTTCTCGGTGAAACATAATTAAACATTTCCCGTAACAATGGAATGTCTTCGCTTTGCAGACAAACTCGTCGAACTCGCTTCGTTTTTATCGGACGTGCAAGCCAACGGACAGCGCGTTGAGATCATTCGAACGAAAGAGGTATGTTTATGTACGCCTTTCTCTCGCTACTCTCAACCGAGCAATTTTGCCGCGTGAATAATTTACATGATGTTTCAAAATAGACAAGCATATGACTGATAACTTTTGATGTCAATATTTTTTTACTGATGGCGCCGATGAGCGTTTCTACTCGCGTATCTCGATTAATTGACATGGTTCTCTTTCATCTATTAAAACTATGCATTTTTCTCGTTTAGTTTGCAGAAGCGGTTCAGCTGATTCGGACTCGGGTGGCAACAGCCGTTTCAGGTAAGAATCACGTTTGGATCTCTGATTTTTTCAGTTTGTTCGTTTGTTTTAAATAATTAATTATCACCCGTTAATCTTCGAATGATGATACAAATATATACGCTATTATTATCTACCGATATGATTAGCACTTGCCCTCACTGATATCCTCACAGAGATATTTACACTTTCACGCTTGACCCATCGTTCGAGAATTCTCACGTTCAACTTGTCTTTTCAGATTCGGGTTCCTTCCGATATGGCGTGTCGCGGTTGAAATCGCAACGAGACAACTTTGAGACACGGGTAAGTCCGCGATCGTCGCTACGGCATTTTTTTTTTTTTTTTTGCCGCCAGTTCGTTGACGCTTCGACCAAAAGCCTCCGTCGACTTATCATGATGTTATTTCTTACTAATATACGCTATGAATCTACAGTGATATATAATTTACTCTGATTATTCCTTAATAAATAAAATATCTTCGAAGGATCCGAGAGCAATGTCTTTAAACATGTGTTTCGTTTCATTCGTGTTTCAGGTATAACGCGTATTGGTGAGACGAAGGCTCGGACACGATATTGACTCTGCGGGCGTGATATTTCAACGATATGCAAGCTGAACTGTGTTGAATGGATAAAAATAAATAATAAAAATAAATAAATGTGTTGTAGAAAATCTTTTATGTGTCCCGAATTGTTTGTGCAAATGTGTTTTGTCGCTTTTGCCTGTATGTGGCAATCATAATTTATTATAGTTATATATATGGCTTTACAATCGGTACAAGCCTGATTCGCCGAATAATTCAGTGTCAATGAATGATTCACGGACCAGGCACTTGGGCATTTATTGACGATACTCTCGAATCTCTGCGATATCGATTTTCGCCGACTAGAGCGTCCATTGGTGCAGGGCGGAACTGGCGCGAGGCAACCATGCGCTAGGTACGAGTTTTTTTTTTTTTTTTTTTGAGCCATCACTCGCAAACCACGCATGGGCAAACCCCGCGCGCCTAGTCTTATGTGAAAACTTCGGAAAATATCTTATAATCTAATCTGTGTGTACAAATTTCCGTTGGCGGATGGTGAATAGTGGTAGGAGTGCACTGTCGTCGTCGTCGCAGGGTAATAACTGCTGCGACTTGCGAATATTGGTTGTCCTACCGAAAACTGTACTCGACGATTTTCTCCGAAGAGGAGCGAGTACCGTCATCCGAATGGTCATGGAAACTGATAGAGCTCCAGGTAGCAAAAAGACATGTGGTATGAAAAAGCTATCTAAAATGGGTCGCATATGTTTGTCCGGATGGTATTACAACCTATCCTACGTTCAAAAGTTAAGGATGCATCACACATAAATTCCCAACCAAAAGTTTAATTCAATAAAAATGTCCGTACTTCGCGATATGCCAAAAATCAGAAAAAAAATCAACCGTTTTAATAATGTCAAGACCTTTGATTTTGCATACTGATAATAATAATAATGCCCAAAAGTGATTAACAAATTATACAAAAAATCGTTAACAAAAAAATCGGTAAACTTTTCATTTTCTCATTTTAAATGAATTCCTTGATTTTTTTTTTAATCATATGAATTTTTTTAGAATTTTCTTATATTTCAAATTTATTTTTTTCGAAAATTTGAAAAATCGATATAGAGGTACCAATTTCGGATATGTTCCCGTAACACCATTCCGCAGCGCACCCAAAAAATTTCGAGGCGATTGCGACAACGGTTCTGTAGTTGCAGCGTTAAAAAAAAAATTAACGTACAATTCAAAAATGTGATTTCTAGGAAACCAGTGAATTCATTAAACAAACCAAAAACAAGACGTACTAATTATTTGCAAAACGTTTTTTTAGCAATTTGTTATTAACTTGTTCATTATAATTAACTTTTTATCATCATGCACAATAAATGATCTAGGCATACCCCGTTGATATTTTTAAAAATTTTGTACCATTAGGAAATGTTCAAATTCTCACTGGATCTTACTTTTGGCTGGGAATGCACGTGCGATACATCCTAATTTTTGGATGGGTGGTAACCTCGGGATACCGTCCAGACGGACACATGGAACCCATTGAGATTACTTTTTGATAACTATTTTTTTTTGTGCCACCTGGGAGCTGTCCAGTCGGTTTCTTTATTTCGAGAGTATCAGAATCCAGCAGCGTCCAACTCGTCGGGGAAACCGCCACGTTGGTCACAACTCGAGCACGTAGTCCGTTATAGGATCAAAATCTTTTTGGTGGGTAGCATTAATGGCCAGCACGTAGCCCCACAGTCTCATAGCCTCTGAACAGACTTCCTGTATCTCCTCGACTTCCTCGAACTCGAGATCGGTTCGCCAGTGAAAGGGCGCGACTTTTGAATTTCTAAAAGTACTCGAAACACCACCCAAGTCGTTCTTCGTGTGAGACTCGAGAAATCTCTTCACGTTAGCGTGAAAATCCAAACCGTAGAACTCGTACAGGCTCTTCACGTGAGTGAATGGATCCACCGAAAGATCTTCGTACCTGACGATTCTGCGAAATAAGCGGGACATTGATACGTTACTCGATAATTGCTTGAATAGCTTCGCGCTTGCAGCCTAGCAGCTTGAGTAATCGTTGTTTTTTTAAACGGACATCCAAAAAAAATTACGGACGTTCTACGTCGCTTTCTCCTCCGTAGAAATAACCGACAGAATAACTGTATTTCAACTTCAGGGCGCGGCTACTGCTGCAGTTTTTTTTTCTGTCACTCAAACAAACAAAAAAACGTCTTGCACGCGCAGAAGTTGAAATATGGATATTTATGCGGTTATTTTTAGGGTATAAAAAGTGACCTGAAATTACTGTAGATTTTTCGGTTATTTTTACAATTGCTGAAGCTTCTAGGGAGCGAGGTTGAGGATTACCTAAAACTGCGCGGATACTTGTTTATCAAGTTAACAGCGACCTTGAAATCGGAGATCATGTCCTCACATACGAGAGCCGGATCGAAACAGTCGGGATTGCTTGGACACCATTCGCGATGCTTGCGGGACTGCATCAAACCCCTCGGATCTCTTATCAGTAGGACCATTCGGACTCCCAAGCTGTCGAATCGGATTATAAAAAAAAAGCTATGTCAATTATCGCTCGTTGACGATTGAGCATATGAAATACCCCGGTCGATAACAATAACTGTAATTGTTATTCTTTCTAATTTTTTTTCAACTAGGCTAACCATCAATAGTCGAAAGAAAATGTTTAACCGAAGCTCAATTGACATCGGGCTCACGTAATGCATAATTTGCTTTTGATCAGGAATGATGCGTACTCGTAAAAAACAAAAAGAATCACAGTTTTCATTACCGACCGAGCTCGAGTTTGAACGTTTGTTGCGACAAATCCTCACCTCTCCTCCTCGAGCAGTACTTGGGCCGGTCCTAGCCTGAGCCTCACAAGTTTCATCGATTGAAAGGGAAACAATCCACAAAATTTCGACACAAACCGTGGATCCCAGCATATTCTCTTGTGCACCTGGCACTGCCTCCACAGATGTGTATTATGATTGAACACCCAGGGATGAGTCTTACCGAAATTTAAGTAATTACCTGCAATATCCTCGGATTAATCGTTTGTCCGGTTAAATCGGTTTATTCTTTTTTTTTTAAATTGACCTACCTAATTTGTGGTAATCGCACTTGAACAAGGCATCGATATTTTCGAGTGCCTCGATCGCCAAGGGCGGTCCTCTCACTTGAACGATACCAAAGTCCAGCAGTGGCTCGTAATGATAAAAATTTGCGGGATGAGCGTTTAAAACGTCACCGAGGAAGGTACTACCGCTTCGCCAACTCGTCAGGATAACGCTTCTGATTGGCCGGCCGCCTCTCTCCATCACGAGATTATCCAATGAACTACGACACGGAGATCGAAAAATTATATTCGCTGTTAATTTTTTTTGTTCGATTCATATTTGCCGAGTGTCTCGATCGCATACCTTATGTTAATTCCATATTTTCCGTTGGGATACTCGTAACCATCCATTTCTCTCGAGATCCCCCTTCTCTGCTGCTCGACGACCTCATCGATTTCGAGATTCGTCGCATCGTTCAGCGAGACCTCCGTCCGACCCGCCAAGGCCTGAAACAATTGACACAACGAAATTTACAAAACAATTTTCGTATCTCTTATCAGCTCGACGACCGTGTGCGTGTGCTATTTGCAGAGAATTATTATAGGTCGGAAAAGGAAATTGGGGTCAGATAAGAGAATAGCGGAAACGAGACGGAATGACATTGATCTCTTCACCCGAGAATAGCTCGGAGATACGAGAAGCAAATTGACGAGAGAAAAACAGAATTTACAAACATTGTCGACGCTAGTCGATCGCGGAAACAAACGCACTAATAAACACAGATAGCAGTCTTAATCTCATCGTAATAGTAATTTACGATACTAGTGAGATAAAACTTTTTCTGACGAGTGCTGCAATCAGACGAATTCGGAAAAAGTTTTTTGCCCGACTACGCTAAAAAGTCCACATTCCATGCCTGCAACGGGGGCGGAAAGTTGTCGATTCTTGACCAGCGGACCAAAAAGTATCGCAGCCGGGCGAAAAGTAGCTACAGCGGGCCGAAAAGTAGCTACTGCGGCGGACAACTTTCCATCCCCATTGCGGGCGTCGAAATGTGGCCACTTTTTAGCATAGTCGGGAAAAAAATAGCGGACGCCACTCGGGAGGAGCGAATTTTTACCTCTTCGATTTGATATTCTTCGATCTGATGCAAAAAAAAATTGTACGGGTAATTTATCATAGTTTTTTTTTTTTAAGTTTCTTGCCGCCCAATAACTCCACGACTTTTTTTTTTGTTTAACTTCAATCGAATCAGGTATATTTTTATCCCGTGATTTCAATTGCCGTTTGAAAATATTGAAACGCGCGGAGCGGCCCGATGCGGTGGTTAATGGCAAAACGAAGATACACGTTTTCGATAACTACATCAATGTCGGATTGGTACTTTTATTGCTTACCGTGACTGGATCTTGCATTCTGACGGGCTGCGGCTTTACCTCGGCATCCTGAATTACAGACAGCAAATGAAAATGGAAATATGAGTTTTGTTCGTGAATCAGGTCGCTGCGGATCTGTTTTCCGAGCTCCTCGATGCATCGGTGGCGCTTTATCGATCGAACCGGTCGTACGAGCGACAATGTGGAAAAAGCGTGTGCGATGAGATGATAAACACAGATCTGGTTAAAGTATATCTCGATGAGGAATGAATAGATTCTCAGAAAGATAACGGAATCATTAATTCATTCTATCTGTGTCATCACACTCAAAAGCTTTAAGATCGTGTCGATCGAAGAAGATAAAAATTTGTCGTAAGGTAAAAAAAAATCGTGCAACAATTCGTGATGTCTATACATGAAAACCTTCTTTCTATTTTTTCAGTCTCAAGGACCTTGCCGAATGTTTGTGTTTTTTCGTTTTTTTTTCTACTCACCGACAATACCGGCTGCAGTCGATGCTCGAGATATCCATTGTAGCGCTGATTGAACGCTAGGAAGAAGATGCAGAGAGACGCCAGGCCGACCAGGCCGTAGAAGCTCAGTCGTTTCGACATCTTCGTACCTGATCGAAGGAGATGTACAAAATATGAACAGTTAAAACATCCGTCATTGACGGAGCGCCGCGACATCACTCGGCGACTGTGGATGGGAATAGCGTGTTGCAGCGTCTTGCCACAAAGGTGTCCAATCGGAACATCAAAACGAAGGGACCACAAAACGGACAAGCGAAATATTACATCGGAGAGCTGGACGGATCTCGTTCCAGCGAACGGAACGATGTATTCGAAGTTGAGGGCTGAACTTTGTTAAAATCAAGCAGGAACGCTCAAACCGAATTACGATAAATCCCTCCACAGCGAAAAAAGAACTGCGCTCGACTCACCGCTTGCATGTTTCCTGTTCATCGCTCTCCCTGTCTTCGGTCGATCGATTATCTTCCGTATTTGAGGAGCATCCTCGCTTATCTTTCTCATGAGCGCGCAAAAAATATGCCGCAGAGCCACAAAAATTTCCTCATTTTATTCTACCTTTCGAGCAATTTGTTCTGCAACAGAAAAAATAAGAATACACGTATATATTAGTTTGAACAAAATTGCGGAAGGATGAGTTTCGTGGAAAACTGTAGAAACACGTTTCGTCTAACAGAGTCTTTGATGTACGCAACATCGCGACAATCAACTCCGAATCAACGAATCGGCTTAAAAACAGACGTAGCACAAATTTATTTACCTCTACGGATTTTTCATAAGCCGTTAATTTACTTTCTCTAAATTGAAATAACAATAATAAAAATAACCAGATCCCCACGTCCGAATTGCTACACGTAAGACACTACTAAGGATGAGTCAAGACGGTTCATTTTTTTTATGAGCGTTGAGGCAGCCAGGTTTGCCTATCAGCAAGAAAATTTACGACCACTCATATCTCCGTGGCTAACACCGTGTGCATTTGTATAAACCCCCTCCCCTCACCCTTCTCGCGAATTCCGCCGCGTGTGCAATCTAAACCTTATAATTCGCCTGTAAAAATAGAAACGGCGATAAGACCGTGATGCTTTGACTCCGTGAAGAAAACGAAAGAAAAAAGGCGATAAATCTCCGACAGTGTCGATGAACCATGGTTTTTTTTTTCTGTTTTGTTATGTAGCGAGATGCGGCAGGTGATCGAAAGAATTAGATTGGTCGGTGAAAGCCCGGATTAATGAAAAAAAAAAAAAAAAATGGTAAGGCGAAGTATAAAAACCGGCTGACCTGGTGAGATTGGGCGTCGAGGCGGGTCTGAGTTGTCGTCGCATCCGAGACGATCGAGGTCCGTTCGACGAGAGGTCGTCCACGCTGGACAACTTTCCGTTCCAGGGTGTATCCCGCTTCGCCGCGGTCCCGCCTCGTGTATCGCGACGCTAGAAGAAAACGTTTCTCAGAGTTGGTCTAGCGGCGAGAAACAGATGTTGTCGGGCGGCTCGAGCATCCGCATCGCTGATCGTCGAGTTACTCGGCCTGGCGACCGCGACCGACGTTCAAACATCGGAGGAACTCTCGCGACCCTTTGCGAACCGACTTGAGACAAAACATTGCGAATCGAGTGACAAAACAAATTGCTCGGTGGTAACGGGGAGGACGGAGTAGCGCGCGTGATACGAGCCAGTGTACGCGCCGACGCTGGCCGGTGCCATAACCGGAGCTGCACCCGCTTACTTCTTTATTTTCCCTTGTTTTATTTATTATTGAAAAAGCGCGTCCGCCGCATCAACCGACGACGTACGTGTGTGTGTCCGACATGCATGGGAACGATTACGCAAAGCATTGTGGGCCGAGGAAACGCGACTGAAACACGACAGTTCAGCTGCGCTCGGCGTTGCGCCAAGGACGGGCCGGGAATCGATTAAGCTGAACGGACTCTATGTTCCTTCTATATTTACTCTCCTCCGATGTTCTCACACCGACGAAATAAGGCCGGAAGAGGCTAGCCCGAAGCCCCTTCTCGTTTAATACCGGCCCTTTCCGCGGTCGTTCGAACGGGGGGTAATAACAGCTGTAATAAAAAAAAAATGTGAAAGAGAGAAGCGGAGAAAGTAGCGGCGGCGTTAACAGTGTGAAGAGGCTCCCGTCGGGAGTCTCGGGAATCCGAGAGAGCTCGCCCGTTCGACGATTGGCCATTCCGAGGAGAGAACGTTCGGCACGGGAGACACGGGCGAGAGATGAGAGAGAAAGTCGATAAGTCCGTTACCGTCGTGATCGGTCGTCCGAGTATTAAAGATCGGGCAGCAGCGACTCCCCTCCTGAGCGGCGAGCGAAGAGGAGGCGAACGACGGCGACGAAGGCCGCGGCACAGTCGTCCTTCTCTCTGGACGAGCCTCGCGGAATAAGACACAACGCCGCGACACACTTACTCCACTAGTCGTTTGTAAATTTAAGACACTTTTCGATAAAATTTCACCGCGTGACCGCAGTCGCGCCTATGGCGAGGTGCGCGGAAACTAATCGAATTTTACTCCGAGGACCGCTGAGCATCGGTCTCGGATGCTGTGCCTCGTTCCTTCGGTCTCCGCGTGGCCGATCCGTAAATCGCCCGATATCCGCAACCGAACCGTAAATCGTTCGTTTTGTTTTTTACGTTAGAGAGACAATCGGACCGAGGAACATTGTGCCTTGCGGACGGCGATCGGAGAGAGTGAACATCGAAGGCGTACCGGAAGGTCGGACTGTGCGGATACTCGAGTTGTCCGCGAGCTCTCGTCTATCGTGGACGGAGATGAAACTGCGTACGTGCCTCGCACCGGACGGTGTTAAGGCCGTGCGGTCACTGTGAAATTTCCAGTCCAACTACTCGGCCCGACGATTCGGGCACGGGAAAGAAAATTATTTCGCGGAATTTGGGGGCACAGTCGGAGAGCTGAGATTACGTAGCGGAGAAAAAGAAAAAAAAAAAAGCGAGCGACGGAACAGACCGTATCGTTTTTCCGGGAGTGTGGCTCCCGGCGGCCGGCTGCGCCAGCGCGCCACCCCTCCCGCTCTCCCCTCCGGTCGGGTCGGGTTATATGTGGATTTTCCGTTGATTGATGCAAGAGCCACGAGGTTCGGATCGCGTCGACGGTGCCACTGCTGGTGGAACTGGCGATGATTGTGCCGCTGCTGGCGGCGGCAGCGGTTCCAACGGCGGCGGTAGTAGCGATCGGGACGACGGGGACAACGACGAGTGTCCTCGGTGCTCCGCTACTGTTGACGGCGGCCGTAGTCCCGCCGGTGGCGGTTTCGCACGCGGAGGCAGCGACTGTCCTCCCTCGCCTCGCTCGCGTTACTCTCGATCCTGCCCTCACGATTGCTCACCGACTTCCGCTCGAACTTTCGTCGAACCTCCGTTAAACGCTCTTGGCCATCTTGTGTGAAGAAAAAAATAATAATAATAAAATAATAATCCATCGCGTTGCTCGATCGTTTCGTAAAACCGCGTGTGGAAGTAACTGGCGGATTTTTTTTTCTTTTTTTTTTTTCGAAACCGAATTTCAAACCACGGAATTTGGCATCGCCACGCCGATAAAACCGGACGATTCATCTCTGACAGACGGAGGCGAACGAACTGCGGTTGATACGCGTGAGATTTTCGAGCCGTGCTGAAACACGGCTCGCCGCTGGGGAGTTACGCGGACACGGAGAGGAGCGAGGCAATTACACTGGACCTACCGGTGGAAAATTCGAGAAGCGAAAAGCGAGGCGTCGCGTTCTCTGGAAAAACCTGGGAATATCGACCGATGAAATTTTTGCCGAGAAGGTAATTTTTTTTTTTAGATTTATTTGTTTATTTATTTATTTTTTAATAATCCGATACGTTAAGCCGTAGTGGACGATGTACGGAACATTGTAGCATGCTTAATAGGCGGGTCACAAACACGTGAGGTCTTCTATAGAGCGAAATGCTAGAGAGCCGTTGAATAGGTTCGAGTCTATAGGACCTGGAGACCTACAGCTCCGTACTTGTCGATCGCTATCAACCGTACGTGAACGTACTTGAACTGTCGGCATTACGTATAGAGACAGTCGTTCACCACGTGTATGTCCTCCGATCGGCGCGGTAGAGTCGGACGAAGTTAATACGTGGGCAAATGCACGCGTTCGGAAATATCATTAAACTATTAAAACTTACATTTTTAGTCTTGACATTGAGTCGAAAAATTGTCCCCAATTAATCTTCATTGATTTTCACTACGATTAATGGAAAGTTCATTTCGCCCCATATTTTTTTTCGTTACGTCCGAGACGGTCGTTCACCACGTGCATGTCCTCCGATCGATGCGGCAGAATCGAATAAAGTTATTACGTGGGCAAATGCACGCCTTCAGAAATATAATGCGTGGACGAATGCACGCGCTCAAAAATATAATGAAATTATTAAAATTTACTTTTTTAGCCTTGACTGTGAGTTGAAAAATTGTCCATAATTCATCCTCATTGATTCTTACAAGCGATTACTGGAAAGTCCATTTGGCCCCATATTTTTTATTTTCGTTGCGTATACGACAGTCGTCCAAATCGATGCGGTAGAGTCGGGTAAAGTTGATACGTGCGCAATATGCAATCGTTCAGAAATACAATGAAACTATTGAAATTCAAATTTGTAGCCTTGACTGTGAGTCGAACATTTTCCATAATTCATCTTCATTTATTTTTACTACGATTACAGGAAAGCCCCATTAAATTTGTTCCCGGATATTAATTTTGCCCAATATATTATTTTTTTCATTTCGTCCAGCCTCCCCAAGCTCGCAGATTCATTTTGCATCTTAACGTTTTTTTCATTGTTGTATATTTAACGTCAGTCAATAAAACTCCGTGAATCGCTTAGATGGTCCGCTTTGCCCCGCCTCGCCCCTTATTCAGTATTCGCGTAATACAATCGAGTTCCGTTCGGTGTCCCGTAAAATCGCTCGAGGGGCTCGAAATCGAAACAATGAAAAAAAGGCGACGATAGCGAGTCACCGAGTCGCGCCCACGTTCGTAAAAGCAAAAGCTGAAAAGCACTCGGCGGTGCCGACTCATGCGCGAGACAAATTGCCCGTTGATGCAATTAAGTCTCGCTAACGAGCGATTGGCGTCGGCGCGCATGCGCACCAGTTTCATTTAATTAACTATGATTTGTTTTGTAATTCGCCGCTTTGCCGAATCGTTATCAATCAATTAAGATAGCCTCGCCGATTATGGTCCAGATGCGATCGAACAATTGAGATGATAAGCTCACGATAAGTTCCCGTAACATTGTCAACAGAGTCCGCGAGCAATCTAGCGGGTATTGTTAACGGGTTGAGCGCGTGCCGATTGTGCTCAGTTCCCCCCCCCTCTCGCTCTCTGTCTCTGCCCAGCTCGCTCGTATTTATTCTCGCATGACCGAGTCGACGGCGATCATTCGCTTTATCGTTGTTATTACTATTTTGTATACGATAAACACCAAACATATTTCGTTACACATAACCAAACATTTCTTACCCACGAATCTGTTCACGAATTTTTTTTTTCTCGTTGATCTTGTAAATCCTTTCCGTTTCCGTTTAAAATACGCTTCGTCAAAAAATAAGTTGGATCAACAAGGGAAAAAAATGGCGGATTTTTGGGTACATGAAATGTTTGGTTATGTGTTAACCGAGTCGACGCGATCATTTGCTTTATCTTCGTTATTACTATTTTGTATACGATCAACAGCAACAAATATTTCGACAAACGTAACCAAACATTTCTTGCCCACGAACCTGACAACAATATTTTTTTCTCGCCTGTCTTACAACGTTTTTCTGTTCCGATTGAAATACGTTTAGTGGATTAAAAAAAAACTAGGATCAACAAGAAGTGTTTGATTGTGTTGAACTTTCTTACTGTACATTCCCATCTTCCGTTTTCCTCATTCGCGCCCTCGTCATTGTTCAACTAGAACTCGTACGGTCGTTCCTTGGACCCCCGCCTAGTACTCGAACAGACAATCCGAACACGACTTGGATCCAAGCAGATTCGAAGCCTCGTTCGGAAACATATCGGGCGAACGTGCGGAGCGTCGGTGATGCGCGACGCCGGTGAAAATCCGTTACGTCTGAATGCTGAGACACATCGAAAGAAAGAAGGCCGCTCGGCGCTAAAGTGGTTATCACGAGAGTGCGAGGATGCGGGCAGTCGCGGTTGCGCCGAGAGGAGACGGCCTTGATGTCCGTGAGGAAAGACCTAGCCCGACTTACACGGTGCGTGAGACAGGGAACGAGAGAGAACCAAGAGCCTTTACGCTTTTGCTGTGAGTCCGGTGTGCGGCTCGAGCCTTGCTAGCAGCGGACGAGAGAAAAGGCAGCTGTATTCGATGTATACCGTACGCGGTGAAAGTCTCTCGTCACCGTACCGACACACCAACACTGTACCGTAACTAAGGTTGTCTGTCAAAACTCTATTATTAACGGCATTGCAGTAGGATTACGCGATCGCCTTGCGCGAATCGTAATCTCAACGTCGACTACGATCTCCGAGTTGAAGCTCTCGCCGAGAAGATCGTGAGGACGTGTTGTTCTCTCGGTATTATTCTCACGAATAATCTTCGTGCTATACACTGTTGTGTATACAGTGGAAGCCCGATCAACTGGGATGCTCGGGACCGAAGAGTCCCCGGATAATCGAAATCCCGGTTGATCCGAACTAGACAGCGAAAGGGCACACAAGTCCATAATGGCTAACTTTGTTTTGACGAGTCGCAATGACATTTGGTACAACTTGCACTAAAGCGCGCGTGAAACGCGTTCTCAGCGTGTCTGTCTCGCTCCGCTGAGAGCGCCACTCATGCTATCTCTTTCGCACTCTATAGTGTCTCACACGCTCTCAATTGTTAAATAGTGCAAACCAGAATGTAAAGCTTTGGATTTTTTTTTATTAACAGTACGTATGCTAGTCTTTTTTTGGATGTACTCAGTGACTTTGATTTGCTCCGGGAATAAAAAAAACTAGAAAGTCTAATCTTGAGATTGGTTACGGCTATTTGCGAAAATAATCGATGCATGGTAGCGAAAATTTGGATTGAAGATAAATATATCGCCCCAAATGTCTGGCCATTGGTTTCACCTTATCAGAAAAATAGATTTAAAAAAGGAAAAACTTCGCTTCACAGCTGAGATATGGAGGGTTCTCCCTTGGGTGGCTTGCATTCGCCGACTCGTCCCAACTTCGCTAACGACGTACTTCGATCAAACGTGAATAGACCGGACGAGTCAGGCAGGCAGGGACCGGATACACGCGCGCTCAAGCTTCGCACATTGGCCGTCTTTCCGTGTGCCCGTGCCTCGCACCCTTTTTCCCCTTATCTCGCTCGAACGAGATAGCTTAAAATACGTCGCTTCACTCGCGCACAAATCTTGCCCAATAAACATTCAACATTGCACCAGGAGGTGCGAACGATAAGCACGTGCGATCGTGTTCTCAGTCTGATCTCTTTCGGAAAATACGGAAGAAAAATCTCGCGACACCTGATGGCTTTTTTTTTTAATTTCCGGGTCGTAACCCGGCATCTACTTATAACTTTGCGCGTTGTTTGTAAGCAAGGGGAGAGAAGAGGAGCGTCGCGACGCCCGCTATCTCTTCCGACAACAGCCAGCATATCGACTGTGTAAACAACAATCGAAAGATGCACATGATCTTGTTGGCTCACCGTAGGTGGCGTTGTCGACCGTACCCACTGACAGACGCACCGAATTGTAAATCGTACTTTAGTTCTGAGATCATGCGAACGAATTGGAAATCGTAACATTAGCAATGGCCGGACACGTCCCAGTCGTCGGACCCTCCTATGCAGATTTGATTTGTTACGAATTTAAGTATTAAAAATCCAACTTGACACTTGTCGTATCTACGAACGAGACGGGAGAGCGAGAACCCGAAAGGCGTGCGAGAACGATGCGCGTTTCGGGCTCTCGCTTTCGAGAGCCGTGGCGAGAGCAGAAAAACTATACACACGAGCGCGCGAGAACTTGGCTGTTCCGCTTGGCTCGGTTCGCGCGGATGCATTACTGTATATTTCGACGGAAAAATATGCCGATAGATAATACCATCTACCCGACTGGTATTATCCTCGACCCCGGCAACCGTCAACCGCATTGGGTACTTCAAAGGTTTCTCCTCGCCGTTTCTCTCATCCGTGTGCCATCGCCGATGCATCCTTGGCGATGTAGCAGGGCGGAGGGGGCGAAACCGACCAGCGTCACACTCTTTCGAGAAGCAGATCCGCGTCCATGAATTAACGATGCTCCACGCGCGTAAACTCGCAAGAGCAGCCTCGCATCACATCATCGTAGGAGATACGAGAGTTCATTATCAAAGTCGGTCAGTCGCATGGACTTCCGCTGTGATTCTCTGCCGTTAACCGACGTCGAGACAGAAATCGTAAAGGCGGATGGACGAGTGTCACGTAAAATATATATATATATATATATATACATATATTCTCTCCGGCTTGTTCAACTTCCTCGCGTTCTTCGATCGTACGAGACGTCCGTCGTGTAATATTTCATGAGCTCGGAATTGGTCCCTACTGCCTTTTTTCACACGACACGAGTACTTGGTCACGAGTTAATTTTTTTGTTTCTTTTTTTCGTTATCGTTTGCCACATTCACCTCTCATTCATTCAGCATTGCATTTAAAAAAATGTTGATTATTTATTCATTTATTTATTTGTATATTTTTGCTTTATATTTGTACATTTTGCTTCCCCATAGAGGAAGCTTTTTTTTCGTAAAAAAAACACTTGTTGATTGTTCGTCGTCCATTTTTCACACACGATATCCCATTAATCGTTTTCACGACGACTGACGTGAACGTGTCAAGGGCCGATAAAGATGTATGACGTGGGCTAGCGGACGGAAACGCACAGTAGGCCTCTGCCTGAGTCTGTGAATTAGCGACTTCCATAATTAAAATCTAGCATCTATTTGATCGGATGGAACGCTTACTAAATTTTCTTATTTTGAACATCGTAATTAGTCGATATTTCAAGGGCCGATAAAGATGAAATGACGTGGGCTAGCGGACGGAAACGCACAGTAGGCCTCTGCCTAAGTCTGTGAATTAGCGACTGCCATAATTAAAATCTAGCATCTATTCGATCGGATGGAACGCTTACTAAATTTCTTTATTTTGAACACCGTGATTAGTCGATATTTAAAGAAGTTGTTTTTGCGTACACAGCTATAGGTAAATAAAATTATTTAGTTGAATGGAGTAATTTCTCACAGGTGCACATAAATAAAAATTTGTTTCGCACAAATAAAAAAACATTCCATTCGAATAATCAGAATTCTAATGCATTGATTTATTGAAATGTAACAAACGATTTTTCTGGGTGTAATTGGCGTTTGCTTTTTAAGTTTCGTTTTTATATTCCGGTCGTGCATCGGCGGTCAATCTCGTTGATAAGAAGTGATAAGATATAAAAGATTAGCGGCTTTCCTTTGGCTCACCTATCGACGGGTCCGTTCAGTCTGAAAACTTCTGTTCAACGTGCGATAGTTTAACGAAGTGCATTAGATTTAAAATCACAACAAACCACGCAACAGCGACACGGACAATTAATCTCCGAGGCTCGTTGCATTCTTCGGGTATCCGGCAGCTTCAGTAGTAAAGTTACAACGTTGACGTACGTCAATGAAGAAGAATTTTCCGCGGAGGAAAAATCATCGCGCTGCACATTTATCAGATATTCGTACGCGTACTACTCTTGTTCGAAATTATATGCGGCCTTGATAAATGCATTTTTTTTCGTCTCGCAAACCGGCTTGCCACACACTACCGCTATCCCAGAGCAAACACGCCCGTTACTCGTTACAGCGGTTTACCTCTATACCGCGACTGTACACCCACGATAAGCGCCGTGCACGCGCTGTCAGGCTCATTTTCACGCGTCTCAAACCCGCCGCACTACCCGAGCGACGAAAACGAATTCTCACGCCCGAGAGTCCTTGTCACCGATGACTGAAGAAAACTGGGGGTAAAATGGACCACTTGGGGACAAGAGATTTTTTTCTCTTATTTTCGCGAAATTTTTTATAAGATGGTCCATTTTGCCCCGCTCACTCACTAGACGGTCAGTCTTATTTTCACGAGGCCCTGTCTCGCTCCACTGCCCGAGAGACGGAAACGAATTTTTTACGCCCGAGAGTCCTTGCCACCGGAGACCGAAGAAAACTGGGGGCATAATGGACCATTCGGAGACAAGAAATTTTGTTCTCTTATTTTCGCGAAATTTTTTATAAAATGGTCCATTTTGCCCCGCTCACCCCTACACGGTCAGTCTTATTTTTACGAGGCGCCGTCTCGCCCACTAGCCGGAGGACGAAAATGACTTTTCGAAAATGACGAAAAATGGACCATTCGGAGACAAGAAATTTTTTTCTCTTATTTTCGCGAAATTTTTTATAAAATGGTCCGTTTTGCCCCGCACTCCACTGTACACTATTACGCATGTACTTGTGTGTATACTCATCCGACAGAGCACACATTAATTATAGCCGTAAAGCCGGCCTGATTATATCACTTCTAATTAATTTTTTTCACGTTGGTTCATTAATCAGTCTCCACGTTATCAATTTTTTTGTTCACAGGATATTGGAATAGGAGTGGAAGAAGGTGTCTCGAGGACAAGCAGCGTAAGACGCCGAGACTGAAAGGCGAAGTCGAACACGGGATACATGTAGAATGAGCATAATAGCGCGACGAAATTGGGCCCTGCGCCTCTCGATAGTGCTCAACATTTGCGTATTGCTGTACGTCTGTGCCCACTTGACGTCGTCCGGACCCTGGATCGAGGACGGACCGAACAGCTGGAGTGTGGCGAATGCGGTACCGCTCGCGGAGACTTACGGCTCAGCGGCGGACAATGGCCCGGTGAACGCGAGTCAGAGAACGAGGGAATCGGGCCCGGTAACAGGGCAGCAGAAGCTCGGAGCGACGAGGGAAACGAACGGGCGCAAAGATAAGAAGCGCATCGATGAGGATAGGGATCATCGGCAAAAGCAGGAAATCGTTACCTCGAGGAGAAGCGGCGAAACGAGGACGCAGATTTCAATGAAGAGTACCGCGAAGGGGGAGCAGCGTTATGTCGACAGGAGGAATTCACAGGAGAAAGCCGCGATCGAGAATAACGACGGAGAAAACAACACGGTGAGAGACCGACCGACGAGATTCTAAAACGATTAAAAAAATATATATATATGTATAAGGCATTCAGCCCCATTTCGCTCTGGGTCTAACCATTCACATCTTGAATTAGGCCCACGATTTTTCATGACTGAACTAACTCTCAGGAGAACTCAGATTTTTTATTAGATTTTTAAAAATTATTTATAATTATTTATGAATAAAAAAATTAACTTATCGATCGTCACAACTGAGAAATTTGAAAGAAATCTAAAAAATCTTGTGTCATATGTAAAAAATGTTGAGGTTTCAGCCAGTGCAGGCCGGCGTCATCTTCTATTTTTTGTTTTTTTTAATTCGTTTCGAAAAAAAAACAGTAAAAAAGTTAAGAAAAATCAGAAGTACATGGGTTATCGCTTGAACATTTTTACATGCAACATTGCATTTTTGAGAATTTTTTCAGATTTTTAAATTGTGGCGATTAATAATTCATCTTTGTTAAATCAACAATTTTTAAAGACCTAATAAAAAATCTGAGTGCTTTTGAGAGTCAGTTGCGTCATATAAAGAAACGCGGGCCCAATCCAAGATGTAAAGGGTTAAACCCAGGTCGAAATGGTAGGGAAAGCCCCATCCTTAATTCTTATTATTAACAATACTATTACTACATGTTAACCTTATATATCCTATAAATTTCTCGATTTCCCTAACAATTTTTTCATTCACTGAAATTTCTAGATTTTCCCCGACCCGTCGCCTTCCCCTCAAGCCCGATCCACCGACTGAATCCAGTAATTATTCTTGTCGGGATATCTCAAATATTTTTCAAGATTCCATGCGGAACGATAAGTAATATAAATTATCTCTGTTTAAGATACAGACGAGAAGCAGAGGGGCCCCGATGGGATCGTCGATGACGCCAAAGGAGGCGATTCTGTGCAAGGAAAAGTCGTCCGAGCCGAGAACCGCCCAGCGTGGCGACTACTGGGTCCTTTACAATTACGTGCCCATGAGCATCGCTGTTAAGTGCTGGGAGAGCGTGACGTACACAACTCACGCCGACTACACTTTTCTTGACAATCTCGAACCTCTGCTCGAACGATGGCGTGCACCCGTTTCCATTGCCATGCACGCACCCGGGACCGATTTTCAGCCGACCATCGACTCCATCAAATATGCAAGGAGTTGCGGGAGTCCACTAGTTTCCCAGCTCGTCACGTTTCACATTTATTTCAGCAGCAAGCACGTACCCAAAGTGGCGAGTATACAACTGGTCCATCCAGTGGCCTGTCATTATCGATTGCGCCGCTTCGCTCCGTGTACAAACATGTGTGTGCGTGCGTGCGTGTGTGTGTGTGTTTGTGTTACATATTCTACATAAATTCTCAAGTCAAGTCTTTAACAATAATTCTCGTATTTTTGTAAAATAATTCAGGTACCCCAGAGCGACAAGGTTGTTTCGGAGGCTTACAACTGTAGCCTGGCACCTCCTTGGTCGAATGTCGTCACCGCCAAGATGTACAAGAATGAGAAGAAGCTTCTTTATCCGGTGAACGTCGGTCGGAACGTTGCCAGAGAGTCGGCTCCGACGCACTACGTCCTAGCGAGTGACATAGAGCTCTATCCGAGTCCGAATTTACCGGCGGCCTTTCTCGACATGATCGCGAAACGAGAGCAGCCCGCACTTTTCAAACCGAATCCTAAAGTCTTCGTACTCTCGATATTCGAGGTAGAGGAGAAGAGCAAACCACCGGAAAACAAAACGTCTCTGGTAGGTGGAAAAAAATCCACTTGCACGGCAAACGGCGGTCTTTGAAATACGTCAATGAATTCTCGTTATACGCGGTGCAGATTTCGTACAACTAAGCGTCTATGATTATCGAGTTCTCGAAAATTCTGAGGAAGTTCTTGAAGGGTCCTTGCATTTTCTTTCAAATCTGTAATCGACGCCATAGACTTAGATTATTGGAATTCTCTAACTTCCGTTTAGATGCAGATATTGAATGCATATCGATAATTATCGAGGGCTTGAAAATTTTTGACGAAGTCCTTGAAACGTGCTTGAAATTTATTCCGTAGCTTTAATGGACACCTTGATTTGGATTTTTTAGAGTTCTCTTTATACTGTAGATCGTGTAACTCTCATTTCCGTTTAGATGCAGATGTTGAAAAGTGGCACGGCGATCCCCTTTCACAAGCATCTGTGCTCGGGATGCCACAACGTTCCGCGAAGCAAGGAGTGGCAGGAGACCCCGCAGTCCGAGTCTCTCCACGTGTTCCACGTGGGAAAGCGGACCGGCAAGTTTGCCCACTGGGAGCCGATATTCATCGGAACGAACTCGGACCCGATGTACGACGAGAGACTGAGTTGGGAAGGGAAGAGCGACAAAATGACTCAGGTAATTACGACCGCACGAATTATTCGGACAACGCAAAAAAAAAAAAAAAAAATTTACAGAAAGTTTTCGTTTCTTCTTCAGGGTTACGCGCTATGCGTTCTCGACTACGACTTTCTGATACTCGACAATGCTTTTCTCGTTCATCGACCGGGTATCAAAGTCTTCAAGAAAGATCCACGTCGGGAAACGTTAACTGCGAAGACGAACATGCTCATAAGGAAGATTATTGTTCCGGAGCTGAAGGTGATGTACGGAACGAGAAAGGGTTGCGGCGTGTAACAAAACGCGTGCCGGACACGTTGTCGTGTCCTCCATCCTAAACAAGTGACGGGGCTCCGGTGTGCCGACTAATCGAGCGGGCTTACAAACGAGATTCCCCACTCTTCCCAGGTAGCGAGAAGACATCGGGTATAACGAAGTGATTCAAATGGGTTACATATGTCCGTCCGGATGGTAACTACAAGTTAACTCCAAAAGTTAACTGTTTACCCACATAGCACGGAAATATTTTTGAAATATTTCAATAAATTTTCTTTGAAATATTGATAATATTTTATCAACACTAAAAAATATTTGTGAAACGTTTTTGAAAGATATTGAAAATATTTTTTTGTCCGCTCAGAAATCTCACATGTTTCGCTGAAATGTTTTTTCTTTATACGTTTCAACGAAACGTGAAAGATTGCATCACCAATCTAAACTGCATATACACACCACCATGAACGCGGAAACATATGTTGGTAATATTTCTGTGAAACGTGACATTGAAAATATTTCAAAACATTGTGTCATTATTTTCAAAGATATTTCCGATGTGTTGAAAGATTAAGTATGTTTCTGAAATATTAAAAAAAATGTTCGTCGAAATATTTTGATAGAATATTCGAAAATATTTCACGCCATATGGGTGGCTTTATGGGGACTTTCGGATACCATCTAGACGGAAGTACGAAACCCATTGAGATCGCTTTTTGATAACTAATTTTTTTGCGCGACCTGAGTTTCGACAGGGATCCGTTGGAACGTCTCGCGAGAAAAAAAGAAAAAAAATTCCTATTATCTTTAGTGCCTCAGTAACAATCGATCAAGACGTAAAAAAACAATCGCGCACAGCAATGGAAGATGGGATCGTCTTTAATTGGGGACCACGAAAAAGCGATACTTCAAACTACAGTATTAATTCCTTTTTCGGTCCCCCTCCCCCGGGTACATAAATTATTTTGTAAACGCCTCAATACCGAGATACGATTTCATCGAGAGTGCTGCTGCTTTTATCGAGACGCGCGACTATAACAGCTCTGCCTCGACCAAAGAACTAAAAAATAATGGAACGAAAAGAAAACCATTATCGACGCTTGAAAAAACGTAATTGGAGCCAAGGCTCTGTTGACGTGTCGTTCGTACTCGCTCGACAAAAAAAAAAAAGAAAAAAGAAAACCTCTTAACGTTGTACATAAACTCAAAACTACTACTAATTAAATTGTACTTAACCGTTCGCGTGCATAACGGATAGGAAGAACGATGCGCGTTGTTGTCACGCATGCGCAGTAAAATCGACGGGCAGACAACCGTCGACTGTGGATTCGGCCCTGTCCATAAATTCTCTCTTTGTCTATCGAATCGATCGCTGAATATTAGGTATAAATATATATTTTGTAAAAAAGAAAAAAAAATGAAAAACAATTAAATGCATGAAAGTCCTCGATCGGGGAGATATCGGGACGGACATCGAGAGACCGATGCAACGCTCGGTGGCGCGTCGTGATCCTTCGACGCACGACGATTTCTGAAGTATACTACGGGCATGCTCTCCCGTGAATCTTCTCTACCGACGAGATCGTTATGATTGGTAATTTTTTTTTCACGGTTGTCCCTCGATCGGTTTTCATTAATCGCACCACAATCGGTGCTATGGAAACGCGTCACATGAATAAGCTGTTTTCCACAACAACAACAATAATAGTAATAATAATAATAATCTAATAATAATGATATAATATTATGTGCCTTATCACCTCCTGTTTGTCTACGGAGAGCGAGTGAGGGTCGTCTTTCGGGTTCATTAAACATGTAACGGTGTGTCCGAGAAAAAGAGATTATAGATTTGGGCGGAACTCTGCGCCGCATACTTGCCAAATAGTATTTTTCGGTATTTAGATAGTGTGAGTGGAGACCGATCCTCATAAGGATTGTGTGCTCTTTTGCGAATCATTGTCGGCGGAGCGGGGAGAAGGCGCAAGTGCGGCGCACCAGGACAAGTCTCGGGTTGATACATGGTAAAATAGAACATTTGATTTTCTCTCACAAAAAAGGAACAAAATGAAAGAAAAAAAAAACTACAAATTACTATATGCGTGCGCTGATGACCGATCGAGTAGCTTCGTATTGCGAGTGGGTGTGTCGCGTATTCTTCGTATTTCCGCGATTATTTATGTTGTCATCGAGTACACTAGGAGCGGTATGTCAAAAAAAAGAATACAAAAACGTAAAAAAAAAAATAATGAAAGATGGAAACAGCAAAATTGCATTGGTCGATAGTGTCCAAATCCATCCGCATTGCTTCGATACCGATAGCAGGTACGACTATCCGTTATATTTCTTGCATTGTGTTCTCCTAGCTTTGTACATTGAAGGTGACTCGTCGCTTGTGCGTTACACGAGCCGAGACGCTAGCGACGCTAGGAACAATTTATTTGTAAATATTATTAAAGATAGAACTGTAATGCGAAAGTTGAAAAATTTTCCACGTACCTTGGATCTTCGACGTATCGTACGAGGTAAAATTAATAAATAAAGTTTCCATAAGTAAAACGGTGTCTTCGTTCATTGTGGATCCAATCCAATGTGGGGAATCCAATTAATCACGGAAAAAGATAGTTGATAGAACTTTATACGCAAAAAAAAAATAGATCAGATTGAGGAAGCTTTATGAAAATCTCGATTTTCAAAAAGCTTTTTTTTGCGTATACTTGAAATCTTTGTCCAGTTCCTTCGAGGTAACATTTAAGACGATGTATTACATGTCAACAGATACATTTAAACTTGCTCATCTCGATACACTTTATTTGTTGTTTTTTTTATTTGTTTGTTGTTTTTTAATTAAAATATACAGGCTTAAAAACGTGATCACACATTTATTCGAGTTAACATCCGCTTTTGTGGCCCCCGGCTATCTATCGATGTGTCCCGAAGGATTCGAATCTCGGAATCGAGATACGCAATAAATCCTGTATCATCGAAAAAAATTTCCTCTCTTATTCAATACGATCGATCGGCGGATTAACTCGTGCATCTTAAAAAATAATTGGATTCTCGGGTGCTCGTGAAAGCGTCTACATTATGTAGATGTATATACGCATATATACTCAATCTGTAAACGCACAGTCATATCCTCTCGCCCACCTATAATTCACTTTTCACTCAACTTGTTCCTTTTTGTTTTCCGTGTCAATCTTATTTATACAGAAATAGACGCTACTCCGCGACCCTCTCGCGACGTTGTTCTCGCTCCTCTAATATACTATTTCTTACTTAAATCTTTTCGTTATCGTTAAAGAGCGGATTATCTTGTTACGGAAAGTCCGACGCGCACAGCTGGTAACTATCCCGTAGGCGCGTGTCGCGTTGCATGTTCGCCACTTCTAATAGATCTTCCGATCGATACACCCTCGCGATATTTCATTAAGTAAATCCCCAATCTCGACGTATACTCGCGTCAATGTCCCCGACTATCTTCGTATATTTATAGTGCAGCAGCATAATTGCGCGAATTAAATCAGTTTATTTATTATTTGCCTTTGTGTGCTGTTATTTTTTCTTTATTTTTCATTATCGACCCGCGATCGATGTACGTAAATTGAATAGTTCAAAGTTACATCCCAATCGCGCTCCGATTCGCGAGTAACGTGAAGAAAAAATAAGCGTGCTCGGTACCGGTGAAATGATACGCCGCTACGAAAATGGAAGACGACCCGGTTTCCGGGAGAAAAAAAATTTCGAGGCATTGACGCGAGCGCGTGTTCGGTAAAGCGGAATGGAAGTTCGTCGAGGCGCGGTAAGAATGAACGGTATCGTTGAAGAATTTTCCCTGGAAGTAAATCGGTTTGTCCGAAGAAGAAAATCTCCGACGGATGCTCTCATCGGAGAGGGGGAGGGGGTATCGATGCGAGACCGTTCAGAGCGGTGCGGAAGAGGCTCCGGATTGGTCGTCGGAGAGGAGTCGGATGGAGTTCGTAGCGCGTCGCGCGAGTACGCGCGCCCTGTCTTCGGCGATCGTTACCCGTTGCGAATATTCTTCGCAGTCCCGTTCGGCAAGGAAGACCCGCTCGAACGGCATCCGCAAAAATGTTCGTCGTGTCCTCGGGCCGTTGGGCAAATTGTTTCGATCTCACTTGCCGAGCCGCTTGAGACGCGATCGTGTGCCGAGGGCCGATCGGGCGCTCGGATTGTACGGCGATTTGACTCGCTTCGTTATGCCCGCCGAAGCTCCCGTGCCGTTGGTCGTCGAGACGTTGCCGCCGCCGACGGGGCTCTGTTTCGTCAGTTTGCCGCTCGACAGTGTCGACGATGCGGGCTTGTTCACCTTGCCGGCGAGCTTCAGTTTCGCCGACAGGGAAAGCCTGTTCTGTTTGACGACTCCGTACTGGTGGGCGAGCTGAGCGGGCACGGTGTGCCCGGTGATGTCGACGTTGCGGGAGCGCAGCGTCTTAACGGGTGTAGCGGCGAGGGTGTCCGATCTGAGCCAGCGTTGGAGGCTCGGGGCGGGCGACGAATCCGCCGACCCTATGACACCGCCGACCGTCCGGTTCAGCCTCGTCCTGTCCGAGCAACCCGTGCGATGTCCGGTCTTCGTTTGATCCCAGTCTCTGAGAGCGAAGCTTCCTCTCAGCTGAACGCGACTCGAGCCGTTTATCGATGGCCTGCGTATCGTCTTCACCGGTGTGGCTTTCTTCTCGAGGCTTCGCCTCTGGAAGGAGTTCGGTGTGGAGAGCTTGTCCTGAGCGCCGACGGTGACGTTCGTCGTGCCGCAAGAGCCCGTGATGCTTCCGCTGCGGGACCTCGACGAGGATCCCGATTTGTCGGGCCATCGCAATCTGCTGTGCTGCTGTTGCTGCTCGGCGTCGTTCGCCGGTTCGTTCTCGTCGGCGAGTATCGGACGATCCTCCGATCGAGTTCTTCGCTTGTTCGAGGGCTCCTGAACGCCGCACGCAGACTCCTCGACGGGCTCGGACGTCGAGCTGTGTCGGCGCTTCGAGCCCGTCATCGTTATTCTCTTGGCGCTTGTGGGGCTTCCGCCGCTCCGCGAATTAATCGGATCGATCGTTCGATCCCTCGTTATTCCCAGCGGAACGTCCCGCTTCAGTCTCGAGCCCACCGTCGAGAAGTAAGATTTCTGTCGTTCGACGAGACACGTGGTCGACGTGTTGACGCTGCGTCGGCGCCGAACGCTCCTCGACTCGAAATGCGACACCAGAGAAGCGCCCTGCGACTGCCTCCGACTCGGTACGCTCGGCACGCTCGGAACAACGACCGGAGCCACGGAGTCATTCTGCTCGCGGCCATGCTCCGCTGTGTCGGGGACGGCGATGTGGGCACCGGCCGTGCGACGCGACCGCGGCCTGCTCTTCGACTCGTGACACGAACCGCAAAACGCCTTCTCTCGCAAGAGCTCCGTTCCCGACAAATTCTCAACGGGCGTCGTCTCGCTCGTTGCGCGTTTCTCCGACGACGAATCGTCGTCCGGCATCGCGCTCGACAACGGCGTTACTTTGTCGTCAATTTCTGACCAACTCTCAGACGATTTTGCGTCCGTGTCTCGCTCGAGATTCTCCACGAGCGGCGGCTCCGTCGGTGTTTCGACGATGTCGCTTTTGGTCTCGTCGATCGTGGACGATTCGTTGCCGTCGTCGGCGGCGTTGCTCGACGATATCTCCGGGACTTGTATGCTCTCCGGGCACGTCGACGACGGCGCCGGCACGGCGTCGGGATTTTCGTCGACGACTTTTGGATTTTCTTGCGTCGCGCCGGGAGACGACGTTGTCTCCTCCGTACGGACTTCCGTGCTCTCGATCGACGGTGCGTCACGATAATTCTCGACTCCCGGAGTGTCGGGATTTTTGGGTTTCTCCGTCGCGTCGTTGCTCGGCAAGAGGATGGGAGTCGGTGTCGACGGTTTCGTCACGTGGTCCGTCGGTGCGTCGGCGACGCTGGCGCAGAGGAGCGGCGTCGCGATACTCTTCGGCGACGGGACACGCTCGTTCTTGCGACTCATCAAAACCTTCACGGGAAACACAGAGAAAAGCATCGATTAATTCGAACGTTGAGGGAAAAACATTCGGTAATACAGTAGAACCGCGTTTATCCGAGCTTCGATTAACCAAGGATTCGCGTTGTCCGATTCACTCGACCCATCGGAGCACTCCGCATTAAGGCACTACTTTTAACAATTAACAATAAAAAGTAACTTAAGTTGAGATTTGTACAGATCCTTGATTATAAGATTTTTTTTATCATCCGGTCATTAGATAGAAAATATTATAATCAAGGATCTGTAGAAATTTCAACTCGATCGAACGATAGATTTTGAGATACGATGTCCGATGTCAATTGTTAATAAGGCAGTTGCTAATTATTATTTTTCAACTCAATATTCAATATTATATATTATTATTATGTTATAATTTTTCTAAGTCAAACTTCATAACACCTTGTACTAACTCTGTGTAAAAACGTGACTTTGTCCTCCTAATGCCCGCTTAAAAAAAATGTTGAAATTCGACCTGTTTTTTGGACCTCATCCTTATGCTAGTGCCTTAATCGATGTGTATACCCGGATGATACGGATCAAATTGGATAAACCGGGCAAAGAAACAATGCTAGTGTGCTAGCTCTTTGTGGATAGGATATGTTTTCTGTGCTATCAGAGTTTTCGGTTATCCGAGGAACGTCCTCCCCGCATTACCTCGGACAAACGAGATTCTACTGTAGTCAGCGATGAGTAAACCGTTCACTCACCTCGCTACGAGACGGTCCAGGGGGATCCAGCATTAGTGTAACGACACTCGTGTTGTCGGCCCGTAATCTCGTCGAGGACCACCTATCAAGCGCTCTGTCCACCAGGCTCTTGGAGGGATTTATCCACATTTGAACGTCCGTTTGCTGAGAGAACGATGAATGACGATAAAAGTTTAATTTCTCCCTTTCGCTCGTCGATCTAGATTTCTCGGTGACGCTGATGAACGATCGGACTTACCCCGTTTCCGGTCTGTTGGGAAGCTATAAGATGCTTCTCGTTGTGCCTCTCGGCAGCCTGAACGATCGCGACCGCTGCCTGCGGTGTCAGCATGTTCCACAAACCGTCGGTTCCGAATATCAGACAACGGTGGGATTTCACGTCGACGGTCACTACTTTCACGTCGGGCTCGGGAGAGACGACGAATGTATCCAGCTCCGAATTGTAACTCCATAGATCACCTGCGAAGTAAAAAGAAAATTGTTATAAATGAGGAAGCCATGTGCTAATTAATTTGCACCTTTTTTCGTAACATAAAATAATGTCTCCATCTCATAAAATTTAAACGGTCAACATTTTTTTTGCAAAATGTATCGTAGAAAATCGCTAACTGAAATTTGCGTATTACGCCGTTTTGACTCTAATGTATTTTTCCCCGCTGACGACGATTCTCCATATTATTTTACCTCTAGAGCGACATTTGATGCATAAAACCGCATTAAAAAAAAATTCAAAATCGCGCAAGATCTCCAATCTGGCCTCAATCTTCAAGAAAATTGCACCTAGACGACGTGACGACTCCGCTAGTATATTTCAACTCGCTGTCTCAAACCGTTTCCGAGTTATCGCTGATCTAAACGATGCAAATTGTCACACACACATATACATCTGGACGCCAGCTAAAAATCTCGGCGATTTAGACTATTTTAAGTACTCTGACATCAAAATCACATTTTTCTTCAACCGAAACAGCTTCCTCTATGAAGCAAAAAAAAAAAAGTTACCAACAACGATATACGAAAGTCCAAACAAGATAAATAAATAAATATTATATATAGTATCACGAATTATTATACTAATACGAATAACTCGTGCTCAGCAATTTATGTGTAACATGTTTTTGTACATGTGGTTATAATTATATTCTTTTAAATTTTTAGTTTGTTGCAATCTGTCAATTTTATTTCTGTTTTTAATTATAAACAGAATCGTTTTTTGTTGATTTTCTTGATTATCGTAATTTTTATGACATACGCAGCCTCATGATTTCAGTTGCCACTGTTGTCTCTGATGTACTTTTCATCATGACATAAAAGTAGAAATCTGTCTACAAAATTAATCAAATCTATTCTTTAAAAAAATATATTATGGATATCTTGCTTATTACTACAAACCTAGCGATCTGGCGACTGCGAGAAATGGAATTTCGTCTATGTGAGTGGATCTGCGAACCGGACCCTTGTGTCCTATCCTCGGCCTGTTCCAGACGACTCTGGGCACGCCGGATTTGCTGACTACTTTTCCGCCGGACTCCTGAATCCTCATCATCTCCGGTCCGCTCTCGGGTTTGTGATCTCTGGTCAGAGCCTTGGCCTTCCAGTGTGGGTCGCCGTCCTCCTGATAACCCAGTATTATACCCGAATCTCCCACGTGACCTATGTAGATCTTTCCCTTGCGGATGAAAGCGACGCTGGCCGTCGTTCCCGCGGTCGACGGCAGTCCCGACGCTGTTCTCGGCCATTTGTCTGGGAAAAAAAAAAATAATAATAATAACAATAACCGTAAAACGTTCGTCGAACGATCGCGCCGAGGAGAATATTTTTTCCGACCAAAAAAATTTTCGAACGTCGTCGAAACGTCGCAACATCCGAACACACTCGTCGACCATCGTCGAAAACAAAACCTCAGCAACGACGAACCGTCAATAATCGACGATACTTTTTAGGTTAAGTAGAATGATTACATAACCTTAATCCAACAGCGCTCGAGGGGTCGGCGGAAGGAGAGAGAGGGGGGGGGGGGGGGAATACGCGGGAGGGTGACTAAAAATGTTCGTCAAAAGTTCGTAAATTTATTAATCCGATGCAAATTTCTCTCACGCGTTAAACTTCGGACTTTTCGTTCGACCGACACGACGGTCCCTGAGCGTAATTTCTCATGTTCTTTCTTTTCGTCCTCAGCCTCGCTGGAACTGTTCTCGAGAAGTTACGGTGAAAAAAAAAAAAAAAAAAAAAAAAATGCGAAACGTCGAAAGAATGACGGACCGTGAGGAAAGAAAAACTCACCGAGCTCTCGCCACATAGCGTAGTGTGTGTTAACGTATCCGTCTCTGATGGCCCGAAGGACGTCCTCGTCCTTGTCGCTCCAGAAGTTGCGCTGTTTGACTATGATATCCATGAGATGTTCCTTGGCGAAGGTCGCGGCCTCGCCGCCGCCGTGTCCGTCGAATATACCGAAGAAAGCGTACTCGAGATCCTTGTCGTCGGAGGTTTGCTGGTACGCGACGCTGAACATGTCCTCCATGTACTTTCGACCGCCCTGATTGCAGTGGCCGGTAACCCGTAGGTTAACCTTGATGCTTAACGGCATTCTGGGGCCTCTCGGTGGGGTCTCGAAGCGCGACCAAGCGAATACTCCCTCGGGACGCGCACGCCGCGCGCACGGCTCGCAAGTGTTCTTACGAAAACAGAATCTCAGCGAACATTGGCGCACGGTAAACTCTCGATAGCCCTGTGGCGAGCGCGCGCCAACGACGAACGGGTTAAACTCACGGAGCAAGTTTGTCCGATGCGCACGTATGGCAACGTAATACTCTGCACTGCACGGCGAGTCCCTCGGCGAGAGCGGAAGCCTCGCATTTACCGCTGTTAGAGCTCTACTGTGCGAGAGCCCGAGTGGAGCCCGTCGCGCATGCGCAGACGCGTCGACACTCACCAATGCCCTTCCCCCGATGGCCCAGCCGAGCTTGATACGCGAGAGGACCTCGCGACGGTGGGACCCGAATGCCGCCTCTTTCCTTCCGTCGCACTTCCCTCGACGTGTCTATCCGTGCCACCTTCTCTCCTTTTCTCACGAACTCTCGACCGGGTCTCTCGCCTCTCGTTACTTTAGTATTCGGCGAACGGCGGAGCTACGACCAACTCGCATTCGTCGACGGTGGATACTCTCCTCTGTTTGGTTTTCTCTCTGTACTCGGTAAAATTCTCGACCATAGTCAGGACAGTATTTGAGAACCCGTGGTACGAGGGGACGCAGTTGCGCACAAGCCAACGCGCCGAATCGCGCGGTCTTTGTCGGTCCTCGCACGTCGTCCACTTCGACTCCGTGGCTCCGCCTCCCTCTCTGTCCCTCCATCGTCGGTCCGACGTACTCCCGCTCTCTCGCTCTCTCCTGCCGCACGATCGCCAGCGGAAAACTTTTACCCTCACTCCTTTCGTTGAGAGAGATACCTCTCTCCGTTCCCCTCGCGCCTCTCTCGGCCGCTGATCGCTCGATCACGATTGCTCGCCGGTGGCCTGTTGTCAGAGACGTCGTGCCTCGCTCGGCATATTCGTGCCGCGCGCAACTTGACGCACGCAGCGCGGCACCGTTGCCACATTATTTTTATTATCACAAACCCAGTCCCCCCCCCCCCCCCCCCCTACTCCACGAGGAAAGGCCGCCTCACGAATATCGAGGAGAAGACGCGGTTATATTCGAATGTTCGAACGAATCGATCCCCGATGTATCGCGCCACGATTCGACGCCGTTCGTAAGTATACGACCGACTGCTTTATAATAAATTCAGACGATTCGCGTACACAGCATTGCAGGATTGTTCGACGAATGTTTGAGTTCGCGAATTGCCGTCGATCGCGACGGAGGGTTCTCATCGTCGACGACGCACGGACGAGTGGAGGGACAATCGTACAATCTATTCGGCGACAAAATTTTCATGCGATACGACGCAAATGATAAACACTTGTAGCCCGTTCGCCTTATCTATCGTCGTCGGTCGTTAAACAGCCGAACGAGGTTGTTTCGAGGAATTAAAAAAAAACACCATCGAATGAGATCGCTGACGAGTTGTTTTTTTTTTTTTATAATTCCCCACGAACGAAGAAACAAAAACCGACGAGTCGATGAATTTTTTTTTTTTTTTGCTCACATGCGTGTCTCTGCACGTGTCGGGAGTTCCGTGAGTCGCACGATCACGAGTCTGGCAACGTCGCTCTCGACGTTCGAAATAGCACAGACAACTTTCGCCGCGCCGCGGCATCGCACAGAAAACGGTATTAAATCCTACTGGTTTTGCGACGGAGTTTTTTTGTTTTCTTTCTTTTTTTTTTTAGATATCTTTTGCCGAAAAATGGCGCGGATGCTCTTTGCCGAAAATGAGTTCGGCCGGTCGAGGGGCGACTCGGGCGTTAAGGTCTAACTGCGATTAGACGGAGGCGTAGGAATGTTTTTATTTGGAGCCGAGAGCGATGTCTCGGGTTGCGTCATTACTCTACAAGATGGCGGCCATCAAGAGTTTTTTCCTTCGACGAACACGAACGAATGGAATTATCAGCCTCGGAGCCTTAAATTCGATGAGTCGATTAAAGCTGCTTCGTGCATCGGGTTAATCTGTCGTCGGTCGATCTCGTTTCAGAAAAACCTTCGAGAAACGTAATTGTAAGCGAATCGACCTCGTGGCTCGGGCTCGGGATCGGGAATGTCTCATTCTCGACCGGACGCGCTCATGCAGGCTGAAACTCGTCGAGAGTGCCCTCGACTCTGACGCATCGACGCTGCGCGCGCTCGATGGTAAGATGCATGTAGCGAGAACGACCAACCGTGGATAGAGAACGCGGTTGGACGTCGCAATATTATGTCGACCCTATTCGTGTTCTCTATAATTTCTATCGGTAGCATTGATTATATGATTGAAACAATTTTCGAACACATCGGTCTTTCGGAAGAAAGCCATTAAGGTGCGAAGGACACGAGTGTAAAAGGGTAAAAACGGGGAAAAGAAGAAGCGGCGATGAGCGAATGGAAAATTTGTAATGACTCGTCGACGATTACCGGGCACGACTCGGAAGTAAGTCGCCATCTCCCGGTGGCGGACGATTCTGCGGCCGGAGTTACCCCGAGCAATTTTGCTAAGAGCGTAGTTTTTACTTGCCAAGCCCATGTAATGATACCGGACGTAGAATTGTCGGAGATCCAAACGGACGGTGCAGCGCCATCTGTGAGCGACGGTGTTAAGCTCTGTGGAGACGCGTTTGCACGTTGCGCTCGCGAGGTGGCGCTACTGTGCTCCTTGCTTCGCGGAACTACTTGTTGATGCTTTGACTGGAAGAACAACGGATATACGACGATTTTGCGATCACTTTCATGGAATGAATTACAAAATTCAACCGTTGAGATAAATACTCTTCCGCTCTGTACACTGACCGATGTATCCTTCGTCTATTTCGTATCGTGCGGTTTATTAACGGTTTGATAACAAAATATATTCACAACAGCAGAGTGGCGCAGTGGAAGCGTGCTGGGCCCATAACCCAGAGGTCCGTGGATCGAAACCACGCTCTGCTATTCCGAGAACTTCACAGTATCTGATTGTTCTTCATTATTTTTTTTTTTCGAAGCACAGTTCCGCTCCTTAAACTGGCTTGATTTCATTTATAGTTGTTTCCATTCACAGGCATTTTTTGACATAAATGTGTTTTATTCAATAATTCGATATAAATATATTATTGCGGTTATACAAGTCGGTGTAGCTAAAGTAAACGGATGGGCCCATAACCCAGAGGTCCGTGGGCCGAAACCACGCTCTGCCATTCCGAGAACTTCACAGTATCTGGTTGGCCTTAATTATTATTGTTTTTTACAATGTACAATTCCGCTTGTTAAACTGGCATCGCTTAATTTATGGATTTCTCCGATACGCAGGCATTTTTTGTAAATGTGTGGTTTATTCAACCATTAAATATTATTATATTATAGCGGTCATACAAGTTGTAAAGCTAAGGTACTTGAATACACGACGTACATCAATTGGTCTCCATAGACAATATGTTACGACATTAACGAATCGAAACGACGCAGCGGATTTTTTTCCTCCGACTCTTTGGCAGTTAGACGCATAACGAATGTTTTATTTAGCGAACGACGAGGCGGCGATTCTTCGCTCTTTATACACAGAGCCTCGCAACGACGATAAAGAGAGTCGTGATTATCGTGGACTCGAGGCTGGCCGAGCCGGCGGTGTGGCCCGACTGCTGGGCCTGGCCTTTGTCATCTCTCAGCAAGTTTCTCACGAGAGCCCTGCCGTCGTGCGGGCACTTGTAATACGTGTAATCTATAGCGCGAATTTCGAGAAATTGTCGAAGTTCCTGCCAGCATCTCCACTTGAGCGGATTCCTTCCGAACTCGAGTGTCGTTAGCCTCGGCAGATGCACGAAGCAGCTAGTGTATATGCACTGAAAATCGTTACCCTCGAGATTCAGATACTCGAGCCTCTTGAGTTCTTCGAACGAACCCGTCTCGATCTCCGCCAAATTATTGTCGCTCATGTCGAGCCAAACGAGGTTCCTCGTGTCGCGGAACCAGCCGTTCCTGACTGTAGCGAAACGATTGTCTCGAAGGGTCAACTTAACGAGTTCGCCGAGATCGGCGAACGCCCGCGAATCGACGTCCCGCAGCGTGCAATTTCTTAGCACGAGCTCGGTGAGATTCGGAAATCTGTTGAAAGCCATGGCGGGCAAGTGCGGTATGTAACTGTCGATTATTTCGATTTTCGTCGCGTAACTCGGTATGTTGGAGAATATCGATATATCGCCGTTGGCGCAGTGATACCAGCCGCCTCCTTGGGCGGTCTGTTGACTAGGATAGCAGGTTCCACTGACGTGATGGCCAGCCGGTAGGGGTGTCGGAAGGGAGTTCGTTGAAGGATAATCTATCGATGAAACGGGTCTCGGTGTCGGTGTCGGTGCCGGTGTCGGTGCCGATGTCGGTACCGGTGTCATCGCCATTGGTCCAGTTGGTCTGCAGAATATCAGAAATTGTATTCGAACAATCAATTGTCTGTCCCTAATAATCATTGCAACTAAAACTTACCGAGTAGTTGGAAAATTATTGTTCTCCTCGCATCCCCAGCCACCCTCGGTTCTCTGGAGGATGACTTCCGGATTGCAATTGCACGATATTCTCCGGTCGTTCATCAGCTGCAAGAGTCTCGTAGCGCAGAGGCAGGTCCACGGATTGCGGATTATCTCCAACTGTCGAAGATGCCGGAGGGCCTCGAGATGCTCGATGCCGATGCAATTCATTCGATTGTCCGACACATCGAGACTCTCGAGATTCGGTAGTCTGTCGAATACGCCGTTTGAGATTCTCGTTATGCCGTTTCTTCCGAGATCGAGCCTCTTCAGGTGTTGCATGTCCTCGAACCACTCGGATCTCACGAGCTCCAGATCGTTGCCGCGTATCACCAGTGTCTCGAGGTTCCTGAGACCGTAGAACGCCCGTCGCTCTATACTCTGAACGGCGCACTCGCGAAACTCGAGTCGCTGAAGATAACGTCCGAATTTTCGAAAGACATCGTTGTGAATCGTCGGTATCACCGAGGCCGAGTAAACGATACTATCGATGTTGTCGGGAAAGTCGGCCAATTCGTCTAGCGATGCCCCCTTGCAGATGCAACCGTTGATTTTCTCCCGCGAAGCCGAACGAACGAGATGACAGCCTCCTGTGCGCGGTGGCCTTGTCGTCTCGACAATTATTTTTGGAGTGCTCGTCGTCATCGTAATCGTCGGTCGACTCGAGCTTGGCCAACTTGGCCGGTGTATCTCGTAAGCCCAGCTCCAACGAACCTTGCCACTCGTTGTCGAGTTCCAGGTGGGCTACGGTTACGTTGAAAAACATTTTTAAACCCATTGTCACTTAATCGCAAATCGGTAGTCACCGGACCGTCAGATTCGCCGGTATTTATACCCAAGTTTTTCATAACATTGAATTCATCTTCCTTGGATAAAGTTCTATAAATACTACACAAGAATCATTGTCATTGTCATTGTCAATGTCGATGTCAATGTCGTTGTCATTGAGGCTTACCTGATGCTCATCGTGTCCTTTCGGCGATTCACCTTGACTATCGCATCCAGAGCTCATTTCGTACCCAATTCTCATTCGTCTCAAGTAATTCTCCAATTCCGCTTTGCATCCGCAGGTCCATGGATTTCCAGTGCCCTCGAATCTCGCGAGAGCGACGAGACCCCGCAGATAATCTTGGGGCAGACACCTAAGACGATTTCCACGAAGATCGAGTCTCTTGAGCGATCTCAGATGCGTCATTGAGTTTTCCTCGAAGCCCTCGATACCGTTGTGCCGAAGAACGAGATCGCTTAGTCTCGTCAGATCCGTGAACCACTCGTGTCTGAGAGTATGCAATCGATTTCCCGTCAAAGTGAGCCGCTCCAATTTGTGAAGACCGGCGAAGGCTTCGCCGTCGATCCGCTGGATACCGCAGTTTCTCAGTTCTATGCTACGCAGAGTGTTGCCGAATCTGAAGAAAGCGTAGCGCGGCACGCTCGGTATCTCGACGTCGAAAATTTGTATCCAACCGATCTCGTCGGGCAGCCGTTCGAGGCTCGATATACCAGTGACGAGGCTCTCCCGCCACTCGAATCGACCGCGGTAGTGTCGCTCGATCTCCTCGAAAGACGCTTGTGGCGCCGGAAGCTCCGGATACTCCAGTACGGTCATGCATTCGTAGACGCTCCTCACGAATCTGATCGATGTGTTGTTGCGAATCTCAGTTACACACTCGTCGTCCGGACCGTGCTCGATCATTCTATCCTCGAAGAATTTTCCGAGAGACTTTCGGCAGTCGCACAACCATGGATTCTTGCCGATCTGAACGCTCTTGAGGTTCGAGAGCGAAGCTAGAGCGTCGACGGGAAGACAGTCGAGATCGTTGTCGCGAAGACTCAGACTCTCGAGAGCGCGAAGAACGCTAAAAACCTCGGGCTCGATGTACACGAGGCCAGCGCCATCCAGCACCAATCTCCGCAGGCTCCCCAGGTGACGAAACAGCGCCATCTTGGCGAGGCCGATTTTCGTGTTCGACATAATGAGCCACTCCAGTTTGTTTAAGCCGCGAAACGCGTCGGGACTCAACTGGCGCAGATCGCAGTTGAAGAACGTCAAGCGTCGTAGATCGTGGAAACGCGAGAAGGCGTCCGGTGGAAGGTAATGAATACGGGATACCGTGAACTCGATCCATTCGGCCTCGCTCGGAACCTCAGCGACGTCGTCCAAGTCACTGTCGACGCAGACGTACGCGACTGTTCTCTCGCCTTGCGGAGCGGTCAATGTGCATTTCGCATGGACCTCGTCCAGTCCGCGACCTGATAGCAACAGGATAACAAGGAACAGCCAGTTTGATGATTCCATCTCGGTTATGCGGCATCAAAGAGCGCCCCCTATTTTGGTGTAATTTTTCTCCCGTTTACCTTTGCGTTTACTTTTTTGAGTTTTACTCTTTTGAGTTTACTCCTTTGGCTTCACTCCCTTCAGTTTACTCCTCTGAATGTACTTCGCTGAGTTTACTCCCTTGAGTTTACTCCTCTGAGTGTACTTCGCTGAGTTCACTTTGTGTTTACTCTGTGTTTACTCCTCTGAGTTTACTCTGAGTTTACTCTGTGTTTACTCCTTTGAGTTTACTCCTCTGAGTTTATTCCTTTGAGTTTATTCCTTTGAGTTTGCTCGCTCGGGATATTACGATCACGAGCGTACAATCGATCCAGGCACGATATGACTCGCACTCGAGGCGAGCTCGATGAAATAATACCACTTATAGGTTTCACAGTTGTTGGCACGATTAGCGGAGCGATTATCACCGGATATGGTGCCTCGCGGTCCGAGTACTGGAGCACCGTTGCCACGACACTCTGCGGATCGCGATCCACCTACTCTATGTGTCTGTACCGCGCGCGCAACTGTGTCCGTGCGGCAAACACGCCTTGCACTGAATTAGTACCCTCAAGGTCGCTTCTTTATTTATATTTTTTTTTCTGAATATCTATTTAGCACTCGTGCGTTTCTAGGCGTTTACTATCTATCCGTATGTATCTGTGTACGCGATCGAGGGAAACTTGGCACAGCGTCCTCGTGTCGGATTTTTCATTTTTTATTTATTTAATTTCGTTAAATTACCATTCTCGGCAAGCCACTTGCAATCCACCGGAGAGACTTTTCCAATAACACCAAGTTTCTCATTTTGTTTGTTTTTATTATATATGTTTTTTTTTTTTTTTTTTATTTTATCCAAAGATGAACTTTGATTTACATGAATGGAGTCACGAATTAAGGCCGCGCTGGAACGCGATCGTTTCCGGTTAAAGGTTCTCCTCGAGCAGCGAAGCGATTGAATTTTAGTGGACAAAAAAAAAATATTTTGACTCACGAAGCATTCAAAACAAGAGGCAGCCAACTGACTGACCGCTCTTGAGTAAGCCACGGGGAATATATAAGATCGGAAGGACAAGGTCAGATTTGCCCCAGCATCGAGAGACTCTCTATCTTTAGATGTGCGACTAGGCCACGGTTCTGTGTACGGCGCATTAGGGATCTCTCCCGTGCTATGTTGGATATGATCAACTTTGGCAAAACCACTTCTATCCCCGCGTGGGTACGTGAACACGTGCGGCCATGTCTACCGATATTGCCTCGTCGCCTGATTGGATCCTCGCCGACTACCTATCGACGGTTTCGCCGCCGGGTGGCGTGGGTGCTTCATGAACAGTTAGCGATAGACGCCGGTCGACTGGAGGCTCGGATCAGCTCGGATGCTGCGATCGTCAATGCCGAATGTATTATCTCACGGAAGGGAGCGACTGGCAAACTCGAGGCTTGTTTTGTGCCACACCAATTACGCATTTACTCGATTAATAGCCGAGCGACCTAGCGCACGGTTGGTTAATTCGATCGTGGCCGCGAAATAGGCAGTCGTACGGTGTTCCTCTATACACTCGTACAGCCACGCAGAGTCGGCCATCTTGAACACCGCGCCAAATCAACACGAAAATAATGCATCGAACTCCACGCTAGCGTACTTATACTTAAGATGATGTTGTAAAACCGCCCGCCCAACGGTCCCGTGCCCAGTTGGTAACAAAAACTGTACTGAATGCTGTTTTGAGGTTGGAGACCGCCAAGAACAAAGGAAATTATCTTTCCATGGTTGCTACGCATTTCTCGGAATCAAATTCCTTGACTTTTCCAGGTTTTCCCTGGTTTCCAGATGCGTAGCAACCATGAACTTTCCCTGCGTCTGCCGATTCCTCAGTCAGTACAATTTTTATTACCGACCGTGGTATTTCACCCGCTCTTAATATAGGGAACAGATAATCCGCTCTTGGGCTCACGGGGCGATCATACAACGCTTTTGGGATGTTAGCCAAGAGAAGCATTTTTATAAAGTACGAGTAGTCGGTCGATGGGAGTGTCGGTTCTTATGTTCGTATCTCTTTTATGAATTATCTAACTGTCGATTTATATTAATTATCAATTTTATTCTATATATTGTTATTAACGTAATTTTAGTGTGCCCTCTGAAGCCAAAAGAGGATGCAGGCGACGACACGCTTTTTTTGTGCAAAATTGAAAATTGAAATGTACTATTCTCATAGTATCTATAAAAAGAGGAATCCGTTATTAAATGATCAATATCAATACGAATATCGAACGTTCGATTTTTCAATACCGTACAAAGAATGGAACATTTACTGCGCGTCAAGGTATGATCGGCGCGCGGGGAAATCGCATCCCCCCACGGTAACGTTCGCAAGCTATCGCGCGATCACGACACTCGACACTTCGGATCTCTAGGCGCGAGCGCCAGCGCGCGCGCGCGCGCGCTCCCGTAATTCACTCTAGGTAGCATACTTTTACAACAAAAAGGCGCAGAGCTCCTTCTGCTGCCGGCATGCATGCACGCGTTCACGGGCTCCCGCGATTCCAGTGAATAGCGCGAAGTTACGGCGAGAGTCTTCTCTGATTCTTTTACCGCAGGTTATAGGCACATAACCGTAACGATCGAACTGAGATACGGAGAAGAGTCTGTCATCGACGAGAGACACGCGGGAGAGGACGATCGAACGAAATCGAGTAACCAGTAGGTTTCCGTAAAACCGGTGCGCGAATGCAATATGTAATCGTCCGTGTTGTATAAAATTATCTCGGCGTACAAAGTTTGCCCACGTCTCGGGCTTCCGCGATTGTAGTGAATAGCGCGCAGTTACGGCGAATCTTCTCTTGGCGTAGGTTACAGAGACGTAACCGCAACGGTCTAGCAGAGATACGAGGAAGAGTCTGTCATCGACAGCGAGAGATAGTGGGAGATGACGATCGAACGAAATCGAGTGACGAGTAGGTTTTCGGCAAAGCCGGTGCGCGAATGCAATATGTAACTGTCGGTGGTGTGTAAAGTTGCATCGTGTCCCCGAGGGGTTCACGAGTGTCGTGCCGGACAGCCCGAAGTTCGGGCCGGAACTGACTTACAGTTGTACCAACGACCAATAAAATTGGCGTGTATTTCCTTCCGCAAAAGCGACGCTCGCGAACATGTGTTTCTCACCAGTTATGAACGTTCTCGTGATCCGACTGTTGGCAAGGTGTACACGCTCGGACGTCCCTTTGAGCGCGTAACCGGGAGGCGCTATGTCAGGTGAGTAAAAAACATTTATTCTAGTCCGTGCGTAACTGCGCAGGCATTGAGGCGTTGTTCGTGGATGTTTTAACCTTCGCTTCGTCGAATAAAATAGCACAGGACGATACGAGTGCGAAAAAACTTTTCCTGACAACTGTGCGTTTGCGGCAATCACACGAGTTAAGAAACAATTTTTCGAGTGTCGTACAAAATTTTATTACACAAGGTGTGAAAATGGGGGTTTTACGTACGTGAAGCGTGCGTAAAACTGTCATTTTCGCATCGAGTGAAGTACATTTTTTTATTTACCCATGCGACCCATTTTATGATAGACACGGACGCACGCACGCACATACACGTATACACGTTATCCCAGCGCTTACTATTATCTCGCATCGACGCACAGCATTATTGTAGCCTACTTTGAGGAAGCCCCGTACGTTGAAATATATACACTTGATTGTGCTGTGTCTCGCGATCTCGTAATTAAATTAGCCTCGTTGTGTGGCAATGATACACGGCAGGAAACGCCGAAGCTTTAACGAAGTGGGATATTCTGCGCGTCCACCCACGTGGCACAGGACAAGGTAAAGCCGACGAGAGCGAGCAAAGTCGACGGGAACGTGCGTAAATATACGTCGAATGCATATGAACTTGGACAAGTTGTAACTTCTAGGTACATGATAGACAACATTGTAGGTTGAAACGCATCGGGAAGTCCTTACTGCATAATAATAATAATAATAATAATAACAATTATTATTATTATTCTTGTTGTTATATGAATAGCGGTCATGTTGACGCGCGCGCTCGCAGCATCTGTGCGAGTGTCCAATCGACATGAACTTTATTATTACGTAGACAACAAATTATTATATTAATAATAATAGTAATAATAATAATAAATAATAATAATAATCGAGAACATTAACCCGCGGACGAGATGCGAGAGGGAGTACGGAGGTGCGAAGGCTCACACTCGTAGTGAAATGTAATGGAACGCTGTACGGGAATGGACAAACTTATAGTTGGGTCAGTCGGTGTTTAACTGTTTGACGAGCCGCGCGCGTGCGACCGCTGTCCTTTATCCCGGCGTACGACAAGCCCGATACCGAGACACAATAGTGCACCGGCGATTGCAATATAAAACAATTATCGTCGCGGATAATTAATGGCGAGTGGCTGGTGGCGGGAACGATAAAAGTGGCGATATCCGGAAGATCGCATGGCGGTTTACAGTTTAGTACGGGCGTCCTGCACTGACGTGCGTAATCGCCGAGGGACCTTTCGCGGCTCCCGACACGACGGCTCGAAAACAATTGTTCCAAGCGGTAACGAGTATCCGGTGAGTTGTAACAAAATAAAAAATAAAAAATAAACAACGACGGAAATACGGGACCGACATTGGCGCGAAGATCGGCATCGTCGAGTACGCTTGGGATATAACGTGGAGCCGTAATATCATCGATACAAGCTATGACCCGAAGAGAGGAGGCATTCCTCGCACCTATATTCCCGTTATACGCTGGTATCTATTCGAGCGTGAGAGACTGAGTGGCGGGCCTCGTACGCGCGGCTAGACAGAATCCGCACGTTGTGTATATGTGTGTGTGTTTGTATGTATGTATGTATGTATGTATGTATGTATGTATGTATAGCACAGAACAGCCTGCATCACGGGATACGTGTGCAGAAAAGAGTCGCAAAAACGGGCGTCGTCCTGGTTGCGGAAGAAATTTTTGGATTACAGTTTTTATTACCGACCGAGTAGTCGCACGTAATTCATTTTTTTTTAATGGCGGCGTTCGGGGGACTCGACTCACGATCGTTGACGGTCCTCGTGTGCTGGAAACACTGGTAAAAGCGGACCGTCGATCGGTCGCAGGAGAGAACGTTGTATTACAGTTTTTGTTACCGACCGAGTAGACTCACATCATTCTGTAAAAAAAATGGCGGCGGGTGTTTGGGAGGACTTGATCGAAGATCGTTGACGATCCTCGGGGTACTTATCTTCAGTAATCTTGCGATACTGCGCCGGCTTGATTAATTCTTATCGTTCTCTGTAAGCTGACGAGACCGTTTCACTTCCACAGGTTATCTCGATAGTCACTCGATGCATTATCGTGCGCGCCCGTACGATCGAATTTCTCAGACGCAGTCGGATAGTGAATTCTCTCGTTCTTTGTGACTCGGCACATTCTTTTTTACGTGTGTAACTTATGACTCGGTGAAAAAAAAAAATAGCCGATGCAACATAACCTAGCGCAAATCTTGTTAGGAGGATCAGAGAAGAGAACTGCTTACACAAGCTCGTTCCGCCCGGTAGTCACGTGCGTCCGCTACGGGGTGCTGCTCCCAGTATGCATACAGCTACGCCACTGCTACCGATACGTGCGAAACCGTACCTCCGTTGCGTGCACGGCGTCGCGCCACAGTGAAAAGCCGATCTGTTACAGAAAATGACGAGAAGCGAAATCGTGAAGGTGTTCTGCACTGCGCATCGTTTGTGTGCGAGAATCTTTTTTTTTCACGTTCGCGGAGCCGGCATGGATTAATGCGGGACTCTTTATTATAACGTTTTTTTTTTTTACGTAACAGTAGGTGAGTGACGCGCGCGACGTGCGCAGTAGACAGTGCGCGCGAAACTTCTTCGGGACGAGCGATGCGTTACGTGAGGGCAGAAGTGTGGTGGGTGTAGCGGAAGTGAATATACCACATACAGCGGCCTAGGCGTCTGGCTCGTGCTTCGTGCCGACTACCCATGAAACAGGAAGGAAACACGGCGCACACAGCGAACATAATGCTTCGACAACTTTTCGGTCCACGTACTAACGAGCGGGTAACGAATCATTGTTGTTATATGGAAACTCATTCGATTCGTTAACGTTTCGTACTTCAATCTCTCCGTGCATTTATTTTCCGACGGCGCATACGCGTTTCGCGCTCTCTGCGGAACGTTTCGCAAACGGTAAACATTGGAAAAATTTATATTCCTCTCGCCTTCCGGTCGCGAATATTCGTATAGAATATTCGCGTTAATTCGCAGATTCTGTCTTAATGAGATCAATTTGCAACTCTCGTTTGTAAAAATGTTACGAAACATTTTTACATTCGAGTTGGAAATTAAAATTTCCAACTATAATACGAGATTCATGTTTGGGCGGCGCATGCGGGTTTAACGCGCTACGCAATGTTTTGCGAACGGTAAACATTGCAAAAATTAATATTCCCTCGCTTCCGGAATCTTCCTGTCGAACGTTGAGAAACCCAAACTGCTTTCATCAAGGTGAAGTGAAAGTCACGTGACGGAGCCAGGAGTGCGAGAGAGATATCTGTATCGGTCTTACAGTGGAGTGAGGGAGAGCGACAGAGAACGCGTTTAACTTCACCTTAAGGCAGAATTAACGACAAATAACAAAAACACAAAATACGGTACAATAAAAAGTCATGCTTACCAGCAATTACTAATTTAGCGACCTCCTAAGATAGCGAAGTTAGAAATTGCCGAAGAATTTTTTTTCTACGGATGATAAATGTGTGCTCTTGGATAAGCATGACTTTTTATTATGTCGTATATTATGTTTTTGTTATTTATCGTTAATTCCGACTTAATGCAATCAGTTTGTGTGTCTCGCTTGTAAAAATGTTACAAGAGTCGCAGAGGCGTGTCCTTCACAGCTACGATTCTCATGCTGAAACGCATTCGCGTCTGGAATAGTGGATCTCGACGCGCACCGTTCCCGCCGCGCCGTAGATATATATATATATATATATATACATATATATATGCCAGTGCTCGGGTCGCGTGGGACTCGACGCTTGTGTTGGTGGTAACAAACGCGAAGTTGCATAATGTACGTGTGCGCGCGGTGACTCGAATTAAACTCAAGGCTCACCAACCACCCATGCGAACGCAAACGCATCTTTGCATTTCCGTCTTTCTCGTCTTTCGTATTTTATTAATAATCATTTATTAATTCCAGGCTCGAAGCGGAATGTCCGTAGGCCCGGGCGGCCGGGGCCGCGTTGATCGGCCCAGCAAGAGCCAATCGCCGAGCTCCGTCGAATCTCCGAAACTTCAGTGAGTAATCGTGACAGACAAACACCGTGCGAGGTGACAACGAGTTATCCGCGGTGAGGGCGTCGGTAAAACGATCGACCAGTTTACCGGCACGGAACTGCGACCTTACCGACTGCTGATAAAGTCGCCTCCGCGAAGCTAACCTTAATATCCCACCTGTTCTGGCACGAAGTGGGACTTTCTCACGTTCCACGTCTTGAAAACATAATTACCGGGAGTTTTGTGCAGACTTTGCATCCCGCGCTCGATAAATGTCGGTTGACGGGGACGGCGAGTTTTGGTTTATTGGTCACAATCGTGCACATCGATTTCAAGTGGGGATATAGCTCAGTGGTAGAGCATTCGACTGCAGATCGAGAGGTCCCCGGTTCAAACCCGGGTGTCCCCTGAGATTCATTTTTTTTTTCGTTCCGTAATATTCAAGTTATAAAAAATGATAAAAAAACGATGATTTTTTTTTTATAATAAAAAAAAACAGAATTGACAAGGCGATTAAAATAAACAAGTAACAGAAGGCGTGCTTCAGGGGGAAACTCTAAGCTTTCTCCTGTTCAAACTCTACATTGCAGACATTGAAAAGTTTATGCGAGATAGAAAGCTAATTGTTGGCGTTAATATTGATGGATACACGGAATAAATAGTGTTATGATTTTTTAGATCGAAGAGAAGACCGAGTGAATCGACTCGGCTACTTGTTGGCGTTAATATTGACGGTTACACGGAATAAATGGTGTTATGATTTTTCAGATCGAAGAGAAGACCGAGTGCATCGACGAGCCCGGCAGCCTCGAGGAAGCGGGTCGAGCCGATTCTGTCATTTTTCGACACTCGAAAGCCGTCCCGTACGAGCATCAAACCCGTGACGCGTGACGAGAGGAACCCGAAGGGCGAGACGAAGTCATCGAAGTACATCGTTAGGTTAGTACACCGTAGTTACACGGCTCCCGTGAACTCCCGCACCCGGGACGCTATTCATAGCCGATTTGCCGAGACTAATCGAGACTCAAGGTTACAGTGATCAGCGGTACTTCTATTGGGTGCCGTTTCGCAATGAACATCAATATAAGTCCCATCATGGTTTCCAGCGGTCCTCGAATTACTGGAACGATCCTTGAAAAAGTCCTGGAATGTCCTCACATTTTTTATTTCCCTGCAAATTTGAGCTTGTTTGAAAATGCCAATCACTAGCGACTATCCTAACAAAATGTGTATCTCAGTTTCACTGAGTCCGTACACACATTTATGCATAGTGAACGTTTTTTTGCACGGTGGCCGCGGTCAGGGTAAACCGGGATAAGTCGGAGAAAAAAGCTTGGTCCGGGAATCAGGGAAATGTCTGGGAATTTCAAAATTGGTCAGAGAAAAAATCAATTGTCGTCGAACCTTGTATATAATAATAAATAAATAAAAAGTACTTAACATGATGAAACCTTGGGAAAAAGTGAGAAAATGTTGAAAAAAGACAATTAAACATTAATAGAATAATTAAAATAGAAGTCGTTAGAAGTTCGGTCAGGGAACATTTTTAATTCATCAGAGAAAAGTTCGGGAGATGTCAGGGAATTTTTACCGGGGAAAAAACGGCTATCATATTTTGTTTACTGAACCAATTGCAACGTAAACGAAAACGGTTATTGAACTAAACGTTATTTCGTACCTCGCCAGCGACATGAATATTGTCATGATTTAAAAATGTCCCAACCCAACCTGGAAGTGTCTTGGAAATTGCACTCGAATGTCCTTGAATTTCGTACAGCGTTTTTACTGGACACCGTGTCTCATGCTCTCTCACACAGATTCGTTATAGAAAAATGATTAGTTCGATCGGCTCGGTATCAAGATGAGTGGTGAGTGGTGGGTGAACGACCGCTAGACACAGACAGCCAACACCGAGAAAGCTCTCTTCGCTCCCTCCGTGCCCTTCTCCTCATCGACTCTGTCATTGCTTCTCCCGTTCGCCAGTCGACCGAGCGTCGCTCTCGCCGTCGGTCGAAGACGCTGGCGAACCCGATGCACGACGAGGAGGAGCCCGATCGGCGATACGATGACGCAAATCCTTCCGCTTCTCGATACCCGATCCAGATCTGCAACGTCCGTCGTTCAGCAGATTGCGTCGGACGTTCCGTCGAGGAACGGAGCAGGAAAGATCGCACGAAGAGACGACGGACTTTGGCGAAGTTGCAAAGAAAAAAAAAAAAAAGCGAAAAAAATGGTTTCATTAACAGCTGCAACTTTTCTCAAACCGTTTATTGTCCAACGAAATGATAAACTAAGTTGATTCTCTTCTATTATGTTATTATTATTATACATAATAATAATAATAATTATAAATATTTATATTATTACATTACATTACGTTATATTATTATATAGGAAGCAACTTTCTGCGAAACGTGGCAGCTGTCAATAATTTCGTTGGAGCAACTTGGTTGCTAACTTCTATGTCTCGAAAAAAAAAAAGGATCTGGAAGAGCCAAAGCGATTGCAGTGTGCGAGGCTACCGTGCGGCGCACACGCTCCGGGCAAGGCGAAAAAATTGCGTCGCCCGACCGGCCACGTACTGTTCCGGAGGAGTAAGAAGAAGGCGAACTTCTTTCACGGGACGACGATACAGCGGCTGCTGCCGCTCGACCCACTCTTCTCTCTTTCTCCTCTTACGGCTATTACACACGCGTACGTACCTCCGCGTGCAGCGTACGCTCTCCCACCTATATTATTCGCAACGAGAGCGGTATTCGATGCGAATAACGATGTCGAACGACCCACATACCCGGTGAAACAAATGTCGCCGAGGAGGATCGTTGACCTCACGCAACTTTTTTACGCTTCTCTCTATCGAGAAATCTACGATCTCGAGATTTTTTTTTTTTTCTTTCCATCGGACAGATTTTATCGGTAACGAATATTTTATTTTCTCACATTTTTTTTTTATTCGACGGTTCGGATGAAATGTCACGGAGGAAATGTAGCGATCGACTAGCGCTATTGCGTTATCGGGTGAAAGAGACTTTCGTTAGTGTCGTGGATGTGAATGAATGGGAATTCTGAATATGCTCGAAATCTGACTACTTTTTTTTCGGACGAATTGAAAGGCTCTTTATAGATGGCTTCTGCGTCTTTGAGCTCCCGAGACAACCAAGCGGTATTCGAACGATAGCCAAGACACTTCGATGTTTAGAGATGTTTCGGTAGCATAAATTTTGCTTCCTCATAGAGGAAGCTATGTTTTCGTGAAAAAAAATGTTTTCGAGATTTTGATGTCAGCGTACTAGAAATGGTCGAAATAGTCGAGAAATGTGATTTTTAGCTGGCGTCCGGATGCGTGTGCGTGCGTGCGTGTGTGAGATGTATTTTATGGGATTTTGAAAATTTTGAATTTTTCAAATTCTTTTGACAGGCGTTTCTGAATCAAACATCACGCAATGAGTAAAATGAGTTATAGTTTCGTAATCAGCGCCAAAGATTAGATTAAAAAATGCCTGAAAACTTTTTTTATTGTGTTTTAATTATAGCTTCCTCTAATAGGAGGCCAAAATGGCACAACGGAATTATCATAGAGGAAGTTATGAGCGAAACCGTAAAACATGAGGAAGTAATTGTGCAAATCACTTTGCACGCTTTTTTTTTTTTATTTTACTGAAGGAAAGCGCTACTTGGCTTACTATAATCCGACAATGGTTGCTCGCGGTAAACGGATACCGTTATACGCAATAAACCCCGACTCTCTCGGAGAGAGCACTGGCTGTCTCGCGGCTACGCCTTTATAGATACAATGACGTTGTGTGTTCGCCATAGCGACGACGAAGCGATAAGTTCGATCGTCGTGACGAGTCCTCCCCGTTCTCCGTCTTACAGATAAGAGAGCCCGTACGCTCCTTAATTCATCCGTTTCTATCGCTAGCTACATTCAATATGTATTCGAAACACATTTGAGACGCATTACATACGATCTTTTACCCACCTTTCCCGTGTTAAAAATCTCATTTTTCCGACGGGAAGTGACGTCATACCGGAAATATGTTACTTCCTGTCAAAAATCAAGATTTTCAAACCGGAAGCGAGGTACTTCCGGTATGACGTACCTTCCGGTCGAAAAATTAGATCTTCAAACAGGAATCGACATATTTCCGGTGTGACGTCACTTCCGGTCGAGAAGTGAGGTTTTCAAACCGAAAGTGCTGTCACAATGAAATTTCTCAAATTTGTTTACATGACGTTACATCTATTTGAAATTCAGATTTCGGCAAATTTATGAATCGGAGTCATGACCTTGAACGCGAGACAATGCCAATTTCTTTGAATAAAAAAAAAATTTAATCAGTTATTAGTAGGTGAGAGCGGAAAATAAAATACCGGGGCTAATGAACCATATTTTAAGCAATTTTTTTTGCGGGGCACATAGAAAAAGTCATCTCAAATGGTCGACGCTGGTCCATTTTGCCTTGCGTGTCTCAGAGTTATTCTCTTGCTGTTCGCTATTTCTTCGTCGGTGTTCGCCCACGGAGATTTCCGCAAAAGTCGCTGTCTGAACGGGAACGGTCCCGATATGTAGTAGTACATGCATAAGCGTGCTGTAGTATTTCGCTAGGGACACGCTTGTTCGTGTCCGAACGGAAATATGGCACGCTTGGAAAGGCCGCCAAGAGTCCTTGTGGGCAACGCGTGTACGGCATTCGGAACGGGCTGGCGTGGAGCTTTATACGGATACGTGACAAAATACACGCGGTCGACAGGAATGGAGAGGGAGAAACGATTAATATACCGATCCGAGTACGATCTGCAATCGGTACGACAAGCTCTCGTGTTCCTTCCCCTTTTGGTCACCCAACCGTCGACTGGAGCGTTCGTTATTATATACGTATTATATATGTATGAAAAAAAAATGTATAGATCAGAGTTGGGCAGTACTTGAAGTACCGGGTAGTTGTTTGATACTCCAAGTACGTACCTTAAGTACAAAACTACTTTTAGTACTTTAAGTACCTTTTTACGATTGCAAGTACCAAGTACAAGTACTTTTTGAGTTCACGCTCGCATTACGGATACCCGATGAGTAGTGTGACATTCTGTTTCTATTAACATATAATCAACAGTCTAAATTTCTCAACAAGTATAATTTTAACGAGAATTTTATTTTTATTTTTTAAACAATTCCATTACAAAAAAAAATAAGTTTCCCTCCTTTTCGTTTTTTGTGGATTTCTTTTTAATGAAAAGAGTGAAGAATATATTTGAAACGAATTACGGAAAGTTCGATTGGTTTTGGAAATTTTTCGCAATGAGGAAGGCATGTGCAAATTACTTCGCAACGTTTTTTTAAAGCCTAGATAACGGTTAGCGCTGGGAACCTAATTGTGAAAAGCACTGAGGAAAAAGTACTCGATACTTCGAGCACTTGTGATACTTTGTACTCGAAGTATTTTTTGGTACTTTGCCCAGCTCTGATATGTACATACACATATATCAATACGTGCGAATACGGAATCCTCTGTTTCTCTAATCCAGCGTCGCTATCGAGTCTCGTTACCACGGATTATGGCTTCCGATAGAATCCCGTTAGTCGTTAGTCCGGCGCCAACGGTTCGTCGGTGATGACGTGGATGGACCGGTCTCTCGTCCAGACTCGTTCCTGTCCGCAGACTCGACCCGACACTGGAATGGCGTAACATGTCTGGAAATCCAAGTTTGTTCGACCGAATCGCACATGGTTCAGAGTGGACTCTGTTTTGTATCGGTTAAAATTAATGATCGAACGAGCGACCTCCGGTTTCTCGAAGACTCGTCACTACGATAGTCGATAACATTGCCTTCGAGATTCCGTCCTGTGTCGAAAAATATTTGGTTCGACTGCTTCGAGTTTCTCGAACACCGGGTATAAAACGCCACATGTCGCCCGTATGAGAGGAGTATGGTGGGCACTCAGTGCTTGCGCGTCGTCCGAAGCGCGTGAGGGGCCCCCCGACGAACTGCGAGACGGTCAGAAACAAAAAGGAGAGACGAGAGAGGCTCACCGTGCGGATTCCGCGTGACGGCCTCCTTCGCATCTTCCCTCCGTTTCTCAGTCGGATCTCGGACCTTTTTCTTCTTGCGCTGCCGTCCCCTCCAAACGGCCAGCCGACTACTGTCAGTCGGGCCGCGAGTCACCATTCGCGCTTACCCCTCCCTAAGCCCTAAAGTTAAAATGCCACTGCATATATATATATATATATATATATATATTAAGGAGGTTGGTGCGCTTCGCACTAGTCAAATGAGTGCTAAATTTTTAGTCGTTTATACAAACTTTTACCCATCTATTTCATTATAGTGGATGGTTATTTGTATTACAGCAGATGGCCTTGAAGTAGAAATACATTTATAGCAATGAATTTGCAAAAATATCAACTGGTTTGTACCTCGCAAAGGTACATATCCGTTCAGTTTTTTTTCAAAGAATAATCCACAATTTTCGCTCGATTTTGATGTAGTTACGGCGCATTCTCTTGGAAGATGCTCTGCGAATTCACCATTAGAATGTTCGATAGTATTTTCCGTTTAGAAATAACGGTCTATTATTGGTGCATCGTCGAAATTCTTTCATAAACAAACAGCTGTCATTTTTAAACGGAAAATACCATCGAACACCTCCATGACGAATTCATAGAACATCTTTCGAGACAGGGAATGAGCCATAATACATCAAAATCAAGTGAAAATTACGGATTATTCATTGAAAATACGGAAAAAATACGTACTTTTTCGAAAATTAGCACAAACCAGTTAAGATTTTTGAAAATCCATTGCAATCAATGTTTTTCTGTGTTAAGGACATCTGCTCTAATACAAACAACCGTCCACTATAATCGACAGATGCCTAAAAGTTTGTATAAATGACAAAAAATGTAGCGCTCATTTGACCAATCCGAAGCGCTCCAGCCTCCTTAAAAGCTACGTATGCACACTGCCAGGCCGTGTCCCACAGCACGATGTTTTTATTGTTCGTGATGGCAACGCGACTGTTTACGTATGTCCTACGTAGTCGATTAACGTAACCAACAATACCGAGTACACATCCGAGTTTCGCTTCTCTCCTGGTATTTATTTTGTCCGCCTTTTTTGTTTCCCTTTCTTTTTTTTCGTCCGCAGCTCCGCGGGTATCTTGAAAGACGAACAAGTCGTACGGGCGGAGTGGAGGGGAATGTTAGAGGCAGAAAGAGAGAGAGCGACTCAGGAGCAAGAACAGCGCAACATCCCCCACTCCCATCCATCCCTCCCTCCATCCCGGCAATCTCTTCGCTTCAGTCGCCGATGCACCGTCGATCGGTGCGCCGTGCAACAGCGAAACTTTAATACTAAAATATAAAACGTTCCGAATATCGCTACGATTTCACGGGGGGGCCCCCGTTGCCACAGAGTGTCACGAATACCGGTAGCAACTCGTAAAACTAGCGTCGGCTTCGTCCAATGATCGTGACCCAACGTCCCGGAGACTAAAAAAAAAAAATTGTGCGAAACCTTAAAGCAAAAGAATCCGAAAAACATGAAAAGTGTCCAAGTGCCGTGGCTCACTTTGTCGACGAAGGAGCGCACCGATGCTTTTAACATCGCCCCCAAGGGACATTCGGGTATAAAGTAACCCTGACAATTCCTTTTATTTTTCTCACCGAACGAGGAAAGATTCACGAAAGTCCCACAGACGGAAAGACGTTCGAGTAGGCCGAACCGTGAGGTTAACGCTGCTGACTCTGTCACGGCGAGCGATTCGGGGCACCGCTCGCATACCTGTTGTGCCACCGCATACCAACCTACCGAACGAGACGTTCTCGGAGGAGAATCGTGTTACGCCCACAGCCGTCGTCCCCCTCACGCTCGTTCACTTTTATCTTCATCGTCGATCGTTCCGTGCGTGTGCGTGTGTATGACGGAGGACTTAAATTTTGCAACGATCGACAATCGTGCAACATAAACGGGCGGGCATTATTGCCGGAGGATCGCTCGAACTTATTGTGCTCGGATCGGGCGAGAACCGCTGCTGCCGCCGCCGCTGGGATCGCGCGGCGTACTGGGCAGTAGCAACAAGTGGCAGGAGCCAATGACGCGAGACAAACTTTCGACGTCGTACAATGAAAATTATCGTTCTCGCGTACACTCGCTCGGACACGCAATTGCACGCGTCCATCGGGAGGCTCCGTGACGATTCTCCGGATAAGAAGCACAATCGCGTATTCTCGGCCAAGCCTCCCCGCCGATCGACGAACGACTCATTGAACAAACTAAAGACCGATAACGAGAGAGACAGATCGTAGCAGCTGTCGACTCGAACACGCTCTGCGTGATTTTTCGTCGTTGCCGTAGAAGACAAAAGATAAAATAAAAATCATAGAATCTCGTTCGACGATCGGCTCGATCGTCGGTTACGGTTGAAAGCGATCGTGCATGATACAGCGAAGTCAATCGGGACTGAAAATATACCGACGGAACGGCGGTCGTTGAATATTCATCGACGTCATCGTCGTCCACGAGCATCGTCGCTCTCGTGCGAACGGCTTACCTGCCGAACGCATTCGGCGAGCTGCTCTCGACTATCGCGCATGCGCTCACCTACTCGGCTCTCCCATTGCAGCGTACTATATATCTAATAAAAAAAAATATATACATAACATAAAAAAAAAACGTAAGTGATATCTTTCGAGGGAAGATATCACTTCTCGAAAGATATAAAGTCTCGCGGTCCACGTGGACCGTCATTCGTAGGGTACAAGATAACACGCACACGCACTACGCGATAAGGTGTATGCGCCACTGTTACGATGCTGCAACTATCAATCGTCCACTACGAAAGGACCAAATTATTGCTGGGAGTGAAGAGACGTTCCTCGAGGTCCCTGGACGATCGACCGTGCAATTAAATGAAGCGAAAAAAATCATACAAATAAAAAAGTGCATGTTGTTATTACTATTATTATTCAATCGATTATACGCGACTCAATCGGCAGGATTGCGAACGAGTAAAACCGCGATGCACGGAGACACGTTTTGACCGGATAGGAACTTTCGTGAACGTTCCTCGAGGTCCCCGGACGATCCAACGTGCAATTAAATAAAGCAAAAAATAATCCATGTTTTTATCATTACCATTTTTAAAAAAATCAATCATACGCGACTCGATCGGCAGGAGCGTGAACGAGTAGACCTGCGATACACGGAGACACTCCGTGACCGAATAGGAACTTTCCTGGACGTTCCTCGAGGTCCCTGGACACGATCCACCGTGCGATTAAATAAAGCAAAAAATAAACCAAGTTTTCATTTTTTTTTTTTTCTTTAAATCAATCATACGCGACTCGATCGGCAGGACTGTGAACGAGTAGACCTGCGATACACGGAGACACTCTGTGACCGAATAGGAACTTTCGTGGACGTTCCTCGAGGTCCCTGGACACGATTCACCGTGCGATTAAATAAAGCAAAAAATAAACCAAGTTTTCATTTTTTTTTTTTTCTTTAAATCAATCATACGCGACTCGATCGGCAGGACTGTGAACGAGTAGACCTGCGATACACGGAGACACTCTGTGACCGAATAGGAACTTTCGTGGACGTTCCTCGAGGTCCCTGGACACGATTCACCTCGCGATTAAATAAAGCAAAAAATAAACCAAGTTTTCATTTTTTTTTTTTTTTTCTTTAAATCAATCATACGCGACTCGATCGGCAGGACTGTGAACGAGTAGACCTGCGATACACGGGGTCACTCTGTGACCGAATAGGAACTTTCGTGGACGTTCCTCGAGCTCCCTGGACACGATCCTCCGTGCAATTAAATAAAGCAAAAAATAAACCAAGCTCTCATTCTTTTTTTTTTTTTTTCTTTAAATCAATCATACGCGACTCGATCGGCAGAAGTGTGAACGACCTGCGACACACGGGAGGACAGTCCGTGACCGAACATGAACTCTCGGGTAGTGAAGAGAAATAATATTTCTTAGGGGGGAGGGGACGATTGGTTGATGATTTTGGAAAAGGTTCATAGTTGATAGTGACGAGTAGTGACCATGATGAAGTTCAAATCGCTGTTTCGCAGAGGACAGCAAAGCCATCCGCCTCCGTCTTCGCAGCAGCAGCAGCAGAGTATCCAGCAGCAGCAGCAACTGCAGAACGCGGCGAATCAGCTGCAACAGGTTCCACCGCGCCAGGCCAACCAATCATCGTACGCGTCGACTCTCGAGGGCAAAGCCGCCGGTAGTCAACAGCAGCAGCAGCAACAATCGCAGAGCGACAATAGGACGAGCGGCGTCAGAGAGCCGTCCAGGAACCACGCGACTAAATCGGCGACCAAAGGTTTGCCGAACAACGCGTCGAGGATGCAGGAGCTCGAGCGCGAGCTCGAGCTTTCCCGCAAAGAACGAGCCAGGCTCGAGGCCTGCGTACGAGAGAGCGCCGCCGACGCGAGGAGACTGGAGGAACTGCGCGCGGAACTCGCCGCCGTAAAGGTATATCGATTATTCAATCATAACAACAACAAAAAATCAACTTTCTGTTTTATCGATGGAGCGATGCGCACAGCGATTATTTCGATCACCCTGCCGAGCACGAAAATATTCTCGAAAGGTTTACATTTTTTTTTTTTTCATGTGGAAAATATTTTACCGTTATCAACCCTCACTCCATGTAGGGGGGCCGTTTTTGTCCGGGCCGAAAAACCCGAAATAGTTTTTTCAGCGCATTGCTTGATATTTGATGAAATACTTTTGGTTTAAATAACAATGTCCGAAAAAATCCTGTTCGCACTTCAAAAGGACATTCTGAGGATCAACCATGAATTTTTCCAGATTTTTCTATTAATAATTGTGGGTGTGGTAGCGCGCCGCCGAAAACGACCCCCGTACATGGAATTAGAGTGCCGAAAACACCTACATGGAGTGAGGGTTAAAAAATATCTGTGAAAGGTTTTAAAAAATGTTGACAATTTTTTTTTGTCCTCTCATAAATTTTGCATTGAAATGTTTCAGAAATGTTTCGGTAAGAATGTTTTCTGAACATTTCGGCGCAACTTGAAGGATTGCGTCACCAATCCAAAAATGCATTCACACACCCGCATAAACACGGAAACATTCGTAGAAATATTTCGGTGAAACGTGAAATAGAAAATATTTCGAAATATTTGATCACTGTTTTTCAGCAATATTTCGGATGTGTTGAAAGATTAAGTATGATTTGGAAATGTTTAAGAAACGTTTCGTTGAAATATTTTGATAGTATATTTCAAAATATTATTGTCATATATGTTAGAAATATTTGTTTTTTAACGCAGTTCTGCTCGGTTCGGCTGAATCTAGAAATATTTGAGATGTATATACATATATATGCAGCTGGAATCTGCGTTCGTATATTCCAGTCTGCTCTCAGTTCAGGTTTTAATTTTGACACAAACCAGCTCCGATAAGCGTTCTTTTCTTATCAAAACAAACGAAATGCAACCCGTGGAAAAAATCGGATGTACCGTCGGCAATTTAAAAAATACCCGCTGGCAGTCACAGAATAAAAGAACGCATCGCTGAGCAGATCTGCATTCAGGAACACCCATTTATCTACCCTTCTAAAATACACTTCCCGGCATGTAAGTTTGCGGGTCGTAAACTGTCCAAGATACGTGTATAACCCATTCGAACAATTCTCCCGTTACGAGCGAGAAATACACAGCCGTGTGATCGACACTGACTGGCTGATCGAACGAGCCCCAAGCTCGGAAATATTCAGCGTTGGGCGAATGAAAATTGAAAAATATCGGAGGGGTAGCAAGGATACGCAGGAGCAGAGAGAACTATAGCAGCGCCGAGCAGCCCGATCCGGAAAGAGCACACTGAAGGAGAGCCTACGGCTGGCGAGAGTCGCGGCGCCGAATCGAAGGGGGATTTATGTTTACCGCGGTTAGTGGTCGCAGTGTGTTGTTCGACGGAGGGTTACGAATGCGAGGCGCGACATAAACAAGTGAGCACTTCTGGCTCGCGGGGCCCGTGGATTGAACGATATTTGTTACTCCGATCGCGCGCCTATCGATCCCCGTTCGGCCTCCTAACAACTTGCGTCTATGCGGAACAATTCGAATGGTGAATACCCGTTAACGCTCTCGTAATCGACGAACCTAACCCCCCTCCCTCCCCTCCGATCCGCTGTCGCGACAGTTAACCGCTCTTTATCGCTCCGACGGTTCATCAATCGGCAGTTACGAACGCACCGTTCTGCACAAAAATTATATATATATATATATATATATATACACACACACACGACTGGGATTGATTTTTGTTTTTGGCCATTTCTTCTTTGCAGGAGCAACACAGCATCGAAATAGAAAATCTCTCCGAAGACAACGAAGCTCTGAGAGCAAGACTCAGGGATGTCGCTCATTCGCCTCTCTCCGATTCTGAGAAGCATCAGCTTCTGCAGGACGCGACCAGATTACACAATTGCGAGCCATCGTCCGTCGCAGCGAATCAGGATGATGGAAGCGTCTCGGAGGAATTGGCGTGCGCCACTCCCGATTGGGACAAACGCTCCACCAGTTCGGTCTCCGAAGTCTCCGTCGCTTGCTTACAGGACAGAATACTGCAGATGGAGGAGACTCACTATTCCACCAACGAGGAACTTCAGGCTACCATACAGGAATTGAGCGACTTGCAGGTGAGACGCACACTTTTGAATCGACGACAGATCCTGAGACTCGCGAAGACAAATTCTTGCATAACTTTTCCTATTTTCATGATTTTTTCTTTTCTTACATTTTTTATTCAGTTGTATTAAGCTTTATCAAGATCTATTAAATATGATGAATGTTTTTTTTTTTTTTAAAGTATAATTGGGAAAGAATTGAGCCATTTGCAGATAGGACGTATACTTTTTGTTTGACGGCGGATCCTGAGACATGCAAAGATGTTTTTTGGCATACAATTTTCTATTTTTTTCTTCCATTTTATTGAGTTATATTGTAGATGATCAATTTTCATTAAATTTTATCGACATTAATTGAAGGTACAGTAAAAGTGGTGAATATGGGCCGCCTCGATTAACACGTAAATCAATGACATATGGACCGGGCCATATTCGCCACTTTTACCATAACACATTTTTAAGAAATTATAATTCAAAAAAAAAAACGAATTGAGCGACTTGCATGTGAGACGCATACTTTTCACTTGACGACAGATCCTGAGACTTGCAAAAATATTTGTGCAGGCAATTTTTTTCGTTTTTTTTTTACATTCTATTGAGTAACAAATTTTATTAAATTTTATTAAATGTTATCGAAATTTGTTGAATGGAATAAAATTACGTTACACTTTATTCGAGGTAGATCGGCGATAGTACGGGAGGATGAAACAATGTGGACTGACCATGTGATTTTACAGGCTCAATTGGGCGAACTTCAAACCGACAACGAAAGGCTTACGGAAGAGAAAGGTGTGCTTCTGGAGTCTCTGTGCAGGCAAACGGAGAAGCTGGAGGATTCTCGTTCGAAGGTGGACACCCTGCAGGGACTTCTCTTGAGGGACGAGCAGCCGCAGGATTCGCCCAAGGGATACAATACGGAGCGGGAGCAGAAGCTCGTGGATCTTCTAAAAGTAAGATCTTCGTGATTCGTGCAGTTTCCGGTACTCTCGGGGAAGCAAGATTTTCGTCTCTATAGCTATCGATTTATTTGGCAGAGCGCTCAGGAGGAACGAGAATCGTTGCTGCGGAAACAGGAGGAGCTCACGGGAGAGCTCAAGTGTTTGCGAGCATCGGCCGAGGCGAGCTCGACGGAAGCCGAACGACTAACGCAGCGGGCCCATCATCTGGAGTCGACGGTCGACGCATCGAACGTCGAGAGGAAACAGCTTGAGCTCGAGCTCGCTGAGGCGAGACAGGAGGGGGCGAATCGTAGTATCGAGATAAGTAGGCTCGCAACCCTCCTCGATAATGCTCGCGCTAAAATCGAGGAACTCGAGCAATCGAGACAGTTGGAGAGCAAGAGCGAGGCCGACGAGCTTTTGCACGCTGCGCGACGCGAGAAGGACACACTCGAGACTCAGGCGGCTGCGCTTCAGGAACAACTCTCTCGATCCCACTGCGATCACGACCGGTTGCGCGATCAGTACTCCCAGCTCCAAGAAGAATACAAGGTTCGTCCCGAGGCTTTGGTCGAAAATAAATAGATAGATAGATAGATAGATTCGTTCATTGCGTTCTGGGGTCCCCTAAAAACACCACGCCACGCGATATAAGATCAGAACAAGCATAGTCGATAACGCAAAACTAGATAAATAAAAATATGAGAAAACCGATCACTGGTCTCTCAATATGAAGAATATATCTCAATATAAAGAAAAGCGGTGTCGGACACGAGTACTTTAAAAAAAAAAAATTAAGCAGAACGCAGCCGAGTAGTTACAGTCGAGAATGCCCAAAGTCCCAAACATTGTGTCAATGTTATACGTTTGTACATGGCTTACGCAGCAAATGATCGATAATGAATGCCCTTTCCAGGTGACTCGGAACAACGCGAAATCGGCGATCGACGATTTGGAGTACAGGCTGAAACAGATTAAGGACGAGCGGGTTGCCGTGAGCACCGAGCTCCAGCTGGTGCGCGACTCCCTGGCGGAGCTGCAGGCGCAGTGCCAGCGGCATTTGGAAGACAAGCGCGAGCTGAAGGCCGCCCTCAGCGATGCCCAGCGGCGGGAACGCGAGACCCAGGCCCACCAGTACGAGCTGGAGCGGGCCCTCGAGGAGGAGCGGAAGTTGCGCCAGGAGGAGAGCGCCGAGTGGGAACAGTTTCAGGGGGATCTTCTCATGACGGTGCGGGTGGCCAACGACTTCAAGACCGAGGCGCAGAGCGAACTCGAACGTGTCGTTATGGAGAATAAAGCGCAGAGAGATCGTCTCAGATCTCTCGAGGCTCAACTCGACAAGCTCAACAAGGGTACGTCCATTGTCCCCGTCGGGCATAATTACTGTATGAGATTTTTTTCACTAATTTATTTATTACATAGCAGCTTCGTCAACCGTAAAAAAAACTGTAATTTCAGGTCCCTTTTTATACCGTTAAAATGACAATTTTCAATCCATATTTCCATTTGTGCGTATGCGCACTCAAGGGCTCACGCTGCGTGTGCTTGCGAATGGTCGTTTTATATTTTAATTTTTTCATCGACTGAAAAAATTACGGCAGCAGTAACCGCGCATGCCCAAAAGTTGAAGTACGGTTATTTTTTTTTTTACATTTCTATGGAGCAAAAAGTGACCTGAAACTATCGTAATTCTGTTTCGGTTATTCTACAGACATTCTTTTAACGAAAACAACGATTACTGAAGTTCCTAGGATCGTTATCAATAAAATCATAACGAATCTCATTGATCACGGAGTTTTGTTGTAGATAGAAGTGCATCACGCATAATAACATTAAACGTCGTGATCGCGCACGTCGTAGATCCTCGTGCATGATTCTCAAATATTAATTCTTTATTTTTGTTATTTGTTAACATTATTTTACGTTACTTTATTCACATTACTTAATTTATTTTACGCATGTACGAATTCCCTAACGAACCCGGCCGCAAAATGTCGAGCGAAGAGATTTTTCTTTTTCACTAATTTTAATTAACATCGCCAATGGAATCGTAACGAATCTTATTGATCACCGAGTTTCGTTGTAGATAGAGGTGCATTGTGCATCACGCATAGCATTAGAGGTCACGACCGCGCACGTCGTAGTTACGCGTGGCATGATTATCGAGTTAAGCGAAACCACGTTTTATTCATTGTTTATTTTTGTAATTTTTTTTACTTCAATTGCGCGATAGCCGCAGGCAACGCAGTCTCCGATAATCGTGTGTACGAAACCCCCACCGAATCCGGTCGCAAGACGTCGAGCGTCATACTGAAGCGTGGGCGCACTATAAGAAAGCAGAGCGAGCCCGGACGGGTCATCGCTAACAGGCACAGAAAGTTTTCGTCGGACGGTGCGTTGGCCGGGCCGAAAGAGACGAACGGCGTGGCGCCGCTCGCCGCTGTGCAGGTCGGCGAGCGTTTGCTGTCCGGCTCCGAAGTCGAATTCTGTCCGGTGATCGTTCCCGGAATCCCCGACGACAAACCGACGACGAGTCCGAGCAGGAGCGAGCGAACGACGCCCCTGGAAAATTTAACCAACTTCAGCGAGGATTATCGAAAGCTTTACATTCCCGCGTCGGCGGCTCGCGCGACGACGGAGAGCAAGAGCAACGACTCCCTGCTCAAGAGCATAAGGGGCATTCAGAGCTCGGATCAGAACTCGTACGGCATAAACATATCGAACAGCAGATTCTTCGTGCCGAAGAACTACGTGTACTCGGACGGGCCGCGATCGATGGACGACCTGAGATTCGAGGTCGATCCGGAAATGGGAAAGCTACTTCACGAGAGCATGGAGAAGAGGTCTCGGGTGGGACTGAATTTCAACGGATCGCTGCCCGATTTGGGCGAGGAAATTAAGAGCGCGGAGGACGACGTCCCGGCCGTGTCGAGGAGTCTGCACAGTCTACCCGTCGACGCTCCCGGGAGCGTCGGAAAGATCGAAGATCTCGCCTTCAAGCGGCAGAGGATGCTCGTGGCGAAAGAAAATTCGAGAGCGAGCCGAGCTTTCATGGATTCGCTGCTGGACCGCGAGAGCGACGAATCGAACATCGACGAATCGTCGAGAACGAAGCTGGACGACAAGACTTCCGAGGGCGCGGGAGAAGAGGGCGATCGAGGCTCCCCTCAGGAGAGCTCGAAGCTCGTAGTCGCGAAACCGATAATAATCGGCGATCCAACTTGCGAGAATGACTTCGTAATCGGGACGACTCTGCGCAATCCGAATCCGTCCTTGATAATCGAGCCGACGATGTACGTTCCACGAGAGTCGAGCGTCGACGGCGAGGGACTCGTCCCTTGCGACGCGAGCACGAACGATTCTGTCTTCGAGGATTCCGAACCGAAGAGCTCTGGACAGCCGAAGAGTTGCGCGCGACGCCCGACGGAGAGGCCGAATTCGGCGAGCGTCGATGAAACGATACGGGTTCCTCGGAACGCTGGACGATGCAATTCCTATCCGGTAGGTGGCTCGAACGAAAAAACTTCGGATCTTCGCGCTTCGGTGGATTCGACGGGGATGCGGAAAGAATCGTTCTTGTCGAAGGAAAATAAATTCGACGAATCGGCCGCGATCAAAGACTCGAGAACGAAACGGGGCGAGAATTCCGGCGCTTGCAACAACGACGAGAGCAATCTGAAACGTATGAAATTTACCGAAAAAACGGTCAAGCCATCCGCGAAGACCAACGCCCCGACTAAATCGTCGCGAGTCACGGCGATCGGTCGCACGTACTCGTTGAAGGAAAAATTCGAACCAATCGTGGAAGACGTTGAATTGAGGTCTGGACGATCCCGTTTCCCGCCGGGAAATACGATCGCCCGTAAGTCGGCACAACGCTGCCAAAAAAAAAAAAAAAAAAAAAAAACATAGTTTCTCACCCGAATCCCAATCTCCGTTTCCAACCAAAGACCGGGGAGAGAGTCTGTAACGAACATCCAACGTACGCTGTGTTTGTCTTCCGTCCCGCCGCTCGCTGTGCTCTCGATGATTCGTCCTGGAGTAATCTTCACTCGTTTTTGCACCCTTTACGTCAATCGTTTTTTTTTTTTTTTTTTTTGTACCACTTTACGTATGTGTAAAAATCCGCTTTTGTCGCAACATCGGAGCCGTCAGTCCCGCTAACTATGTGCACCCGTGTTCCCCCCGGAACAGACCGATGCGTCGGAACGTTGCGTCGTAGTGTCTTCGTGTGCTTAAAAGCTTTTTCTTTAAATTTTTGTTGCCAATGTTGACTTCAATGTTCGATCCTTGATATTTACGTTTGCGAATAAACTTCTAACGTCAATTCTTTTCATATTTACAGCAAATCAGAAGACCATGCCGCCACCGTCACCGAGACCGGCGAGCACGCCGACGGAGACTCAGCAAAGCGTCCTGACGAGCGTGCAGCAGGAAATGGCCGCTCGACGAAAGGCGAATATAACGCGACAGGACTCGAGGCTCTCGGTGAAGTGTCTCATCGAGAGCATCGAGAACGCGACGAAACAGGCGAAGGCCGGTACGTGTATCGACGGCGAACCCGACGACACTACCCTCGAACGAGCCTACGCTCTCCTCGACGCGGACGTTATTAATTCAGCCCTATGCGCAGGACCCGGAAGTCGCAGCAGCTCGACATCCTCTCTCAATTCAATAGGAACGAACGACATACTCTCGTTGAAAGCCCCGCTCCGCGATCAGCAGCAAATGAACAATTTAATATGTAATAACACGACCAATCCGATCAACAACAACAAGAATCAATCTGCGAACAATCGAAAGCCTCTATTGCCAGGTAAACCTCTCGACTAACGAAACATTTATTCGTCTGTAATATTTTTTTTTTTCGCGGACTCGCTAAGATAATCACATTTCTTGCGTGTAACTAGAACTGAAAATTGGATATTATTGACCAATGATCATTGTCAAGCTATCTGCATGCGCGGTACTATTTCATTACTCCCTAGGGAGTAAAAGCGCTCGTAATGGTGCGCGAATATGACGATTTTGCGATGCAAGAAATGTGTTTATTTTAACGAAGTCGTAAAAAAGTGTCTGCACGGGAGGGAGCGGATTTTCACCGAACTTTGATTTCTGCCCTTGCTTCGCTCGGGCAGTAAATTTCACACTCGGCGAAAATCGTACACTTCCCTCCCTCGTACCATGATGCACAAAATTTTCTTTCGAATAATTCGGTTGTTGTCGATCGATGAAATAATGACGTAACGATTTTACTCTCGTTAACCGACACAGAGACAAAGTCGTCGGTGCCGGGTGTCGGACTGAGCCCCGGCGAGCTGCTGGATTCGGCGGCTCTGAACGCAAAGGCCATCGACTTCGTCCGACGGAACAGCGTCACCGATCTCTCCGAGCGCAAGGATCCTCTTTGCGGCCTCGTGAAAAACGGTGGCTCTAAGAGGAACGCTCTCCTGAAATGGTGCCAGAACAAAACTCTCGGTTATCGGAACATCGACATAACGAACTTCAGCAGCTCGTGGAACGACGGTCTCGCTCTCTGCGCCATTCTCCATTCCTACCTGCCGGACAAGGTGCCCTACGATTCGCTCACCCCTTCGGAGAAGAGACGAAATTTCTCGATCGCCTTCTCCGCGGCCGAGAGCGTTGGTATCCCGACGACATTGGTCAGTATATCGGTCGGTCGTGCAGACCCCGACTAACGACACGTAAGGTAAAAGTACCAATGACCGGACACCTAAGGGGGCAGTACCAGTTGCCGGACGTGCCCGAAAATAGTACCTTATATCACTTGGTGGAAAAATAACGTTTTTACACCTTGTGAAGTAAAATTTCGTACGATACTCGCGCAAAAATAGTACATTACTCCACGAGGGCGAAAAACGTTTTATATTATATTATATATTATAAAATATAATATTAATAATATATAAAATATAATATTAATAATATATAAAATATAGTATTAATAATATATAAAATATTATATTAATAATATATAAAATATTATATTATATTATATTTTCATGTTTCTTGCACGTATGCTTTGTCCGGTCATTGAAACATTTACCTTGATTTCTCTTCTCGCCCAATAATACCTCGACAATTTACAGAACATCGGAGACATGTGCCAGCTGGAACGGCCCGATTGGCAGCAAGTAATGACCTACGTGACGAGTATCTACAAGCACTTTGAGACTTGAGGCGGTCTCCCTGGATTCTTCTTGCATCTCCGAATCGAAGAGAGCGGGAAAAAAAAAGTTAGCCGGACGAGTGAGCAAGAATAAAATGGCATCTAGTCAGTAAAACTCTAGAGAACAGGCATAAATTGGGACAGAGAGGGAATCGCAAGGTCGGACGGGGTAAAGGGCGGGCGGGTAAAATACAGGCGGGAGCCGCGGCCGCGAATGTAAATAATTTTTAGCTCGAGCCTCTAACGCGTCTCCTCGACTCGATAGAAAGTTTCATAATGCGCGACGCTGTCAATGGAATTGCTTTTTATCATGAGACTGAACACAGAATTTAAAAAAAACGACCCACACACACACACAGACACATACGACATACACACATACACGTATTATTTTACGTACGTGGAAATGAAGAAACGAGAAAGAGAGAGAGGGAAACTCACTTGTACTTCTCTTCGAGCCTATCGAGTTCAAGTATTTGCGTTCCTCGTACTATTAGTATTTTTGTAAACGTATTATTTTTCGATAAAAAAATCTTTTTTGTAAAGTTTATTATTATAGTATGCGCTACGTATTAAGGATTAGGCCCTCTTCATTGACTGGATCGATAGAATTTAATCTCGTTTCTCGCGATCGAACTTGAACCTCCCATCTCCCCCTCCCCCCTCTCCCCCCGACTGCCGGAGTCGTAACGGGCGCGAGAAACCGTCGTAGTTGAGGGATCGAAGGGACGAACCTAATTAATTTATTGCATTAGTCGCGTTTACTCTTGGCGGATGGCCGGGCGGACTTTTTATAGGGTTGCGAACTAAACCTACCAGTTTCACGATTAACTTGGCGAAACGCGGGACGTAAACGAGACATGGTCTCTGTGATATAGCGTAAATATAAAAAAAAAAGAAAACCTGAAGCAGAGATACGCGGTATCGTTATTGCCCTTGCTAATTTGGCTCCCCCCTCCTCCCCTCACTTTAACTATTATTTATATATCGTATAATGTTTCGTTCTACTGCTGTTTTATTATTACATGTATACTAAGACAATATGCTGTCCGATCTAAAAAAAAAAAAAACACAATAAACTTGCCTAATGCATATTGAATAATGACGAATCAATCCGTCGGTGTGTTGACTGGTTACGAGATTTTATTCGTCCGCCGATCGGTTATCGTGGCAGAGCATATATATATTTTTTTTTTCAATGTATATAACGCGTCCAGATAATACAAGACGGAATATTAAAAGGAATACAAAGTTTTTATTTTATCATTTACATTAAAATCGACTGCCCTGCGCCGGCTCGACTGTAACAGCGGTGGAGGGTTTCGTTATCGTCGAGATATTATTTACATGATTTTCCGTCAAGCTATGTACAAGAAAAAAAAATAATAATCAGAATTTATGATCATTCATCGTCGGACGAGACTCCGACGAAATCACGATTCGTTGACGTCCATCTTGTCCTGATCCTTGTCGCCGGCGTAGTACTCGTTGGCCGGTTCGACGATTTTGTCGGTGTCCTGGGTGTTCTGTCTCGAGTCGGGATCGGCTTCCGGTTGTCGATCCTCCTCGGGTGGCAGCGCGTCGCACGGGACGTCCTGCATCTGGACGCTCGGAGAGTGCTGGACCATTTTCAGATTGTCGTAGACGTGCCGCGTTATGGCCTCGAGATACTGCTTGCTATTCGCGTTGTCCTGCCGAGTGACGACCTCGGGATGAAGGGTAAAGTCGGGCGCGAAGTACTCGAGATACTCCGTGTAGGGAAGTTCGTTGCTTATCTGATCGTCGACGAGCAACGAAGTCTCGTAGGTCCAGCATCGCGCGACGTTTCTCAGAGTGTAACCGCCGCCGCCTACCGTCAGCAGCGGCACGTTCAGGTCCCTGACGAACTTCACGCACTCGCCGTGACCCTTCGTGCTCAGGCTGAAGCAACCCAGTCGGTCGTTGGCCAGAGAATCGGCGCCGCACTGCAGGACGATGGCGGTCGGCTGAAAGAATTCCATCACGTGCGATATAACGGGCTTGAAGAGCTGAACGTAAGACGTGTCGTCTATGCCCTCCTTTAGCGGAACGTTAACGGAGTAATATCTGCCGCTCTCCGCCCCTATCTCGTACATGTCGCCCGTGCCGGGAAAGAAGTAATTGCCGTACTTGTGGAAGGAGACGGTCATTACTCGGTCGGTAAGGTAGAAAGCCTCCTGCACGCCGTCGCCGTGATGAACGTCGATGTCTATGTACAACACTCTCGCGTGATACTTCAACAATTCCAGTATCGCTATTACAATGTCGTTTATGTAACAGAAACCGGAAGCCTCGAATTTCTTGGCGTGATGAAGCCCGCCGCTCCAATTAATCGCTATGTCGCAGCAATTGTTGTTCAACTTGGTCGCGCCCTCGAGCGAGGCGCCCGTGTACATCGAGCAGAAGTCGAAGAGGCCCTCGAACACCGGACAATCGTCGCCGACGTTGAAGTGACTGAGATACTTTGTGTAACCCTGAAGATTCTGGGGCGTCACGCGCTGGAGAAACTCTACGTACTCGTCGGAGTGGAAACGGCACATGTCGTGGGTGCTCGCTCTGTACGGTCGATATATCTGCATTTTCTTGTGGAGACCGTAATTTAGGACGAGACTGTGTATCACCGAGAGCCTGTGAGGCTTCATGGGATGACCGGGACCGTAGTGAAAATTACCGACGTCCGGATTGTAGAAATACGATACTTTTTTGTTGTAACTCATTGTTGTTGTGTTTTTTTTTTTTTTTCTAGGTTAGGGTTCGCGATCACTGTCGGTCACCGATGTCTTTATCCGAGCTCCCTCGAGCCGCTTGGCACTGCCTGGCTGGTGTGTTGCGTACACGGAGCGACTACCAACTCGTCACTGTCGACGAATTCATTGTTCAATTTTTTTTTGTTCGCACTCCTATGTCACCACGTCGGTCACTCCCTCGAAATTTAAATTCATTTGAAACATTTCCTTCGGCTCGGAACTCGGTACTGTGACACTAGGATTCGGCGAACGAGTAGACTCGACGCTTCGCTCGAGCGAAGAAAACAACAGAAAAAAAAGAAGGTCGAAAGCTTCCGAGCGCTGGTGAGAGAGCGGGACGCGCGAAGCATCCAAAATCCCCCGTCGTCGGAGCCCAGTTTGCGCATCGGGCTCTTCCTTCTGGTTCGTCCGCACAAGGGGTTACATTAGGTGCCCGAATTTGCGCAAGATTAAGAGATGTGAGCGGTAAGTTTACCGTATTTATTACCGTAAAAAATACGGTACGTGACCGCTTTGAAAATTACCACGTTGGTGATAAACCATACGATCTCGGGCTCAATTCTCGAGTTCGCTCGAGATTCGTTTCATTCAAGATTCCCTTGATTGTCGAACGAAGAGGCTCGACAGGCAGTCGCGACATCTCACCGGCATCTCACGATTCGAGATTACTCGAACGTAAAGTACGAGGGGTGACACATGAGTGCCCGAAAGCAAGTCAACTCCCATTGCCAACACAATCCTATACGAGATTCCCTAGCAGACTACACCTCCGAATGCATTGGCTCCTGTGATGTAGAATTTTTCGTCGTCCTATTGTTTCCTCGCTCGAGATCGCGCGAGAGTCCGTTTCGCCCTTGGAACACGAAAATGTTCGAGTCGCCGTGCGCGGAAATTATGAGGAGTGATTACGGTATTTTTAGGCCAACGAAAAGTTGTCAGCTTATTGCCATCTAATGCAGCTGTATAAATGTCGCCCAAAGATTTTTTTGTCGCGCTATTTCTGCCTCTCGATGCAGTCAGCAAAATATAATCTGTCAGATTCCATATTTGCTATGACATAGCTTTGGGCCCGATTTCTTTTTTTTTTTATCGCGCTTAAACGATTGACCACCAAATGTTTTAATTAGGCTACCAATCACCACCAAACGACCACCAATCGAATGGTATTAATTGCCAATTTGTTAATTAAAGTTGTATGGCTGACTTTATAGGGCTCATAAATGGCACAACAAACATTTCCTAGAAACAAAAAAGACGGTTAATTGACGAAAATTTTTTGGTCAATTGACGCTTATAAAAAATTACCGTCACGGCAAATCTCTGGACGGGACGGTAACGCGAACACACCTTCCCCTGCCTTGGAACCACGGCAACTGTGTGTGCGCGCAACCCGGGGGGGGGAGGGGGGGGGGGGAGAGGGACTGTCGCTTACTCGGTGACGTCGCTCCGTTCCGTGCACGACTCACATCTCTAACTCTACATGTCAAGAACTTCGAGTGCGGCGCAGTGAGGACGGTTTTTTACTTCAAAAAAATTCGGGGCGCTCCTTCGGGACTGTCCGAGCTCCGATATCCACGATGCTGGCGTTAATAAATCGGATTCTCGACTGGTTCAAGTCCCTCTTCTGGAAGGAGGAGATGGAGCTTACCCTCGTTGGATTGCAGTACAGTGGAAAAACGACTTTCGTTAATGTCATAGCGGTACGGTGAAGAGTTACCTTCGTACGATGTTATCGTTCGATCTCGCGATCGCCGGGCGCCGCTCGGACCGACGAGAAAAAAAAAAGTAGTCGGCTCGATCGTCGATGCTGTTGCGTTCGCTGGAAGCCTCGTTACGATATAAATCACGCTCGCACGCGACGTCTGTTGGTTATCTCGCACCCTCGCGTTCGCTCGACACCCGCGAGCCGCACGGTCAACAAACCCGAAGCCGCCCCTACGTTTTAACTTCCCTCCAAACCGCGCCGGATAAGCAAAAAAAAAAAAAAAAATTCCGAATCGCACGTCTAATTTTTCCGATCTTCTTTAAATTTTCAGTCTGGCCAGTTCAGCGAAGACATGATACCCACCGTGGGCTTTAACATGCGCAAAATAACCAAAGGCAATGTGACCATCAAGGTATGGGACATAGGGGGACAGCCCAGATTCAGATCCATGTGGGAGAGATACTGCAGAGGAGTCAACGCCATAGTCTACATGGTGGACGCCGCGGACCCCGAAAAAATCGAAGCTAGTCGCAACGAGCTGCACAATCTACTGGACAAGCCGCAATTGTCGAGCATTCCTGTTCTCGTGCTCGGCAACAAGAGGGACCTGCCACACGCGCTGGACGAGAATGGACTGATAGATAGAATGTGAGCATCTTAGAAAAAAAAAAATGCATGCCTGCGTGAACTGTCCTATCCGAAACACGATTTTATCTTAACACGGATTTATCGCTTCGATGTTACAGGAATCTCTCCGCCATACAAGATCGCGAAATATGTTGCTACAGTATTTCGTGCAAAGAGAAGGACAACATAGACATAACGCTTCAATGGCTTATAGCGCATTCGAAAAGTGGAGTTCGCTAGTGCACTGCAAAAAAAACGAGAAACAAAAAAATTCAAACAAAAAATTTCTTAACGCGACAGTCAAAGATTGCGGATGGCAAACAAAAAGGAAAAAAAAAAATTACAAAAAAAATCAACCAGAGATCGGGAACAATCGTGCGAGATTTCGATAATTGTCATGTTTTGTTTGTAGTCCGTCGATAGCGTGCAGAAAGACAAAAAAAAAAACGGATTCTTTTCAAACATTCGCTTCACCCGATATGAGTATATTAATATATATATATATATAATAATGGTGCGAATCGTGGCAAAGGTCGGATGTAATAGCTTATTTGCAAGAAACGCTCATACGAATTATCAAATAATAAAAAATGAAGAAAAAAAAACGGCACAATTTGCCGAGGGCACGTAGGCTGTAAGAGGAGTTTTTTTTATATTTTTTCGTTACTAGGTTTAACGTGCTCCTGTTCTAACGTTACCGACATTACCGTATTAACGTTTAGCGTTTTAAAAGAAAATAAAAAATAAAACATAACAGTAGAAACACGACAAGTATGTACGACGTATTATCGATACGGTTTTTCCTGGCGCAAAGTATACAATTTAGCATACATACTGTTACATGTAAAATGCCCGTCTCGGAGTTAATAACAAAGAGATAAACGGAGGACGAAGAAAAAAAAAAAAAAAAAACTCGTCGAGATTATATCAGGAGGAATGCAACGGGAGACACAGCTGAAACCCCTCATGTACACCGTATGTAATTAAACCGCATGCATAATTATACTTTAGAATCGATTAACGATGTAACGTCGATTTATTACTATAATCTGAAGTGTCGTATGACCGTTGTGTTATGTATATATAAAGGCATAAAACGATGTAATTGATTTCGAATATTGGAATATCTCTGACACTAAATTACCCAAGCGATTATTCACTCGAGTGCTATTTAAATTATTTTGATGAGTAATCATGTCGCAGATGTAGGGGGGGGGGGGGTGGCTGGCGCCGCCGGAAGAGCGGCGGGGGCTTGGGCGGGCAGATGGTTCAATCGCATTACGCATTCAAGATTTACCCTCCGCCAGATGGCGCCGACGCTCGGCGCGGCGTTAATCTGCTGCGACGGCGTGACGTCACTCGTGCAGTGCAATACTGTCAATCGCACATTGCTCCTGGTGTTGTCGTTTTGGAACAATAAAAGAATAATCTGATCTTGATACAACGAACGAAAATGCCCTCGCAATCGGAGGACGATCCGTATGCGCACGTCGCGAAGGGGCCATTGAAATTGAAGAACGACGAGGCTATCGGCAAGAAGTAAATACACTCGTTAACTTTGTTCGATCGTATCTTCGGCAGTGTTTACGTCGAGTTTTCGTTAAGACGAATGGGATGTTTACAATTTTTTTTCAGGAAGAAGCGGAAGGCCGAGAAGCAGAAGAAATTGGTGCAAGTGACGAAGATCGTTCAAGAGGAGAAGCCGAGAAGCGCCGAGGTCAAGAGGACCAAAGCCGAACTGGCGTTCCAGAAAATGCAAGAGAAGATGGTGAGTCCATAACCAAAGAGGATTATTTATTTTTCATACGACTAATCGTGCCGAGCGTCGGGCTGTGCGAAGACTCTCGTGCGCGATATATTTGCGTAACTAAAATGTGGAACGTACTTACAGCAAACCGAGCGGATAAAGCAGAAAGCCTCGATGACTCACAAGCAACGCGTCGAAGAATTCAACAGACACTTGGACAGTCTCACTGAACACTTTGATATACCAAAGGTCAGCTGGACCAAATAGATCGTCGCGATTAATCGCGATCGAGATATAAATTGTTTCGCATGCGTTTATCACGACAAGTGCGCGTACGTTGAATTTTTAATGTAATTAAAGAAAAAAAATAGGATATAATTTTTGATTATTCTTGGATTAATTAATAATATCAACAGGATATAATCGATGTATCAAAACAATAGGAGCGATAGCTCCAAATTCGCCGATAAATTGACGCAATAGGGAATTCGGTGTTTTTTAAAATGTTGTCTTTATTATTATTACTCAAAAACGGACGGATCGTCGAAATGCAAGTAACTGCATTTCGCTGAACCAAGTAGATCGTTGCGATAAATTACGACTGAGGTATCAATTGTTTCGCATGCGTTTATTACGACAATGCGCTTACATTGACTTTGAATTTTAAAAAAAAAAAAAAATCGCATTCAACTTATATTCTTGAGTGACTAACGATATCAACAAGATATAATCGATGTATCAAAACAATAGCAGCGATATCTCAAGATTCGCCGATAAACCGACGCAATAGGCAACTCGGTGTTTTCTTATCTTGTCTACGATTTTTACGAAAAAATGGACGGATCGTCGAACCGCGCGTAACTATCTTGCGCGCGGTGTCTTCTAAATTATTTCGTACATATAAAAAATGTAATTAAAAAAAAATTATCTATAATTACGTTTGAGTGATTTGTCGGGCTCAATCGATTGGACGGATTACGAGTCTCTGGACGAATTAATATAAAATTTTGACGGATGAACACTGTGGCTACGAAGCGCGAGTAGTGCGCTTACTCGAGAGCTCTCTCGCCCGAATTCGTTGCTCGAACGAATTAATTACGGATAAAGAGAGCTACGAGAATCGTTGCGAGTAAAATTGACGGCACCAGTGTGGCTGCGCCGCTTCTGTTGAAGTGGAAAACAGTGATGGTATTGGCACCTTGAGACCAGGGATTACTGCCGTCGTCGAAGTACATCGGGCACTGATCTCGTTCGCGTTCATATTCCTGAAAAATTAAATACTCCATCGATATCGAATTCGGTTCGGTAAAAAAAATTAATCGAATCAAATAAAAATCTTACTCTCATGTCGAGGGCAACCGCGGCGCCCTCGCTCCAGTTGTAGCTGCCGACGTCCTGCTTGAGCGAGCAGAAAGGCCCGACGGCCTGGGACATCAAGACTCTGTTGAGATCCGCCCTCTGGTAAACCCAACAGCGGTACTTGCTGAAGGGATCGAGCTCGTCGTACGTAATCAGATACGACTTGAGGTTCTCCTTCCAAAAGCCTATACACTTCATTCTGTAGTCCGGCTCACCTGAGACGCGAAAAATTCGTTAGCGAGCAAAACCGATGGTGTTCAATTTATTGATCGGTCGGCTGCGACTTACTGTAAATATCCTTGGGACGTCCCAAGTGATCTACGGTGAGACAATAAGTCTCGTCAATGGCGATCTCCTTCTGTTCGGCATCGCACACGGAGAAATCCGATGTTTTGAGGGTACAATTGGTATTGTGACGTGGGGAGAGTGTCACACCACCCAGGATCCTTGTTTCGAACAGAATCTCGCCCTTCTGTTCGAAGGCGTATTTACCGGCCACGGGACATCTGACGGGGACGGGATTTTTCGCTGAAAGATAAAGTGTATATCTTAGTACTCTTGCGGTCGCAAGGACAACGTCTCGACGGATCACTCACCCAAGTACAGATCGTATCTCCAGTTGACCTTGTTTGGAAATTGGACCCACGAGCAGACCGTGGAAAAATCGTCTTTGATAACAGCGAGCCCGCGTCTGTATCTTATTACGTTGTGGTGTCGGGGAACAAAGTCGAAGCACACGTAATCCTTCTGGCTGCGGAGAGAAATTGCGGTCGGTCATTTTTCGGACCCCGAATCTGATCGAGATATCGCGATACGCGAGGAATGTTTAATTATTTTTGGTTTTTTTTTCCTACCATCCGTCGACGGTCAGCCGAGCCATCATGACCCGGGTGTCCCGTTGCTCGCGGCAAACGTAAATGGTCCGTCTGAATCGTCCCTCGTCCGGATACCATGTCTCGATTATGTGCGTTTCGTTTATGAACAGATCGGCGTCGATGTTAGCCGTGTTTATCCAATCGCCGCTCATGTTTTGCGGGAGTCTGCAGCCCGGAACCACGACCTCGGCTTTCACCGGTGTAACTCGCAGACGCTCCGGACTCTTCTCCACCGTTCTGAGCGTGTTACACTCGGCCGTTATCGACACTCCGATGTACAGATCGTCGTCCCGATTCTTCAAGAAACAACGATACTTCTCGTCCTTTCTTGACTCCTTCGTATTCGCCACCGCGAAGAAATGATTCTTTCCGACGAACCAGTCACCCAAACAGCTGTACTCCACCACTGAAAATTTACTCCGTTAATTAATACGCGGATTAAATGCCATGGTGTTCAGTCAAAAGTCCGTACGAAATTCAAAGACATTCAAGGACAATTTCCACGACATTTCTCGGTTGTGTTGAGACATTTATAAATAATGAAAATATGCATGTCGCGCTCGACGTACAAAATAACATTTAGTTCGGTAACCGTTTTCGTTTATGTTCGAATCGATTCAGAAAAAAACAACTACTCACTGTGTACGGATCTATGTATGTATCTCAGCGAAACTGAGATGCACATTTTGTTATAATGGTCGCTAGTGATATACATTTGGAAACAAGCTCCAATTTGCAGAGAATTAAAAAATGCCAAGACATTATTAGGTAGAATTGAAGAAAAGTTCCAGGACTTCAAGAACGGCTGGACACCGTGAATGCACGCTCGAATGTCTACTCCGTGATACTCACGTCCGTCGAAAGTTCCCTTCATGCTGCTACATTTCTTGTAAGTTATGTTGAATTTTTGATTCGTGATGAGAAACTGGGTTCCCGGCGTCTGACAAGATCGTATCTGGGCATCGGGATTGTTGCACTCTCCTCTGAATCTGAATCTGTTCTATAAATAAAAATAAAAATCGCAGATTCAAGATCGCAGATGACTTTGGGAGAGCCAATCTTTGGAGCATCGATGCTCTTGTCGCGTCTTCTGTACCTGATAAGCGAATTGCCATACACCCTCCAAGGACGATCTACAATTGACCGGTACATAATTTTCTGAGAAGAGCGTTACAAGTTGCTGATCCTTCGGCAATCCTCTGCAAACATTGTCCACGGTCGGCTCCTCTCCGATCGGCAAGTTTACGCAGGTCGCTGAGAAAAATAAAAAAGAAACATAAATTCTATTAACCCGTTATAAGTCACTCCTCTATCCACACTCTTAGGCGCTACCGTAGCAATGCGTTGCCAAGTTCATGAAAAAAATGTCTTACTCTCAACTTTCTCCAGTACATTGACCGTCCTGACTATGAGCTTGACGCAGTGATAGCAATTATCTTTTTTGAACACGAATGTATAGTGCAGTCGTTGTTTCTCTGTCATAGCGATGCAGTATCCTCTGTTAGTCATGCTGTCCGCGTTGATTTCGGTAAGCGTGTTCTTGCCATTTTCCCAGGAGAACCAAGTATTTCTGACCACCTGGGGTATCGGGCAGGGGTTTTCGTCTTCCGCGCGGCCTGAAAACGACGATAAAGAGACCTGGTTTAAGCATCGGTGAAAAAAAAATATATACGCAACATTTTAGCATATAATTACGAGACAAATAAAATAACAAGATTTTATCTACGCGACAATACATCAAACCAGAGCACGTCGACTCGTCACACTCACCACAACACACGAACAGGCATAGAAGCAACGTTTGTATGCCGAATTTTTCCATGTCGGATTATATCGCGTTGTGAGAGATCATGGATCGTAAAAAAAAAATGCTCTCCAACGATCGCGAAAAAATCGTTCGATACAAAAACTAAGAGTCTTAATTGCCGTTTTTTCGTTACATGAGTCAAACACGACGCCCCGCAGCCCAACCCATTTGGAACGGTGGCGCCCTCTTGGCTGCGTCGCGCGAACTCTCGATCTTCCGTTGACCGACCGAGATCCAATGCTACAGTCGTTTTTTCGCGCGCCGAAAAAATTCGACAACACAACAACTCGACGGGAAACTGCATCGAGAATAAAACCGAGGGCATGGAACTTAATAAAGAAAAATTTTGTCGAACGGTTGCGAACATTTTCGATATGGAAACTAAAAATCTTAATTGCCGTTCAAGTAACATGAGTCAAACCATGACGTCCTGCAACGCGCGGATCTTTTGGAACGGTGGCGCCCTCTCGGCTGTATCGCGCGAACGCTCGATCTTCCGTTGACCCACTGAGATCGACGTCCATCCCCGTAGTTTCGTGTGCCGAAAAAATCTTCACAACAACTGTGCGAGAAACTCTGCACTGCTCTGCACCGAGGCACACGTGAGAGCCGGACGAAGCCGGCTGCTGTTGAGACCAAAGTTGAATAACAAACGGGCAATGAACGATTGCTTGAAGGAACCGGCTCTGTTCGTGGGCGACACAAGCGACATCGACTTGAGCTCACCTCCGACCTCCGGCGAAGACTACATCAAACGGGTAGTGTAAGTTTAACCATCCATTATTTCTCGTCGCGGCTTTGGTTTTTTGTTATAACCATTCGTCTCGTAGAATAGAAGCCAAGAGGTGCGACAGCGTCGTTGTGGCTGAAATTGACGAATCGAGGCTGAAGCAGCCAACCGTCAATATTCAAGCGGTAAGTAAGCAAGCCCGATATTATCGACGATTTCCAGCACTTTGATGTTAACATTGTTGCTTCCTCACAGAGGAAACTTTTTTTTCGATCTGGCTTTCGGAAATTTTGAGTTATTGGGTTGAAACCTTCTGCAGAAATAACTAACATCAAAAAATTTTCGCTATTGAATTTGGTAAGAATCGGTCGAGGGTCCTCGATTTTGTGACATTTTCAATTTTTTCCGAAAAATACCATTTGCACTCCAGCTCATAGTTTTTTAAGATATTCGCCTAAATAAATCGGCATAAATAAATTATTATGGACCCATGTTCTCTATTGAATTGAACAAGAATCGATCCACCCATTTAAATTTTATAAAATGTTAAATAAATTTAAAAACCGCACCTCATAACAGACGCACGTTTCCGTTTCAAATGTAGAGATAGAAGCTAAATAAGTGGCAGATTCGTAATCAGTGGAAAAATACATCATACATAGGGCTGAAATTACAAATAACGAATTTAAAAAAAAAGTTTTCCTTCAACTAAACATGTAATCATGACCTTCGGTATCTTCGCTGCCGCGACCACACTTCATGTGCTTCTTATTTGTGCCCTTTAAAAAAAAAAGCTGGCAGGATGCGTCAAAGCGCCGAATCCTCTGAGCCCGACGATCCAATGGCAGCAATGTCAAATCGCGGACTTTTCCGACGTCAGACTGACGATAGCCAGACTGAGGAGTGAAATTCAGAATGGCAAATGGAAACCTCCATCAGAAACTCTGGTGAGTCAATTTTTTTCGTATATTTACGAGACTAATTTCACAAGTTCAACGTTTCATTGATCCAGCCCGACATAGACGACCGGAGCAGATGGATTGTCCGGTGTACAGCTAGACTCGAGGATGGCTGCGAAGAACGCCTTCCAACTCTCGGGACAATCTTCTCCATGAATCATCCCACGGTCGAACAAGTTTTGGAGTATCTTGTGGAGAGCATCGAGGAACAGGGTGACCTTGACTTACATCTGGGCTCATGGGTGTACGCCTTGCTGGCTGTTTTGGAACTTCCCCTAAATCCGGACGCCTGCTCGTGTTTAAGAACTTTGGCGCGATCCTGCTCCGTAATCAGAGCGAAAACGGTCAGTAATCGTCGGCAAAGAAGTAGCGTTCGAGTGGATGGAAGATTATTAGATTGCTAGCGGGTTATTTCCGTTCGCGCACTCGTTTCGTCTCTCCGTATGAATCTCTGCTCAGCGAGCTGTACAAGTATCTGTGTGAGAGTCCGTTAGCTCTGCAAGTATCTGTACGATCGTTGCAGTGCAGAAACCTTCAGCGTAAGGCACATTTTTTTTTTTCAGAATCCGGCGGACGAGTCCCGCGTAAACGCGCTGAATCTCTTCATCTGCCTGGTGGCGAGATACTTTCGGCAATGGGATTTGGCGGACGCGTGACACGGCCGGTAGACGGATCGAGCTGTTCATCTATTCACGATCGTATCTTGTATTTTACATATTAAAGTTCCGATCTACCGAACGAATCAGCCACACGCGCGCAATTTCCGTCGATCGGCGAAATCTTTGAAATACCTACGGTAGTCCAACTTCAATTTTGGCCATTTTTACCGAACACATTTGTCCTTCCTCGTAAGTCTAACGTCGTTCCGTCTATAAACATCTTTCGTTCGAGGATGCTCGACCGTCGGGTTTCGACGGTCCGTTGGCGCCGGACCGCACCGCGGGACGAGGTCGCGACAGTGCCGATCGACGACAAATTTTCGATAAACATCAACGATGATAGGCTTCCGACCCTTTCTCGAGATGCCGTCCGAAAATAGGCTTTCAAGATTATATACTCTGCTGCATTCGCGATCGCACCAATTTCTCGAAATAAGAATGTTTTATTATAACTTTATCTAATATAATCTTTCAGTACAGTCACATGTGTAAGTAGCGAGGTGAGAAAAATTTATCAGCATCCGTAAGATGCGACGACGATCCCTAAGAGGTGTTCTCCTGATCCTGCAGCAAAGCCGTTGCCAGTCTCTCAAGGTCGTCGAAACTCAAACTGTCCACCTTCTTTCTCAAGTCTTTGACCAGCTCGTTGACTATAGAGTCGGTTTCCGATGCCGTGTAGTAATGCCTCAGCACTCTGGACATTTCCTCCTTAAGGAGGCCGGTGCCCGATTTGGCGACCACGGGTTTTGTTTGGCTGGAGCTCTGAGCGTCCTTCTTCACGACTAGGTACAGCCTGCAACCGTCCTTGATTCCCGGATAGAAACTCAATGGATTTTCATCTGCGAAGGAAAAAAATTGAAAGAATCGGCTACGAAATCGTCGATTCTTTCCCGACGATATTCCTCGTGGACCAACCAACCATAAAACATTGGGTTGGTTTTGGGTTGTTTTCTAACAATCTACTACAACTCAACCAGTCAATCGGTGCACCGATTGACTCGAAGGTTTTAATCAGATTTGGTTCGGCGAACCAATCGACCGGTTGATTTCAGGCTGGTCAGAACGCGAGGTTGAACAATAACAATCCTAACCTGCAAGAGCCTTGCCCAAGAGTATCAATTTTTGCTGCGATATGTCGATACCCAGGAGCTCCTTGGCCTTGCTCTTCAGAGTGAGCACCGTGTCGGTCGGAGATATCTGCGAGAACGACAGAGTAGGCCGTCAGACAGCTTCCGAAAACTTAATTGTGCGTCACCAACGAAATAGCAAAACGACATACTAACCTCGACGACGCACTCTTCGCCTTGCAGTATCTTCACCGCAACTTTCATTTTGTCGATAATTCGGTGGACTCGCGTTGTGGAATGTTTGGAGTTTCGCGCGCGCGTCTTATCAAATTTTTCCGAGTGACGAATCGACCGACGGATCTCTCAAAAGTCGAAGCATCTTACGTCCCCGCGGCGAGAGAGGTTACATTACTCGTTCGAGAAACAAATCGAACGCACCTCGCGACGAACGAGCTGGCCACGGGCTCGGATAGTAAAATTGGTTGGCGTTAGAGGCGCGCGCGACTATCGAGTAAATCCGCAAGAATCGAGAGATCTTCGCCGTGTTACATTTACTGTGAAAAAAGAACAGAACAAAAAAAATGAGAAGAAAAACAGAATAAGACAAACTCATCCATCCTCGATGTCATTTTCGTTTCGACGTTTGACCGCCGGGGTGGAGTCGTCGCAGAAATAGGATGTAAGAAAATATGGTCTTGGCGGTGCCGGCGGAGGGAGGTGGAAAACGCGGAGTCGGCGAATCCTCGTGAGTTTCGCCGCATCGAGCTTGGTTTTTTTTTTTTTATAAATGGGTTGGGAGAGGGCGGCGACGTTACGGGGGTTGGCAACGGTCGAGGCGAGGGTTCGCAAAGATGAAGAGAGGGACGACGCGAGGGACCGCGCAGCCGGCTGAAGGGCGACAGATGCCCTCCGCGCTGTATGACGCATGGGGCCTTCGGCCCTGTCTGCGCTCGGCTTTCACCCCGTAGATAGTTTTAGTGCGGTCTGTGCGCTCGTCGAACGATCCGAATCGCCGTTCCGCAATGGATTAAGAACGTTTCGTCCGTAATAATCTCGACGCAATCTCGGGAACCGAGGATGCTGTGAAACAAACAGCGAACGACCGGACAAAAGGAGAACCTCGGACGTACGAATGCATTAAGTACCACTTTCTCATACCTAGCTCGTACTCAGTTGTTTTTTTTTTTTTGTTCTCTTCCGTCCGATATTTTTTTCGCCCTCGGGTGCTTTCATTACAGCGTCTCTGGCGGTCGCGCATACGTCGCGCGGCCCAACTGTGCAATCTACGCGCGTACGCGTGCATATAGAAGCGGCACATATTTTTTTAATGCCCAACCGTTTGTTAGCGAGAATATAAGAATGCTGCGTCTCAGCTTCGGTTGAAATGGTCGGGCGTATGTGTAGCAGTTCGCGCGTACGTACGCATAACTCGGAGGTTTTATTTAGTCGCTGTTTCTCGAATTAATTGATTCGTTCGTTTCTAATTCCTCGACTTTTAGTTTGGGCGTTACTTGTAAAACGCACGTGGCTCGTTCTCACGCGACTGTATGTTTGTTCTCGTGATTCTATTACAGGGTTTAGCTACGGGATATTGAAAGCATACGATTCATCATGTATACTGAGATAAGGCTTGAGAGATTAGCTTTTTTTCTGTGCCTTTCGACCGCACATGAACTATTGAAAGAAAAGAACAGCCAGCTTCTCCAGCGTTCGCGCATACGTCGCGCGGTCCAACTGTGCAATCTACGCGCGAACGCATGCGTATAAACGCGGCACACTTTTTTTTTACGCACAACCATTTGTTGGCGAAAATATAAAACGCGACGTCTCAGATTGGCGTTGATGTGGTCGGGCGTATATTAACATCTCGCGCGTACTGTTTGTATGCATAACTCCAAGGCTTTATTTAGCCGTTATTTCGAAAATTCTTTCGGTTGTTTCTGATCCCTCATTATTTAGCTTGGGCGTTACTTGTAAACCGCACGTGGCGCATTCTCACGCGACTATATTTTTTTCGTTCACGCGATTCGATGTACAGGGACCAGCTACACGATCTTGAAATATTCGTCGTGCGCTGAGATGAGTCTCGAGAGATTCGCTATTTTCTGTGCCATTGTAAGATTATTGGACCTATTTTTAATAAACACCCAGTGTGTTCAACGTAATTAATTTCTCTCAGAAAAATATAATTTTGTTGCGCAGTTCAAGTTCGGACGAGAAAAAAATGCCTTATTTAGCCGTTATTTCTCGAGTTAATTATTTCATTTGTCTCTGCTCCCTTGTCCGTCACCATCGGCGTTAATTGTAAACCGCACGTGGCTCGTTCTCTCGCGCCTACATTTTTTTGTTCTCGCCATTCGATGCGCCGGGACTAGCCACACGATCTCGAAACATTCGTCGTACGCTGAGATGAGTATTGTGAGATTAGTTTTTTCGTGCCATTGGTGGGACACGCAAAGTATGAAAAGTAAAACAAAGAACCCAATGTGTCGAACGTAATTAATTTATTTCTCAGAAGAATACAATTGTGTTGGGCAGTTTGAGTTCGGGGTGGATAGAAAAGAAGAGCCGATCGACGACGGTGAAAGGCCGGCGCGAAATCTTCGTCGTCTCGGAGGATGTGCGAGATCGCGAAGAGCCAGCGGAGATCTTACCGCGATCGGGATCCGCCGCGAATCCTCGAGACGACGGGTTCGGGCGGATCCGCCGAGCTCGTACCTCCGGGCAACGACGACCCGAAGCGAAACGGGGATCCGGATTTCTTCACGAAGCAGCAACAGCCGAAGCGGCAGCAGTGGCATCGGCAACAGCTGCCGCGGAGGGAAGAACCGGCGTCGATCACCGGGGCGAAGGCAACGATCCAGCGAGACCGTGCCGGCAGTCCCGGCCGGGATGACACTCACGCCGGAGCTCTTCCCGAAACGAGAGCCGAGATTCTCAACGACGATCGTACACACGAAGCTCCGGCCACAGCCAAAGTGCCTTCGTCGACCTCCTTGGCGCCTGGAAAATATTCGAAACAGCAGGTATTATTGGACTACCTTACTACATCTATTCGTCCGTTTTAAGTAGCGGCCGTTTTTTTTGTTATAGTTCATCTCGCGACTGAAGTTTAAGCTCCCTAATCCTTTGATGCACACATTTTTTTATTTTTTTATTCTTACAAGTACGAAGTTTCGAATTCATTGGTTGGTTATTAATGAATTTTTTCCGGAATTCAACTAGGTGTATCACCTTCGATACACCGTACTTAAAAGGGTTAAGAAGGACCGTGCGGGACTCACACAAAGAGCAACACGTGAATGAGGCAAGCAGAAAATATTGGGCAGAGCAAACCGGAGGGACTCGCTTGAAAATAAAAAACCTACATCTATTTATCTGTTCGGAATCGAGACAATTTTTTTTCATTATGGTTTATTTCGTGGCTTCGAGGTGTAAACTCCTTAGGAGTACCGCACGCATATTTTAAGAGCAATACATAACAACAAAAAGCAAAAAATATTAGTTGGACCGACGGTCTGGCATGCAAGAAAAAATCCGCGTTCGACAAAGTTAAAATTAGGTAAATAATTTTTTTAAAAACGCAGGCTCAGCCGAAGATGTTGTTCTCGTGAAACGGCGGGTCTCGTCGTGCGTGTACCTCTCGCGGAGTTTGCGCCCGTGTTATATTAATACTGCCATGCTGGCACATTCGCTGCGAGCGTCCGGGTACATTCTCGCAAAGCGGAGATCCACTCCTGCACAGCGAGAGTGAACGATCCCGGGACCGGCCGTGTGCCGGCCTCGCGGCCCGTGCAGTCCGCACCTGCCTGTCCTTCCCCCGTCTCTCTGCCTATGCATCTTCGCAACTGTATCGCTCATCGAGGCATTGCCATAGACTCCTTTCTGTTTTGTTTTTGTTACACGCGGCCGAGAGCAGGAGACGCGTCGCGGAGGCTATACAGTCGCGGTCAAAACTTGATTACCGATGCTGTAATATTCCGACGATTAACCGACTGTTCTCGACACCTCTAAAAAGTTGGTGTTTCACGATATTATCTCGACATAGATAGAAATTCGATATTTTCATTTTTGACCCTTTATTCGTGCCGTGATTGGAGTAGGAGTATAATTTACGCCAAACTCATTTCCGCTGAAAATTAACTTTATTGGAGAAACGCTATATATACTTTTGTGTCTTAGGGGAAAACGTGGCTTCCGGTTTTGAAATCTTAGTTTTCGACCGCAAGTGACGTCTCACGGGGAAACGTCACATCCGGTTTAAAAATCACGGTTTACCGTTAGTGACGTATTTCCGGTTTGAAAAATATCATTCTTCGACCGGAAGTGACGTCCGACCTGAAGAACGTAACTTCTGGTTTGAAAATTTTACTTTTTGATCTGAAGTAACGTATTTCCGGTATGACGTCACTTCCGGTTGAAAAATTCGATTTTTTAACCGGAAGCGACGGATTTTCGGTATGACGTCACTTCCGGTTAAATCGTGATCGTGATCGTGGTTCCTGCTGTTTTTATCGATCGTACTATGGACGACCGAGGCGGAAAGTACTACGTAATAGAAAGCAACAGCGGGACGAGTAGTAGCGATGCAACAGGCGTACAAGCTCTTCTTTTAGTGAATGGAAGGATATAGTCGTTGCGGGTACGACTACAACGTTACGGATACTCTTATTAATGTATTTTTTTTTTTTAAATTTCATAACCCAACATTTATTCTAACAATCGAAATTATCGCGGATTTATTAATTTACTGATTTTTGGAGGCTCTACTATGAAAACCTCATGTTTTTTTTAACTTAATGCGTGAAAACGTTTTTTTTTTTTTTTTTATTGCCCATCGCCAATTTTCGGGTTGACTGTAGGCCGTACCTTTAGAACTAGCTCAATACTTGGCACTGGAATTCGTGTCTAAAAAAAAAAAAAATGTTTGTTTCGACCATTTACAAAACGTTCTGGATCGCGCGCCGGTGGTCTCTACAATGCTATCTCCCTAATACGCTCATCGTTTTCCTTTACCCCGAGCTCTGGGTCGTCACCCTGCCTGCAAAGCGACCGTGCGACGTCTAGCGGTTACGAAGCAGTCGTTGAAAGGTTCCGGATGCACGGCCGGACAATGCATCATCGAATTCCTGGGATTTCGACGTCTCCTTGTGCCTCTCTATAGTAAATTCTCACTAGCTCGTATACACGACCTACGGCTCGGCGAGACTTCCGAGAAACTCCCCAATCCGGACGACCATTAGAATCCAACGTCGTGCATACTTCACCGTAAAAAAAACTTCGAAGGAATAAACTTTTGACGCCCAGAAACGCCCACGATTTGTTAGTCTGTTAATTTTACAATTTCCTTGACGACCGAGAGTTTTTCATTCATTAATAATTAAATAACGGTGCTGTCAATCTTCTTCGTAAAATGCCGAATGTTAAAGCGATTATCATTTGAACTATACATAAGTTTTTTTTTGTGTACGTGGCAGCATTTTCTCAGCTGTTAGAACGTAAATACGGCGAATCGTTGCGAGTTCTCCATAAGAGTAATGCAATGAGCTGCAAAATGTACGATTTCTTTTTCTCATCAACGATGCTGTACATCGTTCTGAGATTTAAACAGACTATTCGCAAGGGGATAATATAAATTAGCAAAAATTTTCATTGCAGTGGTAGCATTTTGACAACCTTAAACAGGACTACTTACAAAGTGCAAATCTTTTCCGATCGGTTGTTTACATCCGTGCTTTCCATCCGTGTCTCGAGCGTGCTTTCTTACGCACCACGCCTCGCGCACCGCGGCCTGGGGTGGGGGGAAAACGACCGAGCGACGGCGATGACTATACGCTCTACCAACAGTGCAAGTCGTGACACGCGCCGGCTCGCTTCTACGCGCTTCCCACCGATATTTTCGTTCCGAGGATAAAAAAGGACATCGAAATCATCGTACACGGGGACCATGCGTCGAAATTCACTCGCGGACGTAACCTCGTGACGTCTCGAACCGGACCGACATGCCTTTTTCCTATCGTTAATTTTCGCGATAAAAAACGAGTGCAGTTTAAACAAAATTTTATCGGTGTTATTCGTGGCGCGCGGCTGGGAGGATCACGCAAAACGGTGAGACACTTCGTAACCGGCGAAAGCCACGTTTCGAACACTCGTTTTTTTTTTCTTCATTTTTATTCCACATTAACATTGCGACGAGATGTTTCTTTGAGTCACGTTCGATTAAGCGCGCGTCGACGATCGTTTCCGTCATTATCCGAGTGTCGTCAACAAAAAATACCTTCGTAGAACGTCGGTTCTGTATCTTTTTTGTATACATCACATTCGATCTACGTTGATTCTTTTTTCTCGCGAATCGTTCTCTCATCTTCGAAGTTTGGTCTCGTTATTCGTGGCGCGCAGCTGGCATCAGAAGAGCTTTTTATTTAGCGTTTCTCGTTATTTTTTTAATTCTACGGGGCGATATCGACATATCTGCCGAACATAATATTGGCATTTGGAAGAAATCGCAGTACAGACCAGTTCACACTTCTACACTAGTAGATAATTTTTGAAAACTAGCAATTAAGAACAAGACTGAAATTAACCTTACTATAAATCAAGGATCTTCGTTATAATAAATAATATATAATATATAACATGACTGCGCATGCGCAGTCACGTTACAATAAAGACAAACGCCAAATCGAACACACCTCAGGCAATACGGTGAAACACTTCATAACCGGCGAAATTTTTCTTTTTTATCCACAGAAACATTGCGATGAAATGTTTATTTGAGTCACGTTCGATTAAACTCGCGTCGACAATCGTTTTTGTTATTCTTGTTTTCTTGAATATAGTTCATTAATTCCAACTGTAGTACCAATGCGTATTTATTAACAACATGTTACATTGGTTATCGGTCTCTGAAGCGTGTAAGAGACGCCTTAGTGATCAGACGACATGTAGGTGTGAGAACAACAATTGCTAATGAGCCATCGACCTTGGTCTTTCAGCCCGAGAATTGCTTTGATTTATTTATTTATTTATTCATCTGGGATTTATGCAAAACCATGCGAATAATTCCTAAACTGTCGTCGACTAAGTACTTTTATAAGACTTCAATTCTGTTTCTTCGTTTACGTACAACACATTTTGTCTACATTGTTTCGTATCGCTCGGGAAAATCATTCTCTGGTATTCGAAGTTTCTGGGAATTTTTTTTTAAACGCACGGGAGAAACCGCGAATGTTTATAATAACAGGCCCCGTGCGGGATACATCTTCGTGCGGTGCAGCGAGCGAACTCTCGCGAGTCTCACACGTCACAGTAATTATACACCGGTAATTACACAAGTGTACGTCGAGAGGAACGAAACAGCGAGATTTTGTTTGCACATCCAGCGAGCTCGTTCGGAGAACGCCTCTCGTCTCGATAACACACGAATAGTGTGACCCTTTGATGAATTGCTGAATTGAACTTGATAAATTAATGTCTCACTAATCATGAGCGCAACAGCGTCATTCCAAGCCTTACACGTTTAAACTTTTGGGTGCGTTTAACTTTTGCGAACGCAGCGTTAGACGGTGGTAGCGTTTCATACGTTTCGTGTGGCATGCTAGCACGCTGTTCACTTCTCGCACATACCTATATTGATGTCTATATCTATAACAATAAACACATACATTCGACATTGAACATCGATGCTCGAGATCGCGTGGCGTCTTCAATTGAACTTTTTTTGCGGTGTACGATTGATTTCCGTTATAACGAACGAGTGTTCGATTATGTTTTGAAGTTTTTACGTTTAGCGAGTCTTTCAATAAAGCGAATGCCAGATATCTGCGGTGTACGCTTGAACGAAGTTGCGAACGTTTGTTACATTTTTGCGACGTACGATTTTTTTCCGTTATAACGAACGAGTGTTCGATTATGTTTTAAAGTTTTTACGTTTAGAGAGTCTATTAATAAAGCAAATGTCAGATATTTGCGGTGTACAATTGAACGAAGTTGCGAACGTTTGTTACATTTTTGCGATGTACGATTTGTTTCCGTTATAACGAACGAGTGTGCGATTATGTTTTAAAGTTTTTACGTTTAGAGAGTCTATTAATAAAGCAAATGTCAGAAATTTGCGGTGTACAATTGAACGAAGTTGCGAACGTTTGTTACTCTTTTGCGACGTACGATTTGTTTCCGTTATAACGAACGAGTGTTCGATTATGTCTTGAAGTTTTTACGTTTAGAGAGTCTATTAATAAAGCAAATGTCAGATATTTGCGGTGTACAATTGAACGAAGTTGTGAACGTTTGTTACTCTTTTGTGGCGTACGATTTATTTCCGTTATAACGAACGGGTGTGCGATCGAAGGCGCCTCGAGATCGCGTCGATGGATCACCGGTATAAATACGAAAGAACGATCCACTCGGGCGTGGCGTAAGAACACAAACACACGTGTGCGCCGTGTGTATTATCGTACGCAAGTTCGGTGCTAGACGAACCGTGGCCGTACCAATCCGGACGCGATGTCGGTTTACGAATACATATATTTGTCGTGTCGGGGTGACTGAGAAGAGTCGGAGCGGCGAACCGTTCACCGAACGGAAAAAAGACGTTTCTTTTGTAGGTTTTTTTTTCTCGGTCCACTCGGTAGCAATTCGAGCGAATAAATCCCTTTCAACTGGCGCCTTCTCGGCAGGCGACTGCACTGTTTACACGACAACGAGCCCGTAACGAGCTCGACGACAAAACGGGCGATTATCTGCGTGCAATTGAAAAGAAGAATTATTTGCGTTCCACGACAACACGTCGAAACTCGCGTGCGCTGCGTCAACGAATGCAGCGATAATTGCTACGAGTCATAGTCTTAACCGACAATCACAAGGCAATATTTTTAATTCGGGCTTGTGGTAAATATGATAACGATGATAAAAAGCGTCAAATTTGACATTTTCACAAAGCTTCCATATCTCGTCTCCTTTTGCGTGCAAAGCTAACATGAAAAAAAAATTTCCGTGACTATCGGTAAACGAAAATACTGGCGTTTGAAAAATATGGCTACTTGAAAATACAAACATCACTAATTTTTGCAATATTCACTGCAAAGATTCCCCATAAAAATTGCAGTTCGTCGATTTCACGTATCAGCCACTTATTTGATTCTTGACTCAATATTTGGTACGGAAACTCGCGTCAGACGGGAAATACTCATTTTCCGTAGAATTCAAAAAATTTAGATCCTCACCAAATTAAATAGGAATCATCGGTCGATAATAGTCCCTTTGTGTACAACTTTTTGTGTACAACTTGTACATTTAATCCATATGACAGATATATTTTCCGATGTATTTCATATGTTTTTCGAAGGTTTGACTAATCATTGAACAAAAAAAAAAAAAAATGAACATCTGTAGGGGGGAAAAAAAAAGTGAGAGTGGAATTATTTCGCGACTCTCCCGTAACGCAGTTTCGCGATTGTCGATGGTAGACTGGCCGTGCGAATGGGATGAGATCTTTCGCCGCATCATATCTCATCAGACACCGACGCCGGTTTCGCTTTCTACGACGCCGGGCGACGGGGTTCTCAGTGTGCTGATTTTACTCGTCTTCCGTGAGACCAATCGATATATTGTTTAACGCCGGTATTTTCCTTCCTACTTCGTTCACGGCTAACCCTGTGAACTCGTGCGTGAGCACGTGTCGAATGTTCAACGAACACGTTCGGTCTCGCCCGCGGTCGTTTTCTCTAGGGAGGAAAAAAAAGCGACAACAACACCAATCTGATTTATATGGGGCACGCGCCCAAGCATGAGATATCGACTCTTTTTACATCGAAAATCGATCGGAGACGAGAGCCGATAAAATAAAAACCGCAACATCGCGTCGAATTGCTTCTGCGATCGTGTTTCGACTACCGCGACGTCGCGTCCCGTGGCAGCAGAGACGTTCGCAAAGCGGCACGAGAATGACGTTTGGTTTATCGGTAATTCGTCACGGTTGTAGGTAGCGATAACTCTGAATTGTCTGTGGTCCGGAGAAAGCTCGGATGCTCTCTCGACAGTCGATGATCTCGCTGCCGTGTTATATTCCTTTGCTCGTCGGCGATGCACGTGCACGCATATGCGAGAAGCCTCGCGCGCGAACCGAGACAAGGACGTCGCCCACCGCGTAATTGCACCGAGCACCGTTTTCCGCAATGGCTACACGAAACCGGGAACAATAAACGCGAGACAAACCGAACGAGACGAAAATATGTATGATTATATTTCGTAGTTGCACGTTGTTAGTAGCCAGCGAGTTGCGAGCGAACCGTTGCGTACGTGCACACAGCGCGGAGTCCTTCGGGCAATCTCGGAACGTCGACGCGCGGGAGAATATTAGCCGAGCCGACCGAGCCGACTGCGAACACTTTTTTATTCCTTCGGCGATCATCCGCCGACGTCGCTGACGGTCGGGTCACGTGGGCTGCCGCGCAGCCATGATGCTATGCAACCCCAACAGGTCACTCGGGGTAGACAACTGCGCAAACTTATCTACCGTAAGGACACCGGTAGACAAGGTTTGGACGGAATTTGCTGGGCGAACGGCAGCGAGACGATTCCGAAGCCTCGGAGCTGCGTCGATTGAATCAGATCGGTGGATTACGGGGCCTCGAGTGAAAGTCCCTCGTAGTACGCGTGTAGGACCGAGAGCCGCGTTCACTCCTCGGCGAAGATTCAGTAGCTGACACGCTCTCGAGGAGAGCTCTGTTCTCGCGCGTTCGTTACGGCCAGCCTGCTGATACGAACCCATCTATAGTTATTACCACTTGCACGCTCCTTGTTTCGCATCTTCAACCTTTCACTCTTTTCACAGCTATGCTTTTACCGTCGCGCTTTGTCATTGTCGTCAGTAACTTTCATACTCGTCAAGCGATCCACCGCATTGATAACTACGGTGGACGGTGTTGCGCTCGTTAGAGACGCCTAGACGAACGATCATCGAGACCGGCGACGGGATAAACAGTGAGGTACGAGCGTTGGGCCATGATTCGCCTTTGACATTGGTGCGTTCTTTGATTTCTTGGTTGTGTTTATGTCTGTATGAATTCACGGGACGAGCCGTTTAACAGAGCAAGAGCACAGTTGAGTAGGAAGGTTGTGTGAACAAGGCACATATTAGAATAAGAATTTCTTAATTCTGTAACAGCAGCCATCGCAACTATACGTTTTTCCGCTCTTTCTAATTAATTGATAATAATTTCTCGCAGCAATCATGACAACAACAATATCGTTCGGGGCTTTCCTCGGCTCGATTTCCACCGATTTTATTCTTGGGTGGCAAACAAGTCCCGTTCAGTGCAGCGAAACAATGTGTACCGATCGAGAGTGACTCGAGCGAGTGAGGAGCGCGGGATGAAAGCGACGCACGCGGATTAGCGGAAAGTCGCGAAGAACTGAGGCCACGGGGCGTTAATAGCGACATAAGGTCACATTGTCGGTGAACGATGAGTCGGCTGTCGCCCAGCCGTTGTCGCTGCGCGTTTGTTCGTCGTCGCCCGTGTCATTCGAGCCACCGTCGGTTCTGCACCCGTGGACGCCGCGTGCTCTACCGAGTAGGAACCGAGGCGCGCGCTTCGGCGCGGGTATTACGGCCGACTTTCGCTGCATGCGATGCCCGAGGACTTTGCCTCGCATCACAGTAGAAAACTCTTGTCGCGCAATCGCCAACTCACTCGCATGACGTTTTTCATTCCACGCGGTATATCGTGTACCGCTGTTATGAAATCCTTGCTCCAGCTTCGAGAACTCGTTTGGTCGATCGACTCAGTGTTTTGAAAAAAAAAAAAAAAAAAAAAAATCAACAGACACCGGTATGCAAAGAATTCCCGTCGTTCGCCGCTCAGTTGTCCGCACGTCTTTGGCCCGCTGGCTTCTGCAACTATGCGTGCCATTCCTGCACGTCGATCGCCTCTTGTTTACACGACAAGTGAGTCGCGTCGGACGGATAAATGCACTCTCAATCGTGAAAAGCTTTTTGTTTTTGAGGACACACGAAACGACTCGGTCGGTAACCAAAATCGGTAACGAATGCGATTCAGAGACCGTAGACTTTTCGGGAATAAGCAAAGCATTGGCGAATGTACAATTCGATACCGCGTCCGATGATGCTTCCGTTTTATCCGAAACGTCAACCGGTTTTAAATGGCATTGATTCGAAAAATGCATCTATCTCTCTCGCACTCATATGTCACGCGGTAAATCTTTAACGTGGCCTTGAGTACAAATTTCGGTCCATCGGTATTGCGCGATTGCTGAAATCGGTTGTAGGGCAGAAACATAAATCAATACACATCGGTATGCAAAGAATTGCTGTCGTTCGCCACTCCGTTATCCGCGTATCTTCGGCCCGATTTTCTGCTGGCTACTGTAACTGTATATACCATTCCTGCACGTTACTCGACTCTTGTTCATACCACGGATGAGTCATGTCGAGCAGATAAATGTACCCAACATGGTGAAAAGATTTAAAAAAAAAAAAAATCTACAAATTCTGGTCCATTGGTATTGCGTGATTGCTGAAACCGGCTGTAGTGCCGAAAAAAATTAAATAAGAATAAAAAAAGAATAAAAAAATAAAGGAAGAAAAGACTGCTTTGAAAGGAATCTGGCTCTCCTTCGAATCGTGCATCAACCCGTGAATAAATGTATTCTGCATATAAGCGGGGATCGCAGAAAATCATTATAGATAATGTAACCCGTTGTGGATACAGTAACCGTTACAGATACGGTGGCCTTAACAGGGCAACCGATAACCGATTGAAATTCTCGGTTAACAGTAACCACTGTACGTATCGACCGCTGAGAAACGAAAGGGCGTATCCCAAACCATTTAACGTGTGAAACTATGAGAGTAACGCCCTTCGGGTTCTTGGCAGTCGATGCAAAGCTGGAATCAGCTATCTCTCAACGGACTGCAGGCCCGCTTTAGATATTGGTTTTGTATATTATTATTATTATTATTATTATTATTATTATTATTATTAGTTTCTGTACTTCCGTGAATTTTGCAAAGCATACTGTGTAGGCTACACTGATAAAAAAAGACGGTCGAATCAACTAAAGATTCGGGCAGGGACGTTCAAATAAATATTGTTACGGCCGAGCAAATAATTAACACCAATAATTAGAAAATGAAAAAGGGCGGTGTTTAACAAGCCAGTAATCATTTTTGAGGCATTAAAATATTTTCTTCGAGCAACAAAATATTTATTTGAACATCCCTGCCCGAATCTTTAGTCGATTCGGCGGACTACAGGCCGGCTTTGGTTTTTTTTTGGTTTTTTTTTATTTGACCTTTTTTTTTTATTATTTTTTAAGTTGTGCTTTTCTTTACTTTCGTGAATTTTGCAAAGTATACTGGGTGGGCCGCGCATCCACGAAAAGCTTCATTCCTGTTTACTCGTTGGCTTTATTCGCGGTCACACACAGCCTTCTCTCGGGGGAACCTAAAAATATCGTGCGTGTCCCGAATCACCTGCGCGCGCACACCGCCACTTGTTTGAACCGCTCTCCGCACAATAGTCGGTTCGACACGGGTGCTCCCACCCGGCGTGCCAGGTGAAGGTGAGGCGAAATATGACGACGACTGCGACGACGACGACGGTATACAACATTCTCACACACGAGACTCGCGAGCAATTCCATACAATTCTTATCGTCAAATTATCAGCATCAAAACGCTTCTCACGTTCCGAAACTTGCAATTTAAAAAAAATGAAAATACTTGAAGATCTCCCGAAAAATAATGTGGACCAAATATTTTACTCTACGTTTTCGCACCGAATACTTTTCCGAAGATGACCTTGAAGACATCTGAATGAGACAAAATGTCATCAAGTTACAACGGCTGTATTTTGCATCGCACAAACTTCGCTCCAGGAAGTTCACTCGGAGAATAAAATTTTATGAGTGAACAATTGTTTATTCTTCCAAAAGCCGTGCACTGATGGAGAATTGCCGAAGATGAAATTTGATGTCGTGCAAATATCTTCGGGGTCAAATCCGAAGTGCAGTTTTGACCTAAATTTAATCGAGACTTCGGTAATTGATTTAAAAAAAATAATAATTTTATCGTTATTTCTTTTCCATCTTTAAGCCGATAGCAGACCCATTAAAACAACAACGATACGTGACCGAACATTTCGTCACTTTTTTTAGACGTTACATTTTGTACCGCGGCAACGTCCGCGAGCGATTCTGACGAGGCGGCTGAGAGACTTACGCACCGCATCGTAATCGGGCAAGCTGGGAGACCGGCGACAGGCCGCCCTGATAAAAAAAAAAAAAAAAAATATTAGCAACACATTCCACTTCCTTCCGGGCTCGCTCGTACTCGAATGCCTCGAGTACGAGCTTGTGTTAGTGCGTGCGAACGAGCGACAAGTCGAACCCCCACGCCGGCGTCGACTTTGCCGTACCGCTCTTTCAGCACTCGTCACAGTAACTCTTCGGCGATCCTCGCCGCTTCGTCGATCCCGTCTGCCGTACCCTCAGTCCGATCGCTTTATCATTGCCTATTAGCGACTTTAATGGCATCGTGAATTCTACACCACAGGGCCGCGATAAAACTTTTACAGTTCGAAGGGCACGCATGCCTGACCACAAGAGCCTCTATAGAAATGAGAGAACGATTACGAGTTATCGGTATTATAGTTCCATAGGAATATAAATGATAAGGCGAGACCGGATGAAATTTCAATGTGTATATATTTTTTCTATATAAAGAGTCACATGGAATGAAGAACTTTAATTATTAATATTTATAAATTCATACATATAAATATGTATGTAATATATATATATATATATATATATTGTGACGCTACCTTTATGGTTCCCGATCACTCGAGTGTGATCGGGTAAAGGCGCGTGTACAATGGTCGCCCGACGGTTAAAAACGATTTGAAGGACGCCAGGTGTTTCTTTATTTCACCTGGAAAAAACCGAGCCGGGGTCGTCTTGTCCGACTAGACCCGGGAAATAAGAACTTAAGGGGGTAATTCGAGGAGTCACACGACCTCCCAAGAATTACACCGTCGAAACACACCAATCGGGGGTGTGGTATTTTGTTATTTAAGAACAGAATACATTAGTATTGACCTCAAATGAATTACATTATTTGCCGTTCGATCGGCTGCAGAAAAGCATAACCCGTATTCTCAATAAAGTCAATGTTTCACATGATGAATACCTTAATATTATTTATAACAAATGATTTTGAGATTAGGGACAATAATCCCACGTACTATCGGCAAAATAAAAAAAAAAAAAAAAACAGTGGCGAAGATTCGACGGACTCTTCGATCGTCTTCCCCTCGTACAATTTCACAGTTTCCAACCAAAATCGCCCGTATTGTAAATCACGACTATTTCTTTCGGCATCCAACCAACAAGTGTCGAGCCTACGGCTCAGCGGTCTTTTCGATATTCGCAGGGGGGGGGGGGGGGGGGAAGACCCCGCGCCCCTCGCTGACCCTCGTAAGGTCCGGTAATTTTGAAGGCAACTGATGATCGCTGCCTCGAACGGATGGGAAGTCGATCCTCTTCTCGTGCCGCGGTAGCGACCCTGGAAAAAATTAGAAGCAAAAATCTGTCGATTATGGGGCATCGCTCGACCATTTTTAGATGCAACACTGCATTTTTGGAAATTTTTAAAAATGTTTCCAAATAATTTTTTTAAGTTAAAAAAAACTTTATATACGGATATTCACATATATATATTTATTATATCTTATACATGTTTGACATTGCCGAAAATTAACTACGGTAACGTTGACGGCGACAAACAAATTACTAATCTATCGCCTCCCCCTTTGTTCCAGGTAATCACTAACGGGACCAAAAAGGAAGTCGACAACAGCGAAGATTTGATATACGGTGAGTCAACTCGGCGAACTCGATGAACTTTGCTCTTCGACATTATCGCTCGTCCCTCGTCGCAGTTCGTACCGTCGCAACGATAGCGCTTTTCGTCCAGCCGCTCGATTAGAGTCGGGTAGCACAGTGGTGCACTGTTGCGTCGGCTCGTCGACGATCCGGACCGTATCATCTCGTCTCGTTGGCCCGGGTAATTCCTTCAATTGTCAAAGATCCAACGAGTCATCCTACGGCCGGATCGATTGAAATAGAAAAACCGACCGTCCACGGACCTCGAACAGCGGCTGTATTCGAGTAGCCTCGCGACTGCACCGTGCACTATTATTACTCAATTACATTCCATTTCGGGACGCATGCGAGGGTGATGCATTAATGAGGGACCGTCGTAAAAACTTTCTTTCGCCTCGAGCCGTGACCCTCGTGACTTTTTCTCACGCTGCTCGCAATAGAGCGGCTTCGTCTCTTTCCTCGGTTCGCCAGCCTCTGCCAGTGTCTGTGAATTAGTCTCAATGACTGTAACCTCCCGCGACACGACGCACGAGCAGCAGCGATAGCGTACGTACATCAGACGACTTGCCGTCCCCCCCCGGTTTCGATTCGTCGAGCCTGCGTTGACAGCGATTATCGAAGCTCGGCGTAGTCAAGGGTGACACATCACTACGCTCGGAAAGAATCATCACGTAGGCTGACTACTATTACGGAACGTCTTCAAATTTTCACTATAACGTCACTTCCCGTTTATAAATCTCGCTCTTAAAACGCGCGCGACGTCGTACTGAGAAATATGAAAAATTTCGTCATGACGTTGTTTCCGGTTTGGAAAACAGTTTTCAACCGGAAGTGACGTATTTCCGAGATGACGTATTCCGGTAGAGTTTTATTTAAATTCTGGTAGAGTTTTATTTAAATTCTGGTAGAGTTTTATTTAAATTCTGGTAGAGTTTTATTTAAATTCTGGTAGAGTTTTATTTAAATTCTGGTAGAGTTTTATTTAAATTCTGGTAGAGTTTTATTTCGATTCTGGGAGTTTTTTTTTTACTTTCTGGTAGAGATGTTGGAGCTGTCTTTTTTGGTAGAGTTATTATCCGGTAGAGTTGTTTGGAGAGAGATGTTTTCTGATAGAGTTGTGAGTGGTAGAGATGTACGGGGCCTTCTTACCGTGGTCGGGAAAAAAAGTTTTTCGCACGAGTATCGTACCAAATCTTACTTCACAAGGTGTCAATTCGGGGGTTCCATAATATAGGCAGTTTTACGCAAACGAAGCGTGCGTAAAACTGCCATGTCACAGGGGACGACACTTTTCTTTTTCGTCGGCGGACTGCTGTTTCAGAACGGCATTGAGTGCAGTTTTTTGTTACCGGCGGCGATATTTCACATCACCTTGAGGAACGCACCGATACCTTGCACGCATCAAAGGGGAACTGACGCAACGCTGGAACAAAAACGAAATGAGAATAGAAAAAACATCGACATCGTCCAGTCACGGCATATAATTGTACGATTGCGTGTGTTGAAACAATTCTGCACAGTGGATACGATGTTACGTACGAATCGTATTTATAATCGACGCGACCGCTGCTGCGAAGAGGAGGCATCGTCGGTAAACGTGTGGCATCACGTTATGTGCTCACGTAGTTGCATTTTTTTAAAATGCGAAAAATATATGTTACGTCGAAAGTTGCGACGTTTACACAACTTTCGTCGTTTCCTAGCCGAAAGTTCGTTGGCCCACATAACTGCGAGAACGCGGAAGAAAAATATGAACGCCTAAAGTCTCGCCGCTAACGGGAAGACGGCGTACGCGCGCAATGTCGACTTCTCGGTGGATTCACCTCGCACTCGGACTCGCGAATATACCGACGAAGGTGCCGCCCGCGAGTTCCGGCGAAGTAGCGAAAGTCTTCGGCCGATGATACAACGCTGTAGGAAGCAAAACGGAATAGTATGTTGAACAGTCGATATACGTGAGCTCACGATGGATCGACACGTTCAATTAAGCCGTAAGAATTTCACTTTTGGCTCGTTAAAACGAATCATCCGACACGACGGAATGCGTTTTCACCCCGAGATTCTGCACGATCTTTGTTTTATGTATTTTTATTTTAATAACGTATAGTATTTTCGTAAAATATTGCAGAGCTGGGCAAAGTACCAAAATATACTAACATATTTTATATAAATATATTTAAAAAAATTAAAAGTGAATTAGAAAATGTAGAATAATTCATACGTATTCTGAAAAATGAGCGAATCATTTTCATTAAATAAAAAATTAGGTTTCTGGGAGATTCGTTGAACAATTTTATTTTTCATCAATTAGTTAATAACATTTTGGAATTATTATTATGCAAAATCAATCTTTTTAGCCCCTTTAATATGCATGATTTTTTTCAGATTTTTATTCTATCCAGAAGTGTTTGCAATTCCCTCTCGTTTCTCTGAAACTTAATAATATATAGTATATTAATAATATATAATTAACAACATACAGATAATAATTTTTTAAATTGTTTTCACGAGACGCGTGCTCGAATAATAGCGCGTTTTAATTATTATAAAATGAATTAAGAGACGAGTAAAACGGTGTCTCGAGTTAAGCGTTTTATCGTCGATGGTTTACTAGGGTTGACGCTCCCTCCGTCGATGCGTCATTATTGCCCAATTTCACGCCAATATTCGCCAATCCAATTTCGACATCGGCCCACGGTACGATCGATAATAATCGAATGACGCGTCAATCTTCCTTGGAGAGTGAGCGAACGAGGATGCGAGCCGTAGTGAGAGTTAAACGAACGAAAGATCGATAAACCGTCTCGGTCGAGCTCGCGAGACAGCGAGAGTGTTCACGGTCAATAAAACGAGCCTCGAAGGCAATAACGACAAGAGCTAATTCACTTGCTGCGATAATTCTGGGCTTGATTTTCGAATATATCGGTAAACTGGTAAAACGTCAAACGAAGCGGAATGCCGACGATGTCGGCCGTGAATTGAATTACATTGACATATCGAGGAAAATCGTGCGGTGCAAAGCGGAGTTTCCTACTCTTGTTTATCGAAGCGTCGTACCGAACCGCGAAAACGAGTGAAAGCGTGCTGCATCTGGTCGTGTGCCGGATCGAACGGCGGCGCGAGTTCCCCTTCGAATAATCGAATAGTAGAAATCGCCGGCGCACCGACTACTCTTACCGATCTAGCAGAAGAATCGTTGCTCCAGCGATTGACTCGTGATCGTGGAAAATCGACGGTTACGGTCGAGATTTTCCGTGCGCAGCGCTAAGTCTTCGAAGAAAATACGGCGCAAAGAGGAACGTCACATTTTATCTGTGGCCACCAAAAACAATTTAAATGTTCTTACCCGAGATAATTTCAATTATTATTTCCCTTTCTATTTCCATTTTTATTTTAAATTTCACGTTTAATTTCAATTTTGATCGAAAACAAATTCGAAAAAAATACAAAATGCCGTCTGCCCACTTCGGCTCAAATCATAAAAATTCTTATATGCAACGCACGATTTTTAAGAATTTATTCGGATTTTTGAATCACAGCGGTCAATAAATTCCTTTTTTAAATTATAAATAATTATAAACAATCTGAAAAAATCTTTAAATAATATCTGAGTCCTTTTGATAGTTAGTACAATCATGTAAAAAATCGGGGGCCAAGTCCAAGATGTGAAGAGTCAGACCCAGGTCGATTTGGTATGGAACACCTCATGTACATTGTTGGACGTCCCACACTCGCGAACGGTGCCACGAGATCCCCTTAGAATAATCGATCAGAAGAAATCGTCGATGTATCTACTACTCTTACCGCTCGAGTGAAAAAATCGCTGCTCTCATGATCGACGCGTAATCGTGGAAAATCGTCGTTTACGGTCGGTACGGTACGGAGATTTTCTATCGATTATAATTATAATTATAATTATGATTATAATTATAATGAGCTAACGTTCACGTTGCCGGGTACTCCTGTTCGATCTGGCCTCGTTCGAAGAATTATTATGTTGAGATTTTCTATCGTGCAGCGATAGAAAATCTTTGGAGAAAATCCATCGCAAAGAAGTTCGTACAATTTGATCTTGGGCCATTAAGAACAACGATTAAAACATCGTTACTTTACCCGAGAAAATTATAATTTTAATTACAATTATAACGCGCCACATTTCACGTTGCACGGTACATCTGGTCGATCTGGGCTTACTCCGAAGAATTATTAGGACACGACGGACGCAGATGACTTGTGTGCATCGAATAGATGTACATTGTTGGACGTCCCACACTCGCGAGTTTACCTTGACGGTACCCACGTAGACGTGCCTCTATCCGATTAGTATGTGAAGCCCTATGCAAAAGTATATAGAACTTTGCTGTTTGATACCCCGCTGCCTGCCGTATGCTGTCGCCTCGCTTGCATTCCCAAGTTTCTATCAGTATGAACTGCAATGTGCGAGGAGCAGTCCGTCAGAGCAAGGATAGCCTTCTTGGAAGGTGAATTTCGCTGTCGAAATAATATCGGTTAACTATGCGTAGGATTCTTATTTTTCGTTCCGTAATGATTCATTCTCTGTAGATCACGAATTTCAACCTCGTAATGTCCGATTTGTCTTATTCGCTACTTTGGTGAAAAAATATAATTTTTTTAAAGATTTTCAATCTTAATAATTTTTAGACCATCTTCCATTTAAATATTGTACTTATAATAAAATCTATTCCGAAGAGAATGTTCGAACATAATTTCATCGTCATTTTTTAAAAATTATATTTATCTGTAAAAATGGAAATGTGACTTCGAGTGAATTTCTCAAAAGTGGACTATTTTTTTTTTTTTTTTCAAAAATTTCTTTTCAGAAAAGTGTTCGTTTGAGAAAAAGATTTTTTTTTCAAATAAAAAATTAATTTCTTTTCTTTTATGTATATGAGCCGACGTGAATGTTGCAGGAAGGGAAATGGCCCCAGTGATGGGCGTCCCACCTCCACCACCTGCTCCACACATGGGCCCGGACGGCCTCATCCTACCGAGAAAGCCTTACAACCCGTGCCTCATCTCCAACAACCACAAGGATCTGCGTAGAGAACTGCTCTTCAATCAAAAAGTGTTAGTACCAGCGCGTCGCAGATACGTCATAGTTTTATACAAATCCCAGGAGATTTTAATTACATATAAATTTTTTTCGTTTAATAGAGGAAGAAACGTTTTGAATCAGAAGAGCGAGCTGCAGAAGGCCCTGGAGAAACAGCGTGAAACCGCGATGAGAAAGGAAGCGGAGAGAAATCGTGACGAGACGTACAAAGACGATCCGAGGACGACCCTGCAGAGAGCCCTCGAGCAGAGAGCGAAGCAAATTCAGATAATGGTAAGTAAATTGTAGACACTAAAATTAAGGATATCAATAAATTCCTACTCGACATATTTCCGAAACGGAAAATAAAAAAAATTAAAAATGTTTTCCGTGTTATTTTAAAACAGGAGCAGTCACAGATCGTCGAGCCACCGAATCCTCTGGTGACTGCGAGAGCGAAATTGCGGACTCGCATGGATTCCCAGTAGTCGTTAAGTATATATTCGTAAACCCATCAATTGTGTATTCAAGCCCGTTGTTAAAAAAAAAACAAAACAAAAAAAAACAAATCGTCGCATATAAGGAGATAGATGTCAGGTAGCAAAGAATTATCACATTTTTTCTATATGCAAAGCGTTCCCGACTGTGTATATAATAATTATATATATATACATATATATATATATATATATATTAGACTAATGACGTTTGTAACAATCTCTCGTTGAGCCAGTCAGTAACTCGGAGAGTCGTGTTACTTTCAACTAGCATTTAGACGGACCACGCACCCGACATTGATAGAATCTATATTTGCATCTCGTTACGATTAAATTTAATGATAGATTTATCGTCGCGACGAGTCTCGTTCGTGATACTTTTTTTTCACCAAGAATCGTTCAGTGCATCGCTGCAATGTGGGACCATGTACATTTTAAACGATGGTACGAAAGTTAGTAGTAAAAAAAAAAAGATAACGAACGGTAGATTACGCTCAGCTCTGTGCGCTCGCGTTAATCATAACGCGCATGCGCATTAACGTTGAAAAATTTAAACGATCGATCGAGATCTATGAAATTTGGTCGCGAATCGCCTTCAACGATTATACTATTATTTGTACCATATTAATTGAGGACTAACGTTTAACCTTTAGTAGGTTATGTTGACGATCGATGGACTCCAAACTGTAATTGGTTTCTCAGTTCGACACAGCCAGCATTCTTAAATTTATGAAATCTATTTCTAAAAAAAAAAAAAATACGGATAAATTGCTGAAACGCTATTTACTAGTTTCTTCTTCGTACGCTATGGGATAATTGGATGTCGATGTAAGAAAAATAAAAATTGGAAATATATTTTATTTAACATTAATATTAGCCTTCCGGTCTTCCTCGATGGTGGATAAGAAAAGGAAGTAAAAAAAAAAAAATGAACAAGTTTCAAAACAAATAAAGATGTGTTAAGATTCATTGTGCAGAAGATTAACAAAACGGCGCATGGACAGTGAGTGTCTCCCGCGCAGACGCGGGCCGCGACGGCCTAAAAGCGTAAAAAAAAAGTGCCCGGGGAAACCGACTACATTTTCTGGACGATCGAGAAAGTTAGGATTTACGAAATCTTTCGGCTCAAAATCCACAGGCTCAGATAACGAGGGTGGTCCTGTTTCGCTTGCTCGCGCGACGGGAAGTACGAATAAAATTTCCAACGTGGCTCGAAGTTTCGTCGTTCGTTCCTGTAAGCAAGCGACGCGAAATTTGTCCGGACAGAGGCCGCACCAGTTCTCGTACGCGCACGAGGGCCAAAATTGCGAGAATTATTCCCCTTGGCAACGGAGTCGTCGGCGGGGCGAAGCACGTAGGTAGACTACCTACGGGGTTGCTTCAGTAGTCGTCTCCGCGGGAGATAACTTCCTTGCAGGTTGGACGCAGAACGAGGGTGTGCTCGAACTGGGCGGTGTAACATCCTTTAACGTCGACGAGAGGGGGATAAGCCTCGACTGCGCCCTTGTCGCAGAGATCCTTCAGAGCCATCTGGTATTTCGTGCAACCGGCCCGGTCCAACCAGCGCTTGCAGAAAGCCAATGTACCTGCAGAAAAACAAATGTTGAGTGTTTATACGCAGACGAATTGAGGTATAACAAAAATAGAGATTTTCACAAAACTTTCTCATACAATCTACTTTTGATACAAGCTTCTGTGAAAAATCATTTTCCGGGATTACTTGGCTTCTTCACGGAAGAAGTTTTGTCGGTAAATGGAAATAATTGCATTTGAAAAGTCGAGAAGTCGAAAAAAATATCGATCGGATTATAATTCTGATTGATTGATCTGACGGATTATTGGATCGTCGGTATGTCGTGTACTCACTGAAATTCTTATTGATCGTGTTCAGGAGGGACTTGCTGCTCTGCAGCCTGAGCGGAACGTAACCGGCGTCGAAGCTCTTCATGTAGTGAGAGCAATCGGAGTCGTCGTGAACGATTCCCTTTCCCGTCGAGCCGAATGTCTCGATTGCGTAAAACTCGTTCTCCTCCATTCTCATGGCCTCGCCGCCGCGCACGATCGGCACCGTTTTGCCGGCGTGGATACGATACGGAGAGATGGAGTGACCGTTGAGATTCCTTATCGATTTCACCTGGTAAGTCTTGCCGTCGATCTCCACCTCGTAAGATTCCATCACCTCCTGGATCGCGGCGCCCACGTCGCACAGCTGAACGTCTATGCCGGCCGCCTTGATGCCGGTGTTCGTCGCGTCGCGAACCGCCTCGATGAGCTTATCGTACTTCGGATTGAAAGTTAGCGTGAAAGCGCAGTCGATTATGCGCCCGTTTATGTGAGTACCGAAGTCGATCTTGGTCACGTCGTCGTAGAGGAGGACGGTAGAATCACCCGCGTTCGGCGTGTAGTGAGCGGCGCAGTGATTGCGGGAGCAACCCGTCGGGAAAGCCAAGCCAGCCTTGAGACCATCCTCGCCGATCAGTTTCCTCGCAGTGTTCTCGAGCTCGTTGCAGATCTCGATCATCGTCATTCCCGGTTTTACCTGCGCGATAAATAGTCCACGTTAGAGCATCACCAAGGAGCGGTCCGGGAGATTTTTACAAAAAAAAAAGAAAAATCTCCAACATATGTTATTCGTAAAATAAATACGAGAGTTGTAATTTTAAGTGTTAACTTTTATAATTCGTTATTCAGAGGTCTAAAATTAGGATTTAATTCAAACCGATTGTGAAGTAGAAATCTATTAAAGAAATAAATTAAATTAAATACAAACCCAGTTCATAATATGTTTCCTCGTCTGCCTGTGAGCTTCGGCGGCGTGCCGCGCCTCGTTGTAAATATCGTTCTGCATCCTGTCCAATGCCCTGGCCTCCTCGCTCGAGAAACGCTCCTTGGCCGTTCTGTCGTCGATTCCAGCCGCGGAGGGATGCTCCATTATCTGACCTTCGGGGAAATTCCCATCGGTGAACAGCTCGGATACGGGAATCGTTGGCGGATCCGTCTGTTGTTTGGCGCCCTTGCCGCGCGGCTTGCGCTTCTTCTTCTTCTTCTTGGCCTCCTCGTTCTCGGCTCCGTTTTCGAGCGCCGCGGAGGGCCCGTCGGTTGCTCCATTCTCGTCTATCTTAGGATCGTCCCCGCCTTCCGGTGTGACCGCCTCGCCGGCACCTGCGACATGAACATACAATCTTAGAATAAGGTAAACGGCCCAATTTCCGTCATCTTTAGGGCACCGAACACGGTTTTCCGTTATTTATACGGTTTGAAAGAAAAACTGTTTTAATATATGCATCGAAGACGTCTGAATGAAATACGGTCATTATCAAAGTTAATTCTCTAAGATCCAGCTATTAATTTATCGTTGTAATGATAATAACGATAACGAAATTAAATTGTCGTTTAATGACTCTCGACTACCGGGATTTCCGTCACCTCGCGCACCCAGTTTCCGCACGCTTATGTCGCCAGTTTTCGTCATCGTCGGGTACCCATTTTCCATCACCTGTGCCAAATTATGTAAGTTCAGCGAGTACCAAGTTTCTATCTTAATGTCGGACTTTACTGCACTATGGTACAGATATTATTGTTGTTATTGTTATTATTTATTTATAATATGTATTATTTGTAAAAAAAAAAAAAAATTGTCATTATTATTTTACCATAATTTTACGGGTCAAAATGATATCAAAACATTTAACTTTAATTTACGATAACTCCAATGCAACAAGCGATGGAAAGTACAGCATTACCTAATGTGAGTGACGCACTTTCCATCATGACAAATTTAATAAAGTGTATCAATCAGAAAACAAATTATTACCAGTCTAATTGACAGTATTACTTGTACCGACATCGTTGGTATAACTTTTATGTTTTTTAATGCGTGCAAAGTAATGCATTCGGAGAAGTTGCACTGTGCTTCAGTTAAATTGTTAAGTGAGAAATTTTCTATAAATATACGTGTGCGGCAACAATCAAGAGTGAAATCTGCTCATCAACATGCCGTCAACTTCGTTTTTGTTTCAAACGAAAGCTGTATTTATTTATCATTATAAATTGCCTTCGATGACGGTAACTGCGGCAGTCACGGAAACTGGGCCGTTTACCTTAAGTTCGACGCGGCCCGAGTGCTCCGACAAAAATAATATATATATATATACATCGACGGTGGAACGGATGAGTTCCAAAGCGGCGTCGAACATAACCTGAAACTCGTGACGATGTCGGCGAAATTATTTTTTGATTACTCCGAAGGACGAAATGAATATAAGTTGGAGACGTTTTTCGGCGAATTCGACACCGAAGAACGTTGAGCTTTGGGAATGCACGGGTACCCTGAGAAACTCGCGTTGTCACGATACGGTTGGCTCAACGAAAGGATCGAGTAAGTGGGAAACACGAGGGGTTACCGGGGAAACACCCGGAAAAAAAAATAAAAAAATATTTGCGAACAAACGCTCACCGGTCTTCTTCTTCTTTTTCTTTTTTTTCTTCTTCTTCGCGGCGTCGGTGACACCGGTGTCGTCGTCCTCGTCGACGATTTCCTCCTTTTCCTCGTCAACGAGCTTCTCCGCGGACCTGCCGACCTCGTCCAGTACAGCGGCCATTTTTCGTGAGAAGAGAACAAACAACGACGGTATAGCGGGGTGGGCGCGGAAAAAAAAACACACACACACACACACACGCGCGCGCGCGCGCGCCACACGCCGCTACGGAAACGGCGAGAGCGGTCGATAAAATAGTCGGTTTTTGCTACCCGCTGCGCTCGCCGATTGCTGATATCATTATCACAGAAAACGCCGAGGTAAATGATCATTACAAATTCGAAAACTTACTTGACCGTTATTTATTGATAATTACAAAATAAGGCTACAATCGATCGTACCGATATAACATTACAGTGATAATAATAGTGTTTTGAAAAATATTTATCGTGATCTAGCTATCGATAAAGTAGTCAGTTTTTGCCACGTTTTTCGCTCGCCGATCGCCCATATCATTATTCCAGAACTTCGAGGTATGAGTTGACATTGCGAACTAGAAAATTTACTCGACGGTTATTTATTAATCGGTAATTCATTGATAATGACACATTAACGATACAATCGATCGTACCGATATAACATATACAGTGATAATAATAGTGTTTTTTTTGTTAATATTTGTCGCGATCTGAATCGAGACTGGACCAGTCGCGTCAGTTGTTGCGTACAACTCGTGGATAATCTTTGTCGCGTCGTTGAGCTCGATTCGGATCGAGTATTATCATCCTACGGAAGACAGAACGAGCTCCGCCACTTCGAGATCCTGCGAGCGAATGGAAAGTTGCATCGTCACCTGTCCGTTGGACAGGGCTAGCCTGGCTCGTGCGAATATCTCTTTTCCGCCCCTGAATACTCCGTGGAGCAGGAGAACGTGACCTCCGGCACCCGGCTGCACACGGTCGCTCCGTTCCGCCGCCTCGAGTCCGAGGAATCCTACGAGACTCTGAACGGCGGCCTCGAGCGTCGTTACCGACGCCCCCAGTGCGAAAGTCTCTTCCATGCACGTGAAATCGCGGGTCTGGGCGACTTCCCAGGCGGTACCGAAGTCCAACCCCCTTCCGCCGGAGCCGCGCATCTGGTCGGCCAAGGTCACTTCGAGATCTTCAAGCTACCGAAAAGAATTTCACGAGTTCATCGACAGACAATGTTTATGAAATTATAGAAGTTATTGAAATTATAGAAATTGTAGAAATTATAGAAGTTATAGAAGTTATAGAAGTTATAGACGTTATGGAAGTTATAGACGTTATAGAAGTTATAGACATTATAGAAATTTTCGTTTCTCTTCTTCGTACAGACCATATACTCGTCGTGATATCCTTGTTCGGTTTCCGGTACACCGGTAGTGGAATCGCAGTCGCGCGCCATGAAGCGCAGTGTCGTTGGAATGGTTGCAACGCTCGCATGTATGTCTTCAGGATATAACAGTACCGTGTACGTTGTTCCGGGCTCGTTGTAAGCCAGCCGCGGGCATGGAACCTCGCAGACCACCGTGTAACTGGATAAACAAATATACATTCATGAAATTTCATGAAATCGAAATTATAAAAAGAGTAACAGGTGCTCGGATGATAGCGAGAGCTGGACTGACCCTTCGGGGGCTTCGACAGCGACTCTGACATCCTCGAGAAGCTGGTCGGAGAGGGTATTCAGGCAGTCGAATTGCAGCACGAGGTACTCGGCGAACGAGTGCTTCACACACTTGACGTTGTACTCGGTTTCCGACTCCGTGAGCTCGAATATCGGCGATGATTTGAAGAGCGAGAATTCCGATATTACGGAGACCAACTGCGGTACCTGCGCCAATTTCTCTGCGTAACTCTCCTCCCGTGTTAATCTCGGCTGTTGAGGTTTCGCCGAGAGGTGAATCTCCGTCTGCATTGGTTCCTCGACGGTTTGTGCTGGTGGTACCTGCGAGATAAATCAGTAGTTACAAGCTCGCGCGACTATACAACGGAACTGGATGAAGTACCAAAAAAACCTTCAAGTACAACCCATAAAGTATCTCAAGTACTTGAAGCATCAAGAACTTTTTATACATGAAGTATTTCTCAAGTACTTTTTCCAAGTGTTTGTCGCAATTAGATTGGTAGCGTTGAGTGTTATGTAGGGTTAAAAAAATAAAAAAGCAAATTAATTTGCACTTGGCTGAAATTATGAAAAAGTACTTGAAGTACTAAAAAGTACGCGGTACTTGAAGTACCGCCTAGCTCCGTTATGCAATCGAACCGCTCCGGCTCACCTGTGAGATATCGAACGGTTCGTCCATCGATGTCTTTACGTAGCTACGAAGCGCCCGCTCCAAGCTCGGTATTGACAAGAGCGGCGGATGAACGAGCGGCAGCATGGTAGGATCGCCCTGTTGTTGCAATATCGTGCAGTAGTATGCCGCTCGGTCTCTGACCTCGTCGTCGGAGTCGAGCTGGCAGCGGGACAGGAGAACGAGTACGTTGGGCAGCAAGTCAGGGCAGGCCGCGGCGAAGCGCGCCAGGGCGGTTACGGCGGCGGCTCTCACGCTCGCGCTCTCGAGTATAACGCGATTGTAGATGAATCGTATGTATCTCGAGGGTTGCTTGGAGGTAGGTCCCTCCTGACCGAGAAGATGAAGTATCCGAACGGCTAGAGAAGTGTGCTCGCAGTCCTCGATGAATTCGCAAAGATGCGCCAGTCCGGCTTCCTTCGCCTCGGCGTTGCCCTCCATAACGGCAATTATCGTGTCAGCGATAGCGGCCTTGTACTCGAGGCCACCCTCGTCCCTCAGCATCGCCGACAAAAAATTCATGAGTACCGCGTGCTTGCGAGGAAACTTTTGGCAAAGGGCTCTTATCGCCTGAACGACGACGACCTTGAATTCGTCCGATATCTCCGAGACGAAAGTTGCGATCTGCTTCATGAGGCGATCGACGGAACTCTCGGCTCCGGTCTTCAGGAGCGTCGTTATGGCCAGTGTCGCGATCGATCTGTTGGGATCGGTGATGAGATTCTCGAGATCGAGATTGCAGGCCGTGACGGCGGTCGGATGAGTCATCGCGACTTTGTTGAGAGTCCTCACCGCGGCGAATCTCACGGCCGGCTTCGGTGATCCGCAGTACAGCTGGAGGATGCTTATCGCCGGAGCGATCTCGCGAATGCCGCTTCGTCCGAGATTGACGAGAGCGTGAGCGGCCTCGTAAACGACCATCTCGGATTTGTGACGGAGACAGGACTCGATGAACTCGAGAAGTTCGCCGCCCTCGTTCGTGTCGTCCAGCAACTTGCAAGCCATTCTTATGAGCATGCAAGCTGCGTAAGGACTCTTCGGGCTCGTTCTCATGAGTTTCGCCACGAGCTTTATCACGGCGTGCTTGTCGGATTTACGCGCCTGATACAGCACACCTAGAGCGTGATACTGAACCATTACGTTGTCGGAGTTCAGAGCCTCCTGTGCCTCGTTCGCCCATCTTCGGGAAACGTCGCTCGACACGCTCGTCAGATGCAACGACGATACGAGAGCCGCGCTCGAGACCGCCGGCGAACGATCGACTATCGCCTGCTTCATGTATCTCTCTATGGCAGCCAGCATGCCAGCATCGGTGATCGTGCACAGGGCTCTTATCGCCGCCGCTCTGTAGAGATCCTCCTTTCCCGTCATGTCCTTCGTCAGGCTCGACGTTACGATTATCACGTCCTCGGCCACCGTGCTCAATTCCTTTATCCCCAGATAAACGAGACGCCGGAGCACGACGTCCCGCGATTGAAACAGCTTCGTCATCGCGAAAAACGCCTCCGTGGCTTCCGTCGTACCGAGCTGCTCTCCCTGATTCAGCAGGTACAGTATCTTCGTCAGTATGTGAGCGCATTTTCTCGGATTCACCGGAGTGTCGTTGAACGTACGGGCCTCCTGGAGGACTGTTGTCTTCTCCAGATTTTGAAATGGATTTCCGCCTCCTACAAAAAAAAATCAGATTTCAGTTTTTTTTTTGAAATTACAAAATTCAAATTTTTGAGCAAATCTTTGGTATGTGCGTTGCTCGTGGCAGAAAACATTTCTCAAACCTAAATCTTGCGTAATGTTTGATTTTCGACCAAGTTACTGGTTTTAAAATGATTGCAATCTTAATCGTTTGTGGACTCTACGATTTCCACCTCCCACAACAATTTTGGATTTGGATGCCAGGATGGCCGAAAAAAACTTTCCTCGCTCGTCAAGATTTCTTTGTAGGCATTCCGTGGAATTTCGAGGCCATTTTTTTAGAAAATTCAGAATTAAAATTTTGGAGTAAATCTTCGCTGCGTAAGTTGCTCGCGACGGAAGTAAAATTTTTTTCAAACCTGAACCTTACGTGATTTTGTAGTTTATTACCAAATTACTGGATTCAAAATTATCGCAATCGTAATTTTCTGTAAACTCTCTATCGCGTGTATTTTTATTCACACACGGCCGCTGTTTTATTGTTTCTTCCTACTGATCAACGGCGTGCATGTGTTGTGCGAGGAATGCACAGAGATATCGACTACTGTCGAACGAGAGTGAAAATTCTTTTTGAAAAATTTATACGATATATCGTTGAATATCCTATCCTGATTTATACCGATCAGGCAGAAGAATTTCGATTAGCTGACGAAATAAGGCGTTCTTTCGAACCACCCTAAAGTGTGTTTCAACTGTCAAAAAAAAACAGATGAGCGATTAACAAAAAAAACGTGACGTGGACCTCGAGAATGGATAAACATTGAATGTCGTTCTAGAGTAATTTGATAATCGTGTTTATACCGTCTTCCTCCTCCTTCTTGTCACGTTTGAAAGCGTTCATTTTCTTCCGATATTGCTGCCTTTTTCAATAAATCCTCGGACACGTCACCTCGCGCTTGAGACAACGTCGGCCATTATTCTTCAGAGTGTTTGACAATGAGGCGTCAAGGTGGCGCGCCGGTGCCGTAGCCGGCGTCGCGGAGATCTCGCCAATCGGCGAACAGCAAGGATCCGCGAAGTGCGCACGCGCAGAGGCGCGTTTAACATTCACAGTACTCGACCGTACATTTTCCGCGCACCCACGAGTAGTAGCGCAAGGTTTTTCGACTTCGATCGACGTGCGACGAGAGTGTTTTATACGTTGCACCTGTAACATCGTCCCGATTCATCGTCGTCGCGAGTAAGTTGACGACAGTTCTAGCTAAGTTGAGTAAAAAATCACTGACGACAGTTCGCCGGATCGTTCGAAAAAATTCATTCGATTCGAACGACCCAAGGCACTTTACTCGTGGCCGAACTCTTACGCAAGTTCCATACAAATTAACTCTACGAGACTGAACATGTAAATAAATTTCACGCTTTCGGTGCCCGGAGGACCGTTCTGCATGTTATTGAACTTTAACCGAACTGTCTAAAATAGCAATCGTTCAGAGTCAATCGTCGGAGACGGCGAGTTTTTTTTTGTCGATTAATGTTCCGTGGATCCCATGCATAAATAACTCCTCGTCGATCGTGACGGTCAATTGTACCTAGATAAGAGTTGATCTCCCGATAGCGGGACGATAACAATTCGGCACTCCGTCGTTCGTTAATTAGTTTTGGGAACGATTTTTTTTTTGCAGAGTGTCTTCGATGGCTGAAACTGCCACCCTAGGATGGACGGATTATATTGTGATAGCGTGCATGCTGGGTGTAAGCGTCGGAATTGGAATCTACTACAGATTGACCGGCGGACGCCAGAAGACCACAGAAGTAATTGACATATTGATCCTTTCGTCAATTGAAGACAGCATGGAGCCAGGGAGAGATTTAACTATGAGTTTGTATCTCGTTGGCGATGCCAGTGGAATAATACGATACTTTATTCATTTATTTATCAACGGGAGAAAAGCCTTTTACAGAGAAGAATAATATCTTTATAGAATTTAACACATTATAATGCGTACAGTGCAACATGATTTACAAATTCCCCATTTAGCCTCAATATTTTTACGATCGTGCCGAGATAAGAATCGCGAGATTAAGGAAGCAGGGCGAGATTTAACTATCACTTTGTATTCTGCTTTAACGGTGTCAGTGGAATAATACGACAAATTATTTATTTATTTATTTATTTGGTTATCGGCAGGAGTAAATCCGTTCACAAAAAAATACGATTTAGCCTGATCGATTATATACGCATTATATTATGATTTAACGTAATATAATGCGTAAAGTATGTGTATAATGAACGGAAAATGATATGCAAGTTTCTCCTCGCGCATGAATTATTTTACAATCGCACAGAGATAAGAATCGGTAGATAAAGGGATTTAGGAAAGACGTATTATCGTACAGTCGCTCTTGGCGCTTGCTCTACCATGTTTTTCTCTGCCATCAGGAATACTTCTCAGCAAACAAATCCATGAGCACCATACCTGTGGGTATAGCGCTTATGGTATCCTTCATGTCGGCAATAACGCTGTTGGGTGTCTCCGCTGAAAATTACACATTCGGCACACAGTTCGTAACGATAAATCTGTCTTATCTCCTGGGCACCCCCATTGTGTGCTACGGATTTTTGCCGGTCTTCTACAAGCTTCAGGCCACAAGCGCATATGAGGTAAGCTGGCCATACCTTAAATTGTATTTGGAGCCCAGTACTGTACAAGCAATTATTCTTCGTTTCTTTGTTTATTTATTTATGTATTTATTTATTTATTTATTTATTTATCGAAGTAAATTATAAATTGTAAAGAGAAAAAAAAAATAATAATAAACACATTATGAAAATTAATTAAATGGAATATTTCTGGTGATGACGGAACTTTTTTTGTTGATTTAAATTTTTAATTTTTTTTTTACATATCCTGTTTGCAGTATCTGGAGAGACGGTTTGGAATGAAGGCCAGAGTGATCGCAAGTGTCGTATACTGGCTTCAGTTGCTCTTGTATTCGGGTGTAGTTCTTTACGCTCCCGCATTGGCGCTGGAGGCGACAACGGGAATGTCGACAACTGGCAGCATCTTGATTATCGGTCTGGTCTGCGCGTTTTACTCGAGCATAGGAGGTATCAAGGCTGTCCTGATAACGGACGTGTTCCAAGCATTCCTAATGTTCGTCTCGTTGTTCGTCGTAATTGGAACTGCCGCCCATACCGTCGGTGGACTCGGCGAGATCTGGCGCATCGCTCGCGAGGGACACCGTCTGGAGTTCGATAAGTACGCGATGGGCCGCCCGACAATCGATATATCGGAATTCATTAACGCTGGCGCACGCTTTCCAGCATCTCGATCGATCCAACTGTACGGCACACTTGGTGGAGCCTGACGATCGGTGGCCTGTGCACGTTTCTCTCGTTGTACGGCGTCAATCAGGTCCAGGTTCAACGAATGCTCACGGTCAAGAGCTTAAAAGCCGCGCGACTGGCGATCTGTTTGAACTGGCCGATTCTCACGGTTCTCTCCATGGCGACGTGTTTCTCGGGGCTGGCTATTTACAGCAAATACAGACATTGCGATCCAAGGGCGGAAGGGAGAATTTTGTCGACGGATATGCTGATGCCTCTCTACGTAATGGACACGATGTCTCACCTGCCCGGATTGCCTGGTTTATTCATTGCAGGTTGCTTGTTTTCTGCGTAATTTTTTTCTTTCTATTATCCAGTTCTCGTTGCCGAGCGTTATTGATCGACGCGAGATTTTTATTAAACGCCGTTCGTTTCGTTTTGTTCCGGCTTTGTTTTTTCAATGATCTAGTTCTGCTTGCCGGGTGGTATTGATTGACGCGAGAATTTTATTAGACGTTGCTCATTTCCTCAGTAATTTTTTATTTTTTTTAACCCTACACCTCGTATCATTTTTGTCTACCTTTTCAATCATAACTGAAATAGATATCCACCCCACGCGTTTTTTTTCTATGTAACAAGGGCCCTATGTGTAGTATTTGGGGGTCTTCTGCACATGAGTCTCTTCGTTTTTTAATAAGGAAAATTAGGAGAAATTGCACATTTTTTATATTGTCTGGGGTGGTTTTTCACCCCATACATGAGTTCTAGAGTTAACTATCCAATTCTCGTTGCCGTACGTTATTGATTAATACGAGATTTTTATTCAACATTGCTTCCTTTTTTAAAAATCTATTTCTCGTTACCGTGCGTTATTGATTGAAGCAAGATTTTTATTAAACATTCGCAGGTATCTTCAGCGCGGGATTGAGCACGATATCGGCCGCTCTGAACTCCCTGGCCGCGGTGACCCTCGAGGATTACGTGAAACCCGTGTACATAAAATGCACCGGTAGAGACTTCCCGCATTCGAAGTCAATCGTTATCGGAAAATTGCTGGCATTCGCATTCGGTATTCTCTGCATTGCCGTTGCATTTCTGGCGCAGCTACTCGGCGGTGTTCTTCAAGGTAGCCTGACGATATTCGGGGTAGTCGGTGGACCGCTCTTGGGTATGTTCACGCTCGGAATGGCCTTCGAGTCGGCGACTCAGCGCGGAGCCGTCACCGGTGTCGTCACCTCCCTGGCGTTTCTCTTGTGGATCGCTTTCGGAATGCCGAGACCGAAGCCGCAGTTTTTGCCGGTGTCGACCGATGGCTGCGCTCTCGAGAGAGCTATAAACTCTACTATGAAAACCGTCTACCAGACAGCTGTAAATTCTACTTTGGAAATCGTCGAGGACGCAGTTTCAAATTCTACCATGAACATCGTCAAGGATACCGCGCCGTGAGTAATACAAATCCCTGCATTATCAACCTATCGTCACGGCTCTCCGTATCGAGCTAATTTAATTTTTTTTCCAGGCAACTCGGCGATTCGAGCTTCTTCTATCTCTATCGAGTGTCTTACATGTGGTACGCGCCGATCGGCTTCTTAATGACGACGATCATCGGCCTCGTCGTTAGCAACCTGGGCCGGTTGATATTCCGCGAGGAGCCCCAATATCTCGATCCGGATTTATTCTTCCCTTGCGTCGGCCGGTATATTCAGAAACGACGACAATTGGCGAACGAAACGAACAGAAATAGTTTCTCGAACTTGACCTTCAAGACGAAATATCAATTCGAAGAGAACGGCGGAGAAGCCGAGAAGGTCCAAGTGGCAACTACACACATTTAATGTCCAGCGGATCCGGAATAGCCGATTAACGACATTCCGTATGTGCATGGAGGCGAAGCAGCGACTGTAACAGAGAAAGAACAGTCAGCATTTACAGCGTCGTTACGGATAACTTACCGACTGCGTTGTGTTCAGTTTGATGCGCCGTTGTTTGTTATCTTTGTTTTTGCTTCCTCATAGGAGAAGCTTTGTTTTTATTCGATGTACTTAAGGTGATGTGCAATACCGCCGTCGGTAACAAAAAGTGTACTGCATGCCGTTTTAAGACCGCAGACAGCGGAGGAAAAAGAAAATTATCTTTACCTGGAGGATAGGCAATTTTTTTTTCCTCGACCGTCGGCGGTCTCAAAACGGTATTCAGTACAGCATTTGTTACCAACTGGGCGTGGGCAGAAGGCCGAGGGGTTTTACGACATCAGTTTAAGGCGAAACAGACTCGGCCAGTAACAAAAACTGCAATGAATGGCATTTGGAGATGGCAGATATTTCGCGATAAAGCAGAGTATTAATTGATGTAAAATTCAATGCCGCGTTCGATGATATCTCGCTTTACTCCGAAAGTCAACCATTCTTGCACGGCATTGATTCGAAAAATGCAAGTATCTCTCTTGCACTCATATGTCACGTGGTACATGTTTCAATTTATTTTAATGCACGATGCACGTCCGGTAATATTCGGGATACCCGGACGAGCAAAGTACGAGTGATTTGTTTCAGTATATAGTTGTCCATTGACCATTACCTACGATGGCCAGCTGTTTCGAATTCACGTACGACCAATGGTTACCTGCGATTATTGAATTTCAGATGAAACTTCACATATCATTTGAAGCATTTTATATTTTTGTAAGGTAATTCACTAACGTCCGTGCGTTGATTTCGCGCAAAGTATGTCTCGAATGATAGATCTTGCAGCGCTTACGTCGACAATGAATCGTCGATGATTCGTCGTCCCGTGTGTAACGAGGCATGTCCGAAAATGTTTTATCGAAATTGGCTGGGCCACAGATCTTAATATATTTTACTTCACTTGGTGCAAAAATGGCAGTGTTACGCACGGTTGGCTTGCGTAAAACCCCAATTTTCACAGTGTCTGTTCACACTTATCGAACACGTCACAGGAACGGAAAACGGGGTTTTACGTGCATGCCTTAGAAAAAATATCATACCGCTTCACATACTCGGATGAATTATGCTGTATATATGTACATACGACTCGACACACTATCTCCGCAGGTTGGGGAACGAGTACGGCCGGTATACGGCACAGGACAATAAAACACAAAGAAAATATCGTAAAAAAATGTTAGCTCATCAACTGCCACAGCATCGTCAATAAATTACTTTTCTTTCGTGGCTTTTTGCTCGTGGATGGTCCACCGCTTGAGTCTCAGGGTTACGTGGCCGATATCGGACGATACGATTGGTCGATCGATATACACAGTATTTTTAGGTAACGAATAATAAACGGTGCTTATTTTATTGTGAGCAAATTTTCTTGTACATCGAATTTTATTAATTTTCTCCGTTGCCGTCTCCGCATTACGAAGAGGGTTGCATTACAGTGGACATACCTAGTTTTTTTTTTTAATATCCCAGGCAGCACAAAAAATTACTTATCAAAAAGTGATCCCAATGTGTTCCATGTGTCCGTCTAGACGGTATTCGAAAGTTACTACTCAACCAAAAAGTTAATTTATTACACTCGGCGCGCAAAATGTCATTTACTAGATATACTTAATTGTCAAATTAAATTAATTGTTAGATATACTTGACTGTCGAAAACGTAACGTTTTGTAATTGTAATTGTGACGTTTCGAACGTAGGATAGCCTGTAGTTACGACCCAGACGGACATATGTAACCTATTCGGATCACTTTTTTCATATCAGATGCCTTTTTGCTACCTGGGATCGAGACGCAAGGTCAATTATCGGTGAATATTGATTTACCGCCAGTCTACGCGGGGCCGCTTCATTCCCTGCCCGGGGGTTGTTCAGCCTGAATTCTCGCAGTGTGTGTAACGACCGAGGAGCAAAACTAGTCAATACACCGATCGATTTCTCATTCTCGGACGATGGTGGAGAGCTCTCGCACAGTCGACGAGCGCTTCAGTTTGACTCGGGACCTTTGTTTGTTCCTGCATGGGCTACGCACGATGTGCTGTGTTACGGCCAAGCGACGACGATAAACAGCAGTGACGAAAGCAGCGGGTCGTGAATGATCCGCGAGTGGAAGTTACGATATTTGTAATCGACGAACAGAGTTTACGATCGAGATACTTCGAAACCGTCCGTGCTGTACCGGTCCGATGGGCTGGTGTGAAACAAAGGACGTTGGATCGTAAAAACGCACGGATGCGAATTATCGAAAGATTCGAACCGGGCCGAACGATGCGACGAGACTTAAGCGAATCCAGGCGGCCGGCACGAGTTTAGCGGAGAGACGAGAAAACACGATCGAAAGGTTGTCCCTTAAATTAATCGTCTTCAATTACCGCATATTAGGCAATTAACGGAGTGTAGACGTGACCGTCTCGAAGCCGGATCGAAGCGCACTCCTCCGGATCTAACCAGTTTCAATTCGTCTCTTGGTAAGTCGACCAACGCTCACCAATCACCGAGGCCCTTTTATTTTCCATCGCGACGACTGTCTATTTTCCTCGGGCTCGTCGTTCTCCGTCTCGCTGTGCCGACGTCAATTAATTAAGGAGAATCCGCGGTCGAGGGACGGGAGAGACGGACGGTTCGTCAGAGTGTATCGCGTCGCTGGGCCGGGTGTCAAATATCTGTGACCCTTCCCGTGGCGTCCGGACAGTGGCGACGCGCTTTTCTTTTCTCTCGCCTCGGCGAGGCTCTCGTTGCCACAGTTTGTGTCCCCCATAAATCTATCGAGGTAATCGGCAGGCCCGGGTTCGATTCCCACTCGACACCAATGGAAAAATGTTCTGCGTTTTTTTTTCCCTCGATTCCCTGGTCGTTCTGAACCCACCTTAGTGATCACCCTGGGTAGAATCCACCCGACGATCATGGGACCATATTTGAGGATCATCAGGTTCAAATTTTAGGCAAAAATATTAAAAATTCACAGAGTTATGATTTTTTTTTTGGTGAAAAAATTTAGTTTCAATTTTTTCTTATTTATGATTTTTTTAAAAATATGATGCCATTTGATTTCTCATAAAAAAATTTTTTGTACATCAACTAGATTGTTTGAAGGATGTTCTGTAATTTTTTGGGTTTTTTTCCGACCGATAGTTTGGTCGGAATAGAGTAGAATCGACCCAGTGTGACCATCGACATCTCCGAAATATGCGTGACCACAAAGGGTTAAAAACGGTAGTTTCAGGTTTTCGCAATCTTCATAAGTACAACGCAATCTTTAAAAAAAAGTCAAATTAGTACGTGGTCGTATGGTAAAAGTCGCCACTGGGACGTCCGGAGAAAGCCCCAAGCACAAAAGTACTTTTACGATACTAGTGCGATAAAACTTTTTCTGACGATTGTAACTGCAATCACACGAGTTCAAAATAAGTTTTGCGCACGAGTATCGTGCCAAATTTTACTTCACGAGGTGTGAAAATTTCGCACCGAGTGTATTAAATTACCATTATCGAGGTAACCCTCGATCGATAAATGTCGCACGATCTTGTATCATCCGATTTCGTTGCTATCGACGAGCTTTGTTGAAATTCTCCGTTACACTCGTTGAAATCACCTGCCACTGGGCGGACGAGTTCGACGATTGCGACTCGCAGAATGCGAAAACAGATAACCCCGATAAAAACAAATTATCGGTTAAACGTGACTCGGCCGACGGCTAATTCGTTTGAAGACGGGCAAGTAGTGTCGATCGAGAAAAAAAAAAAGTCAGACACGCATCGAATACGTGATTTTCCGGGTGATTTATCGATGGTACGGTCGCGATAGGGAATATTCTGTACGCGCACTCGCGTATGAAAAAAAAAACTGGTTAGAACCCGACTTTTCACGAACATCCCGCATCGGCCCGACACATGCCGTGGAACTCGTAGGGATCATCGGTGCGAGCCGGCGATGGCATTTCCCAGTTTACACTGCGACGCATCAATTAAAGAATCCTCGGAATCTTTATTTACGCACGCTGCGCACACGCTCGACTCTGTACATAGATCGAGCGTACTGTTCTTACCGGAAGAAGCTCTCAAAGAGTCACAAGATTATTTATGTCGAGTTTGGACTGCTTCGTATATCGCATCGACGCTCCGTCGATCGATCGCTCGCACTGAAACACCACAGAAGAGCTGCAGGCTCTTCGCGGCTGTGACACGTCAGCGAACTCTACATTTCGCGTAAGGATGTAACCCCCAAGTAGCAAAAAGACATCTGGTACGAAGAAGTGATTCGAATGGGTTACGAAAGTCCGCCCGAATGTTACCCAGCAAAAAAGCTCGCCGTAACATTTGACATGCCTAAAGCACAATAATGAAAATAAAATTTAGTAAGCGTGCGCGACATCAGCGGCCGTGCATCAGGTGTTCCTCGACGTTTCCGCTCAGTGGTTACGATCGGAATAAAAGAAATCATTATCGAGAGACGAACATAGGAAGAGAAGGAAATGCCGATAACAATCTCGTCGTAAGCCGTTCATCGGCGCGCACCGCGTGGCTGCGTCGCTTTATTCCGTTCTAAATCGAGTTTGTACATTTCATGTACGCGGACGCGTCGGCTGTCGTCACACATGTAACACATCGCTCTATTACCGCACGAGTATCACTTAATATACCCGCGATACTGATCTCTCAAGGTTAATTGACGTTCGCCCAAACGAGACGATACATAGAAGCGTGACACTTATCACACGTAGATACACGTATAGCCAAACAGCCATAAACAATGAGCGAGCAGAGCGTGTGCACAGTTTACTTCGAAAGCCGTTACAAAAAGTTTGACGAAAGTTCATCGAGTCATCCGATGAGAGAGTGATTTCACGTTCGGTGAGGTTAACGCAGGCGCCGTTGATAGCTCGTTAAAACACGAGACCGTCGGCGACGAGTCCCGAGCGGAGGGTTGATTCGTCACACGGAGATGTGCTCGTCTCGTCTGGGCGTGCGAATCGTTCGGAACGACTCTCGTTAATTGATTTACATCGAACGACTCTCGAGCAGGTCTCTTCCCGATTTCTCGGCTTGCAATCGTTGAGCGCGTCACTCTTTTTAACGGAATCGATTTTTCCGGCAATCCGCACAAACGGCGTTCGTCGTTCAGCGTTCCGCCTCCCCTCCCGGAGGGGTTAACAACTGGCTAGTTTCACGGTGCGTGCAACTCGTGCACGTACCGTCCCACGAGGTCCGCTCGCTGCCGACTCGCCTCGTCGTCGCTTTTCTGTGGAAGGGGTTCGCCTCGTATAAAGGAGCATTTGACAATTAAAACCATCAGTCTCGAAAGCGTATCCCGTTTAATCCATTCGTCGCAAACTCCAACGCAACGGTAGAGAAAAGAAACGAATCGATTCTCAACCGATTCCTATGGGAATTAAAGTATTTTAAAAATATTCTAATTTTAAAAAAAAAAAAAAAAACTAAAGCAAAAAGAAAAACAAGCAGTGGCTTTACGCGTGTACGTATGTAGAGTGGATATAACCGATAGCGTAAGGTTTATCGATGCGATTTTGAGGAAATCTAGTTCCAGTACCTGTATATATATGCGTTACGTCAGGAAAACCAGCAAAATAATACAGCTGCAGTTCCGCACGTTCCTATCGACGATATTCGAGGACTGGGTGAACGCCGCAGGGTTCTCGAGTTGTTTCGTTTTGTAAATAACTTGTACGGTGCGAAAATTCGGCGTGTCCGTGTGGAACTTACGAGCTTCAGTGAGGTAAGATACTTTTGAGCATCGCTATTATCATTGTTTCGGTAAGTTGCTATTGTTTTCGAAAGGGTCGTTGACGCTCATGCCCAGATAGAAAAACGTGCCGTCAAACGTTCCGTCGTCGTGCCGTCATTTTTCTATCTGGGTGATTTTACGCTACATTCGGTAAAATGCTTTTATTTTCTTCTGTTTTCTTTTTGTTCGTCCACGATGAGGAATGACTCGCATGTCGTTTTAAGGACGAACCGGTGTTGACTTCGCTCGCCCGGATGTTTTGACGAATCGATAAATCTCCGTTCGCCGTTACGTAAAAAGGACTCGGCAGCCGCGCTTGGAAACTGGCTATTGCGGTCTCGTTAATGTAACGACGCTTCGCTCGTCGACAATCGCGCGAATCACTCGGTTTGTTTTGCCAAAACAAACGGGAGATAACCGGTTTTTTTTTTTGCACGGTGACCAAGAAAATCTAACCTCTCAGTTTCGCGTCGAGTTAACCGTACGTCACTCGATCGTTTAACGAGTCAAGTGCGAATCCATTGCAGTGTCACGGCGAAGTGGATCGATGCAAGTATCGAATGACACGCGGAGTATCGATTTTTATGAAGATAAAGTACGCGTTCGACGTCGGTGGTTATTTCCGTAAAGCGACACGAACCGCCATGGTCGAAGACAAAAGCGCCCTCGAGCGTCTTCCATCTATCGTCGTTTCGCCTGTTGACACATATATGTATATATATATTTTTTTCTCTCAAAAGTTCGCACGTGTCAGTTCGAACCACTTGAGGCGGCTACGCGACCAAAGCCGCTTATAACCAGAAACGATTGAGGTTCATGAACGACGATGGATCCGCGCTCTCGGCACTCGCGGCTCTTTTGTCGACGCTCTGCGCATCGCCACGCGTCTTTTGTAACCCTTTGATGCCCGATGCACCATACTCGGCAACGATGCGGAAGAAGCTTTTCGAAAGTGTCTTCGTCGGTTCGGAAAAGGGTCGGGCGATTGAGGTTTCCTTTTTTGTAGCGACAAGGCTCTCAACCTTATGCATTAATCATGACCTCTTGAAACATTCAAAAACATTCTTGGCGTCCTTGAAACGTTCTCGAAGTTTGATTGAAAACTTCACGATCGTTTGAAAAGTCCTTCAATTTTATTTTGAACACTGTAAAAAATGTTATGAAATTTACAACACGTTCAATATGCAAACATACAAGCTCGGCATAAGAAATTAGAATTCATATACTGTATATACATAAAACTTTATATACATTTATGGATTTTCAAACGGACATTTTTTACAGTAAATACATACTGGACATCGCGTTAATAAATTAGCGAATGAAAAAAGTTTTCAGAAACAATGATGTTACAAGTCGATTGACATAATTGTTTTTGTTTTGTTTCTGGTTTCGCAGTCACTTAAAAAAAATACAATATGCGAGTACGACTGCTGATACTCTTCCTCGCCCTCTCGGCGTCCTCGGCCGAGCAACGGAGGGCCACGCCGGAAAGCCCCGAGGAGCAATGCCACGACCAGCATCCGGCGCTGCTGAATTATTTTTCATGGCTGGATTACACGGTCCTCGCGATAATGCTCCTCGTTTCGTGTATGATCGGCACATTCTACGGTTTTTTCGCGAAGAAGCAAGAGACCAGCGAGGACTTTCTACTCGGCGGATCGAACATGGGCACATTTCCAATGGCCATGTCCTTAGCCGCCAGTTTCGTCACTGCTATCGAACTCCTTGGAAATCCCGCGGAGATGTATGGACAGGTAAAAAAAAATATATATATATGTGCGTTCCTGTTTTCTTTGATTCATACGTTTCTGTCCCTGTCTACCTTCGAAATACGTTTCGGAGAAAAATTATGTAAGTAATACTGAAAAACGTTACTTCCGATTTCTAAATCTGATTTTTCGATTCATCTTCCGGTTGAAAAATGAGATTTTCAAACCGGAAGCGTCGTTTTCCCGTACGACTTCACGTCCGATTGAAAATCGAGATTTCAAAACCGGAAGTGACGTCATATCGGAAATACGTCACTTCCGGTTGAAAAATGAGATATTCAAACCGGAAGGGTCGTTTTTCCGTATGACTTCCCGTCCGGTTGAAAATCAAGATTTCGAAACCGGAAGCGACGTTTTGCGCACGACGTCACTTCCGGTCAAAAACTGTGATTTTCAAATTGGAAGTGATGCCACGATACTTCCGATCACACACCGTATCTATTGTGATCACATGATTTCGAGATAATAGCGTGACACTCCACCTTTTTAGGGGTTGATGTCTGTCTTCATGTCGTCTATTTTTTGTCATTTACACAGGGTACCCAATTCTGGATGACCTGCCTGGCATTTTTATTCGTTGTACCGATAACTTCCAGACTGTACTTACCGGTATACATGAAGCTACGGCTGACCTCGAGTTACGAGTACTTGAATCTACGCTTTAACACACACTGCAGATTGCTCGCGAGCGGTCTTTACATGCTGCAGATGATTTTGTACACCTCGGTGGCTGTTTACGCCCCGGCCCTAGCATTAAGCCACGGTACGTTGCTCATTCGTGATCAAGGATCTGTTTGTTTGTTTTGAAAAATCGCAACAATGTTAATAGCGTTTGTTTTTTGTTTTCAGTTACAGGCCTCAATACTTACCTGGCTGTAACTCTAGTCTACGTAGTCTGTATATTTTATGCGTCTCAGGTTTGTACAAGCCTTTTGGTTCCGCCGATATATACGAAAAAATTTCAAGTACTAGAACAAAGATTTGGTCCAAAAAACAGGTCAAGTTGTAACATTTTTTTATCGCTGGTATTAGAAGGACAAGGTCGTTTTTTCGATTCGATGAAAAAGACGACCTTAATCGTTTGTTATTAACAAACTATTGAGGGAACGATTAACAAATAAATTAACATTTTTTAAAATCATCCGGTCATTAGGTAGAAAATGTTGTAATCAAGGAACTATCAAAATTTCAACTCAATCGGACGAATAGATTTTGAGATATCCGTTGTTAATTGTTAATTGGTAATAAGTCCGTTGGTAATTAATATTTTTCTATTAAAAAGAAACTCAAACTGCATAACACCTTGTACTACAAGTGTGTAAAAATCCGACTTTGTCCTTCCAATACACGCGTTCGAAAAAATGTTGAAAGTCAACCTGTTTTTTCGACCAAAACGTTGTGCTCGTGCCTTCAGCTCTATCCCGACCTCTTAGGCGCTACCATAGAAACATGTCACTTACAAAGGGTCAATCGGTCTATCGAAATTTTAGGGTGGCATGAAAGCCGTCATAATGACAGACACTTTTCAAGCTGTCGTGCTGCTGGCGTCGCTCTTCGCGATCGTCGGTATGGGAATGAGTTGGGCCGGTGGGATCTCGCAGGTCTGGCAGGATAACCGGGAGACCGGCAGGTTCGAGTTCTTTAACATGGATCCGACACCGACCGTTCGTCACAGTTTCTGGAGCGTCGTCGTAGGCGGTACATTCTACTGGGCAACGATGTTCTGCAGCAATCAGGCTTCCGTCCAGAAGTACCTTAGCGTAGAGAGCATCGGTCAAGTCAGAACGTATGTTACTCCTGTTTTTTTTTTGCATCTATTTTATGAAGAAGGGTGAATTTGTGTCGGCGATAATGGACGATCGTTTGTATTGCTTTCAGCGCACTGTGGGTCTCTTCGGTCGGCTTGATTGTTATTTATACGGTCAATTTCCTCACCGGGATGGTGCTTTACGGCGTTTACAAACACTGCGATCCATTGCGTGCCGGATACATTTCGGGACAGGATGAATTGTTGCCCCTCTACGTAATGAATGTTATGGGCGAACTTAAGGGCATTCCGGGCTTCTTCGTAGCCGGTATTTTCGCTGCATCTTTGGGGTAGGTACAGCTATATCACGCACACTTTATTTTTTTTTCACACGACTCGGAGAGACCGTGTGCGGGAGAGTAGGGCACAGTATGTCACTCTTTTTTTGCTAAATAGTATTTAGTAATTTAATTTTTTATGTAATTACAATAATCACATCCGGACGTCAGCTAAAAATCACATTTCTCAACGTATTCGACCATTTCTAGTACGCTGACATTAAAATCTTGAGAAAAAAAAATTTCACGAGAACATAGCTTCCTCTATGAGGAAGAAAAATTAATAAAAATTGCCGAATTGCTGACTGTACTCCACTCGTCTTGTAAGGAACCACCCATCATAATTTTTAATATTTTTCCACGACTCGTCATCAAATTTTTATTAGGCCCAATAGAATCTTATTTGTCTTATTGCGTAACACAAAAGATGGGATAATTTGTATGCACCTCAAATCTTCAAGATATATCGCGTGTCAGACACCGTGTCCCGTGGCTCGCTGTTCCTTGCTCTCCCCTAACGGTGGGAACGATTAATCGATATTGCATTCTCCAATTCCAGAACGGTCGCGAGTGCCTTGAATTCTCTGGCCGCCATCACCTGCGAGGACATACTCCAGGGTCTCTTCAAAATTCAAGTCCCACCCAGTAAAGGAGCCGTCTACGCGAGATGGATCAGTATTTTCTTCGGGGCGCTGAGCTTCGCCCTCGTCTTCGTCGTCGAGCGTCTCGGCGGAGTTCTTCAGGTCGCTCTGTCGTTCAACGGTATGGTGGGTGGCGTGAATCTGGGGCTCTTCTCTCTCGGGATGTTCGTCCCATGGGCCAACGCCAAGGGCGCGATGTGCGGAGCAATCTCCGGCCTGGCCATCGTACTCTGGATCGGTCTCGGCGCTCAGGTGGCCCATTTCAACGGACAAATACATCTCGAGGGCAGACCGACATCCGTCGACGGATGTCCGTGCACCAACGAGACCGTGGCCGCTTTCGCGAGCACGGGGAACGAGGATTTCAATGAGGCTCCGTCCATATACAGGGTAGATACAGTATACAGAATCGGCATATGATTCTTGCATTACCATACAGAATAGCTTCTTCAGGGTGGTCCTTAAATCGAACATTTTTGAATTTTCTGGGAGTTACCCCGTATTATCGTGAGGTATAAAATAAAAATGCGATGTGCGAAGGATCTCTGAAATTATTGTAATTTTAGAGGTCGCTACTATCTATTCAAAAAATTTAGAACTTCCAGTATTTCCATACAAAATATTTTCTTGTTTTTTCGTATTTTATTTAAATTTATTAACGGTTTCCTCCTTATTTTTCCAACAGATAAGCTACCTGTGGTACAGCGTAATAGGTTGCCTGGTGACGGTGATCGTCGGTTTTCTCGTGAGTCTGTGCACAGGACTGCAGGATCCAGCGGAGCTGGACCACGATCTGTTGAGTCCGCCGATCCGGGCTCTTCTCGGCACAGCGAACAAACCCCGCAATCGGAACATTCAGGGTATCGCGAATCTCGCTCTCGAGCTCGAGGACGAGAAAATCACGAGTGAAACGAACAATAAGAGTCCCAAGTAGTTCGATTTGCGAGATAGCGATTAAATTGGAATCCAATAATACGCCTTGGGTACGAGACAACTAGTACAATATCGATTATTATAAATAATCGTTGATGATCCGGGCTTGCCCAATCGTCGACGAGACTGTACATTTCATTATTTGTTTTTAACGATCGGTCTCCCCTTCTTTTAGACAAATGTATGATTCGTTCGCGTATCGATGTTTCATTTTTTTATTTAAATTTCAAACTACTTTGTACGAGACTGCGCGTAAATAACCGGTACAAACGGACCACAGGAGCGCCGTGTGTACTTACTGTTAACAATAACTCTTCGTACTTCATATACCTGTATCCTATAATGTTACTGTTACTATTAAAATTATCGTTAATAACTGTGCAGTCGATTAACTGCAAAGAGCACGGAATGGTGCGTGTTGTAAATTTGTGAATTTTATAGCCAGTCCGTAAGCGTCGATGTAAAAATATGAGCTTCCCACTGTAACATTATCCGATTTTCGTTTCGATTACGACGATAAATATAGAAAGGATAATTAATAAAATATATACGCTTAAGATAACAGATTTTTATAAATAACAGAGAGCGTTCGCGTTGACTGCGCGGGTCGTCGAGCAAGTGCAAGAGAGAGGGCGATCGCGCGTCGAGGTGAAAGTGGATCAATACGAAGGCGCAACGCCGAGAGTTTTAGTCGGTGCGCTGCGGCGGGAATGGAACCGTCGGCATCCCGAGGAGTGCCTCCTCGGTAAAAAAAAAATTGTGTAACAATCAGTCGGCAGCGTCGCCGCGACGCCGGATGTTGTTATGTCGTTTCCGACAACCGTGAATTTCGCGACGATTATTTACGACGATCTCGCGGGGACCGAATGGGTGGCGACATTGCGGCGTTGAAAGTCGTCGGCCCACGACGGTGAACGAGTCTCCGGCTCTGTAACGAACCGTCCGAACTAGAAAGTCGCCAGGGCTGGTGAGAGGCCGCGCCGGTGTTTTGGTAATTCGACGGCCGAAGCGAGGCTCTCGACTCCGCGATAGAAACGGCCGTTCGCGCGTTGTTTATTTTAATAGTAGAGATCGAAACGCGACGATGAGGAGAATGACCTGCAAGTTGGACCCGACCTTTCTGCGTTTCGCACGATGGACGATACTCGTGCCGCTGTTCATCTACATTTCCCTGCTGTTCGTGAAGTACAACAAAAACGTGCAGCTCAAGAGTCCAGTGGTAACTAACGAGTTGGACTCTGACTCGGGAATCCAGGCGCTGTTCGCCGAGCTCGAGACCGCCACGGAAACTAGAAAAAAGTTGTCCGAGATCGATCCGGCGAAACCGAAGATTATCGGAGGTATTCCCGACAGCAGGGACGGCGGAACGATTTGGGAGGTCGAGCAAATCGAGAATCAGGACGATTCTCTGCTTACCGACGTTTTTCGTCGGGCCGATACCGACGAGAACAACGAGTTGGACATTCAGGAACTGGCCAGATGGATACACGCCAAGATAACCGAACACATAGAGCGGGCCATGCAGCAAAACATCGGACTCTTCACCGCTATCGACAACAATCCCCGAAACGGTTGATAAACGACATTGTACCATAATTATTGTTACCTTGATGTTCATCAGGACACTGCATGGGATTGTAACTGTGACTAATCAACTTATTTTATTTCACTCGGTGGGAAAATGGCGGTTTTTTCGAAAGAAAGAAAACTCTCATTTTCACACCTTGCGAAATAAAATTTTTATCGCATACTCGTTAGAAAAACGTTTTTCGCCCACGTGGAGTAATGTACTAATTTTGTAACACGTGCACGAAAAGTCCCGCTTTCCGTGCCTGTGAAGTGTGGCGAAAGTGGCGCTTTCTAGCAGATGATGCCCGAAAAATGCTGTAGATACTAATTTTACACGATAGTTTGGTTTCCGCGCACTTTTTTCACACTCTAGCTACTTTTGCGCACACTTTTTCAACACTCTAGTTACTTTTCGCGCACACTCATCTGGCATTGTAGCTATCAGGGGGCGATGCCGGTGAACAACGATAAGCACTATAATGACAATCATTGTTATTGTAACTTGTGTTATGATAAAAAAAAATAAAAATCAAATCTCGACGAGTTTTATGAAGACATTTTTATTTCGCAGGTGAGATATCTTGGGAGGAGTATCACGGACATTTCCTCAGGTCGCACGGCCTCTCGGAGAGTTACATCGGATCCCACAAGAAGAAGCATGCCGAGCTATCGAGGTCTATGAAGGAGAGCATTCAGAGAGACCGGGCGAGATGGGCAGAGGCCGCGAGAACGGATCCGGACAGACTCGCGCTTGACGAATTCCTCGCGTTCACGCATCCCGAGAGCAGCCACAGAGCGTTGCTGCAAATGGTCGAGGATCTGTTCGACAAATTCGGTAACGTCGTTGTTTCAACGTCGATTCGGTGTAGCCGAGATATTCGTAAAAAAAAAAAAAAAAAAGAAAAGGAAGGCTTCGTACATTTAAAAATCGTTTATTGTCGACAAAATTGTACAGTTTTCTTCTCGATCGAGTCGGTATTTTTCTTTATTAAAAAAAAAAAAATGGTGTACCTTGGCGAACAAGAAATATTCGTTAAATCTACAGATCATTTTTTCTTTTTACCGTTTATTCGGCGCTTTTGTGGTTAACACACACAGTTTGTTCGTAGATCGCGACGGTGACGAGCAACTTACGGAGGATGAATTTTCCGATCTTCCGGCCGACGGAGTCGGCCTCGAGCTTCGGGAAGATCAGACGAAGCCGGTTGGGGGGAGCGACGATCGCAGAAAGGAATTTAGATTTCTGATTGACAAGAATAAAAATGGCAAAGCCGATCGCTCCGAGCTCCTGGTGAGTATGATTATGTCGTACGAAGATAGTCGATTTAATCCTCGGTGTGCATTTTGTCCCAACGTTATACCGTGTTTTTTTTCGCCTTACGTCATCTTTAAGCATGTTTCTGGGTGGGTAGAAAAGTTTTTTTTTAGAAATCTTACTCGACGAGCTTAAGATTTCGTCAAATTGACCCCGTGGGCACTTTGGAATTCTTTCTAATTTCTCTGATACTTATGCGAAGTGAACACTATTCACAAGGACCACCTCAAGGATATTTGGGCCGAAGTTGCGGAAGGGAACAGGAGAGGGGCTCCGCTGAACGCGTTAGTCAGTGCGCGAGTGCGAAACGCAGACAAAGCAAGCGGCTAGACGGAGATACAGTCTTTTGTTTATTGAATTTATCTCAGAAACTAAACCGTTAATCACTTTGAAATTTGAACATAATAGTTTTTTATTCGTCAAAACCCAATAGCTTTCTACATGCATTACTAAAAATAATATGTAGCTTTTTACATGCATTACTAAAAAACTACATGGTCAAAGGATTTTAAAAAATACCAATCGATTCAGCGCGTTTTTGTCCGCAAAGTAGCAAAGTTTTATAGCGATCGAACAGTAACGCGTTTTGGCCCAAATATCCTTAACGATTCGTCACAGATGTGCACACTAAGGGTTAAAAGGGTTAAAATGAAAGAGCAATTTGAGTGACCCTCATCGATTTTTCCGTGCAGATGTACATCGACCCGAGGAACCCGAGACACGCGATACAGGAGGCGCAACACTTGATCGATCTATCGGACGCCAACAAGGACAGAAAATTGAGTCTGCAAGAAGTACTGAGCAAGACCGATTTATTTCTGGGAAGCAAGATGGTGGACACGGAGAAGAGCTTTCACGATGAGTTTCGATGAAATACAAAATAGTGACCCGTCCGACGGGATAGACGATTAGTGATTAATTTATCGAACCGACGAGCTTTGACTTGGGAATAGTTGACGCAGCTCGATCCGGAAAGCTCTTCTGATCCGTGCACAAAGAAATACTCCCCGTCCGCCCGATCTCTCGCAAGATATCTGTGATAGTATATCTTATTATTGAGTAGCACAATAATAATAATTGAATTAACAATATAGGTAACGAGCCGCCTCTTGCATTCGTCGAACGAACGTGCGCGTGAACGCGGATAACGAATTATTCCCATCCGCGCGATAATTGGAAAATCGTCGAAACATTGATTCTCGAACGAATCAACGATTCGTCGATCTACCAATTATCCGGGCACATCCGCGCGCACCCTCGTTCGACAAACTTGTACACAAACATAACAAACAAACCTCCGAGCTTTTTTTTTTCTAATATTTTTCTTTATATGGATATAATAAAATATTTCTCCGCATTCATGTATGTACATACAGGTAACGTGATTAAAACATGTGTCATTGTAAATATCTATACTCTGATACCCAAATTACGTGTATTAATTTTCACAGATATGTTTTTACAATAAAAAGAAAAGAATGAAACGATGAAAAAAAAAAAACAAAAAAAAACGAACGAATGACTATAAAGTTATAAATCACTGGCGTCTTACTTTACTATTCGCGAGCGGGCTCGCACCGATTGCACTGGCCTCTGAATTGTGCGTTCGATTTGAAAAATCCTAGGGATCTCGTCTTGATTCCGTTGAAGTAACGAAAAAAAGGCTCCACTGACGTATGCCCGATGCGCAAGACGAACCGGTCGATGCATCGTTGGCTTGTAAAATAATTGACGTAACCGCGCTGGCAGACGGCACACACGGAAATTATAGCATTGAAACACCTTACAATGCTATCTCACGAAACGCAATTCCTTTAGAAATATGAATTCAAATAATTTCATAATATCTATACAGTAAACACTCCGAGCCATGAATATGCATTTACAAAAATGTCTCGTAACAACATTTGATACAATCGATTTTGGGAGGGAGGGGGAGGACAAAAGCGTTCGTTTCGCAACCGGAAAACGCTTTTTCATAACACGACAGAGACCGCGAGGATAATTCTCGCGGCGTACTCAAAACATCTACTTTCGATGATCATTCACTGGGACGGACAATACGTTTTACAGCCTATCCGTCGTTTTCGCGTGACATCATTTTTCGAAGAAAATAAAATCAAATTTAATGAAAATAACGTGGTGAAAAAACCAACCACGAGCCCGGCTGGTCGAGTGTTCGGAGGCAGAGCTGCCGCTGCTCTGTTCGATCAGACCGGCCCGGAAAAATCAACGGTGATAAATACATTAAATTCCTGTATTTCAGTATTTTCGAGTCAGTCTTTCTGCGGCACTTGTCGTCGCGTTCCTCGTGAGTGACATTCGTCAGTCGGTGCATCGGAAACAGCTTGGACGTGTGGCTTCCCATTTGGCGCTCGTAACACGCCAGTAACCACCGTGGTCAGACAGTTGTTCTATGGATAGACAGAAAAAAAAGAACGAAAAACAAAAACAGCTTGTACTATTTCTGGGAAGCGTACGCGTAACGAGTTTTAACGATAAAATATGAGCATGAGGAACGAGCGATATGCGATCTGCACAGGCGCGCTTCGGACATCCGATTTGTCAGCTATTTTTAATTATATAATCTTTGCTTCCAATTATATACCTGCAAAAACTGTAATTAATTATCATTATTATTGTTTAAGCTACCAAATCTTTCCGAGGAAATGGACATTCCTAGCGTCCATCCAACTGATAAAAAATGTTAAATTCTTACAAGAGAAAAAAAAATCTTAATTACAGTTTTCGTTACAGACTGAGTCTTTTGTTTGATTACGAGTTGAGACCCCTCGTCCGAGTGCCTTTAGTCACAAAATTCGATTCGTTTAAGGATATGTCTCTGAATGCTCGATGAAAGCAGTAGGAGGGACGAATGTTTAATGTGAGATAATGATTTGGGTGGATCGAGCCTGGCGTTCCGCGAAGCGTTTGACGATGCAAGTCGCAACACGGTCAAAATCGGTGTTAATCTGCAGTCGGGCTGGGTGACGGATGGGTCATGTGACGTGCGGGCGGTTTAATCAATCATCTCGGAAGTACGTGCGGGTTCGTGCCTCGGCGTCAGGTATAACTACGTACGGCATTCGGTGAGGATCTTCGACGGGGATTGATCTAAATGCAGCATCGACTACATCGTTGCACGAGAGTTGGTGTCCGCGCGAATCGTATCCTCGGACTTTACTCACTCGGCAGGTTGATCCGGTGTAGGCGGGCTTCGGACCGGGCAACAAAAGCCGATCCATCGGTTAGCTCCCAGTTCACCTTCCTCAATTTCTATCACTGTTTACCGACCGAGCAGCATTTCACGTCCGTCCGCATATGCATCAACGAAATTCATAATAATTAGAACAAGAAAATAAGGAATAAAGATAAAAAGCAATTTTACGAGATCGGAATACGCGAGGAAGCACTTGAATTAAACGAATACGTGTTTCAACCACTCGCAGCTTTCGGCTAGTTGTGTTTGTTAATTATCTTACCCGACGTTATTCGACCCTGCTGACAACTGCTGAAGATCGACTGCCTCCTCATCTGAAGATCCGTGCCTCTCCGAGACAGGTAGACCGATATAGTTTTAGCCAGTACGATTCTGACCTGTTGAAGGGTATCCGAATTACATGTAAAAACAGTTGAATCGCGTAGCGTTAGCGGCAAATTACGCGGATTACCGCGTGCGATGCAGATTCACGATAGTGTTAATTTTTACTTTACTTTCTGTTCGAGAGTCATTCACACAAGTGCCCTTTTCATACCTAATTATGAGACGATTTATTGAGTTAGTTTCGAATAACAGATGCATTTTGGTTCGCGTTGATTCATCGAGTGCGAGGACGTTATTTCTGTGATTCGATGACACTCTGGAGTTCAATCGATAGTACGATGGAAATTTGATTAACCAACAATTAATGAAATCGAGGTAGAGGGCGTCCGAGTGAATGGTGTCTCGTGTCCCTAGCAGCTTCAGCAACCGTTTATTACGTTTGTTACCAAAAATTACGTTAATTTCAGATCAATTTTTATACCGTTAGAATAACGGCACAAATGCGTATGCGAGAGCTTACGTTGACTGTGCTTGCGAACGGTCCGTTTTGTTTGTTTGAGTATCCGAAAAAATAACCGCGGCAATGACCGCACATGCCGAGATGTTGAAATACGGTTTTTTTTCCGGTTGCTTTTACGGAGTTGCTTACTCACCTCGCCGTTGAGGAAACAGTAGAGGGTGGCGATGAACAGTCCTTGAAACGAGGTGAGGAAGTGGGTCGTGTAGGACCAAAGGGCAAACCACACGGTCTTCTCCAATGGGGCACCGCCCATCGAGATGATATTCGTAATTCCCAACAGCGGCAGCAACACCACCGCGGCTCTTACGGCTTTTCTGTGACGAATTGATAATACATATTTTCTTTGCGATACCGATCGCGTTAAATCGACGAATTTACTCACCGGACTTGCTCGATTTCACTAGAGTGACTCTGTCTCAGCTTCATCACCAATACCCGGACTATGTTCATCAGGAACAGGAAATTGAGCTACTCGGAAATCCATTCGATTCCATATAGCAGACACGACAACAAATTTTACCGTTGTTACTTTGTATGACACAATGTGGATTAAAAGTATGGAATGAAAATTTGTTACCAAAATGACGGCCAGCCGCGGTCCTTCGAGGATCCAAAAGTATAACGTTAAGTTGTAGCCCCACCAACATCTGTAATGAATTAATTTTGGTGCATCGTGTTTTATTATTAACGAAGTATCGATCATGAAAGAAACGTTGCAGCGGTTGTATTTATTATATTGTAACGAGTATCGTATGACGGATAAGTTGCACGAATTATTGATCGGTGAACGGTCATGACGAGCCGCTCGATCCGACGTTTCAATGAAATCGCTCGCCGGCCCGATGAGATTGGACCGACGAACGAACGATCGAATTCACAGCGTTCGCGGATTTCATCGACTGTCTTTTTAGGGACTTTAACACGACCGGACGTATTGACGGTTGCGTAACGATTACGATTTCTCTATTCGTGCTAGTGAATGTTCCTCTCGTTCTTTTTACAATGAGTGTCCCTTTTTGATTTCGCTCGGTCGTTACAATATACGTAACACGGTACAATCTCGATTATCCGGACAACGGACTGCCCACGAATAACTGAGGCTGGGCACGACTAATCCACCGACCGGTTAAACCGCCCTCCGGACAATCGAGGTTTTACTGCAACTGATGAAAATCGTCGACACACAATATGTATATATTGTTACCGTTGTATTCGAAGAAGCGCTTACTTTGATGGATGATAGTAGTGAGCCGTAACGATGGCCCAGGCCAAAGTCATGAGAGCGGGAAATCCCCAACCAACCAATCGATACATACGGTAGTACGAGGTCTCTTGAAAAATTGTTACTGCATCGTTGTCAGACCAGCGAAAGTGGCGAGGCGAAACAAATTAATTGGTTTATGTTTATCTCACGAATATTCGTTCTACGGATGTTTTTAAATATTATAATCGTAGGATTATATCGTACTGTATGTAAAATTGCATACACATAGATAGGCAGAAAAAAGACATCTGGTATTAAAAAGTGACCTAAATGGGTTACATCCCGCATAGCACGGAAATATTTGTGAAATATTTCAAAAGTAATTTTTTAAAATATTGAACCTGTTTGAACATTTCTGAAATCTTTTTTTGTCCGCTTACGAATGTCCGCTTACATTGAAATGTTTCAGAAATATTTCGCAAAAGTGTTATTGAAACATGGCGCTAAAAAGTTTTTAGAACATTTTGCAAATATTTTTAAATGTTTTTTAACGTCGTCTGTCCTTTAACCTTGGAAAACTTCGTTGTATAGTCTTATTTATTTAACGTGTAGTTGCATGGGGATCGCTCGGGTCCATCAAATCAGAGTTGGATAAAGGTTAAAAGTTTGCAGAAAGTGATCAGTTTTATTCCAGTATACCTGGAGTCTCGTCGTGATCGTGCAACCCGCAGATGTATGTCTAGACAACCCGTGCACGACTACGACTACGATGCATCTCCGAATCCGGGGTTGCACCAGTTCCTCTAGGTTGCTACCCTATATATAAGCGTCCAAAAGTTAACTTTTTCGATGGGTGGTAACTTTCGGATACCGTCTAGATGGACATATGGGACCCATTGAGATCACTTTTTTATAAGTTATTTTTTTGCGCTACCTGGTGAGATGGCATTTATTTTACAATAAAACCTGAGGTTCTCTGGACACATTAACCAACCAACAACAACCGTAATCTCTTGATACAAAAGCATTTGAGCAAAACACAAAAAAAATAAAAAAATAAACGCATACTAATAGTTAAAAATAAACGCATACTAATAATTAAAAATAAACCGCAAATAAGCCGAATGAATAGTAAAACTCACCGGTTACCATGTTGTGAAGGAAGAAGCCCTCGATGAACATCCACATAAACATGGCCGTCCTCGCGTACTCGAGAAGAACGTAACTCGCTTCGCAGAGAATCGGCTGCAAAAATTATGAAACTCGTTAAGGCACGTTTACAGACGTTATCTTTCGCAGTAAGAATTGGTGTACCAACTCACGGTATTCTTGATACCGTGATGCAAGCCGTACGAGCCAGATTTCAGCAGTGCTTGGTCTATGTACAGAGTAAGCCTTATCACAACCTGTATGACCATGGCGACGAAGAGATTCTTGTGAATCCGAGTCCTCGTGTTTCTCAGTGACCTGAAAATATTCAAGGGTGTTGGTCAATGATTCTTTACAGGTGACGGCATGAAATCGACGCGTAATTTATCGGTAACATCGGAAAAAAAAAACTGCCAACAATGCAGTAGCCACCCGTGCCTACATCGTTGCGGGACCAGTTTATCGCGTTTGACCCTGGGAAGTCGCTCGATCGAAATAATTGCATCGCTACCACCATTCTCAAAGTGGCAATGTGGCGCAACGAATGGCTCGAGGCTCTTCGAGAACGCTTCCCGAAATTGTCCAAAGGGAGGAAGAATCCCCCGCGTCCCCGACCTTGGCAAGGCCAACTCGAAATTGCCCGGGGTACAACCCGTTGTCGAAATTCATCCAAAGTCGCCCTCTCGCAGGATACGAAAAGGTGACCCGCGAATGCGAACGACAAAGTTTCGTAGCACCATCGTCGTAACATTACCGCAGAGAGAATCGGCGAAACTTGCGCTCTGTAGAAAACATCTTTACGGAAATTACCACAAAAGTGGAGGAAGATTTTTTTTTTTTGCGTATCCGGTGTATAGAATTAAAAAGAATTTACGAATGAGGTACCAACTAAATAGCTTGGATAATCCGAAAAAAAAAATTTTTCAGTGCGTCAGTGGGCGACGGCGAAAGTCGCATGCTCGAGGACCAAACCGAATAGGCATAACCGGATAAGCTGGATTTCCCACTACCTGTTTTTTTGAACCTACGCACTCTCCCTTCCTGGAAAAAACTTGGACCAGGGACGATTTGATGAGCAAAAAAATGGGAAAGGTCTTCCCGGCTTGCAGGTAGACGGACTCCCAGAAAATGCCGATCCAACTTACCCGTTCGGGCTTTTTATTCGACTTATTCGGTCGGTTAAACTTATCTGGATGCAACTTAGGCGATTGTCTACTGTACTCTCACCTGTATTGGCAGAATATCGCCAACGATATGACGAGCGCAGCCAGCGAAATGCTCAATCCAACGAACTCGAGCGTTCGGGTCTTCGCAGCGATTTCGAGCTTCACCTAAAATTTCAACGTACATCAATTGGATTTATTGATTTATTTATTTATTCGTGTATTTACGGGTATAACGGATTTACAGGACGATGTTGATAGGGGAGAGCGGGGCAAAACGGGACGGACAATCGGGATGCGTCAATGGGGCAAAATGAGACCTGAAAAAATTATTGAAAAATTGAATTTTTAAAAACGCAATTATCTCACTGATCCATTTTTTCCCGCTCTCCCCTGTATCGGCCAAACAAACAATTGACAGTAGGAAGAGATCGCGTTACAAGGCAGTTCGCACTTCTACACAAAATTTCAACATATATCTAAAGAAAAAGATAACACATTAGAACAAGACTATAAAATAAATCTTACTATAAATGAATTATCTTCGATGCGAAAAGTCTCCTGCAGTTTCAGTTTGAGAAATAATGTTATGTTGACACAGGTTCATTGCACTACATTTAAAAGCGATCGCTTGTGCCGCTAATTCTTCAAGGAGTGTTTTTTTTTCGGTATTTATTATTGAAACAATTCACACGGAAACTCTGAAGACACGGCAGGCTCTTTCCGGTCTGGTTGGCATGTTTTTATCGTATCGCATGAATTCCTAACGCCGAAGCGTTAAATTCACAGTTACCCTTACCTCCGCCTCGTCCTCGTTTCCGGTGTAGAGTTTCCGAAAGAGCAAAAGCATTTCCGGCGTGAAGCACGGCGTGTAGTTCGTCCATCCGTTCGGAGAGTCTCTGTCGCCGACTGTACCACCACGTCCCTCCCATCTTCCATCGTCGCTGCAACGTCTCTCTGCAAATTCTGTCGACAGAAAAAAAAAAAAAAAAAAGAAACAAATTTCCAACGTATCCCTAGCGGATTCGGTCACCGTAAATCCCACCGTGAATCGACCGTGAAAACCACCAGTGAGATTCTGCCGCGAAACCCACCGTCGATTTTCGTGGAGCCACCTCGAAACCCACCGCGGTATGGCTCGTTAATGACAGTCGTCGTTAACCCACTGTCAATCGTGAGCCATAGGGGAGACCGGGGCAAAATGGTACAGCGGGGCAAAACGGGACAGTGAGGGCAAAACTCAGTTTTCCAATAATTTTTGGATGTCCCATTTTGTCCCAGGGACATATCCGGATTTTCCAACCCGTTTTGCCCCACGCACCACCATTGCCACCATCCAAAAGTTATTGGAAAATTGCGTTTTGTCTCGTTATCCCGTTTTACCCCGCTGTGCCATTTTACCCCTTTTTTTTTAACCCTTTTGACCCTCACCGCTCGCAGCACTTCTGGTATTGCATAGTTATCATACAGTACCGCAACAAGAATTCATCGCGAAACTCTGCACGAATTATTATAAAGTATAGCAATTTTATCTCGCCGTTTCAACGCATGATACATGTGTATCTGTTTCCGATAGAACGTGGTGAGTGTATCCTGTTCTCCTAGCAAAACTGGGGTGTTCGTCGATTGCGTACCTGAGAATTTATCGAAAATTGTTTTGCAGTAGTCTGCCGTGGACGCTGAAAGGGAAATGTTGTAGGGAGGGGCAAAATGGACCGGCATTCTCAATACGAGACGGTGCTTGTTTTTCGTTTGAGTTCTTCGAAAAAATTTCTAAAATTGATCCCTTTGACATTGTTCCCAGTACATCTGGTATTGCACAGTCACTATACAGTACTGCAATAAGAATCCCCTGCGCGAATTATGATGAAAGGCAGCAATTTTTCTCCGCATTTCAACAGACGAAAAATGTGTGCTGTTACCGACGGAACTCAGCCTCCTGTTCTCCTAGCAAAACTGGGGTGTTCGTCGATCGCGTACCTGAGAATTTATCGAAAATTGTTTTGCAGTAGTCTGCCGTCGACGCTAAAAGGGAAATGGGGCAGGGAGGGGCAAAATGGACCGGCATTCTCAATACGAGACGGTGCTTGTTTTTCGTTTGCGTTCTTCGAAAAAATTTCTAAAATTGATCCCTTTGACATTGTTCCCAGTACATCTGGTATTGCACAGTCACTACACAGTACTGCAATAACAATCCCCTGCGCGAATTATGATGAAAGGCAGCAATTTTTCTCCGCATTTCAACAGACGAAAAATGTGTGCTGTTACCGACGGAACTCAGCCTCCTGTTTTCCTAGCAAAACTGGGGTGTTCGTCGATTGCGTACCTGAGCATTTATCGAAAATTGTTTTGCAGTAGTCTGCCGTGGACGCTGAAAGGGAAATGTTGTAGGGAGGGGCAAAATGGACCGGCATTCTCAATACGAGACGGTGCTTGTTTTTCGTTTGAGTTCTTCGAAAAAATTTCTAAAATTGATCCCTTTGACATTGTTCCCAGTGCATCTGGTATTGCACAGTCACTATACAGTACTGCAATAAGAATCCCCTGCGCGAATTATGATGAAAGGCAGCAATTTTTCTCCGCATTTCAACAGACGAAAAATGTGTGCTGTTACCGACGGAACGCGGCGAGGGTATCCTCCTGTTCTCCGAGCAAAGCCGGGGCGATCGACGATTGCATACCTAATGAAAAGTGAACGAGTGGAGGAGGAGGCGGCCCATCGGAACTCAAGGTCTCTCGCCTCAACGACCCTTAAACGTGGCAATAGAGAGGAGAGAAACGGGCGGCAGAAAGGAATAAATGTGAGAGGGGGCTATGGAGACTTTCCGGGTCAGCGGCGACGAGGAATTTCTTGCATTTCAACCGGGCGTACAGCATTCATATTTGTCGATGGTTGCTTCCGGTTGTGCCTTTGCCGCTTCTCCGATCCAGTTCGCCGGCCGTGCACTATCGAACAATCGCAGCGGTCCAAGTGGGTCGAGTAGGTGGCCGTTGGTACCGCTCTTCATGCCGCCTGCCACACCGTACTCCATCGGCGCGAACGGGCATAGATATGGCAACGGGAAGGGATCCCTGGCGGATCCTGCGACCAACAAAACCGCCGGGAAAACGACCGGTCGTTTTCGGACGAAAATACGGTCCGGTAAAACGACTGCTAAAACGACTTCATTCGCGTCGAAGAGCTTTCAGTCGGGTCGTTTTACATCTCAAGACTGGATGAACGACCGCGGAAACGACCGTTCGAAAGACCTTTCAGTCCGGTTGTCGTTATGCGGTCGTTTATTCGGTTGAAATTAAAAAACGACCGGACCGAAAGGTGTTCTGAACAGTCGTTTTCACGGTAGTTCATTCGTTCATTAATTGTAAAACCACCTGACCGAAAGTCCTTCCTGAAATCTGCTCGAATGCGGCTGGTACGGACACTGATAAAGTTGACCGGTCGTTTACTCGGTCGCTTTGAAGGTAGTTCGGTGGTGGTTTTTCAAGTCGCAGAACTTGCCAGGGATGTTGTTGCGGACGGCGGGCGGTCCGGATGAATTCGCGGGACAAAACCGCACATCATCCGCACACGGTGACTAATGCAATGGGCACGTTCAAAATATCCGCAACGACTGTCTCGAAGACTACCTGACTATATTTTTGGTTAATTTTTAATTTGTAGGAAAGACGGGGCAAAATAGACCACCAAAAAAATTAGCTATCCGGTATTTCCGCGTCGAGACAAATGAATCAAAAATGGAATCGAACGTGTCTCTGGAAAAAAAAACGTGGCACGGGGCAAAGCGAACCACAAAAAACTGGCCCGTTTTGGCACACCTTTTCTTATATGGATTATGGAATGTATGAATGTTATTCAGTGGTGGCGTTACCGTTTGCACAGAGAGCCGTACGAAAGTACCGCTTCAACCTTGAATGATGCATGAAAGAGCTCTTATCCACAGTTACGAGATTGAAATCGCTTCAGTGTGAATAACGATTTTCTTATTTATCATTTAAAAAAAAAAATTGCAATCTGGCATTTCCGCGTCGAGACAAGTGAGGCAACGCGGAATCGAACGTATCTCTGAAGAACAAAAACATAGGAACGGGGCGAAACGAACTATACAAAAAAACTGTTCCGTTTTGCTCCACCTTTTCTCATATGAATTATGGAAAGTATGAATATCCTTCAGCGGCATTCCGGCGGCTTTGCCGTTCATACAGAGAGTTATACGAAACTACCACTTTAATGTTGAAAGATGTATGGAGGGTAAAATCTCTACCTACTATTACGAGATTGAAATCGCATCATTTTGAATAATGACTTTCGTTTATGCTCCGATCAGTGCACCGGTCTACATACATTCGCGTGGATCTGAATTTAATACGGCTGTTCCGCGTGTGCTGCCGGAAGATCCGACGGAAGCTCCGATTTTTGGCCCGAGCCACGACGAGTCAGGGATTTCATTAAAGGAGAACTATCCGTGCAAACAACGCAAACCTTACCCTTAACGGGTAACCTCGAAGACAGGATATTAAATTCTGCGTAGATACTTTTTAAGGAAAGATAAACATTTCGTCTCAAATGGCGAATATGGTTGTTCGTTTTGCTCAGGTGTTCCATATTGGTGCCCGTCTGGCAGATCACGCACGAAAGCTTTCCGGTAAACTCCATTGATGAGCTATTAACAGCATGGGTGATAGCTTCGGATGCAGGAGAACCCAATCTGGGTCACGGCCAATTACGACCGTAAGTCCTAATTGGCAGTCTCATCGTTCAAACGCGTTACTGAATTAATCTTGCAAGTCGCTCTCTATTCTGTTCTTTTCTCTTGTTTCCAACGTAATGTGTACAGTATATTCAAGTGATTCTCACCGAGTTCTAAACGTCTATAAATCTTAATCAGAGCTGCATGCCAGTTCGTCGAGCACTGGAAGCACGATTTTAAGTACCGAGTATTGGAAGTACTGAGCGATCAAAACTACTCATGTACTGGATACACTGAGCGATTGGTTGGAAGTGGTCAGCGATGAGTTGTGCTCGAGTACTGAAAGTACTGGCTATTGCATACAACAAATATTTGAGTCTCGAAGTTGTGAGTACCGGGTAGGAGTTTTGTACCGTAGTGCTGGATACTGGATCGTAATCACAATCACATCAAGTACTTCGGTACATCAACTCCTTCGCTGTCGGAACCCCCTACAGCCCTGACGGAACTGAGGTCACCTGCCAGAGAGACAGAGTTGAACATTTTTTAATCAATTTTTTTTCCGAAGCGATTTTATAAAATGACAAACCTTTCGGGGAAAAATTGATTCAAAATATTTCGTGGTTGGTGGATCTTTAGCCGCACCTTGAAGTCATCCAAACATGAAGGCTTGACGCTTTTCGAGAAACAATGCAGCAGCGTATTCAACGCTGCTGGGATTTGGTGGGGATTTCGTGGGATTTTTAATATTCGTGCAATACGGCGGGTGATAGTGATAGGTCAGTTTTATATCGTCGAGAACGACCTGAGAACGAACCACCGTACAGCCGTTAAAGTAGAATTCCCGGTATTCTTCAATTAAACCGCATTAAATGGCGAGTCTTAATTATTTACCGTTACAAATGCAAAAGGTATCCCAGACGGTTCAGCGCTAATTGGAATCCAGAGACCTTTGTCATTTTTTTTATAATCTCTTATCTCCTTTATCCCAGTGGGTGTGTCTTTGATGTTAAATAGTGTTTCTTTTTCTTGCCGGTCGTCTCTCACACAACTCGGTGGTGCGCGGTGCCTTTGAAAAATAAAGTCATGTTTTTTCGGTAGAATCTCCTTAGGTCAGACGCGACGGGAAAATTTAACTAATGACATCGGTACTCCGATGTGACGTAGCTGTTACGGATCTCTACGTATTCGGTCCCACTTTGATCTCATTTCGCGGTGTGGGAGAAACACCCAAGCGGTTAACGCAAAAATTTGCAGCTGCTTCAATTCGTATCAAACGTACTTTATTTTTGATACGAAACTGTTCATTTATTTTTTTTATTTCCGTTTACACTGCCTCTTGAGGGGACTGTTGTTCTACAACCTATCTATTATTATTATTATGAATAAAAAAAATTATATTATATGAACAAAAAGTTAAGTTGCCGGGGGATTTGTTGAACAATTTTTCTTCTTCATTCATTTGTTAATTTGGATGATTAACATTTTGGAATAATTAATATGCAATCTTTTCAGCATCTTCCATATGCTTGATTTTTTTTCACATTTTTATCCCATTGAGAAGTGTTCGCAGTTCCCTCTCTCAATGCTCTCTGAACTCACGCGGGCCCAGGCTGTCCGCTAGTGCTGCCTTAAATTGTTATTTACTACATGGTAAGCTTTAATCGTGGAACTGGGGTTTCGCGAATTTGTGAATCGAAGCGTGACGCTGCGTATGTAAAATGCACCTATTCCGGAGCGATCGGTCATTCGTGGCACAGGATCGGGAGCAAATCGATAATGGATGAAGGAAGCGATCGTTTCCTCGTCGGGATGGAACGCTCATATTTCCGATGTGCATGCACCTCCGGCGAACGGAGCGCCGGGGATGTGCATTTTTTTGGATCATTGCCCGAGACCTTAAAGTTGCTTTTTTGCGAGCGTACGTTTGCAGGTAACGTCGAAAAAACTTTTTCGCGGTCGGCCACGAGACTGAGTTTTTTTTTCCCATTTAAGGACCAACTTGTCCCTCGATCAAGGTAGAAACGAGATTCGTTGGAGAGCGGCCAGCAAAAAAATGCTCCCGCATCAGGCAGTGTTACGAATTTGTAACAAAGAACGGGGTCACCTTGCGGTTGAAAACAATGTACGAATATATTTTTGGCTAAATCGAAAAACAGTTGCTGGTGGCTCTGACGCTGCCAAAGGGCCAGAGAGTACGCCCGATTGAATGAGATTCCTTCCTCGAGTCGTCCACGACTCCGCACGGGTGACTTGTGCAAATACTATCTTGACTATCTTGCACGGAGTCGAAATGAAACGTCGGAAGTGAAGGAGTCGTCGGCGCAAAAACACGATAATGGATATCGATGGAATCCCAGAATTCGTTCGCGCCGAGGAAAAACTTAGAAATGCTTGCATTGTGCAAATAAAATTGACTCCGCCGAAGTGATGAGATGAACTCTGCAGAATGCGAAGGAAATAATGCTTGAAACCAAGCACGAAGCTTGATCGAGAAACTGACGTCGATTGTCGCGAGAATAAATATACTTGAAACGAAAATGGTGCCCGTAGAGCGGGGCAAAACGGACCCGCGTCTCCCACTTGCCGATGACCTTTTTCATGTCCCGCGGACTATCGTCCACGTCAACGGTTCGAGGCAACAGTTGCCTCGAACATTTCGCTCGACTGGATCATCGTTTTATCTCCGTGCGGTTGAAACCGGAGAGAAAAAAAATCCTTGAAGCAAGCGCGTGTGCGCTCTGTCGAAGAACAAATACGATCGAGACAAATAAAAAATGCCGAAAATTTTATGGTTGATTCAAGCATTCCCGTGTCGACCTGCGACTGCGTGGGCGTCAACAACGGGGCTAGTGTGCATTACGCGATTTTGATGTTGTGACGGTATAGTACCAGACGAGCGGGGCAAAACGGCCCAGTGTCGTCAACTCGCCGATGAGACCTTTTTTCACGTTCCATGGACACATTTTTTCCGATTTTTTCTTCACTACCGTATCGGTACCTGCGACCGCCGTTTCGACGGTCGTTCGACCGCAAATTCACTGGTCCGATTGTGCCTAAAATCAACCACAAAATGATTGCACGACCGACTGATTGTAGCGCCGTCGCCTCGAAACAAACTGCTGATCAAATCGTATTTGTGGCAATGAGGTCGTTACTCGACTGTTCCGACCGCAGAACGCCTGCAGATTCGATTTGCCGAGGATCTTGCAGTAGTACGGCTCGAGGCGGTCGCGCTGCATTCGTTCGAATTCGCCATCGTTTCGATCGAAGAATAAAAATGCTCGAAACAAGAACAATGCCAAAAAATGTTATTCGTCCAAGCATTCCCGTATCGAGCAGCGAATTCGCGGACGTCAACAACGAAGATGGTAAGCGACACGCGAACCTGATATCGTGACGGCGCCAAATGTAAATGAGAAGAGAGAATGGAAATTCGTCTGTTTGCGGAGTAAACATTCCCGACCGGAACGCACGGCCGCACAATTATCAGGAATTCTGTATTCATGCCAAAAACGGATTTCCCGTCTCGTCGGTATCCTCGATATAAAAAACTTATGAACAAGAGCCGCGAGCGATAAAGAGTTTAACACCGGTGTATAATATGCGTAGTGTTTAACACATATGAGCCCGCTATTAATCTCGCAGCAGTTGATTAAACAACGAATAATAAACGAAATTTGAAATAGTCAGACGCGGCCTAACGCGATCCGCTGTTTCCATCAGGCCGCGATTGATGGTATTTTTTTAAACTTTTTGTGATGGATACTTTTTGTGACGGAGCGTTGTATCGATCGCAAAAAGTACAGCATTTAAACCGGAGTGCAACGGCTCCTCCTCATTTGTACACTTTACCCTCTAAAAGTTTTATAACGTACGTGTCAAATTATTATTATTATTATTATTATTATTATTATTATTATTATTGTTATTATTATTATTATTATTATTGTTATTATTATTCGTACTCTTCTTCTTCTCCTTCTTGGGTATCGCCATCTATTGATATTTATAGAGCATGACATGTCACATTGCAGATTCTACTCACTCGTGGTATCGACTCCGCTCTCCAGAGGACATCTCTGCCTGGCCGTTGTCGAGGCTCTCACCGGCGGCCAGCACAGTATCGAGTCCCATGCCCAACTGCACCAGATCTCTGCACAATTCAATCGTGTCGTAACGGGTAATCATATCGAAACTATTCAGACTGGAGTATACACTACGCTAGTTAAGAGCCAAATTGCCCAAAAAACATATATCGAACGTGAATAAAATACAGGCGTAATAAAGTTATATTTACAAAAATTGGTCTCACCTTGGTCAGGTACGGTGAACTGTTGATAACGGATATTGCAGAGCATCTGAGAATTGTTGGCGCCCCCGCCGTTACTGCCACTCGCGAGATCAACCATTTTTTACCGGTGTCGTCTGGTACGTAGTCGTCGGCTCGCCGAATTCGTTGTCTCTTTCTCCTCGGCATATCACCTCGTACTCTACATTCTTAGCAATGGCGTTACCGGGAACGGGCCGCAAAGACGTCTCGTTGGGTTCTCTGTAAACATAAACGATTCTTAAGCGAATGAACGATTTTTTATTTCTTCATCTAGTCGAGAAGTATGCACATGTGTCAAAAATGTGCACTTGGAACCCGTTTTCCCACTTTGATGCTTTTATTACCATGTAAAATTGGCAACTTTTACAGGCTCATATCTCAAAAACCAAACGGTGGAGGGATTCCAAACTTTGCAAATACGCCCTACGGATCTTAAACTTTCATTTGATATTATATTCGCTCGCCTATCTAGATTTTATGAAAATGCGAGAACTACCTTGAATTGGTAATTAAACTGGCTCTTCGGCTGCAGTGGAGTGTTACGCCCTAGAGTTTTGCATGTGAGAGTTGGTGAGTATTAAAAACGCAAACTTTAATGACGGGCCAAACGAGTCGTTTCGCTGAGCGTTAAAGGTTACCTTTAGCGTTCTAACCATTCCTAGGAAAACCTTGTTAGAACTAGGTTTCGGTTCGCCTAACGATCCATAGCTGAATCTTTCCGGTCGTCGGCGGATCGTTGGAATCCTCATTACCTATACTTAGTCGATACCGAAGAACCGTGTATAGACGCTAAATTATCCGTTGATCGTACCGTTCGAAATTTCATTTATTCGCAAATTGGGCCGACATATTCAGTCAGAAATAAGCGGGGAGAGCGGGCTGGCTTTGTGTGTATCCGCCGAAAAGCAATAAGCTCGACAAACGATGCGTGCACGTTTAACGGGAGGATCCAATTTCCGGAAGTAAGTACATTTGAGGAATGCCGACGTTGAAAACGACCGTGATATATAGTTTTATTTTGAAGCAGTCGAGCCAGAGGTTTCATGATGACAGCGACATTGGCGAAATGGGACAATCGATAGCGCGAGGCGGTGGGGGATCGTCTAGGTCCAGAGGTGCAGGGACAACTTTTTTTTTGTAGGTCGCGGAATCAAGACTCGGGAGATTCAAGCACCAACCATCACGATGCGAATTTAAAAATTCTTTTTCAAGTTCCACGGTATAATTCTGGTACCGCGTTATCCCAGCCATTTTCTGGATTTACTTTATTATTCAGTGGCCACCCATTTATTCTAATCTTCACTGTCGAAAGTGTCTGTATGAAAAATGTTATAAAAATGTAGATGGTTATTTTGCGTGTAGTGTGTATAGCATTTTTTTTAATACCTACTGTTTGGAAGAATGAATTTTCGGATAAATACTATTTGGAAGAATGACGATTCGGCGACTTGACGTTTAGTAGTTTAACGATTCGGAAAAATGACGTTCGGCCTGTTACTATTTCCGAAGAGTAACTTTTACTGAAATGAAGATTTGGAATAGTAGAGTTTCGGATGTTTGACTATTCGGATGAAGGGCGTTCGAATCCATGACTTGCGTCCATACGACGATTCACACAATCGGCCATTCGGCCGATTGTAGTTTCGGCAAATTGATGTGGCTCCGCTATGGTTCGGAAAATCGAGGGATCGGACAATCGAGGAACGTACAGAAACGTACAGTAGAAACTGTACGTTTGCATCGGAGATTCACCACACAAAATCGACCGATTGCCCTGATTGTCAATTCGCTCACGGAATCGTGAAAACTGTAAACAGAATAAATTATAAGCAGAATTGAAACAACAGTGTACTCCTTTGTGAGCGATATTTTTTTCAGTTCAGGTGATTAGGTAAGAGAAGAAAAAATTATCCGAAGGTGCGGCGGGGCACGAGGTATGGAAACGAAGCCTCCGGCCCGGGAAACTCAACGGCAAAAATAACAGAGTGGACTCTCCTCTATTCTGTGCTTCTCCTCGAGACTCTAGAGTTATTAGCCACGAAGTAAGAACGAGAGAAAAAAAATGCCGGAAGGAAATACGAGTTTTTATTTTTATTTTTCAACAACTTTGCTTTTTATTCTCTCTCGGTAGGAATGATAATGTTGACGACTGGTAAATTGCGAGACTTTTATTACGCTCTCGTGATGAGAGATTTTAAGGCGGGCAATATTTCACGCTCGAAAGATTCATGAGCTACGGACATAGACTATTGTATAAAAAACGGATTACGCATTATTACAGTAGCGTAGATCACCCACCGAAATGTCTGGCCGAGTAGCTCACTACTGTGCAGGAATTAGTGTATGTATGTACTATCTATACAGTCGGATCAATCGGTATTGCGGCACCCTATTTGTGTCGCAACCCGTAAGTACGTGCTATTCACGTACTAACCCCGTTGTGATGATGCTTATGGATTATGCCAAAGACCACGCTCCATTCCCAATGCCATACAAATTTCAAATCCCCCGATGGCAGAACATTTACATAGATGCAGCAACGAATCGAACAAAACCTTTCAATCTCATAAATTTGCTTCGACATTTTTTTGGTATCCCGTTTTGCCTTACGCCTGCAGTTTGAAACAACCCTGTTTTGTTCTATTATCCCCGACCCCGTTCAGCCCGGGTCTGCATTGTGTCCAGTGTCCATTTTACCCCAGTATATCCCTCCTAGCTTCATGGGCTTGGTTTCACGAGCTTGGTTACGCCAGACATTTCGGTTCGTCTCACTCATTTCTTTTGTTCTTTTGTCGTTTCTTTTTATTGTTTATGCTTGTTTACAGTTTATATAATGTTGCTACTTTTATTACGTTTTACATTCGGTTTCCTTCCTTTTTTATGTTAGCGGTTATTTGTTCTCGTCGTTTTTATGCGCATGCCTGCTTCTGTCTCGGCAAGTCTTTGCCAAAAGCTCGTCGTTACGCTCTTTTCGTACGGTTGGTTCAGCTTAGGTATTCATGTTATGCTCCTTGTATCGCTTACGCGTTTTCGTTTCGGTTTTCTGCAGGGGCTTTTTAGAGGGCTGTGAGAGCGCAGAGGGCTTTTAGCTGGTGGCACAAAATAGACCATTTTCTCCAGGTGTGTCGATCAATTTTTCTGAAACCCTTTTGGTTTTCCATTTTGCCCGGCGTCTGCCGGGCAAAATGGAAAATGCGATTTGTCCTCATTTCGCCACTACAGTAAATACACCATTCGATCGTGACATTCTGATAGATACATATTTCATATTATAGAACATTGTCAAGTGAGAGTCGGAAGGACCGGTGAGTGAGGATACAAACTGACTTCAGTTGTTATTTATTTTTGTAGGGTCAGTTCAATTTAGCTATTGAAGACATGCCGCTTGTATAGCTTTATGTGTTTTCATTTCTGTTTTCTGCGCGGTGCTTTTAGAGGGCTTTGCCTCGTGCCACGAAACAGACCATTGTCTCCAAGGGTTCCCACGCATTTTTCTGAAACCCTTTCGGTATCCCATTTTGCCCGGCGTCTGTGTTGCACACCCTCAGCATTTTGCCAGCTGTCCCCATTTCGCCCAGGTCTACGGCACCAGAGAAAAGACACTGTTCGATGGTGTCGTTGTGACGGGTACATCTTTTATACTGTGGAACATTGTTAAATGAAAGTCGGAAGCACCGGAGAGTAAAGATACAAACCGACTTGCAGCTGTCGCCGTCATCATTACTGCAATACGTTGCGCATCTATGTATATTCAGACTATAGGTCGCATATACGATATCGCCGGTAGGCGCTATATTATTGTGCGACAGCGGCGGATCTCTCCTCTCGGTCTCTCGTCTCCGGCACATTTCTTGAAAGTGCAGTGCAACGAGTAGTCTCCGGGCTCGTATCTTCCTCTTCCACTGTGTCAGTGGCTTCGAATCCAGGTTACACGGGCCGAACACACACACCGCATTATCTTGCAACACTGCCCCAGCAAATTCGCTACTAAGCTACTGCTACAAAGACAGTGTGTGATAATAACATAATTAACAGTAATTAAGAAATTCACAATATATTTTAAAACATTCTCTATCCGCAATCGAGACGACGCTAATGTTACCACGTTAAATCTGGCAAATTCTCTTGCACCTGAGTTAATCTTTAAAATCCAATTTGTGTCATACTTGGCACATTGGTCGAAATGTATTTTTGAAAATTTCATCAAAAAAATTGTGGATAAAATTTGACGAGTCGCAATAACTTTTGAATGAAACTTTCTTCGAACATAAATTCGTCATACATTTTTTTAATCTTTTGATTTAGTCGTTGAGATTGTAAAATGTGACTTTATCGAGAGTTTCGCTAACGTTTTGATTCAGAAACGTGTCGAGCAGTTGGCAAAAGATTTTTCTGTTTGTTTGTAAGAAACTTCGGATTCAAAGGGTTAATTTGAGTGCGGAGAAGGTTTAAAGCTTAACAGTGTAGGAGACAGTTGGGAAAAACGGTTTAGAGATCCCCAACCACTGAAGGAGCGTACTTCGTTGGTCAAGCGGTTGGAGGCTTCGATTGTCGTCACTGTTCGAGAAATTCCGGTAAAGGTGAGACCGTAATACAGGCGGTCGCGTAGGCGGATAAACGGACCAGCTGCTCCGCGCCATAGGCGTGTGTGACGCTCGTTCGTGTGGGTTTTACATACACCATTCAATTAATGCACTCGCGGAATTCCCAGCGCGCGCTTCTCTCGGAGATTATCCGTGTCTGACTTCCATCCTTGACACTGAACAATACCGAAGAGAAGTATGTTCGCCCAGCACTGGTGCATTATTGACAACCCGCAATTGTAGTGGCACACACATTAAACATACGAATGTTTAGCTTGGATTTAGGCCAGAATGAACGTTGGATTGCTTCGACGGCGCAAAAAATTAATGGAAACATATGGGAAAACCACCGCTTATGTTGGCTCGCGTGCTCGCATGGATCGCATGCTTCGTGGTATGTGGAAAGCTATTCCGTTTGGAATGGAATTTTGGGGTTTAAGAAATCCGACATTCCGAAACTATCGGTGTGTATCTGTACACAAATTATCGATTTTTATAGCATATAGAAGGAATTTCAAATTTCCGAATTCCATTCCATATGCTGTAAAAACCGGGGGAGGGGGTGATCCAAAACAACAGAAATAACCACAATTTTCCAACATAGAAAAATATAGGAAAACACACACACACGACTTCTATTAGTCGAAACTCCTCCACTCAAAACGTGCATAAATCGTAGGGATGTGTTTGATTAAGATGAAATAAAAGTTATTTTGTTTTTCGAGTCAGCACGTACCGAATTGTGGATCTTTCGCGTTTTAACAAGTAGTATAAGAGTATTTAGGTCGACAGGAGTGACGGGAGACGCTCATTCGGTTGCAGAAGCTGGCGGCCGCCCGTTAGCTCTGTGGAGTACCGGGGAGGAGTACGCCGAGAGATAGATGGAGAAACGAACAGGGAGCAGTAGAAGTATGTTGGCCGCATATTAACGCGAGACTTGTGTCGGGCGCTAATTTCGTGATGCTCCATGCGTCGATCAATATTTTCGCCGCGACCAAAGTTTCGTTCGTCTTCACGCGGCGACAAAAACAGATATACAAAGTTTCTAACGAATAAACAATCCACTTTATTTGCTGTCGGACGCGACACGAAATGCCAGTATTCAACGGGGGAGAGCGAGGCAAAATGGGATAGCTGAGAGTTCCGGAGCCATGAATTGACTGCCAATTAGAGAAAAAAAGCATTTCGAGGCAAAATGGCATAGGATGATCGAATAGGTATCGGTCCGCGCATTGAGTGCGGGGCAAAATGGGGTAGCTGAGAATTCCTGGACTACGGATTGACTACTAATCAAGAAAATATTTGTTTCGTTATAATTATTCCGAGATTAAAGAGAAAAAGGATTTTGGGGCAAAATGGAGTAGGATGATCAAATAGGAATAGGTCGCTGCATTATCGACCGATAATCTGCACGTAAATCAATGAAGACTTGCAGACGCCGGCGAGCTTCTCGGTACTTACGGAGATTCTGCTCGTACAACTTCGAAACATGTATTATACCGTTGTTGCAAGCCCGCAAGTGATCGGGTGCCAGGGCTAACGTCTGCGAGAAGGATGAAAAGCTTTATTGCATCGGAAAGTCTAAATCCCAAGGGGATCAGACGGGGGATCAGAAGGGTGGGATGAAACGTGACTCCGAGGCAAAGATTTAAAAAAAAAGTCTTAGCTTTAATAGGAGAGTGTTCCATCTTGCCCCGCACGCTCCAATATAGATAGTACTCTGTTCCTGTTGCAGCAATCTCGATTACTTGCGCCTCCAACGTAACCATTATTTACCTATCGACGAATAAAGGCCAATTATGTAGTGCGAAAGAAGACGCGTGGAATGAACGGGGGGGGGGGGGGGGGGGGGGTCGAAGGTGATGAAAAATAATACAAAAATGAAAAGTTCCGGATAAAAGTGAGCGATATGGAAGAATGCCACAATAGCTCATTGTTACCTTCCGACTCGCAAGCGGATAAACGAAAAGCCTAACGATTGCTTCGATGCTGTATCGGTATGTCTGAGACAAACAACAAACCTGGCGATGTGCACGTGATTTGGGGAGCACCGAAAGTGATACACTCGGCGATAAATGACCTTTCGTCCCGGCGTCAATAATCCATCGCGCTGCCTCTGCCGATGTCAATAACGCGGAAAATGCCGGGTAAAAGTAGTGGACCTTGAAGATTCTTTCCGTCGAGTCGAAGAGCTCTGAATTTAATGTTTATTTTTAATTCCTCCCCCCCCCCCCCCCCCCCCTTTCGGGGCGACTAAAGTCGGTGAGTGTTTCTTGTATCATTGAATAGCTTAAGAATAGTACTTTATTTCACTCTGTGGGAAAATGGCGGTTTTTTCGCAAAATTTTCGCAAATTTTTCGCATGCGAAAAACTCGCCAACTCGAAAAACTGCTCTCGAGCTACAAGTAGCTACCGAGTAGTCATTTTTCAGATGTTACTAGCAAGTTGTCCGTTGGTTAACTCATGACCGATAAAATGATATCCGTAAGCTGGCCATGTCCGAAAGTTGACTTTGGAACGTGGGATGGATTACGGATAAAATGTTGGCGGCCGTAAGTAATCCAACGTACACCTTTTTCGTAACTTCCGAAAAATTGCTATTTGGTCAACCTACACAGTAATTCTAACTTAATTCGGGTAAGATCTGTCTCCATCGACACTGACGATAGGTAAGCTCCTCAAAGTGCAAGGCCGAATGCACGACTAGTAACCTGGGTAGCGAAAGTTATGTGATGCGAAGAAGTGATCTAGATTGGTTACAGATGTCCGTCCAGATGGTAATTATAAGCTATCCTACCCAGGTAGCACAAAAAAATAAGTTATCAGAAAGTGATCTGAATGGGTTACAAACGTCCGTCTGGACGGTATCCGAAAGTTACCCCATATCTAAAAAATTAACATTTGGACGTAGGATAGCTTACAGTTACCATTCGGACGGACATATGTAAGCCGTTTGGATCACTTTCTGATAACTAATTTTTTTGTGCTACCTAGGCATGTCCAAAAGTTAAGTTTTAGGATTGGTGGTAACTTTCGGATGCCGTTCAGACGGACATACCGAACCGACTAAGATCACTTTTTGATAATTAATTTTTTGTACTACCCGGGAAGTGAAACAGAAACGAAACAAAACAAAACTCACCAATCGTAGTATTGAGATCCACGTGTTTCCGTATCCAAACCATCGGATTGGATGGACGTTGTTCGAGCGTGTCAGCGATTCGTTGGCGGTTAAATGTTTCTTCCGCGCTGCGTCCGACGTCAGTTCGTCGATCCGTTCTTTTTACGAGCGAATCCGAGCCAAATGTTACAATTAAATCGAGCGATAACGACGGCGGATTCGGGAGTTGCGAGCGCGGCAAAGTACGCGCGACTACTGCGGCAGAGCTTCCCTCATCCACGAGTCGAATCTCCCGTGAGCGTTCCGTGCTGCGCTACGGATGTTGTGCGGTGCGGAGGTGCTGCCGACGCCGACGCCGATGACGCTTCCTCTCTCCCGCCATCGCTTTATTCCGCGGGCACCCCGTCCTCTTCGCCAATCGTGCGACACGCTACACTTTTTTTCTTTATCACCGCATACCTTTTTCCCCGTGTCTCCTCGGCACATCCGTTCGCGAACCCTTTAAATTTTTCATCGTCTCGCGAACACGCCTCTCGAGCTCGAATGAGATTCGGCCGATGTTTGCCGACCAATATGGCGACGCACTTGTCTCTCAATGCCGCACGGCATTGGACCAGCTCGGCAAAAACTAGCCTGCCAACTTACGAAACTGTAATTCGACCGAACGTACGTTACGAAACTGTAATTCGACCGAACTTACGTTACGAAACTGTAATTCAACCGAACGAACGCGGTTCGTCTTGAAAAATGAAAATGAGATCCGTTTCACCGTGGCAAACATGAAACTTGGCTCGAGAACCGGTCCTCCCGCGAATACTCAGTACCGGTAGCCTTGTGTCGACGTCTACTGTTGTACTACAGGTACGAATACACCACGGGCCATGCATATCGCATGAGCTCCCTTCCGTTCTTGAAACTTGTTGCAAAGTTTACAACACTGAAACTGTAGTTCCGCACGGCGTAGAGACGGATGGCGGAAGGACGTGGCGGGGATAGTCACGTGATTGGACACGTGATCTGTAAGGTCGCGCCAATTTAAATAAATTAAGGTCCTGCTAATTTGAGTAAATAAGAAGAGAATCCAGATGTACCTGTCCACGGACACGGTTTCTCTTCACGTCCCTATATTCGCACACTGTATGTCCCGAAGTTTCGTACAATCATAGATTTCAAGAATTCCGATGTACGAACTCAACCAGTTCATATTAACTAAAATAGTTGATTTGCCGTTTATCAATTAAATCAATGAGAACGTACTGAAGATAAGCTACGTAGAAAGTTGGTTAACTTAACTTCTTCGAACATTCCGATTATTCGGCCACACATGTAGCAACGCTTTTATCAATTTCCGGACACTACATCGTCTGTCTTTTAACAAAATGCAATAATAGAAAATAATTTAGCCTCAAACCTTGTATAACTTTTTTCTGTGCATCAAACAATGTTTGTAGATACGATTACGAGTATCAAATTGGATTTCTAATACTTAAATTCGAAATAAATCCCAACGATGAGTCCGACCACTGGGACGTGTCCAAGCGAACTGTTCGTACTGTTGGCACTGTCGCCTTGAAGTCGAGCTTTACAGAGTAGCAGCGTGTGAACAGTGTTTGGACACGATCGAACACAAGGTGGACGCCCCAGTCGCCGTACATTCCTCGTCGATGGCAGTTCTTGCAGTGTAAAACTTGCGATCGAACAATACTTCGACGAACGTCGATGAATTCAAAAGTTTTTTAATAAAAATTCCACACTCTCTTTTTCCGTTCGATCGTACAGATTGAAAAACTGACCTTTTCAAGATTGACATTTTTCGCGTGTATCGATACAGCAATACGCGAAAGACCTGTCGAGCGGTAGAAAAAAATAATTCTTTTATATTCAACGTGAAAGAGGCTCGGCGGTTGAGAGGTCCGGTCCGTACGGTAGGATTAAGAAATAAAAGTTTTTATTGCCGAGAAACGAGGCTAACCCGCGAAACTACGCGTTACTTTACCTTACGATCTTGGGGTCTATGAGACGCTAAGCGACGCGAGTCGCTTGCATACAGAGCCTATTGTGATTAATAGTATGTCATTTGGACGTGGGAGCATTGACGTTAAAGTTACCACAATAACCAAGGACACGTAGCGGTAGAGGAATAAAGGGTCGTGTTGGGACGTTGTGTAAGGCGCATTGGGTAATAATAGTTCTGTCGTCGATTCGTGGAATTACCGTACACTGAAGCGTTTGGAAGCTTACGCAGCCTCCCGATGTGTTCAAGCTCCCTTGTCCTTCGTACAAAAGCTACCCACCCAGATGTTCGAGCCGAGAAAAATATATATACGTATATTTCGTTGCGCAATCGTTGATCGTTAATTATTCGAGCAGTAAGTGAAATCCCGTCAAATCCAGTTGCCAGCTTTGCGCACAAAAGTCCCCTGAGCGAACAGTGGATACCGTTAAATCCTCATGGTAAATTGGAGCGGCAATATCGCTTCGGAGATTGCGTAAACTCTTGCTGTGAGGGGATGGATGGTGTGCCGGTCACGTGGGACAGAAGCTCCGTGACCGTTGTCTCCGCCACGTGACCGCCTACTTCCCTCTCGACGTTCCTTCGGCCAAGTTGCGTCGACGCGCGTCCTTCCCCTCCGTTTCCTGAAATCTACTCTGTCCGCCCTAAATTTCCTTTGGTACCTTGAAGGCATATATATATATATCCTATGTACCAATGGGTTATCGAGTGCTCGAGAGAAGAATTGCCGTTTAATGAACTTGATTCATAGTTAGGAACTTGATTCATCGGACTGTGCGAGATGAACGAACACATTCTTAAGGGCCATCGAGAAGCGAGATGATACTCATTCTCTCAGCCACGTCGACGACAGACACCATCGAATAAGAATTGCTCGCTAATGAAATGGACCCCTCGGTCTTCCCGAAGACGTGGTCGACGAGCGAACAATCGAAAGTGTCTTCGAATTAGAATGGATTCAGGAAAACACGAGAGTGGGGGGACGTTCATTTTTCACTGACTGCGTTGCGTCGTGCGGTTCGTTGAATGCGTCGCGTTTAATAAGAAAAATTGCATCCAATATAAAGGACTAATTTTTCATGAAATTCAAAAGATTCAAAATGATATAATTTAGACGGTTCCATCAGTTCTCCCCAAATTTAATAGGGATCATCAAAAGAGTCACAGTGGTTTGGATTCTTCGCTTCTGATTCCCACACACATACACACACAGAAAGCTTTTTTTCACCAACACAAAGCTTCCTCTACAAGCAATCGCAAGAAAAAATAAATGAAAGCACCGGCCGGTTGAAATCGACATAGGTTTTCCGTGGTTTCTTTACGCCTCAGGCGAATGCGAGTGTTTCTATCTCAATCACAAGTCGGCCGCAGTATCAACGCACAAGACTGCGAGTACCGCCATCAGAAACAAGTCTTCGGTCAATGTCGTTACTCTCGCGAGTAATGAATGAGACTTGTTGACAAAGGGGATACTCGAGTCGCTGGGAGGATATCATCGGCGGAAAAAGTATTTCAGGGAACCCGAGTTTTCCCACGCATTGTTAAAGTCTCGTCGCAAAGGTAATCCGAATCCTCTTCTGTAAACAACATGGACGGCATCGCAGCCGGAGACTCGACGCGATTGTGCGAGGGAAATCGATGAGCAGAATCACCGCCGATCTTAACGAGTGCGGCACCTCTCGGAAAACAAATGCGTGACAGCCGAATCGAAAAATAATGAAAAAGTAACGATGGAAAGTAAAAAACCGCATCGGGAATTCCTAGCTCAATAGAATTTGTTCACTTAGTGAACTTTAAGGAATGGCACGTCTCAGCGGTCGAGTCGAGGCAGGACGTCGCACGGAACAACGTTAGATCGTCGATTGATTTATTGACGATCCAATTGGTATGCCACACAATGGGATCCCACTGTACGCTGGTCGGGAGACAATTGAATTCTGAACCACGTTAGTCGACTCGTAGAACCATACTCTCCGCAAAGTCTCCCGGTGAATCACGCGATTATAACGACCACCAGCGGCGTCGGAAGATAACCCACCGCTCGGCGAGAATAGACCGTTGATTAATTTTTAATTGTGCCCGGGCCGGAAATCATCAACTTGGCATAACATCGTTTGCTCCAGTGGGTAATGTTATAACGCACGGGGGCGTGGAGGCAGGGACCACGGCAGCCTGAATGCCGAGTACAGTGTAAGAGCCCTTCGAAACTTTATTAATTTCGTTGGCTGGGAAGACAATTAAAAGTTTACATCCTTAAAACTCGATGGCTAAATCGGAGACGGCTCGAAACTTTTTGTGTGCACCACAGGGGATGCAGCCTATTGTGTCGTCGTGAAGAATCCTTTCTGCACAGCCTTCTGTTATTGGCTATACCGCCAACAATAGTTGACACTCCGGCGTCACGCAAGTGAGGGTCGTCGATTCTGATTTAGTACACCGATCGGAAGTGACGTCATATAGAGGAAACGTCACTTCCGGTTAAAAATTCTCAGTTTTCGGCCGAATGTACTCTTTCCCCTGGACGATGTCACTTCCGGTTTGAAAATCTCAGTTTTCAACTGGAAGTGACGTCATTTAGGGGCAACACCACTTCTGTGTAGCGCTAGGTTATACGTCGACGAATTAAGTTTACTTGATTCGTCGAAAGAGGTGGTAAAGGTTACCGCGGAAATTCATTTGCGTAAGAACTACTTGTTGTTTGCGGATAGACGCAGAGAGGGGAGTAGGGCGCACGCCGTTACACGCACGTTGACGAGAGTCAGATAAGAATTTCAGTTCGATGCGAGAGTTTGTGGACCCGAGTCATCATACCTCGTAACTTCGATATAATAAAACCGTACATACATATTGCACACTACTCCCCCCAAATTATCGGCTTCCGTTTCGTTTATTTGATTTTACTCCGCGCAATATTTATATCCTTACTAGGCGGTCACCCATCCAAGTACGAAACTAAATTTGGTCCAATCATCCGTACAGCGCCATCTATAGTGTAGAACAATCGAATACACGGTGTGTTTCCAACCTAGTTCGTTTTTGACGGCAATGCGTTTTGGCTGAAATGATTTTAGCGTGAATGATAACATTGATAACTTACCGATTATGCGGATCCCTTAGTCTGAAACAGTTTCTCGAGGCAGAGGACGATGCTGACGGCGCAGCGTCGCTGTGATGTGTATCGACTGCTGGTAATTGCAGGTGCTCTCGGTTATCGGCCGGCTTACCCGATGTTACGTTGCATCGCACAGCTGGCCAAGCTGGCGCTTGTCGAAAACACAGAATCAGCGGTTCGGTGACAAGCTGAGATTTTTGAAAAATCCACGTTTATCCACGATGGAGGGCGATCTTCTGGGAAAATCGAACGAGCCGCAATTCATATCGTTCCAAGACTTTTCGCCGATAAATCGTTCGGGAGGAGCGGGCCAGGCCCAGCTCGACGTCAGTTCGCCGGATCATCAACAAAACTTCGGTAACCTCGGCAATGATTCGACGGGAGTCGACATGATCCAAGAACTCCAGGGCATGCCTTCCATCAAGGACGACGGTAATTTTCGTCCCGTCGTCGCTGTAATTATTTGTTTTTCATTGACTCTCTTTCATCGACTCGTTTTGCAGCCGACGTGCCGAGGAGCTTCTGGACCATAGAGTATTATCAAAAGTTTTTCAACGTCGAAACGAACGACGTCGTTCAGCGAATAAAACGGTCGATGATTCCGCACGGACCTGACAATTATCTGCTGTCGCACATTCGACCGAATCCCGATTTGTACGGGCCCTTCTGGGTCTGCGTTACGCTGGTGTTCTCGATAGCCATCAGCGGAAACCTCGCCAATTACCTGCAGAAAGCCAACGCCGGCAATTTTCACTGGAGATACGATTTCCATCTGGTGTCCTACGCCGCCACTTGCATATTTCTATACGCATGGCTGCTACCCCTCGTGCTGTGGGGATCGCTCAAGTGGACCACCAGTTTCGACGACAACAACGACGAGTTGATAGAGGTACACAGAGTTATCGCAGTCTCGCCAACCTGCAACTTGGAATACAGCTCTGTTGCATTAAGATTTTATCCTTTTCTAGATATTTATAAAAAAAAGAATTGTTTTTAAATTTTTTTTTTAATTTAGTAGTAGTAAATGAAATTTATTGCCAACGTTATACATTTATAGAGTTGAGAGCCTATACTAGTTTTATACCTAACGGTAATCACACACATTGACAAAGGCCCGTCGAACTGAGGCCTTCGGCCCAAGATTTTCTTTAGTATTAGTAAGGTTTTTTTCATTTCCCGAGATTACGATTAAAAAATTTGTTGCTTTTATTCCCGATTTATTTACTCTTGTATGTATTCATTTTTCAATTAATGTGTTTTTTAGCCCACCGCAGCTCCTGGCCTCCTGGAACTGTTGTGTCTCTACGGATACTCGCTCGCGATCTATGTACCTACAACATTCCTGTGGACCATCCAGATTGGCTGGCTCCAGTGGAGCTTGGTAGTCGTAGCAACGTTTCTGTCCGGCGGCGTTTTGCTCCGATCCCTGCTTCCAATAATAACCGGCAAGTACCGGTCTTAACCGTCACTTTCACGGGGATAATAGCGGTAACTCGTTACTTCATTGATTGCAGGAAAACAAAAGCCGATTTACATTGCCGTGATCTCGGGTATGCATCTGTTGCTGGCGGCCGGCTTCATGCTTTACTTTTTCCACGTGCCATCGACGCCTTCGGTCAACGGTAACCCGGTCACGATTCACAGCGCGATAGTTTCGACGGTAGTGCCGAAGATTGCGCCGTCGCTGGCCCCGTCGAACAACACGGGCACCTAGTCACGCATACTTTGCAATAACACAACGCATATTGCGCACAGAGGCGATCCACGCCGTGACGATCGAACCGCGAGTTCCGTCGCGCCTCCCGGCGACACTCCGATTATCGGTGAATTAGAAAAAAAATTAAATTAAAATCATATTGTCAAGAGATAATCCTGTTCGGAGGTGGAATGATTGATAATAAATTTTAAAAGACCAAGGTGTTCAAGTTGATTTATTCAACTCTACAATTTGCGATTATGGATGCAATTAATTTACATCGACGCCCCAAGGCATATTCAACGAGATGATGAATCGCCAGTGTTGTACATAATAGTATCTTTTTTTTTTTGTTTCTCGATATAACAGATTAAATCACGAAATTGTACATAATTTATTTTTTTAATGATTATTCTTGTTTCATTTTTTTTTCCATTAAAACCAGTGTGACAAAAAGGCAACATTCATTTTGTAGTGTGGGTATGCATCGTTTACGCGGTTTGTTGTTTCTTTTTTTTTGTTAACTTCTTTATCTCTAATATATTCTATATATAATTTACGCATTTGATCGCAACGATGTATTTTCGTTCCGATGCTGTGTATTTTTTTTTAACGTAATAGTTTGCTTTTTCTTTCAGTATTTTAATCGATATACAGAGCCGCGAGGTAGCTTCAACGGTGGATTTGATCGACTGTACGGAAAGTCCGTTGTCTTTTGTCGACGAGCTTCCCTCATGAATACCGGGGGCATCTCGCATTGGACTCTGCTCTTAGCTGCCCTGCGGGCAGTAGTCTCTTCGCTACAGGGAATATTCCTAGTCTCTCGATAGTTAGTGGGAGGCGTATGTTCTATACGTAAGCAGAGGCTGGCACGTGATCGCATCGGTACCGGAACTTGATAAAGGCAAATTCTCGTAGATACGAATAACGGAAGATAAATATCCATTTAAATCGAGAGTTGGTTAACGCTTAATGCGCGGTCTTTAGGCTGATCCTCAAGGGTGAACGTAAATCAAAATTAAGACAAACGTAAGTGGTACCTACGATTAAACGGATATATCTTAATGCAGTTCTCGCAATTCAGCGTATAATCTTCGTGAGTCGCCGCTAAAACTAATCACACAAGTTTTGGCAAGTACCTGAAAAGACTTGGTCCGACGTGTTTACGAGATATACAGTCAATATAATATAGTTTACGTAGGAGCACAACGACCATTGTTAATATTTTTGCAGTCTAAGACAGACTATACACGATTTAGAGCCCCCGAGCCCTCCCTCCCCCCGTTCCCCTTTTTATATCCAACTGCAAAACTAATTGTTGCATAAATCTTAAGTTACATCACAAATACGCGACACGGCGTTTTGTATATTTATTTACAATTTTTTTTTTTTTTTGTAACTTTTGGAGTTCTCGATATATAAATGCACACTCGGGCGCACGCACACCTGCGACTACGTTGCGGAAATCCATCCACTCGCTTACATGCCGCGTACCTACTATACACTTTTCTTTTATGTTTACCCTGGTTTTTATTCATTACCCACGATACAACGTGTATATCATTAATTTATTTTTTATTTTTTAAAATTTATAATGTAGTTCACAGTTATTTCTTTAATTATTATTTCTTTTTCTTTTATACATCAGTGTCGCAACTTGATCTACCGTTCTACACGGTTTTTTTTTTTTTTTTTTTTATACAATAACATTAGATTGATTATTCAGTCGCATATATCTTCATTAGTTCAACGTCCGACGAAAATTCGTTTTATCGACTTTCTATAGACATTATAATGAACGAATTTTACGGGTGCGCATGCGTCATGTGAACTGGGAGATGATTTTCATTGATCCTTCGTGGCAATGTAAAGCATCGATCGACGGAGGCTGAATCGTGACGAATATAAACGAAATTACACTTTTGATATGTGTGCGACGGCAAGATGAGACTGAGAGTCAATTTACTTGCTCGATGTATCAAAACCGAAAAATGCGGATGATTTCTTAATCTGCCGTTAGTGAGCTGCTATTTTAATAATTATTTCCGATTAGCGTTTTTTTGTAATTTCAATCGTTAGATGATAAAACAGTTTTCAATCCATTTTAAAAAACGAGAGCGTCTTGCGTCTTCATTGTACATAACTATTATGACTTAAAAAAAGCGCCGTGAAACAACACATTGAAAATGTCAAACTGTCCAAAAACGTAGTGGATTCACCAGGCAAAAAAAAAAAAAAAAACGGGAACAATATTTCTACAGTCGATAAATTAACATCATACGAGTTATCACAATTTTGTTCCATATGATACACATTGAGCACGGTGATGTGAAATGTGCCTTTGATTATTTTGCGCAATTGTATTTTTCTTCATTTTATTTGTAACTCACTAAAGCTTTACGAACAAGTTTTTTTTTTCATCCTCGTACTTTTAGCTATATAATTCAGAAGCAGTAATGGAAGGAATAATTGTTCCATTTTTTTTTTTTTTTTTTTTTGTCGCGTTACTGACCAACGAGTTTTTGTCACTTTTTTCGTAACATATAAAATGTGAGGTCGGAGCTAAAAATTATGAGTAGGTTTCGATACTCCCGTTGAATTGCACTAGTATTGAGGATTTATAGTTTGAGGATAGGATCGCAGTCCGTAGCGGTATTTCGTCAATGATGAAAGCAATAAAGCATAAAATAAAAATATATGTAAATACAAATATATATGTCAATAAACGAAATTTCGTTTTATTAAAGTGTTGGATAATGCTCAAGAGGCCGATCGATAGGTATCGGCTCTTCAGACATTTCAGTTTATTGTTGTTCATTATAACGTTGGTAGGCTTTCTCAAAGTTGCGCTCCTTTAAATCTCTATTTTTTTTTCCGTTTTGCGTTTATGCATCATCTTTCAAATAAATATATATATATATACACACACACACACGCACACGCACACGCACACATGTATATATATATTTCATCAGTACATACTAAAATCTAGCGGCTTCGAAAATATCACGCATACCGAAGCTTGATTGATCACCTTAAGCATTAGTCTTTAGTGTTTGATTATACTAAAGGTAATATACAGCAAACCGTGTTTTCATTTTTTTTTTTCGCCTACACGAACCATCGTTCACACGAGACAATAGAATAAATGAAATCTCGATAGAGGATACAAGATTATATAGTTTGAGGTGTCGAGATATCTTGTGTGAACTAGGCCGGCATACCGAAGCTAACGATTATTATTGTTATTATTATTCTTTCTTTTTTCCTTTTTTTTTTTACAATTACGTTACACTAAATTTAATCAGCCCATGTATATTAAAATATAAATATCAATTAGACTTCAAAACCCCCTGTGTGTCAGTTAATGAAATGTAAACTCTATGTTAAGTAAATTTGTCACCAATTGATAATTATTATTACGCATCGCGCTGATTTTGATAGCCTAGACCTTTACTCGTTTGTGTTTGTTATCTTTGCGTTTACATTTTGCTTATCTTCGTTATCAGAACTCGTTTATACTATTACTAAGCTTTCCCTTCAACCTCCTTCGCGCAAATTATTTCCATTTCCAAGCTATATCCTACGCTTTGTACTTCCGTCGGAGGTGGAAATAATTGAATGCTAGGTGGTTATCGGGAGGAAAGACGCTCGCGTCGGTTCAACGTTGTTATTCCGTTATACGAGTTTTATTATTATTATTTTTTTAAAGTTTTATAGTTAATCGATTGTTCTCAATCTGCTTATATAAATCTATGCTCTTGGGGCACATATACATAGGAGGGCGCGTGTCTACGTGCAACGCGAACAAAAAAGATTGATCCGTTGCACGTATCCACGCGAGCCGAGCGCTTCTGCCGTAATACTTGATAAAAACATAGTGGGAATTGAAAAAAAAAAAAAAATTAAAAGAAATCTTAAAGAATGACTGTTTGCAAAGAATGTGGCGACACTCGGCTACTTGTCAGTGTTTTCTGCTAAGCAAGAAACCTCCGTGGGCGAGTCGGTTTCGTAAACTCCACGGGCTCGTCGATGCAAATTACCGGCCAGATATTAAATCGACGGTGTAACGCCGGCGCTCTTTACACACATACGCTTTTCGATTAATGCTAACGTACGTATGAGAATAGTGTAATTCATAATAAGGCATTTCTAACGTATTTCACTGCATTAGCGTACCTCTCTCTATACAGATACGGGACAATTTTTTTTAACATATATATATATATATTTGTTTTGTTTCCGTAGTTATTAACAGAAAGTATGAGCAATTACTTGCGGTTCTCGGAAGCTACAAAAAAAAAAAAAAAAACTTGGAGCGATAATCGACCGAACGACATGGGCAATTTTTTCCCCCATATTCGTCAAAGGTACGTAATTATAGGGCCAGGAGGTTCGCGAAGATTATCCGCTTGCTTGCCCTCGTACGTTTAGTTAAAAACATTATAGCCAATAATCGCAAACTTCCTGAGTCGTAATAACAGGGCGTAATTTTTTTTTGTTTTTTCGTTTTCCAACCGTACAAAACGTCTGCCGAAAATTTGGCTCCTCGCATCCAAGACGATATATTAATACAGTAAGGTGTTTCACTAAAAGTACGCGCGCTGATTTGTTTTGATCAAGACCCGATTGTATTGACAATCTTTCGTTTTGATTTCACTTTTTTTTTTTTAATTGTGATAGCTGCATTGTGACAATCTCTATCCAGTATCCTGTTTAACATTAACGTGTCCCCCACCTCGACCTAATGCAGCAAAAATATTCGAATATACAAGTTAGTTACAGGTACTCCACTATGATCTAAATATAACGGATAAACCATAAAGATTAAAACATCCAGATGATAATCCTACGAATGTACAAGAATAATAATCTATTATATTTATATATTATTCAATTGTATTTATAATATTTTTTATTTCGTTAGATTATGCTTGCGATATTATGCGTTAACCGAATAATCGTATAGTCGAAAGATTGATTTCTGTAATTCTTTTTTTTTCGTTTTAATATTATCCGCGGCACGCTTCTATAGCATAATAGTGAACATTCAGAACATCGAAACAGTCAGATAGTTTATTGAAAGCTAAGTTCATTATTTTTTGTATTTATTTATTAGCCGTAATTATTGAACGCTCCGCGAATGCCTCTAGTCGCTCAGTTTAACTATGTGTGTAGAAACGGTGTGAAAAGAACAAATGCCAGACGCCAAAAATCAATGCCGCGCGCACGCCTGCAGCGGCGCGAGCTTGACAATAGTTATTATTAATTTACAGAGGAGAACGCGGACGGTTACAAGTAAATTACAGTCGTTTTGCAAATTAATTTATCTTTAATCGTAATTAGAAAGATTCGAATGTCTAGAAGGATCACTTGACATTTATCTGTTGGTGACTGCTTTCGCCCGAATATTGTTCCGTTAGTCGCTCTGATTTACAGGTCCGATTCAATTGAAGCAACTAAAATTACAAACGGAGCCCAATAATTCACCGAGGAAATATCACTCTCTATTGATTCCAAAAATATTTAATCTCTCGTGTATTCTCTAAAACTATCATCGCTTCCCCCCTCTCCCTCCTCCTCCTCGCCTAATACCTTCTCTCCTGCAGCTTCGAAAACTCGTCAACTATTCGTAAAACGCGGTGAATATTAAATCCTAATTCTCTAAACGTGTTTCAGATTCTCAACGACAACCACTGGCTCCTCCAATGACCTACGACACATACCAAAAGTCTCGTGTTAGCCCGCGCTTATTGATTATTTTTATATTTTATTTTTTTTCATATTTTTGTTCTTGCTGTTATTTTTTTTTATTTTTATCTTTTATCCTCTACCTCTCTTCCGTCACTCCTCGAGTCAAGTACAAACTACTACTGTTTCGTCTGTGGACACAATCCCGTCGACATTTTAGGCACTAAATCTATATACCTAACGAATATCCTTCGTTTTATTACAAGAAAAAAAATGTATGTACAACTCGAAAGCCCTCACGGTGCGCCCTCATCGCACACCGCGGAGGCTCAGTAAATCTTTTTTTTTTTTTTCTATCCTCCAACTACTTGGCCCAATATTCTATTTACGAAAAAATTGTTGTAAATTTGACGATTTTCTTTTTTATGTTATCGTAATTACATTATTAAAATATCACAACTAGAACCATCGATACAGTTTTGTTTATTATTATTTTTTGAATATTATATTCTTTCATTCAGTGTTCACTGACTTCGAAGGTTTACGACCCTAGATAGGTATTTTGTTTGTTTGTTTGTTCGTTTTATAATCGGTATTTAACAATCGTTAACACTTCGCGAAATGTTCAGGGGTTGGGGCATCAATGACTTGCGAGTGACTACGGATCCGTTGTGACTATATATATGTAACGATAGGTCTTTTCGGCGTGTAACCTTTTGGCGTCGGTGTCATCGAAATAATAAATCGGCTTAGCGGGCTATAATATTCCCTATCTTTGACACTTGGAATAGTGAGAAGACCTTCGCGATACGTTCGTATAAAAGGATGCACCGATAATAATTCGGCGGACAATCCCAAAAGAGTCTGACACTGTGTGGATGACTCAGTCGAAAGAGCCCTCGCGAATGAGGAAACAAAAATCTTTACGAAAAAAAAAAAAAAAAATACGCCTGATATATCTTCAAAGCGTTCGCTAGATTAACAAATCCGCTAATGTTCGATCTAACTAGATGACTTGATGAGTTACGGCGCGGGTGTGGCTGATCTCATGAATTCCCATAGTAGAAACCCTAAATATATCATATATGTATGTGTGCGTGTGTGTGTAAATATATGTATATATACATATATATATATATATATATATATATATATATTTACCATTCACACATACTTGTGGAAGCATACAGAGTATACGCTTGGGAGATGTTACGTCTATAGTCTCTTTCCCCGTTTAATTTTTTATGCATTATTAATTAATTATATTCAACGAAATATCGATCGACAACACGAAACACTTACGGCGATTAAAATGTGTCCACTTGATTAACGCATCAAACACGCGTGTCCATTTTATTAGCTTCATTAGTTCTTTAATACCCCAGTATTTATGCGCTATTTATTTACTATATGTATTTGTTACGATTAGTCGTCAAACAGGCACATCGACTTGGTTATATATATATGTATATATATATATCTATTCCCCTTCGTACTTTACAGCGTTTAATATTTATTAGTCATAATAACCCTCCCCACAACGCGGTATAATGTATACTTGTCATTAGGTCGTATGTGTCTTATGTAATTACGTCCTCGTTTAAACGACGTACAAAAGAGTTTTTTTTTCAACTTTTTCTCCTCGCAAGTCTTTGGAAAAACAATAAGGAGAGCTCGGTCCGCGAGAGGTGTACACGCGCGCCACTGGGCCCCATTATTATGCTGTTTTTAATTCCCCCTACAATCTCGGGACGACCCAGGATCGATCGTGGCGATCGTCTCCTACAATTATCGACACTAATTTGATTTAAGCCTCCTGGAGAGTTAATAACCGTAGGACGCAAATGAGAAATTTGTACAATATATATATATATTTTTTCTTGTTCTGTTTCAGTTAGAAACTTTTCGACGAGAAGAGGCGAAGTTTTGTTCATTCTTTGTCGCGTCAAAAAGTGTTTTTTTTTTTTTCGCCCTCCGCGCGTACCGACCTCTCACCTAACGAGAGGTCCCGTTAACTAAATCGCGTAGCAGACTCTACGTACCAACTAACTTCCCTTGTTATTTATGTGACGACGTGTCATTTAGATAAAACCTCAGAGTACACACCAAGGCAAGAAATATGTATAGACGACTTAAAAATAAAAATAAAGTGTCTACGATAGGCGTAACTAGCTAGCCAAAAACGAGATTACAAACATAATCGTGATGATAACATCGGTGTTAAACGTTTACGCGAAATAACTTAACAAATACGGTTTTTTTTAGGTTTTTTTTTTGTTTTTTTTTTAAGGAACCTTGTGTGATGTTGCCATCCACTTTTCTACAACGGCGTGTAATAATTTGTTGGCTTGAGGTTGCTACGATGTTTAGCGATTTGTGAGGAAGAACATGATTATCGATTAGGTAACGAAATGAGGTACTTGAAAACCTAGCTATAAGACGAAAAAAATTATAAATATTTACAGATACACGGTTAAACTCGACACAACATTAAATATGCCTAGGGAGAATAATTACGTTTTATCCTCCGATTCAGGACTCGTCGTCGCAATCTAAAAACCTTGGGTGTATAAACTTCCCGGAAGCTTTTATACAGAGAAACAAGAGTTTCTCGATGTGTGTGTGTATGCTAAACGAACGAGAAATACCGTCGATAACATCTCTCTGGATAAAAATTGCTATGTACAGGTCCAGAAAGTTAACGGTTAACTTTCACGATCGAGCATCGATTCTCCCTACGAGATAATCTTCTCCGACAAGCAGCTATTTTTTTCTTCCAAGTACAAATTTGCAAAAAACAAGACTTGCGCAATGTACTACCGGGTACATTAAAAAAAAAAAAAAAAAAAATGTTCTTGCCCCACACAACGGAGACTCGAAAACAATTCGCGGCCGAGTTCGATTCGGCAAATATCCATATACAATTTTACGGTCAAGCGTCAAATGACGCGCACAAATTACAAATAAACTGACACGATTCAGTCGATTGAATGTACAATCAATTGAACTCTCGGAAACGCACGCGAAGTAGTAACCGACACCTTCCTTTTTTATATGTACAATTATTAGGGAAGATAACAAGAATAATCATATGATTATAAGGATGAAACTACCTATGTGATATACCAGGATGGTGAGTTATGATACAGTGAAAAAAAAAAAATCATATGTATGTTAATTACCGATAATCGTGAATAATAATTCAATAGCTGGGCTGTTCTGAACGGCACAGCCTCCCGTCAACGTTCTCTCGTGAATCGTCAAATTTTCAACGATGATCGATACACGGACTCGACCCTCTAGATTTTACGTATCAAAGTTAATTTCGTTACGCCTCAGTTGTTAAATTATTTCTTATATCGATTAAAAATGTACCTACGAATCCATTCGGATTAAAGCCCGCATTTTTTCCCCGTCCCTTCTCTAGCCAAGTCGGAGGGTACGCGTTCGTTATAAAAATCCTAAATTAAAGCGTCAATATCTGGCCTGATAAACTTATGTCCTCTCCCGGTTATTCGATCGAGCTATCGACATCACGATCTTTAAAGTATGCCATTCTTCCTAAACTACGAACGCGTGTCGAGAGGTTTTATTTTTGCTCCATTATATTATTTTATGAACGGATAAAAAAAAAAAAAAAAAAAAAACAAGACGCAACGGATCTGAGACACCGATCGAGCCACGAAAGAAATGCAGAACTTATATACTAAAAGTATAATCAATCCGCTTCGAACCTCTTGACCGTCGCCGCTTCTCTTTTCATTTATCGTTATTCAAGGCGCCGACTCTTAGAGTGTGCGATCCTCTGGCAAAGCCGAGACAAGTTTATTACGTTTTATTTTCCTTTCGCGTACTGATTCTATTTAGGAAAATGGCCAGTACGAAGGGGGCCCCTCTCTGCGCAGGACGGATTGTTAAAGTTTCATACGTTCGTTACTTTAAACCGCTAACTTTTCTCCCTCCCTCTTTCGTTCAATGTCACATCTCTTAAAGTTCGTGAAAGGCAAAAACGGGACCTCGAAGTAAAAAATGACGTTTTGTTTTGTTTTTCTTCTCTTTTTTTTTTTGCTTTTTGTCGTTTTGGTTTTTTTTGGGGAACCCCTTATTGTCAAAATACTAAAGCGCGACGAAATCGCCCCCGGGACGATTCCTCGGGATGCGGAAGCGAGCGCGATCGGTAACTTGATTCGTCTTCTTGTCTCCGATTCGCGAGGGGACTAAGAGTCGACTATTAATCCTTCAACGTGGCGATGGAACATTAGTCGTCATTATTTGAGATTCAATTCGCGCTTATTCGGTAAACCACAAGCCGGAGGGCTGATACTGATGCTTAGCTGGCGATAACGGTGCCAGTCCGTAAACAGCGGTAGGTTGCATGTGCGCGGGCAGTGGATGAGCCGCGTGACTCGCCAACAAAGGTCTCGCGGAGCTGTGATGTGCCGGTGGTGGCAACGCGCGACTAGAATCATACAACGTTAGTGGTGACGAGCTGGAAAAAAGGGGATAACGATCATTAGAATCTCGCCGAAAGCTCTGGTTATCTGTAATAGATAATAGTTTCTTTTTGTTATTTAAGTAACATGTATAATAACGATGGCCCGATATCAGGTACGATAGTCGAGTGTCGGCAGACCGGGAAAGCACTCGGAATTCACTGTGCAGCTTCATAACCATTCCGACGACGCTTGACTATCGTCGATACGTGCAACTTGGATGCGTTGATGGAATGCGGCAATGCGTTCGCGGACAAGACACTACAGTAGAATCTCGATTAGCCGAATCAATTGGGAATCGAGCCTAGTTCGGATTACTGATCGTTCGGATAATGGAAATGTGAAGACAAAAATAATATACCTAAGTGGAACATAAAAAAGGGGAGGCAACGATGAGAGGTTCTCGCGCCGAAAAAATTGCAATTTTTTCGTTCACCGTAAGAACATTGTGCTTCCGCTTTAGAGATGGAATTGTTGTTGGTCGAAGCCACAACATACTCAACTACAAAACCGCATCACAATAGTTATTTGTATGGCAGGAAGGGGGGGGGGAGGTTCACTGATAGTATTGCGACATTCACACGAGTCCGGACGCCCCTTTCTACGCCCCTACCATTCACATAATTTTTCCTAACAAATTTACGAAAATTAACGAAAATTTTCTCGCACTAGTGCGAGAAAAAAATACCATATTGCGATTATACGGACGAGCAGTATTTCTCCCGCACGCGATGCGAAAAAGTGTCCCTTCTGTACTCACTTCCCAGGAACAGAAAGTGGGATTTTACGTGCATGCGTTAGGAAAATAATTTTTTACTTTCACGAATATGAATATCTCCACGCGTCGCTAAGAGCTAATGTAATACTGTGCGAAAAACCGACGTATAAACGCTGTAACACATAGACGCGCGATACAAGCTCGATCGGCATCGCAACAAAGTATCGTTCGATCATAAAATGACATCGAAATCTTGCGCCATGGTTCGGATAATAGAAAATCGGATGAAGCAAGTCGCAGTTCGGGCAACGGAGGTTCGGACAATCGGGGTTCTACTGTATTACAGTGTAAAATTAAAAGAATAAAACATCTCATCTAGAGTATCACAGAGCGAAATACGGTCATGCATATTTTCTCTTCCAAATTTTCTATCCCAAAAAAAAAAACTGATGTTGTGTCGTATAGGCGAATTGCCGACTGCAGTGAACGATGAATGAAGATGAATTATTATAATAAATGTAAAATAAAAAAAATTGGTACACACGTGCATGCATCAACTAGATGTCTAGGTACCCACCCGGGTGTGAATCCCTGGTAGGTGGGCACTTGTTGTTGCTGGATAGCGGCGGGAGCCTGCGAGGGGGCGGCGGTAACGTAAACGGGCGGGGGTACCGGATGAGCGCGCGATCTAACGTGCGCGTACTCCTGATAAAGCGGTTGGCCCAAGTGTTGGCCGCCCGCGACTACCGGTCCGCCGGCGGGGCTTCGTCCATTACCGCCTCCGCTGCCGGGACTGAGATGCGTCGGATGACCGTGGTGACTGTGGCTGTGAGCCGGATGACCTGCAGGACCCACTACCTGGCTCTGCCTACAAAACCCAACGAACGAAACCGTTTCCGCGTTATGCAAATTACATGCCCGATAACAAACACGCACACGTAATATACGATACACCGTCTCCAAGACCAATTAACTCTGAACCGCTGTAAAAATTTCGATGCAGAAAATAAAAGTAAACATGCAAACTTTTGAGATGCGAGAATCAATGCGATCAACCCGTACCTGTACTGATGCACGGGATTCGCCACCGTCCACTTTTGATGATCCCTCGAATGAGCGGCCGGCGGCTGGACGTACTCGTGCTTGTATTCCGCTCGTTTGCCCGGCCACGATACGCGCTTTTCCGCTCCGGTCGTATACACGATATGCTGCTCCTGAAGGTGCGGATGCGCGCTGTTCGTTGTCACATACTGTAAAAAAAAATCGAGCGATCGTTTAGTCTCCGATCGTGAGGAAACATCGACGATGAACCGAGACCGAAACCTTCGAGCAGTTTTGCGAAGCCAAAGTGAAGAATATAAGAACCTGATAGGTCGGTGGCTCCTTGCAGGCTGGCGCGTGGCATGGATGAGGAGCGAGGTACTCAACGCCGGGCTCGGGCTTCGTCGCGACGTTTATCATGTTACATTCGGACTGCACTTTGGCCAGGAGCCTCTTCTTCTGAGACTGCGATGAATAACCTGAACTGCTGCGAATAAATAAATTAACGTTGTGATAAAATCTTTTAGAGAGAACAAAACAGTACATTACGATACTAGTGCGAAAAGAAAATATGCTGACGCGAGTTACTTTACAGCATGTGCAGCGTGCGTGAAATTGCCATTTTCGCACCGAGTGAAGTAAAAGCATAATCGTTTTCGTTGTCGAACAGTCGCGACAAACCTTATGTGATGCTGCGGCTGTGGCTCGTGCTTTATATGCTGCGTCGTCTGCTGCTGCACCGGATGCTGCTGCGGCAGATGTTGGTAGAGATGAGCGTGAGCTCTGCCCGGACTGGCCTCGCCGTCGCTGTCCGCCACGGTTACGCAGCTGATGACGTTCTTCCGCTGGGGCCTCGACGTCCCGTGCTGAGTGTTACCGTGCCCGTTGTTGTGTAGCTGCTGGTTGCTCAAGTGCGTCGTCTGAGAGCTTTGAAGGATGCGCGGCGTCGATTGCGTGCTGAAAACACGAGACGGTAGCGACGATTAAAACGCTTTGCCCGTGGTCGAAGACAGCCGCGAGGGGCAAAACGGCTTCGAAAAATAAATTTCAGCTTCTCGACTAAAGCACAGATTCCAGCAAATGAGAACAATCGCGAGACGCACACACGTGATTAACGATATCTTGAGAGAAAAAAAATAGCCATTTATCCTCCTATAAATGTTAGTCGATAGATTCGCGGTGAACTTCTCAATGCCGTGCTCTAGAAGCAAACTCCCAAATAATTACCAGTGTCTTATTTGCTTAGCAGTTCGAGTGGTGTGAGGCGGAGTAACACGGGTGCTGGACTCTTTACCGGGCATGTGGAGTAGAGGGAACGAGTTTGTGCGTTCGTTTACTTAAATTTCAACTTCTCGACTGAAGCACGGATTCCAGAAGATGATAACAATTGAAACACACACACACGTGATTAACGATATCCGAAAAGGAAAAATAGCCGTTTATCCTAGGTAGACGGAAAAAACACCCCCTGGAAAATCACCCTCGAAAAATACCCCTCCTCGTGTGTGTACGGGCGTTTTTATTCCGGGAGTTGTTTTTCGGAGGAATTTTTTCCAGGGCGGATTTTTTCCAAGGGGTATGTTTCCAGGGGATATTTTTTCCAGGGGGTATTTTTCCAGGGCATATTTTTTCCAGGGCGAATTTTTCCAGGGGTATGTGGTCCGGGCGTTTTTTTTTCAGGGGATGTCTTTTCCAGGGGTATTTTTTCCAGGATTCTTTATCCTCCTACGAATGTTAGACTATAGATTCGTAGTGAAGTCCTCAATGCCGTGCTCTAAAAGCAAACTCCCAAACAACCATCAGTGTCGTATTTGCTTAGTAGTTCGAGTGGTGTCAGGCGCAGTAACACGGGTGTTAGACTTTTTTCCGGGCATGTGGAGCGGAGGGAAAGAGTTTGTGCGATCGTTCACTTAAATTTCCGTGTGTGCGGCTATGACGATCGAACGATTCGAGGAAAAAAAGAATGAAAATGTTACACCAAGAGTTCGCGAACACTCGGTACGAGATGAGATAATGAAGTAGATCAGATGTACAAATGTTTGATGAATGTTTGGCGTCTTAATTTCATTAGGTACCTTCGGATGACCTCTTGACGGACTGGGCGTCCGTCGCCAGACAGGCGAGGTGCCAAGCCTTGACAAGCTCCGCACTGACGGTCTCCGCAGCTGTCAATGATATTCATGCATGATTCTACAGGCTAACGACCGACTCGATTTTAGCGTAGGGTCGGAAATAAAAAAATGTTTTGACTCAATCTCAGAATGAACGTGGAGGATAATTTTTTTCTGACGTAAGTAGACGAAGGGCGAGATGAGGGACAAAAAAAACAGCTTCAACCCACCACTTGCCCGGCGTCTCGTCCTCACTGTCGCTTATAGTGATGACGGACACCGCCGGCGACGGTGTGTCGTGGATGGTGATAGTCTGCTGGCGAACCGAGGCAACCTGTTGATGCTCGACGTTGTGGCTGGTCACGTTGTGCTTGCCGCTGTGATGGTGCGAAATAATCGGTTGCTGCTGCCAGTGTCCGTTCGTCGGCGAGTGACGTCTCATGGAGCTGGGCGGTGTGCTCTCCTTAACGCGTTTCTTCACCGGGCTCAGTTGTTGGGTCTCCTTTTTGTGTTCGTGCCTGTGCTGCGACTGCTGCGGCACCGCCAGGTGATGCTGCTGATGCTTCGTCACGCTCCTCTTGCCCCAGCTCTGCGACTGATGCTCGACAAGGGCGCCGGTATTGTACACCTCAGTCACGGGGAATACCGGCCGCTGATCCTTCCCCAAAACAAGGGTTATTTAGTCGGAGTCGTGCGATTTGGCAATAAACGAGTCGGAACAAAAGCGGAATTTCATGACCCTGAAGATATCTGCGTGACATCAGATTTCTTTCATTTCTTGACGCAGTGCGTTAAGGTGCGTGGCACACTAATTACAATCATTTTCCAAAATTGTCTGCATTTATTAACGGTAAAGGAAGACGATTTGTATTGTTGCATGTGCCCTTAACGAAGAGAATTTTGAATCACGATTGTGATGCATGAACAATCACTGGTAAATGCGAATTTCCATCACAGTGCGTTTTTGTTGGACTTTTTCAAAGTAAAATCCGTGTTTTTTCAACCGATTTTAATGTACCATGGCACATTTTGTTCCTTAAACGTTGCTCTATGAATTCACTGGGTAGATTTTTTTGTAGAATTGACCTTTGACAAATACAGCTCATCGTTTGACTGGTCAAAACTATTTAAAAAAATCAACTTGGTGAATTCGTAGAGCAAAGTTTGTGTAATGCAAAATGCAGCCGTTATAACTCGATGAAATTTATTCTCACGCAGATATCTTCGGGGGTCATGAAATATCGGGGACAGTTATTTTCATTGTACTTGTTTTCATTGAACTCGGCAGGATTGGGTTTTGGGAGCTTCGTTATCCATGCTCGTGTTTCTTGAATCGAAGGGTAGTTAAAAATTGGATTGAGAACACACGAACGCGATCTCCGCGTTGAGCCCGGAGAATTCGACAGTTGATTTTTAGGATAAAAGGACCATGTTCTACCTGTAGAATGGCGGAACTGTCGACGATCAGCGGTCGGCCCCAGTCGCCGGCGTCGCTGAGAAGCGGTTGTTGGATGGCCGCATGTTGCGGCGGTAACTGCTGCCAGGACGGTACTATAGCGGCCATTTGCCTGCTCCCACCGGGCCAGGAAGTCTGCACCGCGTTCTGGAAACCGATCATGGGACACTTTTATGTACACGCGGGAGGACGTCTCGTTAGAGTTGGGAACGATTTTCGAGGATTGCAACTTCGACGATTATCGCCGGACGGAGAATAATTCTCGGAACTTACGGTGAGCAACATTTGTCGACCGGTCTCGACCATCGAGACAGGAACCGCGGCGTACTGTTGCTGCGCCGCAGCGGCGGCGGCTGCGACCGCCTGTTGCGATATTATCGACGGCTGGATCTGTAAAGGTGCCTGCTGAGCTTGCGGGGGTTGAGCGACGACGACATGCTTCGCGGGACTCTGCATCGTCTGGTAGCCCGGAGGTGGACAGAGAATTCCGGGAACCAGCTGATGCGGGAAGTCGTGCACGGCGCTTCGTCCGCTGTTTGATCCGCTGGAGGATCCGCTGTACTGCGTGGCTCGGCGACTGCTGTTGCTGTATATCTGATACTGAAATTGCGTTATCGCGAATGAGATTCTGCGTCGTCGATGATCGTCGGGGATGGACGAAAAATAGTACTTTTTGCAACTCATGCATGAGAAGTGCTACTTTTCGTGCCTGCCGACAGTGGCGAAAGCGGCGCTGTACAACCGAGTCGACTGTAAATTTCCGGTGCATCTTACTTTGCGCACCAGAGTTTTTAAGTATATTGAAAAATATTTTTTGCGCAAGAACTCCCACTTTTTATGCCTGTAGCGTGGCGAAAAAATAGCTAGTATTAAAAAAGTAACTAGTGTGCTCTGCCTATGGGTAGTATTTTTTTTTTGCACGCCTTACTAAAAAGCGCCACTTTCGCCACGCCTTACAGGCACGAAAAGTGGGATTTTATGGGCACGTGTTACAAACAAAATTGAGTTTGAGAACGAACCAAATTGTCGTATCCCGTTTGCGCGGTACGGTGTTCCCTGACAAGTCGTTGAACTTGATTCGTCAGTTGATTGTTAAAAGTCAGGGTAACCGCGCTGCCGTTTGTCGTCGGCACGAAGTTGGCGACGAGAGAAGTCGGCGGGGGCGGCTGAGGCGCCGGGGGTGGCTGGTGATGCGCCGGACTCGCCGTGAAGTCGCCGGCCCTTCGGCACACCTCCATCATCTGAACGGATGCCTTGACGTTGTTGCAATGGGCGTAGTCCACCAGATGCGCCAGAGTGACGAAGGCGTGATTCAAAGCCTCGCCGGGTGTTATACGACGCTCCTGATTAAAAAATAAGAATAAACGAGCAAATTTTTAATGTGTCGAGAGATCGTTGAAAAGTGCGCGTGGAAACTGAATTAGATATTACTACCTGGTCCATTGTGAGCATCCTTTTGAGAAGATCGATAAATTCTCTCCTATCGGCTTTCTCGGCGAGAAGCTGGCCACCCTCGAGATCCGTCGGAACGTTCACCTGACCGATGTCGTCGAGACAGTTGAATATATATTTTCTCGCCTCCTTCGACTTTATTCCGGTCTCGGCTTCATGCTCTTCCGGCGTTTTTAATCGCCAGAACGGATATGTACCTGTGCAATTGAATCGAGCGTTACGCTTCTTGGACTGTAAAGACTATGGTATATAATAGTAAGAATAATAATATAAAAATTCACGAAAAACACACTTTCCGTTTGTGGGAAGTGTGCGCAGAAAGGCACTTTCTTGCACAAGTACGACAAAAAAAATATCACATTGCGTTCGCACACATGCGCAGTATTTTTCTCGCACGCGACGCGAAAAAGTGCCTTTTTGCGCTTAATTTACAGGAAGGGAAAGTGGGATTTTACGTGCATGCGTTAAGAAAAAGTTTTTATAAACAACTCAAAAAATGTTGCACTCATTTGACTAGTGTGAAGCGCTCGGACCGCCTCAACGGAGCATGACACACTTACTGTCCATGTCTCTGTAGAAAAACTTGGTCGTTTTGCTTGCGTTGTTGAGCATATGTTCCGTCGGTAAGCCCTGCGTCTGGCTTATGTACCGGATCTGGTCGTACTCCGAACTTCCCGGATACAGTGGCCAGCCGAGAAAGAGCTCGGCGACGACGCATCCGAGCGACCACATGTCGATAGCTTCGCAGAACGGCAATCCGAGAATAATCTCGGGAGCCCTGTAGTATCGCGACTGCAGGTATGTGTTGCATACCGCCTTCGACACGTGGGAGGCCGAGCCGAAATCGATCACTTTGACTCGATATGGCTGACGTACCGGGTCGACCAGCATTATGTTCTCGGGCTTGAGATCGGCGTGAATCAATCCAAGTTGCTGAAATTTTTATATCCCCTCGTCAGTATATCCCTCGGTCTGCGCATCGATTTTACCCACGATCTCGTGCGAAACGCGAAGCCACGGTTCTTACCTTGAGCTTTAGCAGCGCCGTTAGAACTTGCTGAAGAATCGGCCTTATATACTTGAGCGGAAGGGGCGAGAATTTGTTCTGCTTGAGAAAGTCGTAGAGGTTCTGCTCCAACATCTCGAAGACCAGACAGGTATGAGACTTGTGCTGGAAGCACTCGTAGGCGCGCACAAAGTTGAACTCATCCGCATTTTCCTGACTAAGTCGCGACAGGATGGAGACCTGGTCGGAGAAGGAAATAAATTGTACCCTTTAATTAGCATCGAATAAATAATTAAATCTTGTAAAAATAATTAAATTCAATCAAATTTAATCAAATTAAAATTAAAACGTGAGAAACTCGTTATGGGATACAGAATAGCGACGATTGCTCACCTCAATTTGACCTTGGCGCGCGTATGACGGATGATTCTTAAGAATTTTTATAGCCACGATTTCATTGGTTCCCTTCTTCCAACATTTCACAACCTGGGGAAAATTTAAAAAAAAAAGATACGTCCATGAATAACTCGTAAGTATTTTCGCACGATCGTTGACCGGTGACGATTGAGCGGCGAACCGAGTTTACCACGACCCTGAAGATATCTGCACGGCATGAAATTTCATATTTGCAAAGTCTCTGCCAATGCAGTTTTTTAGGAATAAAAAAAAAGGTTCACTTGTAGAATAGCTTACTCGTAGAGGAAGTTTTGTTTTCATGACAAATTAGTATATTATAATAATTGAGGGGTCATTCCTCGATGCTTTTCAGTCATACAAATTTTATGCGATTTCGACCTACGCTAAAAAAAATTCTGTGCCCGCGCTAGCTTTAAAATTTTTTATTATCTGATTAAACTTCCCCAAGCGAAGTTTGCGCGACGCAAAAGACAGCAGTTATAACTCAATGAAATTTCGTCTCACGAAGATATCTTCAGGGTCATAATTTACCGACTTCAGCGAAAATCTTTGCGCGCATACTCACTTGACCGAAAGTGCCCCGTCCGAGGAACTCGAGGACCTCGTACTGATTCGTCATCGAGTAGAGGACCTCGTGCTGGACCAGCTGATAATCACCGTCGCCCTGTGGATTGCTCCCGGTACCACCGCCGTTGCCCGTGTTCGCCACCTGTTTACTGTGCGACGTCATCGCGGTCTGTTTATGCTGCGGCTGATGTTGTTGCTGTTGCAATTGCTGTTGGTGCTGCTGCTGATGCTGCTGCTGCTGTTGTTGCTGTTGCTGATGCTGCTGTACCTGCTGTTGCTGCTGCAAGCTGTGGTGCTGAGAAACTACTGTGTTCCCTCCTGTTGCGTTTGTCGTCGAATGCACCACGAGGCCCTCACCATTACCCTCCCTGGACCAAGTCTTTCGCTGCGACAAAAATGTTAAATATTAATACGATATTGTAAGGAGCTCAAACACAAACGGAAAGCCAGGAAAATAAAGGTTTCTCGGTTTTACATGCAAATATCGTCTAGGATTCCGAGAGTTTAGGGGGGCTTCGTCGATTTCAGGCAAAGCAACCCGTTTTGTTTTATTTTCTTATTTTTTAAGGAAGAAAAAAATTAAGTTGATCCCCCCAAGATCTCTAAATCTTAAATATTCGTATCTTAACCTTTTGGCCGCACCGCTGGTACGTGTCTAAAAGCTTGATAGTAGAGGCTCGCACCAATGTTTGTTGATTCGGACTTTTTTGCAGCGCATTATTGTGCAGCGCGCCGAAAGCGGTGTTCGTACCGCTCACTGAGTACCGTTGCAGACCGGGGTTGTCCAATTGATAGTCACCGGTCGATTGGACCAATGCGTGCTGTATTACCGGCTGACTGACATTGTAATCCAACTTGCGCTTTTTGCTCGGATGGTGAGCGGTATTGTTGGTGGAACTTCCGCTGCTACTGCTGCTGCTGCTGTTGACGCTGCTCGTCTGTTGAGTTTGGATGAACATGTCACACATTCCCTGAAATCATAAAGACAAAACGAAATATTAATATATTTTCCTGTACAGAGATTGTGAGCCTTTTAATGCTTTCGAGATAAGAAAAACTCTTAACTCTCGTGAAAAAATTGACCTCCAAATCCCCCTTCGGTTTGAAAATCTCATCTTTGAACCAGAAGTCGTGTATGACGTCACTCCGGGTTGTAATCGAGATTTCCGGACCGGAAGTGATGTATTTCCAGTGTAAGGTCACTTCCGGTCCAAAAATCGATTTTTAACCCGGAAGTGACGTATTTCCAGTATAATGTCACTTCCGGTAAAAAAAGATTTCCTACCCGGAAGGCGTATTTCCGGATGAGAAATGAGATTTCCGGACCGGAAGTTACGTGTTTCCAGTACGACGGCACTTCCGGTAAAAAAAAAAAAAAAAAAAAACTTCTAGTCAAGAAAATGCCCATAGAATGGAATTCTATTTTATTAACTGATTGTTCCGTGAAACTCGATTATACGGGGTTGTCGAAAAATTTCACACAGCCCACTATCTTTCGACGGTACGCCAATTCGTAAATTTGTTTGTTTTTTATTTTCTCCGTTCGTGTGTCTGTTTACCGAACGTGACGAATAAAATATTCGCCAGTACTTTTCCCGGTCACATTCTCCGTGCGGCGCGTATAATTTATCCCGGCATTTCTGCGTTCGCCATTCATCCTCGTGCACATGCGTCGGTCGTGCTCTAATTATAGTGAGCCATCAGAAATTATGGGGCCCTCCGGTATACGATTAACGATCTTCTGTACGGTACCGAGAGAGAATTACAGTTACGCTCAAGTTGACCGTCCCGACACCTTCGCCAACAGCAGGATGTCATTTACAATTCTTTCTTGGAGAGAGAGAGAGAGGGAGAGAGCGAGCAAGACAGAGATCAAGTTACGTACGCAGCGCGGTGGAACAAGCGATATGAAGTCCCCTAATACAATACACAAGCTTCTAGCCGTCGCTTACTGGATGTTAAATGAGTCGTACTCAGACTGTATCGCGCAACTTTGTGCTAAGCGCTACACATACACACGCACGTAAACACGCACAGAAACATACACAAACACACACGAACACACACGCACAGAAACATACACAAACACACACGAGCACACACGAGCACACACGAACACGCACGAGCATACACGAGCACACACGAACACACACTTCTGTTCAACCCATGCTTCGCTTTTCACACTTCCGTTCGACCCATGCTTCGATTTCTACACTTCCGTTTGACCCATGCTTCGATTTTCACACTTCCGTTCGACCCATGCTTCGATTTCCACACTTCCGTTTGACCCATGCTTCGATTTTACCGCAGGCTCGTCAACACCACACGGTGTCCCAATGTTTAGTAACCGAAATACATGTTTGTACACATATCGTCGGCTAAGAATGAGCTTGCATACTCGCCAAGCGCTGTATGGTGTAATGCTAATTTCCGAGTTTTTTTTTTCGTCGGTATCTCGATTCGGGGCATCAGGGATACCGCAGCCAGGGTCTGCGATTAAATTCGGACCAATACAGAAAGGAATATTAAATACGCTTGAATACGGACGGCACGATCATACGTGTGCTATTTATCGCTGAAACCGTTGCGGATGCACGAAAAAAAATATGATAATGATAATAATCCACGGTCATAGGTATTTGTCTGGTCGTATTTGACGTGCTGGGATAATCCTTGGTGCAAGCTCGTGGGTGCTCCTCGCGACGACCCATTTCCCGATGAGTCAGGCCTCTCACCGATTCGTCGTCCAAAAAACAAAAAAGTACCGACATGTGCAAGCACCAGCAAAGGCGAGCTGCCTCGCATACCGTCGGGACGAGAATGAAAGAAAAAAAATCACGTGCGAGCAAATCGTGAAAAAATATTCTCAATCCATGCGTGCTTATAATCAATTATGTACACATAATAAACGAAAGCGAGTGCCGGCCAATTGTTTCCTTGTGTTATTGTGAAAATCGGGCACAATACATCGCTCTAAAAATGACAAACTTTTCGAGTATAATGGCAATGTCGTAGTCGTTCTTGGAAGTGCATTTAAGCGTCGGTGCACATTGTCACGAGGCAATGAGTCAGCGTATTGGACACAAACGTCGATCGCGTCTTGTTTATGTTGCTTCGTGGCTCGATTTTCGCAAACGACGAACGAAGAATTGCGTAGCGTTCTAAATGGTACGTGATGGCCACGAAACAGTGCGACATTTTTTTTTCTCCGATTTTTCACTGATTTTCCCGAACCGAATAATAATAATCATAATAATAATATACATATATATACCTTTATATCATAATTATTTTATAATTATTAATGATGACAATTATTATATTAATGATAATAATCATTTATCCGCTGACGGAACTACAATTTAATCGGTGCTGAAAAACATGTGTTTGCAATATATTTAATGTTGATGAGAAATAATGTTAAAGTAACAAAAAAAGACGTAGTAATCCGACGTAAATATACTTCATTCGTTTTCGATTAAGGATTCCTGGTAACGTGACAAAAAATTTAATTCTTCTTCGAATCATGCCTCTTACATGGAGACAGCTTGATTTTCTCGATTTCTCGATTACAAACAAACTTCCTGATTTTTTCCTGACTTTCCTGACCGAATAAAAATAATCGTAATGATAATGTGTCCGCTGACTGAAATTCAAGCTAACAACGTCGAAACGAGTAACTAATTAACTGAGCTCCAATGTAAGCAATACTGACAAACATATGTTTGCAATCTATTATCATGCCGATGGAAAATGTTTAAAAATCGAGTGCGTATAGTGAAACAGTCAACAAATTTTGACGTAAATATACTGTATTTTTAACTCCTGACTGCCCGCCAGGGCAAAAAAAAGACTCTAGTTATGCGTTTCACTGACGCCTCCCGATTTTGTGGTTTTCGTTGTCTTCAGTGTTTTTTCGAACGGCTAAATGTCTCTTGACAGAATTTGACACACTAGTTCTGTGTTCGTAGCGATGCATTAGGAAAATAAATGTGAAGTGGCAGAGATAAGTACCTACGAAAAATGGGTCAGAAGCCTATTCAGATATATCGAAAGGCGGCCCCCATTATCTACTATTGCCTTTGCGATTATTTGTCGTCTGCTATAAGAAAATGCCATAGTCTGTGTGCTATACCATAGTCTATTGAATTCACTCAACGTGTAGTATAATCTCGAATACGCATCCCCGCTGCGTCTATGCTAATTTGTTTATATCTATCAAATTTGTTTAAGCGTGTCATTAAAAATTATTATCAGTTATTATTTATTTACAATCATAGCGATTTGCGTTTTGGTTATATTGGTTTTTATACTTTAAAAACGATGAAAAAAAATGTTACAAACATTTTAAAAACCCCAACTGCAAAAGGAGCTCAATAAACAAATTGAACTATACTGTCCTGTAGTTCTGACTCGATCGCTGTAGTGTAATGTCATATTCACAATGTGATGTATGTCAGCGACATAATTTTCTACATACGATATTTCTCAGATTGAATTTCTTAATGTTGTGTTTCTCTGATGAGATTTTTTATATGTCGTTCCACTCCGATACAATTTCCTATGTATCGTTCTTCTTCGTTCACTTTGTAAATGTTGTATCGGAGAGGCACGACACATAATACATTGAATCGGAGAAGAAAGCCACATAGAAAATAGGAGCGGAGACATAAAACATTCAGAAAATTACAACGGACATGAATGACGCGTATAAAATTGGATTGGAGAATTGTATAGACGGTAGAGTTTTAAAAGCATAAAGTAAAATAAAATTGATCATTGAAAAAAAACTCCCGCCTGCAAAAAGTAGTACAAAGAATGAAATAATTAATGATAAAAAAATGATTAATGAAAAAGTAATTTCAAAAAGGATAAATAATTCATGTATGTAACAGTAATTAATGTTGTCAGTAAATAGCAATAGTAATAATTAATAATAAAGAATAATAGCAAAATTAATTAATCGTAATTATATTAATTCGTGCATAATCTTCACATTATTGTTACATACATGAATTACTTCATCCTTTTTCGAGTTACTTTTTCATTTACCATTTTTTTATCGTTAATTATCAAACATTCTGTGTCGCGTAAAAAATGCTTGGTACATGGAAAAAAAATCCTCCAATAACGCTTCTACGTGTGACCGGTACGATTATTTTCAATTTCCGTCTCGCCACTCATTTTCCCTGACCCACGAAAAAAATTCCAACTTTATCCCATATTTTCCTGACGATCATTAAATTATTTCGAATAACTCTCGACGGAGAATTGAACAGACACGAATCTGCATCTGGACGAGGGAATGAAAATTAGTTTTGAACTTTGGATTTTAGTAACCAAATTTTGCCGGAGTGTCGTCGAATGACTTTTCGTCCAATCAACGAGCTGCGCGGCCAAACAAGCTCGCAATGGGGGGAAAAAAATGGCCAGCGTGACGTAACGCGGATAATATGAATAATACGATAAACAAGAGATTGCGGCGAAACGCAAAGCGAGTTTTATTGTCTTTCGTTATTGTCTCTCCCTCTCCATCCCTCCCCACCATTCTGGATCAAACGGCATGGAGAGGAGGATTGACCGTTGAACGCCGCGAAACGGGACGAGACAAGCTGTGCGCTCGAGACTTTTCAGGACTCGATATACGTAGACTCTCGAAGCTGACACATCGGAGCTGGATAAACTCTCCGGAGACGGAAAGGGGAGGGGGTATTTATAAAAGAAACACAGGGAGAAAATTAAACCGCTCCGAGGCCTTTACCGGCGACGGAAAGCCTCGTTCACTTTGCACGGTGGTTCTCAACCGCGCGAGAATATACGATTGACCTTCCGAACACTTGGAAGGGCATTAAAAAAATCGACGAAGTAATTGAGTTTTTAGTTTGAACGGGAATATTTTTGTGACGAACTACTTTGGATTTGAATTAAAATCTACATTCAACCATCCGTTCATCCCAGTGGTTGGTTGTGTTGGAGATGGTCGTAACTTGTGAGCGAGCAGCGTGCCCTTGTCGGTCCGTGGACGAGGCAAGCGGGTCAACCAGCGAGGACGTCGCCGAAAAGTTCACCGAGTAACACCCGAGAGTTTCCCTTCCGGCGACGAACCTCGCGACGTCCCTCACATTACAGATTCTTTCATAAGGATTACGCGCTGAGAGTATAAAAAAATACACAAAAAAAAAAATTGCGGAAATAACCACGGTTCCAGTTTGGACGTCAATATTTCGGCCTTGAATTTAGATCGACGTTCGAATTTCGGTTCGCTAGGATGGTTGCCTGTATTGGGAACTGTCGTAACTCGTGAGCGAGCGGCGTTCCCTTGCTGGGCCATGGACGAGGCAAGCGGGTCTGCCCAGTGAGGACGTCGCGGAAAGATTCACCGCGTAACACATGCGAGCTTTCCTTCCGGCGACGGACCTCCTGGCATCCCTCCCTATTTGTTACTGGCCAATGAATACCTGCTGGAATCTGGGAATGCTCTTAACTGCCCGAGCATTGGTAACTTAACCTTACGAGCCTCGCGAATAGTGCGGAAGGTTCGAACTTTTGAGGCACTCTCGGAGAGTTCGAAAGGGCGATAAGTCAAAGATCGCTAAACTATCGTTAAACGTGCACTAACTCTATTATTCGTCTATTATTCGGCAATGGAGGTGGTAAAAAATCGATACCTCGAAAAAAAATATTTGGCCATTTTGAAAGTGGAAAAATGAGAAGGGGTAACCCTTACAATTTTTCGACAAAAATGGTATTTTTTCAAAAAAATTTTTTAGAATTTTTTCTTTACTGAGATCGGTTGGTAAATATGCCACTTGAAAGAATGGCGAAGGTTTTAATTCGATATCTCGAAATTTTTTGAAAAAAAGTGCCGTTTCGCAAAATTTAACATAGGATTCCTATTCCTAGCGTATCTGTGATACGCTATACGCATCGTGCAGGGCACGATTTTATCACGAAAAGAAACCTTCAAGTGTGAACGTCCCAGTGGCCGAACAAAGCGTGCGTGCGAGAGAGACCTAAAAGAGATTTTTCATGCATGTCCGGGGACTTGGTCCGCGCTCCCTTAGGTCTTCGGCCATATTAGTACTTTTGACCTAACCACATTACATTACATTACACTTTACTATTTATATTAAATCGAATCGAATATATTTAATTTTCTTTGTAAAAAGGTTTACCCGCAAATAAATAAATAAAAACAATATCTCGCTGCGTCCGGAAAGAAAAAACATGATCAAGGTGGAGACAGCCATGCAATTTTTTTGCCTCGTCGTTGTTTTTTCTCTTCGAAAAAGTAGCCTAACGTCGGAATGTGCACGAATAACGATAAAAAAATAAATAAAGAAGAATAACGCTCGTGCGAAAAGAATCGGCGATGTTTGGTAGCGATTGGCCGACCCGTCGACCCGCTAAACGAGTAACGTCGCAAAGTTTGGAATAGTCCTTGTCGTTGTTTATTCTTTATGAAGAAGTGAGCCAGAACGTCGCAATCTGTGTGTGTGCACGTGTACAACGCAGTCGCAACGATCCTGTAGAAAGTTCGGCTGGCGTGTCGTGTAAAAATAGATAGCGCCCGAATGACACGACACGGAAAACGAGCCGAGACAGAGCGCGCACACAGCGTCCGCAAGCGTCGAATCCTGTACGCCAGACAGAGAAAGACAGAGGCCAAGCGGGGCCAAAGCCGAGTCTCCTCGACGCCCGGTAAGGCTCGCTCAAAATGCTCGATTCTCATTTCCGAATCGGATGACAATCTCAAACGTAAATCCGTGATATTCCATTCATGAGACTCGCAGCAACGCGGCGCCAAGGTGTGCAAAAAGAAATAACGTTCTCTTTACAGTCGCAACAATGCGACAAAGTGAAGTCGACGAAAGAGAGCGAAAGGGATCGTAATCCTCGTCGCACACCTGGCAGACGGACGTTGGAACGACTGCGGCCGCCGCCGGCTTGCCGCAGCGGTGTTACCGAATCCAGGGAGGAGGGGAGGGGTGGGGAGGGGGGGGGGGGGGGGGGTGCTAGCTTCACCGCGGAGTAAATTTGAAACGAGCTGGCACGAGTACGATAGCCTCGTATGAGGATAAAAAGAAGAAAAAAAATCGTGTCTCCGTCGCTGTCGGCTGCTTCGAGCAACGAGCACACGTTACGTTGTTGTTCGTGCGGTTCGCAAACGTGCCCTCGGACGAGCAAAGGCGATAACAAGCTACGTTCGGTCTATGATAGTCGGCGGCGTATTTCGACGGCCAGTAGCTCCGCAGTTAGGCACGAGAGTTTTTCAACGACGAAGCGATATGTTGGAGATGTATTTGCCGCATTTTTTTTTTTTTTTTTGTACCATCGACAGGGACGTTCACGCAAAGATTTTAGTGTCTAGTTTCGCATACGAGTGTTTTCTTTACCTTTCACTCCTCGGCCAGTGTCTCTCTCTTTTTCACGGACAGGCCCGGTCACGTAGCGTCATGTTCTTATTTAAACCGCGACCCGGACGCAGGCAGAGCGGGTTGGCCGCGATTTTAGTTCTCCGTCGTGGCCCTGTGTGTGTGCGTCCGTCTGTCTCACGGCGGAGAGCCTCTCATGCGCTCTTTCTACCCCGTCGGATTTCGTACTTTCAGCGGCTCCCAGCCATCTTGTGCGTGCCTCGCTGGCTCTCTCGGTGGGCCCCAGAGGCAGCGGAGAGAACGGACGATCGGTTCTTCTCTCGGGACACAACCGCACTGTGTCAATCCGATCGAGGCGTTTATTTTCCGCGAGCGAGGGCCCCTCCAAGGCTCTCCGCCAGCTCGCGGTACACGGCACGTAGAACGACGACGGGACAGATAGTGAGCGCGATAAAATATATACGAAACGGAACGAGAGAGTTTGGAGCTTGTAGCCGTCGCTCTGAACGCGTTATCGTGCTGCCTTCTCCCTCGTTTGCCACCTCACCCGACTTTGCCGCACGACACTTTTCAATCACTGTCGCGTCACACCGAGGAAAAAAAATAACACTTTTTTTTTAGACACCCACTATGTTTCGACGATTCCACTCTCTCTCTCTCTCTCTCACTCCCTCTGTCCGTCTCTCCCCGCCGAGATTCACACGACTTATTTACAGCCCCCTTTCCCGCAGGGTAAACGCGTTATTTACCCCCCGAACAGATTCGGTCAAGCTCTCATGTCTCGGCTGCTGCTGGCTCCTCGCACCACGCACGTCCACGAACGAGGAATCACTCGGAACCTACTGGCCCTGGCGACCACTCCGCCGTCGTTCGGACGAACTCGGCGACCGTCGTCTGTTTACGCTCACTTTCCGTCCAGGGCCGTAACACTCGCCGCGTACACGTGCACAAGGCGCTGCGCGCCGGCGCGACGCGCAGCGCCGACTCGGCATGACGGAAAAACTTTGAAGCGATCTACTCGAGGCGACTCTGGGTATTTCCTCGAGCCCGCTGTTATGCGAGAATTAATCACGAGGGTTAACGAGCAGTCGTATTGCTTGGACGTTTATTTAATCGATGGAATGATTGGGAAAAATCGAGGAAGAGCTTCGTTTGATAGGCACATTTTTATTAACTCCCGACTGCCCGAAGACGGGAGTTGTGCGTTTCACGGGGATCACGTGACTTCGCACGCTTCCTTGGTATCAAGCGTTCTCCGAACAAAAAAAAAAACCTTTTGACAAAATTTGTCAAGCTGTTTCTTTGAATCATGATCCCTGAGTATTTTTTCAGGTTTTGTTACGATTCGATACGAATTCATACGGATAAGGGATTTTCGAAAAAATATGCTTGTCCATATCGAAATTTCATCGAGTTGTGCCGCCATCATTTGCCTCTTCAGCGTCTAACGCAGCTAATTTCACAGCGGCTCGATGGTACGATCTACCAAGCATTCTGCGTGTCGCTACGAATCAGCTGTCAACACTGTATACCTACTGCGATTTAAAAAAAATTACGTCTTTACGTGTTCGCAGCTAAAAGTCAATTAACGACTATACCCGAACACCTGTACGGTATTCTTGCTTTGCCGTATGAAGAGACGCGGTAGCGTTTCAACGCCAAGTACTTAAGGTGATGTGGCATACCCCCTCTTCCCCCCTCCCACCTGCCTCGCACCCGGTTGTTAACAAAAACTGTACTGAACGCCGTTTTGAGACTGCAAAACGCCCAGGAAAAGAAAATTTTCATTCCCTGCGTCTGCCGATTCCCCAGGGAGACAATTTTCATTTTCCTCGGCGGACTGCGATCTTAAAACAGCATTCGGCACAGTTTTTGTTACCGGCGATCGTATTTCATATTGCCTTAAAAAATTATAATTTTTAAGCGAGACGCTACCAAGTTATTCTCCAATATGAAGTGGAATATTTGAATCGATTATTCAAATTTCGAAGACACGTTCATGATATAATTCGGACACAAGCTTTTCAACGCGCCCAGTTACGATCATGACTGTTCGACAGATGCTGCGTTATGGACATCGCGCGCCGAGAAGTGTCCGAAATTATTATAAACGTGTTTTACAGATTTCTGGAATGTGTAAATATCCGGTTTGTTTTGGAACTCTACCCGGAAATCTCCCGCAGAACAACAACAACAACAAAACTCTACCGGAATAAAAAATATATTTCCACCGGAATAAAACAAAACTCTGACGGAACAGATGATAAAGCTGTACCCGGAACTCGCCGGTAGCCGGTAGATATGTAAATGTGCCAAGAGTTCGTTGGTTCGCAGTGCAATCGAACGTCGTACGAACAATTTTTTTTATTTCAACCTAGTTCATCATGGTTAGCACGGTGATACGTCACTGTCGTCTCCATGGAAACCGAGGCGACGTCATTCGCCATTAAAGGGCAGCGGTTCTCGGTCACTTTTACGATTCAAATGAGGAAACCCGAGCGACGATACGTTACTTACGGTATTGCCGGTGGATCTTCGACCGTACACCTTTCGACCCGTATTGTGGACTCCAGCTAGTACAATAGGTTGCGCGTAGCGCTGAGTATATTGTCTGCTTTGGAATTGCCAAAATGGGACCTACCGACGCCATGTCGGTGAGGGGTGGAACGAGGGTACAGCCGTAATACGGGTACACAATAAAGTTTCTAGAATTAATTTCGACGTAGTGCCTCGAGCTTCAAACTCGAGTGTTGTCGCGGGGAAACTCGTTAAGGCACTACCATAAAGATTTGGTCCAATAAACCAGGTAGATTTTCAACATTTTTTAAGGCAGGTATTAGAAGAATAAGGTCGAGCTTTTACACGCGGTTAGTAGAAAGTATTATGAAGTTGGAGTTTTTTTTTTATTCACAACGGACAGCGTATTTTTCTTAATAACAACGGACAGCGTATCCTAGAATCTGTTCGTCCGATTGAGTTCAAATTTGGACAGATCGTTGATTATAATGTTTTCTATTTAGTGACCGGATGATTTAAAAGAATATTCGTTTATTTGTTAATAACAAGGGTTTAGGCCGTTTTTTCGTTCCAATGATAGAAACAGACGATCTTCATCGTATAAAATAAAACATTGGATTAACACGATCTTATCCTTCAAAAACCCACGTTAAAAAACATGTTGTAAATCGACTGGGTTTTTTTTTGCATCAAATCCTTATGCTAGTGCCTTAGCCTAGCATAATAGAATAAATCAAATCTACATAGGAGTCTCCGACGACTGGGACGCGTCGGAGTATTGGCAGTATCCCCAAACCGACCAGCACGGCACAAACGACCGGTCAATCCTATTTCGTTATCATTTAAAAAAATAAAAATAAAGCAACTTCGCCGAGCCGTTTCCGTTTCAACGTGCCGGGTAAAGTCGCTTAGTTTCGTCGGACCGCAAATAACCTTCGGTTCGGTTCTTCCATGTTCAGTAGTCGTTCAGAGGTCACCCAGGCGAAGCATCATTGTTATTATCCGCGTACATGAGAGGCGTATCGAATTCCCTAGGATAAAATATGCTCCCCCATGAATTTGATGCTCTCCACGATAAAATTGTTTTTACTCGGGACTATGAAGCATCGAAACGCGCGTGTATAGATTATGTGTATATGTGTGGAAAGAAATTTATCGAATCTCCGGCTCGCGATCGTGCAGCCTTGGCTAAGCGTGTCACGCTCGACGTGCGAGTGACTCGCTCGAAACCCATTCGATATATTCGCGTATATACTACGCTGGTTTTACCGGTCCTTGAGATAATTATTTTTCGAACGTAGAAACGGCCGTGCGACGACCTCGCTCGATTCTATTGTGATACGTATACGGTTAATTGCGAAAATTAAACTTATATCGATCGGCGAAGTCGTTTTGCGACGAGATTCCGGCGTCGATTCTTCTATTCGTCAGTGCTCGAGCTCGGAGGTTCACGAGGAGCGTGGACCGACTATCGCTCTTGCGTTGTCGCCGACGAGAGACAATTGTTGTCGCAATTGATAACAATTTTGTTGTCTCCCTGTTTACGCTTGCGCACTCGTGTAAACGGGAGTTCTTGCTCGCTCTCCCTCTCTCCGGCAGTGTGCATGCAGGGATAATGAACCGGCCATAGTTCGCACATCTATATATATATATACATGCGTGTAATAACTCGGAGTGTTATTACCGTAGCCGGGGGCCTCCGCGCACTTCCCCGCATTAGCCTCCGCTCTGCTGTAGGCAAACTGCGATATATACGCATTTATGTCGTTACGTGTCGGAGGCGACTCTATCGATTTTACCCGAATATCGTACGTCTTGATATTCGTAGAGAGGGGGGGGGGGGGGGAGGTATCGTAATATTTGCACGACTACGAAAGCTGCAGTAACCCTTCAAACCCGAAACCTCTTTCCTGATTAAAAAAATTAAGATTTTTGTTAACTGCTCGATACTCTTATCGATAAAAATTTTATTATATAAATAGAGAAAAATGTTACGATGAAATTATGATCGACGAAGTTTTCTTATGACGCGCCACTGTTCCCGTTGCTTTCGGGGACGACGGATTGATCATCGTCGTTTCCACCGCTTCCTCGAGCGGAACAGTCTTATAGTAATATCGATTATCGATTCGAATTAAAAATGGAGAGCAAAGTACGATGGATCGAGAGAGCGGCTCATGGGGTTTTCGGTGTTGCGTCGATGTTTCTTAACGCCACTGTCCGTGCAGGACAAAAGTGTGCCTCCGAGTCTCCGTCGACGTTCTCCGATGCGTAACACCGTCGGGTAACACCGGCATGTTTAGGCGGCGAGGAGCCGCAGCGCTCTCGGCGAGAGCGAGGTTTTACGGCTCGCTGAAACTGCGCGCCGCTGCCGCCGTTTCCACGAGTTTCGTTCCGACAGTCCGCTACACGATCGAGTTTGGGGCCATCGGTTGAGGCGGTTGCAACAATCCCCGCGGGTTTTCCGCTCAATTCTCACTCGGCCGGATCGAGCTTACTTTCACCCGTTGTTCGCTGGTTCGGTGCGATGTACGTACCGGTACAACGTACTTACTGCACTGACTTGCCGCAGACATCGCGAGGCAAAACTTTCGACATGCCGAGGTAGAACATCGTGTCGAAAGTCCTGCAACGCGTCGCGAGAGATCCGACGATGTTCTTCACGTGCTCGCGTAGATTAACGCTGCAAATTGTGCGAACTGTCGGAGCCACAGCCCGCAAGGTCGTCGCAGGTCACCGGTTCTCGTTTGGCTATGATGACCATAAAAATGTATGCATCTTCAAAAATTAACTTTGGCTACTTGCAGCGCCTAAATTATCAGCTTGGGAAAAAAATCTGTCAGGACTTTTTTGTTCCTTTTTTGATTCTTTACCAAAGCATTTTCCCGGAATTTTTGAAAATAAATTTTTGAGCTAGTTTTTATAAATTCAATATTTTGGCACGCTGCCACGGTTTAAATAATTAACTAAAAAAAAAAAATCTTTGGGACTTTTTTTTCGGTATTCAATTCTTCATCAGCGCATTTTTTCAAAACTTTACTTTTTATTACTTTTTTTTTAATTATAAAATTTCTTTAATAATTGTAAATGTTTTTATTTGCTTTGCTGTGCTGCGGCTGTTTAACGGTCAATTTTGGGTATTTCCCTTCGTTCGATATTTTTTTTTTTTTATTAAACAGAATAAGAAGGATAAAAATGAGAAGAGGTAATCATTATATTTTTTTAATTTATGTATATGCACATTTTTTATGAGAAATTTTTTTTTAACAATTAGAAAAATGTTACTCCTTCGAAACTGATCTTAGGCCCGATAAAATGATTTTGAGAAAGTCTCGTTACTTCAGCAAGCAAATATCGTTTACAGCGCTATCTCTCGGTGATGTGAAAAGGCGTCGGTAAGGTAGTGATCTGGTCTTACCATATTGGTTACGGTCCATGCGAACCTGCGGTTACCATGTGTGGATGACCGATCGTTGACGAGTTACCATGGTGGGATAGCTTGTCAGTGGCTTGGTTATTAAATTTTGAGGTGGCACCGCTTTTCTACTTCAATCACCGAGTTTCCACCCGGAATAAAGTGGGACTGAAGTGAGACAGGACATAGTGGCGAAATCCCTGGACACACGGAGCTTACTGGCGTACTGATAAACGACTCGTAGGCGAATGTCGAGTCTACTAGAACTTCGTCACTAAATCCTGACCCATTTCCACGCTTACATACACTGTTGAAAAAAAATGAAAATTTAATGTACCGAACTGGAAGTTTCTACACGAAAACTTGTACATTCAATTTAACGTAAAATTTATGCGTAAAAACTTTCAGTATTTGTACATTAAATTTCATACATTATTAATTTTTTTACAGTGTACAGCTCGGGAAATAGACTTAGAGTGCGGTTGAAATAATATAAAAAAACATGTATGATAATAGTACATTTCGATACCAGTGCGAAAAACTTCTTCCGACGAGTGTGAGTTTGCAGCACGAACCGAAGACGATTGTTGCAATCACACGAGATCCGAAAACGTTTTTCGCACGAGTATCGAACAAAATTTTATTTAACAAGGTGTGAAAATTCGGGTTTTCGCAAAAGCCGCAATTTTCCCACCGAGTGAAATAAAGAATAATGTAACATAGAAAAATAATACTCCATTGTGCCCCGCCCTCTCCCTACAGAAAATTCATTCCGACCGGTATATTATTTTTTTATCATATTTATTTTTGCGATGAATCGTTTCGGATGTTCGACACTAGAAATTGGGTAGATAATTTTTTGCCAACATTATTCTCCTCGAAGGAGTGTAACGGCTCTTCACGGGCCATTAGTTCCCACGCTGGGGGTGGCCAGGCTGCGCGCGCATTCACGACTATTTCACGTACGAGCCGTCCGATCGGTTAGATTCACAAACAATAGCGATTACTCATCGGCGTCTGCTCTAGTATCGAAGGTACGACCGAGCGAACGAGCCCGAGAAAAAGGGGGGTCCTTTCCGTTTCAGGCCGAACGGAAAGGTATCTTCTTCGACGCGAGTGTACTTGAGGGTCTTTGCCGATCGAAAACGACGGTAACAGTGACCCATTAGTTCCATGCTGGGGGCACGCGAGCCATATGGCCCTCGCGCAGCTTTCGGCCTCTCGGCGATCTCGTTTACTCGCGTAACGGATCCGCCCGCTATAAAGAGCGTTGACGAAATTCAAACCGATCCGTCCGTGTCCATACACGAAGGCACTTCGGCGACTTCGCTTTGGAAACACGACATACGACCGGGCTTCGTGTCGTACGACTGTTCGTGTGTCTTTAGGAGATTTTAAACAAAATATTCGAATAGGCGTGGCACATTCAAGCCTTCGGGTGTTGGGGACTTTTTGCCAATCGCACACTGAGAAAAAGGACAGTATTTCCTACCATACCGATAGTTCCCAGGGGGAACGTCTATATAGATAGTTTCTCATAGTATATATTCAATTGGGTAAATTATAATTATGTTTGTAACCGTGATTTTTAGTCATCGTCGTAACTATAAAATGTAGACGTTTTCCTTGGGAACTATTTTTTATGGTAAAAAGTCAGTGTTGTAGCTTTTACTATCTAATTTTTTCCTAGTGCAAATGACCATGCCCTTTTTCAAGCACAAAAACGATCCGGATGTTCGTAATAAATTTTCTTCAGCGTTATAAAAAAAACGGCACTTCAAGGTGTGTCTGTGATTTTTTTCAGATTTTTTTTAGCACGTTAACTTGTTCCTCGGATTGGTCGAAGTTTGCGTCTTGGCAAATTCTAGGTTCTCGCTGAGCGAGACACCGGTACGTGAAGGGTTAATTTTGGTCGGGAAGTTCGACCCACCAAGTCTCCATCCATGGGAAGAACAAAAGGGCGTCTGGTGGAACCGTTTCCGAGGTGTAACGTCGCGCATCGTAGCCGTTCGACGGAGATGGCGCACCTGCACTTTTACGATCGTAGAACTGGGAATACCTTCAAGTGAGCGGCTCACCTGCGCAAACTTCACACTTCTTGCCAACCGTCACTGATTGCGAAAATACTTTTGCACGATAGACAGGCAATGTAGTTCGAATTGCAATGAGCGTGTCCTAACCAATCTTTTCATCTACTCATGCATTAAAAAAAGATAAGGGTTCCGTGGGGTAAAACGGACCAGTGTCTTCTGATTTTGGACGAGATTTTTTCCCTTTTTCATGTCCCTAAAAAATAAGTGTAATAATGCCCCCCCTCCCGCCCCCTTTAGAACCGAGACTTTACATTCGAGATTCTGGAACCGAAAATACCTTAAAGTGCTCAGCTGCGCAGATTTCGCACTTTTTGCCAACCGTCAACGATGGCGGAAGTATTTTCGCACGGTAAAAATTTACACTGGCAATATAGTCTGAATTGCAGTGCGCGTGTCTTGGCCAGTGTATTTATGCGATAAAGAATGAATGCGTTTTTTGCGGGGCGAAACGGACCAGTGTTGTTCGATTTTGGACAAGAGTTTTTATAACTTTTTTATGTCGCTCAAAAAAATTCGTAAAAATGATCCGTTTCGCCCCACGTTCTGCCTCCCCGTTAATTGACTCACGAGAGGCTCACGCGAGCCGTGTGCGTACGACATTGCGGATACCGAGAAGCACATAAATAATGTATAAATTCACCCGAGCCTCCGTTATTTCAGCTTCGCGATCGAGCGGTACTCCACGCGGTTGGGCGCAGCCGCGTGTGTGTAATGCGTGAAACTTATTCGGATCCGGTCCGGTTCGCGCATGCACCTTTCGTTTTCTCGACGAGATTTATAGAAATTTGAATGAAACCCAGTCTCTAGGACTAGCGGAGGGTTGTAACTGTACTGTACTGTAAATGAAATTCACCCTCGCGCTCGCATAACTCGATGATCGGAACGCTTCCGGTTCTCCACGCTTCCGTGCCTCGATGGGAAACTTACTCAACGTTTTTCCTCGTTCCGTGCAACGGGAATCGGGAATCCCTTCGGGTGCATTAATCAAACTATTTTAACGCCGTTCGTTTCCTACTGACGCAGGTAATTCGGCCCGCCCGCTCTCACACGCTAATCCATCGGGCGGAAAAAAAAATCGGTTCGGGGGTGAGAGTACATAATTTACGTTACAAAACGAGTTTTTGGGGTGAAATCGTAATTTTCGTATCGATGAAGATACGACAATTTGAGCCGCGAAAAAATGGTAAAAATCGTCCGTTTTTACCCGGTGTTCCGTCTTACCCCTCTCATGCTTCCCCGTCTCTTCTTCCCCGTACTACCACGGACGACGTCAACCCTCCACGCGACTGGACCGGAAACTCGATATAGACGTATCGAATTTATCCCCCAATCTGTCGCGAGGATGACCGAGGAATGTACGAGACGCAGATGACACTCGGGAAACTCGACACGAGGAGACAGTAGTGCTTGGTCACTGCTCTCGGTTCCTTACCGGTAACGCGGGCCATACAAGTTCTCCTGACTAAAAATAATTTTTAAAAAAATTCATGCCAGTACGGATCGAAAAAAATTACCGGTACTGTCGTCGCCCCAGTCATCCGGCCGCTTGGCTCATCAAGCCGTGAGTGAGTCAGTTGTTCATGCGGAACTTCGATCGCGCCGGAAACGATTGCTTTTTTTCCTCTTTTAGCACACTTCAATATTCGTCTATAAAAATAAAATAAAATTCATTTCGTTTCTACAGTAAAAATCGTCCGAAGACTCCACTTCCGGTCTACGAGCAATTTCAAGCTACACTGATTTGGTTGGACAGAAACCGGATGGAAATCGTTCGCCGAACGATCATCGATTTGATTTTGAGGATAAGCCGAACGTAAAACACTCGATGCCGATGCCGATTGATGTTACCGATTATTTTTATTTTTTTCTTAGCTCAGTTAGAAGAAGCAATCAAACTCGCGGTTATTGTGTTTCTTTCGTCCGGTTGGCCCGTTTTATTTGGTATTGTGGCTAACCGCTGGTCCGTGAAGCTCGACTGGAATAAAGCAACGGGCTAGAAGGGTTGCTCGCGTGCACAGGAAGTATATACCCGGCGGCCCAGCACGCCGCCGAGGCAGATGGCCGATCGAGCGAGAGCGTTCGACGAGACTTCATCTTCGATCGGGCTGGCACGATCGAAATCACTGAACGGGCAGCGATCCGACGGTATTCGCGTCGAGATCGCAATCGGGCCTTCCGCAGGCTTTATCGAAACGATACTTTTGTTAACCGGCTCCAGGGATAACAATTCGATTCCTATACGATACGCAGCTATTGTATCTTAAGTTTAATTTACCGGTAAATTATAATAGTTTCATTGTTGCACTCAATTTTTTCACCGCGAAAAAATATTGTATAAGGAGTTGAAAAAATAAATGAAAATAAGACTAGAAAAAATTAATTTTTGGGTAAAATTCGATGGACCGATTGGATTTTCAATAAAAGTAATATACACTACATGTCTCGATAAATTTATTGTATATTTCATAAATAAATTCCCATCGTTGAAGTATTGTTCGGGGTTGATAAATTGTCGGTTAAATAGCACGGTAAATAATTGCGGCCACTGAAAGACTCGTAGGTCTCGTGCCATCGCTTCCGGTAAGTCTTCGTGAAAGCCTCGTAGGGCCTTAACGAGCACCCCCGCAACGATGAGTCGCACGACAAAAGGCTTTTACACTTTCGGACCCCGGCCAAATCTTTGTGGCTCGTTTCTAGCAATGCGATAATTGTCCGAAATTCGATAATGTGTTCTCTGTGCTCTATACCGGTCGCAGAATCGGTCCATACCTTTGCCACAGGGTTTTCCCTGCGGCAAAAAACCGATTTTATACTCCTGAACAGCTGTTCTCAAATATTCACTCTTTATTATTTCCTTCTTCCGTGCGGCTTTCTTTTGTGAATTCCGTCGAACGTTTCCGTGGCCTCGCTCGAATCCCTCGTCCACCTTTCGGGCGCGTCACGTCGCACGGCACACAGTCGACCGACAGTCGAGGACACTCGATTTTACATTCTATATAACTAAGTGGCAAAGAATCTTCGATCGCGATGAATCGGCCGTTACGTCGAACGGCCGAAATAATAAAACTTTCGGATTATCATTATTATTATTTTTTATTTTTTATTTTTTTTATGCAGAAACCGGTATATTAAATTTCATGTACAATTGTGTTGAAAAATTTCATGTTCAGTGTATCAAAAACATAGGGAATGCTTGATTTTTAATAATTTTCCTTAATTTTACTATGAAAGTACTTTTTTATAATTCACTCCAATTTCAATGAAAAGAGTGTATTAATTTTTCGTCACAATCGTACATTAAATTTAATGTGCCAGTTTTTGCATAAAAACTTCCAGTTCGATACATTAATTTTCCAATTTTGTTTACAGTGTACCAGAAAACATCTCTACCACATCACAACTCTACCAAAATCTCTGCCAGGAAGTAAAAAAAATCTTCCAGAATAAAAATAAAACTTTGCCGGAATCCAAGGCTATCGTCTAGTCTTGTGTTCCGGTAGAGTTTCATTTTGATTCTGGTAGAGTTGTTTTTACTTTCCGGTACAGTTCTAATACGGTAGAGTTGTGAGTGGTGAGATGTAAATGTGCCGTACAATCGACATGAAGTTTATTATTATTATTCGCTTTCGATTATCGTAATATTTGTCGACCGGCGCGTCAGCATCGTAATTCTTCGAGTCCGCATTAAATCATGTTGTATGTTGTTGAAGCGGGTCGAGACGACACATTGCCCACTCGCTGGCAAGAATAAGAACGACGTTCGGAATTTTTTTTTTGTATTTCAACATTTCACTTTGTCAAAGAAATTAGGCATTGTACGCGGACCTTTCGTGAGATAAAAATGAGGCTTCCGAATTATTTTCAATTATTTTGTGCATACAGGATAGTTTGCTGGAAATCACGACTGAACAGTCCCGCGGCACACTGTGCCTCGTTCTGCTCTAATCGTCGCTCGCACAACGCTCCGCTTTGCGCACTAATCGAACCGTCGATTATCGCTGATTCTTCCGGTCGTTAGGCTAATCGGCGATAGGCATCCGTTCGGAAGAGATTTAAACTCGTTAGGCACACGAAAACCCCCGTAAAGTGAATTCGTACTCGTCGTTTCGGAGGTTTTCAATTATACAACTTAAAAAAAAAAACAAGATTAAAAGTTGACCACAAAAATAAAAAAAAATTATAAAATATTGTCGACAATAAATTTTGCTTGATTCCACAAGACTCTTTCGTCTCGTTTACGTTTAGGATAAAACGTGCAGAATAAAAAACATTTCGGATAAAATTTACCAAAAATAAGGAACATGAAAAATAATTAATTCCGTTACGAAATTGACAACCGTTATTAAAAAAAAAAAATATCTCGTTCCGCGGAAGTATAACGACCGTCGAACGCCGGGCAGCTGCGGATATCAATGACATCGACCGGCCCCGGGAGTCGTTGCTCCAGCTAGACGGCAAGCCATTTATTAGTATTCACCTACGTCCTGCGAAAGGATAATTTCCGTGACGGGGGAGAGAGAGCCTGCAGTTCCGTTGTTTGCGTTTCCTATGCGTAACCGCACTTCCGATTTATGCGGAGGAACGGAGAGGGAGAGCGATAGACGCGGGCGTGCTGGAACGATGGAAGTATGTACAATGCAAGCACTAATCAACCTCTCGAATTACGGGTCTCGAAACCGCGAGGCGCACCGCCCTCCCAGCAACAAATCGAAGGGATTGTTACGGCCGCATACCTTTTTTGTAGTCATTCAAATTAACGAAATTTTTTTTTTTGAATTTTTTTGTTTTTTTTTTCATTCTTTCGAACAGCACTATTATATGACGTGCGTTTATGCTTAGTGTATTTAAGACAGTAATATCTTCGGCCGAGTGTCTCTTCGGATGTAAATTAATGGTATTTAGTCGTGCAATTAGCGAAAGCTTTTAAGGTAGACAATGGCTGTCTGCGATTCTATCGTTGCCGAGGAAGACGTCGCGTATTTCTGGGATGGGAAAAATGGCGAGGTCGACGTAACGAGGTACGTAACGAGGCGGGCCCCGAGAGGAACGTCGGTATCGATATCGGAGTATTATAGGAACTCGGGCGGCGAACCGACGAGATACCCTATCGCGAAGGCTGGCCGAGGATAATCCTTGAAAATTTTTGCGCGCGGGACAATTGATGGAGTTAATGGTGGGGGAAGCCTCCGTATCGGGTATTACAGGTGCGGGCTTTTGAATAACGAGGCTCACTTTGGGAGAGAAATTTTCAGTTTTTCCGAGACCACCAAAACGCGAGGATCCCCGGAGTTCTCGAGCACTCCGAGACGCAAGTTTTGTGCCTGAAATCATTTTTTTTTTCAAAATAGTTTCTCGGTCTACTCGAGTGTCCGATAACAATAAAGTTTGTGCTGCGACTATCGGTGAAAATGGTTCGGAAAATTAGGTTATCGAAACTCGTGATTTTGGCGGTTCTGGTCTTTGCCGAAGGTAAGAATCGAGGGCAAAGTCGGGTGTCGGGAATCTTTTTTTTTTTTATATCCGTGGCCATTTTTTTTTATCCTGCAATTAGTGTACTTTATACGTGTGATTTTTATAATATTAGTAGGAAATAGTATATTTCGATACTAGTGCGATAAAACTTTTTCTGACGAGTGTGAGTTTGCACGGGTTCAGAAAACGTTTTTCGCACGAGTATCGAATAAAATTTTATTTCACGAGGTGTGAAAATGGGGGTTTTCGATTATAATCGATGGTTTTGTCGCCGTTGAAGATTAAACAATGTATTTATTTGTCCCATCCAGCGAGACTAACTCTGTCCACGCCAACAGCCTCAACTTTCGCGGTCGGAACCTTGAGAAACCCAACGTCCCATGTGTCGGAAAAAAATTCGACGAAATCTTCGACGATCGAGAGAAATAATTCCGCGACCAGTCGCAGGACGGCACCGACAACTGAATCAACAAACGGCACTCGAGCCGTTACAGCGTCTGAGTTATTGCCGAGTGAAAATAAAACAACGGATACGAGCGTCTCGCCGATGACACAACAGTCATCGTCGACGATCGAATCAACCTCGAGGTTCGCGACACCAGTCACAATGAAAAAGGAAAAAACAGCGCCATCCGGCGTATCAAAGACGGCTGCACCTTCCATTATTTCAACGACTCGGTCGGCGAACGCGAGCGAATCTACAGCGAAATCTGAACACGATTCCAGTACCACGTTGTCACCAGGTTCAACAGTCGAATCACCTTCCGTCGCGCCCACAGAAACGATAAGTCAGGATTCGAGAAGTGGGAAGAATGACTCGGTAACTACCTTGGCCAATTCTTCCCGTAATCGTACCATGTCCACAGCTGCCCTCCGTTCCTCAACTCCTTCTTCACCAGCTGCAAAGCTTAAGACAACTGAGTCTCCTTCCGGAAAATCGAATGACGGCACAGATTTACCGATCGCCACTTCGACTACTCGACGCAGTGGGAAGAATGGCTCGACAACCACATCTGCCCTCCGTTCCTCAACTCCTTCGTCACCAGCTGCAAAGCTTAAGACAACTGAGTCTCCTTCCGGAAAATCGAACAACGCCACAGATTTACCGATCGTCTCTTCGACTACTCGACCAGCCATTATTATCCCGTCTACAACTCCTTCGTCACCAGCTGTGAATCTTAAGACAACTGAGTCTCCTTCCGGAAAATCGAACAACGCCACAGATTTACCGATTGTCTCTTCGACTACTGGACCAACCATTATTATCTCGTCTACATCTCCTTCGTCACCAGCTGCAAATCTTAAGACAACTGAGTCTCCTTCCGGAAAATCGAACAACGCCACAGAATTACCGATCGTCTCTTCGACTACTGGACGAACCATTATTATCCCGTCTACAACTCCTTTGTCACCAGCTGTGAATCTTAAGACAACTGAGTCTCCTTCCGGCAAATCGAACAACGCCACAGATTTACCGATCGTCTCTTCGACTACTCGACCAACCATCATTGTTCCATCGAAGGAAGGTGCTTCTACAACTGTGTCGCCAAATTCAACCGCCGAATCACCTTCCGTCGCACCTACCGAAACGATCGGTCAGGATTCGAACGGTGGGAAGAATGCCTCGATAACTACCTCGGCCAACACTTCCCGTAATCGTACCATGTCCACATCTGCCCTCCGTTCCTCAACTTCGTCACCAGCCGTGAATCTTAAGACAACCGAGTCTTCTTCCGAAAAATCGAATAACGGCACAGATTTACCGATCGCCACTTCGACTACTCGACGCAGTGGGAAGAATGGCTCGACAACCACATCTGCCCTCCGTTCCTCAACTCCTTCGTCACCAGCCGCAAAACTTAAGGCGACCGAGTCTCGTTCTGGCAAATCGAACGACGCGACCGATTTACCGTTCGTCACCTCGACTACTCGACGAACCATTGTTATCCCGTCTACGAAAGGTGTTTCTAAAACTGCGTCCATCACGACGCCGGTAACTTTGTACAATGTTATCCCGGAATTGTCAGTAATGAGCGAGAACGAAGTAACGAGGCCTAGCGATCTTGGAAGGTTTGGTGCGCAGAATTTGACAGATGCTGGATCGACTACGACAGTGCACAACGATAGGGTCGCGTTAACGACTGTAAGGCCACCAAAAAAAGCAGAACCAGCAGGCGATGTTACCGTTGCGATTCAAACATCGCGTACCATGCTGAAAATGGGTACGAACACTTCAATGGCGTCAACGAGAAGTAAAGTGACCACAAACTCCGCCTCCAGAACGGCGAAAGCTAAGATTGACGCTACAACGGAATCCAAAAGATCTACGATTCAATCCGTGGGCAATGCAACCATCGCCGCGATATTCTCTACCAAGCCTTCGTTGATTCGTACTACTGACAGTTCGACTTTGGCATGGAGATCAAAGAGTAACGCGACGGTTACCAATGAAAGAGCCGAGTTAAGTTCGAGTACAATCGCTTCAGCAGATCATACAATGTCTATCGCGAATGTTACCATGGCTGGTACGGGAAAAGTGAACGGTACTATGGAAAGTTCTACAAGTACGAATAGTACCATGGCCAGTCCGATAAGTACGAGCATTACCATGGCCAGTCCGATAAGTACGAGCGTTACCATGGCCAGACCGACAAATACGAGCGTTACCATGGCCAGTCCGACAAGTACGAGCGTTACCACGGCCAGTCCGACAAATACGAGCGTTACCACGTCCAGTCCGACAAATACGAGCGTTACCACGGCCAGTTCGACAAGTACGAGCGTTACCACGGCCAGTCCGACAAATTCGAGCGTTACCACGGCCAGTCCGACAAATTCGAGCGTTACCACGGCTAGTCCGACAAATTCGAGCGTTACCACAGCTAGGCCAACAAATACCAGCGTTGCCATGGTCAGTTCGACAAGTACGAGCGTTACCATGGTTAGTCCGACAGATACGAGTCTTACCATGGTCAGTCCGACAAGTACAAGCGTTACCACGACCAGTCCGACAAAGACGACCGTTACCATGATCAGTTCGACAAATACGAGCGTTACCGTGGCCAGTCCGACGAATACCAGCGTTACCACGTCCAGTCCGATAAATACCAGCGTTACCACGTCCAGTCCAACAAAAACGAGCGTTACCACGTCCAGTCCGACAAATACCAGCGTTACCATGGTCAGTCTGACAGATACGAGTGTTACCATGGTCAGTCCGACAAATACCAGCGTTGCCATGGTCAGTCCGACAAATACCAGCGTTACCATGGTTAGTCCGACAGATACGAGTGTTACCATGGTCAGTCCGACAAGTACAAGCGTTACCACGACCAGCCCGACAAAGACAACCGTTACCACGATCAGTCCGACAAATACCAGCGTTACCATGTCCAGTCCAACAAAAACGAGCGTTACCATCTCCAGCCCGACAAATACGAGCGTTACCATGACCAGTCCAACAAATAGTAACCCTACCATGCCCACTTCGCCAAATACGAGCGTTGCAATCACACCTCCGACAAAAAGCACTCCGATCAGCAACACGTCACCGACTGCTATCCCGAACAACAGTTCAATGGAAAGTACAATTACGGCACCTACGATCATCGTCGGTTCGACAAACGAGTCCTCGAACTCAGTACCTACATCTCTCCGATCACCGAACTTTGACTACCTTGTTATCAACCGAGCTACCGGTGTTCCGTGTATCCTGTCGACGATGTCCATCAGCATGAAGATATTCTACGAAAAAACCGATAGTACGGTAAGTTTCCAAGCTTCAATATGCGCTTTTTGTACAAGTACCTCTAACGATTGTAAAATTGGATATTTGTGTGTCTAGCTCGGAGAGGGCAATCTGACGGTTCCGAACAGCGCACGTTCCAATGGTACATGCAACAATGAAACTTCCCACATGGAGCTCGCTTGGAGTACTTCCGGAGAACGAAACAGCCACGTGACGAGCAGTTGTCTCAATACAGTGCTTTTGAATTTTGTCAAGAATGCTTCGACCTCCACTCTCGATAGCGTTCACTTCACTGTGTGCCTGGACGAGGAGAATTTCCCTCAAGCAGCTAGTAATAACCCATTTTATTCGAATACTATTGAAGTTTATTTTTTAAAATTGTAGTCAATCCGTGGGGGAGGTTTTATTAATCGATTCCATTTCCTGCCGCAGATAAAAGACTGACCGCGAACACGACCAAGCCTCTCGGACTCTTCTCAGCCACTGCCAACAGTGGACATTATGTCTGCGATATGGTGACGAATATAATTACCGGCAACATCGAAGCCACGATCACGAAAGTCTCTCTGATTGCTTTCAACGAAGAGAATAACATATCATCCAAGCGAGGTAGGTCGGGACATTTGATCCGCTGTCTGCTATCCTTCCCGTAAATTATATCAATATGTAATGTCGTAAGAATTACATCTTTTTCCAAAAGATGTATAAGATATAATACAATAAGAATGTTCTGTAATATACATCTATATATTTTTTAATCGTGATATTTTGATGAATCATTAATTTATATCAACAGAGAAAAATTGTGGCGTCAAAGCGGGAGTCAACAAAACCGTAGTCGTGGGTGGAATTGCGGTGGCTACAATCCTAGTCTCAGCCGCGAGTGTCTACTTGTGGAGAAGAAAATCACGTTCCTACGACGACACGACGCTTCCCTGAACGAGAGAGTGATGATTATGCGATCCCAATGTGATCTTTTCTTGTATATATAATAAAATGTTGATTTTTAAATTTTAATTCAATGAAACGAAGGTCAATTCTCCGGATGAGAGATTCTATGTATCCGGTGAATTTTTTAACACGCGTGTATAATAATTTGAAGAAAAATATGGTATCAACGGAACCTCGCTCGAAGCATCAATTCGACGATCTACCTGCAACTACAGTGCATCCGTGTACTCGTTTTATGGACGGGAAAGAACCGGCGCTAACGAAGGGTGGAATTCGTGCCGCATCTCCGAGCACATGGCGCTGGGAACTCGTAGCTTCGAATACCAAGTTTTTTTTTTTAAAGAAATTAGGGTGATTCTATAGAGCCGCGCGTAATCGTCACGGGTACGCCCACCCTCTCGATCGCCCCGTTAGTTCGGTAAACTTCGACCGTTTATCGTGTCACATCTGCCCCGATCGCCGTGCGAAACTCTCTGCATTCCTCGTAAATCATCCCTATTTATCGCTCCAACCGCACCTTAATAGAAAACAGAAACATAATAATCAACATGTGCAACAAATTACGTTACAATGTTTATTATATTATTTATTTCAACTCCTGTCACTTAATGCTATTTAAAAATATATATCATCAATGTTGATCAAAACATTGAAATAATATTCGACAGACAGTAATGGATCCAGAAGAAAAGTGTCAAAATATAAATAAACATTTCTCAATTGACACTTTTCAAACGTTTCTATTTTTTAAAAAACCGTGTCAAGCAGTTGACAATTAATTGCTTGTTTTTAACAGGTGAGGTGCTGAGTAATTGAAGGGTTATCAGTTTAACATACGATAGCATGATACGGAAGTCCACCGGTGAGCCATCGGGACATGACATTAATGAGGGAAGTCTGTTACGATCCTCCCTCCGTTTAACGAATGTATATCGTATGACATCAGTAGGGCCAGTTGTGCGTGATATGTATATATATATAGTCGGGTAGGCCACGATAATTAAAATAAAACAATCTCACACTGACAGAAATAGCTCAGTTTAACCGTCCGGCTATCTCGCCAGGATATGCGTATCGCATTAGCTAAATTTATTGTGGGAATTTGCTATAATACGGGGAAAACCGAAGAACGATTCTATCGCCCCAGTTTCTCACAGTAATCAACATCGTCCTCCCCCGCCGATAGAACTCGCAACCATTATCGTTGGCAAAACTTTTTCTTACCGGAACGTTATGGGTTGGGGGGGGGGGGGGGGTTACCCACGATCGGCAGACTTTTTCGAACATCTGTGCAAGACGTTCTCGTATATTTAATACAACGTCCAATAATGGCCCGGCCAGTTTTCCAATTTCCGGCGCGCAGACCGCACGGGCTTTTATTTCATTTTTATTTTTTTCTTCAATTTCAGCTTCAGCGGCGTTCCCCGGGGGTTCATCGTGCCGTGAAAATTTAATATCGAAAGCGGCAATGACTCCCGCAGTTTTATGGTCTATCGATTCGGAACCCGACTGCCGGTGGGCTTCTTTTTCCCGATAACGAAACATCGTTCCCCTCTCTCATCACGCTGGAAGACTACGATCTGAACGGAAATATTCGCGCTTCAACAGCCGCGAAACAATTTGCCAAGAACATTTTTTCGAACACACACAACTTCGTCGTTAGTTTCTCTGCCGCTATTTAATCGTTCAATTTTCTAACACAATTTAGTCGTTCATCTTTTAATTAATTTTTGAGGTGAAAAATAATAATTGAAGAAGTCAACAGTGAAAATCTCAATTTTCAACAAATTTCGATTCGGAAAATAATAATATTTCCATCTGAAACCGGCCTCAGACTCGAAGGGTCAAAAACGGTTCTAAACCCATGGAACGACCAATTAAGCTTTTTCAGTTCGGAGCAGTACACCGTGTTTAAAAAAAATAAAAAAATATAAAAAAATTTCAAAGCTGCACCGTGTCCGTCGTCCTGCTTCGTTGTCGAAGTGCAGGCGAAAGCTTGGAAAGGTGGTATCGTGAGGAGAAGCGGGCACTCGACGCGAACCGGAGCCACGGGCAAGCTCGCCGACAAAATTGTTTTCTTACCCGGAGTGTAGAACACCCGAGGCGCAGGTGCCCGAAAAAAGAACTGTGTAAATTTGTACTCTAAACAGTCGCGTGCAGGTGCAGATGCGGGTCTCCTTTTTTTCTCTCCGCCGCTGGTCCCGCGCTTTGAGAGCACTTTAAACCAGGGAGGAACGAAAATCGCTCAAACGCCGGTTAAAATGCATAATCGCCTTCTCGTTACAAAATATCATGCAGAGAACAGAGTTGCATTGTAATATTGAAAATAAAAAAAAAATCCTCGGAGCATGTAAGCGTCTTTCTCGAGCTCTCCTTATCCGGTTAAACACATGGCTGGAAATGGCGCACGATGTTCTTTAATCTACAATGACGTTGACCCGCCGGCATTGTCGAGCCGTAAAACATCTCGACCACCGAAGGCTCGTATGCATTTATTTGTGAAAAGATATTAAAAATTATTGATCGAGAAAAATCTTCTGCACTTGAATGTTGATTCGACCCTTTTTTACCATTCTCTATTTAATTCCATATAATCGGGATTATTTTTGTAATTATTTAATGTAAAAATTGTCGAATGATTCGCACATTTCGTGCGCACTTTTGGCGTATTTTTTAACAGTGCCGAGGATTTTTATTTTCAGTCTTTGTGAGGAGGGACCAAGGCGGACGGAGAACGCTCGGAAAATCTACCGGGGGGTTTTTGCCTCGTGGAGTTTTCTTTACCTGTCCTGCTCGGTTCATTCCTCAAGGTGCACGTCAGCTGTTGGTCGCCCCGCAGAGACGACGGGGCTCCACGTCCAACGACGCATCTTTCCTCGGTCTCTCAAACCGACGGTCTTGGTGATCGCCCTTTAAAAATTTAAAGGCCCCGCGGCCGAGGGAATTCATTCTTTCCGGGGTCTCCTAGTCGCTCGTGGCTCGGCGGAGCCACAAAGAGGCACCGTAGCGACGAGGTATCGAATAATGGAGGATACCCATGAAACGCGCTGGGGACTCGATGGCAAAGTGGGCAGAGTACCTTCGAGGTGGCAATTGCGTTCCACAGGTATTCGCAGTACGGATTTGAATGTATACGGGGAAACAGGGTGCAGTACGAACTCAAACTTTATGACTCGATTGCGGCAAGAAAAAATGGTTATTTCAACTCTCATTTTAATTTTAATAATTTTCTACAAGATTGAAGCAATAAAATCGTGGGCTCGGAAACACCATTTGCAGAAAACGCTACCTATAGATAAATCCATAGGTGCCGACCTCGGGGTCGAATCCAAGCCTGCTACTAGCGAAACGCTCTTCCTTGAACTCGGCCATGCTCGCCCTGTCGATACCGCTCGTACACTGAAGTACGCCTGCGCGCAACACCGAATAGAGTCATTTCCCTCGCATTTCAGGCTGGCGTTGAAAATAAATTGTATTTCAATCGACTATGAGAGAAGAATATTTTTCCAGCAAATACACACGTCGGCGCATGGGCTAAACCCGTTATTACAGTTGCTACAGTTCTTTGTAAGCCTCGCGAAGGGACGTTGAATACGCAATGAGTTAATGACGCATGCGGATTGCAGAGGCTCTACACCCTCGTATCGCTGTTGCTCGACTCTGACGTGGGTAATTTAAACGTCCGTCATCTTGGTGTGATACTTTGACGTAATTCAATGGAAATTCACACCGAGAAGAGAACAGCAAAACATATGGAAAATCCTACTGGTGGTGTATTACGTTCCATAGGGAGCACCGGTAGTAGAGCTAACACCATCGCCGACCGCAATTCAAGTCACTATGGATCTTTTCGACCACCGTTACTATAGGTTGAGTAAACGAATTATGACGCTCATCGGCCAATGGCCGTATCAGAGCACCCGTTCTAGATGCGGCTTTTTGGCCGTTACACTTTTTCTCGCCACCACTGGGTCCGTACCGCAGGTATTGGCGTATCTGAAATATCGTGACGACCGAAGAAAAGTTCTCGAGTCCGTCATACTGTGCCTTTTTGGGACAATCAGCATGATAAAGTTTATTGGTATCATGTGGAACTCGGATAAGGTCAGTTGTACTTTTATAATAATCAATGTGAGAGCGGGACGATTAATAATTACCTGTCATTCATGAAGATCTGTTCGATATGTACAGACATTAATGTTACTAAATCGTATTTGTATGAACTGGCAAGTGTGGGCTCAGGATGAAGAAGTTAACATTTTACACGAATACGCTAAGCAGGGAGAAAAAATAATAATTGTATATACAGGTTAATTAAGTATAGCGGGAGTTAGTGAAAAAGTTGATAAAATGCTTTATAGATTTATCGATATTGCCTACAGCAGCGATCTATTTGAACGCCATCATGTTTACGACGCAACCGATAATACCAAAGATCATCGACATCATTCTGAGGAACGGTACCGAACTCGGAAAATTTCCATATCCCGTCGACTATTATTATTTCGATGCGCAGAAATATTATTGTTACGTTATGATGCACTTTTACATATGCGCATGTGTGGCTGTGATGCCCATAGTTGCCTGCGACAGTATGTTAATAATTCACGTTCAGCACGTATGTGGCGTTTTCGCTGCGTTGGGGTGAGTCTATTATCAATTAATCCTAATACCAAGCATGATGAAGTATCAATTGAAAACTTCAGGCATAAATCGCAAAAAATTGGTGTTAACGATACATCAGTGGAAGACGTCGTACATCCGAGTTCACTCATCGACAGACACAATGATTCTATCGAGTGAGACAGCTTCGACAATGTATCTGGTGAAACTTATAAATATCAATAACAAATTCATTATGGCTAGATACACCAATCTCATCGACGCAACTTACACATGGAATTTCTTTTTTACCATTGGGCTTGGCATGATTCTGATTAACGTACTGGGACTTCAGGTAATAGTTACGATGAATGATGATTCCAATTGGGATAATATTCCAAATTGACGGATAAACAGCTAAATTTCCTAAAATTCAGATTATTCTCGGAACAAACGATCCCGAATCGATCATAAGATTCATATTTGTTGTATTGCCGCTTACATTTATATTCTACGTGGATTGCTACATTTGCCAAATTGTGACGGATCACAGTATTAATGTTGGCTTTTATGTGTGAGTAATCATTCGAGTTACTGGTGGCGTTGCCTCACAAAAAAATCGTCTTTCGCACAGATACAACAGCCAATGGTATAAACTATTGCCTAGGGACCAGAAACTCCTACAATTGATGATAATGCGATGTCAGGCACCTTGCCAAGTAACAGCCGGGAAAATGTTGATCCTGTCCGTAAGAAATTTCGGGATGGTAAGAACAATCGTTCTTTTATTAACACTGCATAAACATTCTGTGGGATCCGAAATGCAATTAATAGGTCATTTTTATATTCCAGACATTTAGAACAGCCGTGTCATACTTCGCGGTTATCCGAAGTATGGGCGCCGAACTTAATTTTGCGTGACATAAAATAAGACTAAAGTATTATTTATGTGTAAGCGTGTAAAATAAGCTTTTCCGTTATTGGTTACGCAATATGTAGAGTTTCAAGACATTACCTGTTCTTAATAGACGAAAATGATATTTTCCATTACACAGAAAAAAAATTTCATTGATTCAAGTAAAATTTGCTTGCAGGCTGCCAAAGAACAAAAAATACTGTTTCAATTCTACCCTCAATTCGTACAATTTTATACCGGGTTGAAACGATAACATGTCACCTTGACAGTTTTGCCGTCATTGTTTCAATATCGTATGGAATTTTAAGAATTGAAAGTAGAATTGAAACAAACATTTTTTTCTCTGGCAGCCCGTAAGCGAATTTTTTTTTTTAGTGTAGGAATAAAATAATACGTTTATAGTTATCTCTATGTGTTGCCATTGTGTGTACTTTTGGCTTCCTCATAGAGGAAGCTTCGTGAATACAAGAACATTTTGAGGAAGCGATATGAAAATTTCGATTTTTTAAACTTTTTATCACCGTCAACGTCTTGATAGACGTGTATGCAAAACGGCTGGCCGATTCAGTAAAATACTCAATCGTCACGCTTCCCTTGGTCGGAACTACGCTCGGCGCGAAAACCTACATGGAAGTATGCGCTCCTGATTTTTCATGATTTCTCGCTCGTGATTTCATTAAACAAACGAGAAACGAACATTTCAACGATCTACAAAAATCAAAATAATTCGAGGTCATTTCCAAGGACGCTTCACGGACGCTTCAAGGTCAAGGAAAGTTCGAGTAATCGTCACGGTCACCGTCATCGTGTATCGAATTGCATCAATTGCAATTACCCTCGAAACAGCAATCTATTTCTTACCGCAAGGGAATTATTATTTTTTCTCAGTGGTACTGACGAGAGGATTATTCATCTAAGCCTCTCCCGGCTCCAAATTGGAGACCCACTCGGTCGTTGGATCGGCCCGAATTGTCGCTCGACTGACTTTCCCGAGCGTCTGGGTCGTTCTGTTTACATTCAATAAATCACATCCACTCTGCTAATCGCGGAGCTCCCTCTCCCCCCTCCCCGCCGAACCGGAGCTTCCGTCGATAATATTATTTGCCGAATTATGATTAATTCCGCGTGACGCTAACCGTCGAGATACGAATGTATGTTTCCTCCCGCCCCGGTGTGGGGAAGTCGCAGCATACACATACAAAGGCCCGAGTCAGTCCCGAGGAGCCGTGCGGCACGCGCTTCGAAAAGATCGCCACGCGACACGATCCTCGTTCCGAGAATTCGACGAGAGACGCCGGGTACGAGATAGCGCGCATGCGCGCACGCGTGCGCCGCGCGCTCGCCCACCCGAGAACAACCGGCGGAGCTTGTTTAGTCCCGCCGTTTATTTACTTCGTAGATTTTTCGTCCTCGACGCTACTCGTCTCACGAAGGGCGAACTACCTTTCGCTCGCCCCTGGGGTTCTCTCACTTCGCTCGGTGCGTGATGAAAAAAAAGATAAACTTGTTACATACGCTTTACCGTCGAAGCCCGAGTCTGTACGAAAGAGCGAAGAAGGAAGGCCCGCGCGCGCGCCCGCGCTGCGTACCAGCTCTCTCCCGACGTTCCTTCCAACGGTTTTTGGTATCGCTCTTCCTCCCGGAGGAATGTCTCGAACGTTCGCTCGCTCGGCTCCTTGGAAACACGAGGACGCGCAGATGGGATTGCGTTTAATGAAGTCTGGCGAACGCGCCCGGCGTGCACCTGCCGCTTTCGAGAAACAGCATCGCGTTTTCAGGGCCAGCCCGAGAGAGTCGACCCAACAACCGAGTGATTAAACTCGGCTCGCTGAGAGTAGCCGTTACACGGGCCCTCGAGCTCCCGCCAACGGAAAAACGCGGGAAAATTATTATCCATACGACGAAACGATTCGTACGATCGTAATCCCTTTTTCGATATCTGCGCCGCGATATTTCGCAACGCACTTGCGGCCTATCGAAGAATCAACGTCGGCAACGGAAGGGATACGGCCATATTTATTGTTCACTTAGGATTTTTAGACATGAGATCAATACGAAAATTTCTATCCTGGAATCGAATATCCTTAAAATCGTCCGAACGACACAGTCCCGCGGAACGGAGTTTCAGGGAAAAATTAAAACATTTCTCGATGGGATAAAAATTTGACAAAATCAATAATATGGGAGGCGCTGCAAATACTGTTTTTATTTCGAAATAATTCCATCCACCCTACACGCAGAAAAAAAAATTATTTGACGGCCACCGTTTATTTGGTTTAATTCAAATATTTATTTGACAATTATTTTCATCGTTAATTTGTCAATAATAATGTCAATGATAATTCGTTGAATGATGATTTTTATCTTCAATTTGTTGATTACAAATTGAAATTACTATTTCACAGAAACAATCTTTGCAGCACCTCCCATATACTTCATTTTTTCCAGATTTCCATCCCATCGAGAAACGTTCGAAATTTTCTCTGAAACTCACGTTGGGCTCCGTACCGCTAGGACTACCTTAAGTTCTTTTGTTCCTAAGTTTCCGTTGACTTATTCGCAGTTATATTTCCGCGTGAATTTTTTTAGATCTTTACTTTCATCGCACTGTGATTTCGGCTGAAAATCGGCACTGAACGGTGCGCCATACCGCGGTCGCTGTGCGCCAATCTTTCGAGTCTGCCTCCACCCTCTATTTATTTTCTCTGGTACAGTGTACTCCGTGTAGTCTCCATCGGAAGGGCGTGGGCGGTGGAAATACGAGATCCTTTTGGGGCTGTTCGGTCCCGTGGGGTGAGGACTTCCTCACGATTACGGTTGAACGGAAGGGACCCGGCGAGGGAGAGCCGGTCCGGGCCTTTTCCAGCCGCTTTAATTACTCCGGCGTGCATCTGGCGATGTGTTCCACGATGCCGGATGTTCATGATACTCGAGGCGAGGAGCCGGCCGGGGTCGACGGGGATCGCACCGAGTCTGCGAGCGGTCCACCTACACACCTCACTCATTTTTTGCCCGAAAAACCGCCGCCCCGTGGAGTCCCGCACGGTGTATCGACGAATCATTCCGTCAGTTAAACGCGCCCCCTGCGCAAATTTTTTCTTCAGTGTTCTCAAATCTTTCGTTCGACATTGCGAAGTAAACATCGATCTACTGCAAAAATTTTCTTCATGCCGAAATGGTTCGACACGTATGCATTTTTTCATAATTTATGGAATCTTTGAAAATCGCGTTTTTCTATGTTCAAGGTGTGAAAAAAACGCAATTTTCAAAGACCACAAAAAATTCAGAAAAAAATCATACGCATTCTGAAAAATTAACGAATTATTTTCAGGTCAATGGAATTTCATTTGGCTCCAGAAAAAAAAAAAAAATAACAATAAATCGATATTTATAAATTATCTAATAAAAAAATTAAGTAGACCCATTTCTCGGTGCGTATGCGGATGTAGGTTTGCAGGGACGGTAATGGGAATCGCGGAAAGGTGTTCTCGCGCCGAGACGTTAATTACTCTCGGGGTGCATCTGGGTGTCCCGATTACGCCGGAGGATGAGTCTGCCGAGGTGGGGAAGCGATATCGAGAACACACCCCCACGGACAGCAACAGAACGCTGGGCGAAACGGGTTTGCTTCTCCGTGAAGGAGCGGAGAGTCTCGAGGCGTGACCGGCTATTTCGAGGATCCTCCGCAGGAGCCAGCTGCCTCTTCCAGGCTGCCGGGATCTTCTCTCCTCTCTCTCTCTCGGTCTCTCCTCGGCGCGGTCGTGTGCGGGAAAGAGCTCCGGCGAATTATTATCCTGCAACAAGTTCGCCGGCTCCTTTCTTTCGGGCCTTCGAGGAACGGCGAGCGTAAGCTCCTCTCGGTCTCGGTCTGGCCTCTTCCGTCGGGATTCCTCGCTGCCGAGCGTGAATTCGCTCCCGATAGCCGGAGATGGAGACGGGAAGAGACGGGACGGCGAGCGAGAGAAATCGGCCGGAGGATCCCCGAGGGAAGCTTCGCGAGTGGGAGGACCGAGGAACAGCTGGTGCGAGCGGCAACCGGAGAACGAGAAAGCCCTTCGATACCTTCCCTGGTCCTCATCGTAAAACGCGCTGTCGAGCATTTAAAGGCCTGGGCGCTCGAACAGTCGAGGACTTTTTTTCGTTTTTTTTTTTTTTGTTAACTGTCTTTTGAGGTTGTATGAGATGTTTTTTTTTTTTTCACTGTCGGTGACGATGCGAGAGTGCAACGAGGGCGGTTTAAATGTCCCGATGGACGTGTGCCTTCGGGAATATGCGGAAAAACAAAAATGACTAAAATCAACAAAACCTTTTTTTTTTTGCAATGGTCTTCTACGTAGCCTACTTGATTTTGGTGCGACGATTTAATTTATTTAAATTTTTCTTTAATTTAAATAATATTGAGTTTATGGTTTTCCAGCAAATTGCGTTTGAACGAAAAAATTTTCTTATTGATCTCACGGAATAGTGCATAACTATGCGTGACACATATAGGTTGATATGTCTGCGATATACTACATATATTTCCACCAAAAAATTATATTACGTATTATACTTTTTGCATATATTTAAATATTTGATAAATTGGTCATCCAAAAACGACCGATTTCATGTGTCTCGATTATATCAAAGATATAACAAAGCTGTAAAGATAAGGTCAAAGATCAACGTTTATCTCGCTCAAGATTTCAAACTCTTTTTCTAAAAAGTTTAAAATTTGTTTTCTCTGTTTTTTTTAAAATAAACATCTGAGAAAAGTTGACGTTTCGGAGACGAAATCTCTTCCGCGAGACACATGTATTTTGTGTCGCGACATCTGCATACGCAGTAGCGGGGGCGGTCGGGCAGATGTGATGTTGCCATTTATGGAAAACATCCACCCCTTTCCCTGTCGATACTTTTCGACGGTGCAGCTGCCGCGGCGCCGAGCATCCCTGCCGAATTTTCCCGATATTTTCAACGGTGATCCGCTGAATCCGTGTCGGCGCCAAGTCGGGCAAACTGGCGGGGGAGGCAAGGAGGCTTCGCGAAATTGCGTGAACGCGAGCACGTTCCGAAAATTCAAGGGGCGAATTCGATGTGCAATTATACGAAGGGGCACTACGGGGGAGGCGCATGACTTACTCGTGCCTTCTTCGATTCCCGCTTCTGCGAAATCGACTCGACAGATGCTGCCAGGTATACCGGAGAATACCCACTGCTTTTGCGACGGACCGATCGGCGAGGGCCGAAATGGTAGGGTTTAAAGTATCTGCCCGTCCACTCCGTCCTACCGCTTTCTCTCCGGCCGCGGCTCCTCTCCGCGCCCACCCTTTTTACCCCTTCGCCGGAGCGGCTGCGGAAACTCACGTGGGCACAGATTACCGATAGATCGGACGTCAGCTGCTCCGCGAACGCGCCGAGGATGTACTATTGGATTTCCGTAGATTAGATACGTATTTTATTATTTTTTTTATTTTTTAAATCAAATTTTTCATAAGAGCCTCGGCGGACACTGTTAATAACCTTACGGGGAGAGTTGGGCACAGTGGGTAATTTTTTGTATCATTTTTTTTTCTCTTTTCGTCTGTATAAAAATTTCATAAGAGTCCCAGGCGACGTCCACTCTGAAAAAAAATTCGTATGAAATTTAATGTACCGGACTGGGAGTTTTTGTCCAAAAAACTGGTGTATTAAATTTCGTGTACGATTGTGATGAAAAATTAATGTTCAGTGTATTAGAAACATTGGAAATTCTTAATTTTTAATAATTTACTTTAATTTTGCTATACAAGTACTTTAATTTTTATTAATTACTTTAATTTCAATGGAAAAGTATATTAATTTTTCATCACAATTGTACATTGAATTTAATGCACCAGTTTTTGCATAAAAACGGCTAGTCCGGTACATTAAATTTACGATTCTTTTTTAAAGTGTCGCTAACCTTACGAGGCAAAGTTTGGTACAGTAGACAATTTTGTTTCTCAGATGTTTTTTTGTTTTTTTATCTTGACGTACTTTAAATACACATTGATCTCGCGAATCGAGAAAGGAGCGTGCGGCCTTACATGGCAGAACGCGTGTGGGTGGAACTAAGTTTGGAATTTGAGTTTATCTAACAGGACTCTCAGGGACAGAAGAGAAACAGTGGGTGGGACGTCGCGGTATCTCGTTCACGTTTTTTTTTGTTTCCTCTCCGCGTTGACTAAATTCGCAAGTTACTCGAACCCCGTCAGCTGAACTCGCCGTCTCGCTTTTACCTACTCGTCATATTTATCACATTCAAGTTTACTCTCGCAATAACCGTTCGCAGCCACGGACTGTTCACTGAGAAAAAAAATTAATATTTACGACTCAAAAATAATTTGACTTTCGCTCCGCCAACAGCTCGCGCGCCTCGCGCGCTCGCATGGATCGCATGGTTCATAGCATGTGGAAATCCGTTCCATGTGGAATGGAATTGCGATTACCAAAATCCGTTTCATGTGCTATGTAAACCGAATTTTCGAAAAAATAGCATTCCGAAATTATAGCATATAGTTTGGATTACGAAATTCCATTCTACACGCCATAATTTCAGAATTTCTGTTTTTATAGCATATAGAATGCATTTCGAAATTGTGCAATTCCATTCCATCTATATGCTATAATATATGCTATAATTTCGGAATTTCGAAATCTATTCGAACGGTCGGGGGCATCAGCTGGGGGGCGGAGGGGGCAAACATCCGAACAAGAAACGAATACACAATTTTCCAAAATACAAGATATTATGTTTCTAGTGTATATTTTCGAAAATACTTTATATGCATGTAATCGTGAAATTTTCGAAAGTTTCTCATCACTGTTTTAGTCTCTCGTGCAGGGATGTGCCGTGGATCGAAGAAAATCCTTTGTGCAAGCGCAGTGCGCACAATCACGCGTATTATAATGAAAGCAGCGCTGGTTACACCCGCTGGTAACGCACCGCGGTCTCGGTCCACCTGTCGAGCCGCCGAGTGGCTCCACGCGGTTTGCACACCCCGTGGGCTGTGCCCGCATAATGCGCAGAACGGCTCGTCGATAGTGCTTTTCTGTAACGGTCAAATTTACCCCCATACGCGCGACTCTACCGTGATACGACCACTGTTAAATCATTTTTCAAGGGCCCCTATGACCATTTCCCTATATTCGCGTACTTTAGTCCTTCCTCCCTTCGGGGACGCAAAGTACACTATGTACGGCTTTCTTACAATCACCCTGAAAGTCTGCACAATACCTAGGGAAAAAGAAAGGTAAAAATATCCGGCCGCAATGTCGAGGGAACAATTTACCCGGAGCTAATCACCGAACGATCGAAACGCTCTAAGGAGGCTGGAGCGCTGGAACTTTTTTAAATCGTTTATAGAGTTTCATGCACAAATGTGGTGCAGTGGAAGATTGTCTGTATTGCAGTTGATGCCTGATTTAGGGAAATGTTACTGGCAATTGATTTGCTAACATATTAAATGGTTCGCGACCATTTTCAAAAGCTACATGTTTCTTTAGTTTTTTTTCTTCTTTTTTTCAAATAATGATCCTGTTTATTTATTCATGATTATTTATAAATAAATTTAATCATAATAATAATAAATAATCGAACCACAATCCATATTTTATAAAAAGTTGAATTGTTTCCCAATTTTTTATTGGTTCTGTTAAAATAATATCGAGCATGGAAGTGTGAGTTACCTTTCCACTCTCCCAGCACTCCAAAAGATAATTATCGTACGTCAAAAAAAAGAAACACATGTAAAACCGTACGTGATTTCCAATGTTGTTCCATTTTTCACACTCCATATTGATTAATATTGACCGAACCTATAAAAAAGATCATAAAAAAAAAACAATCTCTTACCGTTAAAAAATATTGTGAAAAAAAAACGGTAGTCATGGCGCGACCATTAACTCGAAGTTTCTCAAAGCGCGAACGAGAAGTAGCGTTCACTCCCGTGTGAATAGGCAGTTCTTTGTCGGCTCGATCGAGTGAGGCGGTAGGAGGCAGCGCGTATTTCGGTAGCCCGACCGAGGAATCCCGCCGAATAAACGTGGCCGCTTCCGCGCGACCGAGGATTGGTCGTCGCCGAAGCTCCGGGCGATGTTTCCATCCGTTAATGAAGCGTCCGAAACTCCCGAGATTTTTCCATCCGCGATCGTCGCCCCGGAGCGCTCCTCGGTCCCGCATCGACTCGTCGGATCCTTTTTTCTCTCGCGATTCGAGAAAGCACAACGTTCCGATAATAAGTCGGTCGACCGCGCGACTGCCATTAAAAATTAAATCCTTGCGCGGAGACTGCGAGCACAGTCCGATTCGTGATCGCTGTATGCAGCGACTCGCTTAAAAAAAAAATAAAGGAAACCAAAAAGGGAGCCACTGACTGAGTTTTAAGGTTCCTTACCGGAGAGCCGTCTCCGCTGTTCGCCTTCTCCGTCCCCCCTCCTCCTCCACACTCCCCCCCCCCCCTCCCCCTCCCTCTACGTCCTCCAGTTCCCGCTCGATTCCCTCCTCCCTCGCGCGCACGGACTACCGCGTAGGTTTTCTCTCGACAAAGCCGGAGCACGAAGCCAGCCCGACCGGTATATACCTGCGGGCTTTTAAAATCGCTTAACATAATCCGTTGGACGGTTCGGTCTCCAGCGCCCGGGGTCTCCACCACCACCACTACGACTACCATGGACGCTACACGCCGAGGATGCCCGCCATTTTCGACGCGCAACTTCCACGCGCGCCAATGGCATTCGAATTTGGAACGGGGATCGGTAGGGGGGAGACCTCGTGGCCGAGACCGTGGCGGCAAACGTTTCACCGAACGAACGGACCCCGCGCTCGCCACTCATCCAGATCGTGTCTGACCGCCGAAAGGTGAGGAACATCTCTCGCCCCAGCGTCGTCCAAAAAAAAGTCCGATTTTTATTCGAATAAAACATAAATTAAACTCTTGCAACGAGAAGAGAAAAATTAGTACTCGCTGTAAGACGGACTCATCTCGGCTGGATTCATTTTTTTAAACCTCGGAAGGACCCGATTACCAACGAAATAAAAAGTATTTGGGAAACTTAGGCGTGGAAGACGAATTGTGGAAAAAAAATTTATCTATCGGAGGAGAGAAAAAAAAAAGAAAAATTTGTGCAGTGAAAAAGTAATCGACGAGAGCCGCGCGACACATCCCGGAGAAAAGTGATCCACGGTGATTGCTTCGGTTATTCGGACTCCAGTGACGCACGCTCGGTTCTTGTTTTCGGCCCGAGAAAAAACAAGATAACAAGCGAGCGGCGACGCACCAGTCGGAGAAGCGGCAGCGAAGCGACGAAGAAAAATCTTCCACGAAAATTAACCACACGTATATATAGATATATATATATATATATATATACATATATATATATATCAGTGCTACGAAGATGCTAGCGGCTTCACTCTGTCGCGAGGTGCATTTCGGCAACGTGCTCACATCGAGGATGCAGTCGAGGGTGCCGCGTTGCCTTTTCGGCTCGCCGAATCCGAAGGAGACCTCGGAGATGCTCCAGGACGCGCTCGACATGGAGAGAAGCAAGTTCGCGAGCCGATGGGGCGTGGATCCTTGCTCCGAGGACAAGGAAAATTGCCACAGGCAATTCGAGAGGGCCGACACTCGTTCGCCGAGAAAAAACCGGATCACTCCTTACTCGAGGCAAACCAACATTCACGGTAAGCTCTTCGCTTCTTTCATTATTTTCTTAAGTAACATAATTTAATTGTAAAAAAAAAATCTGTTTTTCTTCTAACACATCATAAATGCTCGTTCGATTAACATAAAGAAAACCTTGAGAATTTTCTTTTTGTTAAATATATGAAATTAGTAAACGAATGCATTTGGATTAAGAAATATAATTGCTTTTGAAACGAATATTCTGACGTTGGGTTCGTCGAGGAAGCAAAAATTTGATGCGAGAGAAAAAAAAGGTGGGAAAAATCCCGCGACGACTCGGCGTCCCGGCAGACGAGTCGATAGCCACGGTTTTGGCGGGAAGCGGGCCGTCCCGCGCCAAGCGTGCTCACTGCCGTCCCGCACGCACGACCGGTTGCCTAGCGCCAGGCGAGCCTCGTCCGTCGCGTCGAAGGTCGAAGATTTACGAGGCCCACGGATTTTTCGTTCGGCCACTAAAATAGAATTCGTGTATTGACACACGCTCGATTAACACCTAGACAAATCTACGATTGGGGGGGAAAGAGCGCGGTCTCGACGGAGGATTTTTCTAGAGCTCGGCGAACAATCGGAACGAGCTGCCGATAGCGATGCAAGTTCGGACAGGACGAGGGTGAATCACTCCTCGGGCCTTCTCGCGTCGTGAGTCATCGGACCCGTCGCGCTGCCCGACGTTTCTCTTGTGAAATATCTCGAAGGACCTCGTGACTCACCCTCCTTCGCTAAATGAGGCGAACTATTTTTTTTTTTTTTAGGGAACCAAACCGACGCTCGCATTCTTCGAATAGTCTCGTCATCGCCTGTCGGTAGATTAATCGACGCGAGGTTATCCACCCGGTAATGGAACCACAGTTTCTCGAGGAATTTCCACCGCTGTTGCCTTTAACGATAATAATGGCTTTTCCTCGAGACCTCATTATAGTCCCGATATTATGTGCCACAGTTAAAATGCTTTATGAATAACAAAAAAAATGTATCCACAAATGTGCACAATTTTTGATTATTCTTTCTCGTTAACTTACTGAGTAGTAAGTTACTATTGAATAGTAGGTCAGTATTGAATAGTAAGTTACTGTTTAAAAGTAAGTTACTATTAAATTGTAAATTACTATTGAATAGTAAGTTACTATCGAAGTTACTACCTCATTATAGTCTCGATATTCTGTGCCACAGTTAAAATGCTTTATACGTAACAAACAAATTTTTTTCACAAATGTGCACAATTCTCAATTATTGTTTCTCGTTAACTTACTAAATAGTAAGTTACTATTGAATAGCAAGCCACTATCGAATACTAAGTTACCACTTCTTTTCTTCAACGAACCACATTTTTAACTGAAAACGAAAATGTTAATATTAACAAGGCAATAAAGTAAAATTAAAACGAAAAATAAATGATGAACGTCCGCGAACGACAAACGTTGGCGACTACAAAAAAAATTTTTTTTTACCTTGCGCACGCGCACTCTCTGGCCGTTCGCAGGGCACCTGTTGTACATACAACTCGTCCGTGCTCGGCGACGATCGCACGACGAATTATTATTGTCTCTGCGGGCGAGGAATTTCTCGGAAGGAATAACTTTCTCTCGGCCAATGGCTCCTCTCCGATGCATATCATCGACGGCCCCGTGTAATATATTTTTTTGACGAATGTCGGGACGATAGCCGTCTCGAAAAGTTTCCGAGCCGGCCGTGGACCCGCTACTTATCTCCCCCTTCGTACGTATTTTTTTTTTCCGCGCTTTACGATCGGTAATAATATTACCAAGCCCGAGATACCATTGTGGGGGCCTCGGAGAGTTCTCACGAGACGAACCGGAGCGCGATGGACGGCGCGGAGAGACGATCGGACGGTTCGACGACCGCCTCGAGACCGCTCCGCGTGCACCCGCTCGGAAGAAGAGGCGGGGAGAAGAGACCCACGGGCTTTTCTGTACGGTGACCCTTCGAGAAAATACGTTCGCCCTCGTAAAATCCTCAAAGATCCTCGAGGGATCCGTGAGAATGCATCTCGGCAACCGAGGATGGTTCACGTGTATTTTAAAAAATCTCTCGTTCCTTTGAAGAAAACGGGAACGACTCGGAAAGGTGGATCTCATTTTTCCCGGTGCGCGATTTTTTTTTTCCTACCCTATAAAACGGGCTCCCTTGGATCGTGCGCGCAACGCGTCCGCCAACCGTGCGCGCACGCCCCCGGACGGAGAATCCCTCGAGGAGGTGTATTGTGATGTTTGGAAAAAAAAAAAATACTTACTGAGAGAGACGCGGAGGGAGCCCCCGACGTCTTGTCACATGCTGTGAATAGTTCACGAGAAAAACGAGACAATGGGAAATTCAGACGCGCGCCGATTATACCGGGTATTCCGAATTTCATCGTCGACGGAATCCATGCGGGATGAAAAAATATAAGGTTCATATTCTGGCCGAACAATTTGTTTGTTGTCTTTACGTAATGATTAGTTTGTTGAGATCATTTTTTTTTTTCAACAACCAATTACACCCAGTAAAAAAATTTATTTGTCGGCCACCGTTTATTTGCTTTAAAAAACAAACATTTATTTTTAATGAAATGAATATTTATTTTAATCAAATAAATATTTTACTTTAAACCAAATAAACGTTGGTCGTCGAATAAATTATTTTTCTGGGTATAATTATTTCCCTAGCTGAATTGAATTTTTCGGCGCCGACAGCTGGTCCGGGGCAACTAAAAAGTTTTAATGGCCAAATAAGAAAATTCGATCCTCATCGTAGGATAGTTTAAATTCGAAGAAAAAAAAAAACGTTGGCGTAGAAATAAATAATGGTAGTTCTCGAGATCCGGCGATCTTGGCGAGGGGTCGAATAAAGGACGGAGGGGGGGGAGGGGGGGGGGGGGCGATGGAAAGAAGAATCAGGGTTCCGTAGGTGGATCGGTGGTTTCGCACCTGTTCACGCAGTGGCGTGGCTGTGCGAAAACGACGAGGGAGTAGCACAAAGTAAGGTAGAGGTAGTAGTAATGCATAGGGAGGGTCGTGAGCTCGTCGTCTCGCGTGACCTAGCGCGCACAAGAAACCCCCTGGCACCGCAGCGACTCAATGACTCAGGTGCTACCTGCCCGAGAGAGCGCGCACACTGCTGGGGTGGCTGCTCGTCGCGGACCCTCGAAGACATTTTGTCCGAGATCTCCGGCCATTGTTGTGGAAATTTTGTATTTTTGTCGCGGTTCCGCAAGGTACATGCACCCTACCTGTTTTATATTTTAAACATATATATCTCTATAATATATACATGACCCGCCGACGCCGCGGACAAGTTAAAAAAAAAAAACTCTTCGGAAAAATCTGATAAAACGCCCAAAAATACGGAGCTGCATACAAAAATGGTCAAGCGATAATCCATGAGCAACTGATTTATTCTTTTTTTATTTTAATAAGAATTTGAAAAAAATAGAAAGTGACGCCGTTCCACTCCGGCACAAATCTTAATTTTTTTAAATATATGACTCAAGATTGTGCACCATTTTTTCAGATTTTTTAAATTGTGGCGATCAATCAGTTAATTTTTTTAATAATTAATGTCATTAATCATAAAAAATTGCGGGCACGATCCAATATGTGAAGGGTTAGACCCAGGTCGAAATGTTAGGGAATGTCTTTCGGTATTTTCGGGACCAAAAGGTTTATGAGACTGATTGAAAGATTCTAAAATTATAATAAATATTAATTTTATTAATTACATTATTATTATTACTGTTAAAATAATCGATACTAATATTTGCTTTCTTTATCTCTCGTGTTACAGATTACTGGCGATCGCGCAAGGTTTGCGACGTCAGCAAGAAAGCCCTGACGGAGAGCCCGAAGAAGCAGTCGCAGGATTCGCAAAAATCAACGACCTCGTTCAAGTGAAGAGATTCTATATTCCAGAGCAAGATGGGAGCGCGAGAGAAACAAAATATCCCGTCGACAACAGCGATTATCGTGCCGGAACGACGATCCGACGTGATGAACTATTTTTGTATTATTTATCACCGCCGTAAAGTCGAAACTTGTATATTTTTTATTTTATATTCTTTTCACCTCGAATTCATCGTATTTTGATTTTATCCGTAGCTTCTACCGTGCTCCTTAAGTGACTAGTGGTATTTAGTATTATTGCAACTGTGATCCCTCTGCCGGATCCGGTCCTCTGTGGTATTAACACTCCGTGCTATTATTGTACGCGTGCTTTGTTTAGCTTTTTTTGTTTGTAAATAATTCGCAAATGCTTAACGGAGGTTTGGGTGGACGCTGGCGATCCGAAATGCGTGAGGGCAAGCTCGTGAAGAAAACTTAATCGACAGTCTTGTATTTGGCGAGTCTCGAATTAATTTGAGAATTATCATCGACCATGTACGAGAAATAATATTTCGCCCGAGAATCGAACTGTCCAATGGAAAAAAAAAAAAAAAAAACGACGACCAATGGAAAAATTAAACCGGCACACTCGGATCGCCGCGCAGTCCACCGGAAGCCTGAAACGGTTGACTCGCTCAACGATGCAGCGCCTCCAAAGACTAATTAATGACTTAATGGAAAGGAAAAAAAAATCAACTGTTAACAATAATGTCCCGGCTTCCTCCGACAGGCGGAGGCGTAGATCCTGTGTATATCGCAACTTAAGTTTAGCCAATTATTCTAGTCAATTACTCGTTTATTATAGATCGAATTGAAATAAACGGCATCGATAAATTTTTTTTTCAACGCAACTGTGTACTTATTATCGACTCTTTCGATCCTTGACTCATTTTTCATGCTCCGATACTCCTAGCGAAAAAACGAATGATCGAAGGGCATGGAAATACGTCTGGCAGAACATTTTTGTATTGGAACCCTTTCGATTTTCATAAAAATATCGCAATGTTTCACGCTTTACCCTTTCGTTCGGTTTTTCAAAACTACATTCGTTTTTTTCCCCACTGAACACGACTCTGTGACTCACCTTACGCGTATCTTAACATTTTATATCAAAGTCATAAGTGATAAAAAAATTATCTTCCGATACTCCTAGAGGAAAACGGGTAAGCGAAGGTCATGAAAATATGCCGGGCAGACCTTCTTTCGCACCCTTTGGATTTTCATAAAAATATTGCAATGTGCACTTTCGACCGTGCTTTCGTTGAGTTTTGTTAAACTAACTACATTAATTTTTTTCCCCCACTGAACACGAATCTGTGACTCATGTTATTGGTATCTTAATAATTTATGTGAAAAGCCGGAAGTAAAAAAAAGAAAAACAATGGCGATCAAATTAATGGAGTGATTGGTCACGATTAATCGACAGCCCGTTATCGGCACGAAAATGATTGCGGATATTCCTTCGACGCAGTGATACCGATCCGTGCATAGCCGAGGCGATGTACCACAACGGATTCGCAGAATCTGCTGCATCGACAGATCGTGTGACACTGACCTGGCGTATCATTACCTGTCCGGGATCACTGTGATATCTATGTCAATCCCAACGGACCGAAAATTGTTATTATTGTTATTATTATTATTATTATTATTGTTATTATTATTTACAGAAAGAAAGTTAATAACTTATAAAATCTACATCATGTAGTTAACATTAAGTAGACAAGTGTTTATCGAGTCTATTTTTAAATTGGCTGATTGTCTCTGATTCGATTACTTCGAGGGTTAATGCGTTCCACACATTCACAACCCTGTTCGATAACGTATACTTCCATGGGTTTCGTTGGCATGGTCTCATCTCCAATTTCGCCCTGTTTCCACGAAGATGCGGATTTCCCAAAAATTGGAAAATGTCGAGCCCATTAATTGGATAATTTTTGTATCGCAAAAAAGAAATTCGAAACAGTAATACGTAACATTTTTTGTTTTCAAGAGTGGACAATTACTTTGGAACCTCGTCTATGTAATTATTCCACTATCAACCGCAGGCATAAAATTTGGCGCCCCTCCACGTTTTTACATCCAAGCCCATATGACAATTACCAGCTGTCCATGATTCACGAATTCGTCGAGCTCGGCATACAATACCAAAAATAAAATTCCGACATTACACGCGACAGCGGCACGCGCCCTTCCTCAGCGACTCCAATGCCATCGCACGATCCGCTATCCATCATGCCCCAACGCGGATTACAAAGCCTATAATTATGCGACCGGTTTCTCGTATCTATGTCGTCGAATCGAACGCCGAGTGTGCGGCGCTTCGGCCGCGTGTCAACGATTATCCTCGTCATCGTCATTGCCAGCAACTGTGCACGCACCCGTCGATCAGCGTCTGCGCATGCGCGCGTGCGCGGACGCCTACGCAAAAATTCTCCGCACGCGCACGCATCGTACCCCTTCACGACACGAGCAAATCGACCCCGGATCATCAAAAGCTCCCAATTCCCACGTTAAAGAATAATGACCCCGAAGATATCTGCATGACATAAAATTTCATCATCGGCAAGAGCTTGGCTCAACCTCTCGGTGGTTGAGCCACCTAAATCGTCATTGAGCCAACCATATTCGGTTGGCTCAAGCGCTCATGTATGTTCGCTCCATCCCCGTTTTTTTCTCTCAGTGTAGAATTTTATTCTTTGAGTGAACTTCCTCGAGCGAAGTTTGTGCCATGCAAAATACAGCTATTACACTGAGAAAAAGAAATAGTTGGATCAAGCAAATGCGCGTGTATTTTGTTGTTACAACAAATATTTTTGTTTCAATCAACAAATTTTGAATAAATTGAAGCAAATAATTTCATCAAGTTGTATATAAATTAAAGCAAATAATTTCATCAAGTTATTTATCAATTGAAGCAAATAATTTCATTAAGTTATACATAAATTGATGAAATTCGGTCTCATGCAGATATCTTCAGGGTCATAAAGAATACCCGAAATACCCGTTACGCCCTTTTGATTCTCAGCCATCGGCGTATTAGAGCCCGGCGCATAATACGCTGTATAACCGACGGCAGAATCCTTGTAAATTAGGCAGCTGAGGAATGAGCTCCGGTGGATCGGGCTCGCCTTTTCGTAACGTACCTATCCACCTGGAGAGCCTGGATGGGGGTCTCTCCTGCGAGTCCAGCAGCATGCGGGGGAGTTGGGGTAACCGGCGAAGCGAAGCAGGAAGAGAACGAAGACCCACGCACATTTCCGTCATCCGGAAGCTCCCCCGCTCGTAGTAGGCGCATCCATCGCCGCGAATACACCCTCGCTTTCGACCATGCGCGCGCATACTCGTGAAAGCGTTCGTGTGGATACTCTTCAGGTAGCTCCACGTTGAGGGGACGAGAATAATCGTAAATGGGGGTGGTGCATACATTCCAGAGTATGGCACGGTTAATTATAATGCGGCGATGCACCGCAGTCGGGGACGCGGATCGAGTGTAGAGAATCGGCGTGCCGGCGGAGAGCGCTACGGGGAACCCCCGTTAGTCGCGGCCGCGCATGCGCAGCTGGTACTAGCGGGCAACGATTGCCGGCGGCTATTTCGATAATGCCAACTAATTTCGTAATTATCGAAGCCCCCCCGTGTTCTTTGCACGAGCATATTTCACTGCACGTGGGTTTACTGTGTGCGGCTAAAATTATTCATTACTTCGATGGGGGAGGCGAGAGAACGAAATTGAAAGTATCGCCGATTGAATGTACGAACGGCGGATACGGTGGATTGGTGTTGCCAACCGGTCTACCGTTCGGTAGCCGACCGTACTGGTATCGTGGAATGTACGTTATCGATTACGGTATCGAATGTCGGCGGGGTATCGGTGTCCAATAATAAAACACATCGAGACACAACGGTGGACGACGGGTTCCGTGGGGATTTTGTCGTATCGTCGATTAGAGCGCGACGCGTCGATCCTGGTGAGGGAAAACAGGACGCGAGGTCGACAGGTCCGCCGTAATCGGGGACCACCCGGATAGAAATTTTCGAGCGGGCCCTGACAAGGTCCTAGTAAGGCCTTGTCGTTCCCTTGTCAGGCCTTCTCCGGACCCTATCAGGGCCCCATGTAACGCTCGAAAATGTTTACTCACGCAGAGGCAATCCCGCACGGAAATTATACAAAGGGTTAAAGTAGCGAATATGGACCACTAGAAAGCCTTAAATTTAAGATCGAAGTTTAAGATTGGAGTTCAAGATTGGAGTTCAAGATTTAAGGTTAAGATTTAAGTTTAAGATTTAAGTTTAAAATTCAAGTTTAAGATTTAACTTTAAGATTTAAGTTTAAGATTTAAGTTTAAGCTTCAAGTTTAATTTTTATAGTTCCCGCTTAACCTAGACTGCATTAAACCACCGTAGACTATAGTTTGCGTCATAACGGTCGAGTGCGTAAAAAAATAAAAGAAACGAAAATTAAAAGCCAAAGAGTCCGCAATGTAGGGCGAAAGGCATTCTCTCCGGTGCGAATCGGCAGAGCAGTTGCCAATAAATAACAACGGGTAACACGGGTGGAGCATGTCTGGCGGAGTGAGCCGGAGAACAGGCTGAACCGTCGAATTTGTAGCTGCGGGAAGGAGCGAACGAGTTTCGGTCGGAATCAGCGAGGCAAAATTTTCACAATACCATTATTTCCAGGCGGCTAATGAACCCGTCCCGCGACATCAATCTCGTCTCTCCGCTGTAACGGCGGCGTCGGCCAGCGGAACGAAATGCACATCGAGCCTCACTCCCCTCGAAACCATTCGTATTCCACGGGGGCTCTCTCTTTACCCTTTAATGTCACTTCTGTTCCTTTTTTTTTTCTTCTCTCCTTACACCGACGTTCAATGCAAGTTCCGATAGACGCGAGCCAGGGGCCACGAGGGGTCGCGCCTCAGCCATGCAAATTGGCGTTAATGTTCGCGCGGAGCACGCGTCCCCGGGGGCCGAAGAGGGCCCCGGATAACATCCAAACGGCGCTTTACAATTAACACCATTCATAGGCGACTCTTTAAGCGAATAATTTTTTTTTCCATTTTTTTTTTCTACAATTGCAGAAGGAGAATCAACCTCGTCTCGACCAGCGCTGTTGGAAACAGGTTTCGACTGCAAAAAATTAGTTTACTCTCGTGTGATATATTACAGTGACAATATCCGGCGAATTAACGTCCCGACGCGGAGGACCGGAAGCCGTTGGCTGCAACAGCGGTCAGCGTTAATATGTACAGGGGGGGGGGGGGGGGGGGGGGGGGGGGCGTTTGGAGAACCCGGAGGATATGCATTACGAATATGAATCGATCCTCGTGGAGATGCCTCTGTATCATCACCCGGAGTCCCCGGCTGCGTCGTGGCCCGATTGAATTTCAACCGATCCGGACTCGTAGCCGGCGAGCGCAACCCGTGGGACTTTTGAACCGGCGGCCGGAGCGCACCTCGGCGGACCTCCGTGCCTTTCCTACACCGGAGTTCCGCGAAGGCGCCGAACGACGATGTTTCGTAACGTTTCGGGGATTTCGTGACGGTGCCCGTTCGCTGGACCGGGACCACCGCAAAAAGCTTCTCGGACTATGGGAACACGGATGAGAGAGAAATTTTTGGCGGGAGAAAGGAGGAACGGCGCGCCGCGGACGAAGAGGATATGCCCGTTTTAATTTCTCCCACGGTCACGGTGCCCGCCTCGGAGCGACTCTTCGACCGAAATATTTCGAGTTCCACGAAAGATCGATGTCAATATTTTTTTTTCTTTTCGGAACGGTAAGTAATGTTCGATCGATACGAAGACGAAGATCGATGACGACACTCAATCGGCGATTAACGGATGAGGAATGAAAAGTGTTTGATTTTATAGCGAATGGTATTTTGATACTTTGTGTATAAGGTGAAAAAAAAATGGTACGTTTGGTGAACTTTTTTTTCCTGCTGGTTTTACAATTGTTAGAGTTAATGGAATGAAAATAAAAACAAAAGAACTTGGAACATTTTCTGGAAAAAAAATTGCGGACCCATGTGGGTAATAAATGTTAGTATTTTTTTTTACTCTGTAAGGACGACCATAATTATAAGTCGATAAGTGGACCGAGGTAGGAGACACAGTCAACACGTGCGAAATAAGTTTCTCAAAGCGCAACCCGGCGCACGAAACTGCGAAACGAGCGGCAGGCAGGAAGCCTCGCCTAGATCCTGTCTGTTCGGGCCAGGGAGGTTTCCTGCGAAGCGTGAAATCACTTCCAGCGGCGGCCTCGAACGAAAGACAAAATTGTTGCACCGTAGCCGAGGTGTCCGTTTTCTCTTTATCGTTCCATTATTCGACCCGGTAAGTTCATCCCGCTCCGCCGCGACGGTGTTTCCTTCGATGGGCCCGTTCACTCGATAAGCCGAACGGGCTTCGCGTGTATGTCACGGCCGGAGACGCGGGGACACTGACGGGTGTCGGCTCGGTCGTTTCTCCTCGAAATTGATGTTTTTTTTTTTTTTAATTTATTTTTATCTTTTCATACTTGGCCGGTTCGTCGAACGATCGACTTCCTCCCTTCGGCTCGTACCCCCTCTCCTTCCTCCCTCTCGCGCTCCGGATACACGTCATTTCCGGAAATTTAAATACTGGCATTAAAGACGATTATTTTTTTATTTTATTTTTTTTAGTCCAAGCATCAATTTTCGCAACGATTTCGCCGAAATGTCTCCCCGATGGATTTTAGCCTCCGAAATTTCATACTTCATTCGTACTCCGAAAATAGACCGGGACGGGATGCAGATGCGCATGCGCGTATCCCTCGTCCTCGACTCCCATCGCGCGAACTCAATCTGTCCGTTTAAAATATAGCATATTGAAATAAAATAATAAAGAGGTAAATAAACACTCGTGTTAACGGTGCAATCTTGTTTTACTCCGCGGTTCAACTTTTGCAACGATTCCGTCGAAATCTCACCCCGATGGATTTTAGACCCCAAAACTTCATTCTTTGTTTATCCTCCGAAAATAGACCGGTACAGGATGCGCGTACGCGGTAATTTGTATCCCGCGCTCTCGCCGACCCCTCGAAACTCAGCTTCCCCGCTTGAATTGTGGTCCATTTTCCACAGAAAATTCAGATAATACAGTAAATATGTGAAATTAAGTTGAAATTAATTATTTTGTGGTTTAAAAAAATAATAATAAAGAAGTAAATAAATATTGATATTAACCCCATTATTTTTTACTTCACGCTTCAATTCTCGCAACGATTCCGTCCCAATCTCTCCCCGATGACTTTCAGCCCCCAAAACTTCACATCTTTATTTATCCTCCGAAAATAGACCCGTACAGGATGCGCACGCGCATGCGCGCTAGTATACATCCCTCGTCCTCGCCGAGAACTCAGCCCCTCCGTTTAAAATATAGTACATGTAAAAAAATATATATATATAAAAAAAATAATTAAAATACAAAAACCGCCGCTCTCGCTTCGCGCGCGATTTGTACGGTACAAAGCCTACTTTATAAATAGCCCGTTCCCCTCGCTCGTCCCTTTCCTACAAGGATTACTTTCCTCTCTTCCCGGAGATCTAAAACTGACCTGGCGGAAGGAAAGAGAGTAAAAAGTCTCGTTAGTCACAAACGCGTGTCCTGACTCGTAGCTGCGACTGCGAGAGCCACCGACGTCGAAGGGGACGGAGGAGAGTTCTTTGGACGGAAATAGACTTCGCCGGGGCCCTGCAGCCGCACACGCAGCTTCTGCGTGCCCTCCTTCCGAGTCGGCATCGGACGGCATCGCCTCCCCGTTTCCACATCCTTTTCTCGCTCATTCTCTCTCTGCGGTTTTAGAGCACCGTAGATTCCGCGCGTGTCGCCCGTGCCGGTGCACGGAGCCGCGAGAAAGAGCCGGGGCGAAACAAGAGCCTCGGGAGCGTCGGGTGGGAGGATGCGTTTTGCGTCCGGCGAACGCGAGCGGATCGCGGACGGGCGGCCGCAGGGGAGAGAACCGCGCTTCCGCGGGAGCATAACGGATGCAGTTGCAACAGTTTAAGCCGCGAATGAGAGACGACTCGATGAGCGGCTCTCGGTAAACTTGGGAGACAAGGGCCCGAAGCGTTGCGCCGGAACGACTGTCGTTTAATCTCCGTCACTGTGAATTTCGCACTGCGAGTTTGGTCGTAAGAATTTTTGTATATAAAGAAATATATATATTATTTTTTTTTTGCCGAGTCGAAAGTTCTTCAAGTATGCTGGCAGCGAGACACAGGTGAGGGTCATCTCGAGGGTTGATAAAGAGATGTTTGGTTGTTGTACGGAAGGATAACGTGGATGGAGACGAGGGGAGCCGTGAGAGGATTGGAGGATGCGTTTCGCGTCCGGCGAACGCGAGCGGATCGCGAGCGAGCTCTATCGGATAATAACTCTACCAACATTTCTACCAGAAACTAAAAAAACTCTACCAGAATAAAAATAAAACTCCAGATTGAGAGAAGGATCTAGTAAAAACGGCCGAAAAACGAACGAAGAAATATTACCATAGCACATAGTAATAGGGCACTAGAGCGCCCTTAAGTCTCAGATTTTCCAAGAATTTTTATCATAATATCTACAAAAATTCTTATAAATCCGGTACTTCCTACCGTAGGGGGCGCCCTAGTTCTCTAGTACTATGTGCTATGGTAATATCTCGCGAGCGATGTAGTCATATTAACTAGATCCATCTCTGAGTGTACCGAACTTGAAATAAAACTCTACCGGTGTTTTATTGTAATTCCAGTATAGTTTTATTTCAAGTCCGGTAGAGTTTTTTAACTTTCTGGTAGAGACTTAGGTAGAGTTCTGATGCGGTAGAGTTGTTGTCTAGTAGAGTTGTGTGTGGCAGAGATGTAAATGTGCCTAAATTTCGCCCTGCGAGGTTAGACAACAAATTTCATTGTAAAATATGTAATCTATATAAAAAAAGGTTATCCACAACAAAAAAAATGTCGGCTTAAAAGCTCTTCAACTTTGTTGGCAGCGAGAAGCAGGTGAGACTCATCGCGACGCGAATAAAAAATTGATTGTTGTTATACGGAACGATAATATGGGTGGACACGGGAGACAAAAGTGTATCGTTTCGTCATGCGGTGGATCCCATCCGGTAAACCTTCCTCTCGCCTCCTCCACTTCGTGCCTCTCCGCAACAGTCGACTAACGTTACATACGGGATTTAAACGTGTTGCGTTACGCGCGTCCCGTCTATCGGGCTTTCTCTCTATACCTCTTGGTTCTTTTTATTTTTTATTTCTCTGCGCGCATGCGAGAGAAAGGAAGAGCCGGGCAACCCCACCGGGGATGGAAACTTATTCACCGGGACGCCGGGAGGACAGGAGAGGATCGCGATGTCTTGAATTTCGTCGTCATCTCTCGGGGCACGCAACGAAACTCTCGACGGTTATTGTGCGCATTTCCTCCTGGCGGGGTTTTAAATTCAGGGACCCTCGAGCACCGCCGGGAAGACGGGAACATTGTCAGGACGCCCACATCGGCGCTGGCACTTGCGGTTCCTGGCAAACCGAGCGCGAGTACTCTCGTCCTTATCTTAACAGTTAACTCTTTTTTTTCTTTTCTTCCTTTACTCGCGCGTCTTATATTCTACCGCAACCGGGACTGCAGGGATTTAATTTTTTTCCTTCATTTTTTTTAAAACTCGAGCATGAGAATATGCACGAGGACTTCCTCGGTTTTGTGCCGGTCTCCGGTGCGAAACTTCATGGGCCTGCGAGTCGGTGGTTTCCGCGGTGAAATGCCGATAAGGAGGCACGGCGAAGACAATGTTAACTTAATTTAATAAATATCAACGTATACCCTGATTTAATTAAAACAGATATTTATTTGCGCGGAACCATTGAAATCTTTTCTTTTTTTTTTGAGAGAAGAATGATTATTAGCTGCGCCGTTCGGTCGGTAACGATCAAATAAAACTTTCGCACGATTCCGAGCTACGAGAAAGGCAGTGTGCTAAAAAAAAATCGCCTGCCGATAAGGAAGTGCGGGAAAGATCATATTTACTTGATTTAATTTAAATCCATATTTATCTGATTTAATTAAAATAAATGTTTACCCTGATTTAACTCAAATAAATATTCATTTGCTCGGCACCCTGAAAATTATTGTTTTTTCCGAGAGAAGAAATATTGCTGGTTAGATTATCAATTGCGCTTTTCGGTCGGTAAAGAAGAAATAAAATTTTCGCACTAGAAAGTGCTACGAGAAAGACACTGTGCTCGAAAAAAACCGCTGGCCGATTTGCTCCCGTGTGTTCGAGGCGACGAAAAAAAAAAAAAATACACACCACCGCCCGCGATTGTTAATCCGTTACCGGTGGGTTGGGCATCATCGTGTTCACTGACCTCGCGCAACATTCAAACGCGCAGCGAGGTCGCGAGGCGAGCGCTCTCGGGAACCGTCGAGTGCGCGATTCATCGCAGACCAGACGCCGCGGCCCCGCGAGTCAATTAACTCTTTCGCGAATATGAGAAAAACTGTTGCATCGTCTCCGACAAGGGGGCTTCGTGGATGCGGAGAGAATTATTGGAAACTCCATGTGCCAACTCTGTCGTGCCGGATTTCTCAGCCTCTCACCCCTCGGGACATGCTCGATGGCACGCATCCCTCCCGCCGGACGGAAACGTTCCGACGTTCGACAGGAAGTACCGCACGGTCCCCGAGGATCGGGGGAACGGTACAGAGTCTCTCCAGATTTCGTTCTCTCGCGGCTGCACGTTTTTTCTTTCCTTCTGATCGTCGAGGGAAAATCTGTTCGAAAAAAGAAAAGGGGACAAAAACTGTTCGAAAAAAAAAGACTCGTGTGACAGGATGCTGGTCCTTGAGCTCAATCAGGCGAGACTTGTCTGGACTGTTCGGAAAAAACGTACACTCGCTACCTCGATTACGGGGACCTTTCATTTTTGGTCGGTAGATCTTTGATAACGATCTAGATGTCTCCGATGTAACGAAAATCGTCAAAAATCGTCAAAAATTATCAAGAATTATCAAGAATTATCAAGAATTATCAAGAATTATCAAGAATTATCAAGAATTATCAAGAATTATCAAGAATTATCAAGAATTATCAAGAATTATCAAGAATTATCAAGAATTATCAAGAATTATCAAGAATTATCAAGAATTATCAAGAATTATCAAGAATTATCAAGAATTATCAAGAATTATCAAGAATTATCAAGAATTATCAAGAATTATCAAGAATTATCAAGAATTATCAAGAATTATCAAGAATTATCAAGAATTATCAAGAATTATCAAGAATTATCAAGAATTATCAAGAATTATCAAGAATTATCAAGAATTATCAAGAATTATCAAGAATTATCAAGAATTATCAAGAATTATCAAGAATTATCAAGAATTATCAAGAATTATCCAGAATTATCAAGAATTATCAAGAATTATCAAGAATTATCAAGAATTATCAAAAATTATAAAAAATTAGACCGATTGACATCCAAGCAGCTCGTAAGAAAATAGTCTTACGGTATAAATCGGTGCCTTCGTTATCGTATATAAGGTAAACGTACCAATGGCCGGAAACTTACGGAAGCAGTTCCAGTCCCTGAACATGCATGAAAAATCTCCATCTCTCTTGCACTCATGTCTTGTCCGGTAACTGGGACGTGTCCAGTCATTGGTACGTTTACCTCAGTCACTCGTATTGGGTAAAAACAAAGCATCGTTTGAAACAAGTATGCACCGACCAAAATATGCATATCGGCTTTTTGCTTGTTTTTTTTTTTACTATTTGGATATTTCCGTGCTCACGACACCATAGATCCTCGTTTAAATATCGCATTAGAATGAGTCTACCGATTTTTCAGGTGCTACCGTATCGCGCACAGTCACTGTCACCCTTCCAACATTGCACGATGCAATGTTGAGATTTCCATTCGTTTGCCGAATACATTTTAAGCTTGGCGGAGTAGCAGGAAGCGCCAGTTGGCCACCAAGATTCGGCATATGCTCCGCGTTCCGTTCTCTTCCTCGTTTCACATACGAGAAGGAACGAGCGAGTCACACGTGCGTGTTTGTGCAACGCCGACTGTGTTCCAGGCAGCCCGGTGCTCGAGCTCCAATGAATGAATATGTATTTTTCATTCAAGCGGGTCCGCAACGGGCCCTCGGATACGCTGGCGCACTTGTCCCCTTCTGGCTGCTTTAATCTCGATTTATCCTAGAAACGTGCGTGTTTTCCGGGCAACCAAAGCTGCAACGACGACAGAAAGTTACCGTTGCGCTAACTTGGCCTCACCCGCTGTTGATCGCCGTACGTGTGCGATTGTATGAAATTCTCTCGACATGTCGCTTCAGCGCCTTCCTTTCCGTTAACAATTTTTTTTTTAGTGAAATCAATAATTTTCTATTTTTGTTTTTATTTTTTGTATGGATGCAACGACCGCGCTCACCGACTCTTTTTTACCGCAACTTTGCGGTGTTTAATTTGTGAGAGTTTCCTCCCATCGGGCTTCCCACTCTGCCGTGCCGATAATCCCGTCATCACCTGGCGAGTCGCGGTCGACGACAAAACGCAAGCAATAACTCATCATCCTCGCGAGAACTAATTTTAGTACATAATAATTTTCAACTATCGTCGATTACAGGGGTGTCAATGAAATGGAGAATATAACGGAAGATTTTGAGCCGAAAAACGTGTTTTATTTATTTTTCGGTGAAAAAAAAGAAATGATAAAAAATGTCACACTATTGACTGTTTGTAACGGTGCAATGTCGGTGCATTAATATAATATTATATGTTTGTCATTCCATATTTTTTTTCCAACTTACAACAACAAAAATTAAATTCCTCCAAAATCTTTATATTCGGATCCGAGAATCATTTTACCCGATCGCAATACCGTTACGAACAGTCTGTGGCACGGAACTTTTTTATACGATCACATTGTAACTTCCTCTCCGTAAACCAATAATAATAATAATATTTTTAAAGATAAAAAATTAAATGAAAGATTATTCGCCTACCCCGGAGAATCGGCGACCCGACAATCTCGTAATCGTTCAACAGTAATAATTGGCCAATTTATTATATAATAAGCGTATTAAAATAATAACATTAATCTGTGACGGATGTGGTGGCAAATCGTCCCGATGCAAAGAGTCATTGAATAACACGGAGTGGTACGAGAGTGCACTGGACAGTGCAGAAAACAAGCGGTTAACTGTTTTACAAGCGAGGCATGGCGCATGCGTCTACCGCGCGGAATCTAGGCTAGTCAGTCGCAAGTGGGCTACGGCAACTGGCTAGGCTCGCTTATTCCCTGCACCGCGTCAGTTGCAATTGTGCAGCCTCCAACGGCGTTCGCGTATTTGCGAACGTTTTACACTGCGAGTTTTTCCCAAATACCTCTCGTGTTCCACTGCTATAAAAAAAAAAAAAAAAAAAAAAAACGATCCTAAAGCGATAAGTCGACGGGTCGCCCGTGCGGTGGCGCCGAAAACGTGACGTCGACCTCTCTTCGCCCTTGCGGCCCATACGCACACAATAACAACACGGAGGACTAGCGGAGGTTAGTAGCGCGCGTGCCCGTCCTTCATTCCCACCAGTGACCCGTCCGGACCTCGCCGCGCCTATCTCGCCGGCACTCCTCATACGCTATCTGTAATAAATTCTATTCTGCGCCGGAGACTCGCGGACCTGGGACGATAAGATAACGGTAATTTTCTTCTGTCGACCTCGACGCTTTTCCGCCACGGCCTGTTACAGTCGTAAATGTTAACGATACTCGGCCAACCCGTTTTAATCTATTCCCGGTGCACGGACAGCCAACGAGAGCATTAGAAAGTGGCGGACTGGCTGTCTGCGCAACTGTACAACTTTCACCTACGGAACACGCAGATACACTGAAAAATAATAATAATAAAAGAAAATTTTCAACGCCTCAGGAACGTCGCACAAGACTCACTGACGAGAATCTAGCGTCGTTTCAGCCGCATTTTGATTCTACGATAAAATATTATCTACCGCTATGAAATAGAATATAATAAGAATTCGAGTACAATGAGAAGGGGGCGCGCGAGGGATGATCGTTGCGCGCATGCGCAGTACCGAGACACCCCCTCGGAGTCTCTCGTGCACGATGGCAACGCGCAACAACACTCCCACGAGCACGATGGGCGAAATTATCGATCCTCCGAAGGTCGGCCCGAGCGTGTAGGGTTATTGTCTCGGACGGTTCTCGCTTCAATCGGAATATATTCCATGCTCGTTGCGCAATTTCCAACGAGCTGTTTTCGCGGAGGTTGACCGTGACTCGTGGCCGCGCGTCGTGCGCGGAAGCTCGCAAACGTCGATGGACTTTGACGATGCGAAACTCGTCGCAGGTTTCGCGAGACAGTTTGACGGTTCATCGACGATTGGGAGGGAATAATCGCACTCGTTAAAGTTGCTGCAAAATTTCTCTCGTTAACATAACGCAACGAGCGAACAACGTAAATAACTTACCAAATATATAATAAATAAGGTAAATAACGTACAAAAAAAAAGTTTTTACAGTGCCCAAGGACTTTTTTTTTATCACACCAAATCCTATTTTTGCCCGAATAACCGTCACGTCTCCGCCTGCACAGTTGTATGCCCGAGCAAACTCTTTGTGAAACGAAAAATGAAACTGCATGGTTGCCACGGATCTGAAAAACCTCGAAAACCCGGAAAAATCAGGGAATTTTTTGGAACCTGGAAAAGTCAGGCAAAAGTCATGGAATTTTTTTGAACGCTGGACATTTTTTTAATCCGCTGTTTTTCAATTAATTCTGTGCTGCATGACTTATACATTTTTTCGATTCAGCAAACTTGTCGACTGTATACAGCGTATATACGACTGTGTCGTGTTGTTAATTTCGGTGGGAACTTTTAATGTTGTGAACCGAGTTTAATATATTGATGATCATTATGTATTAGATTTTACGTTATTTTTAATTGTTCTTTCCTACCCTGACAGATTGGCTGGAAAAATTAAATGTTTGCTCTCTAAAATCGGGAAAAGTCGGGAAATTTCAGATGGAGAATTTCGTGGCAATCATGAACTGAATTTTATTTATTTTATATATATATATATATATATTTTACGTGTAAATAACGTACGAAATATATAATAAGTAAGGGCAGTTAGGTAGCAGAAAAAAAATACAAGTTGCAACCGTCCACAAGGATTTTTTTATCACACCAAATCTTATTTTCGCCCGTATCACTGTCATATCTCCGGCACAGTTGGATATCCGCGCGAACCCTTTGTGAGGCGAACAATGCATCCGAAATTTTTTTTTCCTTATACCTATTTTTATTGTACTTTTTTTCCACAACGAATCCCAATAACTCCCCGACGTACAATCCAAACCCTCGATCGCGGCCAAATTGTATAACGAAGCTAATGTTCTCTGTGTGCTTTCAGGGCTCGCCTGGCAATGCAAGACGGAAACGAAGACACACGGGAGGTGTCCCTGATACGCAATTTGCGAACGCAAAATGTGCGAAGGAGGCTTTTCGTCGACGAAGCGGACACCGATCGCCAGGACGAAAGGCGGGGTTTGGACGACAACCAGACGAATGAATTCTTCGAGGAGGCACGAGGCAATCTCGAAAAGGTTATTTCGTCCGATCAATTACAAATTCACGGCCATTTTTTTTTCTCCCCCCAATAATGACGACAATTGTCTTCTCCGATGAAACTAGGCGAAAGAACGATGGAACTTTGATTTCGAGAACGAGACACCTCTGCCGGGCAACTACGAGTGGGTCAAACTCGACAAGGACGGCAATCAAGTACGCGACTCTGTTTGTGGAACGGAAATCGAGGCAGCTGCGAGGGGTACCGAGGAGAGCGAGAAAACAGACGAATCCGGGGTGACCGAGGCGAACTGCGAGAGAGCCCAAGGACTTAGTCGAAGGGATTAGTCGGTCGAAATACATGTTGGTATTTGTACGATTCGACCCTACACAGGACGCTATGACGAAGCGGATTTTGATATTAAACGCGAGTACGTGTCTCGCGTCGCGTTTCAGTATTATTATTTTTTTATTTAAATTTAATCATCGCCGCGAGCTGAATCGTCAAAACAGCCTAGTCAAAAATTTTTGTTCGTCAGCCGTAGGTTACGACGCAATATTACCAAATTTACGCCATGGCATTTGATCTTTAATTTTTCTCGTTCATCGATCGAGTTTCATTTTTTTACTCACACTAAAAATGATCTACCTAAGTCAGGAATTTTGATACTACATGTGCAATATTGTGCGAATTTCTGGGGAAATTGTTTTTGCGATTTGAAACCCCCTCGCGGACTCTTTCTATCGTGCGATTTTTGTAGAACAATGAATTATTAATTATTAATTAATGTATTTAAAAAAATGAACTACCTAACTCAGAAGTTTTGATACAACGTGTACAAAACTGTGCGATATTGTGGAGATGTCGTTTTCGCGATTTCCAAATCCCTCGGGGAAACTTTCCACGGTGCAATTTCCGTAGATCAATGAATTATTGATTATTAGCGATTAATTAATATATTTTTAAAAAAATAACTACCTAATCGAGAAATTTTGATACCACAAGTGTAATATCGTGCAAAATTACGGAGACATTATTTTCGCAATTAACTCCCGTGATCGTGCATTCTTTTGTAGATCAACGAATTATCGATTGATTATCAATATACTATTGTTTATATGAATTTATATTAAAATACGTGTTGCCATTCTTCGTCGCGCGTTATCCTCTCCCAGACTGAGTTTCCGTTACGAGGAAGTTCCGGCTTGAGTTTTCTGGGATGTTTGGACGAATCTGAACAGCCGCAGGAGAATCAGGATGCAAGCCGAGCACGCGCGCGATGCATCGCAGGATGCGCGCGTCTCCCCCGATATAATCGTCGGTCTAGCCAGACACGCAGAAGTTTATTGGACTTGGAGTTATGCGCACGACCCAGTTAACACACACCACGTGCGACACGGCCAAACATCTGCGGCACTTTTCGATGCCCTCGTCGCTCCTCCCCGTCGCTATCGAGTGTATACCAAAAACTCGCAGTCTGGATCTCGTCTAAATATTGCGCAACGGCGCATCGGCTCGACGACGGCGCGGTCATTCGTTGAAATTCGTTCCCTCGTCTCTCGCCGACTCCGACGGCTCGCGATTTACGACCTATCGCGTCTGTGGACGATCGATCGCATGTCGATATTCTTCGATCAACGTTCGTCCTCATCGTTAAAAATCAGTTGCAAATTAAAAACTGTTGAAACTACACGTTCGGCATCGACCACGATTATTTGGTAGAGGTGAATGTCTCGATGGGTTTGCAGAGCGTTCGTGAGAAGAATAATAAAAAAACATGAAAATAAAAATGTTTCTTTACAGTCGTTATGCGTTTTGCGTGTAGAATCGGTCCAAGGACCGAGAGAATGCGCGCGCAGGTACAATGCGATCTCGTTCGCGCGGAGCCTCTTACGAATTGAATTCTCGGATCTTTTGTCGGAGCTGTGGGCGATTGTGCGACTTCCGTGGGAATGCGCGAAACGGAAGTGCAACTCTCTCGGATTTGCAGGGCTTCGCGCGGCTATAACGTCCGCGGTAAAAGACGCTCGCGGGGAAGGCGCGGAGGTAATAACGAGATTTCTTTATAAATCCTTTCGGGACGGGAAGCGCGGAAAGCCGGAAACGAGAAGCCAAAGCTACCGTCAAACTAACGCCATATCGAAAATTTACGAGGATCGATTCCGATTGATCGACCGCTCAGAATCGGCAATTATTTAACGGTTTCTCGCGTCGAATTTTTTTTTTAATTCTCAATTTTTATTTCTTCCGATTATAATTGCACGGAGTCACATATATAGCACAGTCCTATCAACGAGACGGAATTGTCGATAAAAACAACGTTTTATGTCTTATTCGATTTACACCTTTGCCTATATAGCACGAAATACTTTCTAAACATTTCAGAAACATTTCCGTGCTATGTGGGTGATTTAGATATAATCGTCGACAAAATATCGAAATGTAACGAATGTAAAACCGCGTGAAAATTATTGACGAGGGACGATCTGCAAGAGTCTCGGAACATTTCTGTCGTGTCCGACTTTCGGCGCCGATATTGTTAGATCTGAAGAGTTGAAAACCTTTCAGAGTCCTTCTCCGATGGACAGGTGAAGTGGCAAATAAGCTGGAATCAACGGACGACAATCGTTACGTTCTCTTAACCCCGATCTCGTTTTCCCTCCACCTTGAGCCCGTTGGTTTGCGCGACAGCTCGGTGGAAAGAAAGTGATAAATTTATCACGAGTTTGCAGGCTCGTGCTTGCCAGACGATAAGGCCGCGGGTGCAAACTCGATTCGATAATACGACATCGCAAGCGCGGGCGCGCGCGTGCGCGGGGCGGGGGGTGGGGGTACATAATAAACGCTCACCATTCTCTCCGGATGAAACAGGTGCCGGTTCCTTAACTCGAGACAAACACCGACCGCGTAAAACCGAGTCTGTACGCCACCTCTTCCGGTTCCCCAAAGTTTACGTTTCCTCGGTAGAGTAAACTTTCACTGGGCAAAGTTTCGGATTAAAAAGAAACACAAAAAACGAAAAGAAAGAAAAAACGTAAACGACTCCCTTTGTTCTACCGCGCAGCGTCGGCTGCGCACGAGCGCAAACAAGTTCGTCGATCAGCGTTTTCCGCGGCAACCTCAGTCAGACATTCGTAAATAACTCGCGTGTTGTTCTTTCGATTAGCGGCTATTTTTGTCTCTCAAACTCGTGCGAGAAAAGTGAGAATAATTTTTTTTTTTTTTTTAATGCAGCCCGATAGTCGACTTTGGCACGCTTCGCTTATAGGTTAATCAGAGTCGTCGACGCATCGTCGAGCCTCTCTCATAGGGATAACCTTCATTGTCTTGCGCGTTAGACATTTTTCAAACTACCTAAAAATATCCACCGTCGCTCGCGAACTCTGGTGGCGAGTTCACAAAAATAAGGCTCGAATGTTACGAGGCGAAGATAATGGCTGGTACGTGTACGTACGAGGAAGCCGTACGAGCGGTTGCGCGGTGTGCGAGAGTGGAGCGCGACCGCCATTGGTCGAGCCGATCGTTTATCTACGGTTTGCTCAGCCAGAGTTGCCTCGCCGACCGAGGAGAGCGAGCGAGCGCGAACCGAGCTGTTTACACTCGGCGAGAGGCCCACGCGCCCCGCTCTTTGCCCGTAGGCAATAAACCTCGGGCTGCGACGATGTCAATTTACTGTTTATCAATGAAAAACTCTCGGTGCGAAAAAAAAAAAATCGCCAGAATTTTTCGTCGGCGAATATATGAAAACAAAACTATTACCGAGATTGTCGGTAATCGTGGGAGTTAAATCGGCCTCGTAGATACGACTTTGGATTGGCTACTGTGACAATGGCGGAAGGGTATTTTATCAGGAGAACAATGTAGGGTATACAGATAGAGTCTCATCTATTTACGATTATCATCTCGAGACGAACGAGAAACCGTTGACGTATCGTCCGAGTGGACAATCTTGACTGTACGCAAATACTGTTGATCCACGGAGGAGAGTGGGCAATGCGCGCGCAGCTACCGCGCTGTGAGTAAACACCGCAAAGTAATGAAGTAAACCGCGCAAATATGCGAACGCTCTCCGATTGGCTGCTGTAACAATATTTTATCACGGAAACAGTATAGCGTATACAGATAGGGTTCTCATCTATACGCGACTTTCATCTCGAGTCGAACGAGAAAAACCGTCGACGTATCACCCGAGCGGATAATCTCGACTGTACTAGGCAATGCGCGCGGCTGCTGCACCGTGAGTGAGTAAACAATGCCAGCGAACATCCGCGCAAATATGTGAACGCTCGCGACTCGCCACGATAAGATATACTACTCGGATACTACGGGCAGCGGAGAGAACGCACTTCCCCCACCCCCGATTGTTCAATTTATTTTTAATTCACGAAAACATTCGAAGTAGAAACGAGCGTGCCGACTGTTATTGTCTCCCGTTTGTTTTTCTCATCGTGCAGTAAGTAACCAAAATGTTACCGTGACCGTTCAAATTTCTCGTCGTTCGATCGTAGATCGTGCCTCTTCGGACGGCGCGCAAAACCCTAGTGGAACGTAGTTGAGAAGCTCGACACGTGCGCGAAGCGTGTACGATCGTGTGCGGCTCTCGTCTACCGTTATGTTAAACTCGAATCTAACTCGTAGCTCCCCCACCTATGTGTATACGCGAGCGCGAAAGAAAAAAAAAAAAATCTTACCCGAATACACGACGAGAAAGGGACGAAGTAGTTCCGGTACGGCAGTCTCCCACATTGTCCGTCCTCGTTCCTCCGTTCTTGTACTCGGCGACCTTGATTTTCGTAACACTGCTCGCACTCACTCGCGTGAAAAATATTAATTCCTTGCCGGACGATCCCATTATCCCCGCGTCGGATCGGTCACTGGTACGATACAAAACAGCTCCGTACCGCTGCGTGGTCGTTTGCATCTCACGACCGTGAGTACCCGTGCTCCATAACCCTTCACGGTATTACTGTAAACAGCGAAAAAAAAACGGAAGAAAAAATATTACATCCCGATTTCTCGGTCGTGGATGAATGGGGGTTATGTTGGGATCGAGCATCTTTCGTAGTTGGTCGGGTCGAAAAATGGCGGTTCTCTGTTGTTTCGTCGCGAGCGAGCGACGGCATTAGAGGATCGGATATGGCATTAAACTATGGCTTATATTTTTCATGTCCCTCTCTACGCGCGCGGTCTCTCCGATCTTTCTGGGCGCGTCGACCTCGTGCGGCACTCACGCGGAGTCAACTATACTCGCATGCGGCGAAGCGCTTCTCCAAGTGGCGGTTATATTTCGTGAAGCTAGAGCGTGAAAGGGTCTCTCTCTCCGGCGGGGCGGGTTGACGGCGGGGAGAGAAGCCGCGCGGTGTTTGACGGGAGCGGACGCGACCGGACGCGAACGAATCCGCCCGATGTCGAGTCGTCGGAACGGAGGAGAGACGCCCGCAGTGAACGGCGTTCGCAGTCAGTCGCCAGAGAGCGCTTCGCACGTGATCACGCCTCCTCGCGGCTCTACGCTCTCTCGGGCAATCGCAACTGCGCAATCGTTTTCAAACGTCGTTCCGCAATCGGCCGGGAAACACGCACGCGCTCGATTTATCCCGCCTCGTCCTTCCTCCGTGTGTTATTGCCGGAGGCGCGTGTGCGAGCCGGGTGCAAATTATCTGTCACCAAGTCGGCTAAAATCGAAGAGAAAGAGTGGAGCGCGGGAAGCTCCCGACCGCGAATAAAGCCTTGCGTCGACATTCGCTCGGTGGAAAACTTTTACATGGCAACAAACAAGTCGGTCGCGCGGTGTGTGTTAAGGATAGTCGAGAGTTATGCGCCGACGAGAGGACTAACGTTCAATCTGGATTTGACGGTGTTGAGGTTCTACGACTAAATAACAAATATATATATATTTTTTTTTTCGCGTGATACAATCGACGAAGAGAGTTCCGATTTATCAACACGAGATTCACGCTCTCGTTTCATAGACAGCACGGATACATTATATCTCCGCCGTTCCCTGGGTGTAGCGCGCCCGCGCACGCGCAGTGCAAGTGCGACGTTGCCGTCGGTACGAGAGGCCCGTAGGGATTGTTCGCTGTTGCTGGACGCTCCGGTGTCTGTGTGTGTTCATATGTGTGCGTGCGCGCGAGAGCATCGACGTTGCCAGGAGCAAAGCTAGCTGAACGAAGGGGGAGACACTTGTGAACAGCAACATTCTGACTTGTTCACGCAGTGATAAATCGAACGAAGAAAAAAAAAAATCATAAAAAAAACTTGATTTTTTTGTTGTTCCTTCCAACAGACTATATTCCGTAAGAGTGGAGGAAATATCGTGAAATTGAATCGTGCGTTAAGTTTCGTAGTCGAGGGAGATTTTATCTGTGACAAAAGTTTGAGACCCGCGCGTCGCGCACAGCAAGAAAACGTGCTCGGCAACTCCCGCCGAATCGACTAGAGCCATCGTCATTCGTCGGTGCGCGCGCACTGTAGCGTAATCGGGAGAGACGAAGCTACACTCCCGTAACTTTCGAACTGGGCGGCTCGGCGACGTTGCCGGTTTTAATCGCGCCCCCAGGCTCCCACACTGTACACGTTCTAGCGGCCCGCACTCGCGTGCGCGGCTGTATGCGTGCCTTTCGTATAGCACGCTCTCAAACGGAAAACGTGTGTATACGCGGGGTAGCGCCCGTGTATGCGAGAGATCGGCGTCGGGAGAGTGACTCCGCAACGGACGCGCGTCTCGCTGCCGCCTCGCGACGCCGCAGCTAGATTCCAGGAAAGCCATCCTCGTGCCTTCTCGCATCGCGCCTAATTCCGAGCCCCGGCAACGAACGAACGAACGAGAGACGGCCCGAGCCAATTCCTCTTTCTCGTCCCCCTAACGTTATCCACGCAATACAACCGACACCGACCAATGCTATCACGAAAGTCGGGCTGGCTCAATTTATCGGCGCATTTGCACACAATTATTCACAGCGACTCACAACGAATCTCCGAATCTATACGACGGTTGCCGAGATCCAATAACGGTTTGGCCGGTTGATCGCAGTTGCAATCTCGTGATATCGTGTTGGCGGGTAAAAAATACGAAAACAAAAAAAACACTTCGGAAGAAAGAACGTTGGGCCGTAATTATAGTGCAGGAAAATAATTGAGGTACAAGCGGAAAAGTTTACTGGGACAAATATGAGCGCGAGAGTGTTGAATCCGGCGATGATGAGCGAGATGGGTCATCGAGGCATCGTCGGCGGTGGCGGCCCCGGTCCGAGAGTGGCCCCGAGTCGGGCGGCTCTGGCCCGGGTCCGACGGGACCTATTCGGGCCCGTGGACCACGCTGCGGCCCGTGCCTTGGCCGAGCGTGAACTCAGAGCCCAGTCGTTGCTCGACGCCGACCGTTGGGGCTTCGACTTTCACCTTGAGATACCGCGAACGAACTCGCGCTACGAGTGGTCGCCGATAAAGTCCCAGGACGTCGTGCCCGAGCCTTACGCCCTACGCGGCATGCCCTATCTCCGCAGGCACGCGCCCGGTACGCCGATCAAGAACGAGCCGGTCGCACAGAACGGCAACGTCAAATTTTCCACGAGAAAACGCACCGCTACAGCGCCGATATCGCCGATCACGATGGCCGCGGCCGTCGCCCGGAAGGCCGAGAGGACTCCTCCGCAAGAGCCGAGAGTACCGGACAACGGCGACCTCACCACCAACGTTTCCGACGACGATCTCACCGAGGAGACGTGCGCGAGGAAAAAAAAACGCATCGTACCGCGGGAACATACCACGCCGGTACTACCTCCTGCTGCAAGGAAACAACCCTCCATAACCGGTATGAAAAAATGTTTATTTGAAGTTAAATTTAAGTCCTGCATTTTTGAACCTCAGTATGCATCGGCGGTCACTTTGGCCCCAACGTTTTTTCGCCTAACGTGTACTTCAAACCTTTACGTTACGGTGGGTCGTAGGGTGTCACCTTCTTTCGCTAAGTTTTCAATTTTCTTAAACTAATTTCTTGACACGAAATACCGAGGTTTTGTTTTTATAGTGTCAAAATGTAGGGATCAAAGGGTTAAGCACGTTTTTGGACAGGTGAAAGAGGTTTTTTGAAAATTTGACTGCGCGAGCTTAAAGTTTTATCAATCCACTGCAAAAAGTATGATAATCTTCTTTTGCCGAAAAGTGCATCGTCGGCGATGTATTCGAAATATTCGAGGCCGAAAATCAACGATTCGCTACGAGGGTGTGCACTCTAAGGGTTAAAGTCGTTTATAGAAACTTTTACGCATCTATTGATTATAGTTGATGGTTATTTGTGTCAAAGCTGATATTCTTAACCTGAAAGAACATTAAATGCAAAGAATTTTCAAAAATATTGACTGGTTTGTGCTAATTTTCGAAAAAGTACGAACGGAAAATTTATCGTCAGTTTTCAACTGTTTAGAGGTCGTTTCTTCACAAAAAGACAAGAAAATAAATGTTCGTCGCCTTTTTTTTATTTAACTTAGTTTCTGGAAGTTGTGAATGTTTTTGATCGATTCTCCACTTCATTGTGAGTCAACGGTTTGATGGACGTTGAATTCGCAAACTGTCCATGAACAATTGAGGCTTTACTTTAATGTAATAACGAGATATTAACCGGGTGTTGATATCTCGTTGATATTCACAATCGGCGTCGGAGAATGTTTTCGTCGCAGCGTGCCAAAAGTTCGAAAGTTTATCGCGTGTATGCATATATAATTTTTTTTTTTTTTCTCATTGGTCGATTAATCAAGAGCTTCACACCAGTGGCAAATCGCATCGGTTACTCTCGATAAGACTATAATGTTCGCACAATTAGATACGCAATTTACAGTGACCTTTTCGGCGTATGTTTTTTTTTTTTTTTCGGGCACTTGTCGCGGGGACCTTGGCGAGCGAAACCGAGCGGCGTTTTACGAGAGACAGTAAATCGATATAGTATTGTGTAAATACAAACGTGGCGAACTGCGAGCCCGGTAAGCGAGAGCGCGCGAGAAAGAAAAAGAAATGACTCAAAGGAAAAAACAAAATACGCAGTGGGTCAAGACAATTCCGACACTCTCGTCCACTCGGTTTGTGACTCCTGAGCCCCACCGGAGTGAATTATAAATTTGTCGTTTACGAGGCTCGCAATTGAAATAATGACGCGTAACGCGCGATAAGGCAGCAGCGTGACGTCGGCGCGCGGGCAACCGAGCACGTACTCGCGCCCTCCTCTTTCCCTTCGGTCGAATTGTTTTCCGGGTACGAGTTAATTGCATATTAGGTGCAGTTTCTTCAGTCCCTTGTGGACAGGTACGGAGGAACGCGGTCACCGGTCACGGAAAATGAGCTAATTAAAGAATGGTCAGGCAAAAGTCGGAGAATTTACTGCGATTGGTACAGAAAAAGTGAGTGGCAATACTAAAAGAGAGAAGACAGAAAATAAGTTGTCTCTCCATGTAGAAGCAAAATTGGAAGAATCAATTTTTTTTTTTACTTTAGGAAATTATTTTCATCAACCGATGAAAATAAAGTCTCGAAAATTTAATTTCATCCTGAGAAGCGCAAAAGATTTTGTACTATAGACGAACGACGTGTGCAAGTTATTTTCCATCAACATTAAATAGATTTTTAATATCGATTGATTTCGAGTTATATTATTATCATTAGTTTCGATTTTAACTAGAGATCATTTCTTATCAGGCCGGGAAACGTCTGGTCATTTTTTTCACACCCTCGAGCGGCCGCTAAGGACGAATATTATTACCGACTATCTTACGAAAAATTTTGCAAAAAATAATTTTAATAAATAAAAAATCAGAAAATAATTTTTTCTTTTCCACACCAGGAATTATTAATCGATGAAAATAAAGTTTCGAAATCCGTTTTGCATCCAAAGAACCGGAAAGACTGTTGTACTATACACACAAACGATGTGCAAAAGTGATTTTCCGTCACCGTTAAATAGATCGTAAAAGCACGTTTTTTTAATACCGATTAACGCCAACGAAGAACTATTCGATTATCGACCGCGGTAATTTTTCTTTCTCGGCGAAAATAATTTTCCATCGCACCCCGTCCGAATTCGGATTCATCTCGGATTACCGTTGCCGCGGCAGTGTAATTGTCTTCGCGAGCTTATCCCCCAGTTCGAAGAGTGGACTCCGGGTAGCAAAGTGTATTTTTGTTATTATTCGGCGAGTGCAAGCCACCCACGCGTTGCTACTATTTCGGAACGCGCCGGGACCAACCGCGCGCTCCGCTCCTCGCTTGCAGCGGCCACGTTGTACTCCGGCCTTTCGCCGATTCCTTTGCGTCTCTTCGCCCCGTTAAAATTTTCATTATTTTTCGTACGCCACCGTACGTACTCCCCAAAAATCCGGGTATCGGCCAGGATTGAAAGCGCATCGGTTCCGACATAGGGGCGCGAGCAGCCGAGAGATACGAATTTCGTAACGTACTTTGTTAATGAGAAACCGGTCAGCTGTTACGGGCGAACATGCGGGATGGAGAAACTCAGCGTTACCGGCACGCTGCAGCGTTGACCCCCTCGGCTGTTATTCCCGGGGCGCACACCCCCAACGACCCTCCGGCTCCCCTAGTCGTTCACCCCCACAGAGAGAGGAGAGCCCATACGGCCGTGGAGGATATCAGCTGTGTGCATAACGGACGATGCCCCGTCGGTGAATTTACACGAAGGCAAGGGGGCGAGGGCGGATCGCCCAGCCGGCTTTTAAAATCCGTAAAACGAATCGTTACTCGGATCGCATCCCTCGCCGAATCGTTACTCGGATCGCATCCCTTTGCGTTCGCGGTTAATTTAATTCGTTACGCTCTTTCTCTTCGTGATTAAAATATTAATTTTTTTTTTTTAAATTTTTTATATAAAATAAAAAAAAAATTCTCGTCGGCTGCATGATATAATATAATGGTGAATAGTTACTTGAAATTCGTAAGACTAATCGTTACTAGAATCGCATTTCTCGCCGACTCTTGCGCCCTTCGCGCTCACGGTAAAGTTATTTTATTCTCCGCTCTTACTCTTCCTTGAAATATAATAAAAATTTTGTTTTTCTTTAGTAAATATTTTATAATATTTTATAATTATATAATATATAAGAAGGCCGAACATAAACTTGGTCGAAAGCTGGAGCAGACCAACTTTGATATGTATAGTAGGACTGTTTATGTGTATACGCTGCTTTCGCGGGGTGGAAATAAAAATAGTGGCGTAAGCTGTCGCGATCCGCGAGAGAGACATCAGTCCTGACCAGCCTCAACATCTACGCGATTGCGTTTCTTGACGTCGGCGCTGCTTCCTTTCTCGTACGCGACACGTAATGCGATGTATATATATATATATTTATATATACATATATATAAATATATGTATATCACGAACATACATATATATAGATATTCACGACACTACGAGACAACGGCGACTGGGACGTCTGTCGATAGATTATCGTAAATGCTTAGAGCCAAGAAAACAGCCGTCCGGCCGCAAATGTCGAGAGCGTGTGTACCGAACGTTTGCAGTTAATCTTTTTGATATTAGGCAGCTACATTCTTTTTTTTCTTTATCCACGGTCATGACGGCAACGTAGAGGCTTGGGTACTCTAAAAAAAATGTTGATTTAATGTAGCGGACTGGAAGTTTTTATGAAAAAATTGGTACAGTAAACTTAACACAACTGTGATGAAAAATTAATATATTTTTTCATTGAAATTAAAGTCAATTATTGGAATTAACGTACTTTTATAGTAGAATTAAAGTAAATGATTAAATATATTTCCAATGTTTTTAATTTACTGAACACTCATTTTTCATAACAGTTGTCCATGAAATTTAATATACAGACGTTTATGCATAATGACTTCCACCACCCGTACATTAAATTTTATACACATTTTTTTTTTCAGTGTAGGCTGAACCCTGACTGCTTAATGTAAATCCGTAAACCCTCTCGCGGTGCGCAATGGGCAGAATGCTTAGAGCCAAGAAAACTGTCGCCCGGCCTCGAATATCCGAAACGGGTGTACCGAAAATTAGCATTTTTATATTTTAGGCAACTATATTGATTAATTTTTTTTTTTGTTCTTTATCTACTGTCATGCCGCAATGAGTCATGACCGGGACGTAGACAGGCTTGGGTAGGGTGAACTCTGCCTGCGTAATGTAAATCCGTAAACCCCCTCGCGGAGCACAATAGGCAGCGTACAATCTGATCGTAAGGGCGCAGCCGATTCAGTCTGCGGTACTTCAACGTGTCATGTTTGTGTCGCGTGCTGGAAAGCTCTCGCGGGGTCGGAAAATCGGGCAGATGTTCGATCGCAGCTTTCCCCTCCTAAGGGGTGAAGGACGGGGGGGGGGTATGTGGTGGAAAGCGGGGCAACACGGACCAATCTTTTTAATGCCACGTGAAAGACCGGTAATAATGGTCCGTTTTGCCCCATTCGCTCCTATACGCCGTTCACAATTCAGGGGGAATATTCGGACTTCGTGTCTACCGAGAGGACACCCCTTGGCGATCAATACTGATGTATTAACAAATGTTCGTACACCGGGAATTTCGCAAACTCTCCTCTCCCCCACCCCTCGAGGAGATCGCGTCCCGGACTGTGTAATAAATGACATTTTCCGAATATATGTATTTTTTTTTTCACTAAAAAAAGACACTTCGGAAAAATCTGAAAACTTTCCAAAAATGCAGATTATATGTGTTGCACATAAAAATGGTCAAGTCTAATCAATTCTAATAACTAGAACAGATACCGTCCCGTTGGAGTCTTGATAAGTGAGGGGGAAATGTATAAAAAATGATTTGACGTAACCTAGTGAAAGTCGCAAAAAATAAAAAACAAAATTCCTTCTGTCTGTTACAGATTTCATGAAGAGTCGCAAGCGCAGCCTGAACGGCAGCGCGAAGAGCATCGTCGAGCTACCGGAGAAGATCGCCCGCAACGCCGGTCACATACGCAGCTAAAGACCCCCGTCCATCATGCGTCGTCTGTTTCTTTTTTTTTACTCTTCATTATCGTGTCATCATTGACTTATATGTACTCGTGTACCCACCTCTCAGCTACTCTTAACTATTACGACAATTACCTGTGTCAGTTCATCTATCGCGTAAAAAAAAGAAGAAAAAGCACAAGAAAAAAAAGCGTTTTCTTTCTCTCGATCTTACAAAGATGCACTTTCTTTTAATCTCGCAACGAGTATAAAAATAAAAATAAAAAAACAATTGCGCGGTAGTTCTCCCGATTATTAAATTATGTGAATACCGGGGCCGTATGAAATTACGATATAATAATATTAATAACGAACGAGATAGATGAAATGAAAAAAAAAACGCGGTTCCGGATAGAGCGACGGGGAGAACCGCCGAGTCTTTTGGCTGTGCCATTCACGTAGAGTTTATCCGCCTGACACGCACTGAACGCCCGAAAGACAATATATATTGTACAGATATAATAAAATAGCGGGGCCAGCGAACGATGATGATCGACGGGAGCGCCGCGTACACGGCATTTGTCGTTGCAGCGAGCGTCGACACAAAGATAAACAGTTTCCGGGGCGGGAGGGAGGGGGGGGGGGGCGAGACGGAGGGATGAGTGCGAAGTAGTCTTCGTCGTAGGTTAGGCAAGAGACATGGTCAAAATTTATTGTAATATATATTCTTCGCTACGTTTTTTTTTTCCTCTTTCTCTTATATGCTTATATAAATTGAGAAGGGAAAAAGCGCGCGCAGATAGGCGCATAGCGCATGCGCATGCTACAATCCTAGTGTAAGGTATCAATTAACTGTTAAACGTAAGAGAGATAGAGAGAAAGAGAGTATATGTATTTTCTATCGCGTCTTGAGCGGCTCTTGGACCGGTCTCACCGCTCCGACAGCGGACGTCTTTGATTTGATACGCGTCTCGTTCGAAAAATTGCGTCAACTGCTGAAGTTAAACAATTTTCGAAAGTGGATTTTTTAGTTTTTTTTTTTTTTCAATTTTTTTTTACGTTCGAGTTTATTTTGGGCAATTATCCGGAATATCCGCAGCGAACCATCCGAGATAGCTCGGGGAGACGTGAAAAATCAGTTTGCTTCTTCGCGTTTCCCCGAACAGGCGATTCTTGCAATAAAACAACCACGTATTGGAAACATGAACGACAGAGTTATTTTTTTTTTTTATTTTTTTTTTATTGTACTATCCGAGCGAAGAAATTCGCGTGATTCGATGTATTTAATTTTATTACTTTCGAGTATTGGGCATTTTAATCAAAAACCTGTCCTGTGGCGGGAGGCTCGAAACGGCGAGGAGTCAAATCAAGGACGTAGGGTCGAGGCGGTTGTCTACCGAAGTGAAGAACAAGGAATTCGAGATCCAACATACCTCGGCCAATGAAACGAATCGTCGACCATGCGTGCCGGAAAAAAAAATTTAAAAAACAAAAAAAAAAATATTTATCCTCAGGAGAATTTTAAAAATCTCGATTGACCGAGCGTTCGTTCGCTTTTCGAAAAATGACGGCCGGAGTGTTGCGCGACGAGCTCTACCACGCTCCGTCGTCAACCGCGGATTGATCCTTTCTTCGGTTGTTACACCATTTTTCGAAAATCGAGGTTGATCCTCCAACGTCGGGGATATATTTATTTATTTTTTTATTTTTTAAATAACAATTATTATCCGAACCGCGCGTCTCACGTACCCGCCGATAAATTTCGTCAGGCCTCTGATGGGTCTCGAATTTCGCGTGCGAGTGTCGCAGTTTTGTGCCGACTGCACGCGACGAGACTGCGCAGAGTGAGAGACCGATCAGTCCCGAGCGCTCTCGTCGGAGACTTCGAGTAGCTGTACCTACGTTACCCAAGAGTTTAAGCATTGATCTCCTGTACGACTTTACGAAAGTACAGCCGATGCCAAATCCATTGATCCTCGATTTTGTCTTTTCATATTTTTTTTCTTTTTTTTTTTCACCTCCTTTCGTACCTTAAAGTCCAGTTCACCGTTCATCAGTCCCCCCCTCCCTCCCTCCCAGTTTCTCCCCTTCCTGATATTCGCGGTTCAAACGATACGAACACGGGGCTCTCTCGACAGCCAAACGCTACCAAAACGTGAATAATTGTCGTTGCCAAATAAACTCCATTACTTTACATGCAGCTCGCACAGTCGTAGATTACTCATTGCAACGCGAATCGGGGAATGTCTTCTCGCGACCGAAGATAAAATTTCAAGGGGCATTATCGAAAGTAAAAAAAAAAAAAAAATAACGGAGAGACATATTATTGCAACGACCTATTTTCGTACCCTCCGAACACACACAGCTCACGAAGCACTCCCAAATTTTTTTTTTTATTTCGAGTGTTCCGACACGAACCCTTTTCATCGATTCCACGAGAAACTCTCTGTAATTATTAACGCAACACGTCATCCGGCTGGGCAAACCGATGCGTGTATTTTTTTTTCTCACTTTCACATAATTTTTTGTTCTTTTTTTTTTATATTTTGAGATTATAACCAAAAAATACGACTGGTGGTTACAGGCTATTTTCGTCCCTGTTCAACGAGTGTTTAATTAATGCGATAGTTTTTCCTTTTTTTCTTTCCATTGTCGATATTCGGACCGTTCGACCCGATAATCGAACGGGAAGGTGAGATCGCGCATTGCGCGGACTTGCTGCGCGTGGACCGGGGGTGAAATCAATTTTGTAGGCATTTAATTATTTTTAAAAAAAATTTGTCAACGTGGTTCAAGAACGAAAACCCCGCTGCAAATAGTGCCGGACTCGGGACTCTCAATTCTTTACTCTCGTACCATCGAGGATCCCTTCGTCCCTTTAAGACGACAAGCTTTTGTTTTTTTGCAGAGAATCGGAGAAACGAAAATAACAACAATGGAAAGAAAAAGAAAAAAAAAATAATGTCTATGTAACCCTGTGATGTATTAGTATGATCTCAGTAAGCATAACTTAGCTCGTACTGTGTTAATGTCTAATTAGATTAAATTTCGATATAAACAAGTAGTAATAATCTGAAGGGGAAACCGTTCGTGGGGGGTTTGAGACTGTCTGTGTTTGTGTGACTGCGACTGCGCGGATGCAAGTGTATGTATGCGCGCGAGCGAATAAAATCATGAAAAGGGGGAGATTAGGGGGTTTGATAGCGGATGACCCAGTGAATCATACCTTGCCTTCGTTTGCCGGAACGTGCGTGCAAGGCGCGTACATGTATGTATAACTATTTTTTATCAGAAAATCGTAGCTGTAAGAGAGTATAATTGAAAATAAAAAAAAAATGAACTAACAAATACGGAATTAAATACGAAACGTCTGTTTCTTTACAAAACGAAAAACACACGACAATAAAACAAACAAAAAAAAACCAAGATGTTAATAATAATTTTTGAGCCTTTGATTATTGGGTCTAGGTTGATAAAAATCTATCACCCCGACTAAGAACAATAATTTTTTAGCTTTTTCTGTTTGAATAATTTTCGAGCTTTTTTCGTTTGAATAACGTCATATGAAATACCCGATTTCCGGTATCCCTGCCCTTCAATCCACCACCACTCAATATGCCACTTGAAAACAATGGCAGTGGTTACCTAAGGTTTCCTACGATACAAATTGTCACTTTTTCAAAATTCTTGAAACATAAAATCTCTGGCAATTTTGTACGGAAATGAGCCACCTGAATTCCAATGACGGGGTCGCTTGAAGCCAATGGCGATGGAAAAAATTGGATACCTACCTCGACAATTTTTACCTTTTCCGAACTGGAAAAATGCGAAAGCCTTACAATGCGGTACTCTTACCATTTTTTGGGTCAACATTTTTTTTTCCCTACACTTAGCGAATATGGAATCGGATGTTGTCTAAAGTCAAGCCGGTTTTAAATTTTCGCGACTTCGTTCATTTTTTCCCGTTTTCGGCAATATTCATCATCAGCATTACGCGCGATGTCGCGTAAGAGATTTTTTTCATTGACTCGCTATAAAATGATTATTGTCACCGTCGGTCACACGACTGAGAAGTGAACGAGGGTTGTTATCTAAAAAAAAGGAACTTTCTCACCGTCCAGAGACGCACGGCAGGTATATTTTTCGGTTCTCTCTCAAGGTCACGCGAACGCTGCGTGAGACCGGAAGCCCAAAAAAAATATGGCGGATTTTTAGCATTCTCGTGCGGTCTAAGACAGGATAGAGGGAGCATCGTCGAATACCGTGTGGCGTACGAGGGTACAATCGCCGATTATTCAACTCAGTCCCGGGACGCATCGGGCGGCTTCTACATTCTCCTGCAGGCATTCTTCTGTTGCTAAGGCCGCGGAACTCGCCTCGGCTAGCCCATTATTTTTAGAATGTACGGACGTACATGCACGCCCGTTCTACAGACGCGCAGTTTACCGAGTCGCCACTGTTACGTTAAAAAAAATTACCGAGCTATAATTCACGCGTCGCCACGGTTCGTTGTAAATTGCAATAAATAGAGGAAACATACGTACTTGGGATCGGCGACGACAATGAAAACCGGAAGCGATGGAAACAATGCCGTGGGTTTGCAAAAATGTTCGCGTTTACGCTTCGCGACTTTTTCGAAGGCCGTCGTCGCGAATCTTCGGTAATTAATTAGTTAACTAATGAATATAAAAAAAACGATAACGATGCGACAACATCCCGTAGCGTTGCAACAACGAAGCTACCGTCAGACTTCGTTTTTGCACCAGTCAATGGTACGAAATGCTCTTTGGGTACGAGCAAAACTCCACGTGCGGTTACCAGTGTTGTTACGATAAAAAATAATTACCGAGCAATAATTCACGCGCCGCTACGGTTCGTCGCAAATTGCGATCAATTGCGGAAACGTACGTACTTTGAACGAGGGATGATAATGAAAACCGGATGCGATGGGAATAGAATTCGAAAAACGTTCACGTTTACGCTTCGCGTCCGTTGCCAATCTTCGTCATAGTCGCGAATCTTTGGTAATGGTTCGACAACGTTACTATACTGTCCGTACGAAATTCAAAGACATTCAAGGACATTTCCAGGCTGTGTAGGGACACTTATGAAAACAATGAAAATAAGCATATCGCGCGCGACGTGCGAAATTACATTTAGTACGATAACCGTTTTCGTCTGAGTTGGAATCGGTTCAGAAAAAGAAAACTACTCGCTATGCACGACCGTATATATATATATATATATATATGTGACTCAGTGAAACTGAGATAAACATTTCTTTAGGATGTTCGCTAGTAATGTACGTTTTGAAACACGCTCAAATTCGCGAGAATATAAAAAATTTAATGACGTTAGATGAAATTCAAGAAAATTCCAGGACTTTTTCTAGAACCGGCAAAATTCAAGGACCGTTCCAGGACTTCAAGGACTGCTGGCCACCATAATTACAGACCGGGCAGCGATACATCAACGAAGCTGGCGTCGGACTCCATTTTCATACCAGTCACTGGTACGAAATGCTCCTTGGATACAAGCAAAGTTCCACGCGCGAAAAATCTCGACCACAAAATATATAAAAAAAACAGAAGAAATTCTCGAATCATTGATGGGACGAGTGACGACAATTAAAACCGGAGGCCACGAAAATAGAGCCGTGAGTTAAAAAAACGTTCGAGTTTACGCTTCGAGTCCGTTTCGAAGGCCGTAGACGCGAATCTTCGGTAATGATTTGACAACATTACTGGCCCGGCAGCGATACACGAACGAAGCTAGCATCGGACTCCATTTTCGTACCAGTCAATGGTACGAAATGCTCTTTGGGTACGAGCCAAGTTCCACGGGTGTGAAGAATCCCGACCACAGAACGAAAAACAAAAAAACAAATGAAATCCTCGAATCATTAATGGGAAGAGGGAGCCTACTGAACCGAGACAATTATCGACCGTCTCACACAGGAAGTTCGATTTCGTTTTGAGCATCGGCAGAAGCGCTCGACGAGAATACACTGCGCCGCGAGCGACGCTCTCGCCTCAAGGCAGCGCCTCTCGCGGCGGCTCCTCGAACTCGATGTGTATTCGAGTCGGTAACACAAGTAGCTACGACGACTGATGGGTAGCGAGGGTGGGGGAAGTTTTTTTTCTACTGGCGCGCGGTTCCGCACGACTCGACGGCAGTAGAGCTGAGATAGTCTTTCGACCGTGCGAATTAATGTTGACAAAATTGTCGAGGATCGGGGCGAACGTTGGACTCGACGCGAATAACCTTCAATATACCACACGGAGAAAAAAAGTAATTAGTTGCACCAGCCAAGTGGGTTAAATACGCTCCGGACGATTAATTTGTTGGCGCGAGGAAATTAATTTCCTGGGCCAATATAATTAATTGGTTGGCAACAAACTTTTTTTCTACTTTTTTTTTTTATTTGCCGAACCAGATGTACCTTATCCCGAGCGTATTAAACAGGCGATTAGTTGGAGTAGCTAATTATTTTGTATCCCGCATGAAAATTCGTGTGAATAGTGCGATAGATTAAACAATTTTTTCTCTCAATATTTTATCCAAACCGGAATTTCCTCTCAGCCAATATCCGTTATGTCCGCTCGGGGGGGATTAGAAGCGACGCTTTCGCAGTGACGTTCCAAAACAATTCGGCACAACATTGCCCCATCATCGTTGACGGAGATGAGTGCAACGAACTTGTTGTTTACAACGGACTCGCGTACCGGGTTCATCGACCGGCCGTGCGGAAATCTCGAAAGATCATTTATTCGAACATACGAACTCTCACTTTTCAATACATCCACCGTGGCTTACTGTAATCATTACGTGGCCGACGGTCCTTGACGGCGTGGGCGAGATGCCCATCCACAGCGAGACAGCGAGGGAAAGGTTGGAAAAAAAAAAAATACAAAACAAAATTGAGAGGCACTCCTGAGAAGGCGTGTCCCACTGGGGGCCGTTAACTCGCGATGCACTTGGCGTGTCGCGCCGGTGCATCGTGACCGCTGCTGCACCGCGGGGCCCTCTCTATCCACTCCGGAGCATCCTTCTTCCTATCACGATCATCGTTCGGGCCCGGTGTACACCGGAGTTCGCGGAGTGGTCTCTCTTGCCCCCCCCCCCCCCCTGTTAGTGGCCCGTACCGCGTTGCCGGTGTACTTGCGAATCATCGAGAAACGCGCTTACGGGGTGCAACGTACCTGTTGTTTACCTGCATCCTCCGGGTTCAAAGTCCGCTCGGTGCAACGGTCCCTCCTCTCCACTATCTCCCCTTACTCGCCTCCATACTCCACTGTGACGCCGTTCGCTCTCTGTATCTTTCTTGCCGTATCCCCTTGTCTCTCGGACTTCCGCAATTCGCTCGAAAATAATCGTACTTGTAGATACAAATTATAGAGTTACATTAGACAGTTTTTTATTTATTTATTTATCAACCGGAAGTGCCCTTTTACACTATTTTATTTTATTTTTAAGTACATTCGGATAGTCTTTAAAATTTGAAACATTCAGTATATGTACTATTTAGATAATATAAGTATTTGATATTTGATAACATTTTATACAGGTATGATTGTGATCAACGCATTTAAATTTGAGGAACTGATTTAGAAGTTTTCCAGGTGTTGTTAGACGTAGCGCAGCATCCTGCCTGCCGCTGCCTCCTTGAAGATTGCCAGGGACCCGTCCCTTTATATTACAAAATAATAATGATAATTTTTTATGTACGTCTTTTAAAACATTCTGGACCACATGATTCGACGTCTTGTCACCTTGACTACGAATACAATATCGCTTTTTGCCTAATATCAAGCGATACCTGGCTGGACGTTGTTTCATCATGAAAACCTATTTTTTTACGAATGAAGGAATGGCAGAAATACTCGAAATAAAATACACTCCTGTGTTAACGGAAATGTGTCAGCGCAGCGCTAACTCGTTATCGGACGACTAGCGCACATACCAGTTTGCTTGCTACTCGACTGTCGCTTCCGTAAACAAACTCCAACATGGCGGAGGGGAAGTGGAGACACGGTCACTGCTCAGCGTGACATTAAGGTGGGGTTAAAGATCAACATAACCTCAAAATATTTAGAATCAATTTTTCTCCGAAACGGTTTTATACAATAAAAAACGAACTGCGGGACTCGCAGCGTATTTGATTAGGGGCGGGGGGCGAATTTCTAAAAAAAGCGTTTTTTCCGAAATTTGTTTAGAAGGGAAAAACAAGTTAGCCCAATGAATTTAGAGATATGCAATAATGTATATTTGAACTGTACGATTTTTTTTTAAAACAGAGAACAAAAAATTACTGCATAGTTATCGGCTGATTTACTGCACTGTAGTTTTCAATTGAAGGGAGAGATGCAGCTCGTGATTCTTGACCGAAACAAAAAAATCAGATATATTTTCAATCGTTACGGCAGCAGTTTACATTGTAAATGGGACTTTAGGGCAAAAAAATTGCGAGAAAGATGTGCGCATGCGCAGTAGATGCCAGAAAGCGGCATCGCTCGGCGGTTCCGTGGATCATCGAGTGCGTCAGGTTCGACGGTGTGCGCGGTGTCTGCCGAACCGGGAAAAGGGATTGCGCGCGGTCAGCCAATCGGGCGAGATCTCGGTGTACAAGCCCTCTACGAGCCACTTTGTGTATGTACGTATATATACATAAATATATATATATATATATGCGCGTGTAGCTACGTTGTTCATACGCGAGCGTAGTATTCGGCGCTGCGGCGTTGCTCGACGCGGTCGAGCTCGCAGGGTTCAAAGCCCGGTCATACACTCTCATAGCGGACGAGAGAGACTCTCGGTGTGTGCAGGCTCCATCGGGTTCGTTCGCCGGCCGCTGGATAGAACGACTGGCAGGGACACACGGGCATCGCGCTAGCGAGCCCCGTACTCTTTTCCCCCTCCTCTCAGCTCATAAGCGTATTTATGGTCGCGAGACTCTAAGTAAGGTGCATTAAATAATTACGGCATGGGCCGGAAGATTTCCGAGCCACGGACTCGCTTACTTTCAGGGGATGGAAGCACGGAGATGATGCTGCAACGAGAGCGAAAAAAGGAAAAGAACCAAAAAAAAAATACATTTCTGAATCCGGTCCGTAGGAAGAAAATAAGATACCAAGTGGTGGGTAATTTCGAGGTATAGTCGTAATGGCAGTGATACTTTCGTATGTAAGTACTGCTGCGGAGATGAACAGTAGAGCAATTTGTTCCCTGCTCGCTGCGTACGGTTATTACAAGTTCTTACGTTACATCGGCTGAACAAAAATGCCATGCCCATTTATAATAATAATTCGAGTACGCGTAATATTTGCAAGTTTTTTTCCGGTCGATAGGTTCTTTCGATACTCGTGTGCAAATAAAAATTTGAGACGCTCGGGAGGATTTCTCTGGTTCTCCGGGAGCGAGTGATAGTTCGCTAATGGATAAACACCACGGCGAATGAGAGTGCTACGAGGCGTAATCTGCCAGCGCAAGAGGGGAGGGGGGTTTAAGAAGGGAAGAGACTCGAAGGGTAAAAAGGGCGCGGAGGAGGTAGAGCTGCGGATAAGAAACCGTAATTGCCGGGGAGTAAGTATGCCGAGGCAAGTTGTACGGCACGGAGGCCGGTGGAGTCGTCACGGCGACAATGACGGGTCTTCACAGCAGTCCGGTCCAGTCACGGCGAGAGTACCTCTACGCACTGCGAGGTGTCCGAGGATCGACGGACGGCAGTGGGGGGGGGATCGTCGATTCCCGTGGCTTCACGAAAGCGGATTTCGGGGTCCCGTATTATTTCGATGCTGCTGCCGTTCGCGCCTCCACGGCGAACTAACCGCATGGAGCTCGTTGAAGGATCACCGAGCGTCACTCCGCAATTATCTCTTCAACTTTAACCCAACCCTAAACCAGCCTAAACTAAAAAAAATCTTTTTTAAACATGGTCTCCATATTTGCTGAAAACGCCCGCTTATATATATATATATATCTTTGTCGAGTATTTTTTCCACCCATAAAAATCTCCACGGATGTTTCCTTTTCTATTTTTCGTCATTCTATCCTTTCTTTTAACGGATCATATTGTTAGGTCCAAAAACGCAAATTTGTCGGGAAGGATCGTGGCTCCAGCGAATATATAGAGACCGGGGCAAAATGGCACAGTGGGGTGAAACGGGATTACGAGACAGAATGCTATTTTCCAATAACTTTTGGATGGTGGCGATGGTGGTACGTGGGGCAAAACGGGTTTGAAAATCCGGATGTATCGTCGGGATAAAATGGGGCATTCAAAAATTATAAGAAAATTGAGTGTCGCCCTCACTGTCCCGTTTGACCCCGCCGTGCCATTTTGCCCCGGTCTCCCCTACCGTCGACCGCAGTCGCGACCGTTCTCTCTGTGTATCTCGCTAGAGAGACACAATAATTATGAGAGGTGCGAGAAAATCTCAGATGCGGAAGGTTCGCTAATTTTCTCTCGTAAACATTTACGACGCCCATTGCAAAATTTTACTGCCTGGCTGTTAATGGCTTAAAAAAAATCGCATGGTGGCTTTACTGCGCATCCTTTTGTCTTTGTGTCTCTCACCGCAAATCAGCGGGTAACTCGAACCCCCGCGACAACGAGACGGCCGCCGTTGCATATTCAGAATGCGAATTCTGAACGGATATAAATCTTTCATACGCGCCGTTCGGCCGGCGAGATTTTCCTCGTGCCGCGGCGCCCTCCTCGTTTCGCTCCTTCATCTTTTTTCTGACGCAGCATTACATTTCTCCGAAACTCTTACGCTAGTTCAATACACGACACGACTGTGCGATCGAATCCTCTCCTTCGCTTCGCCGTTTACAAGCTGATGAACGAACAATACAGAAAAAAACCGCTTGCTTCACCGCGCACTTTCACCCGCGCAGTAACGCTCGGTGTCCAGGAAAGCCAACTTTAAAGAAACAAAAAATTTCGTGCGTCGTTACGGATCCTTCCCACTTGTATGTATCAAACCGGTCGTTACTCTCCTCCTCGCATTTTTTGTCCACCGACAAATCTCCTCCGGATGTGTATTTACTTTTTTTTTACCCTTTATTTTTTATTTTAACGAATCATATTGTTAAGTCCAAAAAGCGAATCCATCGGGAGGGGTCTTGGCTGCAGCGAGTATAACAGTCAATCGTAATTACGACGTCTCTCTCTCGCTCGCTCGGGAATCGCAATAATTACGAAGGGCGCGAGAACGGGCTCGACTTCCACGAAAATATAAATTCATCGAGAGACGACGAACGAGAGCGGGCCGGCGGAGGGAGGGGGGCAGGGCGACGGAGTAAAAAAATGGCGCGGCAAGGAACGGTGCATCTTTGTTGTATACATTATATTGGCCTCCGCGTCTTTTCGATACTAACTCCGTACAGTCTCCCGATTCTCTCCCGCTACTGCTGCCGTGCTCGGTTCTCCTCAGCTTCTTTGTCCTTTTTTTCATCCTGTTTAAGGGCCTCCCCAACTCGTAAACCACTCGACCGCGTCTTCTTCCTTTTTCGCAACTCCTCATCGCGGCTCGCAGCGCCACTCTTTCCCCCCTCGTGCCTCCCCGCGCCGCGCCGCTCTCCTCGATCGCGTCCAGTACTCTCGGCGGACTGTTCCTACGTGCAACAGCTACCGCGCAACAAACACGGGGCTCCCGTGCTACCGGTACTCTCTTCGGTTGGCGAGATAAATACGCCAAGTGAAGAAACGCGGGGAAGGCAGGACGAGGGAGGACCGGAGAAATTGGGCAGCGATAAAGGCGGACGGGTGGCACTTCGAAACAATCACTCGAAGGCGCAGCTTCTTCGCGGAATATATCGACGAATCGAATCGACGTCTCCTCTTCCTCTTTGTATGTCGATGAATAACAATTTACGATTCAATTACCGATACAATGTGATACATCTTTGACGCAGCAATAACACCGTCCGTAGGAGAGAGTCCGAGACCCTACGTCGGCACACATGGCGGTAAGAATACAATGCTGACAACTGCCGGATGGCAACACTGGGTAAAAACTACTTTCTCGATAACGACGCATATCGCACCGCCGTGCACACGATTACGCTCCTTTAAGGCAATGCTAAACGCGTATGAGAGCGAGAGAGGCGGAATTTAAATTTTGAATCAATTTTTCTTCAAAACGATTCTACAAAATGAAAAACTAAATGCGGGTGGCAGTGCGTTAATCGAATCCGCAGAACGCCAGTTTCGGTGCGAATATGGCAGTTTTACGTGTGCAGATTTCGCGTGCGCAAAATCCCCCCATTTTCACATCTTGCGAAGTCAAATTTGGCACGGTACTCGTGCGACAAACTTTTCTTAGTTCGTGTGATTGCAGCATTTAAGTTTTATCGCACTAATATCGTAACAGTAATTTACGATACCAGTGCGACAAAACTTTTTCTGAGGAGTGTGACTTTGCACACGACTTTGCACGTCGTGACTTTGGCACGAGCCGAAGGCGAGTTCAGCAAAATATTAACTGGTCTGTTCTATTTTTTTTTTTTGTTCAGTTTTCTCTAAAGAATAATCATCCACTAAAATCAATCAGTAGAGGCGTAAATGTTGGTATTAAGGATTTAAAAAATATAGCATTCATTTGGCTACTGGGAAGCGCTCCAACCTCCTTAAGTTATCGTAGATCTCGCACTCATCGACAGGTGGCGACACCGTCGGAGGATATCACGCGCACTATGGTGCTTTTTGTTTCAGACTCATAGATCCTGTTTGCCGTGTAATAAAAAAAAATAATCAATGGCTCGTTCACTTCGAAGGATCTCGTTGCCGAAGTATCGACGATGAGTCATGCGTCAGTGTCCGTTGGCCGAAGCATAAAATGCAGTAAGTATTCAATATCGGTAAGATCGCGTTTTTGCGCAATAACGTTACACGATATACACTCGTGTGTAATACGAGTGGCTCGAAGCGTACGGCTCGTTTTTTTTTTTCGCTAACTTCTTCTTTTTTCTCTTTTTAGTACACGGTATAATTGTGGAGACGTGACGGGCCGAACCGGCGGAGGGCCTCGAGCGAAACAGCATGTAAGCACGAGAGTATACGATGCCAACGATCGCCGAGTCAACGGCCCAAAAAATCTCGGGGGGCCTCACAACGCACAGTTAGACACCCCTGAAATCTCCCAATTTCTCCTCGCCCTTCCCCTCCACCGGCGTCCACCACCTCCTCGCCGTATCACCGGTGCTTATCCGCGCGTTCTCTCGTCTCGTATACTTTCGCTCTCCTCTCGGAACGCACGTTCGTCCGTCCACGCTGCGCCGTCGAGGGCCAACCCTCTTAGTTTTTATTATTTTTTTTATTTCAATTTTTTTTTTTCTTCATCGACTCGCTCCTCGATCTCCGTTCGTCTTTTTGCCACGGCGTCGCACGGCCCCCCTGCACTTCTTCGTCCACTCTTCATCATCCTTCTCTTTCGTCAATCGTTTTATTTCATATCGTCCTTTTTTTTTTTTTTTTTTGACCGCTGCGAGTCACGTATGCGTCCCCTCCGTCCCTTCGCCGCTGTTTCTCTTTCGGTTCGGCCCGCTCGTCGTCTTATTTTCTTTTAGGCAAGACCGCTCTGATCCAGGAGCCTCGGGAACCTCTCCCCACCGCGATCATCGTACTTCGATCTCTCTCGCCTCGCTCGACCGTCGCACTCGTCGACGCTGCTCGCGGATCGCGTTCTCGATCTTCCTTTTGTCTTCAGAAAGTCCATGCAGCGAGGAATGAAAGAGGGAGATCAGAAGAGGAGGGGGAGGAAGGAGGGAGGGGGGGGGGGGGGCAGCGAAGCATCTCCCAATTCCCGGGACACGCGATATCGGGGCATCCGAAATTTCGATGACTGCGAGATATTGCACGGTGTCCGGCACTACGATGCGAAGGAACGACTTTTCAGATCGTGACGAACGAAACCTCGATGTTCGCACAGGCGGATCCTAATCGGACTGCCGATAGCTACATACTAAATACAGACGGCCACCGCAAGGTAATTGAAAGAGGCGATGGTCGGGCAGCGATCGGTACGCGTTCGATATATTCCATTTTTATTTGCCTACCGTTGTTTTTTATTTATTTATTTATTGCCGAAGCGATTAGCGCAGAGATGAGAAAAGTTTTCGTCGAGGGATGACGAACGAGTTCGAATCGGGCGCGAGCCGCGCGGTTCGCGAGACCGGACCGAAACTGCCGGGGAGCCGAGCGAGGCGGGACGGATCTTTCGGGTTCAGTGACCCCGCGCGCTCTTCGCCGCTGCCGGTCATCCTCGTGCCTACAGGCAAGCCGAACGCTTTTTTTACCCTCTCTCGCTCCGACCGACCGAGGGGGCTTCCCACCCTCCGCGCAGCGCACCTTCTCATTGAGACGATAATTATTACCGACGAAAAAATAAGAAGACGCCGTCGCGAGTACGAACGAGAAATTGGCTTCCTTACAGAAGCTTTTTTTTCGTTCTCTCAACTCAGTCTCCATTATTCGAGTCACCGAAGTATATTCGTGCAATCTATATGTACGAACGAGCTCGAGATCGAGTCCCGCCTCTCGAATATGAGACTCGGTCGTGAGAATTAACTATTATCCTGACGGCAGAGCGACGGGGCCGACGGGAGCCCGGTCCGAGCGAGCCTTTAATACGACTTAAGCCGTGAGCTACCGTGTTACGAACCCGGGGCAACGTCGCTCTCTGCATCCTCTCGTTCTCGCTCGACCGCCGAAACGACGTCCTTGAAGACGAAGGGGGGTTCGCTCGCTCCGCCGCTCGAAGGTACACAATTCACAACGTCAACCGGTTAGATACATCTCTCGTCGCGCGCATCCCGTGTTTGCCTCTTCTTCGTTATACGATCCGAACATTTTTCTGCGGACTCATAATGTTTACTCGACCGTTTCCCCAGCGACTCGGATTCGAGTGAGTCGATTAAACACGATGTCGAAGGACGGATAAGAGAATTTCGTACGAACTTTCCTTCCAAGGTCATTAGGCATTGTTTTTGCTCTTTCTGAATTTACTTTTTTCGTTAGTTTGATGCAATGGCCGCTGTTATCTACATAACAATGAAACTATTGTGTAGATAACAACGGTAGCGGTGCAGATAATGGATTTATACTCTGAGATACTCACAGATACCCATCAATACTCGCACGTATACTCGGAATACTCACGGATTCTCATCAATACTCGCACGTATACTCGCAGATACTCACAGATTCTCGCAGATATTCATCCATACTCGCAGATACTCACAGATTCTCGCAGATATTCATCGATACTCACACGGATACTCATCGAAACTCACAAACACTCACAGGTATACTCTCAAATACTCACAGATATTCACGGACACTCACACAAATACTGCGACTGTGCGAAGGGCGCGGGCCAACATAACCGCTAGTCATTATTGTACTTCTTAATATCTTTTATTATTATCTTAGGGGGCTTTGCTTTGGAGGACGGGATAAACGACCCTTTCTCTCGCAATTTCCAAGCTCACAGCTTACGATTTTGTACGGCCGCTACTCTGCTCCATAGTGAACGTACGGCATTCCTCGAGTGTCAGTCTGGATTTGTATGGATTATGAGTTCGAAAAGGCCCAAACGATACACGGTTGGCTGGGCAACGAAGCAATTGCCAGAAAGAGAAGGAGCGCAGTGTGCGAAAGGAAACAAAAAATATCGGATACGCCGGAGGGACGGCGGAGTTTGAGAAACAACGCGAGTACCCGATACGAATCTACGAATATAAATTTGTAGCAGCGATACATCGTGGTATAATGGCCTTTCCTCTTTCGCTTCATTCCTTCTCATTCGTTTCGTGTCTCGGCTCGAAAAAAAAAGTCGCGATGAACGCCTCGGCGGATCTGTTAAAATCTGTCAATGTTTCTTTTGGATTTTTTTGTCGTTGTTTTTCAACGCCAAGTGACCGTGCAAAGTTAATATATTCTCTCGGCCGAAAAATATATTCACGGCGAATTAATTATTCGGGGGATCGAAGGGGGAAAAAGAAAAACTGCAAAGATAAAAAAAAGAGACAACCAAGTGCGGCGCAAGTACCAATCGAGTCTGTAATAATATCTCGCTCCGGACGGGCGCGCACATTCGAGGACGAGGCATACCCCATAATTACGAAACTGCGCGTTACACGTTGCATCGACGCATCGATCGGGCGGGGCCTGAATGCCCCCGACTATACGACTTCCGTAGAATCCGAACGCGTTATAAATAGCAGGCCTGAGGGATACGGTAATGGCCCCGAGGTTATCCCGCAACCGGCAGATCCCTATCGGCCCGCCCGAATAATCATTGTAATTCGCCCGAATTGATGTTCGCAAAAAAATAAATAAATAAACAAAAAAATTGTCCGACAGTCGGTATACATCGCGTGGAATCTGATAAATAAAAATAATCGTAATACATCGAGTTTATCATTCGTCATAAATTGTTTCGAAAG